>OU974060.1:7923980-9206850 GCA_918843915.1 Notodonta ziczac | reverse complement strand
GCTGCGGCGGCTGCGGTTTACCGATTTCGGCCCGCAGCTCCGCCAGCTCCTTTCGAAGCTCTGCGACTTCCGCTTGCAGGCTAGCGTTTTGCTCCTGCAGGATGGCGGTCTCCTGAGCGACCGTTCGGTTCCTGAGCAACTTGCCCGCCATTTTCACCCTATTCGCTGAGGCCTTGAGGTCGCGTACGAAGGTACCCTTAAGGTTCCCCGACTTCGACGCAATCCTCAAAACCTCAGCTGCATCAGTTTGGAGCTGGTGGCAAAGCATAGCCGTCGACAGGCCCTGCAACTCCTCTTCTCTTGCAACGAGTCGCGTCAACTGCACCTGAACACGACGCTCAAGCTGTCCGCATTGGAGTGCAGTTGGCCGCTGTTCTACATCAGCGTTCTTGGACGCCACGGATCGTATTGAGCCAACAGAAGCGTCAGTTTCACCTCCGTCGCTTGTCATAGCCGAGATTGGGGTACCCGAGATTGGCAGATTACCCAGATTTCTTTTAAGGAAACGCCCCTTCATATCTCGAGTCTGCGTTATCACGGATCCCGAGGCCTTGCGGCCTCGCCGCGCAGTAGCCGTCTTGGGAGCCGGACAATCGATCTCCTCTCCACTTGAAGACTCCGACTTAGAGTCCTTCTTACGACACCGCTTGCGACTAATGTCGAAAAACTTCGAGGTTCGGTCGCAATCGCCGCCCTCTTCCCGAGCCCTAGTCGGGGAACTGATGGCTACTGGCACCTCCAGTTCCCCACCTAGGGAACAGGGCTCGCGCTCCACTCCTCGTTCACCTACTTCACCGACTCCATCCCCTTCTCTTATCACAACTCCATCTTCTCCTCTACTCACTTCGGCGCCCGAAGACGCAAGGCGGTCGTTGCCCCCCCCCAGAATACGACGGGGGCTTTGAACGCAACCTATGGGCTGCGTGGTGGATTCCCCGACTTGGTCGGGACCACCCTGGGGTAGATTTTTTATCGAACTCGCCATTTCATGTTGATTTTCCTTTAAAGGGTGTGGTCCCTGTATCCCCTCCCCCCCAGCGCTAGCGACGGGGTTTCGCCCCTCCGCCTTTCAGCATTCAGGCACGCTAGACCCCCTGCATTGGGCAGGCCGCAGCACCATTCTTCGCGGACATTGCACCCTCTCCTCTTACATACATCACGCTCTCACCATTCATCCATCACCTTTACCCCCCCCAAAACCCCTTACCCCCCGTCGCCGGTCTGCCCCCGACCCTCTCCGAAGAGAGTGCCAGAGGCAGACAAAACGCGACTCCCCATGCCAGACTATTCGCCACCGTCGACCACCTCAACAGGGATGCTGAAGAGGTCAACCTAACCTAACCTAACCTAACCTAACCTAACCTAACCTAACCAATAAGTTGTTATAACTTCGTTCCTAACTAACCTATCGTTCCCAAATTTTGTCTAAGGGTGCCTTGTGGTCCCATCGATATTATCTGGTGTCTACTTTGTCTAAATTTTCAGATTTCAAAAATAAACTTGCTATTTTTGTCAAAAAATTTTAGTTTCTGCATACAAATAGTCCGATAACCGTCTATCAGTTCATCTGATAGCCGTCATACCTGGTGGGAAGGTCCCCAGGGTCTGCGTTGTTGGTTCCATCCATAATAATTTCGCTTTTCTTGAACATACTTACCTATTTTGTCGCCGTCGTCGGTCAAATTTTAGTTTCTGGAATTTCAAAGTCTAATAACTAAGTACCTACTCATCTGACAGGTACCAAACTCGCAGGGGAGGTCCCTCGTGGGCTTCCTGACGGTGTCCGCTATCTAGGTCACCTAGATTTTCATTTTCCTAGAACAAAAACCGCCAATTTGTCCTAAATTTCCAGTTTTTTCCCCCTCCTCAACATTTTTGAACCTAACTTTTGGCTAATTTTCATCCTATAGCATCGCCAGCGACGCCCCGCTTCCGACGAGGTGTCGCTCGAGAGCCTAGCTTCAAAAAAGTACCACCCACCCCCACCACCTCTGGTTCCGCGGAAAGTTTACCTACACGCGGAGCGCGCGGCACACATTCGCTCGTGTCGTGTCGAACATAAGTTGTTATAACTTCGTTCCTAACTAACCTATCGTTCCCAAATTTTGTCTAAGGGTGCCTTGTGGTCCCATCGATATTATCTGGTGTCTACTTTGTCTAAATTTTCAGATTTCAAAAATAAACTTGCTATTTTTGTCAAAAAATTTTAGTTTCTGCATACAAATAGTCCGATAACCGTCTATCAGTTCATCTGATAGCCGTCATACCTGGTGGGAAGGTCCCCAGGGTCTGCGTTGTTGGTTCCATCCATAATAATTTCGCTTTTCTTGAACATACTTACCTATTTTGTCGCCGTCGTCGGTCAAATTTTAGTTTCTGGAATTTCAAAGTCTAATAACTAAGTACCTACTCATCTGACAGGTACCAAACTCGCAGGGGAGGTCCCTCGTGGGCTTCCTGACGGTGTCCGCTATCTAGGTCACCTAGATTTTCATTTTCCTAGAACAAAAACCGCCAATTTGTCCTAAATTTCCAGTTTTTTCCCCCTCCTCAACATTTTTGAACCTAACTTTTGGCTAATTTTCATCCTATAGCATCGCCAGCGACGCCCCGCTTCCGACGAGGTGTCGCTCGAGAGCCTAGCTTCAAAAAAGTACCACCCACCCCCACCACCTCTGGTTCCGCGGAAAGTTTACCTACACGCGGAGCGCGCGGCACACATTCGCTCGTGTCGTGTCGAACATAAGTTGTTATAACTTCGTTCCTAACTAACCTATCGTTCCCAAATTTTGTCTAAGGGTGCCTTGTGGTCCCATCGATATTATCTGGTGTCTACTTTGTCTAAATTTTCAGATTTCAAAAATAAACTTGCTATTTTTGTCAAAAAATTTTAGTTTCTGCATACAAATAGTCCGATAACCGTCTATCAGTTCATCTGATAGCCGTCATACCTGGTGGGAAGGTCCCCAGGGTCTGCGTTGTTGGTTCCATCCATAATAATTTCGCTTTTCTTGAACATACTTACCTATTTTGTCGCCGTCGTCGGTCAAATTTTAGTTTCTGGAATTTCAAAGTCTAATAACTAAGTACCTACTCATCTGACAGGTACCAAACTCGCAGGGGAGGTCCCTCGTGGGCTTCCTGACGGTGTCCGCTATCTAGGTCACCTAGATTTTCATTTTCCTAGAACAAAAACCGCCAATTTGTCCTAAATTTCCAGTTTTTTCCCCCTCCTCAACATTTTTGAACCTAACTTTTGGCTAATTTTCATCCTATAGCATCGCCAGCGACGCCCCGCTTCCGACGAGGTGTCGCTCGAGAGCCTAGCTTCAAAAAAGTACCACCCACCCCCACCACCTCTGGTTCCGCGGAAAGTTTACCTACACGCGGAGCGCGCGGCACACATTCGCTCGTGTCGTGTCGAACATAAGTTGTTATAACTTCGTTCCTAACTAACCTATCGTTCCCAAATTTTGTCTAAGGGTGCCTTGTGGTCCCATCGATATTATCTGGTGTCTACTTTGTCTAAATTTTCAGATTTCAAAAATAAACTTGCTATTTTTGTCAAAAAATTTTAGTTTCTGCATACAAATAGTCCGATAACCGTCTATCAGTTCATCTGATAGCCGTCATACCTGGTGGGAAGGTCCCCAGGGTCTGCGTTGTTGGTTCCATCCATAATAATTTCGCTTTTCTTGAACATACTTACCTATTTTGTCGCCGTCGTCGGTCAAATTTTAGTTTCTGGAATTTCAAAGTCTAATAACTAAGTACCTACTCATCTGACAGGTACCAAACTCGCAGGGGAGGTCCCTCGTGGGCTTCCTGACGGTGTCCGCTATCTAGGTCACCTAGATTTTCATTTTCCTAGAACAAAAACCGCCAATTTGTCCTAAATTTCCAGTTTTTTCCCCCTCCTCAACATTTTTGAACCTAACTTTTGGCTAATTTTCATCCTATAGCATCGCCAGCGACGCCCCGCTTCCGACGAGGTGTCGCTCGAGAGCCTAGCTTCAAAAAAGTACCACCCACCCCCACCACCTCTGGTTCCGCGGAAAGTTTACCTACACGCGGAGCGCGCGGCACACATTCGCTCGTGTCGTGTCGAACATAAGTTGTTATAACTTCGTTCCTAACTAACCTATCGTTCCCAAATTTTGTCTAAGGGTGCCTTGTGGTCCCATCGATATTATCTGGTGTCTACTTTGTCTAAATTTTCAGATTTCAAAAATAAACTTGCTATTTTTGTCAAAAAATTTTAGTTTCTGCATACAAATAGTCCGATAACCGTCTATCAGTTCATCTGATAGCCGTCATACCTGGTGGGAAGGTCCCCAGGGTCTGCGTTGTTGGTTCCATCCATAATAATTTCGCTTTTCTTGAACATACTTACCTATTTTGTCGCCGTCGTCGGTCAAATTTTAGTTTCTGGAATTTCAAAGTCTAATAACTAAGTACCTACTCATCTGACAGGTACCAAACTCGCAGGGGAGGTCCCTCGTGGGCTTCCTGACGGTGTCCGCTATCTAGGTCACCTAGATTTTCATTTTCCTAGAACAAAAACCGCCAATTTGTCCTAAATTTCCAGTTTTTTTCCCCCTCCTCAACATTTTTGAACCTAACTTTTGGCTAATTTTCATCCTATAGCATCGCCAGCGACGCCCCGCTTCCGACGAGGTGTCGCTCGAGAGCCTAGCTTCAAAAAAGTACCACCCACCCCCACCACCTCTGGTTCCGCGGAAAGTTTACCAACACGCGGAGCGCGCGGCACACATTCGCTCGTGTCGTGTCGAACATAAGTTGTTATAACTTCGTTCCTAACTAACCTATCGTTCCCAAATTTTGTCTAAGGGTGCCTTGTGGTCCCATCGATATTATCTGGTGTCTACTTTGTCTAAATTTTCAGATTTCAAAAATAAACTTGCTATTTTTGTCAAAAAATTTTAGTTTCTGCATACAAATAGTCCGATAACCGTCTATCAGTTCATCTGATAGCCGTCATACCTGGTGGGAAGGTCCCCAGGGTCTGCGTTGTTGGTTCCATCCATAATAATTTCGCTTTTCTTGAACATACTTACCTATTTTGTCGCCGTCGTCGGTCAAATTTTAGTTTCTGGAATTTCAAAGTCTAATAACTAAGTACCTACTCATCTGACAGGTACCAAACTCGCAGGGGAGGTCCCTCGTGGGCTTCCTGACGGTGTCCGCTATCTAGGTCACCTAGATTTTCATTTTCCTAGAACAAAAACCGCCAATTTGTCCTAAATTTCCAGTTTTTTCCCCCTCCTCAACATTTTTGAACCTAACTTTTGGCTAATTTTCATCCTATAGCATCGCCAGCGACGCCCCGCTTCCGACGAGGTGTCGCTCGAGAGCCTAGCTTCAAAAAAGTACCACCCACCCCCACCACCTCTGGTTCCGCGGAAAGTTTACCTACACGCGGAGCGCGCGGCACACATTCGCTCGTGTCGTGTCGAACATAAGTTGTTATAACTTCGTTCCTAACTAACCTATCGTTCCCAAATTTTGTCTAAGGGTGCCTTGTGGTCCCATCGATATTATCTGGTGTCTACTTTGTCTAAATTTTCAGATTTCAAAAATAAACTTGCTATTTTTGTCAAAAAATTTTAGTTTCTGCATACAAATAGTCCGATAACCGTCTATCAGTTCATCTGATAGCCGTCATACCTGGTGGGAAGGTCCCCAGGGTCTGCGTTGTTGGTTCCATCCATAATAATTTCGCTTTTCTTGAACATACTTACCTATTTTGTCGCCGTCGTCGGTCAAATTTTAGTTTCTGGAATTTCAAAGTCAAATAACTAAGTACCTACTCATCTGACAGGTACCAAACTCGCAGGGGAGGTCCCTCGTGGGCTTCCTGACGGTGTCCGCTATCTAGGTCACCTAGATTTTCATTTTCCTAGAACAAAAACCGCCAATTTGTCCTAAATTTCCAGTTTTTTCCCCCTCCTCAACATTTTTGAACCTAACTTTTGGCTAATTTTCATCCTATAGCATCGCCAGCGACGCCCCGCTTCCGACGAGGTGTCGCTCGAGAGCCTAGCTTCAAAAAAGTACCACCCACCCCCACCACCTCTGGTTCCGCGGAAAGTTTACCTACACGCGGAGCGCGCGGCACACATTCGCTCGTGTCGTGTCGAACATAAGTTGTTATAACTTCGTTCCTAACTAACCTATCGTTCCCAAATTTTGTCTAAGGGTGCCTTGTGGTCCCATCGATATTATCTGGTGTCTACTTTGTCTAAATTTTCAGATTTCAAAAATAAACTTGCTATTTTTGTCAAAAAATTTTAGTTTCTGCATACAAATAGTCCGATAACCGTCTATCAGTTCATCTGATAGCCGTCATACCTGGTGGGAAGGTCCCCAGGGTCTGCGTTGTTGGTTCCATCCATAATAATTTCGCTTTTCTTGAACATACTTACCTATTTTGTCGCCGTCGTCGGTCAAATTTTAGTTTCTGGAATTTCAAAGTCTAATAACTAAGTACCTACTCATCTGACAGGTACCAAACTCGCAGGGGAGGTCCCTCGTGGGCTTCCTGACGGTGTCCGCTATCTAGGTCACCTAGATTTTCATTTTCCTAGAACAAAAACCGCCAATTTGTCCTAAATTTCCAGTTTTTTTCCCCCTCCTCAACATTTTTGAACCTAACTTTTGGCTAATTTTCATCCTATAGCATCGCCAGCGACGCCCCGCTTCCGACGAGGTGTCGCTCGAGAGCCTAGCTTCAAAAAAGTACCACCCACCCCCCCCACCGCTGGTTCCGCGGAAAGTTTACCTACACGCGGAGCGCGCGGCACACATTCGCTCGTGTCGTGTCGAACATAAGTTGTTATAACTTCGTTCCTAACTAACCTATCGTTCCCAAATTTTGTCTAAGGGTGCCTTGTGGTCCCATCGATATTATCTGGTGTCTACTTTGTCTAAATTTTCAGATTTCAAAAATAAACTTGCTATTTTTGTCAAAAAATTTTAGTTTCTGCATACAAATAGTCCGATAACCGTCTATCAGTTCATCTGATAGCCGTCATACCTGGTGGGAAGGTCCCCAGGGTCTGCGTTGTTGGTTCCATCCATAATAATTTCGCTTTTCTTGAACATACTTACCTATTTTGTCGCCGTCGTCGGTCAAATTTTAGTTTCTGGAATTTCAAAGTCTAATAACTAAGTACCTACTCATCTGACAGGTACCAAACTCGCAGGGGAGGTCCCTCGTGGGCTTCCTGACGGTGTCCGCTATCTAGGTCACCTAGATTTTCATTTTCCTAGAACAAAAACCGCCAATTTGTCCTAAATTTCCAGTTTTTTCCCCCTCCTCAACATTTTTGAACCTAACTTTTGGCTAATTTTCATCCTATAGCATCGCCAGCGACGCCCCGCTTCCGACGAGGTGTCGCTCGAGAGCCTAGCTTCAAAAAAGTACCACCCACCCCCCCCACCTCTGGTTCCGCGGAAAGTTTACCTACACGCGGAGCGCGCGGCACACATTCGCTCGTGTCGTGTCGAACATAAGTTGTTATAACTTCGTTCCTAACTAACCTATCGTTCCCAAATTTTGTCTAAGGGTGCCTTGTGGTCCCATCGATATTATCTGGTGTCTACTTTGTCTAAATTTTCAGATTTCAAAAATAAACTTGCTATTTTTGTCAAAAAATTTTAGTTTCTGCATACAAATAGTCCGATAACCGTCTATCAGTTCATCTGATAGCCGTCATACCTGGTGGGAAGGTCCCCAGGGTCTGCGTTGTTGGTTCCATCCATAATAATTTCGCTTTTCTTGAACATACTTACCTATTTTGTCGCCGTCGTCGGTCAAATTTTAGTTTCTGGAATTTCAAAGTCTAATAACTAAGTACCTACTCATCTGACAGGTACCAAACTCGCAGGGGAGGTCCCTCGTGGGCTTCCTGACGGTGTCCGCTATCTAGGTCACCTAGATTTTCATTTTCCTAGAACAAAAACCGCCAATTTGTCCTAAATTTCCAGTTTTTTTCCCCCTCCTCAACATTTTTGAACCTAACTTTTGGCTAATTTTCATCCTATAGCATCGCCAGCGACGCCCCGCTTCCGACGAGGTGTCGCTCGAGAGCCTAGCTTCAAAAAAGTACCACCCACCCCCACCACCTCGGGTTCCGCGGAAAGTTTACCTACACGCGGAGCGCGCGGCACACATTCGCTCGTGTCGTGTCGAACATAAGTTGTTATAACTTCGTTCCTAACTAACCTATCGTTCCCAAATTTTGTCTAAGGGTGCCTTGTGGTCCCATCGATATTATCTGGTGTCTACTTTGTCTAAATTTTCAGATTTCAAAAATAAACTTGCTATTTTTGTCAAAAAATTTTAGTTTCTGCATACAAATAGTCCGATAACCGTCTATCAGTTCATCTGATAGCCGTCATACCTGGTGGGAAGGTCCCCAGGGTCTGCGTTGTTGGTTCCATCCATAATAATTTCGCTTTTCTTGAACATACTTACCTATTTTGTCGCCGTCGTCGGTCAAATTTTAGTTTCTGGAATTTCAAAGTCTAATAACTAAGTACCTACTCATCTGACAGGTACCAAACTCGCAGGGGAGGTCCCTCGTGGGCTTCCTGACGGTGTCCGCTATCTAGGTCACCTAGATTTTCATTTTCCTAGAACAAAAACCGCCAATTTGTCCTAAATTTCCAGTTTTTTCCCCCTCCTCAACATTTTTGAACCTAACTTTTGGCTAATTTTCATCCTATAGCATCGCCAGCGACGCCCCGCTTCCGACGAGGTGTCGCTCGAGAGCCTAGCTTCAAAAAAGTACCACCCACCCCCCCCACCGCTGGTTCCGCGGAAAGTTTACCTACACGCGGAGCGCGCGGCACACATTCGCTCGTGTCGTGTCGAACATAAGTTGTTATAACTTCGTTCCTAACTAACCTATCGTTCCCAAATTTTGTCTAAGGGTGCCTTGTGGTCCCATCGATATTATCTGGTGTCTACTTTGTCTAAATTTTCAGATTTCAAAAATAAACTTGCTATTTTTGTCAAAAAATTTTAGTTTCTGCATACAAATAGTCCGATAACCGTCTATCAGTTCATCTGATAGCCGTCATACCTGGTGGGAAGGTCCCCAGGGTCTGCGTTGTTGGTTCCATCCATAATAATTTCGCTTTTCTTGAACATACTTACCTATTTTGTCGCCGTCGTCGGTCAAATTTTAGTTTCTGGAATTTCAAAGTCTAATAACTAAGTACCTACTCATCTGACAGGTACCAAACTCGCAGGGGAGGTCCCTCGTGGGCTTCCTGACGGTGTCCGCTATCTAGGTCACCTAGATTTTCATTTTCCTAGAACAAAAACCGCCAATTTGTCCTAAATTTCCAGTTTTTTCCCCCTCCTCAACATTTTTGAACCTAACTTTTGGCTAATTTTCATCCTATAGCATCGCCAGCGACGCCCCGCTTCCGACGAGGTGTCGCTCGAGAGCCTAGCTTCAAAAAAGTACCACCCACCCCCCCCACCACTGGTTCCGCGGAAAGTTTACCTACACGCGGAGCGCGCGGCACACATTCGCTCGTGTCGTGTCGAACATAAGTTGTTATAACTTCGTTCCTAACTAACCTATCGTTCCCAAATTTTGTCTAAGGGTGCCTTGTGGTCCCATCGATATTATCTGGTGTCTACTTTGTCTAAATTTTCAGATTTCAAAAATAAACTTGCTATTTTTGTCAAAAAATTTTAGTTTCTGCATACAAATAGTCCGATAACCGTCTATCAGTTCATCTGATAGCCGTCATACCTGGTGGGAAGGTCCCCAGGGTCTGCGTTGTTGGTTCCATCCATAATAATTTCGCTTTTCTTGAACATACTTACCTATTTTGTCGCCGTCGTCGGTCAAATTTTAGTTTCTGGAATTTCAAAGTCTAATAACTAAGTACCTACTCATCTGACAGGTACCAAACTCGCAGGGGAGGTCCCTCGTGGGCTTCCTGACGGTGTCCGCTATCTAGGTCACCTAGATTTTCATTTTCCTAGAACAAAAACCGCCAATTTGTCCTAAATTTCCAGTTTTTTCCCCCTCCTCAACATTTTTGAACCTAACTTTTGGCTAATTTTCATCCTATAGCATCGCCAGCGACGCCCCGCTTCCGACGAGGTGTCGCTCGAGAGCCTAGCTTCAAAAAAGTACCACCCACCCCCACCACCTCTGGTTCCGCGGAAAGTTTACCTACACGCGGAGCGCGCGGCACACATTCGCTCGTGTCGTGTCGAACATAAGTTGTTATAACTTCGTTCCTAACTAACCTATCGTTCCCAAATTTTGTCTAAGGGTGCCTTGTGGTCCCATCGATATTATCTGGTGTCTACTTTGTCTAAATTTTCAGATTTCAAAAATAAACTTGCTATTTTTGTCAAAAAATTTTAGTTTCTGCATACAAATAGTCCGATAACCGTCTATCAGTTCATCTGATAGCCGTCATACCTGGTGGGAAGGTCCCCAGGGTCTGCGTTGTTGGTTCCATCCATAATAATTTCGCTTTTCTTGAACATACTTACCTATTTTGTCGCCGTCGTCGGTCAAATTTTAGTTTCTGGAATTTCAAAGTCTAATAACTAAGTACCTACTCATCTGACAGGTACCAAACTCGCAGGGGAGGTCCCTCGTGGGCTTCCTGACGGTGTCCGCTATCTAGGTCACCTAGATTTTCATTTTCCTAGAACAAAAACCGCCAATTTGTCCTAAATTTCCAGTTTTTTCCCCCTCCTCAACATTTTTGAACCTAACTTTTGGCTAATTTTCATCCTATAGCATCGCCAGCGACGCCCCGCTTCCGACGAGGTGTCGCTCGAGAGCCTAGCTTCAAAAAAGTACCACCCACCCCCACCACCTCTGGTTCCGCGGAAAGTTTACCTACACGCGGAGCGCGCGGCACACATTCGCTCGTGTCGTGTCGAACATAAGTTGTTATAACTTCGTTCCTAACTAACCTATCGTTCCCAAATTTTGTCTAAGGGTGCCTTGTGGTCCCATCGATATTATCTGGTGTCTACTTTGTCTAAATTTTCAGATTTCAAAAATAAACTTGCTATTTTTGTCAAAAAATTTTAGTTTCTGCATACAAATAGTCCGATAACCGTCTATCAGTTCATCTGATAGCCGTCATACCTGGTGGGAAGGTCCCCAGGGTCTGCGTTGTTGGTTCCATCCATAATAATTTCGCTTTTCTTGAACATACTTACCTATTTTGTCGCCGTCGTCGGTCAAATTTTAGTTTCTGGAATTTCAAAGTCTAATAACTAAGTACCTACTCATCTGACAGGTACCAAACTCGCAGGGGAGGTCCCTCGTGGGCTTCCTGACGGTGTCCGCTATCTAGGTCACCTAGATTTTCATTTTCCTAGAACAAAAACCGCCAATTTGTCCTAAATTTCCAGTTTTTTCCCCCTCCTCAACATTTTTGAACCTAACTTTTGGCTAATTTTCATCCTATAGCATCGCCAGCGACGCCCCGCTTCCGACGAGGTGTCGCTCGAGAGCCTAGCTTCAAAAAAGTACCACCCACCCCCACCACCTCTGGTTCCGCGGAAAGTTTACCTACACGCGGAGCGCGCGGCACACATTCGCTCGTGTCGTGTCGAACATAAGTTGTTATAACTTCGTTCCTAACTAACCTATCGTTCCCAAATTTTGTCTAAGGGTGCCTTGTGGTCCCATCGATATTATCTGGTGTCTACTTTGTCTAAATTTTCAGATTTCAAAAATAAACTTGCTATTTTTGTCAAAAAATTTTAGTTTCTGCATACAAATAGTCCGATAACCGTCTATCAGTTCATCTGATAGCCGTCATACCTGGTGGGAAGGTCCCCAGGGTCTGCGTTGTTGGTTCCATCCATAATAATTTCGCTTTTCTTGAACATACTTACCTATTTTGTCGCCGTCGTCGGTCAAATTTTAGTTTCTGGAATTTCAAAGTCTAATAACTAAGTACCTACTCATCTGACAGGTACCAAACTCGCAGGGGAGGTCCCTCGTGGGCTTCCTGACGGTGTCCGCTATCTAGGTCACCTAGATTTTCATTTTCCTAGAACAAAAACCGCCAATTTGTCCTAAATTTCCAGTTTTTTTCCCCCTCCTCAACATTTTTGAACCTAACTTTTGGCTAATTTTCATCCTATAGCATCGCCAGCGACGCCCCGCTTCCGACGAGGTGTCGCTCGAGAGCCTAGCTTCAAAAAAGTACCACCCACCCCCACCACCTCTGGTTCCGCGGAAAGTTTACCTACACGCGGAGCGCGCGGCACACATTCGCTCGTGTCGTGTCGAACATAAGTTGTTATAACTTCGTTCCTAACTAACCTATCGTTCCCAAATTTTGTCTAAGGGTGCCTTGTGGTCCCATCGATATTATCTGGTGTCTACTTTGTCTAAATTTTCAGATTTCAAAAATAAACTTGCTATTTTTGTCAAAAAATTTTAGTTTCTGCATACAAATAGTCCGATAACCGTCTATCAGTTCATCTGATAGCCGTCATACCTGGTGGGAAGGTCCCCAGGGTCTGCGTTGTTGGTTCCATCCATAATAATTTCGCTTTTCTTGAACATACTTACCTATTTTGTCGCCGTCGTCGGTCAAATTTTAGTTTCTGGAATTTCAAAGTCTAATAACTAAGTACCTACTCATCTGACAGGTACCAAACTCGCAGGGGAGGTCCCTCGTGGGCTTCCTGACGGTGTCCGCTATCTAGGTCACCTAGATTTTCATTTTCCTAGAACAAAAACCGCCAATTTGTCCTAAATTTCCAGTTTTTTCCCCCTCCTCAACATTTTTGAACCTAACTTTTGGCTAATTTTCATCCTATAGCATCGCCAGCGACGCCCCGCTTCCGACGAGGTGTCGCTCGAGAGCCTAGCTTCAAAAAAGTACCACCCACCCCCACCACCTCTGGTTCCGCGGAAAGTTTACCTACACGCGGAGCGCGCGGCACACATTCGCTCGTGTCGTGTCGAACATAAGTTGTTATAACTTCGTTCCTAACTAACCTATCGTTCCCAAATTTTGTCTAAGGGTGCCTTGTGGTCCCATCGATATTATCTGGTGTCTACTTTGTCTAAATTTTCAGATTTCAAAAATAAACTTGCTATTTTTGTCAAAAAATTTTAGTTTCTGCATACAAATAGTCCGATAACCGTCTATCAGTTCATCTGATAGCCGTCATACCTGGTGGGAAGGTCCCCAGGGTCTGCGTTGTTGGTTCCATCCATAATAATTTCGCTTTTCTTGAACATACTTACCTATTTTGTCGCCGTCGTCGGTCAAATTTTAGTTTCTGGAATTTCAAAGTCTAATAACTAAGTACCTACTCATCTGACAGGTACCAAACTCGCAGGGGAGGTCCCTCGTGGGCTTCCTGACGGTGTCCGCTATCTAGGTCACCTAGATTTTCATTTTCCTAGAACAAAAACCGCCAATTTGTCCTAAATTTCCAGTTTTTTCCCCCTCCTCAACATTTTTGAACCTAACTTTTGGCTAATTTTCATCCTATAGCATCGCCAGCGACGCCCCGCTTCCGACGAGGTGTCGCTCGAGAGCCTAGCTTCAAAAAAGTACCACCCACCCCCACCACCTCTGGTTCCGCGGAAAGTTTACCTACACGCGGAGCGCGCGGCACACATTCGCTCGTGTCGTGTCGAACATAAGTTGTTATAACTTCGTTCCTAACTAACCTATCGTTCCCAAATTTTGTCTAAGGGTGCCTTGTGGTCCCATCGATATTATCTGGTGTCTACTTTGTCTAAATTTTCAGATTTCAAAAATAAACTTGCTATTTTTGTCAAAAAATTTTAGTTTCTGCATACAAATAGTCCGATAACCGTCTATCAGTTCATCTGATAGCCGTCATACCTGGTGGGAAGGTCCCCAGGGTCTGCGTTGTTGGTTCCATCCATAATAATTTCGCTTTTCTTGAACATACTTACCTATTTTGTCGCCGTCGTCGGTCAAATTTTAGTTTCTGGAATTTCAAAGTCTAATAACTAAGTACCTACTCATCTGACAGGTACCAAACTCGCAGGGGAGGTCCCTCGTGGGCTTCCTGACGGTGTCCGCTATCTAGGTCACCTAGATTTTCATTTTCCTAGAACAAAAACCGCCAATTTGTCCTAAATTTCCAGTTTTTTCCCCCTCCTCAACATTTTTGAACCTAACTTTTGGCTAATTTTCATCCTATAGCATCGCCAGCGACGCCCCGCTTCCGACGAGGTGTCGCTCGAGAGCCTAGCTTCAAAAAAGTACCACCCACCCCCACCACCTCTGGTTCCGCGGAAAGTTTACCTACACGCGGAGCGCGCGGCACACATTCGCTCGTGTCGTGTCGAACATAAGTTGTTATAACTTCGTTCCTAACTAACCTATCGTTCCCAAATTTTGTCTAAGGGTGCCTTGTGGTCCCATCGATATTATCTGGTGTCTACTTTGTCTAAATTTTCAGATTTCAAAAATAAACTTGCTATTTTTGTCAAAAAATTTTAGTTTCTGCATACAAATAGTCCGATAACCGTCTATCAGTTCATCTGATAGCCGTCATACCTGGTGGGAAGGTCCCCAGGGTCTGCGTTGTTGGTTCCATCCATAATAATTTCGCTTTTCTTGAACATACTTACCTATTTTGTCGCCGTCGTCGGTCAAATTTTAGTTTCTGGAATTTCAAAGTCTAATAACTAAGTACCTACTCATCTGACAGGTACCAAACTCGCAGGGGAGGTCCCTCGTGGGCTTCCTGACGGTGTCCGCTATCTAGGTCACCTAGATTTTCATTTTCCTAGAACAAAAACCGCCAATTTGTCCTAAATTTCCAGTTTTTTCCCCCTCCTCAACATTTTTGAACCTAACTTTTGGCTAATTTTCATCCTATAGCATCGCCAGCGACGCCCCGCTTCCGACGAGGTGTCGCTCGAGAGCCTAGCTTCAAAAAAGTACCACCCACCCCCCCCACCTCTGGTTCCGCGGAAAGTTTACCTACACGCGGAGCGCGCGGCACACATTCGCTCGTGTCGTGTCGAACATAAGTTGTTATAACTTCGTTCCTAACTAACCTATCGTTCCCAAATTTTGTCTAAGGGTGCCTTGTGGTCCCATCGATATTATCTGGTGTCTACTTTGTCTAAATTTTCAGATTTCAAAAATAAACTTGCTATTTTTGTCAAAAAATTTTAGTTTCTGCATACAAATAGTCCGATAACCGTCTATCAGTTCATCTGATAGCCGTCATACCTGGTGGGAAGGTCCCCAGGGTCTGCGTTGTTGGTTCCATCCATAATAATTTCGCTTTTCTTGAACATACTTACCTATTTTGTCGCCGTCGTCGGTCAAATTTTAGTTTCTGGAATTTCAAAGTCTAATAACTAAGTACCTACTCATCTGACAGGTACCAAACTCGCAGGGGAGGTCCCTCGTGGGCTTCCTGACGGTGTCCGCTATCTAGGTCACCTAGATTTTCATTTTCCTAGAACAAAAACCGCCAATTTGTCCTAAATTTCCAGTTTTTTCCCCCTCCTCAACATTTTTGAACCTAACTTTTGGCTAATTTTCATCCTATAGCATCGCCAGCGACGCCCCGCTTCCGACGAGGTGTCGCTCGAGAGCCTAGCTTCAAAAAAGTACCACCCACCCCCACCACCTCTGGTTCCGCGGAAAGTTTACCTACACGCGGAGCGCGCGGCACACATTCGCTCGTGTCGTGTCGAACATAAGTTGTTATAACTTCGTTCCTAACTAACCTATCGTTCCCAAATTTTGTCTAAGGGTGCCTTGTGGTCCCATCGATATTATCTGGTGTCTACTTTGTCTAAATTTTCAGATTTCAAAAATAAACTTGCTATTTTTGTCAAAAAATTTTAGTTTCTGCATACAAATAGTCCGATAACCGTCTATCAGTTCATCTGATAGCCGTCATACCTGGTGGGAAGGTCCCCAGGGTCTGCGTTGTTGGTTCCATCCATAATAATTTCGCTTTTCTTGAACATACTTACCTATTTTGTCGCCGTCGTCGGTCAAATTTTAGTTTCTGGAATTTCAAAGTCTAATAACTAAGTACCTACTCATCTGACAGGTACCAAACTCGCAGGGGAGGTCCCTCGTGGGCTTCCTGACGGTGTCCGCTATCTAGGTCACCTAGATTTTCATTTTCCTAGAACAAAAACCGCCAATTTGTCCTAAATTTCCAGTTTTTTCCCCCTCCTCAACATTTTTGAACCTAACTTTTGGCTAATTTTCATCCTATAGCATCGCCAGCGACGCCCCGCTTCCGACGAGGTGTCGCTCGAGAGCCTAGCTTCAAAAAAGTACCACCCCCCCCCCCCACCTCTGGTTCCGCGGAAAGTTTACCTACACGCGGAGCGCGCGGCACACATTCGCTCGTGTCGTGTCGAACATAAGTTGTTATAACTTCGTTCCTAACTAACCTATCGTTCCCAAATTTTGTCTAAGGGTGCCTTGTGGTCCCATCGATATTATCTGGTGTCTACTTTGTCTAAATTTTCAGATTTCAAAAATAAACTTGCTATTTTTGTCAAAAAATTTTAGTTTCTGCATACAAATAGTCCGATAACCGTCTATCAGTTCATCTGATAGCCGTCATACCTGGTGGGAAGGTCCCCAGGGTCTGCGTTGTTGGTTCCATCCATAATAATTTCGCTTTTCTTGAACATACTTACCTATTTTGTCGCCGTCGTCGGTCAAATTTTAGTTTCTGGAATTTCAAAGTCTAATAACTAAGTACCTACTCATCTGACAGGTACCAAACTCGCAGGGGAGGTCCCTCGTGGGCTTCCTGACGGTGTCCGCTATCTAGGTCACCTAGATTTTCATTTTCCTAGAACAAAAACCGCCAATTTGTCCTAAATTTCCAGTTTTTTCCCCCTCCTCAACATTTTTGAACCTAACTTTTGGCTAATTTTCATCCTATAGCATCGCCAGCGACGCCCCGCTTCCGACGAGGTGTCGCTCGAGAGCCTAGCTTCAAAAAAGTACCACCCACCCCCACCACCGCAGGTTCCGCGGAAAGTTTACCAACACGCGGAGCGCGCGGCACACATTCGCTCGTGTCGTGTCGAACATAAGTTGTTATAACTTCGTTCCTAACTAACCTATCGTTCCCAAATTTTGTCTAAGGGTGCCTTGTGGTCCCATCGATATTATCTGGTGTCTACTTTGTCTAAATTTTCAGATTTCAAAAATAAACTTGCTATTTTTGTCAAAAAATTTTAGTTTCTGCATACAAATAGTCCGATAACCGTCTATCAGTTCATCTGATAGCCGTCATACCTGGTGGGAAGGTCCCCAGGGTCTGCGTTGTTGGTTCCATCCATAATAATTTCGCTTTTCTTGAACATACTTACCTATTTTGTCGCCGTCGTCGGTCAAATTTTAGTTTCTGGAATTTCAAAGTCTAATAACTAAGTACCTACTCATCTGACAGGTACCAAACTCGCAGGGGAGGTCCCTCGTGGGCTTCCTGACGGTGTCCGCTATCTAGGTCACCTAGATTTTCATTTTCCTAGAACAAAAACCGCCAATTTGTCCTAAATTTCCAGTTTTTTCCCCCTCCTCAACATTTTTGAACCTAACTTTTGGCTAATTTTCATCCTATAGCATCGCCAGCGACGCCCCGCTTCCGACGAGGTGTCGCTCGAGAGCCTAGCTTCAAAAAAGTACCACCCACCCCCCCCACCTCTGGTTCCGCGGAAAGTTTACCTACACGCGGAGCGCGCGGCACACATTCGCTCGTGTCGTGTCGAACATAAGTTGTTATAACTTCGTTCCTAACTAACCTATCGTTCCCAAATTTTGTCTAAGGGTGCCTTGTGGTCCCATCGATATTATCTGGTGTCTACTTTGTCTAAATTTTCAGATTTCAAAAATAAACTTGCTATTTTTGTCAAAAAATTTTAGTTTCTGCATACAAATAGTCCGATAACCGTCTATCAGTTCATCTGATAGCCGTCATACCTGGTGGGAAGGTCCCCAGGGTCTGCGTTGTTGGTTCCATCCATAATAATTTCGCTTTTCTTGAACATACTTACCTATTTTGTCGCCGTCGTCGGTCAAATTTTAGTTTCTGGAATTTCAAAGTCTAATAACTAAGTACCTACTCATCTGACAGGTACCAAACTCGCAGGGGAGGTCCCTCGTGGGCTTCCTGACGGTGTCCGCTATCTAGGTCACCTAGATTTTCATTTTCCTAGAACAAAAACCGCCAATTTGTCCTAAATTTCCAGTTTTTTCCCCCTCCTCAACATTTTTGAACCTAACTTTTGGCTAATTTTCATCCTATAGCATCGCCAGCGACGCCCCGCTTCCGACGAGGTGTCGCTCGAGAGCCTAGCTTCAAAAAAGTACCACCCACCCCCACCACCTCTGGTTCCGCGGAAAGTTTACCTACACGCGGAGCGCGCGGCACACATTCGCTCGTGTCGTGTCGAACATAAGTTGTTATAACTTCGTTCCTAACTAACCTATCGTTCCCAAATTTTGTCTAAGGGTGCCTTGTGGTCCCATCGATATTATCTGGTGTCTACTTTGTCTAAATTTTCAGATTTCAAAAATAAACTTGCTATTTTTGTCAAAAAATTTTAGTTTCTGCATACAAATAGTCCGATAACCGTCTATCAGTTCATCTGATAGCCGTCATACCTGGTGGGAAGGTCCCCAGGGTCTGCGTTGTTGGTTCCATCCATAATAATTTCGCTTTTCTTGAACATACTTACCTATTTTGTCGCCGTCGTCGGTCAAATTTTAGTTTCTGGAATTTCAAAGTCTAATAACTAAGTACCTACTCATCTGACAGGTACCAAACTCGCAGGGGAGGTCCCTCGTGGGCTTCCTGACGGTGTCCGCTATCTAGGTCACCTAGATTTTCATTTTCCTAGAACAAAAACCGCCAATTTGTCCTAAATTTCCAGTTTTTTCCCCCTCCTCAACATTTTTGAACCTAACTTTTGGCTAATTTTCATCCTATAGCATCGCCAGCGACGCCCCGCTTCCGACGAGGTGTCGCTCGAGAGCCTAGCTTCAAAAAAGTACCACCCACCCCCACCACCTCTGGTTCCGCGGAAAGTTTACCAACACGCGGAGCGCGCGGCACACATTCGCTCGTGTCGTGTCGAACATAAGTTGTTATAACATCGTTACTAACTAACCTATCGTTCCCAAATTTTGTCTAAGGGTGCCTTGTGGTCCCATCGATATTATCTGGTGTCTACTTTGTCTAAATTTTCAGATTTCAAAAATAAACTTGCTATTTTTGTCAAAAAATTTTAGTTTCTGCATACAAATAGTCCGATAACCGTCTATCAGTTCATCTGATAGCCGTCATACCTGGTGGGAAGGTCCCCAGGGTCTGCGTTGTTGGTTCCATCCATAATAATTTCGCTTTTCTTGAACATACTTACCTATTTTGTCGCCGTCGTCGGTCAAATTTTAGTTTCTGGAATTTCAAAGTCTAATAACTAAGTACCTACTCATCTGACAGGTACCAAACTCGCAGGGGAGGTCCCTCGTGGGCTTCCTGACGGTGTCCGCTATCTAGGTCACCTAGATTTTCATTTTCCTAGAACAAAAACCGCCAATTTGTCCTAAATTTCCAGTTTTTTCCCCCTCCTCAACATTTTTGAACCTAACTTTTGGCTAATTTTCATCCTATAGCATCGCCAGCGACGCCCCGCTTCCGACGAGGTGTCGCTCGAGAGCCTAGCTTCAAAAAAGTACCACCCACCCCCACCACCACGGGTTCCGCGGAAAGTTTACCTACACGCGGAGCGCGCGGCACACATTCGCTCGTGTCGTGTCGAACATAAGTTGTTATAACTTCGTTCCTAACTAACCTATCGTTCCCAAATTTTGTCTAAGGGTGCCTTGTGGTCCCATCGATATTATCTGGTGTCTACTTTGTCTAAATTTTCAGATTTCAAAAATAAACTTGCTATTTTTGTCAAAAAATTTTAGTTTCTGCATACAAATAGTCCGATAACCGTCTATCAGTTCATCTGATAGCCGTCATACCTGGTGGGAAGGTCCCCAGGGTCTGCGTTGTTGGTTCCATCCATAATAATTTCGCTTTTCTTGAACATACTTACCTATTTTGTCGCCGTCGTCGGTCAAATTTTAGTTTCTGGAATTTCAAAGTCTAATAACTAAGTACCTACTCATCTGACAGGTACCAAACTCGCAGGGGAGGTCCCTCGTGGGCTTCCTGACGGTGTCCGCTATCTAGGTCACCTAGATTTTCATTTTCCTAGAACAAAAACCGCCAATTTGTCCTAAATTTCCAGTTTTTTCCCCCTCCTCAACATTTTTGAACCTAACTTTTGGCTAATTTTCATCCTATAGCATCGCCAGCGACGCCCCGCTTCCGACGAGGTGTCGCTCGAGAGCCTAGCTTCAAAAAAGTACCACCCACCCCCACCACCTCTGGTTCCGCGGAAAGTTTACCTACACGCGGAGCGCGCGGCACACATTCGCTCGTGTCGTGTCGAACATAAGTTGTTATAACTTCGTTCCTAACTAACCTATCGTTCCCAAATTTTGTCTAAGGGTGCCTTGTGGTCCCATCGATATTATCTGGTGTCTACTTTGTCTAAATTTTCAGATTTCAAAAATAAACTTGCTATTTTTGTCAAAAAATTTTAGTTTCTGCATACAAATAGTCCGATAACCGTCTATCAGTTCATCTGATAGCCGTCATACCTGGTGGGAAGGTCCCCAGGGTCTGCGTTGTTGGTTCCATCCATAATAATTTCGCTTTTCTTGAACATACTTACCTATTTTGTCGCCGTCGTCGGTCAAATTTTAGTTTCTGGAATTTCAAAGTCAAATAACTAAGTACCTACTCATCTGACAGGTACCAAACTCGCAGGGGAGGTCCCTCGTGGGCTTCCTGACGGTGTCCGCTATCTAGGTCACCTAGATTTTCATTTTCCTAGAACAAAAACCGCCAATTTGTCCTAAATTTCCAGTTTTTTCCCCCTCCTCAACATTTTTGAACCTAACTTTTGGCTAATTTTCATCCTATAGCATCGCCAGCGACGCCCCGCTTCCGACGAGGTGTCGCTCGAGAGCCTAGCTTCAAAAAAGTACCACCCACCCCCACCACCGCTGGTTCCGCGGAAAGTTTACCAACACGCGGAGCGCGCGGCACACATTCGCTCGTGTCGTGTCGAACATAAGTTGTTATAACTTCGTTCCTAACTAACCTATCGTTCCCAAATTTTGTCTAAGGGTGCCTTGTGGTCCCATCGATATTATCTGGTGTCTACTTTGTCTAAATTTTCAGATTTCAAAAATAAACTTGCTATTTTTGTCAAAAAATTTTAGTTTCTGCATACAAATAGTCCGATAACCGTCTATCAGTTCATCTGATAGCCGTCATACCTGGTGGGAAGGTCCCCAGGGTCTGCGTTGTTGGTTCCATCCATAATAATTTCGCTTTTCTTGAACATACTTACCTATTTTGTCGCCGTCGTCGGTCAAATTTTAGTTTCTGGAATTTCAAAGTCTAATAACTAAGTACCTACTCATCTGACAGGTACCAAACTCGCAGGGGAGGTCCCTCGTGGGCTTCCTGACGGTGTCCGCTATCTAGGTCACCTAGATTTTCATTTTCCTAGAACAAAAACCGCCAATTTGTCCTAAATTTCCAGTTTTTTCCCCCTCCTCAACATTTTTGAACCTAACTTTTGGCTAATTTTCATCCTATAGCATCGCCAGCGACGCCCCGCTTCCGACGAGGTGTCGCTCGAGAGCCTAGCTTCAAAAAATCGCCCCCCCACCCACCCATTTGTGATTTACTACATTGGGAAAGTAGGGTACAGAACATCATCCACATATATTTTCTTAAAATCCAGTATATTTTTAAATTTTAAATATTGTTTTTAATCAAATTTGATTATAGGCATAGACTTTTGACGGCGAGCTCGACACGCTTCTGAAAGTAATAATCTTTAAAACACCTACAATTTCGAGTTGAGGCCAATTCCTTGTTAAGAAAAATCTGATAAAACCCACATTTCAAATTACTAATAACTTACTTTTATACATTTCATCTGGCAATTTGGTAACACACAAACCTTAGGAAACTTTTTAGGCTGAAAAGCACAATGTTTAAAACCCCGCCGCCCGGTCGGACCCGGCGAGGGAGCCGGGACGCCCCGGCGGCCGCCCCGGCGGCCTCCTCGACACCCGCTCCAGCACCCGCTCTACAAACCGCGCCGGCTAAGGCCGCAGTTCCCCCTCTAACACCCGCTCTAACAACCGCCCCGGCAAAAGCCAAAGTTCCCCCTCCAGCACCCGCTCTAACAACCGGCCCGGTAACTCCAGCAGCCGCTTCAGTGCCCGCTCCGGTGACCGCTCCAGCGACTGTATCGGCAACCGCCCCGGCACCCGCTTCGGCAGCCGGACGGTCCTGCAAATTCGTAGTTGACATTTTGCCCCCTGACCTGCCGTCGGCTACTGAGGTGCGGGACATCACCAGCTTTATGCGCGTGGTATCCGGCCTCACAGACGGCATTATAACCGCCGTCAATGATGGCAAGAGCGTCACGACCCAGAACAAGCGGCTAATTAAAATCGCTGCGGAGGAAATCAAGAAGGCATCCGTCGCCCTCCGCACCGTTGTATCCCTTCCCTCCCTCCCCCCAATGCCCAGCGACCAAGAGTTCAAAGAGGATCTCATCTCTTGTGTGAGGGATGAGATCGCTAAAATAACCATCCCGCCCCCAGCACCCATCCCCGACACAAGCGACCTCATCTCTTGCATGAGAGATGAAATTGCCAAAATCATCATCCCTGCGCCCGCTCCCTTCGCAGATCCCGGCGAAATCATCTCTTGTGTAAGGGATGAGATCGCGAAAATCAACATCGCTCCACCTGCACCGGCACCCATCCCGGTTCCCAGCTTCGCAGAGATCGCAATGAGCAAACCTCCTGTTCTAGCCAAGCCACCCGCCAAACCGGCAATCGTCATTCAATCGAATAATCCCGAAGCGACCTCTCGCACAATCCTCAGCCAATGGAGAAAGGAGATATCCTTTAAATCTCTCAAATACGCTCCTTCGAAAGTACACCCACTCGCCAACAATAAGGTTCGTGTCGAGTTCGACACCAAGGAACAATGCGATGAAATCATCAGCAAAGTCGCCAAAATCCCAGATCTCAAGGCTGAAGAGGGTCGTCCTCGACTCCCCTTAGTCATACTCAAGGGGATCAATAAGGATGTGCCCAAGGGTGAAGTAGCCGAACTATTAAGCTGCCAAAATTCCTTCTCTCCAGATGACATTCGCTTCTGCTTCGTGCTTTCCAATAGAAATAAGAACTTATATAACGCGGTACTCGAAGTGAAACCCGCCGTACGCAAATCAATAATCGAACTCGGCCGCGTAAACGTCGACCACAACAAAGTGCACGCCGAGGACTTCTCGCGCTTTGTGCAATGCCTCAAATGCCTGCAATACGGCCACACCAAAGCCAAATGCACCTCGGAAGTGCACCCGTGCTCACACTGTGCCTCCACTGAACACTCGTTCACAACATGCCCTGTCAAAGATGACAACAATAAACGCAAATGTTACAACTGCGCTCGTCACAACGTCAAATCTACTACAGGTAACAACAAAATAAACACAAACCACACCGCTGTCAACGCAAAACTATGCCCAAAATTGAAACTCGCCAAATCCCGCATTGATGAACAAACCGATTATGGTTATTAAGCCTATAAAAATAATCCAATGTAATGTACAACGTTGTTACCTGGCACAACATGAATTCATTCAACATTTTACATCAAACGATTACAACATAGCTCTAATTACTGAACCCTACACGGGCCGCAATCCGACCGTGCACTCAATATCTGGAATTAACATCTTCCAATTCACTACAACAGAGCGTGTCAAAGCATGCATTCTAATTAAGAATAGCTTCGGTTTCGCACTCGGCATCACTCAGCTGTCCACCCCAAATTTAGCAATAGCCCAATTACACCTCGGTCAGAGGAAACTATACATAGCCTCAGTGTATATAGAACCTGGAAATGACCCCTCCAACACCCTAGTAGCATTAGATACATTCCTCAGTTCAACCTCTGGATCGCTACGAGTCGTAGGCGGTGATGTAAACGGGAAACATCCGGAATGGGGAGAATTAACATCTGACTCCCGAGGAAATGATGTGGTAGACATCGTCGCCTCCCACGACATGACCGTCTGCAACTCTGGTAGAGTCCCAACATTCGAAGCCATACGATATGGCAGCCATACATCCTCCATTATAGATATCACAGCCGTCTCTAACAATATGATAGACCTTATGTCTGATTGGCAAGTTAACACTTCTGCGTGCACTAAATCTGACCATAATGCAATCCACTACCTAATCAAAACCAACGCCAAAGTAAAACCCGCAAAAACCCACTCAACCTTTAAATACCAATCTAAAATGGCCGACTGGGATGCATTTAAAGAAAAACTAACACAAAATATTATTGAATCTGAAATACTTAATACCAACTTCGAAAGCCTCGATGCTGCAAACCTCGATAAATTAATCACCAATCTCACCCTTATCATTCAAGCCACTTGTCAAAAAACCATACCTAAAAAACTACGCCACGGAGTTTACAACCCCTGGTGGAACGAAGAACTAGAAAGCATGAAAAAGGAATGCATCAAAGCCCACCACCACTTACACAACCTGAAATCACGAAATCAACCTCTAGACCAAGCTATCATCCAACAAAAACAGCTCAAAGAAAACTACGCAGCAGCTCTTAAGAAAACATCCACTGAGCACTTCAGGGCATTCTGCACTGCCCAAGACAAAGAAAACGTCTGGTCACTGACCAACCGCATAATAAAGGAAACATCTGCACAACGGCCCCCACAAACACTAAATTGCGGCAACACCTTCACCACCACATGCGCCAACACGGCCAAGGCCCTATTGGACCACTTCTACGCTGATGACACCGAGGATACAACCCAGCACCAAAAAGAACTAAGAAACCAAATACAGGACGAACCTGATACAGAAAACGACCCTCCATTCACTGTCGACGAGATAGAGAACTGTCTCGCATCAATTAACGCAAATAAAGCCCCCGGAGACGACCACTTGACTGCAGACATTTGTTACAACTTCTTCAAAATATTCCCCCACTTTTTAACTAACATCCTGAACCATAGCCTGAAAATACATCACTTCCCCACACCTTGGAAACACGCAATAGCCAAAATCATACCAAAACCCAATAAAGCCGACACTAGCCAATTATCCTCCTATAGACCCATTGGCCTATTACCCGTATTTGGAAAACTATTAGAAAAACTTATCATAAAACGCGTAGTTTACAAGGCGGATAGTCTCAATGGAATGAATGACAGGCAATTTGGCTTCAAAGAAAGCACATCAACAACTGATGCT
This sequence comes from Notodonta ziczac, assembly GCA_918843915.1. Lineage (NCBI taxonomy): Eukaryota > Metazoa > Arthropoda > Insecta > Lepidoptera > Notodontidae > Notodonta > Notodonta ziczac. The sequence goes on along the minus strand of OU974060.1, from coordinate 9,181,380 downwards.
CTTCAAACCGCAATAAACGAGATTCGCGAAGGAAAGCAACAGAAAAAACAGGTCTTGGCTGTGTCACTGGACATAAGTCAGTAGATATTACACGTACACGTACACGTACACGTATTTGTCACGCTCCGTATTTTACATTTAATTATTAGTAATGTCCGCTAAAAGTGCCGAACAAGCCATCCGCGACCTAATTAAAACTGTGGGCTCGCTGCAAAGCAAAGTGGATTCGCTCGAAAAGATGATTACGCAACAAAATCAGCTAATCAAAAAACTAGTTGGTGAAGAATCAGTGTCTCCAAAATCGAATAATATTAGCAATGACGGTAGTCAAACACTGCAAAAGTGCCCGCGACCAATACGAGAAGCCCGCAATCGAGCTGCGTCGGCAATCTCCGCCGGCGTGCGAAAGGGAGCCTCGAAACAGGTGGCCGCCGAGAGCGCGGCGGCGTCGTCATCGTCCTCTACCACATTCCCGTCGGAGTTACCGCGATCGACTAATCTCGCCACTGCTTCGCGTAGCGAGGCGCACGAAGTTAATGATACTGCGGTGGAGCCGTTGGGTGGGGGCGATTGGATCGAGGTAAATCGTCGTCGTTCTCACCGCTCGCTCGAGAATGTTGTTCGTGGTACGGCTTTGCCCACCACCACATCCCTTCTAGCTGCAGAGCGCAAGACATACTTGCATCTGTATTACGTACAATCTGGAACTACAGCTGACCAGGTAGTGCAACATCTTCGTGCAATTTGTCCCGATGATAATTGTTCGGCTGAGGCTTTAAAGCCCCGTGGGGATTATGCGTCGTTTAAACTAGCTGTACCCACCAAGAATATGGATAAATACTTGTCATCGGAGCACTGGCCGGAAGATGTTTACATCAAGCCGTGGCGAAGTGGATTTCGCAAGTCACAGCAAACCGTGCAAAGGCAATAAATGTAAATCTTATACACTTTTCTATCAGAACGTTAGAGGCCTCCGTTCCAGACTAGATAATTGTAAAAAAGCTGTATTAGTGGAATCAGCAGACATATTTGCGTTTACTGAGACCTTTCTTGTGAGTAGTGTCCATGATGCTGAAGTGTTTCCGCCTGGATACTCCGTTATACGCCGTGACCGCGCTTGTGACTCAGGATGGGGAGGAGTGCTGTTGGCGGTTCGTGATACGATTAAAGTGCAGCAACTAGTAGATGTGGACGGCTACTCTAATGATATTGAACTTGTAATAGCCTTAGTTACTTTTAAGCATACCAAAGTCATTTGTTGTGTTGTCTATATTCCTCCGAATTCTAGTGATGAAAAATACCACAATACTTTTGCAGTTTTAGAAAATCTGGTTGCTAAATACCCAAAACTTGATTTACTGGTGGTTGGAGACTTTAATTTGAACTCTTGTAGTCGAAATGTATTTATGAATTTTAATTATATGATAACTTACTGTAAGTTAAAACAGCACAACACAATACTAAACAAATATGGAACAATGTTAGATCTGGTTCTGAGCAGTCTCGGTGATGAGTGGGTTAAGGTGAGTGGTGATACGGAGCCCGTGGTGCAAGCCGATGCATACCATCCTCCGCTCTCTGTGGATGTGCGTAGCGCGCGTTCATTGTCTGGGCCCAAGCACGACGCGTCTCGCGTCTGCCCGCCGCAGCCTACCCGTGATCAATTGCACTGTGACTGGGACTTTCGCAAAGCCAACTTTTATTCCCTATATGCTTCTCTTGCCTTCATAGAATGGGATGAGATATTTGCACTCAAGGACGTTGATGAAGCTGTCAGTGCATTTTATGTCAAATTACGTGCCTGTTTCGATACTCATGTTCCTCATAAACGATCTTTTAATACTGATCTTCGTTATCAATACCCAACTTGGTTTACGTCAGAAATTATAATAAATATAAAGAATAAATATTTTCATTTAAAAAAGTTTAAAGAAAATAAACAAGAATTTAATTGTGAAATGTTTAAATATTATCGACAACGAGTCAAACTTTTAATTGATTTAGCATATAACAACTATATTAAGCAAACTGAAACTGACATAAAAAATAATCCTAAGCACTTCTGGAAATTCGTGAAAGACCAGCAATCAAAGAAGCAGTATACCAAAGAATTCGAATATGCCGGAAAAACAGTCTCCGGTATCGATGCCGCGAATGCCTTTGCTTGTTATTTTAAATCTGTTTTTTTAAATAATACGCCAAAGCTATCTTCTTATGAAGCTGAACGCAAGGCGGCTGACTCGTTGTGTTCCTCTCGTATAGCGGTAGACACTGTTAACGTCCATGACCTACAGCTGGCAGTTCAGCGACTAAAGGCTCACTCCTCCACAGGGCCCGATGGAATACCACCTTTCGTTGTTAAAGATTGCTTCGAAGCGCTTAAATTACCTTTAATTTATATTTACAATCTAGCTCTTAGTACCGCAACTTACCCTTCTCAGTGGAAAACATCCCGGGTAACTCCTGTTCCCAAGAATAGTTCAGGATCAAAGGTTGAAAATTATAGACCCATAGCTGTTCTGTCTGCATTCGGCAAAGTCTTTGATTCCATTTTGAACCGCCACATCACTAGGCAGGTCAACACGCAGTTCAGTGATGCACAACACGGTTTTAGGGCGGGCAGGTCTACTGCCACTAACCACATTAACTTTATAGACTACGCCGTTACTGAAATGGATAATAAAAAGCAGGTTGACGCCGCATATTTTGATTTTAAAAAAGCGTTTGATCGCGTTCACAACGACGTATTGCTAAAAAAATTTTCGGCCATTGGATTTACCCCAAAATTATTAAAATTTTTTGCTAGCTATTTTACAAACAGAATCCAATATGTGCAACTTTCTGGCTATCGCTCCGACTCGTATGTGACCTGTTCTGGTGTAAGTCAGGGCAGCACACTTGGGCCCACCCAATTTCTGATAATGGTCAATGACTTGCCGAGTGTTGTCAGTTCAGCCCGGTGCCTGATGTTTGCCGACGATCTAAAATTATTCTTGGGTATAAACAGCGTATCAGACTGTGAGGCGCTTCAGAGGGACATCAATAGTATTGTGGAATGGAGTGAACAAAACCAGCTGGAGTTCAACGCAACCAAATGCAAAAGCATTACTTTCACCCGAGCTCGTTCACCCATTGTATACACGTATAACATGCACGGTATTCCTCTGGAGCGTGTTGCACTGATGCGCGACCTTGGCTTGACCCTGGATGTTGGGTTAACTTTCAATACCCATATCACAGAGTTGTGTAGCAGAGCTTTCAAATCTCTTGGATTTGTTATGAGGCAGGCTGGCCGCTTTCATACGCGAAGTACAATTGTTACCCTCTACTACGCATTTGTACGATCAAAACTGGAGTACAATGCTATAATCTGGGATCCCCATGAAGCTAAATATAAGTTAATGGTCGAGAAGGTGCATAAGAAGTTTTGTCGTTTTCTTTATAGGAAAATGTTCGGCTATTACCCATATCTGTATCCATCGCTATTCGTAACTGGCATGGTAGGCATGAGCACATTGGAGCTTAGACGCAAGTGCGCCATGATGGTCCACTATTTCCTGCTTCTAAACGGCACTATCGATAACCCCTCCACTTTGTCGCGATGTTCTTTAGTCACCACGGGTCGGTTGCGGCGCGCGCACGCGCGGCGGCTGCTGGCGGCGCCGCCGGTGCGCACACGAACCGCGCAATTTGCCCCAACTGCCCAAGCCGTCAATTTAATCAACGCCGTAATTGCTCAGCAACCAGACCTTGATATATTTAATACTAAGTTACATGTATTCATTAAAAAGTGTATAAGCTTCTTGAGCGATCAGTAGCATATATTTAGCTTGTTGTGCGTCTTGGCTAAGCTGTAAGCGCAGCAAGCATCTGATAATAAATAAATAAATAAATAAATAAGAGGGGCATTCGACAACGCTTGGTGGCCCGCCATGTACAGAGGTCTTAAAGAGTTAAAGTGCCCAAGAAATATATACAAACTCTTAATCAATTACACCAAAGACAGAAGGGTCACTCTGCACTACGGCACGGACGAGGCATCGAAAACTACAACTAAGGGATGCATTCAGGGCTCTGTATGTGGTCCTGTTCTGTGGAACATAATTCTAGACAATTTACTGAACATCCAACTACCAGAAGAGGCCCACATACAGGCCTTCGCCGACGATGTGCTGCTAATAGTTAAAGGCCGCACGAAGCAGGCCGTAGAAGCAGTCACAAATGAGTGCTTAAAAATAATAGCCGACTGGGGCGAAAGTGTTAAATTATCATTCGCATCCGAAAAGACGCAGGCCATCTCATTCACGTCGCCCACTAAAACCGCCGAACTCTACATCAACTCAACCAAAGTCCCCATAATGAAAGAAATTAAGCTCCTCGGGGTCATCCTGGATGACCGCCTCAGTTTCATCAGCCACGTAAAATACATAATTCGGAAAGCTTCAAAAATCTTTAAAAACCTAAGCAAATTTGTCAAACCCACTTGGGGCATCCATCCAGCCAATGTAGAAACCATATACAAACAGGTAGTCCAGCCCATAATAACTTATGCCGCAAGCGTCTGGGGCGACGCTGTCAAATACTATAGTGTTCGCAAAATGCTAACCAGTTTCCAAAGGCAGTTCGCAATCCGAGCCATCCGCGCATTTAGGACGGTGTCCGCCGTTGCCTCGATCGCCCTGGCACAATTCGTCCCCCTGCATCTCCTGATACGAGAGCTCCACCAAATAGAAACCATAAAACAAACAAGAATCTCACCAGACTTACCCGAAGACATTCAACTCATAAAACCAATAACCAACCGTCAAAGATTGCACCCAGCCCATCGCAACAAAATAATATTCCACAAAATAAACAATATAGATGAACTTAACATAATAGTAACAAATACCCCAATACAAATTTACACCGACGGAAGTAAACTTGAGTCAGGAGATGTAGGTGCAGCCTACGTGGCCTTCCGATACAACACTATCATAAATCAAAAGAAAATAAAACTCTGCAGAACCTGCACCGTCTTCATGGCGGAACTCAGGGCGATCGAGGCAGCCCTGATGTGGATAGAGCGGGAACAAATCCGAGAAACAGTCTACATCCTCTCCGACAGCCTCTCCTCACTAGCTGCAATACAAGACACAAATAATAAAGACCCTACTGTTAACTCGATCCACCACATAATCCAAAACACAAAACAGACCACCACTATAAAATTCGCATGGGTGCGAGCCCACAATAACATCCCGGGCAACGAATGCGCCGACGCCGCGGCCAAAAGTGCAGCGTCGGCAAAAACGGCCACCGACCACAACTTTTTCCCTCTATCGCACTCAAAGAGAATACTAAGATCCGAAACCATGGAAAAGTGGCAAAAGGAGTATGAAGATAGTCCCCAAGGAGCAGGGACTAAAGCATGGTTCACCAACATAGCTCAAATCACCGAATTTAGGACACTTTTCCCAACCAGCTTCGAGCTTACCCAAATTGTTACCGGCCATGCTTACCACAAATCTTACCTAAACCGCTTCAAAATAACATCTGACAGTACATGCCCATGCGACGACACCACAACCCAGAACACAGAACATCTCCTAAAACACTGTCCAATTTTTACCAACACTAGACTTAATCACGAAGGCGCATGCTCAATGCTAAACATAGACCCTTTTAAACTTAACGACATAGCCAAAAACCCCATCGCAATTAAATCTTTCATAACTTTCATCAAATCCATTATAAACCACTTAAAAAGAATAAATCGTACTTAAAAACCTTTAACTGAAAACAAATCTTCTCTGTATCCATTAGCAGAGGAGAAATTAAAAATCGAAACTTAACACCATAATACAATCGAGACGAAATACACATACTCGTACCTAAACATAAAACCTATTAACCCTTTGACTAAAGTCAAAGGGCCCAAAAAAAAAAAAAAAAAAAAAAAAAAAAAAAAAAAAAAAAAAAAAAAAAAAAAAACCTAACCTAACCCAACCTAACCTAACCTAACCTAACCTAACCTAACCTAACCATTCGCTCGTGTCGTGTCGAACATAAGTTGTTATAACTTCGTTCCTAACTAACCTATCGTTCCCAAATTTTGTCTAAGGGTGCCTTGTGGTCCCATCGATATTATCTGGTGTCTACTTTGTCTAAATTTTCAGATTTCAAAAATAAACTTGCTATTTTTATCAAAAAATTTTAGTTTCTGCATACAAATAGTCCGATAACCGTCTATCAGTTCATCTGATAGCCGTCAAACCTGGTGGGAAGGTCCCCAGGGTCTGCGTTGTTGGTTCCATCCATAATAATTTCGCTTTTCTTGAACATACTTACCTATTTTGTCGCCGTCGTCGGTCAAATTTTAGTTTCTGGAATTTCAAAGTCAAATAACTAAGTACCTACTCATCTGACAGGTACCAAACTCGCAGGGGAGGTCCCTCGTGGGCTTCCTGACGGTGTCCGCTATCTAGGTCACCTAGATTTTCAACTTTCTGGAACAATAATTGCTAATTTGTCCTAAATTTTCAGTTTTTTCGCCCCCCTCAACAATTTTGAACCTAACTTTTGGCTAATTTTCATCCTATAGCATCGCCAGCGACGCCCCGCTTCCGACGAGGTGTCGCTCGAGAGCCTAGCTTCAAAAAAGTACCACCCACCCCCACCACCTCTGGTTCCGCGGAAAGTTTACCTACACGCGGAGCGCGCGGCACACATTCGCTCGTGTCGTGTCGAACATAAGTTGTTATTACTTCGTTCCTAACTAACCTATCGTTCCCAAATTTTGTCTAAGGGTGCCTTGTGGTCCCATCGATATTATCTGGTGTCTACTTTGTCTAAATTTTCAGATTTCAAAAATAAACTTGCTATTTTTATCAAAAAATTTTAGTTTCTGCATACAAATAGTCCGATAACCGTCTATCAGTTCATCTGATAGCCGTCAAACCTGGTGGGAAGGTCCCCAGGGTCTGCGTTGTTGGTTCCATCCATAATAATTTCGCTTTTCTTGAACATACTTACCTATTTTGTCGCCGTCGTCGGTCAAATTTTAGTTTCTGGAATTTCAAAGTCAAATAACTAAGTACCTACTCATCTGACAGGTACCAAACTCGCAGGGGAGGTCCCTCGTGGGCTTCCTGACGGTGTCCGCTATCTAGGTCACCTAGATTTTCAACTTTCTGGAACAATAATTGCTAATTTGTCCTAAATTTTCAGTTTTTTCGCCCCCCTCAACAATTTTGAACCTAACTTTTGGCTAATTTTCATCCTATAGCATCGCCAGCGACGCCCCGCTTCCGACGAGGTGTCGCTCGAGAGCCTAGCTTCAAAAAAGTACCACCCACCCCCACCACCTCTGGTTCCGCGGAAAGTTTACCTACACGCGGAGCGCGCGGCACACATTCGCTCGTGTCGTGTCGAACATAAGTTGTTATAACTTCGTTCCTAACTAACCTATCGTTCCCAAATTTTGTCTAAGGGTGCCTTGTGGTCCCATCGATATTATCTGGTGTCTACTTTGTCTAAATTTTCAGATTTCAAAAATAAACTTGCTATTTTTATCAAAAAATTTTAGTTTCTGCATACAAATAGTCCGATAACCGTCTATCAGTTCATCTGATAGCCGTCAAACCTGGTGGGAAGGTCCCCAGGGTCTGCGTTGTTGGTTCCATCCATAATAATTTCGCTTTTCTTGAACATACTTACCTATTTTGTCGCCGTCGTCGGTCAAATTTTAGTTTCTGGAATTTCAAAGTCAAATAACTAAGTACCTACTCATCTGACAGGTACCAAACTCGCAGGGGAGGTCCCTCGTGGGCTTCCTGACGGTGTCCGCTATCTAGGTCACCTAGATTTTCATTTTCCTAGAACAAAAACCGCCAATTTGTCCTAAATTTCCAGTTTTTTCCCCCTCCTCAACATTTTTGAACCTAACTTTTGGCTAATTTTCATCCTATAGCATCGCCAGCGACGCCCCGCTTCCGACGAGGTGTCGCTCGAGAGCCTAGCTTCAAAAAAGTACCACCCACCCCCACCACCTCTGGTTCCGCGGAAAGTTTACCTACACGCGGAGCGCGCGGCACACATTCGCTCGTGTCGTGTCGAACATAAGTTGTTATAACTTCGTTCCTAACTAACCTATCGTTCCCAAATTTTGTCTAAGGGTGCCTTGTGGTCCCATCGATATTATCTGGTGTCTACTTTGTCTAAATTTTCAGATTTCAAAAATAAACTTGCTATTTTTATCAAAAAATTTTAGTTTCTGCATACAAATAGTCCGATAACCGTCTATCAGTTCATCTGATAGCCGTCAAACCTGGTGGGAAGGTCCCCAGGGTCTGCGTTGTTGGTTCCATCCATAATAATTTCGCTTTTCTTGAACATACTTACCTATTTTGTCGCCGTCGTCGGTCAAATTTTAGTTTCTGGAATTTCAAAGTCAAATAACTAAGTACCTACTCATCTGACAGGTACCAAACTCGCAGGGGAGGTCCCTCGTGGGCTTCCTGACGGTGTCCGCTATCTAGGTCACCTAGATTTTCAACTTTCTGGAACAATAATTGCTAATTTGTCCTAAATTTTCAGTTTTTTCGCCCCCCTCAACAATTTTGAACCTAACTTTTGGCTAATTTTCATCCTATAGCATCGCCAGCGACGCCCCGCTTCCGACGAGGTGTCGCTCGAGAGCCTAGCTTCAAAAAATCGCCCCCCCCACCCACCCATTTGTGATTTACTACATTGGGAAAGTAGGGTACAGAACATCATCCACATATATTTTCTTAAAATCCAGTATATTTTTAAATTTTAAATATTGTTTTTAATCAAATTTGATTATAGGCATAGACTTTTGACGGCGAGCTCGACACGCTTCTGAAAGTAATAATCTTTAAAACACCTACAATTTCGAGTTGAGGCCAATTCCTTGTTAAGAAAAATCTGATAAAACCCACATTTCAAATTACTAATAACTTACTTTTACACATTTCATCTGGCAATTTGGTAACACACAAACCTTAGGAAACTTTTTAGGCTGAAAAGCACAATGTTTAAAACCCCGCCGCCCGGTCGGACCCGGCGAGGGAGCCGGGACGCCCCGGCGGCCGCCCCGGCGGCCTCCTCGACACCCGCTCCAGCACCCGCTCTACCAACCGCGCCGGCTAAGGCCGCAGTTCCCCCTCTAACACCCGCTCTAACAACCGCCCCGGCAAAAGCCAAAGTTCCCCCTCCAGCACCCGCTCTAACAACCGGCCCGGTAACTCCAGCAGCCGCTTCAGTGCCCGCTCCGGTGACCGCTCCAGCGACTGTATCGGCAACCGCCCCGGCACCCGCTTCGGCAGCCGGACGGTCCTGCAAATTCGTAGTTGACATTTTGCCCCCTGACCTGCCGTCGGCTACTGAGGTGCGGGACATCACCAGCTTTATGCGCGTGGTATCCGGCCTCACAGACGGCATTATAACCGCCGTCAATGATGGCAAGAGCGTCACGACCCAGAACAAGCGGCTAATTAAAATCGCTGCGGAGGAAATCAAGAAGGCATCCGTCGCCCTCCGCACCGTTGTATCCCTTCCCTCCCTCCCCCCAATGCCCAGCGACCAAGAGTTCAAAGAGGATCTCATCTCTTGTGTGAGGGATGAGATCGCTAAAATAACCATCCCGCCCCCAGCACCCATCCCCGACACAAGCGACCTCATCTCTTGCATGAGAGATGAAATTGCCAAAATCATCATCCCTGCGCCCGCTCCCTTCGCAGATCCCGGCGAAATCATCTCTTGTGTAAGGGATGAGATCGCGAAAATCAACATCGCTCCACCTGCACCGGCACCCATCCCGGTTCCCAGCTTCGCAGAGATCGCAATGAGCAAACCTCCTGTTCTAGCCAAGCCACCCGCCAAACCGGCAATCGTCATTCAATCGAATAATCCCGAAGCGACCTCTCGCACAATCCTCAGCCAATGGAGAAAGGAGATATCCTTTAAATCTCTCAAATACGCTCCTTCGAAAGTACACCCACTCGCCAACAATAAGGTTCGTGTCGAGTTCGACACCAAGGAACAATGCGATGAAATCATCAGCAAAGTCGCCAAAATCCCAGATCTCAAGGCTGAAGAGGGTCGTCCTCGACTCCCCTTAGTCATACTCAAGGGGATCAATAAGGATGTGCCCAAGGGTGAAGTAGCCGAACTATTAAGCTGCCAAAATTCCTTCTCTCCAGATGACATTCGCTTCTGCTTCGTGCTTTCCAATAGAAATAAGAACTTATATAACGCGGTACTCGAAGTGAAACCCGCCGTACGCAAATCAATAATCGAACTCGGCCGCGTAAACGTCGACCACAACAAAGTGCACGCCGAGGACTTCTCGCGCTTTGTGCAATGCCTCAAATGCCTGCAATACGGCCACACCAAAGCCAAATGCACCTCGGAAGTGCACCCGTGCTCACACTGTGCCTCCACTGAACACTCGTTCACAACATGCCCTGTCAAAGATGACAACAATAAACGCAAATGTTACAACTGCGCTCGTCACAACGTCAAATCTACTACAGGTAACAACAAAATAAACACAAACCACACCGCTGTCAACGCAAAACTATGCCCAAAATTGAAACTCGCCAAATCCCGCATTGATGAACAAACCGATTATGGTTATTAAGCCTATAAAAATAATCCAATGTAATGTACAACGTTGTTACCTGGCACAACATGAATTCATTCAACATTTTACATCAAACGATTACAACATAGCTCTAATTACTGAACCCTACACGGGCCGCAATCCGACCGTGCACTCAATATCTGGAATTAACATCTTCCAATTCACTACAACAGAGCGTGTCAAAGCATGCATTCTAATTAAGAATAGCTTCGGTTTCGCACTCGGCATCACTCAGCTGTCCACCCCAAATTTAGCAATAGCCCAATTACACCTCGGTCAGAGGAAACTATACATAGCCTCAGTGTATATAGAACCTGGAAATGACCCCTCCAACACCCTAGTAGCATTAGATACATTCCTCAGTTCAACCTCTGGATCGCTACGAGTCGTAGGCGGTGATGTAAACGGGAAACATCCGGAATGGGGAGAATTAACATCTGACTCCCGAGGAAATGATGTGGTAGACATCGTCGCCTCCCACGACATGACCGTCTGCAACTCTGGTAGAGTCCCAACATTCGAAGCCATACGATATGGCAGCCATACATCCTCCATTATAGATATCACAGCCGTCTCTAACAATATGATAGACCTTATGTCTGATTGGCAAGTTAACACTTCTGCGTGCACTAAATCTGACCATAATGCAATCCACTACCTAATCAAAACCAACGCCAAAGTAAAACCCGCAAAAACCCACTCAACCTTTAAATACCAATCTAAAATGGCCGACTGGGATGCATTTAAAGAAAAACTAACACAAAATATTATTGAATCTGAAATACTTAATACCAACTTCGAAAGCCTCGATGCTGCAAACCTCGATAAATTAATCACCAATCTCACCCTTATCATTCAAGCCACTTGTCAAAAAACCATACCTAAAAAACTACGCCACGGAGTTTACAACCCCTGGTGGAACGAAGAACTAGAAAGCATGAAAAAGGAATGCATCAAAGCCCACCACCACTTACACAACCTGAAATCACGAAATCAACCTCTAGACCAAGCTATCATCCAACAAAAACAGCTCAAAGAAAACTACGCAGCAGCTCTTAAGAAAACATCCACTGAGCACTTCAGGGCATTCTGCACTGCCCAAGACAAAGAAAACGTCTGGTCACTGACCAACCGCATAATAAAGGAAACATCTGCACAACGGCCCCCACAAACACTAAATTGCGGCAACACCTTCACCACCACATGCGCCAACACGGCCAAGGCCCTATTGGACCACTTCTACGCTGATGACACCGAGGATACAACGCAGCACCAAAAAGAACTAAGAAACCAAATACAGGACGAACCTGATACAGAAAACGACCCTGATACAGAAAACGACCCTCCATTCACTGTCGACGAGATAGAGAACTGTCTCGCATCAATTAACGCAAATAAAGCCCCCGGAGACGACCACTTGACTGCAGACATTTGTTACAACTTCTTCAAAATATTCCCCCACTTTTTAACTAACATCCTGAACCATAGCCTGAAAATACATCACTTCCCCACACCTTGGAAACACGCAATAGCCAAAATCATACCAAAACCCAATAAAGCCGACACTAGCCAATTATCCTCCTATAGACCCATTGGCCTATTACCCGTATTTGGAAAACTATTAGAAAAACTTATCATAAAACGCGTAGTTTACAAGGCGGATAGTCTCAATGGAATGAATGACAGGCAATTTGGCTTCAAAGAAAGCACATCAACAACTGATGCTCTTCAAACCGCAATAAACGAGATTCGCGAAGGAAAGCAACAGAAAAAACAGGTCTTGGCTGTGTCACTGGACATAAGAGGGGCATTCGACAACGCTTGGTGGCCCGCCATGTACAGAGGTCTTAAAGAGTTAAAGTGCCCAAGAAATATATACAAACTCTTAATCAATTACACCAAAGACAGAAGGGTCACTCTGCACTACGGCACGGACGAGGCATCGAAAACTACAACTAAGGGATGCATTCAGGGCTCTGTATGTGGTCCTGTTCTGTGGAACATAATTCTAGACAATTTACTGAACATCCAACTACCAGAAGAGGCCCACATACAGGCCTTCGCCGACGATGTGCTGCTAATAGTTAAAGGCCGCACGAAGCAGGCCGTAGAAGCAGTCACAAATGAGTGCTTAAAAATAATAGCCGACTGGGGCGAAAGTGTTAAATTATCATTCGCATCCGAAAAGACGCAGGCCATCTCATTCACGTCGCCCACTAAAACCGCCGAACTCTACATCAACTCAACCAAAGTCCCCATAATGAAAGAAATTAAGCTCCTCGGGGTCATCCTGGATGACCGCCTCAGTTTCATCAGCCACGTAAAATACATAATTCGGAAAGCTTCAAAAATCTTTAAAAACCTAAGCAAATTTGTCAAACCCACTTGGGGCATCCATCCAGCCAATGTAGAAACCATATACAAACAGGTAGTCCAGCCCATAATAACTTATGCCGCAAGCGTCTGGGGCGACGCTGTCAAATACTATAGTGTTCGCAAAATGCTAACCAGTTTCCAAAGGCAGTTCGCAATCCGAGCCATCCGCGCATTTAGGACGGTGTCCGCCGTTGCCTCGATCGCCCTGGCACAATTCGTCCCCCTGCATCTCCTGATACGAGAGCTCCACCAAATAGAAACCATAAAACAAACAAGAATCTCACCAGACTTACCCGAAGACATTCAACTCATAAAACCAATAACCAACCGTCAAAGATTGCACCCAGCCCATCGCAACAAAATAATATTCCACAAAATAAACAATATAGATGAACTTAACATAATAGTAACAAATACCCCAATACAAATTTACACCGACGGAAGTAAACTTGAGTCAGGAGATGTAGGTGCAGCCTACGTGGCATTCCGATACAACACTATCATAAATCAAAAGAAAATAAAACTCTGCAGAACCTGCACCGTCTTCATGGCGGAACTCAGGGCGATCGAGGCAGCCCTGATGTGGATAGAGCGGGAACAAATCCGAGAAACAGTCTACATCCTCTCCGACAGCCTCTCCTCACTAGCTGCAATACAAGACACAAATAATAAAGACCCTACTGTTAACTCGATCCACCACATAATCCAAAACACAAAACAGACCACCACTATAAAATTCGCATGGGTGCGAGCCCACAATAACATCCCGGGCAACGAATGCGCCGACGCCGCGGCCAAAAGTGCAGCGTCGGCAAAAACGGCCACCGACCACAACTTTTTCCCTCTATCGCACTCAAAGAGAATACTAAGATCCGAAACCATGGAAAAGTGGCAAAAGGAGTATGAAGATAGTCCCCAAGGAGCAGGGACTAAAGCATGGTTCACCAACATAGCTCAAATCACCGAATTTAGGACACTTTTCCCAACCAGCTTCGAGCTTACCCAAATTGTTACCGGCCATGCTTACCACAAATCTTACCTAAACCGCTTCAAAATAACATCTGACAGTACATGCCCATGCGACGACACCACAACCCAGAACACAGAACATCTCCTAAAACACTGTCCAATTTTTACCAACACTAGACTTAATCACGAAGGCGCATGCTCAATGCTAAACATAGACCCTTTTAAACTTAACGACATAGCCAAAAACCCCATCGCAATTAAATCTTTCATAACTTTCATCAAATCCATTATAAACCACTTAAAAAGAATAAATCGTACTTAAAAACCTTTAACTGAAAACAAATCTTCTCTGTATCCATTAGCAGAGGAGAAATTAAAAATCGAAACTTAACACCATAATACAATCGAGACGAAATACACATACTCGTACCTAAACATAAAACCTATTAACCCTTTGACTAAAGTCAAAGGGCCCAAAAAAAAAAAAAAAAAAAAAAAAAAAAAAAAACCTAACCTAACCTAACCTAACCTAACCTAACCTAACCTAACCTAACCTAACCTGCAATTTACATAGCACAAAAATATAAACCCAAAACTATGTAGTTCTACAATCCTTATTCATTAAGACAAGCAACCCAAACCTAAATAAGGATTCTGATTACGTCAGAAGAAAAGTGGCGGATTGTGCACGTAAAGAGCACAATCAAATTTAAAAAAAAAAAAAAAAAAAAAAAAACCTAACCTAACCTAACCTAACCTAACCTAACCTAACCTTTTTTTTTTTTTTTTGTTTTCGGGGGGGAAATCCTCATGGATACCCGGCCACGCGGGGGCGTGGCGCGGGTTATGCCGGACTCCTACCGGCTAAAACCCCCCCGGCACTCCCGCCTCGTCTATGAGGAGGGGGACTAGGAAACCGGCAGAGCCTTTACGTCTAGTCCCCCTCAGACGATCGCCCGCCTTACAGCGGGCCCTTCACGCCCCTCCCTGTGGGGAGGGGCCCGGGAATGACCGCGAGTGCTCGGCCATTCCCGCTCCGCGATGGTGGCGAATAGTGCGGTGCAGGAGAGGGCGCCCCCGCGCCTGTCTCCCGCTATTCGCCACCAGGAGGGAGGCGACGGTCGTACAGTCGCCTTCTCCCTCCTCTTCTTCGCCTACGGAGCGGCGCTGCGAGAGGGTCGTCCTCCCGCGCACGCTCCGCTGCCTCCTTCTGCGACATGACTTCCTCGCAGAAGGAGGCGAGCGCCGCCCAGGCCTCCTCGCCTCCGAGCATGGACCTGATCACGGCGGGAAGCGACAGGTCCCGCCCAACCACCGCGATAAGACTGCGGCGCAGCTCGGACCAGGCGGGGCACACCTCGAGGGTGTGCTGTGCCGTGTCCTCCGGCGCGCCGCAGTCGTGGCACGCCGGGGTTTCCTCCCTCCGAATCCGGTGCAGGTGGGATCCGAAGCATCCGTGGCCGGATAACACCTGCACCAGACGGAACGAGAGGAAACCGTGGGACCGCTCGAGCCAGCCTTGCAGTACTGGCCCGAGCGCGTCCAGCGTTCGACGGCCAAAGGCGGCGGAGGCGAGGTCCTCAGTCCAATGATGGACTATAGCTGCCTTCGCCTCTCGCCGGACGGCCTCCCGCTCTTCCGCGGCGGGGTGCTCCCCGAGCGCCCTTCGCCGCGCCGTCCACTCGTACACTCTGGCTAGCACCCACGCCTCGAGCTCCCAGGGAGGGGTGCCGGCCAGAGCGCACGCCGCCGCAAAGCCTACCGAGCGGTAGGCCCTCGCCACCCGCAGTGCAATGGCCCTTTGGGGCCTACGAATGGCGGTGGCGTTCTCGCTCCTGTGGAGGGAGTCCGCCCAGATGGGAGCCCCGTAAAGGGCCATACTCTTGAGTATGCCGGCATACAAGTGCCGGCATCGCGCCTTAGGCCCTCCCAGGTTCGGGAGGAGCCATGAGAGGGCATTCGCGGCTTTCAGCAGGCGGGTTGACAACGCGCTGAAATGCGGGCCAAAGCGCCACCTGCTGTCGAGTATGAGGCCCAGATATTTCATCTGGGCCCTGACTCCGATCATGACGCCCTCCACGACAATGTGGGCGTCAGGAGGGATGCGCTGCCGAGGCCCGTGGAAGAACATGGCCTCGGTCTTGTTCAGCGCCACCTTTAATCCCAGACGGCGGATCCTTCCTGAGACCAAGGATCCGCCTGCCGAGGCCAGACTGGCCGCCTCCCTGTAATCCCTCCCCCGGGCAGTGAGAAGAGTGTCATCCGCGTAGCAGATGACACTCGTACCACGAAGGAGGGTTCCCCGCAGGAGCCAATCGAATCCGATGTTCCACAGCAGGGGTCCTAGGACCGACCCCTGTGGAACACCGGACTCCGCGCCATATCGCCTCACTCTGGCCGTCTTGTCCACGAGGAGGACAGCACGGTCCTCCAAGTAGCTGGCCAAGAGTTGGCGCAGATACTGAGGCACTCCGTGGTACCGGAGTGCCTCTAAGATTGTCGAGTGGGGGACGGAGTTGAACGCGTTGGCTATATCAAATGACACAGCCAACACTCCGTCCCCCGCCTCCACTGCCTCCCTCACTTGGCCCTTGAGTAGGGCCAACGCATCCACTGTAGAACGCCCCCTCCGGAAACCGAACTGGGCGTTCGACAGGTCCGGCCCTACCTCCCAAAGGAGGCTGTTCAGCCGGGCGGCGACGATCCCCTCGAACAACTTTCCGACCTCATCGAGCAGAACGATGGGCCGGTATGCCGAGGGGGAGTCCGCCGGGCGTCCCTCCTTTCGAAGGAGGCACAATTGCCCCTCCTTCCAAATTTTCGGGAACCTCCCAGTCGTGAAACACGCACTGAAGAGGTCCCGAAACCTCTCCTCCATCTTGGAGGCGGCGATGGCCACCACCCGTGCGGGCACTCCGTCGGGTCCAGGGGCGGTCTTCTTCGCGCGGAGGCGAAGTGTCCCCGCGCGAAATTCCTCCACCGTGACCGGGGGGACTTCCTCCTCCGGCGGGGCCGCCTCCCGCGGAGGGTCCATCACTGGTGGGGTGAAGTCGGTCCTGCACGGAAACAGGGACCGGACCACCCCATCCAGCAATGCCGGCTCGAGGGTCTCCGTCAGTGGGGGACCAAAGGGGCGCAGTTTATTCCGCGCCGCCTTATACGGTCTCCCATACGGGTCCCTGTCGAGACCCTCCAGCATCTCGGCTCTCGCCGAGTCGTCGGCGGCGCACATTGCCGACCTGAGGACCGCCTTTGCCTCTACGTACGCGGCGTAGAGGCGATCCTCATTGGCCAGGTCTCGGGGGCGGCGCGGTCGACTACGCGTGTAGGCCCTCCTGGCCGCCACGCAGGCGGCCCGAAGCCCCGCCAGTTCCACCGACCACCAATAAACGGCGCGACGGGGGGGTGGGCGGCGAGACCGAGGCATGCTGGAGTTGCACACCTCGGTCAGAGACCCCCTCAGCTGGACCGCTGCGGCGTCCACGTCCAGGACTCTAGGAGAAGGCGTGAGCCAGTCCTGGAGGAACGCCGCCTCCTCAGCGGCCTCCCTGTCCAGGCGGGTGAGAGCCCATCGTGGAAAGGGGGATTGGCCCGACCGGACCATCCCCCGGGGGCTCTGGGTGGAGATGTCGAACCGCACATATCGGTGGTCCGACAAGGACTCCACCATCTCCACCCGCCAGTTCACGATGCGGGCGGCTAGAACGGGGGTGGCAAACGAAACGTCGACCACTGACCCTCCCCGTTGCCGCACACACGTGTGGACTGTCCCTCGGTTTAGGAGGGACACACCGGTTGAGGCCGCCCAAAATTCCACGGCACGACCCCTGACGTTGCAAGAGGTGGCCGGGTTGCCCCAGGCCACCGACTTGGCGTTCAGGTCGCCCAATAAAGCGACCTGGCGCGGCGCCGCCCTCCCGACCACTGCGGTGAGGATTTCGAGAAAATTCTCGAAATCCGACAGAGGGCGGTTTGGGGAGAAATAGACCCCCACAAGGGCGATATCTCCCCACGCGGCGGCCACGTATCCCGGTCCCCTCTCTAAAAGCGAGAGGGGAGGGGAGTCTGTGGAAGACCGCGACACCAATGCCACCAAGCCGTCCCGATCACCCAGCCAACGGCCAGGGACCGAGTACGGCTCGGCAACCACCGCCACGTCCACCAACCACTCAGCCATAGTCTGCATCAGCAGATCCTGGGCTGCTCTGCAGTGGTTGGTGTTCGCCTGGAGGATGCGATGTTGGACCCTATCCATCAATGGACATCACACCCCCTTCCTCCACGGCCGCCGAAGTTTCGGGAACGGCGGTAGCAGCGGCAGGCTGGGTCGGCGCCTGCGCTTTGCCCTTCTTAGGGGGAGGATTACAGTTCCTCCCCTTCATCACGTGGCCCGCTGGACGGCCACTAGCGGCACACACCGCGCAGTGCGGCGTAGCAGCCTTGCAGGAGGCGGACTTGTGCCCGTCCTTGCCGCAGCGGTAGCAGCTGTCCGTCCTATCAACCTTGGACGGACAGAGGGCCCGGGTGTGTCCTACTCCGAAGCACTTGTAGCAGCGCAGAGGCTGATCTACAAGTGCCTTGACTGCACCCGAGCTAAAGCCGACGGCAAGCCGTCCCTTGGCGAGGACAACTTTGGCGGCGGCGACTGGGCACTCGAGGCGAATGGTGCCCATGCCGCCGCGGCCGGGTCTGATATCCCGGCCTTGCACCGCTGCGACGTCACAGCCCCCTATTGCTGCGACCGCCGCCACCACCTCCTCTTTGGTGACCGAATCGTCCAAATCGGTCACCTCTAAGGTCGCAGACTTTACGGGCCTGCCCACCTTGGCCACGTCCGCGATGACCTCCTGCAACTTGGTCGCAAAGAGGTCCGCGTTGGCGCTGCCCTGAGCCCCAGGGAACTCAAAAATTCGAGCCCCGGCCTGGGTCCGGCGGCACGAGACTGTGCCGATCCCCAGTTGGGTGGGATCAGCGTTGGTACGCGCCCGTTTCATTACGGACGCGTACGTCACCCCCCGCTCCGCAGCCTCCTTGGTGAGCGTCACCACGACGGCTGCGGTTTTAGGAGGAACGAGGTTCTTCTTTTCTCCGGCGGGGGCCCTTTTTGCTGCGGGAGCAGCGGTGGCGGGCTTGGGGGCCGACTTTTTCCCCTTCCCCTTCCCCTTTCCCTTGCCTGTCGTCTGAGACGAGCTGGCGGGGGTAGTAGCGGGGACGGCAGGGGCGGCCGCTGCCTTCTTCTTGGCCTTGCCCTTTCCCTTGCTGACCACCTTTGTCCACCCTTGCTGGTTGGATGGGGTGGTGGAAGGGAGGAGGGCATCCTCCCTCTGGGAGGACGGCCCCGGCTCGTTTTGCCTCTTGTCCGCCGCAAGCGGCGGTCGTAGGCGTTTTTCCGGCAAGAGCCGGTCTTCAATACCTGCGAAGCAGGCTCTCGTGAAGGCCCTCTCCTCCATGATGACCTTGCGGATGATATCCTCAAGGTTTGAGGGTGCGGGGCCTTCAGCCGCAGGTCTCGGCTCGACTTGATTTGGCCGGGCCGTGGCTTCAGCCAGCTTCTGATGCAGCTGGCTGACCTCTGACTGCAGGCGATTGACTTTCGCCTGCAGCTGCCGCGTTTCATCAGTCGCCGTACGCTGCATCAGTTCACCGACGATGCCAAGCATGCTCGCGGCCCTGCATTTAAGGGACTTTTGGAAAGTCCCTTTTAGGTTGGAGGACTTTGAGGCGATCTCCACGATCTCCTCCTTGTCTTCCTGAGCCATCTGCTCCAGCTCGGCCAGGGAGTGGTCCGAGTATAGAACACTGGACGCGCCATACCCGGACTTTGCCCGAGCGGCGCACGTCCGTTGCTCTTTGGCAGCAACCCGCTCCTCCAGGTCTTGCTGGAGCTGCACCCGCCGAGCCAGGTCCAACTGGCGTTGAGCGTCAGCGAGACCCACGTCATGCGTGTCCGCGACTGTCGACTTTTTGGCTTTAACCTTCTTCTTAGGCTTCCCCGTAGAGTCCGAGGAGCCTTCGGATCTTTCCTTCAGGAAGGCCCGCTTCCGCGATTCTTGGCGACCGCTCGCCGTCGAACATGCGTCCGACTCCGACATGATGGACACGTTGTCAGTGTCCGACAACTCGTCCGCCCCGCAAAAGAAGCTAGCCGCAGAAGGCGCGCGGCTGGACTTCGACGCGTCTGCGTCTTGGGGTTGGCCCTGAGAAGGGCCTTTTGTAAAACGCCCAGTGGCGTCACGCGATGGCTTTGGCATCATAGCCTCCGCAGGTGTCGTAGGTAACCGCAAGGTAAAGACTACGACGTCACAGTGCACTTTAGCCGATCACCGGTCTGCCACTCCGTTACGGTGGTCAGAACCGGGTCGTTGCCCGGGGAACGCGACGTGGACGCAAGCACTGTGGGGGGTTCCCCAACCTAACCTTTTTTTTTTTTTTTTTTTTTTTTTTTTTTGTCGAGGAGGAAATCTTCAAAAGATCCCCAGGTCTCTTGTGGGAGAGGCCTGGGGTATGTGGGATTTTTACCCACTAAAACCTCCCCGGTGGCCGCCTTCAGCACGTCGGAGATGCACCGGGTTCTCCTTGCGGAACTTCGCCGATGCCCCTCATATGCTTTGCTCCTTAGTGGGAGCTCGTCCCGGGGGGAGCAGATGTTCGCTCTCCCCTGCACCGTCTCAGTGCACGGCGGCGGGGAGCCACACCCGCCACCGTCCTCCTCAGGGTCGTCGTCGTCATGGAACGCCCGGGGCCCACACCCTGGACGTTCTCGACCCCGTGGGTAGCCCGTTGTTTAGTGCCCTGGGCAATAGGGCCGGGAGGCCCCGACGAGGCGCAGCACGGCGCCTACGTCGGCGAGCGGGATCGGCTCTCTCCCGATCCCGCTCAGCGGACTCTTTCCGGGACATTACAGTCTCACAGAATGAGGTCACAGCCCCCCACGCCGCTTCCCCGGACAGCATTGTCGAAATTACGCTGCCCAGAGAGAGATCCGGTCCGATCCGTTGGACCAGTGTCCGCCGTTCCTCGTCCCACGCGGGACACGCCTCGAGCGTGTGCTGGGCGGAATCATTGTCTCCTCCACAGTGGTGGCAATTGGCTGTTGGTTCGCGCCCTATCTTGCACAGATAATCACTAAAACAGCCGTGTCCAGTGATTATCTGTGCAAGCCTATATGTGACTCGCCCCGTCTTCCTCCTCACCCAGGTATCGAGTACCGGCAGGAGAGCGCTGATGACGCGTTTGCGCGCGTATCGCTCATCAGAGAGCCGCGCGCGCCACTCCTCGAAAGCGCGTCTCCGCTCCCGCCGTCGTATCGCTTCGAGCGCTGGTGCCTCCTCGCCCCTCTGGCGGGCTACGCGGATCCGGTCGTAGACCCTCGCGTCCATGTCCGCCAGGATGTCCAAAGGCGGGAAGCGCGCCAGAATCGTCGCCGCCTCAAAGGATATCGTGCGGTATCCTCGCGCGACTCGGATGGCCATCCTCCGCTGCAGACTGTATATCTTGGTCCTGCAGCGTCGGATTCTTAACCGCGGAGCCCATACAGGGGCCCCGTAGACCACCACAGATCGCACGACCCCCGCATAGAGGCGGCGAACTTCCTCCATCGGCCCCCCAAGGTTGGGCAGCAGTCTGTGCAGAGCACCCACTACCCTCTCGACCCGGGGGACAAGGCGCTCGAAGTGCTCCTCAAAGCCCCAACGGCTGTCCAGGGTAAGGCCCAGGTACTTCATGTACTTCCCCACCTTGACCGGCGAGTCACCCACGTGAACCCATGATTCGGGCGGTTCCCTGCTCCTAGGCAGTCCGTGGAACCATAGCGCCTCGGTCTTATGAGGCGCTATTTGAAGGCCCAACTCTCGGATCTTGGCAACGACCAGTGAGACCCCAAGCTCGGCGAGCCTCGTGGTCCCCTCGAAGGTCTCCCCGCTGGCAATGACCAACGTGTCATCCGCATAGCAGACGACACTTACGCCGGCAGGGAGTTCAACACGCAGAACTGCGTCATATGCTAGGTTCCATAATAGGGGCCCCAACACGGAGCCCTGCGGAACACCGCACAACACTTCCCTCCGGTGCACTGCACCGTCCTGTCCCACGTACGAAATGTACCTGTCGCGCAAGTAGCCCCCGACGATAATGGCCTGCAGGTAGGGGGGCACACGATGGTGTGACAGCGCCCCCCCAATCGCGTCCCAGGGCAGGGAATTAAAGGCGTTAACAATGTCGAGGCTTATCGCCAACGCCACGCCACCCTGGGACACAGCCTGCTCCGACAGGGAACGGACGCGAATGATCGCGTCGATCGTTGAACGTCCCTGCCGGAAGCCATACTGGCTATCCGCCAAGTCGGGGCCGACACGCGACAGATGCCCGCTGAGACGACAGGCGATGACGCGCTCAAAGAGCTTGCCAGTCTCGTCCAGCAGACATATGGGACGGTATGCCGAGGGAGAGTCTGCAGTTCTGCCTTCCTTCTTCAGGAGGACCAATCTAGCCTCCTTCCAGGCCGTGGGGAACGTAGCAGTACGGAAGCAGTTGTCGAACAGCTGCCTCAACGCGCCCCCCAGGGCAGCCAGAGCCAACGCCAACGCTCGGCCCGGTATACCGTCGGGTCCTGGCGCGGTGTTCTTGGCGCGCATGCGGCCAACGGCTCGGTCTAGCTCCTGCTCGGTCACCCCCAACTCATCGGAGTAATCCGAAGGTGTCGGGGGGATTGAGGGACTGGCCGGCGCCGCTGGGAAGAGCGTACGGATCACTCTTTCCAGCAACTCCGGCTCGAGGGTTTCCGTTACCGGGGGCATCCAGGGGCGGAGCTTCCCAAGTACCACCTTGTAGGGGCGCCCCCACGGATCCCTGTCCAAGCCCTCCAGGAGCTCGTTCCAGCACCGACTCTTGGCATCCGCAATGGCAAATTGGAGCGCCTTTGTAGCCGTTCGGTACGCCGCGTACGCGCTGGCTGTCTCCTCGGCTGAGGCTCGCCTTCTTCTCCGGGTTCTGGTGTACGCGCGTCGACATCGCAGACAGACCGCACGCAGCTGCGCGATTTCCGCTGACCACCAGTACGCCTGCCCTCGCTTCGGGTTTCCGGCTCGGGGCATGGCGGCGTTGCAGATGACCGTCATGGTATCCCGGAACCAAATTGCCACCCTCTCCGGATCGGATCGAACCTCTTGGGCGATTTCCGGCCACGCCGCGACGTTGGCGGCGGCCTCGAGAAGATCCCGATTTAGCCGCTTGAGAGACCAACGACGCGGGGGGCTGCCTCCTCGGCGACGAGAGTTGTTGGGGCGGCGGATGGCCACATCGAATACAATGTGGCGGTGGTCAGAAAGGGTGACCACCTCCTCGGCGACCCGCCATCCCGATAACATGGCCATGGCAGCGGGAGTCGCCCATGTGAGATCCACGATCGACTCCCCCTGCCACCGCACGCATGTGCTGACGGACCCTCGGTTCACGAGCCGGAGGTCTAACGCAGCCGCCCATTCCAGCAACGTCTCTCCCTTTGCATCGTCCCTAGGTCCGCCCCACGCTCTGGCGTGGGCGTTGAAGTCCCCCAGGACGATGAGCGGACGGGGTAGGCATCTGCGTATGCAGTTCGCCAGCCCGTCCAGGTACGCCTCGTAATCGGCGAGGGACCTGTTGGGAGAGACGTAGCAGCCCACTACGGCCAGAGGGCCCCACTTGACCGCTACGAAACCTTGTCCCCTCTCTAGGAGGGAGCACGGAGGGACCCTTTCGCCCCCACCCCAGTACACCGCTACTGAGGCGGCGTCGTCCCCGAACCAGCGAGGATGGTCCGGGACGTTATATGGCTCCGCCATAACGGCAAGGGCAACCGACCTCTCCGCAACAGTTTGCAAAAGCAGGTTCTGTGCGTTGCGGCAGTGGTTCAGGTTGCCCTGGAGGATCGTTGGTTGTACAGACATCAACGAACCTCCATTGCCTCCTGCGAGCCTGCACCCGCTGCGCTGGCAGTAGCCGCGACGACCGTCTGGTTGGTGGAAGCAGGGGGGGCTTTGCCCTTCCCTTTGCTCTTGGGTGGGGTACACTTCTTAGTACCCAGCCTATGGTCCGCCTTACAGCCCTTGTCAGCGCACAGCGGGCACCTTGGGGCTTGCGCGGTGCAATTGCGGGCCACGTGTCCAGGCTCACCGCAATTGTAGCACCGCGCACTCCTGTTGGCCTCGTTGGGGCATTTGCTGCCCACGTGTCCCCCCTCGAGACACCGGAAGCACCGCAGAGGTCGCGTTTCCAACGCCTCAACCCTCGCCAGACCCCAGCCTATGCGGATAGTTTTGGCCGCTACCAGTTTGCGCATTGCCTCCAGAGGGACACGGGTCCACGCGGTCCCAAATGAGGTGCCTCCTCGGCGGACGTCGCCAACTTTGACTTCGTCCGCACGGCACCCACCTGCCTCCGCAATGGCCACCACAACTTCCTCGGGGGTGACCGCATCGTCTAGCCCAGTGACCCTCATCTCTCCGGTCTTGGTGGGGCGGCTGATGCGCACGCCGTATTCGGCCAGGACCTCGCGCATCTGCGCTGCCAGCCTATCCGCCTTGTCCCCGTTATCGGGTCCGGTGACCTCGAGCAGGAGCCCACCAGTTACGGCTCTCTTCTGGCCTACCGAGTCGATGCCGAGATCCGACAGACGGATTTTGCTTTTAGCAGCGGCCATCACCTCGGCATAAGTGGCGGTTGCGCCCTCGGGGATCGTCACTGCGATCGCGGCGGACTTCGGGGGTTTGGGCGGCTTCCTCTTTCCCTTATTTCCACGCCTCTCGCTGGGTGGAGGGTGACGTGCAGTCCGAGGAGTCTGCATCGGCCCCCCGGTGGGCACTCTGGGCTTGGTCTTTGCCTTTCTGGCGGTGACCACGGCCCAGGTCTCAACCGTCGGGGGTGCGGCGGCCACGGGAGCGACTGCCTGCGGCCTAGGTGTCGGCACAGGGGGTACTTCAGGCACCGGAGGTGGTAGTAAAGGTGCCTGCCTTCCCCTGGAGCGTTTGGGCTTTTTGGCCTTTTTGGCCTTCTCTGGGGCCCGCGGTTGTGCTGCTGATGGGCCCGGGACTTGGGGCGTCGGGGTTGGTAGCATCACCCGTGTGTCAGATGCGAGGGGTGGTCTCACCCGCTTTTCGGGGAGGAGTCTATCCTCGAGGGACTCAAAGCGCGCATTCATCATACTCCCCACCTGTAGCATGATGACGCGAGCCACCTCTTCCCATCCCCCTTCCGGACCCTGTGGAGCGGTCGGCGTGCGAGGTGCAGCCGTATCCGTGCGCGCCGTCGTTTTACGGACCTCAGCGAGTTCTTCGCGCAGTGCTGCCACCTCGGATTGCAGGCGCGTATTCGCAGCCTGCAAGCGTGCAGTCTCCTCCACGACTGTCCTCGAGCTAAGAGTCTCAGTCGCCGCCTGGATAGAGGCCACAGCATCTTTTAGGGCCTTCTGGAAGGTACCCTTCAGATGGCTGGACCTCTTTGCTACCTCGAGCACCACGTCCAGCTCTCGTTCCACCAGCTCCTGAAGCTCCGTGGCATTGGGGCCCTTGGATGAGACCAAGATCCCTGTCTTAGCTTTCGCCGCTCTCGCCAAATCGGATGTGGCGACTATCGCCGTCTCAGCGCGAGGTTCTAGCGTTTCGCGCCCGGCGGCTGCAACTGGTGCCTTCTTCTTTGTCGGCGGTGGAGTGTCCGGGCGCTTCATAAAGCGTCCCCTCCCATTCCGCGCACTTGTTGGCTCTGCCGATTGAGGGCGGCCTCTTATCGACGGGGACCCCATATTTACGGGGCGGCCTCGCCCCGCCGTTGCCACCTTGGGCGGCGGCTCCACTTCCTCCCCATTTGAGGATGACGTCGAGCCGCACGACCCTCCCCGCTGTCGTTTTTGCCGGGCCGCTGCCTCCGATGATATTGAGCAGCCCAGTATTAAAGAGCCGGTAACTATGGAGTCGCGAGAAATGAGTACTCGCGGCTCCATAGCACCGGGGAATTCGGCGTCCGAAGACGCGAGGCGATCGTTGCTCCCCCCCAGAATACGATGGGAGCTTTGAACACGACCCTGGGATCGTGTGGCGGATTCTCCGACTTGGTCGGTACCACCCTGGGGTAATATGTTTACCTGATTCGCCTGCATTTTTGTTGTTTCCTTTTTAAGGGTATGGTCCCTGTATCCCCTCCCCCCAGCGCTAGTGACGGGGTTTCGCCCCCCCGCCTTTCAGCATTCAGGCACGCTAGACCCCCTGCATTGGGCAGGCCGCAGCACCTTTCTTCGCGGACATTGCACCCTCTCCTCTTACATACATTACGCTCTCACCATTCGTCCATCACCTTTACCCCCCCGAAACCCCTTACCCCCCCGTCGCCGGTCTGCTCCCGACCCTCTCCGAAATTCGGAGAGTGCCTGAAGCAGGCAAAACGCGACTCCCCATGCCAGACTATTCGCCACCGTCGACCACCTCAACAGGGAAACTGAAGAGGTGGTCGGCGGTGCCCAGGGTGCACCACGAGGAGGTTGTCCGGCCTAGCACCCCTCCCCAACCTAACCTAACCTAACCTAACCTAACCTAACCTAACCTTTTTTTTTTTTTTTTTTTTTTTTTTTTTTTTTTTTTTTTTTTTTTTTTTTTACAAGGGGAAATCCATCATGGATACCAGTCTGCCACGGGGGAGGCAGACTGGTGATGTGAGACTCCTACTCACTAAAACCCCTTGGTGTTCCGCCCCTCCGCTATGTTGCTGGTCGCAGGGATCAGATGCAGTCTTCTGCAGACCACCAGCGGCTGTCCGTTTTCACGGACCCTCTTTCTTGCGGGTACTGCCCCGCCCGCGTACTGCTCTAGGGGGAAAGGGTGCATCCAGAACACGTGATGCGCCCTACAGACTCGAGGGCCATATACTCTGCCTGAGCGACAGGGAACCCCCGTTCCTGTCGCTCGCAGACCCTCGCTATGGCGGCATGAGGTCAGCGGCTGCTCGCCTCCTCCGCCCGGTTCTCCTTCGGCGGATGGGATTTGCAAAGGGATCAGTCTCCCTGATCCTTTCCGCCGCCTCCTTTTGTGCCATTACCTCCTCGCAGTATGAGGAGACAGCCGCCCATGACCTCTCATTTCCGACCATGGCACGGACCACAGTCGGAAGGGAGAGATCCCTCCCTATGGCGTCGATGAGAACACCACGCTGCTCCTCCCAGTTAGGGCACTGCTCGAGCGTGTGCTGCGCAGTGTCCTCCTCAGCGCCACATTCGTGGCATGACGTGCTCGCCTCCCTACCGGCCACCTTGGCCAGGTACTTGCCGAAGCACCCATGCCCCGTCAGCACTTGCGTGAGACGGTAGGTGAGCGTCCCATGTCCTCTGTTCATCCAGTCCGTTAGGAATGGAAGGAACGCCCGAATCGTTATGTGGCCAGCTGAGGGTACCGCCAGCCTCTCTTTCCATTTCCTGAGCGCTGCCCTTTGGGCCAGCCGCCTCCATTTCTCTATCTCCTCCATGAGAGCACCGCCACGGTTCCGCTCTAGCGTTTTTTGGCGGAACACGGCGGCCAGGACTTCCGCCTCTAAGTCCCATGGTGGAGACCCTGCTAGAACACAAGCCACCTCGAATGAAATGGTGCGGTACCCACGTATTGCCCTGATCGCCATCATCCGCTGCGGCTTTCTTAACAGCGTCCTATTTTGGCTGGTCAGGGCGTCCGCCCATACTGGTGCACCATACAGGGCCATCATTCTGAGCACCCCACTATAGAGTCGGCGGCACCCTACCTCCGGGCCACCTTGGTTCGGCAAGAGCCGGCTGAGCGCTCCGGCTGTCCCGACAAGCCTCGGAACCAGGCTCTTGAAATGCGCGCAGAAATTCCATTTGCTGTCGAGGACTAGGCCTAGGTACTTCATTTGTTTCCCGACCTCGACAACAAAGTTCCCAACTGTGATGTGGAGTTCCAAGGGTGGCCTCTTGTGTGGCCCATGGAAGCACACCG
Source organism: Notodonta ziczac (assembly GCA_918843915.1). Classification (NCBI taxonomy): domain Eukaryota; kingdom Metazoa; phylum Arthropoda; class Insecta; order Lepidoptera; family Notodontidae; genus Notodonta; species Notodonta ziczac. Next base: position 9,153,420 of record OU974060.1, on the reverse strand, counting down.
CCTCAGTTTTTCTGAGAGCCACCGTTAGCCCGAGTCGCTCTATCCTCCTTATCACTGTCGCTGTTCCCTCTTCTGCCAGCTCAGCCGCCTCCACGGCGTTTCTTGCCTGGGCACAGACAAGAGTGTCATCTGCATAACAGATGACGTAGAGCCCACGGTCCAGGGAGCCGCGAAGCACCCTGTCGTACCCGATGTTCCACAGGAGCGGGCCCAAGACCGACCCCTGTGGAACACCGCAGCCGACGTCTCGGCGCAGCAGCCGGCCATCTCCTCCTTGGCAGACGACACTCCTCCCCTGAAAGTAGCTTGCTACTATTTTCTGCAGGTACAGAGGCACCCGGTGACGCCGGAGCGCCTCCAGAACACGGGAGAAGGGTAGGGTGTTAAAAGCGTTGGCGATGTCAAGGGACACCGCCAGTAACACCCCGCCCCGAGCCACCGCCTCCTCCGAAAGGGTCTTAACACGCAGGATCGCGTCTATGGTTGATCGACCCTCTCGGAACCCATATTGCGAGTCCACCAGGTCTGGGCCAATTTGTTGCAGGTGTCCAACGATTCTAGCGGCAAGCACCCGCTCGAAGAGTTTACCAGCCTCGTCCAGCAGTACAATTGGCCTGTAGGCTGCTGGTGTGTTTGCGGGATGCCCATCCTTTTGGAGAAGGACCAGCCTGCCACATTTCCACCTCTGCGGAAAGTACCCCTCCTCGAGGCACGCATTTAGTAGGGCGCGGAACCGATCCCCAATGTCGTCTAGTGCTATAGCTAGCACTCGCCCCGGGATTCCATCCGGCCCTGGAGCCTTGCTTCCAGATTTTATTTTCCGGGCCGCGGCGCTGATTTCCACTGCTGTTATAGGAATATCAGCAGCAGCGTCCACCTGTTCCAGAGCTTGGTTTATTGCCAGGGTGTCTCCATCAGTGCCTACTGGAAATAGGGCCGCCATGATGCTCTCTAGGAAATCGGGCTGTAGGGTTTCCGTTAGCGGTAGTGCCTGGCCTCGCAGTTTGTTCATTGCGGCTCGGTAGGGACGTCCCCAGGGATTCTGGTCCAGTCCCTCCAGCATTTCTCCCCGGGCTTCTGTTTTGGCTTTCAGAATGGCCAGTTCCAGTGCCTCTTTTCTGCCCCTATAGGCAGTGTATAGTTGACCCTCTAGTACCTCATTACGTGGGTATCGTCTACGGTGCCTAGTGTACTCGCGGCGCGCCGCCACGCAGGCCTCCCGTAGATCCGCAATTGGTCTAGACCACCAGTACACCTGCCTCTTAGGAGGTTGGCGTCCGGCACGTGGCATGGCTGCATCGCATATTGCAGTCATGGTTCTCCCAAACCATGCCACCTCCTGCACTACCTCAGGCGGTTGATCGGACTGTGTAAGCCATGCCTGGATAATCAACGCCTCTTTCAAGGCGTCCGGATTCAGGCGGCTTATTGCCCACCTCGGAAAGAGCGACTGCTGGCTTGAGGGGCGGCGAGCCCGATTCGCCCTTCGAGAACCTAACCTAACCTAACCTTTTTTTTTTTTTTTTTTTTTTTACGAGGGGAAATGCATTTACGCATCCCACCAGGGCCCGGGGGGGCCCGGGTGGGTATGTGGGGCTACTGGGTGTAAAGAGCCCAGACTACCCACTAAAACCCCTCGTCGTACCTCCTTGTCGCGAAGCCGGGTCACGGGAACGCTGTAGCGACCGCAATCCCGGCGCGATTTGGCCTTTTCAGGCCCCAGACTCTGGGAGGAAGGCGTCCTCCCAATCCGGCCAAAAGGGCGCCGTGCTGGTACGAACAGCACGGCACCACCTCACGGGCCTTGTGCAGAGCGACGGACACCCCCGCATCCGCCACCCGCAGGCCCTGTTAGGGGGGCAGGCCATCACCATAGGCCCGCCTCCTGCGCCCAGTTCTTCGGCGGCGGATCGCCAGGGTCGCAATAGCTTCCCTGTCCCTCTCCGCCGCCTCTTTCTGGGACATCACCCTCTCACAATACGTGGAGAAGGCGTCCCACGATCTCTCGCTGCCCACAATTGCGCGAACAACGGCAGGCAGCGAGAGGTCGTGTCCCACTACAGAGCGCAACTCGCGCCGCTCCTCCGACCAGGCTGGGCACTCCTCCAGCGTGTGCTGGGCCGTCTCCTCGGCACATCCGTCACAATGGTGGCATGCGGCCGTCGGCTCCCTTCCCGCCACACGACACAGGTACCTCCCGAAACAACCATGTCCCGAGAGGACCTGCGTCGTCCGGTAGGTGAGGGCGCCGTGTCTCCGATTCAGCCACTCTTCGAGGACGGGACGGATGGCCTCCACGGTGCGTCGGCCGGCACTTGGGTGCTCCAGCCTCTCGCCCCACTCTCGTATCGCGCCTTGGCGCAGCAGAACTCTGCGCCTGCGCACCTCATCAAAGGCCGGTGGATGGCCCTGGGCTCTCGCCTCCTCGCGCCAAGCGTATAAAGACGCGAGGACTCCGGCTTCTAGATCCCAGGGCAGGGAACAAGCCAGGAGGCACGCCGCCTCGCCGGAGATCGTGCGGTATCCCCGTATAGCCCGATTGGCCAACACCCTCTGCGGTCTGCGCAATAGCGCCACGCTCCGGCGATCCAGGGTGTCGGCCCAAATGGGGGCTCCATACAGGACCATGGAGCGCACGACTCCGGCGTATAAGCGACGGCAGGGGTCGCTTGGGCCGCCAACGTTGGGCAGTAGCCTTGATAGGGCCGCCGCTGCTTTCAGCACGCGAGGTGCTAGGAGCTCAAAATGGGAGCGGAAGTCCCACCGTCGGTCCAGTACCAGGCCGAGGTACTTCATAGTCGGCCGGACGTCGACGCGGACTCCGCTCACCACAATGTGCGCGTCTGGGGGTGGCGCGTTCCGAGGCCCGTGAAAACACAGGGCCTCGGATTTACTAAGGGCCACCTCAAGGCCCAATCGCCGGATTCGTCCGACGACGTGAGCCACGCCTGCCGTCGCTAATATAGCGGCTCGTCGGAAGTTGGGGCCGCGGGCAGTGACCAGGGTGTCGTCTGCGTAACAAGTTACGTCAACACCCCGGAGATTGGCGCCACGCAGCACCCAGTCAAAACCCACGTTCCACAGGAGTGGCCCTAAGACCGACCCCTGTGGAACTCCGCAGGTCATGTCCAGTGATCCCCAGCCGTTTCGGCACGGATACGTCACACGACGATGCGACAAGTAGGCCCCTATTATTCGGCGCAGGTAAGGTGGCACTCCATGAGACCGGAGCGCCTCCTTGATGCAAGCCCAGGGCAGGGTGTTAAAGGCGTTGGCGATGTCAAGAGACACCGCCAAGACGACCCCACCCCGGGAAACCGCATCCTGCGCGAGGGACCTTACACGCTGAATCGCGTCAATCGTCGACCGGCCTCTGCGGAACCCGTACTGACAGTCCGCCAGATTCGGACCGACACTCTCAAGATGCTCGACGATGCGCCCGGCTATTACTCTCTCGAAGAGTTTAGCCACATCGTCGAGCAACACAATCGGCCTATAGGCGGACGGGGAATCCGCGGGACGACCCTCCTTCCTAATGAGGACGAGCCTGCCTGTCTTCCACCTCTGTGGGATTAAGGCTTCGGCCAGACAGGCAGAGAACATCGTCCTCAATCTCGGCTCCAGGGCGTCCAGGGCCAGGACCCACGCTCTGCCAGGGATACCATCGGGACCCGGGGCGGTGTTCCGAGCTCCCATTCGGGCAATAGCCCCTTCGAGCTCCTCCCGGGTTACCTCCGGCACGTTATTGCCGGAATCGGCGTCTGCTGCGTCGGGTGCGGCCATTACAGGCGGTACGTGCTCCTCCCGCTGTGGGAACAATGCCGTGGCGACCGCCGCCACCAGCTGGGGTTCCATGCTCTGCGTGAGTGGGGGGGCCCAGGGGCGAAGTCTGTTTCGCACCAACTTATACGGCCGCCCCCACGGATCGCGGTCCAGCGTGGCGAGAAATTCCTCGCGGCTAGCGGCGAGCGCCCTGGCAATTGCCACCTGCAGCGCCATGTTGGTCTGCCTGTAGGCGGCATACAGCTCCGCCTCCAAGGCTTCATCCCTTCGGCGTCTTCTGCGACATCTGGTGTACTGGCGCCTCGCCGCGACGCACGCTCTGCGCATCAACCTGAGCTCTGCGGACCACCAGTACACCTGTCGTTTGGGAGGGAGCCTCCTGGACCGGGACATGGACGCATCACAAACTTGCGTCATCGCGTCCCGGAGCCATTCGGCTTCAGCCTCGACCTCGACATTGCCAGGCGTAGGAAGCCACGACTGGACCATTGCCGCCTCCTTCAAGGCCTCCACATTGAGGCTTCGGAGTTGCCACCGAGGGCCATCCTCCCCCGCAGACCGGCTCGGGCCGGTTAAGGTATTTGGGAGGGCGGAGACGTCAAACCGAATATACCGGTGGTCGGAAAGAGTCTCTACGCCCTCCTCCACCTTCCAGCCCTGGACACGGCGCGCCAAGGCAGGGCTCGCGAACGATACGTCCACAATCGAACCGCCCTGAAACCGCACGCACGTGTCGACACAGCCCCGGTTGAGGACGACCAAACCGACCTCCAGGAGCCACTCCTCAAGCGCCTCACCGCGCACATCTGTTGCGGGGGATCCCCACGCCGAAGACTTGGCGTTGAGATCCCCAGCGACCAGGACAGGGCGAGGGGCAAGCTGCCGAATTAGCGACCCCAGCACGTCTAGGTAACCTTCGAACTCGCTGAGGGCTCTGTTAGGGGAGAAGTACACCGCTACGACCACTATCTCCCCCAACCGAGCCGCAACGAAGCCGGGACCTTTCCTTACGTCCTCGAGAGGAGGGGACCCCGCAGAAACCCGGCAGATTAGAGCTGCCGTGCCGGACCTGTCCACAGCCCAGTGGTCACCAGGGGGAACGAGATAGGGCTCCGACACTACCGCTACTTGAATCATCCACTGCGCCATGCTCTGGGACAGGAGGTCCTGAGCTCTGGCGCAGTGGTTGAGGTTCGCCTGCAGAATTCTCATGGGGGCCATTAATCACAAGTGGCCATCGGAATCCCCCTCTCCCCATCGACGTTTGTCGTTGGGACGGATGACTGCGTCTGAGCAGGGGCAATGGCCCCAGTGGCAGTTTTCCTCCGTCTTCTTTTCGCGGGCTTCGTAGCGCCGCATGCCTTGCTCCCCAGCTTATGGCCGGAGGGCTTCTTCTCTGCGGCACACACCAGGCAATAGGCCTTCTCGGTGCACTGGCGAGACTTGTGGCCGAGTTGGCCACACCGGTAGCAGGTCTGCCCGCGATCCACCTCCGCCTTGCATTGCTCTCTGATGTGCCCCACCTCCAGGCACTTGAAGCAACGCAGGACTCGCAGCGGCAACAGCTTAACCTGAGCCAAACACCACCCAATAGTGAGTCGGCTGGCCCCGGCGACCTTGTTGGCGGCACGGACCGGACAGCTGACAAATATAGTGCCGGGGCCTTTCTGACCCCGACGAATCTCACCCGTTCTGACGGCGGCTACTGGGCAGTCACCAGCCCGTGCAATCGCCTCAGCTACCTCCTTGGCCTCCACTGAGTCATCTAGGCCGGAAATGCGCAGGTCAGCGCATTTTTCCGGCCTGGAGACTATGGCATCATCTTTGAGGAGCTCGCTGAGCTTCTGGGCCAGCAGGTCTGCCTTAGCGCCACTTGTGGCTCCTGGCACCTCAAAGATCCGGGCTCCTGTAGCAGCTGTCCTGCATTTGAGCGCCAAAATCCCGATGTCCGTCAGGTTGACGGACTTCTTGGCCGCTGCGAGTATACCGGCATAGGTGGCCCCCCGCTCTTGCGCGCCCTGCTGCAGTTTGACAACTACAGCCGTCGATCGAGGGGGTCGCTGCTTCGGGGTCTTCGCCTGGGGCCTCGACTTATCTGCTCGGGCAGCCGGAACTGGGCCTGTGCCAGACTTAGGTCTGCGCCGTGTCACCACCGTCCATCCATCCGAGGTCGGCGCCTGCGGCGAGCCAACGGCACTACCTTGAGGTCGGCTGGCTTGTGTCGCCTTCTTCTTTTTGGACTTCTTCTTCTTCTTCTCCACCCGCTGAGCCACAGGAGGAGAAGCAGAAGAAGGGCCAGGTTCTGGCACAGTCTCCCGCACTATAGGAGCGGCCGTCCTAGATGCAGGGCCCTTGGGGCCCGGGGTCCTTGGAGCAGCCCTTGGGGCCGCTTTCGGAGGGACCTTGGCAGTCGCGATGGACTGACTGCGAGGTGCCTCTCTTGACGCCTCATGCGCCAACGGAGGGCGGAGCCTCTCTTCTGGCAGCAGTCTCGTCTCCAGATTTTCCAGCCGGGCGTTGAGCATGGGCCCCACCACCTCGATTATGGAGCGTTTAAACGTCTCCTGCTCGAACGAAGCACTTGGGGTGGGGGTCATATTCTCATCCCGGACCCGGATCTGCCGCAGGTCAGCCCGCAGAGCAGTTACCTCCCCACGGAGTTCAGTTAACTCCTCCTTAAGGCGGGCGTTGTCCGTCTCCAGCTTCTTAGTCTCCGCCGAAATCGAAGACTTGCTGAGACCCTCCACAGCGTCCTTAATCGCCTTGGCCGCGTCCTTGAGGGTACGAACGAATGTACCCTTAAGGTTGCCGGACTTTGCGGCCACTTCGTAGATTAGTTGTACCTGACGTAAGGCCTCCGTTTTCAAAGTCCCCGCTGTAAGGTCCTCGTCCGCCAAACACACTGGTGCGCTGCTCGGCTGTCGCAGATACTGGTTGCGCTTACGTGCAGCCTCCGCCAAGTCACTCTCCGCCTGTAGTGCCAATTCCTCGCGCATTTTAGCGGCTGCCTCCTCCTTGGTCTTTGCGAGCCCGACATACTTTCCCGTGGTGGGAGGTCTGCCTCTTCCGCGGGTGGAGGCCTTGGCAGGTTGTTTGCCAGACTCACCGGCACGCTTAAGAAAGCGGCCGTGTTCGTCCCGCGCTTGTACAGGGGTTGAGCGCCCACGCCCACTCTTCCCCGCCAGCACTTTATGCGCTGGTTCATCTTCCTCATCAGAGGAACCGTTCTGGCTCAACTCTTGCTCAGAGTCATTCCGATGGCGCTTTCGGGGGTCTGGCCAGAATTTGGAGCCATCTCCCGACGCCCGACTATGAGGTCTCGAGGGTACGGAGGGGGACCCAGAGTTCGACATAAACTCCACATCCTCAGTCTCCGCACACTCTCCACTCTTCGACTCTGTGGACACCCGCTCTACCACCACTACAGCACGCCTACCAGCCACATAAAAAGCAGCATCAATTCCGTTATTATCGCCATGGTCAGGTGCGCCCGAAGGCGCAAAGCAAGAGACGCCCCCCCCAGAATACGAGGGGCGGCCGGAACCACTGCTTCCCACCAGGGGAAGCAGTGGTTCCGCGGAGGATTCTCCGACCGCAACGCGGCCGGTACCTCCCTGGGGTAATATCTCATTATCAACTTGCTCCATATTTTCCTTTTAAGGGTGAGGTCCCTATACCCATCCCCCCCTGCGCTAATGACGGGGATTCGCCCCCCCGCCTTCCAGCGTTCGGGCACGCAAGACCCCTCGCATTTGGCAGGCCGCAGCACCATTCTTCGCGGACATTGCACCCTCTCCTCTCACATACGTCACGCTCTCACCATTCATCCATCGCCTTTACCCCCCCCAACCCCCAAATCATCCATCACACGCTCATTCATCACCTTTACCCCCCCAACCCCGCGCCGCGTGTGGCACTCTACAGTCCTCTCTGAGAGCAGAGAGGTACCAAGAATGACCCACGCGACGCTTGTTGTCGGACTATCCGCCACCGTCGACCACCTCAACAGGGATGCTGAAGAGGTGGTCGGCGGTGCCCAGGGCACACCACGGGGAGGTTGTCCGACCTAGTGCCCCAACCTAACCTAACCTAACCTTTTTTTTTTTTTTTTTTTTTTTTTTTTTACGTCAGGAAAACCCATCATGGGTCCCAGTCTACCACGGGGAGGCAGACTGGGTATGTGAGACTCCTACTCACTAAAAACCTGACGATGTTCCACCGCTCCGCTGGTTGATGGACCACGGGGAGGAAGACAGTCTTCCGCAGCCCATCAGCGGCTGTCCACTTGCGCGAACCCTCCTGCGCGCGGGTATCCCCACCCGCGGACTACTCCGGGGAAGGGCGTGCGGGAACACAACGCACGCCCTTCAATCTCGAGGGCCAGATGTTCTGCGCAAGCGACGGGTAACCCCCGTTCCCGTCGCTCGCAGGCCCTCTTTACGGCGGCATTAAGTCGGCGGCTGCCCGCCTCCTGCGCCCTGGCCTCCTGCGGCGATTCGGGCCAGCAAGGGGATCTGCCTCCCTGGCCCGCTCCGCCGCCTCCTTACCGGCTATCGCACCCTCACAAAAGGACGCGACGACATCCCAACATCTCTTGCTGCCGACCATAGCACGAACTACAGCCGGCAGCGACAGATCCCTTCCAATTTCCCCAACGAGGACCCTTCGCTGCCCTGCCCAGGCTGGGCACAACGCAAGCGTATGCTGCGCTGTGTCCTCGTCTGCGCCACACTCGTGGCAACGTGGTGTCGCCTCTCTACCGGCCACCTTAAACAGGTACCTGCCAAAGCAACCATGCCCTGACAGGACCTGCACGAGCCGGTAAGTAAGCGCCCCATGCTTCCGGTTCACCCATTCCGCGAGGACTGGGTAGACCGCCCGTATGGTCAAGTGGCCGGCATCTGGGGCCGCTAACCGCTCCTGCCACTCCTGAAAGGCTCGGGCCTGCGCCTCCTGCCTCCACCGCGCGACGTCCTCCGGCATAGCACTGCCACCGTTCCGCTGTACCTCCACCTTTCGGCAGTATACGGCGGCCAGCACTTTGGCCTCCAAGTCCCAGGGTGGGGTCCCAGCAAGTACGCACGCGGCCTCATAGGACACGGTGCGGTAACCGCGTATCACCCTGACAGCCATGACCCGTTGCGGTCTCCGCAATAGGGCCTTATTCGGGGCGGTCAGGGCTTCCGCCCACACTGGCGCACCGTACAGGGCCATGGACCTCACCACCCCAGTATACAGGCGACGACAACTGGCATTGGCGCCTTTCAAATTAGGAAGGAGTCTGGACAAGGCCCCCGCCGTTCCCACCAACTTCGGGGCCAGCCTTTGAAAGTGGACCCGGAATGTCCATCGAGAGTCGAGGACGAGGCCCAAATATTTCATTTGGGCCCCGACCTCGATCGACACGTTCTCCACTATTAAGTGGGTTCCTGGAGGTGGTCTCCTCCGAGGCCCATGAAAAATTAAAGCCTCGGTCTTATCTAGGGCTACCCTCAAACCCAAACGCCGGACTCGGCTTACCACTGAGGATACCCCTGCTTCCGCCAACCCAATTGCCTCCTCGACACAACCCCCTTGAGCAGCAACAAGCGTGTCGTCCGCGTAACATATGAGGTGCAGGCCCCTCTGGAGCGAACATCGCAACACCCAGTCGTAACCGATGTTCCACAGGAGCGGCCCTAAGACCGACCCCTGTGGAACACCGCACGTCATACCGCGAGACATTACGCTGCCGTCACCCCTAGCGCAGACGATACTCCTACCCCGCAAATAGTCGTCCACGACTCGCCGCAGATATATAGGCACCCTGTGGTAGCCCAGAGCCTCCACGATGCAGCTGAAGGGGAGGGTGTTGAACGCGTTGGCGATGTCGAGAGACACCGCCAACATCACCCCACCCCTTGAAACGGTCTCTTCCGCGAGAGCTTTCACACTAAGGATGGCGTCCACCGTGGATCGGCCCCCGCGGAATCCGTATTGGCTGCTGCTGAGATCCGGGCCAGTTGTTCTTAAATGGCAAATTATTCGAGCAGCAAGGATGCGCTCGAATAATTTCCCTGCTTCGTCCAACAGGACGATAGGCCGGTATGCTGACGGCGAGTCGTGGGGCCGCCCTTCCTTCCTTAAAAGGACTAATCTGCCCCTCTTCCATATAGATGGGAATCGCCCACCCACCAAACAGGCATCCAGCAGGCCCCGAAAGCGATCTCCCAAGGCGTCCAGGGCAATTGCCAGGACGCGACCGGGTACACCATCTGGTCCCGGGGCCGTGTTTTTGGCTCGAAGCCTCCGTACCGCTATGTCGATCTCGTCAGATGATATCGACGGGACGACGGCAGTAGTGGTACTTTCTACACCCCTAGTGGCCATCACCGGAGGCGAATGTTCTGCACTGTCTGGAAACAGCGTCGCTACCACTCGATGGAGGAGATCAGGCTGTAAAGACTCGGTGAGTGGAGGCGCCTGGCTGCGCAGTTTGCCCCGCGCAGACCGGTATGGACGACCCCATGGATCCCGATTCAGCCCTTCAAACATCTCCTCCCTGGCCTGCTCTTTAGCTCTGAGGATACTCAACTGCAGAGCCTCTTTCGCCCTTCTATACAGCTCATGAAGTTGAGCACCTTCAGCTTCAAGTCGGACACGGCGTCTTCTGTAGCGCGTGTGCGCGCGACGTGCCACTATACAGGCCCTGCGCAGCTCTGCAATTTCCGCAGACCACCAGTAGACCGCCCTCTTTGGAGGACGGTGCCCGGCTCTCGGCATGGCGGTATCGCAGACAGAGACTACGGCTGCAGAGAACCACTCCGCCTCCACCTCCACATCAATCAACCCAGGCCGGGAGGCCCATGACTGGACCAAAGCCGCCTCTTTTGCGAGGTCATAGTCCAGCCGTGTCAGGGCCCACTTTGGGAACGGCGAACGACCGGAGCGACGAACCTCTACGGCCCCTCTTGGGGGGGAGATATCAAACCGGATATACCGGTGATCCGATAAAGTCTCCACCCCCTCGAGGACCCGCCAGCCCTGTACTTGCGACGCGACAGTAGGGGAAGCGAACGTTACGTCCACAATTGATCCGCCTGACTGTCGCACGCAGGTGTTGACGGTTCCCCGATTAAGAACGGAGAGACCGACGATTACCGCCCATTCCTCCAAAGTCTCGCCGCGCGCGTCGGTGGCAGGAGAACCCCAAGCCGTAGATTTGGCGTTGAGATCTCCAAGGACGAATACCGGCAGCGGTGCGAGTCGCTGCATCGCCGCCCCAACCTCGTCCAAGAAGACCTCAAACTCAGCGAGGGTCCTGTTGGGGGAAAAGTAAACGCCTATTAAGGCAGCTTCACCCCACTCCACGACGACGAGACCTCGCCCTCTCTCTCTGACCGATAAAGGAGTCGCCCCCACAATAGCCACGGAGCCCGAGACATCCCCAGCCCAATTGGGTCCGTCCGGGACAAAGTAGGGTTCCGCGACTACAGCAATATCCACCAACCACTGCCGCATGGACTGCAAGAGAAGATCCTGTGCCCCGCCACAGTGGTTGAGGTTACCCTGCAAAACTCGGTAGAGGCGACTACGGTCCATCAGGGGTTGCCGTTTCCATCTCTACTGGCCCAGATGCCTCAGCGGCGGCCCTAACTGTTTTACGAGCACCCTTTACCGGGGGCGCGGAACATGCTCCACTACCCATGATATGAGTCGCTGGCTTGCTCAAGGCTGCGCACACAGAGCAGAGTGGTGCAGCCCCACAGGCGCTGGCCTTGTGGCCAGGTTGACCACAGCGGTAACAGAGACCACTGCGATCTTCCTTAGACGGACAGGTTGCCCCTACATGCCCTACTTGAAGGCATCGGTAACAGCGCATAGGCCTGGGCCCCAGCAGCTTAACCCTCACCGTCACCCAACCAACCGTGAGCTTACCACAGAGGGCAAGCTTTTTGGCTGCCGCCACAGGGCAGCGCACCCAAACAGCACCGAGCCCAGACACACCCACTCTGATCTCTCCGACCTTGACAGACTCTTGCGAGCATCCACCTTCACGCACAATTGCCGCAGAGACTTCCGCGGTAGTAGACGAGTCATCCAGACCCATCAGGCGCAATTCAGCGCACTTGGTGGGCCTAGAGACATGAACCACTTCTGAGCTCAGTGCCTGTCGAAGCTTTTCCGCAAGCGCGTCTGCTGTGTCTCCACTAGTTGCCCCTGGCACCTCAAAAATACGGGCACCTGTAGCCGCCTGTTTAAGACGGAGGCCCGGTATATTGATATCTGGCACCTTCGCCTTTGCTTCCGCCAGCACCTTGGCGTAGGATGCGCCTTTGGCCTCTGCCCCTGGTTGGAGTGTTAACACCACTGCCGTCGACCGAGGAGGGCGCAACCTAGGCACAGCACTCCTCTCCTTGGCCGCCTTCTCCTTGGCCGCCTTCTTCTTCCGCCTCTTTCTCTTGCGGCTACCCGCGACGGACCACCCCGCCTCCTCAGGCGCATCACGCTGTTCCTGGGCTGGTCGAGTGTTTCCCTCGCTTGGTGCATGAGCCTTCTTCTCCGCCGGCTTTGTCATTGCGGGCGGAGCCCTTGATGGTAAAGTCTTCGCCGGGATGTCCTCAGCCCTTAGGGCCTTGGTATTTGGGGCCTTCTGCGTCGGCGCCATGCCGGTCCGGGCCTTCGTCGTCGTAGCCTTGACAGGCTGGGACTTTTTTGTCACATCCTTCTTTGGCGCCACCTTTTGGGTGCCACTTAAAGCCACTGAACTGCTGGGTTTGTCTGCAGCAAGGGGAGGTCGGAGACGCTTCTCTGGTAGAAGCCGATCCTGAAGCTCCTCGAAGCGTGCATCCATCATTCCGCCAACCTGCCGCATGATTGCGCGCGCTAACTCCTCCCGCTGCTCCGCTTGTTGGGGCTGCGGCGGCTGCGGTTTACCGATTTCGGCCCGCAGCTCCGCCAGTTCCTTTCGAAGCTCTGCAACTTCCGCTTGCAAGCTAGCGTTTTGCGCCTGCAGGATGGCGGTCTCCTGAGCGACCGTTCGGTTCCTGAGCAACTTGCCCGCCATTTTCACCCTATTGGCTGAGGCCTTGAGGTCGCGTACGAAGGTACCCTTAAGGTTCCCCGACTTCGTCGCAATCCTCGTAACCTCAGCAGCATCAGTTTGGAGCTGGTGACAAAGCATAGCCGTCGACAGGCCCTGTAGCTCCTCTTCCCTTGCAACGAGTCGAGTCAACTGCACTGCAACACGACGCTCAAGCTGTCCGCATTGGAGTGCAGTTGACCGCTCTTCAACATCAGCGTTCTTGGACGCCTCAGATCGTATTGAGCAAACGGAAGCGTCAGTTTCGCCTCCGTCGCTTGTCATAGCCGAGTTTGGGGTACCCGAGATTGGCAGATTACCCAGATTTATTTTAAGAAAACGCCCCTTAGTATCCCGAGACTGCGTTACCACGGATCCCGAGGCTTTACGGCCTCGCCGCGAAGTGGCCGTCTTGGGAGCCGGACAATCGATCTCCTCTCCACTTGAGGCCTCCGACTTAGAGTCCTTCTTACGGCACCGCTTGCGACCAGACTCGAAAAACTTCGAGGTCCGGTCGCAATCGCCGCCCTCTTCCCTAGCCCTAGTTGGGGAACTGATGGCTACTGGCACCCCCAGTTCCCCTCCTAGGGAACGGGGCTCGCGCTCCACTCCTCCTTCAACTACCTCACCCATTCCATCCCCTTCCCTTTCCACAACTCCATCTCCTCCTCTACTCACATCGGCGCCCGAAGACGCACGGCGGTCGTTGCCCCCCCCCAGAATACGACGGGGGCTTTGAACGCGACCTGTGGGCCGCGTGGTGGATTCTCCGACTTGGTCGGTACCACCCTGGGGTAGATTTTTTATCGAACTCGCCATTTCATGTTGATTTTCCTTTAAAGGGTGTGGTCCCTGTATCCCCTCCCCCCAGCGCTAGCGACGGGGTTTCGCCCCCCCGCCTTTCAGCATTCAGGCACGCTAAACCCCCTGCATTGGGCAGGCCGCAGCACCATTCTTCGCGGACATTGCATCCTCTCCTCTTACATACATCACGCTCTCACCATTCATCCATCATCTTTACCCCCCAAAACCCCTTACCCCCCCGTCGCCGGTCTGCCCCCGACCCTCTCCGAAAAGAGTGCCAGAGGCAGGCAAAACGCGACTCCCAATGCCAGACTATTCGCCACCGTCGACCACCTCAACAGGGAAACTGAAGAGGTGGTCGGCGGTGCCCAGGGTGCACCACGAGGAGGTTGTCCGGCCTAGCACCCCAACCTAACCTAACCTAACCTAACCTAACCTAACCTAACCTAACCTAACCTAAGCTAACCTAACCTGTTTTTTTTTTTTTACGTGGGGAAATCCTCATGGATACCCACACGCCTCAGGGAAGGCGTGCGGGTTATGCCAGACTCTTACCGGCTAAAACCCCACGGTTCGACCTCTCCGTCGCATGGACCGGGTACGCGGGTGGAGGTGTTCACTTCCGCATGCCCCGGCGCGACTGCGGCCTAATCAGGCCACGGCTCTGGGTGCGGCATGCACCCTATACGGCCAATCGGCGCTGCTGTTGACGTTGCAGCGCCGCCTCCTGAGCCCCATGCTGAGCGGCAGACCCCCTGTGTCCGCCGCCCAGAGGCTCCCGTTAGGGGGGAAGGCGGTCGGCATACGCCCTGGTCTTCGGCGGCGGATCTCCAGGGTGGTGTTGGCCTCCCTATCCCTTTCCGCCGCCTCCTTCCGGGTTAACACCTCCTCGCAGTAGGAGGTGACCGCATTCCACGACCTCTCGCTGTCCACCATAGCGCGAACCATGGCGGGCAGCGAGAGATCGCGCCCCACAACAGCGCGCAGCTCTCTGCGCTGGTCTGCCCACGCCGAGCACTCCTCCAGCATATGCTGGACCGTCTCCACAGCGCATACGTCACAGTGGTGACAAACTGCTGTAGGCTCCCTCCCCGCCACGCGCCACAGGAACCTCCCGAAACAGCCGTGTCCCGAGAGGACCTGCGTCACGCGGAAGGTGAGAACGCCGTGCCGCCTATCGAGCCACCCTTGTAGGACTGGACGTATGGCCTCAATTGTCCTTCGACCGGCGCTGGGGTGCTCCAACCTCTGGAGCCACTCAGACACTGCGCTTTGGCGCAGGTCCTCCCTACGCGCATTGAGCTCCTCCAGGGCCGGATGATGGTTCCGTGCCCTCGCCTCCTCACGCCAGACAAAAAGCGACGCAAGGATCTTGGCGTCTAAATCCCAAGGCAGGGAGGACGCCAGAACGCACGCCGCCTCGCCGGAGATCGTCCGATATCCTCTTATGGCCCGAATGGCCAACACCCTTTGCGGTTTGCGCAAGAGCGCGGTGGACCGGCGGTCGAGGGTGTCGGCCCACACGGGGGCCCCGTACAAGGCGATCGATCGTGCGACTCCAGCGTATAGGCGGCGGCAGGGATCATTAGGGCCACCGATGTTCGGCAACAATGTCGCAAGAGCTGCCGCTGCTCTTGTAACCCTCGGGGCCAGGCGCTCAAGATGGGCGCAGAAGTCCCATCGGCGATCCAACACGAGGCCGAGGTATTTCAACGTCGGCTGGACGCCGACGCGGACTCCGCTGACCATTATGTGGGCATCCGCTGGTGGCGCGTTCCTAGGCCCGTAGAAGCACAGGGCCTCGGATTTGGTTAGGGCCACCTCTTGTCCCAGCCGCCGTATCCGCCCTACAACGTGTGCCACTCCCGCGGTTGCGAGTATGGCAGCTCGGCGGAAGTTTGGGCCCCGGGCGGTCACGAGGGTGTCGTCGGCGTAGCACGTAACCTCGACACCTCCGAGGTTTGCGCCCCGCAGGACCCAGTCAAATCCTATGTTCCAGAGGAGCGGCCCCAGCACCGACCCCTGTGGTACTCCGCAGGTCATGTTTAAGAACCCTTGCCCATTGTGGCAGGGGTATGTGACCCTTCGGTGCGACAGGTAGGCCCCAATGGTACGACGCAGGTAAGGCGGCACCCTGTGGAAGTGTAGCGCATCCCTAATGCAAGCCCAGGGCAGGGTATTGAAGGCATTGGAGATGTCAAGAGACACCGCCAAGACGACCCCGCCCTGGGAGACTGCTTCCTGCGCAATGGACCTAATGCGCATGACCGCGTGAAGGGTTAAGCGACCCCTGCGGAACCCGAACTGGTTGTCCGCCAGGTTTGGTCCGACACCCTCGAGGTGCTCGACGATGCGCCCGGCCACCACTCTCTCAAAGAGCTTGGCCACATCGTCGAGCAGCACTATCGGACGGTAGGCGGAGGGAGAGTCCGCGGGACGCCCTTCCTTCCGGATGAGGACGAGTCTACCTGTCTTCCACCGCTGTGGAATTGTGGCTTGGGCCAGACAGGCAGTAAACATCGTCCTCAGCCTAGGCTCCAGGGCGTCTAGGGCCAGAACCCACACTTTTCCGGGAATGCCATCCGGGCCAGGGGCCGTGTTCCGGGCTCTCATCCTGGAAATGGCCGCACCAAGTTCCTCCTCTGACACTTCCGGCACGTCGTGTTGGCCAGCTATGTCCGCTGCACCGGGTGTGGCCATCACAGGCGCCGTATGTTGCACCCGCTGCGGAAACAATGCCGCGACGATGTCCGCCACAAACTGAGGCTGAAGGCTCTGCGTAAGTGGGGGGGCCCAGGGGCGCAGCTTCTTCATGACCGCCTTATACGGCCGCCCCCACGGGTCGCGGTCCAGCGTGGTTAGGGATTCCTCCCTGGCCAGGGCAACAGAATTGGCGATTGCCACCCCGAGGGACATCTTCACCTGCCTGTAGGCCAAGTGGAGTTCAGCCTCCAGGGCTTCGTCCCTGCGCCGCCTTCTCCTGCAACGGGTATATCGGCGCCTCGCCGCGACACACGCTCTGCGCATTTGTGCGAGCTCGGCGGACCACCAGTAGACTTGGCGTTTGGGAGGGAGGTTCCTGGCCCGGGACATGGATGCGTCGCAGACATCCGTCATCACTTCCCGGAACCATTCGGCCTCAACCTCCACCTCCGGACTTATAGGCGCGGACACCCAGGACCGGACGATAGCTGCCTCCTTGGCCAGCTCAATGTCCAGGCTACCCAGGCGCCATCGTGGACCATCTCCCGTCGCGAACCGGCTTGGGCCAGTCAAGGTATCTGGGAGGGAGGAGACATCGTATCGGATATACCGATGGTCGGACATAGTCTCCTCGTCCTCCACCACCTTCCAGCCCCGAACACGTCGCGCCAAGGCAGGGGAGGCAAACGATACGTCCACTATTGACTCACCCTGCGGCCGCACGCACGTGCTCACTGCCCCGCGATTCAGGACCACCAACCCGACCTCGATGAGCCAGTCTTCCACCACCGCGCCACGCGCATCGGCCATAGGGGATCCCCACGCGGGAGATTTGGCGTTGATGTCGCCAGCGACTAATACCGGACGAGGGCTGAACTGTCGGATCATCGACCCCAACCGATCCAAGAAGCCCTCAAAGTCCGCCAGCGATCTGTTGGGGGAGAAGTAGACCGCCACGACCACCAACTCCCCCACCCGAGCCGCCGCAATTCCGGGGCCACTCCTCACGTCGCTGGGAGGAGGTGAGCCCGCGGCCGTACAACAGCCCAGTGCCACCGTGCCCAGCCGGTCCTCGACCCAGCTATCTCCGGAGGGAACCCTGTACGGCTCCGAGACTACAACCACCTGTATCTCCCACTGCGCCATGCTCTGAAACAACAGGTCCTGAGCTCTGGCGCAGTGGTTGATATTAGCCTGCAGAAATCTGATGTTGGCCATTGATTATTGCGTGGCCATCGGAACCCGCTCATCCCCGGCCGCATTGGCTGCAGGGCGGGATGGCTGTGGCTGAGTAGGTACTCCAGCAGCAACCCTCCCTCTTCTTCTCGCTGCTGGTTTAGCAGCGGCGCAGGCCTTACTTCCCAACATGTGGGCAGTGGGCCTCTTAGACGCGGCACAGACCAGGCAATATGGCGCAGCGGAGCATTCCCTAGACTTATGGCCTAGTTGCCCACAGCGGAAGCAGCTGTTGCCACGATCAGCCTCCACCGTGCATTGCTCCCTCACATGGCCCAGCTCTAGGCACCGGAAGCACCTTAACGGCCTCGCCTGCAGCAGTTTGGTCTGCACCGAAGACCAGCCGATTAAAACCCGGCCAGCCTTTATGACCCGACTGGCGGCAACGACCGGACAGCTGACGAAAATCGTCCCCATGCCCGACTGATCGCGGCGGATATCACCCGTCCTGACTGCGGAGATCGGGCACTCGCCGATTCGGGCTATGGCCTCGGACACCTCCACTTTGTCAATCGAGTCGTCCAGGCCCGAAACGCGCAGATCCGCGCACTTTTCCGGCCTGGACACCACGACGTCCCCCTCTTTAAGAGCCTCCCTCAGCTTGGCGGCCAAGAGGGTGGCCTTTTCGCCACTGGTGGCTCCTGGCACCTCCAGGATGCGTGCTCCGGTTTTGGCCTTCCGAAACTTGACGCCCTCAATTCCGAGGCCAGTCAGGTCGACTGACCTCTTGGCCTCCGCAAGAATGCCGGCATACGTGACCCCCCTGTCTTTAGCGTCCTGCTGTAGTTTGATAACTACAGCCGACGAGCGAGGGGGTCGCAACTTTGGCTTTGGCGGCTGTGCCGGCTTTACCGTTCCAAGGGCCGGTGTGGGGCCAGGGCCGGGCTTAGCTCTGCGCCGGGACACCAGCGTCCAGCTCTCTGACGCAGGCCTTTCCCCAGACGCTGCTGGAGTCGGGGCACTGGGCCCAGCCTGGTCGGGATTGGCAGGAGGGGTCTTCTTCTGCTTCTTCCCCTTCTTCTTCCCAGCCTTCGGCGTGGGAAGGGATGCTACCGGTTCCGGCGCGACCTCCACAGTAGCCCGCGTGGCCACGTGGGTGGCGGTGCTTCCTCTGGCCCTCGAGGCTGCCCTGGGAGCAGCTTTGGCCAACAGCTCAGGACGGTCCCCCGAGACGGCAGAATGTGCTAGCGGAGGGCGGAGGCTCTTCTCCGGCAGCAGTCTGCCCTCCAGGTTCGCGAACCGGGCGTTTATCATCGTCCCCACCGCCTCGATGATTGAACGCTGCAGAGCCTCTGGCTCGTACGGCGCACTTGAGGGGGGTGGGGCCCGTGTCTCGTCGTGGTCCTCATACCGCTGCATATCTGCCCGTAGGGCAGCCAGCTCGCTGCGCAGTTCCGCGACGTCTACCATTAGGCGGGCGTTGTCTGTGGTCAGCTTCTTGGTCTCCTCTGAGACCGAACACTTACTCAGGGCCTCTACGGCGTCCCTTATTATAGAAGCCGCGTCCTTCAGGGACTTCACAAAAGTGCCCTTGAGGTTCCCCGACTTCGCGGCCACTTGGACGATGAGGTCGACCTGCCGGAGTGCTTCGTCCTTCACGGTTCCCGCAGTGGGCCCTTCGTCTGCCGGCCCTGTGTTCTCCGTAGGGCAGTGCCCTGTAGGCAGGCGAGCCCTCCGCGCTGCTTCTGCCACGTCCAGTTCGTTCTGCAGCTGGATCTGCGCTCGCTGCTGGGCAATGAGCTCTGCTTTGGCCGCGGCCAGTCCCGCGTATTCACCCGTAGTGGGTGGCCTTCCTCTTCCTTTGGGGTTCCTCTGAGCAGCGGCACCGCCCACGCTCTTGGAGCCTGCTTTTTTCTTCAGGAACCGTCCCCGTCCATCCCGCCCTTGTAGGCCTGGGGAGTAGCGCCCTCCGCGCCTCGCGGTCGGCACCTTTGGTGCTGGGACCTCCTCCTCCTCAGACGAGCAATTATTGCTCGAGCCCTCGTGTCCGTGCCGCGTGCGCTTGTGGATCTCATTTCTTTTTGTAGATATTGTTCTTTCTTTCATAGAAATTTCGGGCAATTTAGTCTGCTTAATACTTTATTGAGGGATTTTGGTACAATTCATATCATAAGTAAGACATGTCCCATTCTTGCTTTTTCATTCCGTTGACCATTTTACAAGTTACTTTTCAACATAATTATATCTAGGTACCTATTATTCCATTCCATTATTATAATATAGGTACATAATATGTACAGGTACACCGATACATTAACTGCAAATGTAAATTTGTTATCCTATATATTTATATAGGATTACAAAGTTATTTATGCAGTTGGTGTAACTAGAAAACTGGACCGAAATTATCCAATATTTTAGTTTTCCCTTGATTTATACACTAAACACTAACTGTATTCTAAATTTGAAGCTTCTATGTCTGCTAGAAGTGCCTTAGAGTTTTGATGATCGGTCAGTCAGTCAGTCAGTGAGTGACAAAATTAAGAATTTTGTCTAGTTATAATTCTTAAACTACTGGTTCAATTTGAATGAAATTTGAAATATACCGTGTTTATACAATGCCTGCTTGGTTACTGAAAATTCAGGGTTCTAGTTTTATCCACAACGAAGTTATAGGGTGTCGAAAATGGCCTGAACTGCTTCGAGAAAAGATGGTACGGCCGTGCCGCGCTCGACGTGCCGTGCTCGACTTGGGGGGGCACTACCGTGCCCCCAGATACTGTACCATCCACACTGCTGACCAGAGCTGCGGGTGTTTTCACCGAGTCAGCCATCGCCGAGCATCGTCTTCGGGCTCGACACTAACATAAGGACCGTCTCTAGGCCTTGCCTAGAGACTAAATTTTAAGTTAATTTTAAGATTTTACTTTTTTTTTTATATATTTTGACCGCCCGCTAGTCAGGCCTTTTTAGTCCTTTGACAGATTCTAATCTTTTTTAAAATCTGACATTTTTATATTATCTTTTAATATTTTAACTCTTTGACCATTTTTAAATTTTTTGACTTTTTAACGTTTTTAAATTTTTGATATTGACATTTTTTTTTTTTGACGTTTTTAAATTTTTTTTAAAATATTTTCATTTTTCATAATTTGACAACGGAAGCTGCCATTTACACAGCTTCCGGTTAAACTATCGTCAGTCCACAAATTTACAACATTTACAAACCTTGGACTGACGAAACCGCACAAGATGTTTGCGACCCACCGCACACCTGCGAAACGGCCACAGAGGGGGTCCACTTCCCCGAGCGAGAGCCGAAATGGGCAACCCTTACAGTTGTCCACGGTAAGGCGGAGCATCGGGGAGTGTGAATCCACCTCCAAGCCAAAGCCGCAACAATAACCCCCATCCCCCAAACTGAACCTGACGGTGACGAGGCCCAAGCCAAAGGCAGTGTCTGGCCAGGAGAGCAAGGCATCTACTGCCCCTCACCAGCTGCCACCGTCAGCAGCCCGCCCCCAAACCCTGTCTATCAGTCCAGAACTGCCGAGGCAAGAGAGTGCCAAAATAAGGCGAAGCTCCACCTCGGCAATTCGAAAAACTTGAAGACCGACATAAAGACGGGGGTAACAATGGCCATAGACCGACTTTGCCAGTTGGTAGGAGAGTCGGAGATGGCAAGGGGCGGGGATACCACCACAAAAATGGGGGAAAAGCCTGTTGAGGCAAAAGACGCCAGGGGTCAGGACGCCATGGTAGAGCTCTGCCGAAAGATAGAGGAGAACACCAGGCTGTCGAAAGAGAATACCGACAGAATGGTGGTTCTCCAGGCCTCCATCGAGAAACACCAGAAGGCGATGGAGGATGCCAAGCCGGCGGCAGATGCCGCCGGAGGACAAGACCACAGGGACCTCATGGCGGAGGTCCAATCTCTGAGGCAGACAGCCGAAGAGATGAGTGGACGGCTCTCCGCGATGAGTGAAAAGGCTCCTTCATATGCGGAGCAGCTAGCAAAGCCGCGGCCCACTCCAATGGGAGGAGGGCCGAAACACTCCGTGATAGTGTCCTCCGACGACACCGCGGACACCGGCTCGGATGTGGTGGACAGGGTTCGCCAGGCGCTAGACGCCAAAAAATGCGGTCTTCAGATCGAGCGGGTCCGTAAGATAAAGGACCAGAAGTTCGTTCTGAGCTGTGCCACCAAGGGAGAGATTGAAAGAACGGTGACACAGCTCAGAAAGGACAAGAAGCTCAGGGTCGAGGAGGCCAAGAACAAGAACCCCTTGGTCATCCTCCGAGATGTCTTCAAATATAACACGGATGAAGACATCAAGACCGCACTAGTCTCGCAGAACATGCGGATGGTTGGAGACCTTTCGGCCGACGATAAAGTCGTCGCCGTTAAGTACCGCAGGAGGGCGAGGAACCCGCACCAGAACCATGTGGTTTTGCAGGTCTCGCCCAAGATGTGGAAACGGCTGACGACCGCCCAAAGGGTCTTCATAGACATACGGTATGTCCCGGTCCAGGACCAAACACCGCTAATACAGTGTACACGGTGTTTGGCATTTGGACACGGCCGCAAAACATGTTCCGAGACGGCCGACCTCTGCGCGCATTGCGGTGGGCGCCACCTCAGGGCCGACTGCCCGAAATGGGAGTCAGGCGATGCGTCAGTGTGCCGGAACTGCGAAATCGCGAAAGTTCCGGGCACTGCCCATACTGCCTTCAGCCAGGATTGCCCGATCCGCAAGAAGTGGGACGCATTAGCTAGAGCCGCCATAGCCTATTGCTAAGGTGGTTACTAGGATCCCACTCGGTAGGAGCACCGCAGCATACAAGATAGCCCAAGCGAACCTCCAGAGAAAGGGACTAGCGACCAACGAGCTCATGCTCGAAGCCAGTAAAAGGCGTATAGCAGTCGCGATGGTCCAGGAACCTTACGTGGGGGGGAGAAAGGAGATGAGGAACTACGGAGCGGCGAGGATTTACCAAAGCGCGGATCGCGGTGAAGGCACTGTCAAGGCGGCAATAGTCGTCTTTGACCAAACTATTGACGTCTTGCAGTGCCCGAACTTTACCACGAATAACATCGTAGTGGTAAAGTTGCGAACCAGCGCATGGGAGGTCCTCGTCGTCTCGTACTACTTTGAACCCGACCAACCCATAGGGCCATACTTGGACCATCTGAACACCATAGTTCAATCTCACAGGAACTATAAGATCATAGTTGGAGGCGACGCAAATGCAAAGAGTTCGTGGTGGGGCAGCGCCACAAACGACAGCAGGGGCGAGGAAATGCTGGGCGCACTCATAGAGATGAACCTGCATGTACTGAACGACGGTGACGTCCCCACGTTCGATACTGTAAGGGGAGGACGACGGCTAACAAGCTTCGTCGACGTCACAGCATGCACAGGGGACCTTTTAGCGCTAGTGCAAGACTGGAGAGTGGCTGAAGATCTCACTAGCTCAGATCACAATGGTACTCGTATACTTTTCCAAATTAAATTGTGTAAGGCATAACACATCGAACTTCATGACGCGCAATTTGGCTTCAAACCCGGGCTATCCACGGAAAGTGCCATTCTGTGCCTCAAGCAAACTATTCAATATTATACCTCCCGAAAAACACCTGTATTTGCTTGTTTTTTGGACCTGTCAAAGGCGTTCGACCTGGTGTCCTATGAGAAACTATGGGATAAAATGCGGAGTGATACAACACTACCGAAGGAAATTACATCCCTGTTTCGCTTCTGGTACTACAACCAGAGGAACAGTGTCAGATGGGGGCAAACTCAATCGGATGTGTATAGGCTGGATTGCGGGGTGAGGCAGGGGGGATTAAGTTCACCCCGCCTGTTTAATTTGTACATGAACCGGCTGATCGGTGAGCTTAGCTGCACCAAAATTGGATGCCATATTGATGGCGTTTGTTTGAATAATATTAGTTACGCAGATGATATGGTGCTGCTGAGCCCATCGATTGGCGCTTTGAGGTCACTTGTGGATATTTGTGAATCCTATGCGGTGGCCCATGGGCTCAAGTACAATGTTAAAAAGAGTGAACTCATTATGTTTAAAGCGAATGCCATAAGTTATTCTGATATCCCCGGTGTCTCGCTCGGTGGCACTCCTTTAGCATGGGTGACTAAGTTTAAGTATTTGGGTCACTGGGTCACTGATGATCTCAAGGATAATTTAGATATAGAGAGGGAGCGCAGGTCGCTGGCTGTTCGATGTAACATGCTGGTTCGAAGATTTGCACGTTGTACGAAACAGGTAAAAGTCACTCTTTTTAAAGCCTTCTGTCAGTCTTTCTACACGTGCAGTCTTTGGACCCGTTTTACGCAAAGGACATACAGCGACCTGCGTGTCCAATATAATAACGCGTTCAGGATACTGTTGGGGCTGTCGTGGCGTTGTAGTGCGTCCGGTATGTTTGCGGAGGCGCACACTGACGATTTCTATGCCATAATAAGAAAGAGGACCGCATCTATGGCAGGCCGCCTGCGCACCGCCACTAATAGTCTCCTGAGCGTGTTCTCAGATCGGTGGGACGCCCCTCTGCTGCGTCACTGGGTAACGACCCATACCCGTTGTAAGATAGGTAGCCTTTTTTACTAACATTATTTATTAATTTATCTTGTATACTAACACTATGGACTCAGTCTGAAATAAAGATTTTGAATTGAATTGAATTGAATTGAATAACTCTAAATTGAAAATTTAAAAACCCCCGATGCGACGACCTTTTCATCAAATGTATACAATAATCAACAGAAAATCTGTGTAAAAGTATGAGACATTATTTTGTTATGACATTATAATAATTGACATGAGAATAGACAACGAATGTAAATATTGATGCCACGGAGGTTTAATTCCTAGTATAAAATATTATCAATTATGATTTAATTTCATGTAATAACTCTGGTTGAGGTGGACGGAAGCAGCCCAGGGGAAGAATTTTCAATAACGCTAAAATTATTTTAAATTAGATTTGTTTTTTTATATTTTTTCTCAATGGCGGAGCAGCGCCCTCTAGAATTATAATAACGTAATATTCCATGACCATTAACAAAACAAACAAAATTTAACGCATGCGCGTATCCATCATTTGACACGTGACTTATGGAACGTCTTTAATTCATACAAAAATCTCATATAAAAATTGATAAAATATACATTTTTTACAGAATCAGGGAAACTTTTCATATTTATGATATTGTAAAAAGCCAGTTCAGAGGAGCACATAAAGGACACTCAAAAAGGGTGCGTGCAGGGGTCTATCGGTGGGCCTGTACTCTGGAATCTTCTTTTCGACCCGTTGCTGAAAGGACTCGAAACGCGGGGGCAATATGTGCAGGCTTTCGCAGACGACGTAGTACTTGTTTTTGTTGGCGACACGGCACTGGATATACAGAGGCAAGCCAATCCCACACTCGCCTATGTGCGGGAGTGGGGGGTCTAGAATAAGCTGAAGTTCGCACCTCACAAAACAAGCGCGATGGTTGTGACACGAAAGCTTATCTACGACACCCCCCTCCTGACCACGGGTGGGATTGACATTGGCATCATGAATGAAATTAAGATCCTGGGGCTCACTATCGATCATAAGTTGACATTCAGCAGTCACATTGCGAACATCTGCAGGAAGGCGTTGAATGTCTACAAACAGCTGGCAAAGGCCGCTAAAAGTAGCTGGGGCCTTCACTCGGAAGTCATCCGGGTGATTTACACCGCCACCATTGAGCCCATCATCATGTATGCCGCCAGTGCTTGGTCGCCAGCAACAAACAAGATCACTACTCAGAAGCAGCTGAACACTTTCCAGAGGGGCTTTGCGCTAAAGATGTGCAAAGCCTACAGAACGGTGTCCTCGAACGCGTCGCTCGCTCTGACTGGGCTACTGCCCCTCTACATTCGTGTACGCGAAGCGGCCTCCCTTTACAAGGCCAAGAGGGGAGTACCCCGGCCAGAGCTAGGCGACATGGAAGTTGAAAGCAGACTAGCGTATACGAGTACTCCGCATCCGGCAAAACATATGGACCTTAAGTTCGTAAGCTTGACGGATCAGCAAAGCGTGACCACCAACGTAAGCAGCGCAGAAAGAGTATACACGGACGGCAGCAAAATTGAGGGCAAGGTCGGCGCTTCACTTTCCATCTGGAATAGTGAAACCGAGATCAAGTCGCTCAAACTCAAGCTGTCGTCTTACTGCACGGTCTATCAAGCTGAACTTTTGGCCATATGCCGAGCCACGAAATACGCGTTAGAGTGTAGAAGCGCCAGTATCGCTGTAATAAGCGACTCGCGTTCGGCACTCGAGACAGTGGTCAACCCGCTCTCTCTTCACCCGCTCGCCGCCGAGGCGAGGAACAACATCGCCCAGTGCAGACTCCAAAACAAGGATATTTCCTTGTTTCATCCCACTGCCACGCTCACACAGGTTCTGACCGGGCACGGTGGGTTCTCAGAGTACTTGCACCGTTTCAAGTGCAAGGAGGACCCATCCTGCATCTGTGATCCGGGTGTGAGTGAGTCAGTGGAGCATGTCTTACTGCATTGCCCTGTGTATTCACGCCAAAGATTTAATGTACAGATGTCTTTAGACACAATTCTAGACATACACAGTATTAGTACACTTATCATGGACAGCGAGAAACGTGATACCTTCCTAAGCTATTGCACGGAGGTAGCGACCAGCGTGATTAATAGAAACAAGACCTAAGCAGAAAGAGGCCAGCTGTCCCCTTATTATGCTAATAAGACCCTACAGCAACTTATACAACACTGCGCTATTAATCGCGCTGGCTGACGTATTCATGCAATGGAATGGGAGGGAATCTTGTTCAATTTATATCACGTTTATAACTATTGTTATTTATTCCGCTGTCCCACTTTTTTGTATATACTGATAAGTTTTCTTTTTATAGTGTTATATTTTACTCGTTTTCGAGAATTCTGTAATTCTGAAATACTGTGCTTCTACTGTAATAAAAATGGCCTGAAAATTTATTAATAATGTGATAGTTAAGGACTCTAACCCCCATATCAGAGGTTGAACGCGGCCCGGCCATAGAGGCCCGGATAAAAATAAATAAAAATACCTAAACCTAAACCTGACTAACTGACTGACTGACTGACTGACTGACTGACAGACCCGTTCCGCCTGCCGAAGCAGCCATGCCCAGACGAGCCGTGCGCAAAATCCAGTACAAAACTGTGTCTTTGTCCTGGACTTTGTTCTGAGCCCGCGCGACAGGATTAAAAAAAAAAATGTTAGATTTTGTTTTTCTAAATTAAAAGTAGCCTTAGTTACTGCTTATAACATAAGCTATCTATCAGTGAAAGTCCCGTCAAAATCGGTCCAGCTGTTTCGGAGATACTCTTTGATTTCATGTGTTTTTTTTTACGCGGAACCCTAACCGCGTGTCTGTCTGTCTGTGAGTTTGTTCGGTTTAAAGATATTTATTTTTAATAAGAACTTATAACTAACAGTTCACTTAAAATGAGATACAGAGTTATTTATATATATAAGTAATAATGATATTATTTGCCTCTGGGACGTTGGTGACGTTATAGGGTACCTACATGTTTTTTAAGTTTACTTTTAAATATGTTAATATTATCACATTTCTTTATATCTTCCGGTAAACCATTATTCCGGGTAATCTCCGAAACCGCTGGATCGATTTTGACGGGACCTTCACTGGCGGATAGCTGATGTTATAAGGAGTAACTAAGACTACTTTTATTTTAGAAAAACAACATTTAAATAAATGGGCCCCGTCGCGCGGGCTCAGATCGTGGGAGCGGGCTTTTTGTTAAGTTAAATTCCACGCGGACGAAGTCGCGGGCTCAGCTAGTTGTATCATAAAAAAAACTGTTTGCGAGATTTTTATCTTTAAAATTAAATCAAAATTTACGTAATGTATTCGTACACTTCTAACATTTTTCTATTGCAAAGACACAATTACACAATTATTAAAACACATACAATTATTAATCAAGACACAATTATTAATCATATTAACATTGTTTATTGTAAATAAATATATAAAGTTTATCAGTGAGCTGCGGTGATTAGATCCTAGCCTGAATCCAGGAAGCGAAGGAAGTAACTCTCGCGAACCCGGCGGGCAGACCCACCTGGCAGCCGCGGTTGGAGCCGAACGAGGTGATGCCGATCTGTGGTCAGCAGCAAGCCAAGTGTTATTGTTAGCCGCACATACCTCGCCAGTATTTAGAGCCTGTAATAATTAAACATTAAATTCTCAGCGCAAATGCATATAGGTACTGATACTGACCAGGACGCGTTGTCCGCCGCTGGTGATGGAGAGCGGACCGCCGGAGTCCCCGCCGCAGGTGCCCACGCCGCCGGCGCCGCTGGTGCACATGGTGGACGCGATGACGGAGCCGCCGTACGACGACTGGCACACCGCGTTGGTGATGACCTGCAGCCACACGTGGTGCTTGGCCTGGTTGTTGCTGATGCCTGCGCCTGAGGAACAAACGCGTGTTTATGGGCTAGGTATTTATGACAAAGTTCGATCATTAACTAATAAGTACTGATATATTAATGTTCGTTTATCGCATTTCAAATGTGGTGACGATGATAATATACTAACTGTCGCTGTTCCTGCCGAACCCGGCAGCGTGAGCCCACGTGCCGACGAAGTTGTTGTTCAGGAGCGAGCCGCTGGGCAGATTGATCCTCGCAATGGTGTCTACAACAAACACAAAAAAATTAAACGTGTACTCTCTGCAAGGAATAATACCTACTGAGTAAGGAAAAAAACTACGTGATACTGACTGGTGTAGCTGACCCAGTTAAATGTGATCATAGCGATGTCGTTGTGTAAGTTGATAGGGTTGTAGTTGGCATGCATGGCGACTTGGTTAGTGTTGACGCGCACGCCACCGGAGAACAAGAAGGCGGAGCCGAACACCAGCTGGAACTGGCGCGCCTGCGCCTGGAGCGTCCACCAGCAGTGGGCGGCGGTGACGGCGCGCGTGTTGGTCAGCATGGAGGAGCCGCACACGGAGGTGGCGCCCGAGGTGAGGGTGATCACTAGCCCGGCCTGCGGGAGACAACAATATTAGGATAACATATAGGTACACAGGCGATATCTTGCAGCATACGAGATAGAGAACGCAGACAGATTTTCTCACCAGGAAGGGATGAGCGCCGACAGCGGCGGTGGATCCCCCGACGATCCTCGAGCCGTCGAAGTCGACGGCCTGCTCCATCTGCTTGATGCGCGCCGCCTCGGGGATGCCCACCTCGATGTGGTAGTTGTTCTGGATGGACTCCTCGGCGAGGGCCAGCGCCGCCAGCGCCGTCAGCGCGATCAGCATCAGGGCGTTCTTCATTGTTGAGGGATCGGTAATGCTTGCTGCTCGCCACACTTCTGCCAAGCTTTTATAGTGAGGTAATCTTATCAGAATGGATTAAAAAATATATCATTAAGTTATCATATTATTTTTGTCTCGAAGTATAATTAAGGTAGGTAGTGATTAGTGATTTGGATATAATTATTCGCAATTATAAGCCTACATAGATTAAAATCCTATTAGAAAGTATCTTCATCAGGTAGGTACTTACCTAATTTTCTTACGTTGAAGTTTAGGTATCAGTTTTTATTTTGATCATGAAACCAAATCGACGAAAAATTATTTAACGGGGTAATAGTATTTCGAGGTAACGTATTCCTTGCAAGGCGTTTTAGAGGAATTTACAATTCCTGGAACGTACAGAGTTGAATCTCACCCCTCATTTTACTTTCGTGATATAAAAAGGAGTACCTCTTTTCATTTTGATATTTGTGAAAATCATACTTTAGTCATATTTTTTTTTTCCATAAGGCAAGTATTTGTTCACAATCTCACCTGATGGTAAGTGACGATGTAGTCTACGGTGGCGCATACTTGCCTAGAAGGTACCTGTTCACTCTCGACTTGAAAACATCCAGGTTATAGACAACCGGGAACAAAGACGCCGGCAAGGTGTTCCATTCCTTGGCAGTTCGCACAATAAAAGTGGAAGCGAAACGCTTGGTACGAACTGAAGGAAAGTCCACGGTGTATGGATGCATTGTATCCGTGCGTCTTGTCATCCGATGGTAGAATGGAGATGGGGGAATTAACTCGTGTAGTTCCATCGCACACTCCCCGAAATGTATTCTGTAGAAAACTGATAGGCTGGCAACCCTGCGTCGGTGTTCCAGGCTCTGCAACTTAACCTGCACTAGGGTTTCGCTGCCAATGAGCCTTCTAGCCCGCTTATCTATTGAGTCCAGAGCCTTCAGCTGATACTTAGCTGAACCATCCCAAAGATGGCTGCAGTACTCCATACACGATCGGACCAACCAAGAAGCTGATTTATTATAAAATTGTAGCTTTTAACTCCTAAGTATTTTTGGTCATATTATGAGGACTATGGCTCAATTATGGTATTAATAATCAAAAATAAATTTAGGATTAAGATTTTATTTTTCAAAAATCCAATGTTGCAGTTTTTTCATTAAAATGGGGACCGACTCCTTTAAGTAGGTACTTATAGCTATTCCTCATAATTTGGATTTCCATCCACGTCCACTTGCAAAGCTTTCAACCGACTTCCCAAGAAGGAGGGGGTTGTATTTTCGTTTATCAGTGAAAGTCGCCGCCGACTGCTCCCTCGCTACTAACAGTTCGTCACCACATGACGGCAAATGAATTATTACGGATAGCGCACGAATATCTATTGATCTACCAAGATTTAGTACACAGAATTACTATTCGTTATTTCTTTAAGATATATTTAACAACCATAAATATTCTCCTGACAATATAATATCTCTATCAGTTTTGAAACTAATTTAACCATTGCCAGTATTTATCATTGAAACCGAATAATTCGGGCGAATACGAATATCAAAGTTTATGCCGAATATCGAATCCTAAACGAATATTCGGAACATCTCTACTATCAGCAAACGAGAACATGATGGATGATGGATGTTCACAACAATTCATATTATTATTATGTAAGTCGGTAGTTATTGCTCGCAGATACTTTTAAATTCCAAACAACGTCCATGAATGTTATCAGTTTCGCATGGTCATAAGTAGTAGGTACTTATTGATTAATCAAGGAGATTAGGTACCTACTTACCGACGTTATCATCATTGAGTACTCAACTGATCAATCATAAGCTCATTGGTGGTGTCTGTGCTGTGCAGCCGTATTTACTACCTAATCGTAATTGGTAAACTATGTACTTACCTATGTTGTAACATATACCTAGTATTGTATGTCCAGTGAAAACCATACCTGAGTAAGTATAAGCAAACTACCATATAGTATACAACGACAATTAAGAATTAGGCACGAACCATTTCAATAAAACATAATAGTAAAGTTCGCTTACTTCTATGTAGGTAGATAGTGTGTAACTAGATTAAAGATACCTAGTCAAAAGAAAGAAAAAAATGGCCAAGTGCGTGTCGGATCACGTGTACTATAGGGTTTCGTACAAAATGAAATAATATATATTTTATAATAATAAAACGTTCACCGACTTCAAAAAAGCCTGGGCACACTAAAAATACTCTCATTTATTTTATTTGGAGTCGCCTGTAGCTCGTGATTTAGTGAAGCCATGTCTCCTGTTATTGTAATTGCGATGTCGTGGTACTTATGTGCTAGTATCGTCATTTTTTCTAGATTTTCTGCAGTGTTTCAAATTTTTACAGCAAGATCTGCCTAAAGCTACGTTTTCAGCTTAAACAAATTCGAGACTCCAATACAAACGGTTTTCCCTTATTTACACTTTATACACACTTAGGGGTAGAATTTTATGAAACGCTGAAAATTTTTTATTTTATTTGTAACCATTTTCAGGGCCCTAAGTTGAAATAAAACTATTTTACAGATTTCATCGCGTTTATTTAGTTTGTTATGTTCCCGACGTTTCGGCTGCTTTACAGCAACCATGGTCACGGGGGGACTAAGGTGTTAGACGTCCTGATGTCATAGTTAATAACTGGCTACCCTCATATTAAGTTGTTGTTTGCGGTCCGATCCACGCAGAAAGTGCTCACAGTGTCTCGAGGTCTTGCAATGGTACGCTTGGTTTTGGAATTAATTATATTAATTACTGGATCCCAAGTTGGTGGTAGCACCCAGCCATCTTCCCTATTGAAATTAGGATGTTTTTTTTTAAATTTCAATGGCCTCACGTATCATCCTTGGTCGGAATCGGTGTTCTTTTGCGAGGATTTGTGGTTTATTAAATCTGATATAATGGCGGGTGCGGTCCTGTACATGTTCACAGATTGCAGACTTCGTGGAGCGCCGGTGTTTCACGTCAGCAATGTGTTCTTTTACGCGGGTTTTTATTGATCTTTTAGTTTGCCCTATGTAGGAGAGCCAAAGAATTTGTAATAATAAGACATTTAGACACAATCGAGTTTGTATACCCCTGCACCTTGAAGAGGAAGTTGAGCTCTAAGTTGAGTTTTATTTTATACCCATACTAACTTCCACCCCGTATTTTATACACTTAATGGTGGAATTTTACAAAATCCTTCCTATCAAAACTTCATGTTTCTATCACCAGCGGTTTGGGCTGTGCGTTGATTTCTTTGTGATGATAAGTTAACTTACAAAAAGTATCTTTTGATTGCGTTGTCCTAGAAGCATTTTTTTTTACACCTTCAAGGGACCATAGCGTTTGTGATAAATTTCAACTTGATATCTCTATCCGTTTCCGAGAAAAAGTGTCTTGACAGATAGACGGACAACAAAGTGATGCTATAAGGGTTCCGTTTTTTCCTTTCAAAGTCCGGAACCCTAAGAAACAGCCTATAAATATTAGTTCCTTCTCGTAACATAGTATCATAAATTAAAGTAAAACGGTAAAATTATACAATTATAATGTATGCCGAATTAAATTCAAGCCGAATCGCTTATTAACCGGATATCCGTTTCAACTCCAATAAAGTACGTCCGATAGCGCGAGCCGCACAGGATGCTGCGCCGAGGTGCCGCCTGCTGCGAGAGTACACTGCGTGATTACCTAGGTATGGTTCGTTTGGCAGCTCTGTACAGACCCTATGCGATCCAAATAAGAATAGGAATGTCAATAACCTCTATCCGTCAAATGACACTTGAAAAGTATGGTTTGCAAAAAAACTTATTTGCATATCAATAATAATAGTCTTACATCAAATTTACATAAAAAGGTTAAATTAGTAGTAAATTGTCTTAATATAATAATAATTTAAAGTCAAAATTCGTTTTTTAAAACCATATCATAACCTTTTTTATTTTCTTTTTTGGCGCAAACGACAATATTTATTTATTTATTTATCAAAACTTATAGCTATTGTAACAGGTTGACCTAATTCAATAGCTAAGCAACACAATTCCAACAGTACTCAATATCTATAGCTACTAATGTGTAAAGCTACCCTCTTGAATTCACTCAGAGCACACGAGAACAGGTCTATATCCTCAGCGATGAGGTTGAGTGTGCGAAATGCGCGCGTCAGCGGCGCCTTGCTCAAGAGCTGTGTGCGCGCGCGCGGCAGAGCCAGCAGCGGCGGCCGGCGCCGGCGCCACACGTACCCGTCCGGGACACACAGACATACCTGCTCCAAAATGACTGCATTGTGCACCTTCCCCCTCACTACCTTGAACACGTACGAAACGAGTGTGACATCCCTCCTGACGCTCAATTCGTTGTATCCAACCATCCCCAAGATAAAAAGAGTTGGATACATCAATGGGTAAAATGGATACACGCCATACAATCTTAAATATAAATATCTTAGAAATTTATTTTGCACTCGCTCCAGCATGAGCCTATATTTAGTCTCATGTAAATATAAAAGCAGAAATGCAGTCATGGCTAACAGAAAAAAATATTGAATACGACCATTGCTTTACAAAAGCAGAACTTTTTCGATTAATAAAAAGGAACAAACCGCTTTTTTCACTCAACCTTTGCAAATAATTTTTATTTAAAAATATCTTGTTTTGCTCACCCTACTTAACTGGTTAGAATTAAGAGCTATGACGTCACAATATGGCGCTAAGTCGATCCTATTCTCATTTGAATCGCATAGTATACTCTGCGTTTGCATGTGGTACTAAGCTATTAACCACTCGCTACAATTACAAGCCGCGTCGTCGCGTCGTCGTGTCGTGGTAAATTCTAAAATAAAATTATACCACACACAAAATACTATTTAATATAAATGTAGGTACTCTGTTCAGTACTATAAAAATGACAATTTATTTTTACTTATTCGATGTTAATTATTCTTTATTCTTCAAGCATGTTGATAAAAGGATTTGGGAATACCCAAGATTTAGTTGATAATACCTACCTACTGATAACCGGTATGTTGCATAAAGTAAATTTATTTAAAGTGATATCATTAGTTTAGTAAGTAGGTTTTAATATCTAAAACGGGAAAAATGTAGTTCAAGCGTCGAAGAATGAATCTTGCAAATCACGTAGAAGTAAAAAACTAAAAACCTGTTTGCTTATAAACTGAACTTAAAATATTAACTGAAAAGAAAAAATAAAACAAATAATTGTTGATAGAAATGTCAACCTAAATCACACCATGTTATCTATGCTTACCTTAGTATTAATCCTTATCCAAATAAATTATTCCGTATTTGAGACAATTTTAATACCTGTAGATTACTTTTTGAATTATTTAAATCGGATATTGCAACCGCCGCGCGCCATGGCCGCTCACCGGGAAAGGGGTGTGCACAATTGCACATCTATGAAATAGGTTAAGTTAGGCAGTTATTTTCAGAACTACTTAGAAATTAACCCTGAAAGACGGTGCGGGCCACTAGTATAGATGATAGCGCGACTACTTTTGCATTCAATTAAATGTATTTTTTATTTTTTTTTGTAACTCGGTTTTATCTATTCTAGTCAAAACTATATCTGTTATACATACGAGTACATAATATACTCTATCAGTTCCTCATGAAAAAAATAAAATATTTATTTATCTCTAAGTCTACATGTTTGCAGGTTAATTCGTTACAAATGTTTTCCGTAGACTTGAGGAACAGAACAATAATTATGTAAGAGTGCTTAACTTGTGACCTTTAAACTAGGCATTGCCTGTATCTTAAGGGCCAGATATATTGCCAAAACAATTGCGCGTCGACATCGCGATGTCGAGAATAATAGAAAATTATACAAATCAAAATCAAAACAAAACAAAAGAAACTAAAATAAAAATTATAATATAACTAAAATAAAATTCAAAACAATACAAAATACTCAAATAAAAATTAAAATATAACTAAAATAAAATTTAAAAAAAAAAGAATATTAGAAGGTAAAATATGTAAGAGGCTGGCAAGGAGTGTGTGCGCGGGTGTGTGTATGTGCGTGTGTGTGTGTATGTGCGTGCGTGTGTGTATGTGCGTGTGTGTGTGTGTGTATTTGTGTTTGTGTGTGTGAGTGCGTGTATGCATGTATAAATAATAGCAGCTACTTGAAAAATTGCCAAAACGAGTATTTTTGTGCATCATTGAGCAATTCATCTAATACAAATACTTCGTGTTCATTTAGTACATGACTGATTATGAAATAATTTTCATGAGGTCTTCCGTGTCACTATATGGTAATTGGGATAGCCAATTCTTCAATTTTCTTTTCGCAACGTTTAAAGTGTCTCTCTTAATGTCACAAAACTTTAATATGGCATTGTAAATGTAAGGGCCTAGAAATCGTAAAAAATGTTGTGCGAACCGAGAGTTTACCCTTAAAGGTGGAGCCCCAAATTTTCGCTTTTGTAGTAAGGCTGGGTAAGCTTCGGAAGTTATTATTTTTTTATGCTGCATGAGAACTGCTTTTAGTATGTATATTTGCCTAACATTGAGAACTTGAGCCTCCGAATATAGAGCTTGTGTAGAGTATCTTCTATTTTTTTTAAACAAAACCTTCAAAATAGCTCTTTGAGCTCGTTCTAACTCAATCATAGCGGTAACACAGGCACCACCCCACGAATTAATGCAGTATGCAATTATAGATTCGCATAGTGCCGTATATACTAAATGTATAGTTTGTGAATCTGCAACATCACGAATGCGGTGCATTACATGTGTCAGTTTTCTAACTTTGGTGGCAAAAGTTGATATGTGCGGTTTAAAAGACAGATGTTCGTCGATAACTACGCCAAGATATTTTAGAGTTTTTTATCGTTCAATAAAACAGCAATTACAGTCTTTTTATCATTACATTGGGTGTGAATCTTAATGGAAATGGGTGGGCTTGGTTCAGAAATTTTAGTTTTATGGAAACAGAGGAATTTTGTTTTGGAGGCATTTATTGTTAAAAGGTTGTTATCTAACCAGTTTGCTGCATCGCTGATTCCTAGTTCTGCATGATGTAATGCATCTGACCAGGTTTTTCCGTGAAATATAAGGGCTGTATCATCTGCATAGCAGATAATGTTGGTATTATTATTTATAATACTTTGCAAATCATTCATGTAAATGATGAAAAGTGTGGGACCTAAAACACTGCCCTGTGGAACTCCATAAGTGACAGGACGATTATCACTGTTAAATTCGCCAATTTTTATACATTGACTTCTATTAGTTAAGTAACTTTGGAACCATTCTAAAGGCAGACCTCTGACACCAAAGTATTCTAGTTTTTTTAAAAGGATTGGTAGTGAGACGGAGTCAAACGCTTTGGCTAAATCAAGGAATACGGCTACACAGTTTTGTCTATTGTCTAGAGAATGTCTATGTGAAGAGATAACATCCACTAAAAGTTCTACAGCATCTTCTGTAGAGTGACCTCGTCTGAAGCCGTATTGATGTTTATAGAGTTGAGTATCAATAAAATTGGTCAGTTGCCTATTAATTAACTTTTCGAGAATTTTTGAAAATATTGTCAGCAGTGAGATTGGTCGA
Organism: Notodonta ziczac; assembly: GCA_918843915.1. Classification (NCBI taxonomy): domain Eukaryota; kingdom Metazoa; phylum Arthropoda; class Insecta; order Lepidoptera; family Notodontidae; genus Notodonta; species Notodonta ziczac. The sequence continues at coordinate 9,116,935 of OU974060.1, read as the reverse complement.
TAATTTTCAGGACCGGTCTTAGAACCATTCTTGTGTATGGGGACCACGCTAGCCACTTTCCAGGCAGAAGGGAAGACACCGGTTGAGATACTAAGATTAAATATATGAGTTAGAGGTTCTATAATATGAGGCTTTATACATTTTAGAAGAGTAACATGGATCCCATCGATTCCAGGGGCACTATCATTTTTGAGTTCACTAAAGATTTTATCTACTTCATGTATATTAGTTGGTTTAAAAAATAATGATTCTGTTATGTGGCTTAGGTTGATAGAGTGCGGTATATCCGTTTCTGATTTACCCAGTTTGTTCAAGATATCTTGAGCAAGATTTTTACCAACATTTGAAAAGTATTCATTGCAAAAATTTAAGGAAGAGCAAGTATCTGATTTAGTAGTTAGAAGGTCAGGGTATTCAGGTTGCTTTGTATCAATATTACAAATGTTTTTAATAGTTTTCCACAGCCTTTTGGGGTTATTTTTATTTATTTGTAATTCCTGACTTTCATGGGATCTTTTTAATTTGTGTAGCAAGTCATTACAAGTATTTTTGTATCTCTTATAAACAAGTTGTCTAACGGGGTCATTAGGGTGCTTACGTAGATCTAGATGTAGTTTATCGCGGTGTATTATACATTTGACCAAGCCAGGAGTTATCCAAGGTTTTAAGGTATACTTTTTTCTACTGATGCATTTTTTCGTGGTATGTTTGTTGATGGCATCTTTCAATATTGCGGAGAATTCATCGACAGCTGTATTCACATCAGCACTAGAGAAGATATTGGACCAGTCTGTATTTTTAAGTTCATCTAAAACTGCTGTGTAGTTTATTTTATAAGATAGACGAGTGCGTGTTGTTTTAGGATGTGTGAAGTTTGATAAACCAAGCAGAATCAAGCTATGGTCTGTGATGTCTGATTTACAAACAGCGCCAAGTTTATGATCAGATCTTGACCGAATAAAGATGTGATCAATGCACGATTCGATAAATTAATCGAGAAACCAGCTTTATAAAGTCTATCTAAAACTAAATTAATTCGCTGAAACCCTTCTTCAGGAGTCTGTGACGGGTTTAGTACGTCATCTATGTAAATAATTGCTATAGTCTTTATAATCGCCTAAGGCGTTTTTCATTGCGCGTTGGTATACCGATGGTGCATTGCATAAACTAAAAGGCATAGTCAAATATTCGTATTGACCATCAGGGGTAACGAATGCTGTTTTTTCAATTGAGGTAGAATGTATCGGAATTTGATGGAAGCCTGATTCCATATCAAGGGAGGTGAAGAATTTAGCATTTCTAAGTCTGTCTAGTTGGTCCTGAATTAGAGGAAGAGGGTAAAGGTCCCGAACAGTGTTTGAAATTGTGATTTGTTAACATTTTAGAAATTAGAATAAGCATTTTCAATTATTTAATTATACCATGATTGTTTATAACATTATCATTTTGATTTGTTAACATTTTAGAAATTAAAATAAGCATTTACAATTATTTAATTATACCATGATTGTTTATAACATTGTCATTGAAATGTAATACAATTCTTTTTTGTGAACAGAGTTTTTTTAAATTGATTGTCTTTAATTATAAGGTAAAATCATTTTGTATTCATAAAATACTATTTCTGTATTAGTAATTTATTTTATGATTTTTCACGCTCAAGGAAACGTTTTTGTAATTTATTTAATATTTAAACGCTGCAGTCACTGCGAATTATTGTATTGACTTTTAACTACCGCTTTATAAGTTGTTGTATTGATTGTTTGTATTTAAACGGCTGTTAGTCCGTAATAAGGACAAAAAACACGGCACTCGCCGTTAACCAATGACCCGCCCACAGATGTGGGTGGCGTGAAGAAACCACTGAAAAAGGGCACAGCCCTGTAACAGTATCCCCGCTTCCCCCCAACAACATCTGGAGGGGGCGCGAGAAGAACCACGACTGACTAATAAGGACATTCTGTTGTGAGCCGCGATACGGTAAAGGTCTCTCAGAATAAAACAGGTTAAATTATATTAAGGTATTTCCATTCTGGATCCTGCACCTTTTACATCAGAAGAAAGAGACGAAAATTACGCCCATGGTGATCAGCTCGATCCAGGAATTTATTCACCCACTCTGCCACCACCACGCAATTTACACTCAAATGAAGTAAACTTATTGCGACGGCAAGTTGATATATTGGAGCAATTGCTACTTAAAAATAGTACATTTAATCGCCAGGTCAACTATAAAATTAATGATCTTTATTTACCCGAGTTTGACCCTGATGACTATCGACTTACTATAGAAGAATGGTGTAAGCAAGTGGATTCTGTAATTGAAATACGTGGCTGTTCCCCGATGACCGCCATGATGAAGGCACTCTCTTGTCTTCGAGGTCGTGCTAAATTGTGGGCAGATTCCAACGCTCACACGTGTGCCACGTGGAATTTCATCAAACAAGAGCTGGAGACACAATTCAAAGGCGAAAACCGTTACATTAACTAAATTAACAAATTCCGAGAATATACTTCGAACAACGCAAGCTCAGAATATGTCACGGAAGCCTGGAGACTATTTTCTCGAATTTCTCCTAATGCTTCAATGGAATTAATGGTCGAAGCAGTAATATCTGGAATCAGACCCAAATTTTATCAAGCTGAATTGGTAAGATCAGCACCAAGATCTCAAGCAGAGCTAATCGCAACTTTAAGCAACTACCGGAAAAGGACTTTTGATTATGACGAAGCCCCAACTGCAAACAATCGGAAGAGAATGTCTAATCATCAACCGTTCCAAACAAATACAACCGAAGACGCACCTCTCAGAAAGCAACCACGTTTCGAGATAACCTGCAATCAATGTGGAAAGACCGGACACCGACAACGTGACTGCAAAACTATATACTGCAGCTACTGTAAACGTGCTGGTCATCGTACTGAAAACTGCTGGTCCAAACCGTCGACATCAACAATAGTTGGAAATGGATCAAAACAAAAAACTACAAGCGCTCCAGTACAACCAGCAGAGCCACGGCCGCAGCAAGTCAATCTAGCCCAGACGACGACTCCATGTACATCCCGGATCCAAATTGGTAACGTAGACCTATCTTGTTTAATTGATACAGGGGCAGAATGTTCCCTTATAACTACACGATCAGCAGGTTCGATCCCTGGTAAACGGTCCATTGATGTGATATCGCTGCGGGGTATAACTGGCCATCCAGTAATTTCTCATGAAATTATTCATACTATTGCTATGCTGGATTCGGTTTCTTTTGAAATCAATCTTCATTTAGTCGATTCTTTGCCTTACGATGTTATACTTGGAAGAGACTGTTTAAAAATTCCCGGTATTAATATCACAATTACCGAAACTGGTGTCACCATCGAAAGAAGTTTTAGTGTTTCATTTGTCGAAACAAAAACCCAATGTAATGCTATTGACACCGATCTCGATGATTCAACTAAATTAATTTATATTCTCAAACATCATTCTGTAGTCTTTGGCATGAATTTGTCATCTCCAAGAAGAGTTAACACTGGGAGTTTGTCTATTCGCCTGAAAGACCCCAGTAAAATTGCACAGAGGCGACCATACCGACTTTCACCAATAGAAATAGATAAATAAAAAGCATAGTTAATGAATTAAAAAATTAAAAAATAATACGAGACAGCTGCTCACCTTTTGCGAGTCCGATACTTTTAGTTAAAAAGAAAAACGGCGATGATCGTCTTTGTGTTGATTTTCGCGAGCTTAACATGAACACTGTTCGGGACCTTTACCCTCTTCCTCTAATTCAGGACCAAATAGACAGACTTGGAAATGCTAAATTCTTCACCTCCCTTGATATGGAATCAGGCTTCCATCAAATTCCGATACAATCTACCTCAATTGAAAAAACAGCATTCGTTACCCCTGATGGTCAATACGAATATTTGACTATGCCTTTTAGTTTATGCAATGCACCATCGGTATACCAACGCGCAATGAATAACGCCTTAGGCGATTATAAAGACTATAGCAATTATTTACATAGATGACGTACTAAACCCGTCACAGACTCCTGAAGAAGGGTTTCAGCGAATTAATTTAGTTTTAGATAGACTTTATAAAGCTGGTTTCTCGATTAATTTATCGAAATGCAAGTTTATGAAAAAATCAATAGAGTTTTTGGGTAATATCATCGAGAACGGTTATGTTAAGGCCAGTCCCCTCAAAATAAATGCTCTTAAAAATTCATGCCCACCTCAAAACCTGAAACAGCTGCGTCAATTTAACGGGTTAGCCGGGTATTTTCGCAGATTCATTCCAAACTTCTCACAATTAATGTCCCCCCTGACCAGCTAACGAAAAAAGACGTAAAATTTGATTGGACCCCAAATCTCAAAACCATAAGGCAACAACAAGTAAGGTAAAGGCACCTAATTCCGCAGTATTTTCACCATAACTAGAAATAACATTAAAAATTAAGTATTTATTATAGCTTTCTGTAGGATTGGCTATTTTTATCAGAAGTATTATGTATCTTATTATTGAAATATACTCACAGTTTGATAATAAAAGTTTAATAAAAATGTTAAATTATTTAAATATAAAAAAAAATCCGAGGTAAAAATCCTAATTCCGATGCATTTGGTTCCTAATTCCGAGTGTACAAAATACAAAGGAAATAAGGTGGGGAGAATGATACATGATGTTCAAAAAATCAAGTCTATTAATAATTTTTGGATTTCAAATCAGTCTCTGTTTCATATGATTAATAAAATGGCATCACAATATGTAATTCAGTTAGATATTAAATAACACTATTTTAAACATTAAATGGAAAATAAAATATTGTTATTTATTATCGCTAATGGATAAATGAACACTCTGTATGTAACGTGTGCCAATACCACGGAATTAGGTGCTCATATACCCTAATTCCGCCTTACATACATCGGAATTGCGTTTTAGTATACTAAATCAAGTTTCCTAATTCCGAGTAATAAAAAGTAAAACTTTTTTAAATCTCAAATAAATAAATTAATTTTAAATTGCGATATGTTTGAAAAAATATAAGAAACACACTCGGGATTATATCATAATACATTAATAACTTAATTTTCCGTACTTAGCTTTTCCATACAACGAATTAATAAAGTACCTAAACAAACAATCTTTGACCTGCTATAATTAGTAAATGCGACGCCATAGTGTACCTCGGAATTAGATTTTTCTATTAATGAGTTATTTAAGTAATCAGAACTAAAATATTAAGTTCGTAATCATAAAACTGCCTTCAAAATTTTTAAAAAAGAAAACGTCTATGAAAACGCAATTCCGTGGTATACATCGGTATTTAGGAACCAACTAAAATATTTGACTCCTAATGCAGCGGTATTTTTAATACTTATTTTCTACTCAATTTGTGAATTAAATAGACAAATTTTAAGCGTTTTCAATAAAAAATATAGTCCTTCCAATATTTCAACTTAAACAAAAACTCACACAGTATAAAACTATCATCTAAAACACTATTTGGCAAATCGTATTATTCGCGTGCAAAAGGTCCGAAACGTATGAAGCGCGCGCTCGAGTCAGCTGCTAGCGTCAAATCCAAGCTCTCCTGTGCTCATAATAACATGACCAGATAAATTATTAATTGAACAATGTATCTTGCAGACAAAAATAACTTGTAAATTATTAGAAAATCCCGTTATTCTGAATACATCGGAATTAGGTGCCATTTTTAGAACACCTCGGAATTAGGTGCCTTTACCTTAATTAAGTACCTGATTTCTGAACCAATATTATCAATATTTAACCCAGAATTACCAATCGAAGTCCACACAGATGCCAGCTCCATTGGATATGGGGCAATGCTTATCCAAATCGATGACAACCGCCGTAAAGTTGTTAGTTATTTCAGTATGCGAACTACAGAAACTGAATCTAGGTACCATTCTTACGAATTAAAAACATTAGCAGTAGTAAGGGCTCTAAAACATTTTAGACATTTTCTTTTTGGCTGTATAATTACCGTCGTGACCGACTCTTTAAAAGCAAGTCGTACAAAAAGAGAACTATTACCACGCGTTCATAGATGGTGGGCTTACTCCAAAGTTTTGAATTCGATATTAAATACCGAAAGGGCAACGAAATGAGTCATGTAGATTATTTAAGCCGAAACCCACAAATTAACATAATTACCAAAGAGCCATCATGGATTATTATTGAACAAGAACGCGACCAGGAATTGAAAAAAATTTGAGATACTAAATATAAAATCAAAGATAATCTTCTAATGATCACAATTCAGAACAAATAAGGCAAATCACTCAGTCGGACTGTTGTACCAAATTCACTCGTACTTAACCTAATCAATCGTTATCACGATTCTCTCTTACATGCAGACTGGGAACGAACTCTTGAAAAAGTTAGAGAAGAAATTCTGGTTTCAAAATATGACTAAACGGGTTCGATCATTTTGCGACAGATGTTTGCAATGTAAAATAGGTAAAGAACCATCAGGCAGAAAACAAATTACTCTTCACCCTATTGACAAATTAGGGATACCATTTCATACTTTGCATGTGGATCTTCTTGGAAACTTAACAGGCTGTGACAAAAACTATGCTTTTGTTGCAATCGATGCATTTACCAAATTTGTTATGATTCAACCATTGCGAGACAAATCTACCGATCACATTTTGAAATCATTACAAGACATTATTAACCTATTCGGAACACCTAGTAGAACTATCTCGGACAGATAACCAGCAATAATGGGGAAAAAAATACAGGACTTTTTCAAGTCCTGTATTTTTATACCGCCGTAAAGTTGTTACCTAGTTATTTCAGTATGCGAACTACAGAAACTGAGTCTAGGTACCATTCTCAGATGACCCTTATAGAGAACTTAATTAACAAGGATGAACTAAGAACTATCTAGAAACTTTTTTGTAATTTATTTAATATTTAAACGCTGCAGTCACTGCGAATTATTGTATTGACTTTTAACTACCGCTTTATAAGTTGTTGTATTGATTGTTTGTATTTAAACAGCTGTAGTCCGTAATAAGGACATTCTGTTGTGAGCCGCGATACGGTAAAGGTCTCTCAGAAGAAAACAGGTTAAATTATATTAAGGTATTTCCATTATGGATCCTGCACCTTTTACATGGATATTCAATAAACATCGATTTTTCGAATCACTCGATGTTTATAATATGATACATCGAACCGAACCGATGTTTTGACAAACTGTTGATTCACTCGATGTATTTAAACTCAGTTTGATCTCTAAATCATTCTCATACCTACATGGTCTTCACTTTAAAAAAAAAATCAATATTTGAATCAGCGATGGTTTCCATGTGTACGGGGATGCCCGTACTAATTTGTCTGATAGGGGTTGGGTTGGGCTGATAGAAACACTGATATAGCTGATAAAGGTTGTTATAAATCTGACATTAAACGAGGGGAATTTAATGAGGGTTGAGAACATGCGGTTTGCTTGATGACCGATAACGATCTGATTTTGGTTGCAATTAGTGATGGAACATTTCACAGGTACCATGTGAAAAATCTATTTAAATAAAACTCAAAGGTGACTGACTGACTGACTGATTGACTGACTGATTGACTGATTGACTGACTGACTGACTGACTGACTGACTGACCGACTGACATAGTGATCTATCAACGCACAGGCCAAACCACTGGACGGATCAGGCTGAAAATTGGCATGCAGGTAGATGTTATGACGTAGACATCCTCTAAGAAAGGATCAAAATTCCACGCGGACGAAGTCGCGGGCTCAGCTAATCATATTATATATGTTTTCTCGTCAGAGTTCAGACTCGACAGCCAAATAAAACTGTTTGCAGCTCAGCTCAGAAGTGTACTGTTTTTTGTATTATTATTAATGGCAAGTGTACCTACTGTTTGCAGGTCAGCAACAGTAGGTACACTTGAGTAGGAGTAGGTACATCGAAAATGTATCAAAAGCGATATATTTTTTAAAGTCACTAGAATCCAAAACCGTAAAGGATAAGAAGGACAGAAAAATAAGTACCTACATAGGTAACTGTATTGGGAACTGACCAATTGGGTCATAACATCTGGTTGAAATATTAACTATTAATAGCTTACAAATCGATCATCTTTGCATTAGTATTAATATATAACTCAAAGGTGACTGACTGACTGACATAGTGATCCATAGTATTGTATTCTCTTTGTTTATAGTGATCACAGAGTACCTTGTATAGTGATATTAGTGATCTATCAACGCACAGCCCAAACCACTGGACGGATCGGGCTGAAATTTGGCATGCAGGTAGATGTTATGACGTAGGCATCCGCTAAGAAAGGATTTTAATTAATTCTACCCCCAAAGGGTTAAAATAGGGAATGAATAATCGCGAATTTTTTTTTATTTAAATTACACGCGAACGAAGTCGCGGGCACAGCTAGTCTGTGATATAGCTGTTATTAATTAGTACAAAACAGCTGGATTGTGATTGCATTGTGCTTATATTATCTATGCTATATTAGCTTGCTACATATCTCTAATCTGTGTGCTATATTATATACTTATCTTGAAGTAAATGCCCGAGCGAGCGAGCGAGACAATTCAAAACATTCAGAATCATTCGACGGTTTCGGCGCGGCGGCGACTGCGACTAAGAGAATACAATACCTGCGAGCGATCGCGCCACTAACACGAGACATTTCGTCGTCGCTTCCCCGATACTCGTACCAGTACGTAAGTGCTAACTGTATATTTTAATCTCTACCTATCTAGTTATCAACCTCTATTTGTAGTTCTAATTTCCAATTCATTATCTATACTTAGGTAATAGTAATCTTTGTCAGTTGGAATTAGTTCATGTAAATGTGATAAGAACTTATATGTCCCCATTAGGATACAACGCCTACTTGTGGGCGGTGAAGGCTTCTAAGGTGGCAGTGGAAGGCTCAGAACTGATAACAGGGAGTTACGGCAATCTACACGCAATAACTCTCCATTCCTTATATAAATAGTAGGTGTAGTATTATACTATGTGCAACAGTGGATGCAATGTCCTGGATTCCAGCCTGTTCTGTAATAGGCATTGGAATAGGTAGGTACCTACCATATTAAAAAACAATGCACCTACCACAGACCTACCTCTTCGTAAGATACAGTACAGGTGTAATGAGAGCTTTATTGAGTTAAAACGTTTATTATTTCTTGTACAACCATACAATATAGCTGTTGCTACAAAGATATCCCCTTATAATATGTCACTCAGATTTGCAAGTGCACCCAGCTTTAACTGTAAAAAAATAATAACTAAGCTGTGTCTGTACAAAGTTATAAAAAAAATGGGTGCAATAGGCTATTTGAACATCCCTGAGTCCATATAAAGTAATTTGGAATTCTGGTTTATGTATGTCTGTTGTGCAAGTATCACAGGAAAATGGTTGAAAATATTGTATTGGTGGTTTCCCTCTAATTACATAAACTTGGTAACTTGGTAAAATCACCAACAGTTGGGTAATAAACTACAGTCATGTTGGGTTGACCTGGAAATGGTTGTTAACTACAACAAGCAAACATAACATTCTTGATATGGATGTACAACCATTGCATTTGATATGAATTATAACAGTACTAGCTCCTACCGATCCGTGGTAATAGGTACACCTACTTGAAAACATGCACTTCTCCCTCAGTTGTCTTCCCCGTCAAAATAAATAGCAACAACTATGTGTACAGGAACAGATACAATATGTATGGGTGGTAACTTGACAAAGAGTTTGTATTGCAGGGAGCGATGTCGGTTAGCGCAGTGCACGGGGTGGCCGTGCGCGGCGCGACGGAGCTGAGCGGCGCGCAGTACGACGCGGCCGTGCTGGTGCTGCTGCCGGGCGCGCCGCCGCCGCAGGCGCTCGAGGACTTCGTGGCCGCCGCGCGCCAGCTCGACGCCGCGCTCGATCAGGTCGCCCGCCGCCGCATCCAATCTAGCGTTCTCTAGCTACACTACATAACGGCGTCGGTTAATGTGTCTTCTCGTCGCAGAACGTGTCCGTGCTGGCGTGCCCGCGCGTGTCCGGCGGCCGGCTCGTGCTGTCGCCCACCGGGCCCCTCACGCCATACGACGACGTCAGGTGAGCGACCCTCGAAGCAGAGTTTCTCTCTGATCGCCGTGCACGCGAGGGAGTAATTGTAATTACGGCACATTACCTTCATTATTAAAAACGCCACGCCCAAAGAGTATGTAGGCTATATTGGAACGCGTACTAGAGTCCGATTGAGATGGCAGAAGAGCGAAATAGTTACATTAAATTAAATGGGATATTTATTAAAGGATATGAACGATAAATTCGTGTCGTGCCGACGAATCACGTGGTTAAAAGTGGAATCCCTGCGCCAGGAGCGTGGGCGAGGCCGCGTGCGCGGGCATGCGGCGCGCGCTGGAAGCGGGCGCGCGGCGGCCGCTGCTGCTGCTGCAGCCGCTGCGAGACGACTGGCCGCGCGCCGACCTGGTGGCGCTGCTGGGCGCGCTGGAGGCGCTGTACGTGGTGAGTGCTGCTGCTGCTGCAGCCGCTGCGAGACGACTGGCCGCGCGCCGACCTGGTGGCGCTGCTGGGCGCGCTGGAGGCGCTGTACGTGGTGAGTGCTGCTGCTGCTGCAGCCGCTGCGAGACGACTGGCCGCGCGCCGACCTGGTGGCGCTGCTGGGCGCGCTGGAGGCGCTGTACGTGGTGAGTGCTGCTGCTGCTGCAGCCGCTGCGAGACGACTGGCCGCGCGCCGACCTGGTGGCGCTGCTGGGCGCGCTGGAGGCGCTGTACGTGGTGAGTGCTGCTGCTGCTGCAGCCGCTGCGAGACGACTGGCCGCGCGCCGACCTGGTGGCGCTGCTGGGCGCGCTGGAGGCGCTGGACGTGGTGAGTGCTGCTGCTGCTGCAGCCGCTGCGAGACGACTGGCCGCGCGCCGACCTGGTGGCGCTGCTGGGCGCGCTGGAGGCGCTGTACGTGGTGAGTGCTGCTGCTGCTGCAGCCGCTGCGAGACGACTGGCCGCGCGCCGACCTGGTGGCGCTGCTGGGCGCGCTGGAGGCGCTGGACGTGGGGAGTGCTGCTGCTGCTGCAGCCGCTGCGGGCCACCGCGCCGCTACTGACCCGTGCTGGTTTCCGCCGCAGCCGCTGCAGATCCGCGAGGAGTTCCCGGACAACGCGCTGGTGAAGCGCACGCCGGAGGCGCTGGGCGTGTACGGGGAGGGGCTGCAAGGCCCGCTGGACCTGCTCATTCGCGAGGCCGTCGCGCTCGAGATCGCCAGGTCGGTATCCGCTGAGCGTGCTACCGCTAGCGACACCGACACATAGTGACGGTCTCCCGTGGCCGCAGGGGCGCGGCGCGCGACATCGGCGGCGCGGACCCGGAGCGCATGGCCCCGGCGCGCGCGGCGCAGTTCGTGCGCGAGCTGTTCGCGGGCGGCGCGGTGCGCGTGCGCGCGCTGCAGGAGCCCGCGGCGCTGGCGCGCGAGTACCCGCTGTTCGCGGCGGTGGACCGCGCCGCCGCCTCCGTGGAGCGCCACCGCGGTGCGTGCGGCGCCGCCCTCGCGACTAGGGCTCGTGCGCCGCCCGCCGGCTGATTCCGTGTTTCTTTTTTCAGGAGTGATAGTGTTCCTGGAGTACACGCCGGAAACCTACGACAGGACCGTGATGCTGGTCGGGAAGGTGAGCATCCCCGTCGCCCGCTCTCTCCTGATTCTATGTATCTGATCGACCCCTCGCATGTGTGTATGTGTGCACTTGTGCAGGGCGTGACGTACGACACGGGCGGCTGCGACATCAAGGCGGGCGGCGCCATGGCGGGCATGTCGCGCGACAAGTGCGGCGCCGCCGCCGTCGCCGGCTTCTTGAAGGTGCAGGCCGGCGCCGGCTGCCGCGACCCACATTTACCTTCAACATTTTATACAATGTGTACAATGCTCGTAATTCACAAGGATGCGTTTCACAATCTTTGAGAAATCTAGTCCCTCTAATACCATCAAACCCAAAATTGTTTTTATTCATGTAAGCAAACAAAGAATTAATGAATACTCAGACACCGGGTCGGAATGCTGCTTCCACTGAGAAGATCCGGCAATACGTTCTCGGGAGCAACAACAGAATATGAGCAGGCAACACCATTGTCTCCAAATAGTAATCAAATCTCACTCAAATTTAGGTATTTCAATTAGAAAGCTATATTAGTGGAGTGTGAAAACAATAATAAATAAAACAGACATGGAGAAGAAGATAATTGCTTTGGTGTGATGCACTCCATGCTAAATAAATTAATGGAGTTTAACAACAATGTTGTTAAGAGGCAAGTGAGTGGACCAATCCCCGCAAGCAGCGCCCTCGCACGGGCATGACTTGAAAAGCGGCATCACTCCCCTCAACCAGAATAAATCAAGATTATCTTATATATTATATAAAATTCTCGTGTCACAATGTTAGTTACCATACTCCTCCGAAACGGCTCGACCGATTTTCATGAAATTTTGTGTGCATATCGGGTAGGTCTGAGAATCGGCTACTATCTATTTTTTATAAACCCTAAAAGACGGGACAACGCCTGTCGGGTCAGCTAGTTTACTATAAATATAACAACGATCTGTCGACTGCATCGAATGTTCGAGACAGTTCGAGCGGCATGGAAGTGTAATTTATTTCCGTGGTCGCTCGCGCCGTACACGTGTAAGATGGTGTGTGCACAACGCAGGCGTGCGAGCTGCTGCAGCCGCGTATTAAGGTGGTGGGCGCGCTGGCGCTGGTGCGCAACTCGGTGGGCGAGCACGCGTACGTGGCGGACGAGCTGCTGCGGGCGCGGCGCGGGCTGGCCGTGCGAGTCGGCAACACCGACGCCGAGGGCCGCATGGTCATGGCCGACTTGCTGGCCGAGGTGCGTACTCGCGAGCGGCCGTTCACTGGTCCCTGCCGCTGCTCGTAGTTCCGCGCTATCGAAGCATCCTCGTCGTGAATCTTGCGACGATGAAGCGAGTCCACTCGTTTTGGATTTTCTCACCGCGAGGGGAGGGCCGGTATTAAATATGGAGCGACTGCGATCCGACCGGTCGTGACGGGGGCGATGTCTGGCGCAGATGCACGAGCGCGCGCTGGGCGAGCGCGCGCCGCACCTGTACACCGTGGCCACGCTGACCGGGCACGCCGAGCGCGCGTACGGCGCCGGCTACACCGCCGCGCTCGACAACCACGCGGCGCGCGCGCTGCAGCACGCGCACAAGCTGCGCGCCAGCGGCGAGCGGCTCGGCGACATGCTGGAGGTGTCCGTGCTGCGGCGCGAGGACCTGGCCGAGCACCGCGGCCGCTGCGCCGGGGACGACCTGCACCAGGCCGGCAGCCGCCCGTCCAGCGCGCAGCCGCGCGGCCACCAGGCGCCCGCCGCCTTCCTGCTGCTGGCCGCCGGCCTGCAGGCGGGCGCCGTGCCCTACACGCACCTGGACGTGGCGGCCAGCGCCGGCTGCCTGCCCGCCCCGCCCACGGCCGCGCCGCTGCTGGCGCTGGCCGCGCACTACGGGCTGGTGCGCTGCTAGCTGCTCGACGGTTGCGTCTTAGCTTGTTAATAAAACACAAAACAGCGACAGTGTTCAATCACTACAACGACGCATAATAATCCCATAATATACTGTTGTATTTTTGTAATGTTTGTATTCAAAATATTTTTGTAACAATAAAATAATTTCTTATTCAACATTATTTGATTGCAACTACTACTCATATTTCGTCGAACTCTTGCGGCTACACGTCGTCGATGACCCATTATCCGGGCGCGTGGGACGGCGGCCCTATGTAGTCCGGCCCTGCAAATGTAAAGCGACAATAGTGTACCTACTCGCCGTAAGAAAACCACTCGCCTTTTACTGCATAGAGCAGGCGACTTAGTTCAGTGTGAGGGTTCTCAACTCTAAAGAAAAATAGGCGGTGGTCTGAAGAGGAATCTATGAACATGCCAAGTAACGGTACTACTGGGAGCAAAGCGAAATAATAAAGTTATAAAATACAAATATTTGGACTCACTATTAGTCTCCGGCTGCTCATCTGCAATTTATTTATATTACTAGCTTACCTACCAGACAAACATTGCACTGCCCACATTCAATAAAGTACGTAGCGCCCTCAACAATTAATTTTACGTAATATTCTCTATTCTCAGGATCTTTTTACTGATAACTTTTCCATGACCATATAACTATCAAAAAAATATTATTACGGGTACCTATCCGTCGGTTGAATCGTGAGTTTATACTAAAGTCCTGTAGAAAAAGGACGTCAAGCTCAAGACATTTATTTTTTTTACCGGGAAAGTTTTCAATATTTTTTTTATGGCTGTGTCCTTTTGGACAATTCTGCCAATGTCAAGTGAGGTATTTACCTACCGTGTATTAACACGGTATGCACCCAATTTTTCTTTACATAAATAAATCCCTAATTCGAACTATTACGTCATTTGCAAATCATAGCAACATCATAGCTTAACGAAACGAACGAATGCGTTGAAACCAAAAACGTGCCGTGCTTTCTTTTGCGACACCAGTGCCGTACACATCATTAATCCTTCGAGCTGTTTCTGCAGCACTGGTGCCGCGGTAGAACTCGTACTCGTAAATATACCGATATTTCATGTTTTCCATTGTGCGGTAATAAGCGACGCCAAATAAAAAAATAAAGAGGAAAAACATATGAATGACTGTTTTTCAAACTCTACTTAATGTGCCAGCTATAGTACATTGTTACACGAGTGGTGAAAGTGACTTATTTTTCCCGAGACGGGGTTTGGCGCCCGAGCGTAGCGAGGGCGCTAATAGTTCGAGGGACAAAATAAGTCTTTCACCCGAGGTAAACACTGTGCTTTTCATTACGAATACAAGGAAAGTAAAAATAGAAACAGGAATTGACTAAAGAAATAATACAAGGAAGTATGAACAATACTCTTATACTCTACAACTCGAAAAAAAAAAGATCGGTTTGCCGCCTATTTTGTTTTTTTTCGGTCGCCGGCCAACTTCATTATTTAGCCATTATTTTTCATTTTCATCTTTAAATATTTTGCCCAAATCTATGTTATTTTAAAGAAATTGTTGAAACTAAATTATAATTAAGTCATTTAAAAATATATATTCTTTAATTAATACTTAACTTTATGTTATTTCAATTTTACATCGTGCTGTAATTGAGTGACTGTAGAAAAAGTTTGAACATGGTTCCATAGAAATGTGAAAATGGAACTAGTTTTTTTTTTTATAATTTGACAGCTGTCAGTTGAAAGCGATTCTCCCGGGCCGGAAAAGTATTACTTTCAACCCGCTCCTCAGGTAACTTCAGACCTACTTTCAGAGTATGAGTAATGAAAAATGAATTTATAAATTTGACTTTGGAATTCTGAACCAATGAGGAGATATTTCAGATCAAAGTGGTCAGTACGACAAAACGCTAATTTCATAGGTAATGACCTAATATTTAATATAATATGTATTACTTGTGAGATCCATTGTGTTTTCATACGATGGCCAAGTCAATGAATTTTATTTAAAACACTAGCTGAGCCCGCGACTTCGTCCGCGTGGAATTTAACTTAACAAAAAAGCCCGCTCCCGCGTTCTGAGCCCGCGCGACAGGACCCATTTTTTTTAATTTTGGTTTTCGAAAATAAAAGTAGCATAAGTTACTGCTTATAACATCAGCTATCTGCCAGTGAAAGTCCCGTCAAAATCGGTTCAGCCGTTTCGGAGATTACCCGGAACAAACACACAGACAGACAAAAAAAAAAATTTATCGCGTTTTTGTTATAGGTGTCGTATGTACTTTCATATGCATTTAGTGAAAAGGTGTTATTTTGATATTACAAACAGACACTCCAATTTTATTTATTTGTATAGATAAAATATTTTTTATATTGATATGGTTATAAGATGTTGTTAGGTAAGCTAATTACGTAATAACTTACGACGGAAGGTCCCTTAAGTAGGGACTTCATAAAGTAACCGACTTGGTATTACATGGATCTCACAACTTTTTACGGTAGAAGAACTGAGTTGCGAGACTTGGTTCTTTTACAAGTTTTTTTTTCGATGGCATTCAAATAAGACTTTCGTATAAACACAGGGTGGACTTTTGATTAAGGTGAAAGGCCGTTGTTAGACATATCCTACCCTAAATATTGGGGATAACTTATTTTAACAAAACTTTCCTTTATTTTTACAATATTAAAACTCCATTCCATTTTTGATAAACCACTTGCTGGAACCTATCGAATGGGTGAAGTGCAAAAGTAACACCTAAATTGGTTTTCCATTCTGTATCACCAGGTATGTACATATGCAGCAGGTATATCTGAAGTAAAAACTCACCGCGGCAGTAAAACACTGGATAACTCGTTTCATGGTTTGACGATGAAAATATTGCAACACGTTACTATCTTATATCGAACTACCGTTGAATTCAAGATGTTGTAAATGTACGAAACAGTATAAGCCTATAAAAATACCCAGCAACATAATATAAAAGCAAAGAGTAAGTATTGTTAATAAAACATCAGCATATTGTCCAACTTTTTATTCGCTTACTATTTATTTTCTCATTTTTTCATTTTTTCTATTTTACACTCGTGACCGCGGCGGGGCCGCGTGACTATACAATACATAGTAATTTTTATACTCTCCATCTGAATCGAGTTCATCACTCACATATACAACTCATAAATACAACAAATACGATTAATAATAGTAATGTACACAAACAATAACGTGATAATTTGACGCGTCCAGTCGACATCGGTCCTCCTCACAATATACATACATAGCACCTCCCACGTGTTTTACATCCCTCGGATGCTACATTAATAGTGTCTCTACCGCCAAATCGTTATCGCAACGAATACGACGCGGTCGGCGACCGCAATAACAAATCATTTACAAAAATAATTCCAAACGAAAACAATAATATCGGCACGGCACACTACTCGTCGCCAACGCGATACTCATTCAAATGAAATTACAGCATTGCGTCCAATGAACGGCTTACGAACAGTAACACTCTCGCACCCCGGACGTGAATAAGAACGCGAGGGCGGAGTGCCGCCCGCCCGCCCGGCGCGACCACCGGTTCACTTCAACAGCAGCGTCGGCGGCGCGCGGCGTGCGCTCCGACGTTAACAATAACAATGACAACGCATGTGCACACACTCGCCCGCTCGCCCCGGGGCTGCGGCAGCTCGCCGCGCGACCCGTGCGACCCGTGCGACACGCGCGACCCGCGCGACCCGTGCGATACGCGCGACCCGTGCGACCCACGCGACCCGCGCGACCCGTGCGGCAAGCGCGGGGAGACGTGTACTTATTCTTCTAAAGTAAGCTTCATTGTCTCTTTATGGCATACTAGTAACACGTGTACATCCATTTATTTAAACATTTCAAAACTATTTACGACATAAACCATTGTTTTTTATTCCGTCAGATTATTAATAGCGGTCAATCCTGAGCGCGTCCAGAGGCGGCGAGGCCTGCGACGAGACTTCGGACGAATGTATCGGCTCCATCGGCCGGGGAGAAATGCATAACATATGTAATTCATTAAACGATAATATTTATATTTCGAAAGATAATTTTGTGAGCTTTATGTACAGTAGTAGCGGTCGCCTCCTCCCCGGCGACCTCGCTCCTCGCTACAACCATAATACAATGTAGCTAGAGCTAGGTGCGGCGTCGTCGCAGCCAGCGCCGCGCCCGCACCCGAGCGGAACCAACTCACGCACCACAATCATAATATGTATATACATACATATATTCATAATTATTAAATAAATAAATAATAATAGCTAACAACTATAAATAACGAGACTTTAATGCAGTGCGTCTCTTATTTTATATTTTTTTAATCCACCAAACGCACTAGATATTATATTTTAATATGGTTTGGTTGTTTTATGTGAGTTCGCTCGTGCCCAAGCGGTGTCGCGTTACGCCAGGTCGCGTCACGGCGCGTCACGGCGTTTGCCGGCAGCGCGGGCGGGGCGGCGCCGCGCCAACCCTCGTCAGCTCGGAGGAGCCGATACATTCCTCCCGTGTTTAATATAAACAATCGGTCGCGGTACTTCATCAAACGAATGAAAAGCATTTCCTTTATTTCACGAGATGATCTAATATTTTTGATAACAAAAGCATATCATGGTCTTCGACAAGATTTCATCTGGAGACGCATGATCGATTTATCGTCTGCGATTCGAGGCGACTCGTAATTTTTTCATAAAAATCAACTGTTGAATTCGCAGCACCCATTTTTTTGAACATGTTTGCGAGTCGCGGCCGGGCCCCCCGGCGCCTAGGTGCGCGTGATGGAGTGCGCGGGCACGTCGGAGGCGGCGGCCAGGCGCAGCGCGGCGCAGGCCAGCGGCGGCGCCCCGGCGGCCACGGCGGCCCCCGCGGCCCCGGCGGCCCCGGCGGCCACGGCGCCGGCCGCGCCGCCCTCCTCGCCGCGCCCGTCCGGCTGCGAAACAAACATGACAATGTGACTCCGCTCCGCCGGCCGGGAGCGGGAGCGGCGAGCGGCGACGTACCTTGGCGAGCATGTGCTTGAAGCTCTCGTAGGTGAGCCAGCAGATGGCGGCGGCGGGCATCTGGTACAGCACGCGCGCCTGCACGCCCTTGAAGAAGCCGAGCGGGCCCGTCGCGCGCAGCACGTGGCCCGCCGCCTCCAGCAGCCCGTCCGCGCGCGCCGCCGTCTCCTGCGCCACGCCACCGTTACATCGCGCTCCCTTCGTTACTAGACTACGCAGCCGCAGCTACACAGTCAAATAACGAAGGTGATAAAGAAATGTCCATTTACGTTATACCTATCGCTCGACTCGAAAGGCGTTAAAATCAAATCAAATTATTTTTATTCATGTAAGCTAACGAAGCACTTATGAATAGTGGATTCCACCACCGGTTCGGAATGCTGCCTTTCACTGAGAAAATCCGGCAAAAAATTCAATGGTTACTTTTTTTCAATGAATAAAAAATGGTGTCCATTCTCAACTTTGGAATACTTACTTCTAGAGCATTTAGAAGCACTTAAACTTTTTGGGAGTCAAAAACTATACTTCAATTTAATTCAAATATTTATATTTCAGACAAATGATACAAAGAGTATGCGAGAAATTATAAATAAACAGCGACACTGGACCACCATTGCACAATGTGCCCTCTGGCCCACTTGGGCAGTGCTCAGTCGCAGGCGGCTGCCGGCGCCGCCGCGCCCCTGCGTATCACGGAAGCTGTTCTATTCCGCACTATCACCTCGTCATAAATACAAAATAATTTCACAACCTCTTACCCTATTGCTGGTACATACTAGAATCCATTCTGCCTGTATGTGTGTGTGTGTGTGTGTGTGTGTGGGGTGTGTGTACCTGCGTGTTGAGCACGGTCTTGCAGACGTCGAGCGGCGTGGTGGCGGCGGCGGCGAGCGCGCCGGCCGCGGCGCCGCTGAGCGCGCGCGGGTGTGTGTGTGTGTGTGTGTGTGTGTGTGTGTACGGGGTGTGTACCTGCGTGTTGAGCACGGTCTTGCAGACGTCGAGCGGCGTGGTGGCGGCGGCGGCGAGCGCGCCGGCCGCGGCGCCGCTGAGCGCGCGCGGGTGTGTGTGTGTGTGTGTGTGTGTGTGTGTGTACGGGGTGTGTACCTGCGTGTTGAGCACGGTCTTGCAGACGTCGAGCGGCGTGGTGGCGGCGGCGGCGAGCGCGCCGGCCGCGGCACCGCTGAGCGCGCGCGGGTGTGTGTGTGTGTGTGTGTGTGTGTGTGTGTGTGTGTGTGTGTGTGTGTGTGTACGGGGTGTGTACCTGCGTGTTTAGCACGGTCTTGCAGACGTCGAGCGGCGTGGTGGCGGCGGCGGCGAGCGCGCCGGCCGCGGCGCCGCTGAGCGCGCGCGGGTGTGTGTGTGTGTGTGTGTGTGTGTGTGTGTGTGTGTGTGTGTGTGTGTGTGTGTACGGGGTGTGTACCTGCGTGTTTAGCACGGTCTTGCAGACGTCGAGCGGCGTGGTGGCGGCGGCGGCGAGCGCGCCGGCCGCGGCACCGCTGAGCGCGCGCGGGTGTGTGTGTGTGTGTGTGTGTACGGGGTGTGTACCTGCGTGTTGAGCACGGTCTTGCAGACGTCGAGCGGCGTGGTGGCGGCGGCGGCGAGCGCGCCGGCCGCGGCGCCGCTGAGCGCGTGCGCACTAGGGTCGTACTTGCGCACCGGGTTTAACTGCGTCTGGCACCACTCGTACGTCACAAAGTGCAGCGCCTGCCGACGAGAGGACCGCTCGCATTACTGACACTACCGGCACTATGCGGGCGGACAACTTATAGCAATTAGAAGACACCTAAGAGATAGGTTCTAAATGATCCTTAATGATATCTCAAAGGACGGATTTTCTTTAAGTTTTCGAGAATAGCTGCCGGAAACCGGACGGATTGTAAGGTGAGGCTGACCTGGAAGGGCACGTTCATGGCGATCTGCGTGCCGTATGAGCGGTAGAAGGCGCGCGCGCCCTCCGCGCGGTACACGTGCCGCGCGCACTCCCACACGCCGCGGTACGGCGAGTTCAGCATCTGCAGCCGCTGCTTCACCACTGCAACACACGCCCGCACACCCTCACATCACCCAAACACGCAGCGCGGCGCAGCCGTGACGCTGCATGTTTGCGACTGAACGTGACACTTCTGAAAAGTGATTTGTTGTGCGCGTGCCTGCAGACGGTCGTCACTGCACGCTGTGGACGTCCCTGCTTGACACAAGTGCGGCACATGCTTCCCCGCTCCCAATGTCCGGTTGAGGTGTGTATGCTGTTTTAGCCTATGATATCTTGTGAGAGTTGCTTTTGTGAATTCTGATGTCAGAAACAATTCTGCCTTGTTTAGTATATTTTATTACTTTACATTTTGGAAGAATTTTCTAATAACGAGCTTTACAATAATTCATAGTGATATCTGCAAGTCGTGAGTACGAAGCCTCCGATAACATAGAGATCGCCACGCCCTTGCTTATATTGCATAATTTTTTGAAGTGATTATTTCGAAAATGCTATTAATTAAATAATTTAAAATAACAGTTTCATTTAATAGGCATTTAGTAGAAGGCGTTATTTTGACAGATACGTTATTATAACTAATACTTCAATTTTATGTATTTTTTGTATAGATTGGAAAGGTTAATGAGGCTCCCAACAATGGCCGCGACTGATAATCCGCAGCGGGGTTATCACCGCCCGGGCCTTGTTCGGCGTCAACATCACGCTACGCTAACACAGGAGCCGGCAGATAAGTACATGTTTATATTTTGGGTAATTAAAAGTGACTCATCGTCGTTGTGTAGATCGTGGAGGCTGTTAGCAATCGCTGATTTGTTTGTACTAATTTGTACGTAATTGACTTTAATAGTAGGTAAGTATCGAAAAAAAACGAATGCTTAATGAGTCTCACGGTTTGGCAAGCCGGTGTCCCATGTCCGCAAATCTGACAGCAATGCTGTTTGAGACTAACTTAATCAAACTATTAAAGACGCAGACGGAACGGGAAATACACGTATGCGGTGGGTCTGCTCAACAATCGCCGCGCCTGCGCAGAGCCACGTGAGGATACAATCATATACACACAGGCGGTGCGGTGCTTACACAAAGAGCTCGATGAAAGAAACGAGATAATAATTAATACCCATTAAACGTGTTTGTTCATCGCAGCTGGTCGGCGACACAATACAATTTGCGTTGGAACAAAGTTGTATGTACTTGTTGTGGTGGCGGGGAGCGTATCTCGGAAGCTGTGGCTCCGAGTAAGCAACTTGTATGTGATACTTCACGTTTACGTGGAGGCTCATCCCTATGCAAGCATATTAAAAGTTCGTAAATAAAAAATCAACTGGCAACAATAAAACCTCGGGTGTACTAAAAACTAGAGATAACTAGGGACCTTATAATTTCTTTCATTTGGAGGCGGCGACACACTAAGTTCTGACTACTTCTCTTTTCTCTTCTCTTCTCTTGACTACCAACTTACTTTAATTGTCACCGCCTCCATATGAAAGTATAAGGTTTCTAGGTATTTCTAGGTTTTAGTACACCCAGGTTATTTTTCAGTTATTTTATTTTTTAATTATATTTTTTTATTATTAATGGTAAACATCGTATTGCATTGCTGATAACTGTAAATAGTCTATGTATACTTATCTCTCAAACTACTGAACCAATTATAATGAAAATTGTTACTGTTGCCTAAGTTGAAACATACAGATGTAAATGCAAGAATAATGATCGCAAACGGACTTATAGTTTTACATTCACAACCTGGCAACCTTTTAGTGCGTTCCTGCATGTGCCTCTGGGGCTTAGAGCATTCAGGAGGTTAGCATTTTTAATGTTGTAAGATTAGGGGTGGTAATAGGAGGAGATGGCGGTTAGAGGGACGCAACTGGCGCAAGTGCTTCAAAGGCACGCACCTTGATGATGACGCTAAGTTTTTTCCATGAGAACATTAAAATGAGGTATACGAGTCACAACGATTGTATCTATGTGGACGTATGTAGGCACCCGCCCACAAGCAGTCGGTCGGCTGACTCACGCCGCATTCTGCGCATCTGCCCGGCCTCGGAATAGGTGACAAATTGAACCGGCATTGTCGCATACCCAACAAGTGGCTGTACCTAATACCCACTTCCATTATTCACATCAATCCACACCAGACTAGGCATCCCAACGCACCACAAATCAGCATAACTACTACTAGAAGCATACATACACAGGTACACACACGAGGGACTGGGGTGTTTGGTTAAATGAATGTAGCTTGCAACATTACTTGTTTAACACGACGAGTACATTAGCTTACTCTGACTGCATACATATGTGCTAGCGTGTATGCAGGCAGAGTAAAGCGGGGATTTCCAGCTCAACCACTGACTCATCCGATTAGAAACCGCATTTAAGTACCTTGTAGTTATTTAAAGTAAACAAACAAGTTGGTTTCATTATCAGGATATTGGCCGATTTCAAAAATATTAAAACGATCAAAATTCTATATTGTGCTTTTGTTGGCAGTCACCTTGAATATGCCTCTCAAATCTGGAATCCAAATTATAATATTTACATTGACCGCTTGGAAGGCATTCAAAAGAAATTTCTTAGGTACATTCAGTTTCGCTCAGCTATCTATCTGCCTAATTATGTAAGCCGTTGCAGAAAATTTCATATTCTCCCATTATATGAACGTAGAAAAATAGCACACATCATTTTTATTGCGTTTAATGAATGGATCTATAGACATCCCTGAACTAGTGAGCAAAATTGGGCTGCGCGTACCACCTCCGTTTCTCCGAAGATCTCATCTCCTAGACGTCCCTCTCACCAGAAGCATTTATAGAAGAAACTCGTATCTGATTAGATCTTGCCGTACATTTGACACAGTATCTCGGAGGGTTGATGTGGATCTGTTTACCACTAGTGTTTGTACACTTAAAAATAACCTAAGCAATGACTTCTTTGAAGATTAACGTATTGTCATTTTTAATGTTAAGTTGTATGTATTGTATTGTGTTGTACTCTTTTTCATATTCATGTTCATAATTTTTTTCTTATATTCTATTATTTTTTCACTAGTTTTGTCTACCTGAACCTGTAACTGCTGATACTATTCGTCTACTTACATGTGAAAGCTCATAATTGGCCTTACCTTACTTTATACTTTTTGTTATTGTATTATTTAGCTGTAAGCTTTCCTAAAAGTGTTAAAATAAAATAAAATAAACTTGATAGTTAATCTATATTACTATTATTATTATTGTAGCTAATATTGTAGCATGCTAAAATTATAAACTTGTTATAGTTTTTATGTAAATCCATGTAACGACTTTGATTTGAGTTACAACTTTAAAAGA
The DNA here is from genome assembly GCA_918843915.1 of Notodonta ziczac. Lineage (NCBI taxonomy): Eukaryota > Metazoa > Arthropoda > Insecta > Lepidoptera > Notodontidae > Notodonta > Notodonta ziczac. The sequence goes on along the minus strand of OU974060.1, from coordinate 9,093,029 downwards.
GATAATCATTTGACTTTTAGTTATGTATTTTATGACTCAAGTCCAAGCAAAACCAAGAGTCAAACCGACTTTTAAAATTATTAGGTTAGGTACCTACTAGCTGCAGAAATGTTAAATTTTAAGGCGACATTAAACGTTAATCTGTTATTAAATGAGGCGAATGCGAATGCGAATATTGGGCTCCAACATTCGCGAATGCGAATGCGAATGCGAATGTTGACTTTCTAATAACTCTACATTTAAATTTTTTAAAAACCCCGATGCGAAGACTTATTAAACTATAAAAGAGCTGATAATTTTCAAACGGCTTAACCGATTTTCGTGAAACATAGAACACAAAAAAAAACAAAATTTAAATCGGATCATCCGTTTGGGCGCTACGATGACACAGATACACATGTTAAACTTATAACACCCCTCTTTTTTCGTCGGGGGTTATAAAGAGCGCGCAAAATGTTAGACTGGTTTGACATTTTGTGGCGGCCGAACATAGCCGAACCCATACAAGTTGAAATAACGATGTTAGTCACATAAAAATAATTCGAAGAGATTAGTTTTAGTATTATAGTATTAATCAAATTTATTTGATATTCAATTTTTTTTGAGTGTGTTTATATAAAATAATAATTTTAGCCCTTTTCGACGTCCCACTCCTGGGCACGGGCCTCCCCTCAACACGAGGGGGATTCAGGCCATAATCCATCAGTTTGTTTATATTTTAATAAAACTGACAAGAATAATAGAGAAAGATCCTATTTATAATTTAGTTACCTACCTCAAGACAGTTCCATATTTTTTTAATTCAAATGAAGTAAATAAGTGCATTTTGTACAAGTGAGCTAAGTTACGATCGAGGGCGGTTTGCAGCCAGAGAATAACGCGAGGGCTGTGATGGAGCCAAGGTGTGTAATTAACAATGCTCAAGCGTTTCATACGACATTTTACAACTTACTTGAGAGTAAAAAAATATTTAAAATATTACTATCTTAATTGAAAAAAAGTAACAATTCACGAATTCGTTTAAGACCTAGAGAATTGTAGAATGAATAAAAATAAAACAAGATTGCGCACCGTACGTTTTTAGGGTCCCGTAGTCAAACTCGGAACCCTTATAATTTCGCCAAGTCAGTCTGTCCGTCTGTCCGTTCTTCTGACATCACAGTAATTTTATTCAGAGACTATTATGGCTAAAATAATGCAAATCGGAAAAAAGGAGTTTATGTACCGCAAAAACTGTGATTTTTGAAAGCATAGTTATTCCATTGTACTTAAGAAAGGGGGGTGAAAAAAATGTTTGCTCGCCTCCTCGATAGAGGTATTGTTCGGTAGGTTTTTTAAAATAATTTGAAGGTTTCTTTGACAGTTTTTCAATATTAATTCCCGTTTACGAAATAATGAACTTCATTGTGGCCTTTTTTACGTAAGTAGCAATATTTATCCTTTAAATTAGAAACACATTATAAATGGTTTATTATAGGAAATAAATAGTTATTTACTATTAAAAATAATTATTTTTTAAACCGATCTAAAGTTTGGACTGATGCTCAAATCCACGCACCACTGATAGTGCAACCAGCCTAATCACAACTTAATTATTTGAATTAACACTCCTTATAAAAACTTTACATCAGTCCAAAAAGAAAAAATAATTTATTTATTATATGATATTTTAATAAATATTATTATATAATATATATATTTTAATGTTTACTATTTTTAGGATAACTCTTTAATATGATTTAAAAAAATGTAAAGTCAAAAGCACTAGTGCTTAATTAGCTGCTTAAAGCGGTGCAATAAGGGTTACCCTATGAGCAAGTTTGTTTAAAAGATATATAATTCTTACTAGTTGTATTAACATTCCATATCCAACATTATTTAAAAAAGAGAAAAGAAAAGATGTATCCATGGTGTTCTCTCCATAGGATATTTTTTGGAACATGCACCTAGCTCTTGACTTTTTAAAAGTGCCAGTTAATCTGGCCTATTTGAAATAAAAATATTTGAATTTGAATCTATACAATATAATTTCCTTATTGTTTTTCAAAAACATTCGCCAAACATTCGCATAGATTCTTGCGAATGCGAATGCGAATGCGAATGTCAAAAAATATGCGAATATTCGCGAATGCGAATGCGAATATTCGTTACATCACTAGTACCTAGGCGACTATGCAGGGTACCCAGCAGCGCGGGTAGGCTCCCTGCGCGGGCTGCCCCCGGCCCCCGCCCCGCACCCAGGCTGCGGCCGCGCAGCTGCGGTGTAGCTGCGCGGCCGCAGCCTACCACTTCCACTTCCGGTCGGTCCGTCGGCCAAGCCGGTTAAAAATATGATGGTTACTTGTTACAGCCCAAACCCAAACTAAGCGACGCTTTATGGGTACCGTACAATGGACGGCAAAATAGGCGGCAATCTGATCTTCATTTGTTTCGAGTTGTAGAGTATTGTTCATACTTCCTTATATTTTTTGTTTAGCTAATTTTTGTTTTTATTTTTACTTTCCTTGTATTCGTAATGAAAAGCACAGTGTTTACCTCGGGTGAAAGACTTATTTTGTCCCTCGAACTATTGGCGCCCTCGCTACGCTCAGGCGCCAAACCACGTCTCGGGCCAAAATAAGTTACATTCACCCCTTGTGCAACAATGTACTATTGCTTATTGTAATTATTGTTACGACGACGCATTATCTATTGCAAGTGCATGAGATGTGTTAACTTTACATCGTGATTCATACACTTCCTTTATCAAAGTTCATACAACTGATGTGTGATCTTGCTCCCCTGCCTACCTCTCGCTGTTTTTTTTATATTTAACCTCGGTCCTCTTACTAGGGTCGATGTGTTATGTGATTTGAGTGAAATGGTATTACAATGAATGTTAAAATCTACTGTACCTATATCATGTCGATTGAAATACAATTGGAGTCTATCTTTGTATTCCATATCTGCAGTAGTAAGTAACGTCAGCGTAGAGAAACAACAATCGACGATATAAATCGAACATGCGGCCTTTATAACACGCATTTAAAGAAAACGAATACCTACATATTAAAAGGTGTATTGAATACGACTGAAGGCCACAACTATTCATATGAAAATAATATGCAAATGATAAAAAGTATATTTGCGTTACATATACATATATTGAAACACGAGGACTAACGTCACGGAGACTTACCATCGCGTATAACGATAAGCGAAGATACAGAGCAGCTCGCCATGCAGACCAGTCGCGAACGAACGCATAATGATAATGAGGCTGGTGCAGTATCATCCGACCTAATGCCTAATACTGCAGGGTTACCGAGGATGATTACGAATGTTATACACGTATAAACAGATTAATGATTGGCTACCATTGTCTATTCACCGGATCATATTGCAAGAAAGAAACAAATTATACGTTTTTCCGCCAGTGCGTGCTCAAGCGCTTCCGTTTGCTCGTCAAGTCAATATTAATTCAGGTTTTATGTTAATGATAACAAAATTAAGTACAAATATCCGTGCTTGTATACGTGTAAGAAAGAACACATCCTAACTAATTATACAATTATACAGACATCGGACAAACCAATTTGTTATTGAACTACAATATAAGATCAAATCCAGTGTTATTAAAAGATGTTAAAGCGGTACAAATCATGAATACACTCCGTGTCACTGTATAATAATAATTATTCTAGCTCTTTCACACGAGGGGGATTCAGGCCATAATCCACCACGCTGGCCCAGTGCGGGTTGGTGGATGTCACTGTATATTGGAAAAAAAAGCAAGACAACGAAGAGTCTGAGGCCCGATTACATAAACAGCAAACCAAAGAGCTTGAGGGTCCCGGGGAACTCCCCGCCTAGCCTTATTGTAGCTTCGCCACTGGCCTCCATACATTTTCTAGTAGACACCGGTAGAGACCGGTAAACAATTTATTTTACTTTTTAAGCAAGCGTAAATTACTAGAGTCATTGTGATGGGCTCTAGGTGTGCCTAGGCTGTAAGGTCTGGTGCCACAAGGCGCTTCACACCACGTGCAGTATTTCCGGCTATTGAGCAGCCGCACCGCTGTCAAGCAACGCACTGATGTTTACCGCAGCAGCCACCGTGTTACTACAACGTTGCCGGATTACGACGACGTGCATTGTTTACGGCGCTGCTGCTCTGTTGTACGGACGGTAGTGAACTTCATGCGAGTATTATCAACATGATTTTGGTTTTCCCATACCAGCGGTGATAGTAGATATACAAGGTGGTGAGGTGTTTTCAAGTGGGCGTGGATGAACAAAACCGAAACTATGAATAAAAGCGAAAAATGCTCAAAGGTGTCTCGGGAATTATTTTGATGAAACCAAAACTGCATTATTGGATTATAAAAAATCCATAAGTACACCTAGCTGTTCCTCATAGTTTCAGATGTGGCCATTCACGCCCCCTTGAAAAATTCACCCTCTATATGTCGGGCGACTACTTAAACCTTATATTGTCGTCCGATTACTTATGTCGCAACTGAGCTGACAAGAAAATATAATTTCATTCTGCCATGTATAAAGCCTTGTTTACCAACTGTGATAAAAGGAAAAACATTATCAAAGTTTAACAAAGACTAATCTGTTGGCCTGGACAAAAATAAAGATATATCAAAATATCGACATTTAGTTGTCGTTAGTAGATTCAATCGATACGTCGTTTGTGAGTGCCGCTTACATCATTTGCGCGGCATATCAGTCCAAAGAATTTGTAATAATAAGCTTGTATTATTATAAATTCTTTGTATCTGACAGTGTGACGCGATAAAACCGTGTGTTGATGCTCATGCTCCACCTGCAGGGGTGTCGGGACGTGCCCTCTGCACGTGTAATAAAGTAATGATTGTTGTAACGAGTGTCAGGTGGAGAGTCCGTCATCTGGTCAACTGTGGGTGGCCGATCGTTGCCAGACCAGCGGGTCGCCAGGCGCCAGGCGCCACCGTGCCGTCCGCCCGCAACTACTTGCAGTCAACCACAAACACAACCGGCGGGCGACATATTTAATTTGATATAAGATACTTTTGATCCATTAGCCAGCTCAGTGAAGGTCGTTCTATACCGGGATCTTAGACCATAATTATGGAATGTGATATTTGTTGCGTTTGTGAAGAAGCCTTTATCAGAGCAGTGCATAGCACGCGTGGTTGAGACAATACAATATGCGATGTAATAACACAGTTTGAAGCGTTGACGCCGTGTCGTTTGAATACGTCGCGTATCCGAGTGAAACAGGAACAGGGATGTCATAAAGTCATAGATCAACACGATAATCAGAATGATTGAACAGAAGTAGTTAATTACCAAGCCATTTAGCACTTGGGATTAACTACAAGGTATGTGACGTAAGTACATAAGGATACACGTACATAAGGTAAACACACAGTTGTTAACACCTGACCAGAGACACTATGAAATACTTTTTAATAATAATAGCCGGACGGAACCACTGCTCAAACTCAAACTCAAAATTGTTTTTATTCATGTAAGCCAACAAAGCATTTATGAATAGTCAGAATCTACCACCGGTTCGGAATGCTGCTTCCACTGAGAAGATCCGGCAAGAAACTCAATGGTTACTCTTTTCAATGAATTACAGATGGTGTACATTCTCAGGAACAGCATAAAATAATAATAATATGAGCAGGCAACACCATTATCACTAAATAACTAATAGTAAATAATAATCAAATCTCCCTCAGATTTAGGTATGTAGATAAAATGAGAAAGCTAGTTTAGTGTGGTGGTCATACCTACTCATACTTACATCAAATTAAATGTTTACGAACCAAAATAACAATTAATAAAACAGGTAAATGTGTTATTGACATTCAATAATATCTGGGAGAACCGCAACTCCCACTGCGACACGCTCGCTCGTGGCAAAGAAAACATCGCTGATAAGCATTCATTACTATTATATAGCAAGTGAACGACACACGACACTATATAAATGAGGACGAAGTTATTTATTCACTGATAATTGCATAAAACGGTTGAATGTAAAACAATTGTTACTTACTAGCAGAGCCACAAGAAAACAAGAGATTCTAAACATTTTATTGCAGTATATATAGCACAAGTATTGGAGTCATAAAGAAATTCTCAAGTCAAATATGCCCTTAAAATATAAAAAAGTCGTTTTAGATACTTGCCTCCTGCCCTGCCTGTCGTATGCCTGCCAAACTTGGATTTTCAACAACTACACCATCAACAGAATATTAACAACCCAAAGAGCCATGGAACGTAGTATACTGAATATAAAAAGACAAGACAAGCATAGAAATGTAGACATCAGAAAACAAACAAAGGTTATAGATGCACTAAATTATTGTCAAAAACAAAAATGGAAATGGGCCGGGCATGTAGCTCGTATGGACGAGAACAAATGGACTAAGAGAGTTACAGCATGGGCTGGACCTATCGGCAATAGGAGAAAAGGCAGGCCGCTGGAAAGATGGAGTGACGAGTTGAGAAAAACGGCAGGACAAGACTGGATAAAAACAGCGAATGATAGGAAAACATGGAAGGACATGGAGGAGGCCTTCACTCGAGAGAGGTCCTTGATTATTACAAATAACACGACATAACATTTATAAATAATACAAATAATTATAATTAATATACTAACAATATATGATTTTTGATACTAACAATACTGACTCAAATGAATTCTTGACTGAAAATGAAAACATTGATGAAATAATTAATAATTTAATTTTTTTTTGTAAATGTAATCTTAAAGTTTGTAATTGTAAGTTGTAAATGTAAAATTTCAAGGAATAAATGGCTTTAATAATAATAATAATAATAATAATATATAGCACAAGGAAAGAACACGAGTGGCTCACAATCACATAGGCAAATATTTAGTCTTGCGGGTGAACATGAGTTGGGGGTAATTTATTAGTTTAAGTTCAGGTCGAAGTTAGGTGGAGGCAACTAAAAAGGACGCTTGATATTCAATTCCCACAAGGTATCACATTTCTATTCCCGATATAAAATGTTATACTCACCCTCAGCTGGATTGGAGACTGCGTCGTGGACCAGTGAGGCGAGGCACCCGGACAGCCCTGTAAATCATACAGTTTAAAGTATTAAAACTGAGGTAGTGCCTAAAATAGGCGCGCAGTGACATCATACCCGGGTGTGATACATCATTTATTACTGCGAGATATGAACACAGCTTGCCTAAGAACCGGGAACCGTCTAATTATGGTGAGAGATCAGTTTAATCCACCATCTCATTCTGGGACTACTGCGATTTCGTTTGTCTCGCTTTCAAACCTTAAGTTGTGAATTAACAATCATGTACCTAGTAAATAATGTCGTTAATCAGTCAACACAAGTATCAAATTGTATTGAAACTGCAGAAGAAGTAGGTGAAGTCTCGGAAGGGCGCGCGGGCGCGGGCGCGGGCGTCAAGGGCCGGCAGTCGGTAGGTACGCACCATGTGTGATGTGGTCGTGCCGGTGCCTGGTGAGGTGCGAGAGCGTGTGCTTGCAGTGCTCGTAGGTGGCGAAGAAGCAGGCGTGCGCCGGCCCCGCGCCCAGCACCACCGCAGACATGCCGCGGATGGGCCTGCGACAACACAACCACATACAATATTACACTTATAACACACACTAAATCAATTTCCTTGTTAATAATTTAAAAAGCAAACCCTGTTCAAATAATTTTAACACACATTGGCAAGGAAAAAAAATAACTACAAATGATAAGTTCTCTATGGCGTTATGAGAGCAATAGCTTTGCTACTTATGACTTTGAAGTCAAGCGTAGATCGATTTTCGACTTTATTATTGAGATAAAAACGAGCGAAGAGTGTGTAATTGCAAAACATTACTTTATCTCACTCAAGTAAACTCAGGCTGACCGTCAGGGTGATCATTAAGCGGCCAATGGAAGCGTATTCTTAAGAAATCACTTGTGCCTTTCTCGCCATCATAACTCTTATATTTCGAATGTCTACTGAAACTTCAGAAGTAAGCATCTATTGTTAAAATCAAAATGTGTCATCGTTACGGGCAAACCCGAACACCTTATCATGTAAATATCAGCCTTCACGGCTTTAGCTAATGGACTCTGGTTTCCTAACCTCTGATTTGTTTACGTTATAAAATCAATTACTATAAAAACATAATTTACAAATTAATTAAAGATAAAAAGCAGCTCATACTATATATGTTATGTATAGTAAGATCTGCTTTTATCTTTATTCATTAACAAGTTTGGTTCACGTTGGCAAAAAGGCGAAGTCACTTGACTCATGTACCTACTACTAATATTTATTGTTTGTAGGATCAATGCTATTTTCCTATTAATTAAGGGCTTTTAATGAAGCTTTGGGGAAAGGCATTAAAATTATTGTTTTTAATACACATAGAATTTACACCATAGAGTTCACTTTTATTAACAATATTTACACAAACTTGTGTGGGCGGACTTTTAACTTTGAGAAATAATAATTACTATTAAATACTTATTTAATTTATTGAGTTTGGAGCATCTGTTAAAGGTAGTGCCAGTGAGTGACATACTTATTTCAATACTTTTGCAGAACCACGAATATTTATTTCTTTTCTATTACAGTTTGACCTCTACGCATCAAATTAAAGGTGATTGATTGAAGCTTCAATTATGTATATAGTTAGTTGAGTAACTATCAAGGTTATTAGTGTAATCACAGATAATGAATGCTTCACACCCAGGCTTTAGTTCCTACATTGCTATCGGTAGGTAGATTATTATGGGATAGTTTATGTCTAACATAGAATCGCGTTCGAATAAATGTAAAGGTGGACCTACCTACCTAGGTGGTGGTGGTGAAACCTACCCGATTAAGTGTCGATTTGATCAAGCTTAGTCAAAAGGCGTGAAAAAAGGCTTGTACTATGAAAAATTAATCCAATAGATGCAGTGATGCGGGCACTCATTAAGGGCAACGGTACACAGAAATGCCAATTAAAGCGAAGCCTACTATGTATTTTTAATTACTATTACAGCATAATCAAACATCGACGCGACGTACGAGACGCCTCACTTAGTTATTATTACGCAGATAATCTCACATAATGCCAAGCAGTTAAACATTTTTTGTTTGGCACCAAAAAAATGATACCAATTAAACTAAAAACCGATACAATGATCGAAATAAAAGATGCTCTATTCATCCAATTCAATCTAATGGAAAGGTATATGCGTGTATCTCATTCGCGCAGTTATCGAAATGTTAACACCGATTCTAACTTGACTTGAAAGACTTGACTTGAAAAAACGATTTCTGCATATATATTCTGGGTACACAATTTGATAAACCCAGAACAACTGCACAGTTCGCGTAATGACGCCGCCGTGGGTTCCGGATGTTCAGTACGCACACCACCGGAGCGGTATACCCCAATATGTTAAGGGCAAGGTCAAGGGCGCTTTAAAAGTGTGCCCGGCGTGTAGGCGAAGACTGAAGAACAATAAATTGTTAAAAGGTAAAAATATAATGGACATTCCCGCGGCCCCCGGAGCCCCGAAGCAAACGAGAAGGTCTTGAGTGATCAGAGAAGAAAGTGATCGACGAAACGACGGAGGGGGATCTGCTCGCGCCTCGCGGCTACACGCGTCGGGCTGGGCTGGCAGCCGGCAGGCCTTGACGCCCAAGGCTGCGCCTACAATTCCGTACCAAGCACATTATAACGTCCTTTAATTCTAATCGATATGCCTTAATACTTCTCATACGTAGAGGCTTATACCGATAACTTATAATAACATTAGAGATAATATTTGTATGTGAAGTAACGTCATCAGCAAACTTGTTATTAATTTACATTGAAACGAAAACAAAAATGCAGATTGTTTAATATCAATTCAAAGAACTCTTGAATGTGGATTAAAAAAGACGACCGTGTTTTCGCAGAAATAAAAATTTGTCGAAAAACAACGTCTCCTAGATAAGAGCTTCCATGGTTCAATGTAATTAATTCAGCATTAAATTGAGACATCACTCGGAGCCATGTTTGTGCCTACTTTTGTAATTTCTGAAAATTGTGACTTTTGAAAATCATTAGGCGAACAATCAAACTTGAATAATAAAATAATCTTCTCTCTCTTGAAGTAGTTACAGATAAAGGCTAAAATCAACGCGGCTATCAGTCATCAGTATTTATACTTCTTATACTTCTTTAATTACTTCAGGAATAGTAGTGTTGTATTTAGATCAAAGTTTGCACATTCCCAAAACAGAATCCAAATGTATCTCAATTAGTTCTCTTAAAGCAACCAGTCGGTTGATGTATGACACACAGCTTTTGATTAGTCGAGTTTGTGTATAGCGGTTGTTTACGGTGTGCGTCTGCGTGGACGGCTCGCGGTGTATTGAACTATTGGCAGTTGACACATTGGCTGGACGCGGCGAGGCGATAACGAGACGCCGCCGCCGGCGACACGATCACAGCCGAGCCGCACGAGACAATTCGCGACTTATCACATCAACACAACAATAGTACATTGTTACATGAGTGGTGAAAGTTACTTATTTTGTCCCGAGACGGGGTTTGGCGCCCGAGCGTAGCGAGGGCGCTGATAGTTCGAGGGACAAAATAAGTCTTTCACCCGAGGTAAACACTGTGCTTTTCATTACGAATACAAGGAAAATAAAAATAAAAACAGGAATTGGCTAAAGAAATAATACAAGGAAGTATAAACAATACTCTACAACTCGAAAAAAAAAATCACATTGCCGCCTATTTTGTTTTTTTTTTTGTTGGCCGGCCAACTTCATTATTTAGCCATTATTTTTCATTTTCATCTTTAAATATTTTGCCCAAATCTATGTTATTTTAAAGAAATTGTTGAAACTAAATTATAATTAAGTCATTAAAAAAAAATTATTCTTGAATTAATACTTAACTTATGTTATTTCATTTTTAACCCACGACGAAAAAAGAGGGGTGTTATAAGTTTAACATGTGTATCTGTGTGTCTGTCTGTGGCAACGTAGCGCCCAAGCTGATGAACCGATTTCAATTTTGTTTCTTTTGTTAGAAAGGTATTCTGATCGAGAGTGTTCTTAGCTATGTTTCATGAAAATCGGTTCAGCCGTTTGAAGATTATCAGCTCTTTTGTAAGTTAAAAAGCCACATTCAAGGCCAAAACCAACTTCCACGGCTCGAATCCATTCGAAATTTGAGATTATTGGATTTAGATTTATTATATTTTTAAATGATCGTAGTAGTCTGAACTGGCTTTTTACAATATTATAAATGTGAAAAGTTTCCTGAATTCTGGAAAAAATGGATATTTTATCAATTTTTATATGAGATTTGTGTATGAACTAAAGACGTTCCATAAGTCACGTGTCAAATGATGGATACGCGCATGCGTTATATCTTGTTTGTTTTGTTAATGGTCATGGAATATTACGCAATAATAATTCAAGAGGGCGCTGCTCCGCCATTGAGAAAAAATACAGAAAATCAAATATAATTACAAATAATTTTAGCGTTATTTAAAATTCTTCCCATGGGCTGCTTCCGTCCACCTCAACCAGAGTTATTATATCAAATTGAATCATAATTGATAATCTTTTACTAGGAATTAAACCTCCGGCATCAATATTAAGATTCGTTGTCTATTCTAATGTCAATGATTATAATGTCATAACAAGATAATGTCTCATACTTTTACACAGATTTTATGTTGAATATTGTACATTGCATTGGAATCGAATGGAATGGCATCTTAGATTATGAGGAAGCCAAAAAGAATGATGTAGGTAAATGGCGCTTTCATAATCTGGCATCGAAACTAGTTGTACCAGATGAATATGCGAGATGAGCTATGAATACTAAGCTACGGGAGCTACGCAAATCTCGCTAACTTAATTATTTGGAAGAACTAGGTAAAGTATACACTTGATGAAAAGGTCGTCGCATCGGGGGTTTTTAAATTTTCAATTTAGAGTTATTACATCGTGCTGTAATTGAGTGACTGTAGAAAAAGTTTGAACATGGTTCCATAGAAATGTGAAAATGGAACTAGTTTTTTTTTTATAATTTGACAGCTGTCAGTTGAAAGCGAAACTCCCGGGCCTGAAAAGTATTACTTTCAACCCGCTTCTCAGGCAACTTCAGACCTACTTTCAGAGTATGAGTAGTGAAAAATAACTTTAAAAGTGTGATAAATCAACATGGAAACTAATTCTAGGGACTATATTGCTGTGCTTCGTCGAATACTTATTGGACAACCTCCTAGTGCATGGATTAAGGCATTGGTATGGTATGAAAGGCTACATGAAAATACCGGTTTTTAAAATGCATTACAACAAGCTCAAAAATATGTTAAACCAGGTAAGCTAATGGAATATTAAGAAACCCCCAGTAATGATAATATCGTCTACGAGGAATAATCAGTATTGTTTTTATTAGTTACTTTGTTAAGTGCTTTGTTTGCGTAATACTGAATGAGTTGGATCCTGCGGACGCGGTAGCGACGCATCCTCCGACGCTGTTTCCTTATCAAATAGATACCTTATTACTGTTTACGCTGCAGGGAAATCAAACGAAGGTAATAATAAAATTTATTATCCAGAAAATTGCTTGTGAAAAAAGGTGCCAAATCATGCTACGCATTTGCTGTAGGTAAAAGCTGTGGAATCACATGTAAAGTCATCTCTTTTATTCTCGTTAGCCCTAACTCTAGTCCATTGAGAATCAAATCTAGGCTAGAATAAAATAAATAAGCAAAAACATTGTACTTAATTCATTTATGTAAGCGAGTAGTATTTGCCTTACAAATTGCAGTCTGCAATTTGTTACAGAACAGGAAGGCTATCTGGTTAATTAGTGTATAATCAAATGAATTGTAAGAAAATAAAATAAATTATGTACCTATATAGCACTATGTGCGCACGTCTATGCAAACGTTTTATAGCCTGTGTTACACAGTGATAGCGAAGACAAATAATAAGTCAATTGCGAACCGGTTAAGAGCTCGATAACGACAGGAATTGTTTCAAACAAGAGATCAAGTGAAATAATAAACTCCAAACATTGCTTTAAAGTTTAAAGTGCGAGATGTAGGTTGGATAATTGATGACAGAGGTGGAATAATTGGCGAATCATCAATTATAATAATCGGTCAGATGGCTGAAGATCATGAAATGCTGCTTGTCACTGATATAGACTTGGAATGCTGCTCTAACTCGGTGTTCGACAACGAATTACCGTCAGTAAGGTGTCGGGTCCAGCTGCATCCTCAACACACTACGAGACACGCGCTAGGTATTCAATAACAATGTACACATTGACAGATTACCATACTTACTAATATTATAAATAGATGCAAATGCTGTATGACTGTTTGTTACATTTTCAGGCCTAAACCGCAGAACAAATTTCAGTGAATTATACAGTAGTATAGGTTGGACCTTGGAGAAGGACATAGGCTATTGTAATAAAACATGAAGGGGGTGAAATAGGGGATGGAAAATGCTACTCTTGTTTGTAATCACGTAGCATAATGCCGCAAAGGGTATCTTCCCTAACTGAAAGGACTTGCGCTTATTAGTAAAGCTGTCGATGTCTTTCATGGAGTTTTATAAAGAATGACTCTTACATGTATACATACATGATCAAAATAGGAAACTGCTGATTCGACTCAGTTGGATTGCAAATCATCGCTTCGCGCGAAAGATTTATATCAAATACTAACTGTACCCGCGACTTCGTCCGCGTGGAATAGTGTCTTTGGGTAGTTTAATTTATGTAGTTTAGTTTTGGGTGGTTTAATTATTTTGGCTAATTATTTTACAAATACGACACATACGTATAAATACTTTATGAGTTATTTGCAGTGTTTCACTGCAAAGAGCTATATTTATAGCTAACTTTCATCCCCTATTCCCTATTGCTATTTTACATCCTTGAGGATAAAACTTTTACAAACTTTGAATGTCATATATATTTACATGGAATCAACAGCCTAAAAAGTTTCAAGCTTCTAGCTCAAAAAATTACGGTACTTCCATACAACTTTTCATCAAAAAAAGGGGGGCCTTTTAACCACTTACAACCCTTTGTTTGCTTAAGTAGCCCATGTCCTTTCTCATTTCTCAGGCTCTCTGTGTACCAAATTTCATTTTAATCGGTTCAGTAGTTTTGGCGTGAAAGCGCGACAGACAGATAGGGTTACTTTCGCATTTAATTTTTTAATATTAGTAAGGAAGTAAGGATTCACCTACGAGTATATCTCAAATCGTGGAGAGAGCGAACATCAGTTACGAAATGATTAACTCACCTAACTGAATATCAATAGGTTGATATTGAACATGCTGGCGCTATCGTGAGTGGGGCCATCACATATCGGTATCAGTTATAAAATCACAGTGATTAGTCACGGTGCGCCATCACGGGCCGCGCCCGACGGAGCTTGTGATCCAGTGATGCGATACCACGTCCTTCAATGACATCGATGAATTCATTCACAGATCGCCTGGCCGCCAGGACGCACATGGTTCCCACCAAGAACTAAGCGACGACGTAACTTCGCAGTCGACATCGACTCGCCCCGCGCCGGCATGTAAAATGTCTAATAACAAAACTGTAGCTTAGCTCTTGAATCTTGAAGGACAACTCTGGTATTATATTTCAAGCTTTGGTATACTTGCCAGACGAAGACAAACATTTTTTTTATGTAAATAGAATCTTGGGGCTAAGACCAAATCTTTCACCTAAGAAGACCCTTTCTTTCATAATGATTCAGAATAAACTCATGTACAAAGTAGGTACTATTTGTATCATGTATCAAGTGCATCGATATGCGCGCGTGGTGCGTACATAATACCAATTAATTCAAGCGTCCTTGCATTTACTTTGTCTCATTATTATCTACACGCGACAACTGTAACTAGTAAAATGTCTACCAGTGATTGCTTATCATTACTGAGTACGGTCTATATTTGAACGATCGACCTGCTGTGTTATTTTCCCGTATTCAACATCATACCACTTCAGATACATCGCAAATATTGCTCAGATTCAATCGGTCCGCTAGACAAGTGGCTCACGGGGACTTCTCTGGTCATCTTCTGAGTGGTTCTTGATGGCTTTTGTAAGTAATGTTTCTGGAAATCACTTTTCATGGTGCGCCACATAGCAGGTGAGTTGAATTAGAAATCTTTGAAGTTCCTTCATTGTACATGACTGATAACCTACTTGATTATATTATTATGGCAGTCACTTTATCTCTAAATAAAAATAACATTATTAAAGCTGTAAATGGTACATTGTTAAAACAAATACTATAGGGTATTTAAAAGTCATAAGAACAAGTTTTATTAGGTCACAAATTGTACACCCAATGTCATACTATCTAAAACTATTTTATTTGGGAATCATTCGATCAATGGAGCAAAATAGTTCGAAGAGTTAAGCTAGGAGATGAATAGCAAACTGGACACCGGGACATACCTACTTCACGAGAGGCGCTGGTGGCCGGCACTTACTACTACATATACCAAATCTTTCCTTTTGGTAGCATTGTAGAAGGAGTTATAATAATCGCAAAAACTAGCGCAAACAACGACGATTTCCAAATATAAGTTAAGTTTGTATTGTAAGTATCATGAACATCTATATTATATAACTCAAAGGTGACTGACTGACTGACATAGTGATCTATCAACGCACAGCCCAAACCACTGGACGGATCGGGCTGAAATTTGGCATGCAGGTAGATGTTACGACGTAGGCATCCGCTAAGAAAGGATTTTGATTATTTCCACCCCCAAGGGGATAAAATAGGGGATGGAAGTTTGTATGAAACTTTGTCAATTTTAAACCGATCGGGCTGAGACTTTGCATGCATAAAGCTACTATGACGTAGACATCCCCTAAGCTCTGACTATGTTCGCGAATACACATCCTTAACGATACGAGGGATGCCTTTTAAGTTTTGTCGTTTGAAGAAAAAAACACAACTAGAACCTTATAGTACTTTTTATTGTTTTTCAAAGTATTCACCACGTAGCTTAATACACTTTTCCATTCGCTCAAACCAGTTATTATAACATTTATTCCACTCTAAAGTGGGGGTGTTCAAAATGGCTGACTTGAAAGCGTCGACTGCTTCTTCACTGGACTGAAACCTTTGACCACGAAGACTTTTCTTAATTTTAGGAAATGTAAAAAAATCGTTAGGGCTTAGGTCAGGACTGTATGGAGGATGGTCAAGAATTTCTACTTTTTCCTGCTTCAAATACTCAATCGTTTGACGAGCGCTGTGTGAACTTGCATTGTCGTGGTGCAGGATGATGCGTCGCTTTGAGTTAGATTTTCGAAGTTCGGCGATGACTTGTGGTAAACAAACTGTGGTATACCACTCTGCGTTAACCGTTCTACGATCATCAAGTGCAATAGTCGCAACATGGCCGGTTTTTCTAACGAACGTGGCCACCATCTTCTTTGAAGTGCTTCGAGAACGAACAACTTTAGTCGGCTTTGGCTCGTCTTGAAAGACCCAGATTGTAGATTGTTGTTTGGAATCAGGATCGTAGGCATAGATCCAAGATTCGTCACCACTGATGATGTCGTAGACGTGATTTGACTCTCCTCGGTTGAACCTTTGCAGAGTTTTCTTACACCATCTGACGCGGGCCGCCTTGTGATCGTCGGAAAGCAGATGCGGTATCCAACGGCAAACTAGCTTTCTTACACCAAGCGCTTCATGCAAGATCTTCTGAATGGTTGTCCCTGAGATGCCTAATAGAGCCTCTATCTCTCGATACGTCACATGACGATCTTCGAGAATTAGTTGTCTCACTCCAATGATGTTATCTTCAGTGAATGCAGATTTTGGGCGACCTTCGCGAGATTTGTCACTAACACTAGTATGTCCACGCTGGAATTCTAAATACCAGCGTTCGACAGTCCGCAGACATGGGGCTTCATCCCTGAACACAGATATTAGCTCTTCAAAACACTGAAGCCGTGTCAGGCCTCTTCTAAAGTTGTAGAAAATTATTGCACGAACATTTTCCTTAGAAAGATTCATTTTCGTACGTAACCTGACAGATTCTAATCGACGCTGTGACTAAACAATAACATTAATCCTAATACATTCAACTGTTTTGAGATTCGAAATTTAAACACATTCGAATATAGAACAGTTCCAAATTCAAAATTGCCGGGAATTATGGAAACGACAGAACTTAAAAGGCATGCCTCGTACGACAGGCAGACGTAATCAACGACAATTTTTTATATTAATTGTATCACCCAACTGAGGTGATAAGCACATTACTTCACTAGTACGTAACTACGTAGTGAAGTGATGTAACAGCAATCAAATAACTGCATTACATAATCAAGTTGATCACGATTTTGAGCGATACGAGCCCACGTGGCTGCCGTGGCAAACGAACACCAACATATTATATTTAGGAATAGTGGCAGTACCTATCGCTTAGTATGTGAATCAACACGTAGTCATATCAAGATTGCAAAATTATAGTAATATTAACTATAAATTTTTAAAAATTAGCATCAGGTAAAGTTACCAAGAAAAACTACAACATCGTATCGTATCCAAAAAAATCATATCAATTTAAGCCCAAACACGATATCTGTGCTGCAAGTTATTGAGAATTCGGGTATCCTGCAGATTTCAGTTGACGCTGCAGCATCAGGTCAAGGTAACCATGTCCTTGCCATATCATTGAAGTTATAGGGGATACAACATTTCGAATCGATCAGGGCTGCGGAAGTAGCTCATATCCTCTTATTAACTAGAAAAGAGCTAATAATCACCAAACGGCTGAACAGATTTCCTTGAATTATACGGCTGAACAGATTTGCTCAGAACATGCACGATCAAGAAACCTTTCATACAAAAAACAAACTAAATTAAAATCGGTACATCCACTTGACCGCTACGATGCCACAGGCAGACACACAGATAAACATGTTAAACTTATAACACCTCTCTTTATTCGTCGGGGGTTAAAAATATCTCATGAGATAAGGTGTTAGATGAATTCCGAGCTTGAACTGCGTTCACGGAGCATGAACCGCTTGAATTTCATTTTTTTATCTCGATTCGAAATAAACTGTGTAAAGAATCTTGACTACAGCAACAACTTAAGAACCGACATTTTCATAAATTCCTTTAGCATACAATCTTAGATGTATCTCTGAGCCCGGCGCGGCGGCGTGCTGGGCGCGCTCGATATCAGCCGCAAGACGGCGTGTGCGCGATACCCAGCCTCACGTACACTGATAATGAAGTGACGATATCATGCAGCTGATAAAATCGCAGCTATTGCCTCTACAACAAATTTGCACCTATGTTACGAGTGTATTGAATTGACGGAAGAACATCTTGCTTAACTTGGTGCCAGAGAACGGAGTGGCTTAAGTTTTTTGGTATTTCTATATAAATATACGTAGGCATTATTTTCCGCTGATCCGATGATCATTACGTTAACATGACTTCATCCGTCAGTGATGATAGGCTGTAACTCCTCGCACAAGTCCCACAACCCGCAACTTACTATACACGCAATACTACCGCCAGGCATTTGGAAAGGTTCGTGATTGGTGGAAGCAGCAATTTCGTCAATATTAACACGTGTCGGCCAGTCCTTTTCTAGGTATGTGCAAGAGATTGAGTATTGGTTACACAACAACCTCACGCACGCTGACGATACGCGGCAGCGGCGTGAAGCCGCTTCCGGCGGCGGCGGCTCCTAGCCACGGGAACTGTGAACACCGCAATATATCACCTAGACTAGTGATCCAGTAAAATATCAAAAAATATTATGGTTCCAGGAATGTTCTTTTTGGGCGACGCGCCGGGCTATTCCCTAAGGAAATTAGATTTGCAAGAATCCGATTCCAATATGAATGATAGGCAGCCGTTTTACAAAGATACATGATTTTTTACCAGCATTTTTATTCGGCACTCCCTTCAGAAATACCATCACTATCTGTACATGAACTTGAAACACGAACAGTTATTGGTGACGCTACGTATTATCTAAAAATCTGCCTTTCTGCGATAAAGACAGCACTGACCTAAATATCTAGATTCGCCGGTATCAGGTAAGTTGATTAGGAACTACCAGCGGATCATGAGCGCTATCAGTGAGGAACTTAGACCCATGTAGGTATAATGTATAAGGCATACGATAGGTACGATAGGTATATATTAATAACACGTCGATACTTGTAATTATTTGAAGATTCAAGAAACAGTTGTGTAAATTAATTATATTGTGTGTCACATGAGTAAGATGTTCACAATTTTGTATGAGTAGGTAATTATAAAGCTTTTATTGAATAACCCAATCCACATCATGTTGGAATACTGACTAAAGTCTCATCTCTGGGCTACACTCCCATTCGGCCGCTATCAATTTGAGCACCAACTTCATATTGACTGAATGACCAGTATTAGCCATTGGCATCAAATTTCTCAAAAGCGAGCGACAAAACTTAACGAGACTGCAAAGGTCGTAACAATTGACAAGACCACACGATAACGACGACGACGACGAAGCGGTGATCAAATAATCCTTCGCACAAGTTTGACACTACACATACTACACAATACATATAGCTATGGACCGGAGCACGGTTTGTCCAAGCCATTACAGCTGCGAGGGCTACGAGCCGTAACAAGCGAGACGCACTAAACACGCAGCCTTGTCCTTAAACTATGAATCTTGCGCCGGCGGCGGCGGCGCGGCGGCGCGGCGGCGCGGCGCGTCACTTGAAGTAGTCACGAACAAACTAAACTAAATTAAATTGAGCTTTGGCTTACAGATAGCACTGTAGGGATTATAAATATGTCGCATATATAATTACTGTAATGATAACAAATTTTGACACATACGCAATCGAACGTGACAATTGAGCTGTGACCAAAGTGGGAAACTCTGCAGCGTAAGAATGACACCAATACACGATGAAAAATACTAATCAAATAATGGGTGAATACTGAGTGAATAATCATGATAAAACAGTATGATATATTAATAATTCTAAGGATGTTTAGATCGAAGGCCATCAAGCGAGAATTCTAGCGAGTATCGATTCTTTCTTGCCCATAGAGATATTGAAGGGTCTAAATAATACTCATACATAAACGGCCATAGTCACACGGTGTTTAGATTAAATAGCCGCTGAGGAGCGCTCCGGTCTCCACGTGAGCTGCGACTCGCGAGCGTCAATATTAGTTAATATTGACGCTCGCGAGTAGTTTAATACCTCGTGTTTTTTCTCACCTATTATTTCATTTTAATGTTTGTTTAACATTTACAGTTATTATTTACTGAATTACGCCTAATGCTTGTTTAACCATAATATGTGATTTCTTAATGTACCATTGTACAGGAATAAATGCCGATTCTTTAATGTGTATGTAACGCAGTTGCCGAAGCTGTTTATTGGCACTTTCCTTTTGGCTCTAGCGCAGTCCTCGTCACGTGGTGCTTGCTACTGGGCTGCTCCATGTACCCGGTACCGGTTCTTACAAAGTTTTGCGTCGGAAATATGGGAACAGAATCCCCGAATATATGAGTCAGTGTATACGAAGCGCCCGCTTGCTACAGATATTACAACATTATCAAAAACTTTGGGCAATATGAGATAATTATCATTCTGGAAAAGATGTTTTACTACTTTAGCAGCTGGTTTTTCCGCTAGGATTAAATTAACAAAGTATGTATTAATAGGGCCCTGAAATATTCCTAAGCTGATGGATTAAGACAGTATCACATGTAAGTGGCGGCTGTCATCATCAGCAGCGCTCCGTGAGTGAGCGAGGAGTGCGCCCTCTATATCCTGCACTATTGTGCCAAGACGCTGGCGCGTAGTGAACCGTCCCGCGCCGCCGCCACCGCTTTCAATTTGTAATCCCCGAGTAACACATCGAAACTTTTACTCCTAATATGTAAATAATTGTGCAAATTATCGACATACTAATGAAAAATTCTTATAAATTGACCTTATAATTAGCATAGCAATCGTAATAAAGGAATGCTACTCATTCTAAAACTAAAAACACAGACTTAAGTTGAACAACATACTGAAAGCTAGCTATTAGGAGTAGTAAGTAGAAATAAATAAAATGATTCGGTATCTTTAGGCGATCATTCATTCCGTGATATTACCTAATAACATGCAAAAAAAACTAACTCAAACTCGCATTCACTAAAAAAATAATGTTGCATCATCAACAGATATGAAGTTTTTAAAGTAAGGATTAGGAGAATTGAGACTTCGGGCTAAAATAATTTAGTAACGATCCTAAAAAGAAAATGGGAATCTAACTTTATTTCAACACTAGCTGTGCCCACGGACTTCGTCCGCGTAGTATTTAACGTAACAAAAATTTCGGGATTATCGGGATAAAAAGTATCCTATATGTTAATCCCGGTTATAAACTATCTGTGTTCCAAATTTCATTCAAATCCGTTCAGTAGTTTTTGCGTGAAGGAGTAACAAACATACATACATACATACATCCACACTCACAAACTTTCACATTTATAATATTAGTAGGATTATTTTGTAGAACGGCAAAAGAAATGCCAAGCGATAGTGCGATCAAAGACAATCAAGGTCAAGGCACATCGATCGGCGCTTCCACTACCCAACATTGTTTCAATTAACTGAATTGTGTTTTGATTTGAAAGAAGAACTCACCACTCACCCTAGATTTTCAACTTAAAAAAATATAAATCAAATAAGTTAATCGATTAATAGAAGATTCTAACAAGACCTAACTCCGTTAGTCAGGTATCAGCTGTCTGTCATGAGCGTCAGGGACCCTAAAATTATGAAATTTTCCGCGGAACCACGCAAACTAAAGGGATAATTCGACAAGCGTTTCGCATCTAAGCGAGTCGTATTCAGGATAATCGGGCTGCGAGCGAGCTGTCCTGTTACACAGTTGGTCTCGCAACGGCAGGGCAGGGGTAGCGCGCGCACCAAGACAACACTTGTCACAGATTGTGTCGCATCGAGACGCCGTCTCTCTTTCTTAATACATACCTAGGAGTAAATGAAGCAAATCGACAAAGGCAGTTAACATGTTATTGCAAGTGGTAAGCGGGGAGCAGCCGACCGCTTGTGATAAATAGAACAACGGGCGCACCGCCAAATGCGTTCACGTGGTCCGGGGTTCTAATATCAGTATGAAACATGTCGAGAACATAACGACATTACCGTCATATCATTTCGCTCTGTGTAGTCAATATATTCTGTACTGATGATGACGAATATAAGTTAGAGATGACGATTATAAGAGTTTTGACCTACTGAACGCACTGTTTGAACTAAATGAAGCACCATTAGAAATAAGTGTTTTTGTAATGTGATCACGGGCAAGATGACGTCCGAAGCATTTGTATCCTTAATAACTAGATCCGATGTGACCCTAACTGACTAAACCGCGGCATGAGCAACGAAGTTGTACTCATAGTAATTTAAATGAGGACAAGACTCAGCATTGCTTGAAAGCAGCTTGATAGCATTCAGGAGATAGCAAGGATCTTATTTTCTTAACATTAGAGGAAACAATAAAAAGTTGTTTACACTCTCGGTACGAGGATACCTTATTCCTTACTCTAATTTTTAAGCTCGATAGTTAGACCCTGAAGAGGGACATAGGATACTTAACTTAAGTCCATGCGGACTAGTCGCGGGCAGAAGCCATTATGGATAAAGGTAATATTTACCTGAGCAGGCCTTCCCGCTGTATCATATACCGGAAGGTTTCGCTGATGGTGCTGTTGTGTGCGCTCCGCAGCGACTGCATGCGAGTCTGCAACAAACACACCCGCTCTCATCACAGGCCGCACTTATTTCGATAGCTATAAATACCTCTACCTAAGCATGTTACTGGTACCTATATAACGATAGGCAGTACCTGTCCTCTTTGTGCCAGGGTCTTCAGAATTACTTAGAACCTACTCGTATTACTAGGGTACTCAGCAGCGGAACGCTCGAAAATACACCGTCTATAATGCAAGGTATCGGTACCAGAATTCGGGTAGTAAAGATTTTCAAATGCATCTTGTACTAAGATAAAAAGAAAATCATGTGATTATCTTCTGTTTCGGTACCAGACACAAATATCCATGTGGATATGAGCGCCCTACAGTAAGACATCGTTATGGGAACCACTACTACGATAAATACGAGTGACAATAAGATTCTGGCCGGAAGTCGCCAATCGTCAACTAACTAGACAAACATCGAATGAAAAAAATAAGTATCCTATAATTCACTATTTAACGAAACATGTAATTTTTTCCGATGATTCCATCTTTCAGGGGAAAAATTAAGTGCTGCTCGCTCGCCAGCCGGCGGCCCCGCGCACCGCCAGCCCCGCGCACCGGCTTACACAAACAATATTTTTTTAATCACTGCATTACCATGGCGAGCTGTAATTTGGGTGTAATGTGATTACAGGTGGGATGACATTGAGTGTCGCTATATAAAGAGAACAGTGTATTATCGGATCACTCAGCGCTTCCTCGTGCGAGATGTGGTGGCGAGCGGTGCTGGCGTGGCTGGTGGCGGCGACGGCGGGGGCGGCCGGCTCCGGGCTGGAAGGGGAGCTGGCGGAGCTGGCCCAGATGGTGCGCGACAGCTGCATGGACGACACCGGCGTGGACGGCGCGCTCATCGAGCAGGTGGACGGCGGCGCGGCGCTGATGGCCGACGGCACGCTCAAGTGCTACATCAAGTGCACGATGGAGATGGGTGGCTTCCTGTCCGACGGGGACGTGGACGTGGACGCGCTGCTGGAGCTGCTGCCGCCCGCCATGGCGGCGCGCATCGAGCCCGCGCTGCGCAGCTGCGGCACGCGCCGCGGCGCCGACGACTGCGACACCGCGTACCTCACGCAGGTGTGCTGGCAGAACACTAATAAAGCCGACTATTTTCTAATATAATACCGGACTTACCGTCCACTCTTATTATTATTATTAGTTTTAACTATATTTATACAATAATTTAATGTGACAGGCTGTCTTATGTCTAACTAAATACAGGAATATTGGTTGATTATAATTATCAGATGTGTTTATATCAAAATAACATAAAATACAATATTCATTAAACTGTTCATTAATTTTATTAATCAAATACCTCAAACAGAAGATGTTGGCAGAAGTCTGTCCAGTTGTCAGTCATAATCTAATTAAGTAGTAATTCAGTTGACAGTGAGCAGGTGTAAGCTATTCACACAATTTCCTTAGTGCTTTGGTTTAAGGGTAAGTGGCCAGGAACACCAAGTACCATTAGTTTACACAATACACACACACATTAGACATTTAGTTTTAATATGTTTGTTCTATTGTTTTGGTCATACTATTCTAAAGATGTTACTCTATAATTTCTCAAATTCATTTATATTGATAAGCACTAATTTATTAATTTAGTTATTACATTCTTTATTTTTACTAATTAAATAATTTATATAGGTAACATTGCCTGTTAAAACACAAATTCAAACAAAATTGAATGAAACCCAACTTCAGTTGTACCTACAATAAGATTAGCAAGGTAATTGTAAACAGGAAAATGTCATAATAAACATAGATCTGGGTAACTATGTTAGATGCATATTTACTGCATCACAACAGTAACAAGATGATTGCAACATGACGCCCATACTAATTACATGCATGCCATGAGTGCCATGTGAGATAGTTGATTCTGATCATACTAATATTATAAAGAGGAAAACTTTGTTTGATTGTAATGAATAGGCTCCGAAACTACGGAACCGATTTGAAAAATTCTTTCACTGTTGGGAAGCTACACTATCCCCGGGTGACATAGGCTATAATATATTTTCAAAAAAATTAGGGATCCTTACTAAAACTCGAATAATGTAACCGCAATGTACCCGTGCCAAACCGGGGCGGGCCGCTAGTGATTTATAAATATCACACCAGGATCTTAAACAAAACCACTTTTTTCAGGATAATTATGAATACATTGTCATAGGCATTCATTATGACTATTATAAAAAAAGAGAACTGAATGCATGTTGTGTTATTTTCCTTTCCATTATGTTGTTACAGGAAATCATTACAAATTGCTGTTTTATACAATTTTTTAAACAATTTCATTATTCACTGAGGAGAACATTCATTAAATAGTGTTAAGTATTATAAGTAAGATAAGTCTGCGCTGCCCAAACATTGACACATTTTAAAATTGTTATCCCTTTTCTTTAGAGCAGAAATTTAGTCAAGATATGACCACATAAATTGGTGTAAATGTTTCACCAAAGGGGTAGCATAAAGTTAATTTGTGAATCCATTCAGTGATTTGTCACTCAAAGTTACAAATACATGCACTTTCACATTTATAATAATATATACAATTTGCAACATCTGAGACTGGCCACATAATTTGGCAATAAGATTTCACAATGAAATTGATGTTTCATCTTAAGTCACACACAGTCAGTAGGTACATCACGTTAGGGGTAAAGTGATGGCACAAACTGCCAATAAGTTTTTTGCAGGTGACCTGCCTAGTACATCAATCAAATACCTCAAGGTCATGTTTCATGGTTGTAAGCATGCTAATCATACACCACTTCAGTTGGTCATTGTTTTTTAATCATACCTATTTTAGGTTATAAACTACCAAATGCTTATATGCTAAAGATGTTTTACTTGAATAATTATTATATATATATACCTATGTAGCTACCAGTTAAATGTAAGATAGGTCAACATTCAATTGTTATATTATGGTCTGATTGTATAATTTGCATAGTCCACATAACTAGATTCTATGTTTGATATTTATCTAAGACGAATTTGTATAGAATTGTAATTACCTAAATAGGTAACAGACATAAAAACAAGATTGCCAATATTTTCAGGGGTTATCACCAGAACATAGGTAATGTCTGATAAGATTAATTTGTTGCGAGTCGTCAGAGAACCTAGCGGCTATGTTCGGTGGCCACCTCAGCGGTTACTTTACATAACCCTGAGAGCTAGCTGGTGTCGTAACAGGCCCGCCGCCGGAGCTGTCAGCGCGCGATAGGTTAGGACGTGGTCGCCAAGGCGCTGGTCGCAGCGGCCGGCCCCCGGGCTTACCTTGACTGAGTCCAGCGGGTACATGATGCAGTGCTCCATCACCCCCGCTATCGCTCCGGCAGTCATGTGTGTGACGGAGTTTTGGGTCGGAAGGCTTTCATAGTCTTCAAAGTTCATAATACTCACTGAATACTGACACTTAACACAAAATAAACACAGAAATATGTCAATTTATTTGGTACTGATTTTCTTTTACCGAACTAGAAGTATCATTTTCACTACTATTTTTGTCACAAGTCATCCGAAATTTAGAACTATCAAAATTGATTCAATAAATGCGATGCGATTCTCAAGCACGCGCGACTTCTTTACTTCTTTTGCGATTTTCGTTCACAGATAATAAATAGTAGTGCTGCCAGTGTGTTCTTGTCAAAAGTTACATTGAATGCATAAGTATTTTTTTAAGAAAATGAATAATTGTATAAAACACTTGTAACATATAATTGTAAAATTAGTAGCCTGACATATGCCTTATATAAGCTGTCCCCGACAGTTAACACTAATGCGATACTCACAGCATATTATGGACTTATAGAGTCTGTACTGAGATATGGAATTATTTTTTGGGGCAATTCAACTCATAAAGAAATCGCTTTCAAAATACAAAAACGTTGCATTCGCGCTATGTTTGGAATCAAATTTACCGACAGTTGTAAGCCTTTGTTTGTCAAGCATAAAATTCTTACACTTCCGTCACTTTACATACTTGAAGTGGCCTTATTTGTAAGGAACAACCCTCATTTATTCCCAAGAATGTCTGACCATAGCACTCGAATCCGACGTGATAAAGAAAGACTTTGTGTTCACCCTGCCAAAACAGCATTATTGCATAACAGCATTATATGTAGAGCTCCAATAATATATAATAAAGTTCCGAAAGACATAGAGGATCTAAATACAAACTTATTTAAATTAAAATTGAAAAGGTTACTGGTGAATAAATGTTAAATAGTGTCATTGATTTCATGAATGACAAATGTTGATAATGTAACTTATGATGTAATTATAACACATTTTGCATGTCCTCTAGTACGACAAAAACATGTTGAACTTCATTAACTACGTAAGACCTTTTTATACCATTGTTTTGAGCAAAATAAAATTATTATTATTTTTTTTAATATTTTT
This sequence comes from Notodonta ziczac, assembly GCA_918843915.1. Classification (NCBI taxonomy): domain Eukaryota; kingdom Metazoa; phylum Arthropoda; class Insecta; order Lepidoptera; family Notodontidae; genus Notodonta; species Notodonta ziczac. The sequence continues at coordinate 9,065,761 of OU974060.1, read as the reverse complement.
TGGAGTTTAGAAGCATATAAGTTATTTAAGATATTAACACAGTAAAAAAATGCAGATTCCAATAAAACGTTTCGTATTATTATGATTGTAAAAACCATGGTTATGACGATGAACATGGTTATAAAATAGTTAAAGGGTCAAGTTAAGCACTCTTACATAATTATTTTTTCTGTTTCTCAAGTCTACGGACATCATTTGTAAACGAATTTAACCTGCAAACTGAAAAAGTATTTTTTCATTTTTTCATTTAAAGACAAGATTTTGGTTAATAAAAAATAACTTTATTATCGATATTTACAATAAATATGGAAACCATTCAAATTCAAATGTATATTTTCATAATATTTCATGGTAAATAAAAAGTATATGTAACGTGAGAGTTATAAAATGTCAAATGTAAAAAATACATAAAATGTAACAAAAGTTTCATTCTGGCCACACTAAATTCTGAACGACTGAAGGCTCAAAAGGGCGTGTACCCAGGGCCGTTAATTAACTATAAAAAAAACTGAGGAATGAAATGATATTCTAAAGGGCCCCATATACTGTGCTATCCGAGGTTTCAAACTGATTGAAACGACTAATCTATAGTTTGCGACTTTGGTTTGCGAAAATATCGTTAACGATTTACTTAATCCATCTACATCGGAGGTTGCAACAAACCCATGTAATTTTGAATATCGTTACAAAAAATCGACAGTGTACGGCTCTTTGCCAACGACAATTCGATTTTTTCTCAGTCTTACTACGTGAGCGGCAAAATTGAAGCAATCAATCGTTACGATTTTCTTCAGACCGATCGATCAAGCGACGGATCGCATCGTATATGGGGTCTTTATCATTCAAACATTCATTCACTCTTTTTTCAACTAAGTACATATTTATTTATTTTCTTTTCTTTTCTTTTCTAATACTAGTAGGGTGCGTTCCACTAAGCGTTCACAACGATCACGCTCACGACCGCAGTTTTTCCCGTTCCACTTGCTTGTGAGCGTTACTGTCATGTCGTCGTCGTAAACTCAAGTGGAATGGATTACAGAGCGTTTTGAGCGTGGAAGTATACAAACAGCGAGTTAGAAAAAAGAAAGCAAAAGATTTAAGAGGTTAGGTATCTATAAGCCTTGAAAATAATCTTAACATTATTGTTTAAATCGATTTATATTGAAAAATAATATAATTTATTTTTTTATATTTACTTAGTTATTTATTAGTGGTGTATTTAATTAATTTACGTTAAAATGTACTTATTTTGCGGCGGCACTTGGGTATTTGGTAAGAGGTCGCAATAATGCTCCAGAAAGTACTTACTAGTTCATCCAGTTCCGATGAAGAATGGAATACGATTTTACAAAATTATGTATCTGAAAAAGTTTCACGGTCGCCATCTTTGATGCTTTGAGTTTTAAAAATGCCGCTGATTTTCTCAACGATCACTTCGACCCACCTTTTTAGATGGGTCGCCATCAGCTTCGCGTGAGCCTAAGTCATGACGTCATAAGTGACGTTTTCGCCGCGGCCACAACGACCGCGGTCGTTATGTGGAACGGCTTAAGGAGCATTTTGATCGTTGTGGACGCTTAGTGGAACGCACCCGTAGTTAGTAATGGAATATTTCACAGGTAGCGTGTGAAAAATCGTATTAAATAGGTTCATAAGTAGCACCTGCTACCGACATATGCAGAAACTGTTAAAAAACATTGAAATTAAATCGAACATCATAGGATTAAGTGATATAGTAAATGTGAAAATTCCCTATGAATAAATTCATTGGCAGTTAAAAAACGCAGGTGAATCAAAAACATAATTTCACGTAGGTAATGAAAATGAATTTATAGTAGCAATGTAGCAATCATCGCCGCTCGCCGTGCCTACTAGTAGTCTCTATTAAATTCTGACTGAGTAGTGGAGTGACTATAGGTACGATTATGTGACAAAAAACTGAATTGGTTACAGCTCTAGATACTCAAACAAAATACCTAGGTCACGGTTATGTAGCTAGGTTGGTCGTGCCCTAGGAGTTGTATGAGTAATACAACAACCTTAGCAAGTACCTACTAGTGTGCAAGGTCTTCGACTGTGCCTACCCCTCTTCCAAATACGAAGTCACAAATCTGTAAATTAAAACTTTGCAGGTTGTTACAGGTTCTAAAGCACTAGTGAAGTAAGCATTTCAATCAATTCGCCATGATAACGATTTTCAATTACCATTACGAACAAGTCGTAAACGAGTCACAGAGATAAACGAATAGATTTGAAAGCATTTAATTAAAAAGCGTTAATAATAGATAAAAAATAGATATTGCCACGCTGACACACCAAACAGTCGTCAACGACAACTACAACGTTTACCCGACTGCGCAGCTTAAAGGAGCGTACTGGGTTTATCAGCCTTATTATGTATGTTCGTTTCATTGTCAGACTAAATGCGTGAGCCGATTTTGATGATTATTTTGTCAATAATAAAATAATTTATCCCTTTAGACGTCCCACTCCTGGGCAGGGGCTTCCCCTCAACACGAGGGGGATTCAGTCCATAATCCACCACGCTGGCCCAGTGCGGGTTGGCGGATTTCACATGTCTTTCGAAAATTGGTTAGATCTTCTAGGACATGCAGGTTTCCTCACGATGTTTTCCTTCACCGTATAAGCAAGTGATAATCAAGTAGAAATTATGATTCACACATAGATTTCGAAAAATCCACAGGTGCGAGCCGGGGTTTGAACCCAAGACCTGGTCCCCGCAAGAGGCGTGCTTTAACCAATCGGCTATCACAGCTTTTGTCAAACGATTGTGAACATGATAAGTCAACGAACTATATTAAGTGGGGTCATTGAATACGTACCTATTTTAAAATCATCTAGGTTTAGGTTTTCTTTATACATTAAAAATCTAGAATTAAAGTCTAGATTTTTATAAGGTATGTATCTATGGGCCTGAGAGGCCTGAATATAAATAAAGTCGCTATCTTTAAGAGATTTATAGACAAAATGTATAATTTTTTTTACTCCTAGAGTTGTTTATTTCTTTTTAGTTTTTATTTAAAGTTATATTTTTATAAGTAGTCTCGGCTTGTTGATTTTTTAATATGATTTTTTTGGAGATGACTGATTGTTACACCGAGAGTGTACGGAAAAGTACTTTTTCATTACTCATACTCTGAAAGTAGGTCTGAAATTGCCTGAGAAGCGGGTTGAAAGTAATACTTTTCAGGCCCGGGAGTTTCGCTTTCAACTGACAGCTGTCAAATTATAAAAAAAAAAAACTAGTTCCATTTTCACATTTCTATGGAACCATGTTCAAACTTTTTCTACAGTCACTCAATTACAGCACTATGTAAAATTGAAATAACATAAAGTTAAGTATTAATTCAAGAATATATATTTTTAAATGACTTAATTATAATTTAGTTTCAACAATTTCTTTAAAATAACATAGATTTGGGCAAAACATTTAAAGATGAAAATGAAAAATAATGGCTAAATAATGAAGTTGGCCGGCCAACGAAAAAAAAACAAAATAGGCGGCAATCCGATCTTAATTATTTTTTTTCGAGTTGTAGAGTATTGTTCATACTTCCTTGTATTATTTCTTTAGCCAATTCCTGTTTTTATTTTTACTTTCCTTGTATTCGTAATGAAAAGCACAGTGTTTACCTCAGGTGAAAGACTTATTTTGTCCCTCGAACTATTAGCGCCCTCGCTACGGTTGGGCGCCAAACCCCGACTCGGGTCTAAATAAGTCACTTTCACCACTCGTGTATCAATGTACTATTAAATAGGGTATACAATATGTTATTACATACTTATTATGTTACTAGCTGAGCCCGCGACTTCGTCCGCGTGGAATTTAACTTAACAAAAAAGCCCGCTCCCGCGTTCTGAGCCCGCGCGACAGGATCATTTTCTAAAATAAAAGTAGCCGACCCTACTGCTTATAACATCAGCTATCTACCAGTGAAAGTCCCGTCGAAATCGGTCCAGCAGTTTCGGAGATACTCTTTGATTTCATGTGTTTTTATTATTTTACGCGGAACCCTAATTGTTTTTCTAAAATTAAAGTAGCCTAAGTTACCCTCTATGAGATCAGCTATCTGCCAGTGAAAGTCCTGTCGAAATTGGTCCAGCCGTTTCGGAGATTACCCGGAACAAACACACAGACAGACAGACAGACAGACAAAAAAAAAAAAATCGCGTTTTTGCTATAGGTATCGTATGTACTTTCATATGCATTTAGTGAAAAGGTGTTATTTTGATATTACAAACAGACACTCCAATTTTATTTATTATATAATATATAATATAATAATATTATAATATTGTATAGATATATAATATATTGTATAGAAGATTACAGAACATACTCTTATATAAAATTCTCGTGTCGTGGTGTTTGTTGCCAAACTCCTCCGAAATGGCTCGACCGATTTTCGTGAAATATTATGGCATATCTGGTAGATCTGAGATTCGGTAAACATCTATTTTTTATACCCCTAATAGACAGGACAACGTCTGTTGGGTCATCTAGTAGGTACACTTATAAATTAGGGCTAGGTAATGGATGCAAAATATGTATCAAACATTGAACTCCAAAGTAGAGATAATAAAAATAATATTTATGAAGTAGTGATAGCCGATTGGTTAAGTACGCGTCTTGCGGGCTACCAGGTCTCGGGTTCAAACCCCGGCTCGAACCTCTGGATTTTTCTAAATCCATGTGCGAATCATAATTTCTATATGATTATCACATGCTTACGGTGAAGGAAAACATCGTGATGAAACCTGCATGTCTTAGAAGATTTAACCAATTTTCGAAAGACATGTGAAATCCGCCAACCCTCACTGGGCCAGCGTGGTGGATTATGGCCTAAATCTCCCTCGACTTGAGTGGAGGCCCCGTGCCGTGGGACGCCAAAAAGGGCTAAAATTATTATTATTATTATTACGAGGCATGCCTTTTAAGTTCTGTCGTTTCCATAATTCCCGGCAATTTTGAATTTGGAACTGTTCTATATTCGAATGTGTTTAAATTTCGAATCTCAAAACAGTTGAATGTATTAGGATTAATGTTATTGTTTAGTCACAGCGTCGATTAGAATCTGTCAGGTTACGTACGAAAATGAATCTTTCTAAGGAAAATGTTCGTGCAATAATTTTCTACAACTTTAGAAGAGGCCTGACACGGCTTCAGTGTTTTGAAGAGCTAATATCTGTGTTCAGGGATGAAGCCCCATGTCTGCGGACTGTCGAACGCTGGTATTTAGAATTCCAGCGTGGACATACTAGTGTTAGTGACAAATCTCGCGAAGGTCGCCCAAAATCTGCATTCACTGAAGATAACATCATTGGAGTGAGACAACTAATTCTCGAAGATCGTCATGTGACGTATCGAGAGATAGAGGCTCTATTAGGCATCTCAGGGACAACCATTCAGAAGATCTTGCATGAAGCGCTTGGTGTAAGAAAGCTAGTTTGCCGTTGGATACCGCATCTGCTTTCCGACGATCACAAGGCGGCCCGCGTCAGATGGTGTAAGAAAACTCTGCAAAGGTTCAACCGAGGAGAGTCAAATCACGTCTACGACATCATCAGTGGTGACGAATCTTGGATCTATGCCTACGATCCTGATTCCAAACAACAATCTACAATCTGGGTCTTTCAAGACGAGCCAAAGCCGACTAAAGTTGTTCGTTCTCGAAGCACTTCAAAGAAGATGGTGGCCACGTTCGTTAGAAAAACCGGCCATGTTGCGACTATTGCACTTGATGATCGTAGAACGGTTAACGCAGAGTGGTATACCACAGTTTGTTTACCACAAGTCATCGTCGAACTTCGAAAATCTAACTCAAAGCGACGCATCATCCTGCACCACGACAATGCAAGTTCACACAGCGCTCGTCAAACGATTGAGTATTTGAAGCAGGAAAAAGTAGAAATTCTTGACCATCCTCCATACAGTCCTGACCTAAGCCCTAACGATTTTTTTACATTTCCTAAAATTAAGAAAAGTCTTCGTGGTCAAAGGTTCCAGTCCAGTGAAGAAGCAGTCGACGCTTTCAAGTCAGCCATTTTGAACACCCCCACTTTAGAGTGGAATAAATGTTATAATAACTGGTTTGAGCGAATGGAAAAGTGTATTAAGCTACGTGGTGAATACTTTGAAAAACAATAAAAAGTACTATAAGGTTCTAGTTGTGTTTTTTTCTTCAAACGACAAAACTTAAAAGGCATCCCTCGTACCAATACCTATAGCAAGCGTGTTTTTTTTTTCGAAGTTTAATCTTACTTTTTTTTTACCCAAGGCAGTGTGGGACTGTCGTCCGGGACGCGGGTGATCATTAGCCATGCCTATTTGAACCCTTTAGAAATATAAATTAATGAGTAAATAAATATCGCCAGGGCCAGACTGACACACCAACTGTATGGTCCCAAACTAAGCAAAGCTTGTACTGTGGGTACCGTACAATAGACTGGGGGCGATCCCAGTGACACCCAGACCTAGGCTAATTACGAAAAGGCCACTTCCGTGATTTGCCCCGGCGGAAATCGAACCCGCTGCTACCTGGTGCAGTGAGCCGAGCGGCCAACGCTCGAACCACTGCACCAAGCGGTCGTATATCTCGAATCTCGATACGATAATAATGCCATTCCGACAACGCCTATATGTGTCGTCCCGACTCTAGGGCACGCGGCATCGTTACGATTTAGATTTATAGCACTCAATAGTCAATACAATTCAATAAAAGGTAGGTACTTAAGTACTTAAAAGTGATGTCTAGGTTAGTAGTAAGAACCTATTAAAGTTTATCACTTAATAAAGTGATAAGTTAATTAACAGAACTAATGAACGTTACGATATTATTCAGGCACATTTATAAAAGCGGGAGAATGAACTATCGCAGTCTCGGCACCATTAGCGATTGAGGTGCCTGGATTCACAAAATGAAATTACTGATAATAGTTTTCGTGTTAAATGCAACATATCTATCATTCTGTAAGTATATTATTACTTAGTGCCTTGGTTACCTACTGACTGGTGTTTTCAAATTGGTCAGGCGGACCGTGACCGTGGGCCATTGGGCGTTTTTCAGCAGGCGCCGCCGTGCCGGGGCTTCGCTTTTCGACTGCACCTAGTGTTTAAATACTCTCTGCACTGCGCTATTATTTTACTCTTTGACTGTGCCCCGGTGCTGGCTATCGTGTCCATCTTATCCCGACACACATACACGCACTCCCACGGCTACAACACGTACACAATATACACATGCAGTTTTGCCGGCCGGCACCGTGTCCTCGCCGGCGCCGGTAAGTGGAAAAGAAAAACGTATACGAATTTAATACATTTTTTCTTTCTCGGCAGCTGGTGCCGCCGGGACTGGGTCTAAAATACGTTTCCGCGAACAGAATGCTTTTAAACGCGTTCTTTTAATTGTAAGCTTGATTTGACTTACAGTGCACCTGGGGTCCCGCGCGCAGGACTTCGACAACCCGTCGATGACCTTCAAAAAGTTTGAGTTCGAGCGCACCATTGGCGGAGGCTTCAACCTCAGCATGTGCCTGGTCGAGCTCCTCAATTGCATGGAAAAAATCAAGTGGGAGCACTTTTTAGGATTCCGTACTCAAATTAGAAACCCTTGTAGTATAGTATCACCATGTCAATGTCATCACGTACAATCATTTTAATCAGAGGCTATCTATTAGGAATAAAAGGCTGGCGATTAAAAAAGAAATTGAAAAATAGAGTTTATTTATATACCGCGCTACAAAACTGTGTGTGCCACTAAAAAGCAAAGTTATGCCTGAGTACCTTCCGTGCATGGGAAGGAGTGAACAACAAACTGTTTACTCATCCTCCCATTGGATAGAATTGCAAAGTTATTATTAGGGTTTCGTATTATTGAAAAGCGGCGGACGTCTATGGAACCCTATAGTATGTTTGGTCCAACACGCTCTTGGCCGGTATAAAATTTATTTCTACCTACCTCACCTCCTATAAAAATATAAATTATCTATACAAATATTATACTTACGTAAAGTCTAGCGACTTTAGAGGACAGACAGACGACTACAAACAGGTAGCAGAATGAAGATCGGAAAGAGATGATGATGGCGCCACCGCCTGTCGCCGAAGACATCAGTATTCGTGTTAATAAATACTCACTAACATCCCCGCTGCACTCGGAATCAGACTAGTGAACAAATAAGAATGTACCTAATAGCTAGGTAGTTACATTTGGTAGACGGTGCCAACTCAAGTAGGAGTAGGTAGTCCTAACGTTGTGTGAAGATAGAGGCACCGACTCCAAATGAAAGAAAGTACAAGGTCCCTAGTTAATTTTAGCTTTTTAGTGCACCCTGTTTTCTTGAAGGCGGTTTCATTTTTTGTATTATTAACATGTATTTTTTTCATGTCTTTTAGTGGTTAACTAGTTAGGTACTTACACATTGAATTCCTGGTGACAGTAAATCATCCATCACCCAAACTAGTCGATTGATTTTGATAACATTTCTATGGGACCACCTGGAGAGTACACCCTTTGAAACAAATAAATGATTTTCAATTTGGACCTCAATCGGCGGAGTAACCGGAGAACATACATAAATAACTTAAGTAGGTAGGTACATACGAACATATAACCTCCTCGTATTTTGGAAGTCGGTTAACAACATGTGCGGTCGCTGCTAGTGGCGCGACTCTTCACGCGAACGTATATTATATAGGTACCTTACATCGATATAACTTCCTGAGGCTCAATAACACATGCTCGTGAGGTAGCTCTTTTCTTTCCTTTCGCGGTGCGGTGGTGCAGTAAGTAATACCTAAATAATGTTTACCCGTAGACCCGACATGGTGTGCATACACTACACAACGTTCGACTCGTCGTGCTCCCTCATGAGCGACGACTGCGACGACGACGGATATAACTCTGACGGTGAGTGGGGAGTGGGGCGAGGGGTGTTGTTGGGAGTGTGATGTGCGGCAGGTCTCTCGTCCACCTCTTGTAGCATTCTTCTTTCCATGCATTTTTTGGGGTAATAATATTATTATAAAAAGGTAACACTAGTTTATGTATGTATGATTGTGAGAGGTAATCTCTAGGACAGCTGATCCGATTCAGAAAATGATTTTAGCGATGGGAAGCCACACGATCCCCGAGTGACAAAAGATATATCTCGAAGAAGCACGCGAGCGGAGCCGCGGGTAAATGCACAGAGTACTTCTTCTTCTTCTTCTTCTTTGTTAGTGGCGTTTGTAGCTATTTGCCACAATTCTGCCAGTGTCCGTGATGCTAGTGTCATAAACTTAGGTGCATTTAAAGTTTAGATAAGAATATGGCCAGTGAAGTGGTTGAGGTAGAGGGTCCTTTGATCTACTTAACCGATAACTAAAACAAAATACGAAACAACACTATTAGTAATAGTACAACACTATTAGTAAGTTAGTTGAACAGGCAGAACGAAAATCGTTCATAAGCTAATTAGAGCATAAATTCAATTTACAATTTAATGTTATTCATTTTTACAAATTTACATAGGATACAATTAAAAAGGGGTGAGAAAACATAGGAAAGGAGGCATTTTAGGGAAGTAGGACGAGGAATTTCGGGAGGGAGAATATCATAAAGGGAGTGACGAAGATTAGCACAGGAGAAGAAAATGTGGTTTCCATCTCCTTCGTCTAGACCGCATTCACAAAGAGCAGTACTCCTAATCCTGAGCTTGGCGAGGAACAAGGGGGTGCAGGAATGACCTAGTCTTAGGCGGCAGATTGTGGATGTAGTAGACTTGTTGGCCTTATGGAACTTAAAAAACCATGGAATGACGGGAATATCAGGTTGGATATCTGCATAATGTTTACCTTTGACCGATTTTGAGATGTTCCAAGCGACTTTCCATGATTTATCAAGAAGGGTTTTAGCATGGAGACAAAGGTCATGGGAGTATGTGTTATAACGTTCCAGGGAGCCAGATTGAGTAGCAGCTTTAGCACAGGAATCAGCGGTCTCATTGCCAGGAATGCCTGAGTGGCCCGGGATCCAAGCTAGTACCACGCTGATACCAAGATTGTGACAATCAAGGAGGGCCTTTTTGATATTAAGGATTAAGGGAAGGCGAGATAATGAACGGAAAGGGTTAGATAGAATTGCTTGAAGGCAACTCATAGAATCAGAGAAGATTATAGATTTGTTGAGGCGGTGGGATTTAACAAACAGAATAGCTTCTAGGAGAGCCAGAGCTTCGCCAGTAAAGACCGAAGTGAAAGGAGGACATTTAAAACTGAGGACTATATGGGTGAAGGGAATCCACGCAGCCGCCCCGACATTACCTTCTGCCGATAACTTTGACGCGTCGGTGAAGATGGGGCGCCACCCGTTAAAGTCCCTGTTAATGAGGGCGTTATAAGAGCCACGAGCATCGACGCAATCTTTGTTTATACCAACGTTAAGTAAAACATTTGGGCGAAAAACTAATGCATCATAAGGAGTAAGGAAAAGAGGGTTAGCAGGGTACTGAACAATAGGATTTGGGAGCAGAGAGAATGTTCTGAAACTCAGAAGGAGGCAGGGCATTTTTTCAGAGTTACGAGACAATTCAAGAAGGAGTTTTAACTTAGGGAGAAGGGGATGGTTCAAGTTTTGTACTAATTTGAAAAGAAATTTATCGGAGAGGTACTGTCTGCGCAGATTTAAGGGAGGCTCGCCACATTCAACCTGAATGGCGTTGATGGGAGAGGACTTCATAGCACCTATAATAATGCGTAGACACTTAGAATGGATTTTGCGGAGCATTTCTAAATTACTTTTGTTACAAGAGCTAAGGAGGAAGGAACCATAATCAAAATGACTACGGATAATAGCGTTGTATAGGAGTTTTTGGGAGTAGGGGTGAGACCCCCACCATACTCCAGAAAGAGAACGAAGGATATTAAGATTTTTTTCGCATTTCTGTGAAATTACGGGGAAGTGAGAGGAACCTGTCATTCTGGAGTCCAACTTGACTCCCAGGAATTTGACGTCGAGAGATTGGGGGATGATCTTATTCTGAACATAAATTCTAACGGGGGGGATAGACCTTTTTTTAGTGAAAACAACGACAGAACTTTTAGATGGGGAAAGGGATAAGCCGTGATTGTCTAACCAATCCGTAAGGTAACCAAGAGCCGAATTGAGTCGGCTGGTAGCGTGTTCTATAGAAGAAGCAGAGACATATAGGGCGAGGTCATCAGCATATTGCAAAATATTGCAAAAGGATTCTACAGACTGTTCAAGATCATGGGTGTATAAACTATAAAGAAGGGGGCTAAGAACCGAACCCTGTGGTAAACCTCTCCAGACTGTCTTAGGAGAAAGTAACCCAGAACTGGACCTAATAACGACAGATCTTTCCACTAATAAATTGTGAATAAAACGAACTATTTTCTCAGGGATTCTCAGCTGGGTGAGAAACAGAGTACTTACTTTGTATATGGTATGGTAAATGCTAGTACACTATATGACGTCTGACAGTGAGGGAGAGCTGTACAAAGAACTCTACATGCATCTTTATAGCTACGTTTCAAATAGGTCGGTATAAGAAGAATCAAAGGGCACTTTGTCCGGAACCTTCCCTTATTGGTTTTAAGAATTTTATTTCTCATATTGCCTGAAAAGCAGCGCTGGGGGAGTCTCGTTCTTTTCCAGCACATGCTGAGCCATTACCTTTCGGCACAGTTCGCGCTGAATGTGTGTCGAATAAATGTTTCTTTCCTTCTATCTATATTATAAAAAACTTACAGTCCACTTAAAATGAGATACAGTATAAGTACTTAATTATAAAATAATATAACAGTAAATATAGGTAGGTTCGCTTCCAGTGCGATAAGGGTTAAAAATAAGTTGTATAAGCCTTTACTTTACTTTTAAATACATTCATGTTATCACAATCTTTAATTTCATTAGGTTGTTTCTTGTACAGCTGTGCTCCCTCAAACAGTAGGTATCGTTTTCTTACCATCATTAGTTCATATTTTTATGAGTTGTAATTTGTTTTTGTTGTTTATTTAGTGTGAGCTTGTTATTTATGCTTTTGCATGTTAAGTTCTTAGAATGGAGTGGTGGGTTATGTTTTTAACTATTATGTACCTATGTGTTGTTAATATAAAGTTGTCTCATTTTTAACAGTTGCAGTGGGTTTAGATGGGTTTACGGCGGCTGATCTCCATATTTCAATTAGATATTCTAAGTGCGATTTAACCAGGGAGTTATATATCATAGTGCGTACTTTAATTGGGTTACAGTTTGCACCTTTACGTAATGCCCCTAGTGTTGACATAAGTTTATTTCTAATATGGTCAATATGTCGTCGACCCATTGTCCCAGGTATATTTCCTGAGTTGACCGTGTTAATATAACATTACTTAAAATAAGAGGTTGGAAGTCCGGTGTCTGCTTATTTTTTGCAGAAAAAATCATAAATCAAGTTTTTGCAGTGTTGATTATTAGTAATAGTACATTGTTACATGAGTGGTGAAAGTTACTAGGGGTTAATAGTTCGAGGGACAAAATAAGTCTTTCACCCGAGGTAAACACTGTGCTTTTCATTACGAATACAAGGAAAATAAAAATAAAAACAGGAATTGGCTAAAGAAATATTGCAAGGAAGTATAAACAATACTCTAAAACTCGAAAAAAAAAATCGGATTGCCGCCTATTTTGTTTATTTTTTCGTTGGCCTGCCAACTTCATTATTTAGCCATTATTTTTCATTTTCACCTTTAAATATTTTGCCCAAATCTATGTTATTTTAAAGGAATTGTTGAAACTTAATTATAATTAAGTCATTTAAAAATATATATTCTTGAATTAATACTTAACTTTATGTTATTTCAATTTTACATCGTGCTGTAATTGAGTGACTGTAGAAAAAGTTTGAACATGGTTCCATAGAAATGTGAAAATTAAACTAGTTTTTTTTATAATTTGACAGCTGTCAGTTGAAAGCGAAACTCCCGGGCCTAAAAAGTATTACTTTCAACCCGCTTCTCAGGCAACTTCAGACCTACTTTCAGAGTATGAGTAATGAAAATTATATTTTAACCATTCTTTAAGCAGATGAAGGTCCTTTTGTGCGTCCGTTATAATGTTATGTATAGACTTATTGAAGTAGACGAGACAGGTGTCGTCTGCATATACAAGCTGAAACAGAAAGGGTTTATACTTTTTTTTTTAAAACTTAACTTCTTAATTCTAAAACTATCAGCTTTGGAGGAAATTTGAAAAACAAAAGGTGTTATAGGCTGTTGATAGATTTCATAAGTCTACAAAACCTTTAGTACTTCAACTGTCTCTGAAAGCAGATAGTTTTAGACTTACAAAGCTGCAAAAAATTAGTATACCCTTTCTGTTTCACCAGGTGCCAGATATGCCTATTTTATTAATATAAGGTTACGTAATTAAGAAAAGCAACGGACTGATAATGGAACCCTGCGGACAGCCGTATGACACCTTTTGAATCGAACTAGTATAGGTATTTGTTTTAACGATCTGTTGTCTGTCATTTAAATAAGACTCAAAAATATTGTACGCCTGCGCCGTGATGCCTATATTATTTAGTTTCTGCAGATGGTAGCTCACTGTGACGAAGGCTTTTTAAAATCTATGAAGATCCCTAAGGAAACATTTCCTTGGTCGATGTTAGTTTTAATTTTAGTTATTGGATCTGCTGCCGCTGTAAGAGTACACGACCTAGGACGAAAGCCGTTCCTACAGTTCGTCTTATCCTTATAGCTTCGATCACGTTGCATATAAATATTGTTCTGTTGCAGTTGATTGGTATCGCCATATGATGCTAGAAAACGTTTGCACATGGTGGCATCAGCAATATACATAGATGTGTTCGGTGGACGCGCGCGCCCGCTGGCCCGCTGGCCCGCTGGCCCGCTCGCCTGCGAGCCAATACCGGCGCGAGTGGGACACAACATCGAGTGTTGATAGATATAAAGTTGATTGACGGTATTGGGCCCGTATTAATAAATCGATCTCAAGTTAAGAGAGAACTTGCAAATGTCATCCTAACGTCATACCAGCTCACAGTGACATGTCAACATCGTACTTAAGATCACTTTCTACTATTACCGACTGGCTAGATTTATTACGGGCCTTAGTATAATTCTTTGTAGTTCAAGCTGATCGTGATACACAATTTAGTCATAAATAATTGATACAAAGAATTATACGCATGCATGTACTATTATGGGCATGTGTGTATAACATAAAACAATGTACTAATCGATATTCAGATATAAATAAACACGCACAGTTAATCGGAAATGCAAGTTTATTACTTTAAAAGCATTGTTTTCATTATTATAAACCACTGATAAAACTACCTCATCTGACCTTCGAATTTCGCATAAATATAATACAATACAGTATTGTATAGGTGCGTGCGGTGCGTGCCCGGCGACGTCAGCAGCCTCCCCGGGCAGCGGGCGCGCGCTACACATATAGTATTATTACAAAATAAACTCTATATATACAGCGATTAGATGCAATAATGTAGATATTCAGGTTCAGGAGCAGGTCCGCGCGCACGCCCGGCGCGGGCGCGGCTTGTGTCGCTCAATGCATATAACATGAATTAGTCTTTAGATGTTGACCATGTTCTAATGGACACGTCCACTGCGACTGAGAGCCCACACGCTCGGCTCGGAACTAATGTTGATATACGGAAAGGTCATTTTATTTGTGTTTCGTAGATTCCCACTTTATTATTTGGATATTAGTCTATTTAAAAAGGTATTAAATTTAATCGGAAATAGTTGATAAAGTGGTAAGAAAGCGCGTTAAATAAATGTTCGTGAACCTCCAACTGCAGTGAACGTGTCGCCGCGCCTATCGGTGACATATACAAGGAATTATTTGTACCTTCAAATCCGTTTTGTTCTCATTTCAATTAACATTAAATTAGGAAAAGCATTTATAAAAGGGAGAATAGTTGTCGAGCGAGACGTCGTGACACCTCGTGCACCTCCAGACCGATACCCAATGGAACATACGTATATTGTACCAATCATATAGCTGCCGGTTCGTTTATTATTTGCGTACAATCAATTATAACCCCTAAATTTATAGTTTTTTATCCATTTATACAATGGCTTTACAAAGCATTATTGAGAACAAAAGTGCACTGTAAGGCTATTGTAAATCGATTGTTTTTTTATATCAATATTGGGGTTAAAGTGCAAGATTAATCACTAATGCAGGCTTTGGCGTGCGGCTCTGAGTGCACTCAGTTATAATGCCAGTAAACAATGAACGCCGCTCAAACCTATTATTATGCAACACACATTTAGCGCAACGTCGAGATACACAAATAAAAGTGATATTATCCTTCTCCCGCTCCCTCATACTAGAAACAGGGGGTTCTCCTCCTGTTTCTAGTATACCTAATGGAGTATTTTTTATTATTATACAACAGTTCACAGGGCCGAGATTGTGTTGCACCAACCGACGCGAAAAACATGTTGTTGACGTCACACCATACTATCCGGGTATTGCTAATATTATGAAGCGAGTGTCGAATGCAACGCCCGGGCCGACCCCGGCGGGCCCCGGCAGGCCCCGGCGGGCCCCGGCGGGCCCCGGCAGGCCCCGGCGGCCCCGGCAGGCCCCGGCGGGCCCCGGCAGGCCCCGGCGGGCCCCGGCAGGCCCCGGCGGGCCCCGGCGGCGGGCGACCTCGTGACATATCGAATATTTTAACGAGTAAATGGTAACAATCGGGCGTTTCAATTCACAATAGTAAGCCGGCTACTTCGATAAAGGAAAGAAAGCCAGCTACCCTTGCGCGCTTCACGTGCGCGATACAATGCCGCAAGCTATTACGATGCTGAATGAAAAAATACAATTATTATATTAGGTATTATTATTTCGAATATAATTTTATCTACAAATTGCAACCAAAATAATATCTGCCTAGAATAAAATTAAAAACAATTATGTAAATTACAAAACGCCGGCCGACGATGCTCCCGTACCATACACTTGAATCCAAATACCATCGCACCAACATTATATTAAATCGAGGAGATGTCACCGCACTATTTATACGTTCAAAAGTGACGTAGTAAACGCGAGTGACGTCAACTCCCGAGAAAGGACAGGTTTCACTTGTTATATTATAGGCAGGTAGGATCATCAGTACTGGCGGACGGGAGCACCGCGAGCCGCGAGCACACGCACACACGCACGCACACACTCACACACACACACACACACACACACACACACACACACACACACACTCAACAGCCCCGCGAGCGTCGGCTCGGGGCCGCTTACCGCGCAACACTTCCATAAACCGAATTAAAATATATGAAACCGTCCACTTCCTACAAAGCTACACTTATCGCTACCGATGCATAGCGCTACAGTCGTCTATGTCCCAACTTAAAATCTAATCAAAATATTGTATCTTACATATCGTAACATATTTGGTTCTCACTAAAGTAAACTCAATCACACTCGGCCACGCGGAATCACAACAACATATAGCGACTCATATAGTATATCTGTGTGTATAGTTTATAAACAAGGCGTCGGGCCAGCCGGCAGCCTTGCACAGATGTCGGTACAGACGGATCTCAAACATGCTATCAAACAATGTTGTAATGGCTGTGCTAGGCGCCATCGTATTATGCTAGGTGCAAGTAAAGAGCTTGAATGTTAACATAATGTTTACGGAATATGGAGCTCTGGTGCCGGGCGACCGGCAGGCGGTCGCGACACACTGTCGTAGTACACTAACATCTATAATCGAAATAAATATCACCACTAAATTAAGACGTACAATTAAAATGTAGAGTTCAGCTCCCTTAGAGCCGGCTACGATAAAATATAAATCTTAAAACACGGTAAAAATAATAACAACTTTGTCGGGTTCGTGCGTGACGCGGCGGCGCGTAATATCAATATCAACAGTCCCCGCGAACAACAACGCACCAGCCCCGCCCGCCGCTGCACTCGATATCAACTTATCAAATCAATTGCAATTGTATTCATACACCTATTCATTTTTCGATCAATACCACAAGATGGTATCTGACAAACATACACCTCGGGGCTCGACTGCCAAGTAATTGCGGTAAAACATATAAGTAATAGCACAGGCTGGTGATAAAATAATTAAAATAAAGTCACGCTGCGCCTAGTGATATGTCGGCAGCTGGTCGACTTCAAGTCGGGCGGTATTGCCTGCCGGCGGGCCGCGGGCGGTCTAGAAGAGCCTGGCGCGGCGCTTGAGCTCGTTGCGGCGCCACTGCGGCAGGCGGTAGAAGTCCTGCCGCCCGATCTGCAGGATCGCCTCGAATTCCGCGTCCGACAGGTGCCGCTGGGATAACAACAAACACCGATTAGATGCGAGAGTACGGGCAACATTCCAAACTAGTACCACGTCGTATGGACGATGATAAATGGGACTGAAACTCTACAAACAGTACGGTTATCTCTTCGTGCTAACAATTGGCTAGCGTATTCAATGAGTGCGTAGTGTGTAGCGTGTACAGAGAGGGTGGTGTACAAGGCGTGGTTGGGCGGGGAGTACCTCCAGGTTGAGCCGGTCCACGTCGGGCGGCAGGCGGTAGTTGGTGATGAGCAGCAGGTGGTACGGGTACAGCTTGGCGGGCTCGTGCAGCAGGTGCGAGGTGGCCATGTTGGGCAGCGAGCGGCGCACGCCCCCGCCCCCGCCGCCGCCGGCCCCGCCCCCGCCGCCCGCGCGCCGCCCGCCCGGCGCGCCGCCCGCGCCGCTGCCGCCGCGGTGCACCACGCCGCCGTCCGTCGTCTGGAGATCATTCCAGATTGTAATATCGCGCTTCAAAGGGCTTGATGTCCCTGACTATGCATGCGACTATTAATGTTTCGCCCAACACGAAATAAGAGAAAAACGCTACTCACCACAGCACTCCTGTCCACGTCCGTTATGGAGCCGGCAGATACTGAAATGGAAATACCAGAGCGTATACTATTCATCCTCCGCCTGAACCCCCCCTGAACAAACGAAGATTATAAATAAAACACATTAATAACTTATTGTATACTGTGTTAAGCCAAGCGTTCATGCTATGAACACAGCGTGTGGACGAACTAGGGAAGCGTTTATCCATCGCAATTTGTTTATAAGTTTCATAAATAATTGTTTGAGAATATACAAGCCAGAATGAATCAGAACCTAAAGTGATCACTAGACGCTCGATAGACCGCCAGATTTACAAATTTGCTTAATTTATTTTACTGGCAGATAACTTCCTCTCGTGGAATTATTAAGTAGCTCGCGACGCTCCCGCTCGAACACGATCTCCTAAAATAGTGGTATCGGCATTGAGGAAGCACTCTGTCACAGTCATTCTTAAATATAAAATCCGTATAATTATATAAGTCGGGCGAACACGCTTACACCAAGGACCGACCTTGATGCAAGGAAGTTTTATGCTGATGTCGATCGTTACTTCTCAAATTAAAGACAAAGAGATAGAAGATTTTTTATGCCGATAGATCAAAGACGACTATAATTGCATACTGGAAAAGATAGACTGCGAGCATTTTGACAACTGCTGACGGGATACGAAATAAATCCAAGAATCCGAAATAATAACGAATTGTGTATACCCTTTGATAAAGGAAGTCTTTTATCAAAGTGTATACCTAATATGTATATTAGATTTTGTGCTGTGAAGGTCATTACAAATGGTCAACTTTGTTTTAATTGGTATTTCTGTATGGTATTGTTGTCCCTACGTACACCCGACGTAAATGTACGCAATATAAAGTTTCCATGGCATGTCAGTTCCATGGAGTGGCAGGAGCGTCTAATGCACTAAGGTCAGGCTGCCTACTCAGTGGTCCAACAAGCTGGGGGTGTCTAGAGGCGGCCGCCCGTGTACTGGTGCTCGTCTGTCATGACGCATGGTGCCTACACGGTGTGTCAAGCGGCTAATATACACTATATAATAGTTGTAGGTCGGTTCAACTTCAAAAGGGCAGATGTGACTTGATCGGATGACAGTCCGATCAGAAGTAAAATAACTGTCGTACAATGATTTAATATAAAATAAATACAAATATGATATAATGAGTGTGTGCGTAAGTATGTATTGCGGGGGCGGGGGCGAGGGGGCGCGGGAGCGGGGGCTACTTACTGCACAGGTCCGTCCGCACTGCGCGCGCACAACACACAACCACACGTCAGAATGTACCGCGCGCTCACGACACACGACACACATTGTACTAAACACTGTCCCAGTAACTTACAACATCTCATATATATTATATATTATATTCCATGAGTATGCTAATTATGTAATATATTTTATGTGTTAACATAGTTTGAACAAACATTTATTTGCGTACAGAAATTAGGATAATTCTGATAAGTTCGCTCCACTCAATAACACGTGCCCCATAAGTGTCTTACATATCGACAAGTAACTAAATATTTTAAGTAATTAGAAGATAGGACATAATATTATAATAAATATACATATAAGGTTCAAATCCCGGCTCGCAACTCTGGGTTTTTTCGAAATCTATATGCTAATCATAATTTCTATATTATTATCACTCGCTTAATACGGTGAAGGAAAACATCGTTAGGAAACCTGCATGTCTTAAAAAATCTAACCAATTTTAGAAAGAGTAGTGCTGTGTCACTTTGTTGCAAAAATGTAAGTGGTCCCGTAGGCCTCAACAAAATAGACGCTTCGACTTTGAGTCGGTGTGTGGAATGCGAGTGGTATAAATAGCGTGTGTACTCACTATCTGACTTGCCGCTGCTGAAGTCGGTGCTATGCGTCTTGTCGCCCATGCCGCTGAACGTGAAG
Organism: Notodonta ziczac; assembly: GCA_918843915.1. NCBI lineage: Eukaryota > Metazoa > Arthropoda > Insecta > Lepidoptera > Notodontidae > Notodonta > Notodonta ziczac. Next base: position 9,045,912 of record OU974060.1, on the reverse strand, counting down.
TCCCCCTGCAGTTGACAAACACCACATTAGCACAATATCCAAGATACAACGCGGCCGACCAGCTACTGGTCACTCTCCCTCCCGCTTTAGCCAGCTCCACTATTTGTCAATTTCAATTTCGAGACGCTCTTATAGTGGCGTCACGACGCTTTTATAGTGGCTTCGAGACGCTCTTATAGTAGCGTCACGACGCTTTTATAGTGGCTTCGAGACGCTCTTATAGTGGCGTCACGACGCTCTTATAGTGGCGTCACGACGCTCTTATAGTGGCGTCACGACGCTTTTATAGTGGCTTCGAGACGCTCTTATAGTGGCGTCACGACGCTTTTATAGTGGCTTCGAGACGCTCTTATAGTGGCGTCACGACGCTTTTATAGTGGCTTCGAGACGCTCTTATAGTAGCGTCACGACGCTTTTATAGTGGCTTCGAGACGCTCTTATAGTAGCGTCGCGACGCTTTTATAGTGGCTTCGAGACGCTCTTATAGTAGCGTCACGACGCTTCTATAGTGGCTTCGAGACGCTCTTATAGTGGCGTCACCAGTAGCCCGTAGTCGGCGTTGAACGTCTCCAGTTCCCGCATGCCATCCCCCCCACCCACACAGTCGCACAGACACACAGACACACAGACAGTAGGCAGGCCGGAGTGTCCGGGCGGGCGCGTACTCACCGCGGTGCTCGAGGAGAAGGTGTGCGAGCGCGGCGCCAGGCCGTAGCCGGGCCGCGGCGCCGCCCGCAGCGACGACACCACTGCAACACACTACACGTACTCACCGCGGTGCTCGAGGAGAAGGTGTGCGAGCGCGGCGCCAGGCCGTAGCCGGGCCGCGGCGCCGCCCGCAGCGACGACACCACTGCAACACACTACACGTACTCACCGCGGTGCTCGAGGAGAAGGTGTGCGAGCGCGGCGCCAGGCCGTAGCCGGGCCGCGGCGCCGCCCGCAGCGACGACACCACTGCAACACACTACACGTACTCACCGCGGTGCTCGAGGAGAAGGTGTGCGAGCGCGGCGCCAGGCCGTAGCCGGGCCGCGGCGCCGCCCGCAGCGACGACACCACTGCAACACACTACACGTACTCACCGCGGTGCTCGAGGAGAAGGTGTGCGAGCGCGGCGCCAGGCCGTAGCCGGGCCGCGGCGCCGCCCGCAGCGACGACACCACTGCAACACACTACACGTACTCACCGCGGTGCTCGAGGAGAAGGTGTGCGAGCGCGGCGCCAGGCCGTAGCCGGGCCGCGGCGCCGCCCGCAGCGACGACACCACTGCAACACACTACACGTACTCACCGCGGTGCTCGAGGAGAAGGTGTGCGAGCGCGGCGCCAGGCCGTAGCCGGGCCGCGGCGCCGCCCGCAGCGACGACACCACTGCAACACACTACACGTACTCACCGCGGTGCTCGAGGAGAAGGTGTGCGAGCGCGGCGCCAGGCCGTAGCCGGGCCGCGGCGCCGCCCGCAGCGACGACACCACTGCAACACACTACACGTACTCACCGCGGTGCTCGAGGAGAAGGTGTGCGAGCGCGGCGCCAGGCCGTAGCCGGGCCGCGGCGCCGCCCGCAGCGACGACACCACTGCAACACACTACACGTACTCACCGCGGTGCTCGAGGAGAAGGTGTGCGAGCGCGGCGCCAGGCCGTAGCCGGGCCGCGGCGCCGCCCGCAGCGACGACACCACTGCAACACACTACACGTACTCACCGCGGTGCTCGAGGAGAAGGTGTGCGAGCGCGGCGCCAGGCCGTAGCCGGGCCGCGGCGCCGCCCGCAGCGACGACACCACTGCAACACACTACACGTACTCACCGCGGTGCTCGAGGAGAAGGTGTGCGAGCGCGGCGCCAGGCCGTAGCCGGGCCGCGGCGCCGCCCGCAGCGACGACACCACTGCAACACACTACACGTACTCACCGCGGTGCTCGAGGAGAAGGTGTGCGAGCGCGGCGCCAGGCCGTAGCCGGGCCGCGGCGCCGCCCGCAGCGACGACACCACTGCAACACACTACACGTACTCACCGCGGTGCTCGAGGAGAAGGTGTGCGAGCGCGGCGCCAGGCCGTAGCCGGGCCGCGGCGCCGCCCGCAGCGACGACACCACTGCAACACACTACACGTACTCACCGCGGTGCTCGAGGAGAAGGTGTGCGAGCGCGGCGCCAGGCCGTAGCCGGGCCGCGGCGCCGCCCGCAGCGACGACACCACTGCAACACCGCGCGCCGTCACACTACACGCCTCTGTACCCGCCCCTACACTGCCCTGCACTACCCGCACCCACCCGGGGGACCTAACACTAACTTAACCGCTTAACATGTCATGACTGGTGTCAGTTTACGTACCTACTATCATAAAATTGCTACTGACGCCAATCACCACAATCTCTATACACTAACTTAAAATTAGATTTAAACTAGACTTATTTTCGGTCGAAGTACGATAGAACTGGGATTTTAATAACAAATAATTGTCGTATAAAAATGTCCCTCAAACGTAACTGGACTTGCGACTTTACTTGCACGAAGGGCGTGAGGACTGATTGATTGAATTTGTAAAAAAAAATATTAACTCATAAGTATCAATTGTTTTATTTTATGAAGTATTGTGAAGTAATACATTATTATCTATTGATGTTCGCTGCAACTACTCGGCTATGACGACATCGGACATACCTACGCTTGCTAGTATTGTGTTCGAAACTTGTCGGTATTGTTTCCATTATACTGTTATTTGAAAATTAATTTACTGTAATCATAAAACATAGGTACGATACATAATTGTGTAACTCTTTTTAAAGTATCACCGTTACAAATATTATAAATGAGAGAGGAACTTTGTTTGTCCGTCTGTTTGTTACGTTTTCAAGCCGCCGAACACTGGCCGCTGGCAAGTAAATAAACATATAGTGGTACTTGTAAAGTCGCATGTCTGTCTGACAACGTCCGGTCCGTTGCTACCAAAAAATATATTCATAATATGAGGGATCATTGAGTGATAGACGCGCGCCGCAGTTCAGTCGCCTCCGGCCGCGTCACCTGAGCACTCACGCGGCGCGCGCGCGGCCCCAGCGCGGCGGGCAGCGTGCTGGCGCGCCACGCCCCGCCCGCCCCGCCCGCCCCGCCCCCGCCCCCGCCCGGCAACGCTACACACACTCGCGCTGTACTAACGGCCGTAACATGCCATACCGCGCCGCCCGCGCCGCCGCCGGGTGTCTCGCTCGAGTATCGCTTTATACAACACGCAGAAATCAACTTGGCACCTGAGAGGAATGCCTTCCCCTCCCACCACACCCCACCGCCTACCACTCTCGCCCTCGACGTGTCAGTACGGTCAGTAAATTCAATGCTACCGCTACGCACGCGTGTCCTTTGTGTTTATTTCGTTGTTATTATTGTTGGACAAAATATTGAGAATGAGACAAAACATATTTTAGTAACCAATTTAGTAGGTACGCACGCGAACCGCGCGCCCGTGAACTTCGCTTGAAAACGTGCCCATCCACATTCGCAAAGTCACAATCACTTGTGTCGAGGGGTCTTATAGGGGTACTTGATTTCTTATGCAGTTAGTACATCCCTATGACGTCATTACACCGAGGTGTCTAGTTAATTTCTACGTGTTGTAAATGAATATATTTTTCACGATTCCCGCCACATTCAGTAACGGACTACCGGTTGAATTCGGTATTGTATTTATACAAAAGCTTAGTACTTCCGAGCCGTCCTTCAGACGAAAGCTCGGCTCGACGAGACACCCGCCTGGACATGCGATCTGCGCGCGGGCGCGAGACGGAGCTGCGCTAGGTTCTCCTCCCATCGAAAATACATCAATTCCCAAACAAATCATGTTTATTTTCTGAGCAAGTTATAATTTATTTATACAGGAGTACGACGGAGACTAAAAATATATTGTACCTTACAGCAGCTCAACCTCGCATACTAAAAACATCAAACGTTATAATACACAGTCAAATAATTATTTAATTGTTGGAATACAGACACCGATATTGCATGTTGACTGTATATTACGGCAGCATCCACACGGTCGCGTCAACCAGTACAGGTTGGTTACAACATTATCGCTTGTCTAAACCGTGTGCATGTGCACCATGCTGAATGCAATTGCAACATAACATTGAACATACAAAACAATTATCGAATGCCCGTTCTAAGGTAAATATCATACATATAAATAAATAAATAATAAAAGCAATTATCGTAGTGATTATTTAAGTAATTATTGGGTTGTAAATAAAAACCAATATAACTAACCAGCAAGAACAAACCCAGATCAAAATGATTTGTTCCCATTAATAATATTGTCATTATGTATATTTGACAGATCATAACAAAAGACATAAAGTTATATATAGGCCCGCGATGAATTTATTTTGATTAGTAAATGAAATGTGCTGTTGTAGAACGTATGGTCTGATGAAGCGGGAGTATTTAGTTACATACATATAGCATAGGCAAGGTAATAAATATTAATATAACAAGATAAATACTATTACATATTATGAAGTACAGTGTACCAGTGAATACTCAGAATGGTAATGTAATAAGAAGCTGTAAGCGACAACAGATCACGAAACACAAGCAATGTATGACGCTGCCGCCGCCGCCGCCGCCGCCGCCGTCGTAGACAAATATATACATAAAGTCTAATTTGAAAACGTCTGTCGTCGTTTTTTTGTATAAGAAACTACAAAACATTTTTTTCCAGTTATTATCTCTATAAGGCAATTCATGAAAATCGTTTTTAACAAGTTCGCATAGGAATCGCAAAGCGTTCGGCCCTGCTCGGGTTTCACACCAGCGACTAACGACTTCATATAAGAGCAAATGGTATAGTGATATTTGAGTGTGAATAAAAAATAATTGACTGAAAATTCACAGATGATACCACAGTGAACAAAATAATAATAATTTTATGTAATAAAAATAGTTTTTCTACATAGAAACAACATGTCGGCGGGGCAGAGCAAGGCGGAGTATACTAGTATAGTATGTACGTACTTGTGCAAGGCAGTCTCACCTGTGCCGCCGCGCGCGCCGGCCGCGCCGCCCGCGCCGCAGCACCAGCTAATAGCACAAGCGTTCTGCGCGCACGCACACTCACACTCATTATGAGCTCCGGTCTATCCATACCATAGCAGTCAGTCTCCATTTATGTTATTTTATTAGTACGTTTTACTAAGTACTTGTGAAAAATTACCGATTTGAATGATTATTTTAAATATAATTTTCTCTACTTTTATATAAGAGTCTCGACTTAATAATAATATTTTTAAAGCAATTATTTGACACATTAAAAGATAAAAATATCCCTCCAAAATCCTGACCCTTAAAATCTTTTCTTTTATAGGTTTTAATTATTTGATTGTCTCATGTTACCAAACGATTTATTTGACGATACCGCAATAACGCTTGTGCTTATATAAATACTTTGATAAAAACAATAATTCCACGAGGGTGGGTCGCAATGAAAGACAAAGCCTAGATATGGGACGCGCACAATAAATCGAAATTAACGTGTGTTCCGAGAGCGAAGTAAATCAGGACTATGTATAGATAGAGATGTATCTCACTGACATTTATTAAATACGCTGAACTGGCTTTACCTACTGGAGAGTCTATTTTAGCGCACTGTTCAACATCTAATAAAATATGATATAACCTATCAGCAGTTTAAAAATTGTTACGTCGCTCGAAGCCAGTCCGGTGTATTGAATAGACGCGAGCGAGGCGTGTACAAGCGCGGTCACCGGCGCGCGCCTGCGCAGGACCAATGTACTGCGCACGCGGCACGGTCGTTACCCAGCATCTACGCTCTGTCCTTTCTGTCAGAGCACAGTGGAGTGCATTGTGCAGTGGGAAAATATATACTGATAACAGTTTATTACAACTGTCCAATGATCTCCACCGTGCATCATACGCAATGTAAACATCAGATACGATGTTATAGTAGAGCTTAATCTAAGAGAGCAGATCCCCGTCAGCTAGCCGCGGAACAAGTTAGTGTCGGGTAAGGGACGGTACAGAGGTGCAAGTTAGTAGGAAACCAGTATGTATAACCCTTACTGATATAAACCTTAGCGAATACCCTCATTCATGACCACCCTCCGCGCTTCCAGCGACTGGCGTCAAATTACAAATTGAACGCTGGCAGCGGACAACACTGCGATGAACAGTGAGGCTAGTCGCTGGAAGTGCGGAGCGTTATGCAGATTTTTCACCTTAGAATAGACATTAGAAAATTCATTCAATTCCAAGACAGAGGGTCGGATGTATGCGCGGCGCTCGCGAGCCTGCTCCATCGCATATCGGTAAATTGTTTGCTCGCCATTCTCCCGAAATAATGTTCCAAAGGTATAATTTGTATGTGCAGCAATCGCATACATGCTTTTATCTCGGGAGGACCAATGTGCACAGATAAATTTTATTTAATCAGCAGCCGGCGGAGCAGGCCGCATGGCCGGTAGAAATTAATCGATCTTAAGCTCCAAACTCGAGCGCACTCCCGGGATATCATTTCGTAGGAGGGAGGGCGCTGCGAGAGGGAGGGCGGCGCGTACCGTTGTAGGTGGGGATGTGCGAGTGGCTGGCGTGCTCGGCGGAGTGCTCGTCGGCGCGCTGCTCCAGCGAGCGCGACGGCGACGCGCCCACCGGCGACGAGTAGCGCAGCCGCGGCAGGGGCTCGCGCGACGCCGACGGAGTCCTACACACACCGACCGACATTATACTATAGCGACGCGCCCACCGGCGACGAGTAGCGCAGCCGCGGCAGGGGCTCGCGCGACGCCGACGGAGTCCTACACACACCGACCGACATTATACTATAGCGACGCGCCCACCGGCGACGAGTAGCGCAGCCGCGGCAGGGGCTCGCGCGACGCCGACGGAGTCCTACACACACCGACCGACATTATACTATCGCGACGCGCCCACCGGCGACGAGTAGCGCAGCCGCGGCAGGGGCTCGCGCGACGCCGACGGAGTCCTACACACACCGACCGACATTATACTATAGCGACGCGCCCACCGGCGACGAGTAGCGCAGCCGCGGCAGGGGCTCGCGCGACGCCGACGGAGTCCTACACACACCGACCGACATTATACTATAGCGACGCGCCCACCGGCGACGAGTAGCGCAGCCGCGGCAGGGGCTCGCGCGACGCCGACGGAGTCCTACACACACCGACCGACATTATACTATAGCGACGCGCCCACCGGCGACGAGTAGCGCAGCCGCGGCAGGGGCTCGCGCGACGCCGACGGAGTCCTACACACACCGACCGACATTATACTATAGCGACGCGCCCACCGGCGACGAGTAGCGCAGCCGCGGCAGGGGCTCGCGCGACGCCGACGGAGTCCTACACACACCGACCGACATTATACTATAGCGACGCGCCCACCGGCGACGAGTAGCGCAGCCGCGGCAGGGGCTCGCGCGACGCCGACGGAGTCCTACACACACCGACCGACATTATACTATAGCGACGCGCCCACCGGCGACGAGTAGCGCAGCCGCGGCAGGGGCTCGCGCGACGCCGACGGAGTCCTACACACACCGACCGACATTATACTATAGCGACGCGCCCACCGGCGACGAGTAGCGCAGCCGCGGCAGGGGCTCGCGCGACGCCGACGGAGTCCTACACACACCGACCGACATTATACTATAGCGACGCGCCCACCGGCGACGAGTAGCGCAGCCGCGGCAGGGGCTCGCGCGACGCCGACGGAGTCCTACACACACCGACCGACATTATACTATAGCGACGCGCCCACCGGCGACGAGTAGCGCAGCCGCGGCAGGGGCTCGCGCGACGCCGACGGAGTCCTACACACACCGACCGACATTATACTATAGCGACGCGCCCACCGGCGACGAGTAGCGCAGCCGCGGCAGGGGCTCGCGCGACGCCGACGGAGTCCTACACACACCGACCGACATTATACTATAGCGACGCGCCCACCGGCGACGAGTAGCGCAGCCGCGGCAGGGGCTCGCGCGACGCCGACGGAGTCCTACACACACCGACCGACATTATACTATAGCGACGCGCCCACCGGCGACGAGTAGCGCAGCCGCGGCAGGGGCTCGCGCGACGCCGACGGAGTCCTACACACACCGACCGACATTATACTATAGCGACGCGCCCACCGGCGACGAGTAGCGCAGCCGCGGCAGGGGCTCGCGCGACGCCGACGGAGTCCTACACACACCGACCGACATTATACTATAGCGACGCGCCCACCGGCGACGAGTAGCGCAGCCGCGGCAGGGGCTCGCGCGACGCCGACGGAGTCCTACACACACCGACCGACATTATACTATAGCGACGCGCCCACCGGCGACGAGTAGCGCAGCCGCGGCAGGGGCTCGCGCGACGCCGACGGAGTCCTACACACACCGACCGACATTATACTATAGCGACGCGCCCACCGGCGACGAGTAGCGCAGCCGCGGCAGGGGCTCGCGCGACGCCGACGGAGTCCTACACACACCGACCGACATTATACTATAGCGACGCGCCCACCGGCGACGAGTAGCGCAGCCGCGGCAGGGGCTCGCGCGACGCCGACGGAGTCCTACACACACCGACCGACATTATACTATAGCGACGCGCCCACCGGCGACGAGTAGCGCAGCCGCGGCAGGGGCTCGCGCGACGCCGACGGAGTCCTACACACACCGACCGACATTATACTATAGCGACGCGCCCACCGGCGACGAGTAGCGCAGCCGCGGCAGGGGCTCGCGCGACGCCGACGGAGTCCTACACACACCGACCGACATTATACTATAGCGACGCGCCCACCGGCGACGAGTAGCGCAGCCGCGGCAGGGGCTCGCGCGACGCCGACGGAGTCCTACACACACCGACCGACATTATACTATAGCGACGCGCCCACCGGCGACGAGTAGCGCAGCCGCGGCAGGGGCTCGCGCGACGCCGACGGAGTCCTACACACACCGACCGACATTATACTATAGCGACGCGCCCACCGGCGACGAGTAGCGCAGCCGCGGCAGGGGCTCGCGCGACGCCGACGGAGTCCTACACACACCGACCGACATTATACTATAGCGACGCGCCCACCGGCGACGAGTAGCGCAGCCGCGGCAGGGGCTCGCGCGACGCCGACGGAGTCCTACACACACCGACCGACATTATACTATAGCGACGCGCCCACCGGCGACGAGTAGCGCAGCCGCGGCAGGGGCTCGCGCGACGCCGACGGAGTCCTACACACACCGACCGACATTATACTATAGCGACGCGCCCACCGGCGACGAGTAGCGCAGCCGCGGCAGGGGCTCGCGCGACGCCGACGGAGTCCTACACACACCGACCGACATTATACTATAGCGACGCGCCCACCGGCGACGAGTAGCGCAGCCGCGGCAGGGGCTCGCGCGACGCCGACGGAGTCCTACACACACCGACCGACATTATACTATAGCGACGCGCCCACCGGCGACGAGTAGCGCAGCCGCGGCAGGGGCTCGCGCGACGCCGACGGAGTCCTACACACACCGACCGACATTATACTATAGCGACGCGCCCACCGGCGACGAGTAGCGCAGCCGCGGCAGGGGCTCGCGCGACGCCGACGGAGTCCTACACACACCGACCGACATTATACTATAGCGACGCGCCCACCGGCGACGAGTAGCGCAGCCGCGGCAGGGGCTCGCGCGACGCCGACGGAGTCCTACACACACCGACCGACATTATACTATAGCGACGCGCCCACCGGCGACGAGTAGCGCAGCCGCGGCAGGGGCTCGCGCGACGCCGACGGAGTCCTACACACACCGACCGACATTATACTATAGCGACGCGCCCACCGGCGACGAGTAGCGCAGCCGCGGCAGGGGCTCGCGCGACGCCGACGGAGTCCTACACACACCGACCGACATTATACTATAGCGACGCGCCCACCGGCGACGAGTAGCGCAGCCGCGGCAGGGGCTCGCGCGACGCCGACGGAGTCCTACACACACCGACCGACATTATACTATAGCGACGCGCCCACCGGCGACGAGTAGCGCAGCCGCGGCAGGGGCTCGCGCGACGCCGACGGAGTCCTACACACACCGACCGACATTATACTATAGCGACGCGCCCACCGGCGACGAGTAGCGCAGCCGCGGCAGGGGCTCGCGCGACGCCGACGGAGTCCTACACACACCGACCGACATTATACTATAGCGACGCGCCCACCGGCGACGAGTAGCGCAGCCGCGGCAGGGGCTCGCGCGACGCCGACGGAGTCCTACACACACCGACCGACATTATACTATAGCGACGCGCCCACCGGCGACGAGTAGCGCAGCCGCGGCAGGGGCTCGCGCGACGCCGACGGAGTCCTACACACACCGACCGACATTATACTATAGCGACGCGCCCACCGGCGACGAGTAGCGCAGCCGCGGCAGGGGCTCGCGCGACGCCGACGGAGTCCTACACACACCGACCGACATTATACTATAGCGACGCGCCCACCGGCGACGAGTAGCGCAGCCGCGGCAGGGGCTCGCGCGACGCCGACGGAGTCCTACACACACCGACCGACATTATACTATAGCGACGCGCCCACCGGCGACGAGTAGCGCAGCCGCGGCAGGGGCTCGCGCGACGCCGACGGAGTCCTACACACACCGACCGACATTATACTATAGCGACGCGCCCACCGGCGACGAGTAGCGCAGCCGCGGCAGGGGCTCGCGCGACGCCGACGGAGTCCTACACACACCGACCGACATTATACTATAGCGACGCGCCCACCGGCGACGAGTAGCGCAGCCGCGGCAGGGGCTCGCGCGACGCCGACGGAGTCCTACACACACCGACCGACATTATACTATAGCGACGCGCCCACCGGCGACGAGTAGCGCAGCCGCGGCAGGGGCTCGCGCGACGCCGACGGAGTCCTACACACACCGACCGACATTATACTATAGCGACGCGCCCACCGGCGACGAGTAGCGCAGCCGCGGCAGGGGCTCGCGCGACGCCGACGGAGTCCTACACACACCGACCGACATTATACTATAGCGACGCGCCCACCGGCGACGAGTAGCGCAGCCGCGGCAGGGGCTCGCGCGACGCCGACGGAGTCCTACACACACCGACCGACATTATACTATAGCGACGCGCCCGCCGGCGACGAGTAGCGCAGCCGCGGCAGGGGCTCGCGCGACGCCGACGGAGTCCTACACACACCGACCGACATTATACTATAGCGACGCGCCCACCGGCGACGAGTAGCGCAGCCGCGGCAGGGGCTCGCGCGACGCCGACGGAGTCCTACACACACCGACCGACATTATACTATAGCGACGCGCCCACCGGCGACGAGTAGCGCAGCCGCGGCAGGGGCTCGCGCGACGCCGACGGAGTCCTACACACACCGACCGACATTATACTATAGCGACGCGCCCACCGGCGACGAGTAGCGCAGCCGCGGCAGGGGCTCGCGCGACGCCGACGGAGTCCTACACACACCGACCGACATTATACTATAGCGACGCGCCCACCGGCGACGAGTAGCGCAGCCGCGGCAGGGGCTCGCGCGACGCCGACGGAGTCCTACACACACCGACCGACATTATACTATAGCGACGCGCCCACCGGCGACGAGTAGCGCAGCCGCGGCAGGGGCTCGCGCGACGCCGACGGAGTCCTACACACACCGACCGACATTATACTATAGCGACGCGCCCACCGGCGACGAGTAGCGCAGCCGCGGCAGGGGCTCGCGCGACGCCGACGGAGTCCTACACACACCGACCGACATTATACTATAGCGACGCGCCCACCGGCGACGAGTAGCGCAGCCGCGGCAGGGGCTCGCGCGACGCCGACGGAGTCCTACACACACCGACCGACATTATACTATAGCGACGCGCCCACCGGCGACGAGTAGCGCAGCCGCGGCAGGGGCTCGCGCGACGCCGACGGAGTCCTACACACACCGACCGACATTATACTATAGCGACGCGCCCACCGGCGACGAGTAGCGCAGCCGCGGCAGGGGCTCGCGCGACGCCGACGGAGTCCTACACACACCGACCGACATTATACTATAGCGACGCGCCCACCGGCGACGAGTAGCGCAGCCGCGGCAGGGGCTCGCGCGACGCCGACGGAGTCCTACACACACCGACCGACATTATACTATAGCGACGCGCCCACCGGCGACGAGTAGCGCAGCCGCGGCAGGGGCTCGCGCGACGCCGACGGAGTCCTACACACACCGACCGACATTATACTATAGCGACGCGCCCACCGGCGACGAGTAGCGCAGCCGCGGCAGGGGCTCGCGCGACGCCGACGGAGTCCTACACACACCGACCGACATTATACTATAGCGACGCGCCCACCGGCGACGAGTAGCGCAGCCGCGGCAGGGGCTCGCGCGACGCCGACGGAGTCCTACACACACCGACCGACATTATACTATAGCGACGCGCCCACCGGCGACGAGTAGCGCAGCCGCGGCAGGGGCTCGCGCGACGCCGACGGAGTCCTACACACACCGACCGACATTATACTATAGCGACGCGCCCACCGGCGACGAGTAGCGCAGCCGCGGCAGGGGCTCGCGCGACGCCGACGGAGTCCTACACACACCGACCGACATTATACTATAGCGACGCGCCCACCGGCGACGAGTAGCGCAGCCGCGGCAGGGGCTCGCGCGACGCCGACGGAGTCCTACACACACCGACCGACATTATACTATAGCGACGCGCCCACCGGCGACGAGTAGCGCAGCCGCGGCAGGGGCTCGCGCGACGCCGACGGAGTCCTACACACACCGACCGACATTATACTATAGCGACGCGCCCACCGGCGACGAGTAGCGCAGCCGCGGCAGGGGCTCGCGCGACGCCGACGGAGTCCTACACACACCGACCGACATTATACTATAGCGACGCGCCCGCCGGCGACGAGTAGCGCAGCCGCGGCAGGGGCTCGCGCGACGCCGACGGAGTCCTACACACACCGACCGACATTATACTATAGCGACGCGCCCACCGGCGACGAGTAGCGCAGCCGCGGCAGGGGCTCGCGCGACGCCGACGGAGTCCTACACACACCGACCGACATTATACTATAGCGACGCGCCCGCCGGCGACGAGTAGCGCAGCCGCGGCAGGGGCTCGCGCGACGCCGACGGAGTCCTACACACACCGACCGACATTATACTATAGCGACGCGCCCACCGGCGACGAGTAGCGCAGCCGCGGCAGGGGCTCGCGCGACGCCGACGGAGTCCTACACACACCGACCGACATTATACTATAGCGACGCGCCCACCGGCGACGAGTAGCGCAGCCGCGGCAGGGGCTCGCGCGACGCCGACGGAGTCCTATACACACCGACCGACATTAAGCTATAGACATAAAAGGTCCCAATAAATAGATAAGTGGGCGCACCTGCTCGCATTCCTGGGGTCCAAATTCTGTTTCTTCCACTGCTGGAGTTTCTCGCGCTCTTTCACTTCTTTCAGGAATACCTGAAACATAATGCAGCGGATTCATTAGCAATTATACTCGACTGAGTGAACGTGTGCTACCTATGTACAGAATGACTGAAAGTGAACGTATACCTGCGCGATGCCGCTCTCGATCTTGGCCAGCTCGCGGTGCTCGCGGCGCAGCTGCGGGTCGGCGGGCCCGTCGCCGTTGACCGCGCCGTTGTGCCGCGCCCCCCGCCCGCCGCAGTCCCCGCCCTCCTCGTCGCTGTCCGCCACGCCCTTGTACGTGTCGGACCAGCGCCGCCGCCGCTCTGCGAAACGCACCGCACACAGTGCCGTGAGCCATCACCGTCTCATCCCTTCCGCCGTGTTACGGTATAAAGTATATGCGTTCAAGATTATTCATAACAGTAATATATTTTTTTAAATAAATATAAAATATAATAATTGTTCCTTTAATTACGGAATTGTTACGCTATAAACTGTCAAAACCATTAAATTTTAATTGACTAATTCTTTTTTGTTAAATGTGCCAACACTTGTATTATTGTAAGTACTTATATATTATAATATATGTGTCACCTGGGTCCGTGTAGGGGTAGGGCGGCGCGGGGAAGTCGTCGCGCTCTATCTTGGGCTTGGTGCCGGGCGGCGGCTTGTACGCGCCGGCGTAGTGCGACAGCTCGATGGGCTCCTGCGACACGACACGTCGGCCGCTGATTACACGCTCATTGTCTTAAGTTCTCGATGTTAAAAATAACGTCTGATGGTGTACCATTTCGTGTGAAAATAAATGTTATCAGTATTCCAAAAACCCCGGCCTGCCTAACCCAACTATGGGGGGTAAAAAAACTACGTCATTCCATTTTTGGAACATTAATTTTCCTAGCCCAAAATCCTGCATCATCGCAGCGGCCGATAGAACAGTCCTAGGAGGGGAAGTTAAACGGCACACGTCAACCCCTATATAATTGGGCGGAGGCGGCGCAACTCACCTCGTTGTTCATGTAGGGCGACTTGGGGCGCGGCGTCTCGCTGCGGATGGAGTCGACGAGCGCGCGCATGCCGCCGCCCGGCCGCGCCGACGCCTTGCTGCCGGCGCGCGACGCCGCGCGCGCGCTGCCCGCCGCTGCGACAAGCACACCGTCACCACGCCGCCGCGGGCCGGCCGGCTCCGGCGCGACGTGATATACACTCACAAGAACGCAACAACTGCCAAGAACTGCCAAGCGGCCAAGCTCCCGGACCCCAGCCACAACGCCTTTAGCGGGGACTGCGAGGTCGAGTGTGGCATATTGTTGAGGTCGCCGCGGGCGCGAATTTTTCACCACATACGCGCCACGAAACCGACAAACACGACAAAAAGCAAACACATACACCTACGCAAACACACATACAACACAACTCACAAAACATAATCAAGTACGACCTGGAAACCATAACAAACTCGTTTGTACACCACATTCTGTGTAATGTCGGTCCGGAGAGTCTCCAGGCCGTACTTGATAAACACAACATACAACACAACACAGATAGACTTGGCAACACTGATGTGTTGCCAAGTCTCATTTGCGCACACACATACGTCACACACAAACCATCACTCACACTCCTCAACAACCCACCCCAAATGCATCACCACACTCAAACACCATGTTCACGGCTTTATCATTAATAAAACCACATTAAAGATATTCTGCAGAATATCCCTCAAATGTATTCCAAACTGAATAAAGCCGTGAACAACACACAACAGCGTCCTTTTGTCGAGTACGCAAAAGAGTTGGTAGAACCATAGACCAGTGGCGTGCACTCCATAGAGGCATAAAGGCACTGCCTACCCTGAGATTTTATGACAAAATAATAATAAATAATAAAATCAAACAGAAAAAAATACTCGAAAATAAATAATTATTTTGATTAAATATTTGAAAAAGCGCGCGCAGAATGCTGTCCTGTGGAGTCTAGTGCTCCCCCCGCTGCCCCCGCTCCTTTCGCGCCGGCAGCGCCGCTGCTTTCGCGGTGGCAAAAGCATGCACTAAATATGCCTCAAACTTGTACTAAGAACGCACACATACACACCACTTTAAAACATTTATATGAATGAAAATGTTCGGGATGTAGGCTCTGCCTTCTTTGGTAAACCGACTAGTCTAGAAGTTTGAATCGCAATGTAATTTGTTGGCTTCAAGTTTACAATGCGTTTTTGTTACCTTATAGGTATTTAGTATTGAATATTATTGTGGAGTTTTTTGGACGCCATTATTGCTAGTTGTCTTGTTTGTTTACATCGTGCTAAATAATTTGAATAATTATAATTTCCTCGTTGTTATGAATAAATTATTTGTGACGTATGTGTTAATGAGATAGGTAACTACATAAATTAAAAGGTGTTTTCTCAATTGTCTTATGCTGTAGAAAAAGTGAATACATATTATATTTAAAACGGTGGATGCGTAAAAAACTTGGATTTGTCGCAGATGAAAGGTCATAAATATTACGAGACAATTATAATGCTAAATTTAACGACTCATTTTCTTGGTTGACGGGATACCGAGATCTTTTATCGCTAAAGCGTATAAGTAGGTAAGTACCTAAAAATGTAGGTAGTTAATTAGGAAATACGCAAGGGCAACATCGCCATGCCGTGTTGTCTGAAATTTCGATTAGAAAAATGTAGATTTAAGTAATTTATAAATAAATAAGTTTGAGAATTTTATTTAGGTTGGGTAGGTAACTAACAGCTTGACTGCTTTCGGTTACACTTGCGGTAAGTACCTACTTACTTAGGTAGGTAAGTACTTTTATTAGTGTACCTAGGTATCTGTACTTGTGAATATCTACATGAATAGGTAAGTACTTACTTCAGCTAATAAAACGTATTTTTAAAGGCCTCTTCGCATAGTTACCTATATCAATATCTATGTAGGTACTTACTAACAACAAAATATGTCCCATTTCGTTCAATAGGTACGATAGCCTAACACATTAATCCTGGACTAAGCTAGCAAGCAATAGTTCCAGGTACCTACACAGGTAGGTACCTATTCCTTATTTAAATTATTTTTATCTACTTACACTGCCTACCGTGTTCCAAAACCCTATGCACGCCACTGCCATAGACTCAACGAAAACTAATACCTCAACAATATACAATACTTACACATAATTCACCTAATTTTATAAACATCTTCACAAATCTTTTTACAGATCTTTTTATAAATCTTCTCTATTTCTCTACTTCTCTATTTTACACTTATACAAATCTACAACTAATGAAAACTTCGTTTTAAAATTTATTACTTTACATTGATTGATTTTTTTAAGATATACATACTTTACATTATATTGCCACCTAGTCATTACGTCTTGCTATAATAATAATTGAAATATATACATGATGTAATTTACTAGAATTACAATTTGATTAAACATGAAAAATTATTACGCCGTGCAGAATGTAACTAACTACTTGTAATAAAACAATAACAATATGATTTCAAAAATACATTGTAAACATAGCATAAAGAAAATAAGATTTATATAACATTAAAATAAGACACTTTGTGCAGCAATAAACATAAAAAAGGTCTCCGACCCCCATGTCGGAGGAGAAGCGGCCGATTGTGCACACCAAGCGCACAATCACTTTTAATAAAAAAAAATATATACACTCACAGGGCGGGCGGTGGAAGTGCGGCGAGACGGGCGGGCGGTCGTAGGGCTGCAGCGGGCGGCGCAGGTAGGCGGGCTCGCTGGTCAGGTACGAGTACGTGGTGATGCGGTGCGGGCTGCACGCGCCCGCGTCGCGGTACTCGCGCAGCGCCAGCCCCGGCGACGCGCCGCGCCAGCCGTACTGCCGCGCGAGGGACGCGTCACACACACACGGACGCGACAGCTCCCATCCTTCCACTGACTCGTTTGTGAAAGAAGGATGGAAGCTGGCGTTTCCATACCCCCCAGAATTATTATATCTATCGCTTCACTTCTGCCAGTGCCACTATAAATACTAATTATCGTGAGGTCGGACAAGAAAGAGGGAGACTGTCTGAACCGTCGAGTGTCAATGTCACTCTGGACGCGCGCATTCAGTAATGACAGGATAACACAACATGTTCACATAGCAATGTGGTAAGACTGGGTTTGATGCTGGAATTCAACCTACTGGGCACATGATTGAAATACATTACATTTCTTTCCAAGCATGAAAACCTTATTTAATACGACATGTTATACTGATATTAAATATAATAAAATTATTAATTTTAATTTAACATCGCGGAAAATAATCTAAATCATTGTCTGTCACTGTTTAACAGTATTCGACATAACCCTATGTCTATTATATTCAAGCAAATATGTGTTAAGTTTTAGTTCTTTGTAGATAACGAAAGTGTCACATGAGTGCAGCTGGTGAACACATCCACATGCTCGCGGGGCGCGGGGCGCGGGGCGGGGGCGGACCAACGACATACACATGACCAAATCAATATAATAGAAACAAAGAAGCCGATACTTGTAAATGTGTCAACTAAACATAAAAAATGATGTTAGTCTTTGAACCGATCAAAAAATGTTTGGAACCCATAGTAAAGATCATATTTTTAACCATTTTATTACTGTTATTATATTTTAGGATTAACTTTCAAACATTTTCGTTAAATAGGATCCAGTTCTTCTAAGGTGAAAAATGGTATTGCTATTCAAAAATTTGATCAGTTCAAATATAATAAAAAAACTTAAATAGAAAAGAAAATAAATAAAATAGAACGGACCTTCCTGGTCAAGCTACTGTACGGACTGCAGTAGGAGCCGTTGACGCTGGGCGTGCGCGAGCGCAGCGAGAACTGCCAACATCACGCACCGGTCAGAACAACACGCTCTACACCAGCCCACCAGCCCAGTGGGGCCAACATTACGAACAACTTGATCATTCATTTATAATTGAAGTTATACCGATAAATGTGTTTCATTAATATTTTAGACAATAATAATTTGGATCAACGTTGGTTCAAATATAGGCCCACGCTAGAATTATTTCCAATTATGCAGTCGATTTTGTCCATGAATATCCGTTTTAAAGATATTTTTTAACAACTTGATTATAACGATATAATAATGTTAAACAGCGCCGGGCATGCATGGACTAACGAACAACATTAAATTGCTTGTGATAACTCAACTGTTATTTAAATTTCTAATTAAATTATCACAAGCAACATTAAGCACGTTACACAAATAACAGCAACTGAAAGAGAATAAAAATAATAAGTATTTCTTAATTAATAAAATATCTCATTGCCAATGAAATAATTACTAACGGATCAAACATTTTATAAAAATAAAAGTTATCAAGAGGACTTTATTTTGGATCTAATTTTGATACAGCAAAGAAAGATCCATGAATTTGTATAGATTACTCAAATGATTGTTTTTGTTGGTATGTATATTAATTAAAATTAATATTTTGGTATAATAAGAAGACTACAACAAAATCGTGCATGGTGCACAACACAACGTGCCAACAAAACAACAAGGTGTCGATATTAGTGGCCATCACTACATCATATGTACATCGCGAGTGTAGCGACTGTGACTGCCATCATTCTACCGCAAGGCAAATTGACTTCTCCATATGAAATGTTTATGGCAATTAATGGCCGATTTGAGTCTTCTTGCGATCAGAGCTTGAAGAAATATAACGTAGAGTACGCTAATGTAAGCGCGTGCCGTTCCGCTCACGTCCCAGATTCGATTATCCTCTGCATGTTGTATAAGTCAATGCGTGGATGTGTATTCAAAACTAAGCACCCTACCTCGCATATCGAGTTGGTACCATTAGATCTGATGGCACCGGTCGACCCAGGTTACATATCCATTGTGTGTGTGTGTGTGTGTGTGTGTGTTCGTGTGTGTGTGTGTGTTCGTGTGTGGGTGTGTGTGTGTGTGTGTGTGTGCGTGTGTCACCTGCAGCTCGGCGGAGGCTCGCTCATCAGCTGGGTCAGCGGGGTCGGCGGGGTCGTGCGGCGCGGGCCCGCAGCGCGGGTGCCAGATGGCGGCGCCCTGCAGGAACATCTCCTCGCCGTCGCCGAACGGGTCGCCGCACTTGCTGCAGCGCGCGCACGTCGGGTGGAAGTGGTGGTTGTCGCCCGCCTGCACACACCGACACTCCTCGTTTTTGTACACATTACTTTATACCAATGCTCGATGCGGAGGAGCTAAGCAGCGGGCCCAAGTATTCCTATTAGGATTGCTAATATATGCGATATAACTGATGTTAAGATTTAAGGTAGTAACTATTAAGAAATATGACGGCGACAGCCTCCATATTCCTTATTTTGATAAAACACATTGAATAGTGGGTCGATTGCCAAATTGTCCAGTATGCATGGGCAGGCCCCGTCGGAACTAGTAATTAAAACGCGCACACGCAACACATTGTTTGCATTCATAGTATTTAATACTAACCAACGATTAAGTATGCATCGTAACAATACAATACGCGGCCATACATAAATAACGGAGCCCGTTATAACACTATAAGATATGCACCGCGGCGATTGCGTTATTTGGATGCACTTTAAGCGCCAGCGATATAGCGACACACTCCTTGAATAATAACTAGAAACAGTTGAAAAACCAGGGACCTAGTATTATGCCTTTGGGAACACCATGCATACATTACTTGACGAATTACCTAATTACGTTATTTATATGTTTTCTAGTAACGAAAAGATATTAAAAATGGTGTCAGTTAAATCTCTGCCACAGCCTATTCAAACGAAATTTCTATGAATAAATTGAATTATTGACTAAGTCGAGAGTTTTAGGTAAATCTTTAAGTTTGGCATGTTCAAATTCCACGTGATTGAGAATTAGAATTTATTAATATATCTGCCAGTAGGAAGATTGTCGGCAAGGCAGCTACAGCACGCGCATCCATCAGCGCAATATCTTAACACCAAGACGGGCGTGCCGCCGATGCCAGGCGCGCAGCCGTTTTCGTTTCCAATTTATTCAATGCATTGGGTTGTGTACACACGGACTAGTCCCGATCAGCACTAGTCACGGTTGGCGATGTAATTATCCCTTTTAAATATCCAATATTATTAACCACACTCGGTATGCTACAGATATAGTCGGATCCCATTGTAGATAGATGTAATACACACCGCAACAGATTACCGGCCGCTAGGCGTAGCGGTTCTAGCGTAGATTGCTCGGTTCACTTGACCAGGTAGCTGTGGGTCCCATTCCCACCGGGGAGCGTAGCTTAGTTCGGGACCCTAGTGTGTGTGTGTGTGTGTGTGTGTGTGTGTGTGTGTGTGTGTGCGTGTGTGTGTGTGCGTGCGTGTGGTGCGTCACCTGCAGCACTTTCCCGGAGATGTACCGCTGGCAGTAGGCGCAGCGCACGCCGTACAGCCGCTGGTAGTCGCGCTCGCAGTAGGGCGCGCCGTCCCGGCCCATGTACTCGCCCTGCAGCACGGCGCCGCACTCGCCGCACGCGAAGCACCACGTGTGCCACTGTCTGCCGCGCACACACCGACACACTTTATAACATGCCAGTTCAAGGAGATCACCGACGGGCTCGCCGACATTCCGTTGGCTATTTTAGAAATTCGTGGTTTTCGGTTTCCATAGTCCCCACGACCATATTTTGTTTGATAACCCGTGTCGGTGAGAAGGTAGCAATGTTTGATAGAAGCCGGTTCGGTCATTTGTTTGGTTATGCTAACTGAAGATAATTAATATTTTATGTTGACTTACCTGTCTAGTGCGACTAACGCCTGTCCTTCTGATAACTCTTGACCGCAACCCGCACATTCTGTAATCAACCATCCTACTAATATTATAAATGTGAAAGTTTGTGAGTGTGGATGTATGTATGTATGTTTGTTACTCCTTCACGCAAAAACTACTGAACGGATTTGGATGAAATTTGGAACACAGATAGTTTATAACCGGGATAAACATATAGGATACTTTTTATCCCGATATTTTTGTTACGTTAAATACTACGCGGACGAAGTCGGGGGGCACAGCTAGTCATCTATAAATTTTATTATAACCTCCCTAACTGCGTTGCAATCTTCAGTCAGCCCCGTCGATAAACGCCCGAAATTTATAATATCTCGTATCCAAAATTCAAATCGATGTTGGACTTTTGCATATCGTTTGATCGATCCCCTACCCGGGTGCCGCCGGTAATCTTAAACAGCAAAACTTGGATAAGGACTGATGATTAATTTTAGGCGTATAAGAAACGATAATTATAAATACAAAATGTTTTATTTGATGGTAATACAATTCTAGCCACAATTAGGCCTGTTCGCGTGCGAGACGCGTAACTTGAAACTGCCAAAGGGTTAGGGACTGCGGCAATGTCACGGACGGCGCAAGGTTAAGGCGCATCGTGTCAGTCGAGCGCGACACCAGGTCACATCGCGACTCGCCAGGAACATGCTCCCGCTCCTTGTCGGTCAGCTAGACAATAGCGATGATTCTCGCTGAAGGATCACACCTGGCGGGTCACTGGCGACCCAAATTTAATCTGCTACCTACTTATGAGGAATTCAAATTCAAGTGTTTTTATGATCGGGCGGTAAATGTTTATAGCTTTTTCGTTTTATACGTCTGTTTTTTATGGATGTTAATGTTTATTTACTTGTACGAATATAAAAAATTGCCAATGGTGTTGTAAGTTCTAGAAAATAAATAATGTTTTGGAGAACGCCATGCTTATGTTTGGTCACGTTACCGTTCTGGTCGGTGTTGGAGTTGTGATTGGTGTTGTTGGGCTCAGGCGTGGGCGAGGGCTGCGGCGCGGGCTGCGGCGCGGGCGCGGCGCGCGCCGTCTGCCGCTGCGGCGCCGCCACGCACTGCGAGCACACCACCTCGGCGCCCGTGTACGTCACCTTCTCGCCCGACGGGAACGCGCGTCTGACGACCAAGAGGTACGACACTCTCAACTGATGGAGAGGCAGGCATTTTGGTACAACTAGTGACATCCACACGCATCTGCCCTACTATGTAGAAAATAGTCACGAAGTTGTGTTGTTTGCTGATGATACTTCTTTAGTATTTAAAATTAAAAGACAGCTTTTACATTATGACGATGTGAACAACGCACTCGCTAAAGTTGTAGATTGGTTCAATGTAAATAATCTTCTACTTAATGAGAATAAAACGAAATGTATAAAGTTCTCAACGCCAAATGTGAGACAAGTAGGAACCAATATACGACTAAATGGAGCAGAATTGGACCTTGTGGAGGAAACTGTCTTTCTAGGGATCTCTATAGATGCAAAATTGCAATGGGGTCCTCATATCAAAAAATTGTCGGGTAAACTCAGCAGTGCGGCATATGCTGTTAAAAAAATCAGGCACTTAACCGACGTTGAAACAGCTAGAATTGTTTATTTCAGTTATTTCCATAGCGTTATGTCATATGGCATACTGCTCTGGGGATGCTCTGCTGACTTAAACTCCATTTTTGTTCTGCAGAAAAGAGCTATACGAGCTATTTACAATCTAGCTCCAAGAATCTCCCTCAGAGAAAAATTTAAAGAAATAAATATTCTAACTGTTGTGTCACAATTTATCTATGAAAATCTCATGTACGTCAAAAAAAATGCGAATAATTTTGAGAAAAGGAGCGACGCTCATTCTATTAATACAAGGAATAAGCACAAGCTATCCGTACATGTAACTCGTCTCCACAGAATAAGTCATTCTTTTATGGGACAATGTATACGTTTTTACAATAAGCTTCCCAATGAAATCCGAGATTTACCTATCAATAAGTTTAAAACCCTAATTAAAACTAAACTCAGTGCAAAGGGTTATTACAAAATCTCGGATTATTTGGATGATAAATCAGCTTGGGACTAAGCAGCTCAAATCTCGACAGTCAATAATAATGTCAAAGCGTAGCGTGTATTGCCCTACTAGTCCAAATTATTTGTGTAATTTTTGGTAACATCAAAAGGCAACACACTGGAGCTATTATAATATTTATGTTAATATCTACTACGATTTGTAATTATTGAATATAAGCAACTGGCGATTAAAAAAAAAATCAAAATATCACATGTAAAAAGACAAGCCCGCTGAGTTTCTTGCCGGATCTTCTCAGTCGAGGTCGCGTTCCGATCCGGTTGTAGATATAAGGAAAAAAAATTATGTAAAATTGACAATTTGTAAGTGCCCCCGTAGGCCTAAACAAAATAAACGATTTGAATTGAATTGAATTGAATTGAATTTCACGCTATAAAATCAGCGACTCTCTCATGGCAGCGTGGTGAAGCGATGACAGCGGTGTCGCGATGACAGCGGTGTCGCGACGCTACCGTAGCGGCATGTCCTTTTGGAATAAAAGCTAACCCATATTATCTGCACCCAGTACTCACTTGCATCTCGCACAGGTGAAGCATTTCTGATGGTAAGTATTGCCGAGCGCCGAGACGACCTCTCCTTCGACGTACTGGTTGCATGCGGCGCAGCGCGTGCCGAACGCGCGCTGGTAGTCCTGCGGGCAGTAGTAGTGGCCGTCCTTGCAGAAGAAGCCGCCCTTGGCGAGCGAGGCGGCGCACGAGCGGCACGTGAAGCAGGCCGTGTGGAAGTACTTGTCCGACACGCGCAGCACCTCGCCGCTGCACTTGCCGCCGCACGACGCGCACACCACCTTGCCTGCAAGACAACACATCGAGTTCAGTAATTGTATTGTGATAGTGCGTGACCACCCTTTCACACAATAATGGAGTAAAGTAGCTATTATAGGTGCGTTTCGTACCATGACTGAGAGCCGGAAGCCCACCCTCCGATTTGTATACTTAATCTGTGATCAATCAAACTGACAATCTCTGCAAATGAGTCATGACATCTGACCTCGCAGATCAGCTGCCTTTCACATTTCTTTCGTGTCCCGTGAGAAACCAGAGCTAGTAAAAAGTGTCTCATAACACACAATATTTCCCGTAGTATTAATGCTCCTGAAAATATGTCAATCCTTCCAGAAACGAAATCAAGGAACTATTTATAGATTTTTATTTTCTATAATATTCCCATTTATATCTCCTGCAAATTAATCGATAGCCGATGTGGTGCTGATGATTGTCGTAATAACGCGCTCCCCGATTGAATTAACATTTCAGGCGCGGACAATTCGTTGGGAGCCCGGGGCTCGGGACGCGGGGTCACAAGTATTCGGCGCCTAATAGCTGCCAATAAAAAAACTATTGTTATAAATTAGTAGTAATCGTGGAGGGTCAATTGGACGGGTGCGAAGGAGCAAGGGCGGGAGCCGGTCAGATGGATATTTTAATTATTTTCTTGATACTTTCATTTGACGAGCTTTAAAGTCTTGCCACATGAAAGTACGCACACATTATCAACAAACCAAAAACAAAGCTCGTTCCAATCGTAATAATATCCAGTTGGAAGTGAGTAGAGGATGCAACAGATTTTAAATGTGCTCGGCACATGGGTGAACGAAACAAGCACTGTGAATGCATCGTCACGTACGTAACGCTCGCAACGATGTCATAAAATAGATAATACTCGTAGTACGACCTTACAAAGCATAGGGGACCTCCCCTAACAGCAACTGCAGTATGAAAGCTGCAATCCGATTATGGCAACATATGCTTCTTATTTTATATGAGAGAGAACTTTTTAATAGCGTAAGTAGTAGGATTCCCGATAAAAGGTATATATGACCTCCTATCGCGATATTACAACAGAAATGGTTAGACTTTTTGATATGCTGCTTCTTCTTCTTCTCATAGTGCTTCTCCAACTAGTGAAGCACGGAATGTCAGTCCGAGAATGGATGGGAGTCTCAAGTGCAGCGGAGCTTTTCAACCTCGCCAAAGACCCAGAGATATATGCAGAGCTGACTGCTAACCTTCACTAGTTGATATGCTACACCGGAAGTTAAACCAAGTTTACGACCGAACAAGTGTTATTATACTTAGCATTCATTCAGATTTGTCTCGGTTATCGTTATCACGCGCTTAACGGAAGATAGATCATAATTGTAATCGTGAGCACGCCTAGCGAGTCCAAGGCCGAGACGATCATGAAACCGCATGAGAGAACTACGCCATTAATCCTGTGCTGTGGTCATGGAGCGGACAATGTCATCAATCGCAAAACCATAAATAAATAACTTATATACCATGCAGAGGTCGTGTCGATTAGACACCGGTAGCTAAATACTTACTTCAGGCTGTAGTTCAGTGCTGGGTAAAATATAGTTTGAATTATAAAGATCTGGTACTTCTTATTAAGGTTATCATATGCATTTCTTCCCACGCTTGCGATTTGCCAATATTATGACATTTTTATATTGATAAAAATGAGTAGTACTTACAGCATATAATATTACCTCAAATATCTATGGTCAGATGTAGGATCTTGGTACTGAAGTAAATTTACGATTCAAATTTCGGAAACAACCCTTCTGAGTTCGTCACCTTATCGAATAAATGTTTACGAAACCTGGCGGGCTCCAATTTGAATGGCAAACAACGTCTACAAAATTTCATCAACCTTTGTGTTGTGTGAAAAATAATCTGCAGTCATCAAAAAACAAGCTTTTAACAGTTACCTACTTTTTAGATTTATGTTACTGTTCTACTGCCTATCAGTTTCCTAATGGCCGCCACACATTCCTGCACATGTAGGCAGTGTTTAATTAATTAACGGTAGCTCGGTTTAGATCTGCGCAGAGCAGGTGGAGGACGTGCCTGACCCGCGACCTGCGACCCGCGACCTGTGCTGCGACCTGGCGCGGTCGCCTACTACGCGAAGCACAGGGATGTCGAATACGGACACCTGTTGGCACAAGATATAATTGGGTAGAGTCTTAAATGGGAGTACATTTGCAGCGTAAAGCAATGCCAGCAGTTTAAAATAAAATGTAGTCATCATTTTATGCAAATGTCAAGGTCGCTATTCTTGCAATTCAAGACTTTCGCGATGACTCAATAGGCAACATTTACGTAGTATCATTGAAAGAAAAAATGTTCATCGATCGCAATAATCCGATAAAATGAAGGGAGACGAGTATTTTTTAAACTTATACCTTGTGTTCGTCCTGATAGCCTCGTCAAGGTTATATAACTGTCAGCCCTACGGTTAGGCCCACCGGGTCTAATATAACGAATAACCCCCGCAATTCGCGACGCGAACAATACGAGGGGACCCCCATACTCCGTAGGGAATACATGACCCAAGACAAATATAAAGTGTGGGTAATAATGTAGTATAGGTATAATAAAGATTCCATGAGGCCCTCCCTACATGAAATGAAATAGGTTATAGGTATCAAATGTAATAATTCCTTAGTAGTATCTAGCTATATAATATATAGCTAGGTACTACTAAGGAATCGCTTTACAATTTTTTTTGAATTTCACGGTTTCCAGCGCTGCACGGAACAGAGATCACGGAAATTCGAAAATTGCAAGTTAAGATGTCAACTTGCTAGAAACTTTATAACTTGTAAAAGTCTTCTATTTAGGAGATAACTCAATGAGCTCAATTTCCTACGCGGTCACTAACAATTGCGAGGGTTATTCCGTGAAATCTCGCGGGCGTCATAAACACTGAGAGGAGGATAAAGGAGGCAGCATCAATGCCAATGAATAGCGGCAGTGGAATGCCAAAATACAACGGGTTGGAAACACCAACGATGCAGCAAGAAAATATGGTAAGATATTTTTTCCTCAAACCAAACTTTTAGTAGTTTCTCCAAAAGTTGACAAAGGTCATTAGTGCTAATGATTACTAACCTGTGGTAGGAAACAGCACTACAAGAAGAAAAGAAATGGTATTACATTTTTCAACGTCACACTTGGATCTTTGGTATCTTTGGAATACAGGTTATAAAATGGGGCCGGCGGGAAGCGATTTCCTAACACGAACATTTTATAAGGTAAAACTTGAATGTTCAGACAATATTGTTGAAGGCACGTTCCATATTAGCCGTGGTCAAGCATTCAGCCAGTAAATGAGAAGAATTGGACGTGGGACGGGGGCATCATATGCAAACCACGACGCGCGGACGCGATCACTTGGAGCAGGGATCAGTTTATAAAGTTTGGTATGAGTAATGCGTTACCAAGGCGAGGCCGGAGATAGCGTATAGTGCATCGTGGACAAACAGTCTGTGATCCCAGCAAGCAAGTATTTAATAGTACATTGTTACATGAGTGGTGAAAGTTACCTATTTTGACCCGAGACGGGGTTTGGCGCCCGAGCGTAGCGAGGGCGCTAATAGTTCGAGGGACAAAATAAATCTTTCACCCGAGGTAAACACTGTGCTTTTCATTACGAATACAAGGAAAATAAAAACAGGAATTGGCTAAAGAAATTATATAAGGAAGTATAAACAATACTCTAAAACTCGAAAAAAAAAATCGGATTGCCGCCTATTTTGTTTTTTTTTTTCGTTGGCCGGCCAACTTCATTATTTAGCCATTATTTTTCATTTTCATCTTTAAATATTTTGCCCAAATCTATGTTATTTTAAAGAAATTGTTGAAACTAAATTATAATCAAGTCATTTAAAAAATATATATTCTTGAATTAATAGATACTTAACTTTATGTTATTTCAATTTTACATAGTGCTGTAATTGAGTGACTGTAGAAAAAGTTTGAACATTGTTCCATAGAAATGTGAAAACGGAACTAGTTTTTTTTTTATAATTTGACAGCTGTCAGTTGAAAGCGGAACTCCCGGGCCTGAAAAGTATTACTTTCAACCCGCTTCTCAGGCAACTTCAGACCTACTTTCAGAGTATGAGTAATGAAAAATAATTTTCACATCAGGAAAATAGCTGTGATTTTATAAAATAAATTAATTAATTCATAAATGTCTTCATTGTTATCGGTAAAGTATAGAGGCACGCGCTCCCGCCGCACGGCCCGCGGCACCGCCGCTCGTGCGCACAGCTTGTCTGATTACTGCGAGGCGCAGTGTTCATGTAAATCGCTCACATCTGCTTCCTATTTCAGTTATTTATTACTTGATACCTATTTGCGCAATACAAATTACGATGTGCTCTATTTGTTGCTCAAATACAGAACACGCGGAATTAGGGTAACGATATCCGTGCATTTGTTGGTGTGGAAACATTTTTACAAGCATCGTCTGAATGGGTTTAGACAATTGAATGATTTTATTCATATTCCTATCATTGTTTCAATAATATATAAAGTTTTGTCTCATAAACGAAATCCTACATAGTTACAATACATCATGTTTAGTTTCGAAGAAAGCATTAATCTAGTTAGCTTAATTAAGATAGTTTGCTCTATTTTCCTTCAGGCACCATGCCTGTAGGTCTTTTGAAGCGACCAGGACTTCTAATACCGATGATAGTTTAATTACTGATTTAAAATCTTCAGGTTAAATCAGCTCTCACTGAAGACACTAAAACAAATCTTCATTTCATAAAGCATTCCATAATAACACTATAAAATGCAACAAGCAAAGTTCCGCACTTCACACTACAAACATCTGTCGGCAGGCAAGCTCATACAAATCCAGTAGAAAGATTTACGGCACTTTAAAGGATTATGAAAGAAAGCGCCAGCAGACGGCATCATCATAGCTATCGCAAAGGGCTATTAGGCGCGTGAGCACCATAATTGGAACATCGTGTCGGGCCATGCACGCCGGCCCGGAATGCCGCGAGCCCGTTGAGTTAAATATAGCTGCGTGGCATTTGGCCGCCCGCCAGCTGCTGGAACACCATACGCGTAGGGCTAGGGACGACAACGCAAAATGTGGCCTGAAAGTCTTCGTATCTAGAGTAAACGCTTAAGAAACCAACACTAGCAGTATAATCGTTGTATCTACTATCACTCGACTTCACTCAAATATTAGGCAACACAGTAAAAATATACGATGATGATAAAACTGTCGCCTCTGGAATAGTCATCTATTTTACTCCATTTGACTTTTACAGCTTCCGCGGGAAGTAAACAGTCTTTTTCGTTTTCGTTGCCAGACTATAAAACTAAACGTTTAATCGTGATGCCTGTAAGTTGTGTAACGACGGAGACTATGTACCGTGCTAAATATGTTTTGAGGCTCCTAGACAATTATACCACTAAAGCTCTTTAATGGTGCGTATTCACAAATTGTCTCATAAAATCTATGTTCATAGTATCGGCCAGCCCTGGCGTGGTTGCGGTTTCCGTTTGGCGGCGTGCTCTATTGAGATAGGTTATCTGCCCAGACGGTGGCGCTAATTCTCGCCCAGGAATGCGGCACACGACGTGATCAACTCTTGCCTAATAACTTTGCTTAATAACCTTAATATATAATGTATTAATGAACGCCTTGTTTTTGAAGAGACTAATAATAAGATTCGAAACTTAACTAACTGTAAAAAATAATTTGATCAATCAACAATAGCCTCAGTTGCAACTTTAATTTCAGAAGGGTCGCTACCCTACAGTGAGATAGTACCAATCACAATGATAACAAACCATAAAAATTAATCCCGTGAACATATACAATACTTGCTACGATATTTTATCAAATCAAGCTTTGTCTGGGGAAGTCACCCACGTAACTACCACGATGATTTGTAATAAAAATAAATCCAGTTACGGTTTGAATAGAAAAGGCGAACTCATTATGTGGCGGATTATCTTTTTTAGGGTAAATAAGTATAACATGAAAAGGTTAACTGCTGATGTTCGCCTGGTTCAACATTGTGACATAAATTCCGAGCTTAGGATTAAAAAGCTGTCTGTCTTTCTAGAGATAAATCTTTGATAAAGGAATAAACCAATTGACCACTGTGATTTCAACCGATTAACTTTACCATAATTACAAATTCCAAATGTAAATATAGTAACATATACCTAGGGGAAAGTAAACAATGTTATGAAATATGTTTTTGCAATAACTAGCCGTGGACATTCGTTAGTATGTATTTACATGATTTATTGTTAATAACTGGCCTTCCATTAAGGACATAACATAAGGAAGAAATGGGAAGGTAATCTATATATTATTATAAATACGTCAAGGAAAAACTTTAAATCGCGTAATACGAAAATAACGCGGACGTAGGAGTATGAAATTTGGCACACTTATAATTTATATAGAGAATGAGTGCAGAATGCTAATATTTTATATTATAATAGTTAATAATAAATTAATATCGATCAATAAAACATTACACACACTGCCATGAATTGAGACACAAACATTTGTCACCTCCACACCGACTGACTGTCAGACTGACAAAAGGTGACAGTTTTTGGAGAGCGGGACTTCCATAGTGCATTCTGCGTACCAGTATCAAATAGTCTTTGACAATAAAACCTTAATGATGTTTAAAATTAAAATTTAAATGAATTATGTTCGAATTTCGATCATTACACTACTAGTATTATATAACACGGCAATTTTTATGAAAAGAAAGACATTACGAGTATATAGTAGTTGTGAAAAGACTTGAATATGTATGATCAAAGCAGGTAATGGAATCTACTACTAACCAAAGTATAAGTATAGTTTGGAATCGAAATCGTGAATATTCTTAGCGAGGCATCCTTCCAAAATAATTGCTCAATTGAATTAGTCGAATCAAACACAAATAAAAGCCAATTAGATCGCAACGTCGATATGACGCCACCGATCACTCGCCGGGAGCGATACACGGCCGGAGTCGTGTACTCTTGATATTATTATTTAGCGGGAATTAAATTCATTTGGTAAATTTTATTGATCTATTGAAAAGTCCTCAGCAATTCCAACTTTTGATGGCTCAGGGGTTTCGTTTTTGGGTACTTCTGATGATTTAGCTTGGACGTTAGTAACTGCTTATTTGTTAACGATTTACGATTCTAGTAAACATTATTCAAATTCAAATCATTTATTTTGTTTAGGCCTACGGGGGCACTTACAAATTGTCAATTTACATATTTTTTTCCTTATATCTACAACCGGATCGGAACGCGACCTCGACTGAGAAGATCCGGCAAGAAACTCAGCGGGCTTGTCTTTTTACATGTCATTTTTTTTTTTTTAATCGCCAGTTGCTTATTTTCAATAATTACAAAGGGTAGTACTTAGATATTAATATAAATATTAAAATAGCTCCAGTGTGTTGCCTTTTGATGTTATCAAGAATTATACAAATAATTCGGACTAGTAGGGCAAGACACGCTACGCTTTGACATTATTATTGACTGTCGAGATTTGAGCTGCTTAGTCCCAAGCTGTTTTATCATCCAAATAATCCGAGATTTTGTAATAGCCCTTTGCAGTGAGTATTCGTTAAATCTCTTATCACATCTCTGCTCTTTATCATCTTAGGGTAGCTTTAATTTGTAACAAGTATTCCTTTTCCAACTATCATTTCCAAAACGATAGCCAACGATATCAAGTACAGTATCAATATAGATGCCAGTTTATGATTAGATCATTGTTACTCAATACTGATACAAACTCAAGTTTTGTTACCGACAAAAAACAAGTCTATCGAGCGCTGTGAGTCAGTGCGGCGATACAAAAACCGCGTGCTCGTCCGCAGCAGGTGGATTAAAGTTATTAGCCGCATAATTCAACGTGATTAGTATCGGCACGACGACGCCACTGGCTTCGGCTTTGATGTTTAGTCTGTCACATATAGTGGCAGGGGCCAGCGACGTATGACTAGCATAGCAAAATAAATCATACGCATATTCTTAGGAGCAATCCGCTTTCCAGTGTAGGCATTGGAACATTTCTTTCGGCAAAAAAAATCTATTGATATGTCTTTCATTTTGACTTCAGTCAACCCAATAACTCTACAAATGATGCCATAATACTTATTGTTTACCATTTGTAATCTTTGAAATGTATGTCCCACCACAATGGCTAACAAAAACACCAATTATCATCTGAATGTCAGCTGCGCCGCAATCTGGCCGCAGCATCAAACAAACAGTAAACTGCGCAGAGTAATATCCACAAAATTGACGTATTATGATGCAAGCTCATAAATCCACCACGTTACATGCAGTGGTCTCGCTGCACTGAAAGCTGGCTGCTTGCGTAAGTGTAGTCCGAAAAAAAGGTGTAAATCATGTGGTGTTGCCAGTTGCCACTGCATCTTATTTCGTCAGTGCCGGTGCTTAAATTATGCTATTGTGATTATGATCAACTGGTGGATATCGTAACACAATAGCGAGAAGCGAGTGGGACAATATGTAATGGTCAATGGGAATATGTAATGTTCCGATACGTCATAATTCCACGCGCTATGAATTTTAAAAACTAGTTTTTCTACTTGATCAGCCAAATTGCTAAATGATATACAATGATGAGCTTGAGATCTAGGTGCGCTATAGCTTTTTAATGATTAAATAGAATAATGGAATGGTAAATCCAAACGATCTAATTCGTTATGAAATTATTTTTTTTTCATTTTTTTCTTTAAATAGGGCATTAGTTCTCATTTTAATGGTGAGGCAAAAGTTTAGACCTCGCCCTATAAGAAACCATGTACCAATACTCGGTTGTGCTGGTATTGATCCCAGGTGTGGCAACATTCCATGCAGCGCTATTCCCTCGTGCCTCGCCGCTGTACCTCTATATATTGTCTCAACACCACGTAGACCACCGATAAAGTGGAACAAATTGCATATGCAAGCGATGCAATCATTAACTATAATTCAAATGTCAAACGATTAACCAACTGCAGGTGTGCTACAATTGTTAAGTCCCAAGTGTAGTATAAAATCCTACAGTCTCATTTGGCTGTGTAAAACAAATTTTATGGGACGACAAAATTTACGATATACTTTATTCACAAAATAAATTCATAAAGTAAGGAATAAATCCACGCGTGAGAAAATCACAGCCAAACTTTGACCAAATTCGAATCCAGTGACGAAAGTGACATACGAATAGATCGGTACAAATAGTACAAGTTCTGCAAGCTTCGGCAATATTGGAAAATAATGTAACGACATCAAATCAGTAGGTAACCATTGGAACGTAATCAAAGATACGAGACTTATCGCAATATCTACAAGCAACTTGATACAGTATCCCGCTGTAATTATTGCATCGGCCAGACATGCGCGGCGCAAATACTAATATGGCAGCCGTTAGTCACTGAGCTGGTCGTATTTGGAATATCTCCGTTCGAGTCGGATCATTGGCCTGAACTGTCTTGTATAAATTCTGAAAACAAATGCGACATTATTTTTGTATTGCAAATGTAAGACTGCCATGACGCATCGATGATTCGTAAGTTAAACCATTGAAGACAAAAACAATATTCAAGTCGCGACTAGAATATGAAATTGGACAAAGCACACTATTATTCTGGTAATGTTGTTCAAAAAGTAAAACTTCTATCGTTAAGATCCGGTAATTTTTGTTCTTACATCTTTAATTACTATCAAAGGCAAGATCATCGATGCGAATGTACATAAACACGAACTGGGCGCGGCAGCGGCGTCAGTCATTTCATGAACAGCGTTCATCAGCGCAGCAAATGATATGTATTAGCGAACCGACGGAGCTTTTTGCTACAACTCATTACAGGCCATGCAAAATAAGCTGTTTCTCTAATTCGCCATATTAGACGTAAAACTTTTTTGAAGACAATTCTTCACTTTAGAATATAAAAAAGTTGATATCACCAATGTGGATTGAATAAAATATTATAATAAAAATTATTTAGATTTTTGTGCCTCATATTAGCTCATAGTGCCATATAATATATATAATTTAGGCAAGAATATCATTATGGATGTGCAAAACGAGTTACTTGAATTAGGCGAAGAGAATAAAGATTATAAATCGTGGAAAATATATTATGTTTAAATCATAACAATGAAAGCGATCATTCGGTTTCAATTGATTTATTTCCAGTTTACTGGATGGTTGCCTCATAATCCAAGATAAGCAACATCAACAAACAATGAAGCATACAGCAGCATTAAAAGAATCGTGAGCTGCTCGTCAGCCGTGATCACTGGTCTAGAGCCATCATTTACTTCTTTTGTTATTCACGAAATTAGTATCGTGCACATGAGGTCAGGCTTTCACCTGCAAAGCGCCCGCCCGTTATTCTCAAACGTCAAATGCTTTTTGCCCGTCATACCTGTAACGCGATGGCTGCTTTCATTGTGTTTTCTTTACATTATATTATTTCATTGATGCTTACATCGCATGTTACCATTTATATTATTTTACTAGCTGAGCCAGCGACTTCGCCCGCGTGGAATTTAATTTAACTTAACAATAAAGCCCGGTCCCGCGTTCTGAGCCCGCGCCACAGGACCCATTTTTTAATTTTGTTTTTCTAAAGTAAAAGTTGCCTCAGTTACTGCTTATAACATCAGCTATCTAACAGTGAAAGTCCCGTCAAAATCGGTCCAGCCGTTTCGGAGATACTCTTTGATTTCAAGTGTTTTTATTTTTTTACGCGGAACCCTAATTGTTTTTCTAAAATTAAAGTAGCCTAAGTTACCCGCTATAAGATCAGCTATCTGCCAGTGAAAGTCCCGTCGAAATCGGTCCAGCCGTTTCGGAGATTACCCGGAACAAACACACAGACAGACAATTTTTTTTTAATTCGCGTTTTTGCTATAGGTGTCGTATGTACTTTCATATGCATTTTGTGAAAAGGTGTTATTTTGATATTACAAACAGACACTCCAATTTTATTTATTTGTATAGATTTTTAGTTAGATGCACATATCAGATCTGCTTCAAAATCCAATTTCATCCAGAATCATTTCGTTTTTCAGGAATGATGAAGCACCTGCGCTTGTCGCAAATCACTCGTATCACAGCGCGGGTCCCGGAGTCGCGGGACGCTTTCCCTGAACGCTGACGTTCATTCATCATGGGTTGGAAACGCTTGAGATATAGTGATGTGACAATCACACCGCTTTGTAGCTGGTCATTTAGACAAATAAAACGTTTTTGTTCTAGAAAATGCTCCGGCTTCAGCTATCAGGAACACGGCTTTGTTTGATAACGAGTCACAGCGTATTTCAGTGCGAACAGTCATCATTGTAATTTCGACCTACACGACGCTCTCAATTAGTGGAACTAGGACGACGACTTCAACAGATATTACTGACTTAATGATATGGATTATTATCGAGTATACAATAGTACATTGTTACACGAATTGTGAACTTATTTAGTCCCGAGACGGGGTTTGGCGCCCGAGCGTAGCGAGGGCGCTAATAGTTCGAGGGAAACACTGTGCTTTTCATTACGAATACAAGGAAAGTAAAAATAAAAACAGGAATTGGCTAAATAAATAATACAAGGAAGTATGAACAATACTCTACAACTCGAAAAAAAAAGATCGGATTGCCGCCTATTTTGTTTTTTTTTCGTTGGCCGGCCAACTTCATTATTGAGTCATTATTTTTCATTTTCATCTTTAAATATTTTGCCCAAATCTATGTTATTTTAACGAAATTGTTGAAACTAAATTATAATTAAGTCATTTAAAAATATATATTCTTTAATTAATACATAACTTAAAGTTATTTCAATTTTACATCGTGCTGTAATGTAATTGAGTGACTGTAGAAAAAGTTTGAACATGGTTCCATAGAAATGTGAAAATGGAACTAGTTTTTTTTAATAATTTGACAGCTGTCAGTGGAAAGCGATTCTCCCGGGCCGGAAAAGTATTACTTTCAACCCGCTCCTCAGGCAACATCAGACCTACTTTCAGAGTATGAGTAATGAAAAAGTTATTTCATGATCCAAGTCAACAATTAATCGTAATTAATCGAACACAAAACTTATCACAGTAAACAACAGCTTACATGCAGTGCGAAAAAGTAACTTCTATCACATGATGACACATAAGTACATACTTATTATCATTAAACTGAGCTGAGCTGAGTGTGTAAGATATTTTTTGTAAAAATTGTGCAAGATGCTTTGAGAGTGCTCGAGTTCAAGGCAAGTACTTTTGGAATTCATGCTCAGGAAAACAGCTAAACCGATTACAATGAGATTTTCATAAAGAAAGCTAGATTGAAATAATAGGTTTCATATCATCGCCCATTCATATTCTGTAACCATTGGGTTTCGAAATGCAAAATATATTGAACATTATTCAGGTCTGAACACCAGAAAAGTCTGTTTCAACTTACGAGGAAAAACAACGAAACGAAAAGTACAACAAAGTTTAGACCATGACGAAATCCGAGTATAAATCAATTAAACGAATTGTAGTTCAGGCATCGTTAACTATGCGTGAGTCACAGTGTGAACTTTATCCGTCAGATTGTATAAAAACATGTCAAGAACACAGCGACATTATGTAGCAACGTGTGTCAGAACATGTGCGAGTAAACTGATAAGATAATCAGTAAGCGAAACGATATCTTCGCAAGTAGAAATTATTTATTTGTATAATTCGCTTAAAAAGAAAAAGCAAATAGCGTTCTACTTCTAAAAGAAGACTGATTTTATGGATGATGAAGGGAATGAATATCTAATCTAAATATATATAACTCAAAGGTGACTGACTGACATAGTGATCTATCAACGCACAGCCCAAACCACTGGACGGATCGGATTGAAATTTGGCATGCAGGTAGATGTTATGATGTAGGCATCCGCTAAGAAAGGATTTTGATTAATTCTACCCCCAAGGGGATAAAATAGGGGATGAAAGTTTGTATGAAACTTTGCCAATTAAATTCCACGCGGACGAAGTCGCGGGCACAGCTAGTTGTATGCATAAGATGTTAGCCCATAAGTATCTAGGACTTGTACAATCATTATTTCGCTAGTCATCACACAGAAAATCTGGACAATAAACTAAATCCCGGTGTAAGAGCATTAGTGTGCGGTGCAGCCCCGTCGGCCCCTATCGCAGGATGAGAATAATTTGAGATCGCCCGCGACCTCGCTCCCACATTTATTATGAACAAACGCGTAATGAGTAACTCTACATGTACAATGCGCCAAGTTTCTGTGAACCGCCACCGCCTGAAATACTCAAGCAAACCACGTCATATGGGATAGAGCAAATCCGTGGATTGCGTATCTGAACTAAGTCAAATTATACATTTTATGATTATTACAACTCTATTATCGCTAGACGTGATCCATTGCTTTGACTGCCGTCGCTATTCATCCACTGTTTTATTTTGCCTCTCTGTGAAACGATCAATATTTGAACAATTCCTAAGTATTCTAACTACTGTAGCTGTTTCCTGACCGTAATGGACGTTATATTTAGACTGCGCTGACTGGACTCGGTATTTCCATTGTAGGAAGTTCTCGAAAGTTGTTCAAACAAAGCAAACAATGACCTATTTGTAGGGCGCGGGTAATTTCGTAATGTTCTCAAACATATTGACGCCATAACACAGCGGCTTTAATAATTTTATAGTGAAGGGGAAAAGTTGTTTTAATGAGAATACTGGATATGGACAGAGTTTATGACTGGCGACCACGGCTGTACTTCCGGGTGGCATCAGTAATGATCAATTGCATTAGCTTCCTCCGGATGCCAAAATGTTTTACAGAAGAAACTGCATTAGGATAAGGAAAGTAATCGAATAAAGTTAAAGGCCGTCTACGGCTAATGACATTCCCGCAGCGTGCGATTAAGTCATTAGAAGAAAATGCACCGGAGCCTCACGAATCATCTGCAGAGACCATCATTACGTAAGTCATATTAGCTTTCACTAGAGCTCACTGTGCCACGGGAATAGAGGAGAAAGCCTCGGGAGGCGGCTGTAAGGTCGAGCAAGCAATTAGTGGATATTGCTCGGTAATAATTACCACGACCACCACACCGGTGATGGACAGATCTAGACCAAAGTATAGGCATAAAACGATCCCGCTAGAACAGTATTCATCATCATCATCAGCCTATACTTGTCCACTGCTGGACATAGGCCTCCCCTAATGAGCGCCATAGCGCCCTGTCTTCAGCTTGCAGCATCCAGCATCTGCCTGCAGTCTTTCGTTCTTTTTTTCTACGAAAGAACAGTATTGCTAATGTGGAAAATTGTTTGTTGGTCTGGTTTTATCTGGATTGATGGTGCGTAAGTTGAAAGTTTTGTAGATAAAAATAATTAAACAATTACATATACTTCGACTTTTAAAAATGCAGCACTAAGACGTAGAAGTAGATCACAGTAAAATACTCTACTAACTTGAAACCTTAGTCCTAAATAAAATAATAGATCCTACGCAACTAACATACTACGACCATTTAATATGTAAAGGAACATTTATTAGTACCAGAAACTTATTTATACGAATTAGGAGTAGAGTAGGCATTGATATTAGTGTATTAAATTGCACCCAACGGTCAACACAATACAATCATCCCAATAAAACCGGTTAACAGAACAATCTTGAACTCGAACTGAACGCTCCCACGACATTATGTACAAGCATGTACTTCCATATTGTCTGCAATAAGTCGCTGCATTTGTGACATGGCAATGATCGTGTTTTGTTAGAAAAGAATCTACATGACCCATAGACAATAGCAAATTTACATAGAACTGATTTTAGCATACACGCTGTCAAATGCAAAAAATATTACAAAATGAGTGACCACCATTGAGTGTAAGACTGCGAAACACTATTAATAAAGCATACCGGCACGTTTGTCCGACGACACGTAATTATATTACCGATTTCGAAAGCACGAGCTAAATACTACAGCGGCGTCCATCACCTCTTGTGCTACAATTATAATGGTCGTGGGTACTAAGTAAAGGAGTAATGGTCATGGAAGTGGTAGAAAGCGAAATGCCAACACGCGTAAGATGCAATCTTGAAGCTTTACATTAGAGCAGCCTTTCACTGCAGTTGTCCGTTGTTCTGGTAATGATAAACTATACTTTTTTTGTGTTCCAAATATAACATAAATGATAAATTGTGGTAGAATGTGTTTGCAGCAAGGTTTCAATAAGCCCATATGAAGTGTCCGTCTCAATGTTTAAATTTGTGGTATTTAATTATTGCAAATAGTTATTACCTAGTGTTTATTTGTTTGTTTAAGCATCACGCTAAAATTACTGATCTCATTTCATTAGGGCTTTCACTTTTACATGATTTATGTTATGTAAAAGTTAGATTTAGAAATTATGTCATTAGGAGGCATTTGTACCAAAATAGTGGCGCGAGCGGAGCTAAATACCGATAACGTGAATCATTCTTCAATCTGAGAAAAGCTTCTGCATAACATTCGAGTGAAGACAATAACGTCGGTATTTTCGTAGCGGCATTCTCGCGGGCATAACAAAGCGGCGGTCGCGAGTAGTTTGTCCTATTATAATAAAAGCAAAGCTCGGTGCGATCGTTACAATAAAACTAAAGCGTTGAAAGAAAATAAAACAATAGAAAAACAAAGCAATCACGCCGACGCGGATGTAGAAGAAGGTCGTTATGGAGTGCAACACTTTCATCTAACGTCATCGGGTTCATTTGTTATTCTGTGGTACCAACCACAGAATAACAAATTATTGCTGGAAAGAGTACATAAGTCATGTATGACCAGATTCGCGTCCAAATACTGACCAACAAATACGCGACTAACAACGACACTTCCTAGTCACTGCTGAACTGCGTGAAAAAAGTAGTACTTATACCACATCACGAAGTAGTTAAATGCTCATAATTAGCAAGGTACGAAAACAGGCAACACTATTTTAGGAACGAATCACGACCTTTGTCCTGTGACCAGGTATGTATGTGTTTCGGTGTTCTGTGATCTAGTCGATACATCACCGCATCGATACGATACTGCTTCGATATATTCCGATAAATATACACGATACATTGTACACGATACATTCGTGCCTTTTGCGTGTGAAATGTATAATTTGCACTGCACGAGATGAAATCGGAATTAATATTTGCTTGGATAAGATTATGAAAGATAATTGTTGCTGAGAATTGAGTCTTTGAGCAAGATTCTTTAATTTTATATCTTTCTCCTATGAATTTAACTCCCAAAGAACAAGAAGAGCTTATCTTAGAAAAGTTCAAGGACTATTATTTATTAAAGATGACTAAATTCAAGATATCTAGACGTTGTCTTATTAATTTAAGAATACCTTTTCTGCTGAATACCCAGTAAAAGACGATCAATATTTGACTTGTCCACCGCTATTATGATCTGTCGTGCACATAGACCGCGTCGCTTACCTGGAAATAAACAAAAATAGATTTAGCAATTACTTACAAACATGATACTACCAAGTACGTCCGGATGTAATTCATAACAAATGGGGAAGAACAGTGTACATGATTATTGAGAGATTTGTGTTTATGCATAAAAATGCGATGTGCGAAGAAGCAATGTGAGGAAACGAAGCGACGGGGCCGCGGTACTGAGCGGCGATTCAAGTTATTGTTACTTCGGTGATGCAATGTTTGCTTACTGCCTTGCGAACATTTAATGACATTAGACATTAGTTGTATAGATATAGCAGTGACAGCAATTGGTTAAGCACGCATCTTGCGGGCACAAGGTCCTGGGTTCAAACCCCAGCTCGCAACTCTGGCTTTTTCGAAATCAATGTGCGGATCATAATTTCAATCAATGTCACTTGCTTACGGTAAACGAAAACATAGTGAGGAAACCAGCATATCTTAGAATATCTAACCAATTTTCAAAAGACATACGAAATCCACCGACCCGTTTTATGCCAGTGTGGTGAATTATGGCATGAATGGCCCGTGCCCAAGAGTGGGACGTTCAAAAGGGCTAAATTATGATTGTATTCATTAAATACTTCGAGGTAAAATACAAATTAATCAGCTATGCTTTACAAAACGCATTTCTGTCGCTTAAATTATTTTTGTAAGTATATACGTTTTCTTTATATTTTTATCTAATATATAATCTAATTTAGATAGGCCTAAATAATGTTATGAATCAGGTCTAAGATATTATGAATAGTTATTTAAAGATGAAATAAATTGGACAACAAAAAATTCACAACAGGTTATCTACAATCGATTTAAGGTCGATGGGGCGATCGTGTTCTCCATACATATTTCATTCCGAATGTATACGAGACACACAAAGTTTTTCCTTACAACAATGGATTTTATCACTTCTAAATAAATTATTGTATTCGCATCTAATGATTTCAGGCATTTAAAAATAGATTAACATAATTAAAATCGGTCGTAAAATTTGTTAAAATTTACGCCTGTGTGTGTGAATTTGTCAGCGCCATCTGACTAAATTAGGCCATTATTAACATAAAATTTGTACTTTGAGTAAACTGCGTGCTAATAGTGTACTAGTTGAAATGGCAGATGGTGGTGACCAAATTATTATTGCAAATATGTATATCCCTATATTGCGCCATCTATATTAATAATTCCGTCAAGGGGTACGGTAAACTCGATTGAAACGTTACCAGAATAATAACACTTCAAAAAATAATGATTTCGAGTCGACAACATATATCCGCAAAATTCGGATTGTCGTGATAAACAATATTATAATTATAATATTCGGCACAGTACCGCCATATTTTCTATGAACGCATGTCAGTCAGTGTCAGTGTTGACTGCGCCAGTGTTCTCAGTTGGTGGGCCATATTTTTAAAGAAAGAAGAAGAAGAAGTGCATTTATTGATTGAGCTGTCAGAACAAACAAATTCAGTGTTCAACGTGTTCAATGTTCATGATGTTTCCGTACGAGTATTCATTTCATTTAGTTTTGCTTTGCATAGTGATTAACTTTCATCATCATCAGATTATGCTTGTCCACTGCTGGACATAGGCCTCCCCTAATGAGCGCCATAGCGCCCTATCTTCAGCTTGCCGCATCCAGAATCTGCCCGCAGTCTTTCGCAGATCGTCATCCCACCTGATCGGAGGGTGTCCTACACTACGCTTGCAGAGTCGAGGTCTCCACTCAAGAACACGTTTACCCCAGCGGTTGTCGGTTCTTCGCGAGATATGGCCAGCCCACTGCCACTTCAGCTTGCTAATTCTTTGAGCTATGTCGATAACTTTGGTTCTCTGTCGGATGTATTTGTATTTCTATTAACTTTGTTTGGATGTAAACACATCATGCCGAAAATTGTAATGAGTCACATTTCACCCGAGCGCAGCCGGGTTTTCATCTTTTATTATCATAATAATAACATTCAATAATAAAATGAAGTAACGAGCTAAGTGTTTTTAATATTTTCCGGACATAATACAAAGTGTCTAGTAAATAAATTAATGTATCGCTGACATGATAGGTATCATATAAATAAATAAATATCGCCAGACTTACTCAGCAACTATATGGTGCCAAACTAAGCAACACTTGTACTATGGCTACCATACATTAAACTGGCGATCCCAGTGACACCCAGACCTGGGCAAATTACGAAAAGGCCGTTTCAGAAAATTTCCTTTGTCGGGAATCGAACCCGCAACCATCCAATGCAGTGAGCCGAGCGGCCAACGCTCAAACTACAGCGCCAAGCGGTCGTCAATTCGCCACACGAGGTACTACGTTGTTGCAGACGCGACGTTGCCAATTGGTAGAGAGCGGCGACTTGACAACGTCGGATGTCTATTATAAAAGCGTTTGTTGTCGGAAATATTTTTTTCGTTTAGTGTATTATAGGTACAATCACAGATATAGATTTACATAGATAACGCAAGTATCACGATTTGTATTGAAACCAAGCGTGCCAAATTTTTAACACTTACTGTGACGTCACAGATGGCGGGAAATCCAAACCGATTCAAAGACACCGATGCCGCAGATGCCCCTCTGCCCGCTAAGATTCTCTCGAGTGATTATCTCGCTCATATTCATATTTTTATATCTGTAGTCGCGATGGACTGTAAGTTTTCGGCGACAAACCATGACGCTTGGTCGGGGTTGAGGGTTTTCGGACACGCTAAGTACATACATTTGCGTTATCTATGTAAATCCAAATCTGTGGGTAGGATAGTGTTGCCGCTGGCTTAGGATTACCGTATAGGTACATAAAAATGAAAATTTACTGTATTTGCCAAATAAATACCGAACCTGGTACCATACAAACCATAGATACTGCATTATATATGTACA
Source organism: Notodonta ziczac (assembly GCA_918843915.1). Taxonomy (NCBI): domain Eukaryota; kingdom Metazoa; phylum Arthropoda; class Insecta; order Lepidoptera; family Notodontidae; genus Notodonta; species Notodonta ziczac. The sequence goes on along the minus strand of OU974060.1, from coordinate 9,002,336 downwards.
CAGGTACTAGGTAAGTACGTAATAAATATTGGAACGAAGTTCCTTATCGCGCGTTGCGAAAGGGGGCTAGACGGAAAAAATTAAGACCAAAAAATGTGTAACGTAACGACACTTTTTTCCCTTTCCCTTTTCCTTTTCCTTTTCCTTTTCCTTTTCCTTTTCCTTTTACTTCCTTACATTGTCCAAGCCTTGCTTAGTTTGGGACCATACAGTTGGTATGTTTGTCTGGTGATATTTCTTTATTTATTAGTATTATTTTGATTGAGCTGAAGCTGTGATAGCCGATTGCTTAACGCACCAAGTATTGGGTTCAAACCCCGGCTCGCACATCTGGATTTTTCGTAATCTATGTGTGACTCATAATTTCTATATGATTATCACTAGCACGGTGAAGGAAAACATCGTGAGAAAACCTGCATGTCTTAGAAGATCTAAACCGTTGTTGAAACCTACGTGGTGGAAATCATCAAAGCACTGGCCTGTTTATAATTAGTTTTTAAGTTCCGTGTAATTTATATTGACATTTGTTTTTACATAGAATTCTATTCTGTCTGTCAAAATACGCTGTACATGTAGTATTGTATTCTCTTTGCTGTACATAAATATCTTATCTGGCCTACGTATATGTTTTATTAATCTGCTGAGCTTCGCAAAATTAAACGGAAGCGTCAACTACGCGACTTGGATCTTCGCCATGAAGATGTACTTGATCGACAGCGAACTATGGGACTGCGTCATGAAGCCTGCGGAGGAAGTTGACGACTTTCAACGCAAAGATGCCAAAGATCCAAGATTTGCTTGAGTCTAAGCGAACATCTATATCTCATCGTTATGACAGCTGAAACTTCGAAGGAAACATGGAAGCGACTTCGGGAAGCCTACGCTGACAGCGGGCTTGCTCGACGCTTACAACTTATGAAGAAATAGCTTGGTACTAAACTTGTATTGTACTCGAACATAGAAGCCTATGTGAATGACATACGGCATGTGCAACAACAACTGATTGCCAATCAAGCTGGCCTGGAAGATGAACTTGTTGGTGTGATTATGCTGGCAGGACTTAACGACAGCTACAGCCCAATGGTGATGGCAATAGAGCATTCCGGCACCTCGATATCTACAGACTCGGTTGCATCGATCCTGCTGAAGGAAGAACGCCGAGATGCCTCTGCTACATCTAGTGCCTTTTCGTAGTCTAGTGTAAATAGTGTGCCTAAGGTGTCGTGTACATATTGAAAAAAAGTAGGCCACGTAGTGTCTCAATGTAGGAAACACTACTAACGCTACTCTGTATAGGACTCTAGGTCCTATAATTTTGATTGAGACACGATTTTTATGTTGATTTCTTGTAATTATTGTTGTTGTTATAAATAAAAATATGTTTACATGGAAAACCACATCTATTACTCAGTAATGTATCTTATATGTTAGAAAAGTGGAATACACTAACAAGTGTATTACAATTATATTTTCACTATATTTAGTAACATCTAGATATATATAACAACTCAAAGGTGACTGACTGACTGACTGACATACTGATCTATCAACACACAGCCCAAACCACAGGACGGATCGGGCTGAAATTTGGCATGCAGATGTTATGACGTAGGCATACGCTAAGAAAGGATTTTGATTAATTCTACCCCAAGGAGATAAAATAGGGGATGAATAATCCCGAAATTTTTGTTAAGTTAAATTACAAGCGGACTGTCGCGGGCACAGCTAGTCAGACAATAAAATTATTCTATAACAGATGTATATTTTTATCGGTTTTTAGAATGATGAATACACATACAATAATGTATTTTACAATAGCAAAAATATAATATTTTCGCTATTTATTATAAAATAAGAAGGCCACAATTAATATAAAAGTACGCCCTCTAGTGGCTAGTGGCTAAAATACACCTTTTGTCAATGTGTGCGTGTATGTATTACAATAAAAAGTGACAGCAGTTTTTTATCGGAAAACGCTTAGATTATGAATGATTTTAGGTTGATATTATTGCATATGTCAATGCAGTATAATAAGTCTTAATCGCAAACAATAGTATTATAGCTTAGAAATGCTCAAATATTGCGTAAAAAATAAATAAGTAGAATCTGTTGACTACAGCGTCATCTTGAGAGAAACTGCAATAAACCCGACCGACGCTTTAACCTTAATCTCATTACCAGGCAGCGTAGCTTCTTAAGGTTAAAGCGTCGGTCGGGTTTATTGCAGTTTCTCTCAAGATGACGCTGTAGTCAACAGATTCTACTTATTTATTTTTTACGCAAAATTTGAGCATTTCTAAGCTATAATACTATTGTTTGCGATTAAGACTTATTATACTGCATTGAAATATGCAATAATATCAACCTAAAATCATTCATAATCTAAGCGTTTTCCGATAAAAAACTTCTGTCACTTTTTATTGTAATACATACACGCACACATTGACAAAAGGTGTATTTTAGCCACTAGCCACTAGAGGGCGTACTTTTATATTAATTGCGGCCTTTTTATTTTATAATAAATAGCGAAAATATTATATTTTTGCTATTATAAAATACATTATTATATGTGTATTCATCATTCTAAAAAACCGATAAAAATATACGTCTGTTATAGAATAATTTTATTGTCTGACTAGCTGTGCCCGCGACAGTCCGCGTGTAATTTAACTTAACAAAAATTTCGGGATTATTCATCCCCTATTTTATCTCCTTGGGGTAGAATTAATCAAAATCCTTTCTTAGCGTATGCCTACGTCATAACTTCTGCATGCCAAATTTCAGCCCGATCCGTCCAGTGGTTTGGGCTGTGTGTTGATAGATCAGTATGTCAGTCAGTCAGTCAGTCACCTTTGAGTTGTTATATATATCTAGATGTTACTAAATATAGTGAAAATATAATTGTAATACACTTGTTAGTGTATTCCACTTTTCTAACATATGAGATTCATTACTGAGAAATAGATGTGGTTCTCCATGTAAACATATTTTTATTTATAACAACAACAATAATTACAAGAAATCAACATAAAAATCGTGTCTCAATCAAAATTATAGGACCTAGAGTCCTATACAGAGTAGCGTTAGTAGTGTTTCCTACATTGAGACACTACGTGGCCTACTTTTTTGCAATATGTACACGACACCTTAGGCACACTATTTACACTAGACTACGAAAAGGCACTAGATGTAGCAGAGGTATCTCGGCGTTCTTCCTTCAGCAGGATCGATGTAATCGAGTCTGTAGATATCGAGGTGCCGGAATGCTCTATTGCCATCACCATTGGGCTGTAGCTGTCGTTAAGTCCTGCCAGCATAATCACACCAACAAGTTCATCTTCCAGGCCAGCCTGATTGGCAATCAGTTGTTGTTGCACATGCCGTATGTCATTCACATAGGCTTCTATGTTCGAGTACAATACAAGTTTAGTACCAAGCTATTTCTTCATAAGTTGTAAGCGTCGAGCAAGCCCGCTGTCAGCGTAGGCTTCCCGAAGTCGCTTCCATGTTTCCTTCTAAGTTTCAGCTGTCATAACGATGAGATATAGATGTTCGCTTAGACTCAAGCAAATCTTGGATCTTTGGCATCTTTGCGTTGAAAGTCGTCAACTTCCTCCGCAGGCTTCATGACGCAGTCCCATAGTTCGCTGTCGATCAAGTACATCTTCATGGCGAAGCTCCAAGTCGCGTAGTTGACGCTTCCGTTTAATTTTGCGAAGCTCAGCAGATTAATAAAACATATACGTAGGCCAGATAAGATATTTATGTACAGCGTATTTTGACAGACAGAATAGAATTCTATGTAAAAACAAATGTCAATATAAATTACACGGAATTTAAAAACTAATTATAAACAGGCCAGTGCTTTGATGATTTCCACCACGTAGGTTTCAACAACGGCTTAGATCTTCTAAGACATGCAGGTTTCCTCACGATATTTTCCTTCACCGTAAGCTAGTGATAATCATATATAAATTATGAGTCACACATAGATTACGAAAAATCCAGATGTGCGAGCCGGGGTTTGAACCCAATACCTGGTGCGTTAAGCAATCGGCTATCACAGCTTCAGCTCAATCAAAATAATACTAATAAATAAAGAAATATCGCCAGACAAACATACCAACTGTATGGTCCCAAACTAAGCAAGGCTTGGACAATGGAAGGAAGTAAAAGTAAAAGGAAAAGGAAAAGGAAAAGGAAAAGGAAAAGGAAAAGGAAAAGGAAAAGGAAAAGGAAAAGGAAAAGGAAAAGGAAAAGGAAAAGGAAAAGGAAAAGGAAAAGGAAAAGGAAAAGGAAAAGGAAAAGGTAAAGGAAAAGGAAAAGGAAAAGGAAAAGGAAAAGGAAAAGGAAAAGGAAAAGGAAAAGGAAAAGGAAAAGGGAAAAAAGTGTCGTTACGTTACACATTTTTTGGTCTTAATTTTTTCCGTCTAGCCCCCTTTCGCAACGCGCGATAAGGAACTTCGTTCCAATATTTATTACGTACTTACCTAGTACCTGTGTACATATATAATGTAGTATATATGGTTTGTTTATACCAGGTTCGGTATTTATTTGGCAAATACAGTAAATTTTCATTTTTATGTACCTATACGGTAATCCTAAGCCAGCGGCAACACTATCCTACCCACAGATTTGGATTTACATAGATAACGCAAATGTATGTACTTAGCGTGTCCGAAAACCCTCAACCCCGACCAAGCGTCAAGGTTTGTCGCCGAAAACTTACAGTCCATCGCGACTACAGATATAAAAATATGAATATGAGCGAGATAATCACTCGAGAGAATCGTAGCGGGCAGAGGGGCATCTGCGGCATCGGTGTCTTTGAATCGGTTTGGATTTCCCGTCATCTGTGACGTCACAGTAAGTGTTAAAAATTTGGCACGCTTGGTTTCAATACAAATCGTGATACTTGCGTTATCTATGTAAATCTATATCTGTGATCGTACCTATAATACACTAAACGAAAAAAATATTTCCGACAACAAACGCTTTTATAATAGACATTCGACGTTGTCAAGTCGCCGCTCTCTACCAATTGGCAACGTCGCGTCTGCAACAACGTAGTACCTCGTGAGGCGAATTGACGAACGCTTGGCGCTGTAGTTTGAGCGTTGGCCGCTCGGCTCACTGCATCGGATGGTTGCGGGTTCGATTCCCGACAAAGGAAATTTTCTGAAACGGCCTTTGCGTAATTTGCCCAGGTCTGGGTGTCACTGGGATTGCCAGTTTAATGTATGGTAACCATAGTACAAGCGTTGCTTAGTTTGGCGCCATATAGTTGCTGAGTAAGTCTGGCGATATTTATTTATTTATCTGATACCTATCATGTCAGCGATACATTAATTTATTTATTAGACACTTTGTATTATGTCCGGAAAATATTAAAAACACTTAGCTCATTACTTCATTTTTTTATTGAATGTTATTATTATGATAATTAAAGATGAAAACCCGGCTTCGCTCGGGTGAAATGTGACTCATTTCAATTTTCGGCATGATGTGTTTACGTCCAAACAAAGTTAATAGAAATACAAATACATCCAACAGAGAACCAAAGTTATCGACATAGCTCAAAGAATTAGCAAGCTGAAGTGGCAGTGGGCTGGCCATATCTCGCGAAGAACCGACAACCGCTGGGGTAAACGTGTTCTTGAGTGGAGACCTCGACTCGGCAAGCGTAGTGTAGGACACCCTCCGATCAGGTGGGATGACGATCTGCGAAAGACTGCGGGCAGATTCTGGATGCGGCAAGCTGAAGACAGGGCGCTATGGCGCTCATTAGGGGAGGCCTATGTCCAGCAGTGGACAAGCATAGGCTGATGATGATGAAAGTTAATCACTATGCAAAGCAAAATTAATGAAATGAATACTCGTACGGAAACATCATGAACATTGAACACTGAATTTGTTTGTTCTGACAGCTCAATCAATAAATGCACTTCTTCTTCTTCTTTCTTTAAAAATATGGCCCACCAACTGAGAACACTGGCGCAGTCATCACTGACACTGACTGACATGCGTTCATAGAAAATATGGCGGTACAGTGCCGAATATTATAGTTATAATATTGTTTATAACGACAATCCGAATTTTGCGGATATATGTTGTCGACTCGAAATCATTATTTTTTTAAGTGTTATTATTCTGGTAACGTTTCAATCGAGTTTACCGTACCCCTTGACGGAATTATTAATATAGATGGCGCAATATAGGGATATACATATTTGCAATAATAATTTGGTCACCACCATCTGTCATTTCAACTAGTACACTATTAGCACGCAGTTTACTCAAAGTACAAATTTTATGTTAATAATGGCCTAATTTAGTCAGATGGCGCTGACAAATTCACACACACAGGCGTAAATTTTAACAAATTTTACGATCGATTTTAATTATGTTAATGTATTTTTAAATGCCTGAAATCATTAGATGCGATTACAATAATTTATTTAGAAGTGATAAAATCCATTGTTGTAAGGAAAAACTTTGTGTGTCTCGTATACATTCGGAATGAAATATGTATGGAGAACACGATCGCCCCATCGACCTTAAAATAAACAACACAAACATAATGCCCACTTCAAATAGAATGTCACCAGCGAGGCCGTAGCAATTATTTGCATTGAATCAAATTTCAATATCATGTTTGACGGCACAAGGTTGGAGGGAGAAGACATAAAATAACAATTACTTGCATAATTACATCCGGACACGTCACACCTATTACAGAATAGAGGGCAAAGTTACTGCGACGATAATTAGGACTAGCCTGTTTTTTTCCTGCAAAATTACGCAATAAATTATAAGATCACTAGTAAAAACCTCAACATATTATGGAACGTAGCGATCCATGAGCAGATTGACTGAAACACATCACTTTATGACCACGCTCACCTCCTCGTGGACAATGTGCCATTCAATTACCAACAGACAAATGACATCTTCCAACTCTACACTATGAAGTCACTGGGTCGAAGCGAGCGACAATACCCGAGTCGGGGCCATTAGCTATGTTATCACGGAAACGGTTCCGCCGCCCAGCAATGGTCCCGATGCAGAGCAATCGAAATGCTTCCATGGCGGGAGCCAGCCGAGCGGCACAATCGGAGATGTCATCGTTGATACTGGAGCGGATACATGTGAATTAACACATAAACCGTTGTGTTGCGTAACCTCTGATGAAATTAAGTGCCGCTATGTAGTCTAGGTAACTGGGTCGCTGCGATTGAAATCTGTTCATAGCAAACGTAACTATATGGTTATTATATGTACCTATATTCATTCACTGCTATTTGCTTGCATTTCACACACACACCACCGTAATCTAAATTGTTACGGTCAAATATTTCAAACCGTAAACTGTATCTAAAGGGCAGTTTTGCTCAAACCGTTACCGTTGCACCGGTGACTGCAACACCTTGTTACATTAGCGCATACATTAAAATACACCATGTGTGTGTTCGTCGATGACATCACCTGTTGTTGGCAAACAACCCTGGCGGGCGGCGCGCGCGCACCGTTGCGCAACCCGCCGATAGCATTCATTCACACCGGCGGCATTAGGCTACACATCAGCATTGGAATCAGTGCCACGTTGTCTCACGCACGCGACCACCGGTGGCATGTAAACAATGATGTTATTGTAATTACGATTTGAAAACGAGTAAATATTTGTAGTACTAGTTGTAATTTGTCCTAATGCAAATACTTTTAATGAGCTCTAAGACGCTCAGACGCTACTGATCGATCGATCACAGAAGATAAAAGCAATACTGATTTACTTATATCTGTTGATACTGATATGCATGTAATGATTATGTATTTGGTTTGTAGCTATATGACAGCTGTTTTTTTTACCACGACAATACAAATGCATAGAGATGAACATAATTAAGACAGATGTAAGACTTAGAATTGTAATGATAAATTCTGACGATACAGGTACACAACACCAGACCAAGAAGATGAACGAATAACTACAATCTGAACAAACAAGCGTCTGGCGACCCCGCGTGCGTTGATAGGGCATAAAATACGAAAGACCTCGTTTTAAACATCGACAATAAGGCCGAGGCCGAGGTGCAGCAGATTAATACTGTAGGTACATAAACACGTTAAACAATAATAAGCAAAGGTTATCTCACGAGAGTGTCATGATATAATTACTAGAAGAGGAAAACCACAATATGTTGCAGGAAAGTATGGGATTAAGGAAAACCGCAAAATAATTTTTGATTTTAACATCCGATTCTGATGCAAATAAGCAGAGTTAAGGCAAATAGTAAGGATAAATAATCCTATAAAGATAAAAAATCACAACCTGCTGCAAAAATTTGTAAGAGTCACTCTTAAAATTCATTTAAAATCATTGAAATGCTGAGAGCATGATATCCAAATAAGGATTCGGAAATTAATCTATCGATCAGACATCGCCAGCATTGGATATCATTACGTTCGAGTCATTCCACAAAACTATTTGGGAGCGTGAAATTCATCGTCGGCGCCGTCAAAAGCCGTCCCCGGGCCATTGATCGCGGTTTCCGGACAATGCGAGGTATAAACAGGCCGATCTCACGGATTCAGAACACGCCGCACCGCGCACGCATCACAGCCTGATATAATTTGTGCATTATTATCATCTAACCGTCGGTAATCTTAGCGTAACTAATAGAACAATTGCTAAACCAATACAAGGAACGTCTTTCAGCGTGTAAATGCAGTGACAAAATGATTAAACGCAAACCCCAATACCCGCCCTTTTTCGAACAACCTTTTTAGTAAAACTCAAGTCACCAATTTGAAATAGCAATTAGCATTTAAATGCTCACGTTATTATACAAAGAGCTTCCTGTAATTTGTTTTTGGTTTGATTATGTGCATCCTCATTTAGCAGTTACTTTAACGTTTACTGTCCATGTCAATAAAGAATAGAATATGCACGGATACATAATATATACGATTATATATAAAATAAAAACAATTCTTATTTGACCAAGATGACATCAGCGAGCGCTGCAGATAACCTGAACAAATTGCGAGGTAATCTCTGAGCAAATCTGCCAACGCGCCGTACGTGTTGATAGTACTGAAGAAACATCTAGACGTCTTGCAAATTTTAAAGTAAACTGCCTAACGACTACAGACGAGATTGAAGAAAATGATTAGCCAGTGAATGCAACAGTAAAGCCCAGGCAAGACGAAGATAAGATTATTTTGCAACGTGAAATCATTTATTACATAAAAGCTTCTTAAAATGACAAGTCCATTGCGGTTCATTCACCGACGTTCTTTTTACCGTGCTGTTTGTCGAGAAAAGCGAGGCCAATCAATGCGCACCTAAAAAGCAAACCGAACTTCCTCTGCTCGAGTCAGGGCACAAATCAGTGTACAATCACACAATACATTTAATATTCTTTATAGCCAAGCCTGAAACCACGATACTAACATTGTATTAACCACACAAATTGTGTTTCAGTAAAAGAAAATCGTTTACGCCATAGCCGTAATTCAACATGTTCAACGTTCTTGGAAATTCCGAAAATCGTGAACTCACTAGGAAACTGGACAGGCTATAACTCGACAGGTTTAACTATTCTGGGATTGTTAACTTATTGCACGCCTACATACGATTATTTTGCAGTACTTTTAAAAAGCAAGACAGTTTTTTTTTTTTTGGTCTCTAACGATAGGCGAGAAGTATAGCGTTCTGTTAGTCATAGATATTTTTTATTAAAGCCATCCAACCAGCAACCACAATCAGCATCGGAAGACGTTTTGTTCACTACATGCAGCTATTAATGATGGTTATGTTACCTACCAATATTGGAATATGGTAGTAATATTGTTACAATTTCAAATGACACATTATAAGATACAATACCAGAATACAACGCAACAGTAACGGTGCTTTTTAATAGCCAACCACATTGTGTGGTTGCAAAAAACGACTATGCGGAGCCACCGATAAATAAACCATTTACCAGTTCACGCGCATGCGCACGATACCGCAGATAGAATGGCTTGTGCAAAATTTCAATCGAGTCCATACAGAAGGCCGTCTTGAAATGATTCCTACGTAGTCAATGATTTCAATCGATTTGATTTATTCGATAATAATCGTTGTCATGCAAAACATTAAATGGACGCAAAATACTCGTATGCTCTAAAAATACGAAGAGTTGTACCTTTATCTAGTGACTTGACTTTATCTTAGCTCTACGTTTGAGTGATCAGAATTGAAAACAAATTCGTATGTGGTTCACAGGTCCAGCTCATGTGGTACACGAATATACTTTATAGCCTGCAGTGGCAAATGAAATGTAAGTTGTCATTGCTCTTATAGTCTAATTAGTAAGTATTGTATAAGAAATAACCGTTCCACGTTAGATTACAATAATATAACCATTAGGTAGGACACTCATACGAGGCAATGAGACAGGTTTCTCGAACGTAGCCGTTCCAGACTAGAGATTTAAATTCAAATGCTATTTAAATGAAGGCTGGTGTATGACAAGCTTCCGCTCAGGTTTCTCCGGATTTGTCCTAGTTTCAGAGTGGGTGCGACGATGTTTAAGCGGTCCGGATTCCATTTATCTAAAAGACTAAACTATATCTGAGTAGTTGCGTATGCTACGACGCTTCACTAAGGAGGCAATTCACTCGGCGCTATGTTATTAGACTTATTTAATTTTTAGATGCATTGTTAAACCCTCAATCACATCTAATGAGAGGGCGAGCTTAAACTCTACTAGAATTTTATCCTTCCTTTTTTATTATGATCACGATAGTATTGCCAGCACATACCAGTCAGCTGAAATCATCAACCCCATATTTGACTTAATTATCCAAACTATTTAAACATGATTCTGAATCTTCACTTTAAAGGAGTTCTCAAACATGTGTTTTAGACATTAGCTGTTAGTCTGTTGTCTCCGGGCGAGTCCAGCGCGAGAGTGGACGGCGTGATGTCACCGCCCGCGCGAGTCCGCACGAACTGGCCACTAATAATGCCAAGGGCAATTGCGTCATCACGGCCGAGCCCGCGGCCGCAGCGTGTGGCGGTGGACCTGAGCACGACACATTTCATCGATACCGTACGTTTCCAGAACGAGTTTTTTTTTACTGTGAGCGACCTCTGGTCGTACATTCGACGTTAATACGTGGACCTGCTTTGCATTGAAATATGAATACAGAGAATTAGTATATCGCATTATGCAATGGACGATATTTTTTGCAATATTGTAGTCGAGAATCCGATTCTAAATCCAAAGCGGATTATTCTTATACACCAGTAACGCGACTAAGGAATGGTCAATCATGGGAGACGGTGAATAAACAAACTTTCCATTGGTTGATACCAACAGGGCGAGCAAAAGGAGAACAGCAGAATTAAAAAATCTGAAGCAAGTTTGTAAAATACAAATAAAACTAAAGCATCAGTGTTTTTCAGTACATGAAGAAACAAATTACGGTCACACATTCAGGAGCCATTTGTACGAACCATGCTAGTATCATCCAACACCCATCGTACGATTCGATGCACCATTGCAGGTTACGCCTCCCGCCGAAAACGAGAGTGTTCTGAAACTTGTTTATTTACGCGTCATATCTCACTGATGTGATGATTTGGTTTCCAATTATTTTGTGAGGGAAAGTGACAATAAGGATGCCGTGACATTGGAAAAAACTCTTCCAACAAAAATAGAAATGGGATGGGATGATAGGATCTTTATAACGGGACATGTCTAACGATGAAAAATTATTAAAATGTGATGAAGACACACTAATACAGACAATGATACAGTCGCTTCGACATAGCTTTTATCAACCCCTAAGTAGTGTTACAAAAAGAGACGACTGTAATTGAAGACACTCATAAGACCAAAAGACGTATCATTATGGATTGGCCGCAGAGGCAAGCACACAGGTACACCTCGTAGCGACGCGCTAAATAACAAATTTCTACAAAATTTAAACATAACTAGCGTAAACAAAGACAATTTTTACAAATCGAATTGTAAGTGATGAATTTAAGAAATACCTACGAATGTTTAAATTACTAGTAATGCGGCGGACTAACAAAGCAAAGATAATTGCGCAGAGGCGCGCGCGCCGGCGACGCCCTGTCGCGTACCATTGCTCACAGGGACCAAATAAGAGCTACTTATAGATAGACTTAATAAAGAAGACACTCGTGAAATAACGGCCATGGACGATCTCCTCCACATGAATTTTATATCGTCAAAATAATATAAAAGGATATAAAAGTCGATAAAGCAATGCCAATAAATGACAAATGGCTTCATCCCCTGGAAATGACGCAATGTGAAACCACACACCCTTTACAAGCCATGAGATAATCTAATTAACGCCTAAAATTAATAATGTATCCCGGATCCTAAATTAAAATCTATCTTAGGGGTTGTAATATCAATCTAAAGTATATACAGAAAAATATTAGGATTGATAATTCATTTCGGGCATAAGTGCAGACAGACCGGCGACTCAATGTCGCGTCAGTGTTCTTGCATTTATTTATAGATATTACCGCATATAAAATGCGTATGACAATTATGTTTTCCCTGATAAGTACAGATGATACTATAAATGCCATCGTCAGTTTAGTTGATCGATGGATAAATAGCAAAACGAAAATTTAGATAGCTGAAGACTACAATAACTAGAAAAAAAATACAGACGAACATAGTAACCTCCTCCTTTTTGGAAATCGGTTAAATCGGGAAATGAGACCTATGTCAATCACGTACGACACAAAAGGCTCGCAATTATAACGACGGTAGAATATTTAAATGCCTTTGTTCTAATAATAACGATGATGATCGAATTGCATCGGAACAAAACACGCCTCGTAACAAAAGCAAAAGTCACCGATAGTGGGAACAGATGCGACACAGGCGCGGCGCAATGTCGCAGGTCAGCGGCCACGAGTCGCGCGCGCGCCCCCGCCGGGGCGGTGCAGACGGGCGACGACGGGCGATTCCACGCGATCATGCGGCAAACACGCCGCGGTGCGTATTCATGGGGACATTCATGTCATAATCTTTATTGAAATGTGCCGCCGGAAATCAGCTGCCGTCGCAATGAGAAACTGTGGGATCAATTCATGAGAATATCTAACATGTGTGGTAACTTAACCCCAGACAAAGAAAAGTCGAAAAAGGATAATTTTGTATTTAAATAAAGATTATGTTTAGATAATAACTAATAATGAGGCAAAATTTTACGTTTTAGGCCCACGATGCATCAAAGTTTAGTAAAGAAAGCGTAATCATAAATGGCGAACTTTCACTCAATAAATACCTAGTTAACAACGATCTGTGTTTGCTAGGTGAAACGCATCCACGTCTCTTGTCAACCCGCACCGAGTGAAACTGGATACGCAATTATGTTTATTGGGGTTGACAGATGATCTGTTCGGTCCACGCTCTCGACGACCGTTTCGCCGCTTTCTGTAATCAATATCGTGTGTATTTCAACACTAATGAGCGAGCTTGTACTAGTGCCAAAAAGACATCTCGATGTTACTGATAGCATCTATTTCACCACTCATTATAGTAAAACAGTTTAGGATTGACGGTCATGCAATATAAACTCCTAAAGGCTATGATCAGATGTTAAAATTTTCAAATGCCTCGTGGTTTATTGCAACCATATCCTAGACTAAAATAAAAATGTTTTACCGCTAGAATGTAACTAGCCTTAAAGAATGTGGGAGTGGTAACCGACACAGCCATCGTCTGTACGAGGTGCTAGACAGTGCCAATCTGCTGTATCACTCATATGGGAAGTTAGGCTTTTATATGCATCACGCACATGTATGTAACTATCATCAGACATATTAACGATGCGGTGATCTCAACCGCTATCCTTTACTTCCTAGGTCCTTTGATTGACCTTTATGGGCTTAACACATTCTAAAATAGCATAATAACAAACTAAATGTCCCACAATCCACGTCGCCTGCCGCAGCAGGAACGCGGCGCGATCGGACGTTATGGCGGATGTGTATAAAGTGCGTTTCCGCGATCACAATGCGTCTGAATTATTAATTCGCCCGGTACATAGGCCACTTCCTCGCCCAACACGACTAATGTAATATTGAGGGCTTGTTTATGGTCAGAAATATCTGTAGGATTTTAAAATTACTTGCTATGAAGAGAAAACGACCTTAGCTTGCAAGCAAATAAAGGCATTGTAAAAGAAAGTATTATGCAGCAGGGCTACCAATAATGCCGATTGTAAATAATAAATATAATAAAAAAATTATAACGGTACCTTGATCACAATGTCAACACATATTGTGTATTCATTGCATAACTTTCGTACACAGGTTGAATAAGAAGCGACACAATAGCGCCGTGACTCAGACGCAGTGACGTTATAAATGCTCGCTAGATCCACAGCTGATTATCATTTATGTTTTTTATGTTACAAAACGAGCTAGCAGCAGTAATTAAAGTTTAGTTACTAAACGATCAAACTCGAAACTTAACTACCTACGTCAGCAATACACTGTAGTAGGTGAAACCATAGTTCATGATCTACCTTCCAGAAACACAGGTAAGTAATTTCGAGCACAAATAATTTCACTTGTGGTTGGTTGGACACCTTCACGTAGTTGTTAAAGATTTTTAGAATAGTGTCTGGGGTGCTACTCTTGAAAACGATAATCGATATATCGTGACATTTGTCGTGTCGAATCCCACTCTAAGTTACATCGTTTTTAATGTCGTATCGATGACGGAACGAACGATTCATAATCCGATATATCGAGCTAAACCCTACTCTTAGGTTTAAATGTCAGACACGAATATTCGAATTTGACAACGACCAACACGTAATTTTTGCGATAATCTCAACGACACCTCTTAGGACGTCGTCGGCATTATCGTTTGGTTAATTTCATAGCAGTTCGGTGTAAAATGACATTTAAATTCGTGATAAATAAATAATAAATGAATAAAACAGTTGCATGATGAGATGTTTGAAATATTATATTTATGTTTTTATCAGTGTAGCCATGAGCTCCTCTGCTGACTTCTGTATAAGTTTTTGTTTACAATGTCATGATTTTTCCTGTCCTTGGAAGCCATCAGGAAAGAAAATATTGCCCATAGAAGGAGGAGGCAGCAAATGCGGGAACATTTAAATAATATTTAACCACTCCTGATGATGAATTTGCAAGAAGCGATAAAATAAAAATAAAAGCAAGTTTTGTTTACGGTTTATGACCACAGATTAACTCAATACGCTTGTGACCATACATAGAAAAGTCTATAGATAAGACAATGGATAAAGTGAAACGGCGCTATACAAAAAACAGCGAACGTGAAAGAGCTAGCGAGTCTTATGAATACATATTTGTTTCTTTATCTATTTTTGTGTCTCTGCCCCACAGATAAAACAAATGAGGCCATAGAGAATATTCAGGTTTTCAACAAACTTTGCATTTATTATTCGTATCATTCACTCCGAACATAGTCTATGGATACGAAACACGACAAGGAATACGAACATTTGTTAGAGTAGGGTAAGGTCGATATATTCGAAGTAATGTCGTATCGTTTCGAATGTATCGTTGTCGATTTGCAGAGTAGCAGCCCTGGATAGAAAATAAACAATATCCTGACTAATATCGGTGTTTCTTCATCAATCAATACATATTTATTTGCGGGAGGCAGGTTAGAAACAAAATAAGATTAGCTCGAATGCATTGCGGGGATTCCTATAACTAAAATCGTGCAGCAACACACATAACTGATTGCTGACGCAATTGCTGATACTTGCAAACTAACAAAACATTTTATATTTGCATAATCCGCCGCTCTTCAGCTAGAAATAGATGTAAATAGAAACATAGCTAGTGGTACAGGTTTATCATACAATATTTATTTATATTTATTAAGCTAGTTAAAAAAACCTATACGTTAACGTGGCCATGTACCATGAGGTGACTACGATCATGCAAGGTAGAACAGGACGAGTAAATTACACATAAAAGTAACTTTGAATTGCGGTTAGGTTCATTACCACAATCAATAAATGATTTACCACAGCAAAATTACAGATCCCACTTCTGTATACATTGTATTAAACACTTAAACATGACTTGTATTTTTCTTTGATTGAGAGTTAGAAAGTATGGCATCTGAAACATGTTTATCATCCATCATCGTATTAATATAAATGGACCTGTATTTCGGTGTATAAAGGGGTCTATTAATCTTGCATTGTGCGAAAGTTTCTCTGTTGACAGTATCGGCCCATCGTCAAATTATTCTAATCTCTGTGCCACCCACGATACATCTGAATCTTTATTCAAAGCGAGCCTCGCTGACGCTACACTCCCGGGGCTAGGTTCCACAAAACAGGTGCTTTTAATACTATCCAAATATTTTATGATAGATATTTGTGGTAAACACCTGAAATAAACCTGTTCCAAATGTGTTTGGAGAAAATTTTTAGGATAATATATTCAAGTTACGGTACAATCCGGAGACATCTGATCGATTGGCGAGCCTATTATCGAGTCTACAACACTGGTACTATCTCGTTCAGTGATCACGCCGGGCTCCTGTCCACGTCATTCCGAAAGTGTTCGTGATACGATCAGCTGTATCCCATTATCGCAGATAATGAGCTATCCTCTTGTCGACTGTGAGGTGGTGTGATAAATTGCACGGTATAATTAGTTTTTGTAGAATTTTGAGATTTTTATCAATGAAAGTTATGATATTTTCTCAGTAAGATAAATAATATACCCAAAAAATTAATCAATTGCTAAGGCCGACAAGCTAAACGGAACAGTGTTATATTGAACAAAAATTAAAAAAAATTGCATGGTGTCCGCGACAGTAATACTGATTTGGATGATGTGGCAACGGCCAAAGTTAGAGTTTATCTATCCAATGATATCAAAATTGTACAGATAAAGCGATGATTTCATAGGCCTATTTGCGAAACAGATATGAACTCAACTTCTTCACAGCCAAACACGAGGAATGAAGATGCCGTATACAGTTTCGTTGAAATCTATACAAAAATGAGAAATAACACCACCCTGCCTGTATTCCCTGAAGTGGTAGGTTAATTCAGGTTGACGAACAACCTCGTCTATGGAATGACGTGTAGGTTTCTTCACGATGTTTCCCTTCACCTTTCAGCAAGTGATTATCTCAGTTGAAAATTATTCCCACTTGAATCCCGAAGATCCCAGAGAGTTGAGGGCCTTCACATTTTGTATTCCAAGGCGTGCCTTCGAGAGATGTTCATTTGACCACTGAGATATCGTCTTTAAAAAACACGGACACAAACTATACCTTTTTGAAGAATTTAAAAGTAAGTATCTAAGAACATATTAGAGAGCTAACTATTAACAATCATTTTGTCGTAATGATGTCATCGACCAAACTTTACTGCCGTTCATGTGTGAACAACCAAAACATACACAGTAGGTAATAGTTTATTTCCCACATGCCGGCACACATCCTCGCCGAGCCGGTGTCGTCCACACACACCCACACATGGGCAACTGACAGCAGTTACATAACTCGCCCAATTGACCCGGATGACGCACGCCTGGGAGCGACCGGTGCCCAGGAAAAATTATACATACTTAATAATGTTCACGCTGTATTTTGTTGTTCTTGTGTTTTCTTGGCTGCTAGTAATTCGACGCGCGGAGTCGCTTTAAGTTCCAGTCACGTTTGTTTTGACTTCAAGTACTCAATGGAAAAGGAATTCTTAACACAAGAAAGGTGTGAAAAAGTTATGACTAATTTAGTCATCCAGAACTGCTTTCTCATGTATGTGTCGTCCGTTTTTCACTCAAAGTTGAATACTTCGCTTGACATCTCAACGCCGGAGACAAATGGGCAGTTAAACATTATTTTAGAGAAAACGTTAAAACCTGAATACGTTAATAGTTAAACTTTGTTTTTTTAACGGCTCGCGAAGCGTTCGTTTCTGAAAACCGGTCAAACAGTTGGGTTCGTCGAGTTCAAAAGGCGATGTCCAATAAATTCCGATTATACGGAATTAGCTCCGGGCTCAAAATGGTTTAAATATTGGAACGGAAATCCATTCAGAGGGGATCTTTGGTCGTGCGCGGCCTGACTCGGATTTGATTAGCCGAGGCGTGTGCGATGCGACCATCAAAGTACACAAGGTTAGAGGCATGCGATCAAAGCTATCTCTGACGCGATCACTGGCTCCACTGCCTGTAGCGACATTTAATTACCTGCCGCATTTACCTGTATTAGCGAGCTTTGCGATAAGATAAGCATTAACGGGAAAATATATTTTGAGAGTAATGAATATTCCCTCAGGAATCAGTAGGCAAATAAACATCAAGTTCACACGCACTACCTTTTATAGCATGTACTAGATGTAGTACAATATCTAGTTTTAAGTCATTAGTGATGTCAGTAAATTTGAATTTGACTGGTCCCGCCACACACTCGCACCACTGTTGCTCCTGTAAGCGTGTCCAATGATGACGCCAAGGTTAGACCCTCACCAAGTCCCGAGAAAAGGTTTAATTTTCTTGGGACTCGCACGAATTTAATAAAAAGAAAGAATACGAAGAGTTGGAAGAAAATTAGTTAATTACTTTCCTCTATTGCAAAGAAAAACAAAGGATAACTGTATGATTTCAATCTATACAAATAAATAAAATTGCAGTGTCTGTTTGTAATATCAAAATAACACCTTTTCACAAAATGCGTATGAAAGTACATACGACACCTATAACAAAAACGCGTTTTTTTTTTTTGTCTGTCTGCCTGTCTGTCTGTGTGTGTTTGTTCCGGGTAATCTCCGAAACGAGTGGACCGATTTTGACGGGACTTTCACTGGTAGTAAGCTAATGTTATAAACAGCCACTAAGGCTACTTTTATTTTAGAAAAACACAATTTTAAAAAAGGGTCCTGTCGCGCGGGCTCAGAACGCGGGAGCGGGCTTTTTTGTTAAGTTAAATTCCACGCGGACGAATTCGCGGGCTCAGCTAGTAAATCTATATAATTGTAGTTATTTCAATGTATTATACAAACTATTTCATTAAGTATGAAATTGTTTAAATCAGAAAAATGAGCATACACCAACTTTGTTATTATAACATGTAGCCAGTCGTTAATTCGTGACAACATTAGCAAAACGACGAGCACACCAATCCCCTACTTACTTACAAGATGGGGATATGGGGCAATTCCCGGCGCGGCCCGCGTTGCGCAGTACAAGTCAATTGAGAGAACGTGCGCGTGCGTCGCCGCCACCAGACGATTAATACGGAATTAACCTTCCTTAGGAATGCCCTTGCTATAGATCTAAAATATTATCAACATATTTTAGTAAAAATATCTAGCAGAATTTACTTTAGCCTGGGTGTACTGAAATGCTAGAAATAACTAGGGACCTTGTAACTTGGAGTCAGACCTTCTCAATTGTCGTACATTGATAACACTTTGTGATAATTAGTCTCAATCGTGATAATACATATCACTTCCGAGATATAAGCTCATAATGTCGGTGCTGTAACTTGTGCCGACATACCGTTCACAATAGAAGCCGGCCGGGTATCGCTGCACAAAGCAAACAACTTGGCTAATGGACCGCATTAGCTGAACAAATTAACCTCGTCGACGAGCGGCAACTATCTTTTAACTACAGTAAAGAATGACACACGTAAAACTCACTAAATTGGATAACGAATCGATCGCAAAGGTTGGACGAGGGAATGTGTAGCTAATCCGAAAAGAAGTCTTTAAGGTAATTAATTTAGCAACACCTTTAACCAAATCTATGTGAATTCCGTCGTACATATCTAAATACACATACTAGTAATATATTACATGTCAATGACCGTACACCTCAAATCAGCACGTGATACTAAAAGCCCCACGAAAAGTTGAGCAAGTTAATGATTGGTGCATTAAAAAGAAAATCATATAGGCATGCGAAAAGGTATAATATCGCTTAATTCCCAAAACCGCTGCAAAGTAACTTATGCATAACGACGGCGCTCCCATCGCCTTCTCCCTACCTGGCTGAGAGCGCTAGACGCTGGCGAGGCGAGATTGATCTAGCGCAGAAGCGGCGCCGACGGATGAGCGGCAGATACATACGCCACGGCGGAGGAATTCGACGCAAATAGACCGCGCGTATACATGCATGGCGAGGATAATAGAAACAACGCTGCTAGCTGTACGGAATAAATAATTTGACCTTAGTATGGAATGAATGGGAATTGTTGGTAAGGCGTGTTTAATAAGCAGTACGAGGGCAAATTATGTTATTTAAAAACACTTCATAAATGTGTGTCCAGTTCGAAATTGTAGGAGCAATGCATTAGATATAGTTCATAATGATAGTGGTATAAGCACCTAAAATAGAGTAGAGTTAATAAAAGTACAACACTAAGAACAATCCTACTAATATTATAAATGTGAAAGTTTGTGAGTGTGGATGTATGTATGTATGTATGTATGTATGTATGTATGTATGTTTGTTACTCCTTCACGCAAAAACTACTGAACGGATTTGGATGAAATTTGGAACACATATAGTTTATAACCGGGATTAACATATAGGATACTTTTTATCCCGATAATCCCGAAATTTTTGTTACGTTAAATACTACGCGGACGAAGTCGGGGGGCACAGCTAGTGCTACAATAAAACACGTCTCCACTTAAATTTTCTCACGATAATACTTAATTTATTCAAAGCCGAACCGTTGAAACACTTCGGAAGATCAAACGCCAAGAACGTTGAGCTAAACATAATACAGAATGACGAGACAGTTAATTTCCGTAAGGAATTCCTAAATACAAGACAATTCCGCGCCGGACCTAGACATAACAAGTGCAGAAAAAAACTATAATAATACTATCTAGCACAATTGATGGAAGGAAGAATGAACCTCGAACAGTTAGCTGACGACGGAACTCATCAAGGGGGGCTCATCCTCCCTAGACAACTGGCATGCGAGGCCGCGCAAAACTCGTGAACAATCGTAGCCAATGAAGAGATTCCGCTGCCACATGTACCAAGCTAACCAGTTTCACTTGAAATATCGGTTCAAACAAAACATCCGGTTGTTGAAATACAACATTCGTTTTCATGAGTTGAAATTTTCAAGACTGAAACATCGGTATATGCGTTTGTCAGAATCTACACATTTTCTTTGTAGTACTTGCATATTAAATATCATTTAAACATTGCAGAAACGAGTTCCATTGAAGGGACTTTTGAGTACAAACACCGCCGGCGACACCTGGCAGACGCCGCGCCGCAGCCGTGTGTGTGCATTGATTGAACAAGTTGGATGCGCGTCTTCAAGGACTTGACAAAATGCAACGGCGCTCATTTCGCTTACAAGTGAACGTTCAATCCATACGCATTGCAAGTTTCATTGCATTGTAAGGTTGTACGTACATATGGCGATAAAATCATAGCAAATATTTCTCGAAAATGAGAGGTCGATTAACGATATTTACGTAAATCAAGTGCCTGGATTAAATTAAATGGTGGAAAAATAAACATTATATCTGGCATGTTCGCAGCCGCCTGTCGCCGCCAATGGACAGGTGATATGATTAGTATGCCAATGTGACCCATTTATCAAAGTTTAGTATTAAAATTCCAGAGTTTATGGCGGATTTGGGTGATGATGAATGTTAACGCCACGTCAGACTTGGCACCGGAGCTACTGAATAACCTAGTTCTGAAAGCACTGATTTACTTATGTGAGCTAATTCAATGCTACAAATCTTTATTATCTCTACCTGATGGTGAATGCGTATCGAAATAAACGAGACGCTTAATATTAAAATTCGGCCGCTGCTTTTTCACCGCAAAACAGCAAATCAAAATCAGTAATTAACATAGTCTAAGGCTTAATAAAACCAACACTAAAAAGAATCATGCAATAAAAACACTCAAAAAGGGCAAAAACAACAAAATACGAAAATAAACCCAGTCTGAGTCAACAGGCGACGTCGACGGCAACACGCATACACGCGAATGCAGACATACGAGCCACTCGGCATAAGGTGACTTTGCGTGCACCCGCCGCCGATACATTAAAAACAAACAAATAGGCAGCACCCAGCCCGACCTTGACCTTGAGCCCGCGAGGCTCCACCGTAAATGGACAACACGCATCGACTACAGGGATTAAAACTCAATAGTTCCTTCTTATCTTTTCTCTTTACTGAAGTACGATAGAGACGGCAAATCGAAAAGTTGCTTTTCATGGCATGACGTGTCTGAGTAAACTCGTGTTGTCCTCGTTGGAGGTTACATAAATGAGATATGAATTTTGGTCGACGCGTTTAGTAAATTTGCATATTGAACAGTGGAACATTTTTTTAAGTCTAGGTTTTACAGATGTGACATTGATTTAGATGATACCGATCTTAATAGAACTCTCCGAAGCAGTAAATCTATACTTCTAGGTTATAATTTGTAGACTAATAGTTGAGAATCGCTATTAGCATCTCTCAGGCACCCTGTTTCCAGTCACCACGCCATTGTGTTGGGTTTAGTGATGTAATTAGGACAACTGAATATTTCTTAGAATCTATACACGCATCCGTGTCTATAATTTTAATCAAAGACCAATAGTTGCTAGTTATATTGCTTTTGTAGAGTATTTACTTCCAGTATCAACCGCAAAAAATAATATCGAAGTAATGATTGAGAGCACAGACTATGTTTAGAAGGTTAACGCTAGCTGGCTACACTAATTTACCGGAGCAGGTAAATACAACTGGTTTCATCATGCCCTACTTTAAACTTCAGGAACTTATCATTAATTTCACGAAGAAATTTCACACTTTCCAATCAAAACCAGATTTCTGAAATAATTTTACAGATATAATCTTTCAAATTACACGCTTAAGTGCAGGTATCGAGTTCAATTGTAGGCTGTGTGTGCAATTATAATTAACACTAAAGCGATGATGATTAGCCGACACGTCGGCATGCAGAGGTCAGCGCTCTGATAGCCGTGTCGCAAGTGTCGCGAGCGCGTTGTGCAACATACCCACAGACACCTCAATGCCACCCAACATTGCCCTTATCTCAGTGTCAATAGTGTCTTGGTGGAGCCACCGAAAAAATATTATTGCAACTTAATGTTATTATGTGCGTAATATTTTCTTTCTTCTTTCGGACGCATTGCGACCAACATGTCACAACTTTTATACTGCCTATAACTTTTATGGCTGCCTTACTTACGAAATAGGGATTTGGGATGCAGTTGAATTGATACTTTATTATTATACAATATTACATATTGTATATTCAAATACAGCAATCACATGACTGATGGAATTCACCCAATATTTCTCGAATCATGTCTTTCAAATCATCAAACCACATTAACATGAAAATGTTTACACAAATTATCTTGATCGCTTTCTTGCTTAATCCATATGTTAACCACTTTGAGTGGTTGAAACTCCCTCGCACCGCCACCTGGAGGGTGACCTGCGATCTTCACAAAAAACAACTTAGTGATGTGAATGACGACGCCATTAAAATCTATTTGCGACGCTTTCCAAACATCTTTACGGCGCCATATACTATATTATTAATTAGAGATAGTAATGTATTTATAAAAATAATTACCAGCTCATTTCACGGTCACCACAGCCGTCTATTTCCGGGATGAAAGCGTGTTAAATTGTTAAAACATGATTTAGATCTATGATTACTAGAATTATTCACGGCTTGAGGAGCAATAAAACCAATTTTATTGATTGCAATTGAAAGCTCTGCGGAGATTCGCGCCTGACCAAGTGATTGCTCTCCAGATACGTGTACATTTATATCACAAAACGATATTAGAGTCATAAATCAAACCAATTTATAAATAAGACGTACAACCGTAATAACTGAATTCTAAATTTCTACGACATACGTTTGTAGAACGTAAGTATCGATGGATCCAGAAGTGTCAATGACACCATCACTCGTAAAACCATATGGTTCGAAACTTACACAAGGTCAATAATCTTGGAAACAAGTCGAATAACCCCATACACGTGACATCCCCACCGCACGCGACAGCCCCAAACAACCCTCCGTTCTATTTCAGTAGCGGGGCGTGCGTCACTAGTTGTAAGCTACGCATCCGGCAATTTAGGCGCCTCACACCACCGGGGCGGGGCCGCGCCTCTCAGACGGAACCCTAATTAGCAAGGTATTCATTATATGTTTGTCGCAAAATGAATATTAAAGATATTGCAACACTTTAGGATATTTGGACATGACGCTATTAATAAAGCAGTGTTTACTACGAGGATATATTTATCCTCTTATATCAAAGGAGGGATACATTATTATGATATTACTTCAGCCGTTATCGACTCACTGCCTCTCTCTCTACGTCCCTTTCTGTTATTATGCTTACGAAGGCATTACTTGTAGAAACAACTTTGAAGATGCCTTATGGCAGAATTAATTAGAACATTCGATCACCGTGATTGATAAGTATAATTTATAGCTCACATTCAATCTTGCAATAAAAATACATTTTATAGAAAATTGGACGTAGTTAATAATTTAATCTGAAAATTTTGGACAGCCTTAGCCCCCTGGGGCTGCATGATCCTTTCAGTGAACATAAATCATTTTATATTCACGACATAAAAATACGATGATCTTCTTGTTTCCAACGGAGTCAGTCACCACTAGCAGTGAGCATAGGTTGAGACAACCAGATTATATGTTATAGTCTGTCTGTCTAATTTAGTTTGTTTTCCAATCCAATTAACGATCGGATTAGAACACATTAAATTTTAAGTATTACACACATCCAAATGATAGACATGCTCAAGCGTGTTTTGGAAGTGCCGTTGGTCGTGTAAGGTGCGCGATGACATGCTATTGTTTGCGGCTTGGATGGCGACACGTACAAATTTAATTGGCTCTCTGGCAATCCGAGACGTCTCGCAAAAACTATTAGCCTCGGGCCATGCGTGAGAAACAACAAGTCGGGTTGGCATCCTTAATAACCCGTATCGGACATATTATACATAATTGAATACGTTTTCAGTAAATCAAATAACAAAGCTTACTTACAATCAAGGGGTTAATAATATGTAAAAGGTACCAAACATAAAATGTGGACCCTGCATTGTAAGGTGGTGTCTGGCTTGAACGCGGCGCGCAACAGATGTGTCATCCGCGCCTGACAAACAACCCGATTACCCAACACAGTATCGATATGTATCAATCAGCACAATAGCGCATTAGTCGAGTGTCAGTACAAAGCGGCTGCTAATCTGGCCGGGTGCAGGCCGGCCACGGCGACCAGCCATTCCCGTCTGCGTCTGATTGATCGCCGGCTCTTGCTTGAGTAATATGGATACAATTTGATTTGAATACATACTAAATAATAAAGTTTAAAGGATTTAGTAAGTCGTAAAACTGGTGATAGGTTGCTACTTTAGAGTTGAAAATAGTTAATATTGGGAGACACAGAAGGTGTTGTTTTTAGCACAAGCATGACAAAACGAAGCAAGTCAAAAGATTAGCCTAATTACAAGTTAAAAAATTGCTAGTTAAAATATGACAACTATGCCTAGCAGCAAGACCAAAGGCAAGAACAGGTAAGGGAATGGCGCGATTTTCTAATTATAATTATTATCAAACTTATTATGTTCTCTTGGCATTTTCGATCATAAATACTGCACATAATTATCCCGTATAAAACTCGGCTCAAACACTTTTGTTCTCATCAGATGTCGGAAAGAACTCGTAAATTCTAGCATGACATAAAACAATGAAAATTTACAGAGTTTGAATGAGCCCAAGGTCGAGTGAGATCACACCAAAGCGCCTAAAAAAACCTGTGAAACCATCATACAACAGTGTGTTAACCTCATGTGAGAGCTCCCTGAAAATCAGCACTTAATACCAGAATTTAGAACTTTAAATCACATGGTACATCAATCATCATTCGGGGAGTCAATATGTCACGTCTAAATGCAGACATGAAAAATAGCATTGGTATCTAATCGTTTCTTGCAATTGCTTGATAGGCAAAGCTAATGCATTACGTTCGTCATTAGCAGACTGAAACAATTAAATTAACATATTGAAGGAATGACACCCAAAAACAAGGTAACAGCCACATAGTTTGCGTGGTGACCATAATTTCACAACGTACAAAAGCCAATGAATGATTGCAGTAATTTACCTAATACAGAAATGCAGGGTATCCAAATACAACATCATGCCCGCCCATTAAGACATAACTGCAAAATATTATGTCTATGATCTACGCTCGGCGAGTCTTACACCGAAGACAGTCATTAAATATTTATTTAAATAATATCTTACAAATCAAAATTTAAATTGCTAGCTCGTTATTAATCTAGAGTTGATTAATGTATACTTTTAATATCAAAGACACCGATTGGTCAAAAATCAAAAGCATGCACATATTATGCCACACTGGCATGCAATGTTACCATGAGACACGGTGTCTAAAGTTCTCGGTCGTGCGCCAGGCCCAGCCGCACACTAAGTGATATCATAGTTATTGTTATAAATGTCACCTTGTTGCGTGAAAAGCGAGCCCCGATAATTTCTGCGGTGACAAGGAATCCACTGATATAGGTCGATAAAGTGTACTAAGACTATAACATGACAAAGTGACACATAATAGTATGTAATCATTAGTCAATAATCTCTTAAGGATATGAAACTAATTGAGAAGCTAGTGAATAGTAAAGGCAAGGCAGTAACATAAGAAAAGTACTTGTGATAATAAAAACACATAGGTAGTTATGTTTATGACTACACAACCAGAAAGTCTGATTCCAATATAGAAACGTTGAAAATTGCTCTAACACCGGTACATGTATAACAAGAATCAAAGCTTGTTATAAATCACGCAACGCAACAGGTGAGTTCTAACTACACAATAAAACTGTTGGTGCAAACACACGTTCGTTTTCGGAGGCAGCGGAGCCTCGCCGCGCAAACGGACGGCGATAAATGCTTCGTGATATAACACAAGCTGCTCAGTAGCTGTTCAAACATCGCGTCCGCAGGCCACTCGACCAGATCTCTATCTAGCGCTCATGAATCACGGATTTTGGAATTTAATTCTAATCTTACGATCCAAACTAAATTTCACAGCCCACAGACGCAGCACATAACTGAGATTTTGCTTGTGAAATATAATTCAAAGATGACTCCAATAAATTAACATTTAACAAGTTTACGTTTACGATATAGTAGAACAGAGTATAGAAAAACAGAGGGGACACAGACTTCGTTGACAAGTACTTCAGTACAAGGGGCAAGACAGAAAGGGGGGCTGAGGGTATTGAACAATCCAAATCATTAACAGGAAGCGAGTCACCATGTCGAAAACGAGTCACTAAGAAAGCTGTTTCGCTATAGCCTGGCCAAATAAGTAGTAACAGGAACACGAGCAAGCAATCAATTACCTCGCTTGGTCCAAGGAGTAATTTCTCTTCAGCCGACTTAAAAGCGGCATGTAATTCATTGAAATGCAGGCGGAATCGTGACGGGCATACCGAGGGACTTATGTATGTAAAACAGGACATAAATCTCATTAAAATCGACGCATTCAGTTTCAAACTGACGTGCGGTCATGCTTGCTTCACCATTTGCAAGAAATCACTGAATTCATAACGCACATACATATACGAGTATGTATGATTGAATAAGAACCATTCGGTTGGAAACATACTGATTGTTATACGATTAGGTAATATGCTGAAATGAAATTCAAGCAGCGTTAGGTTCAAGTTAAAATGAAATCAATACTATAATTGAAGACAAGACTCACTCCAGTATAGTAACTTATTACGTACACAGAATAGCGTTACATAATCAATATATTTGATAGAGAATAAAAATAAAATAATGAATAAACATTCCGAGAAATCCGTTATTATGTGTAGGAGTGCCAAAATGTCACCTACTCTAGAAGCGTGTCGTGATATTTTAAGAGATTACATTTCTAAGAATATAAAGGTAAACGACACGCGGTCTGACAGTGTTCCATATCAACAGAGAAAAAACACAAAAATATTTGTAACAAAACTTACAAACAAATACATATCAATAATAGAAGTAACACGATTTGTAGATTGCTATACCAAGAAATAAAACTATTTGTTTATCTAAAACAAGTTACGCGATTGGCGTGGCGAATTAATTTCCAAGCAACTATTAAACACCCAAATTCAGACGATTACTGCTCTGGAATTCCATCAACTATGCTCAACTTCAAGCAAGAATCAACTGATAAGGTGTCAGTAGTATCATAAATACAGAGTAATCAGTAAGAAATATTTGATAAGTGACGTCAGCCAAGGTTATAAGAGCTAATGATGTAACCGCAACAACAATAGACACGGATTGATGTGAACGTTTTAAATAACCACCGGATTAATAAGTCGTCTTAGACGTCAATCGTCGTAGGACACGATTTTAAGTAATCAGATGACATCATTATAACATTGGCTCTATGCTTATCAAACCTGCACCGCGATTTAATGGCCGAATTATCAAATAATATGTTGCATGTTCCAACCTTTCTTGGCCTGCTTTTCTCGCTCCTTTTCCTTCTCCCGCGCCTTTTTGTCTCTCTTTTCTCTCTCTTGCTTCTCTTTCTCCAGTCTCTTCATCTCTTTCTTCATCTCCTTCTCGTTTTTCTTCGACTTGGTATCGTCTATCTTTTCGGACAGTATGAAAGTCCCTGTTTGGACTTTCGTGTCCACTTCATCTTTCGGCCTCATTGTCGATCACAACTCGTTCGGCACTATCAACTCACACAAGGATAATGTAATAATAGGAACAAAATCCCCTGTAAATACACTCTCTGAGAATTATCTCGACGTTTCGTCAGCGTGAAATATTTCGATTCGGCACAGACGGGCGGCGCAGCGACGGCGGGCCGACGTCTATCGCACACGTAGGTACGCCAGATACTCGCTATTGGCGAAACGGTATCAATATTATCACTGGCACTCTAGAACGGTTTCAAAACAGAGCGCGATGATACGAAGACCGACGGAGGGCTGTGCGGCAAGCCGAGGCGCGCGAACACCGACCGTGACTGAGACTCGGCGAACACTGACGCCCCTCTGGCCTCGGCACTGACTGAGCGAAGCCGGCCCAGCGTGCGCAAGCGACGCGTGCGAGCGTCAAACTCTATAAATAAAGCCTTACTTCCTATACACTTTAGAATCAGAAAACGATTTATGGCCATTGAACCCATGAAAGCATTTCACGGCTGGTGATGACTAAGCCGAGATTCGATAAGGCAGCTTCAAATCTCTTTTCATTGTTTACATACGCCGGGTTCGTCCCTAATGTCTCTTAATCATTTATTAATTAGTCAATGTGTCTCCGGCAATGATTGTAGAAAATAATTACTGACAGGTTTTTTATTCTACTGTATATACATTTTGCCAATTATAATAATAATAAAGCCCTTTATTCAGACCAACTTAGTATCTATTTACAAAATATTAAGAACTAAAAACTATGAGTAAGGATATAAAATATTTTATATTTTTGTAGCTAAGCTAATCTTATATTTTGCCAATTACGTATTTCATTTTAATTTCCAGCCATGTTTTTACACGTTCTTATAAGATTCTAAAGGGGAACTAAAGATTCCGCCCGGGAGTTGCGAATTGCATTAACAAGACACCGGCAATCCTTAACCAAAAATGGCGTTGTCGCTGCGTACAAGCCAAAAACTACTTTCGAAAACGCCTCGACGGATGGGCCATTCTACTTCGTAAAGGTGTCATTGAGTAAAGTAATCAGGCGTATATAGTAAGCTTTCATCATTCACAAATTCACAAGGTTATGATAAGAAAATCCATTTTATTTATCGATAAGAAATTCCGGTTGCTAAAATAGCATTGCTATTATTGACACAATCAAGAACACGTCAACCGCACCCATAAAATCATTAACATAGCAACCGAGTTCATTAAAACATATTCAGACTTTTGAAAAGTGAAGAAAATTGGCATGAAATTAACGAATCGCATGAAATTAGAAAGCTTGGTGCATTATTAAATCTGCAAGGAAAAGGAAGGCCCAAAGCTGACGGATCGGAGCGAGTGCCGAAACAAAAGAAAAAGCGTTGGTTCCCAGGGCCGGTGGAGCGTGGCGGCCGCCGCACCGCGTCACCGCACCGCACCGCACCGCGTGCAGCGTGCAGCGTGCGGACACCATCCTGAGAAAGTGGACCCTCCCGCTAATAAAGGTTACCGGATTGAGAAAACGTGCCTCCAGAAGTAATGAAAAACCCCAAATTTACTATTAATACGGCAGTTTACACTCACGACAACAATCGCTTCTACTTAAAGCACTAGACATGGTATCATGTTGCTATGTTAGATTCACTACAGGGCTTGAAAAATATTTAAATGGATAAATATTTTAACTTTCAAGATTTCATCGTCTATTTGCTTAAGGCGCTACGGGCAGAAAAATGAATCTCAGTTTTGGGGCGTGGTTTAGCGTAGCGAGTGCCCCGAGCGAGATCTATAGCTCTCGCTCGCAATAGTCACGTCATCACGTCGCGGTTGCCATGGTTTTGAATTCGGCACAGAACCATGGAGGGGACTTTTATAGTTTTTTTAAATAAAGTACACTTGTTTATTACAATATGTTACTTCAATATTATCTACTACATTATTATTTGTTAATTGGTTATCAAATATGTTATTATGAATGTATGTATACATATGTCGTTATTACGAAGTGCCGCTACAGTCCGTTTCAACAAGAGATTGATCGCGTAATTTATACCTACTTAGATATAACCCATATTCTCGAGTTTGACACACGGATGTCTTATAATGTAAGCAAATAATCTTGTGACGTATTTTTTTATATAAAGGCGTAAATAAAATCCATAGAAGATATTGGATCAAGGTAATCCAAAGCAATCGGATTTTTTTTTCCTAATAATCCGTAAGGTCTTTTAACATAGGTACCTCCTGTTTATTTTATCGACTCCTTAGAATTGAAAAAGGATAATAAAACCGGTAAAATTCGTGTTGGAACACGCATACTTTAGGGTTCCGTAGACATTGCACCACTTTTCAATAATAATAAATGTACTTGTTTGTAAATATATATGTATGTATAATGACGACCGCTTGGCACAGTGGTTTGAGCGAAGGCCGCTCGGCTCACTGTACCGGATGGTTGCGGGTTTAATTCCCACCGAGCCAACTTTCGGAAATGGCCTTACTGACCTGTGAGCATAGTGAGTTTCTTCTGCGAGAGCTCGTAGTCCAAGTTGGTGTACTTGGAGTCTGTCATGTCGTAGATAAACACGAGGCCGGATAATAACAATAATGAATCCTGACAGTGATTCTGCACAAGTTCCGGATATTGCAACTTCGTTCCAACTGGGTGTCCCTTGACACCTCTCAAGTTTTTTTTATCGCCAGTTGCTTCTATAGTTAATAATTACAAACTAGATATTAATATAAATGTGATACCCATGTACTTCGGGTGTTTGTTTTTTTGCCATCCGCCATCTTGGAATTCAAAATAAACGTCATAATCGTTATCAGCACTTTAAAAAACCTAGAAATCGATACCCATGTCGGTACTTTCGATTTTTTGGTATCCGCCATCCCTAGATCCCAAAATTAACGTCATAATCGTTATCAGCACATCAAAAAACCTAGAAATCGACACCCATGTCGGTGTTATCGGTTTTTTGTCATCCGCCATCTTGGATCCCAAAATTAACGTCGTAATCGTTATCAGCACATCAAAAAACCTAGAAATCGACACCCATGTCGGTGTTATCGGTTTTTTGTCATCCGCCATCTTGGATCCCAAAATTAACGTCATAATCGTTATCAGCACATCAAAAAACCTAGAAATCGATACCCATGTCGGTGTTATCGATTTTTTGTCATCCGCCATCTTGGATCCCAAAATTAACGTCATAATCGTTATCAGCATATCAAAACACCAAGAAATCGATTTAGAATTAGACAGGTTTTAGAATTTTTCATTTTCCGTTACCAGCTCTTGGACAGTTTTTTTTATTAGACTAAAGGCGACATAAGGTGACTCCACTCTCTTTGTATCCTGTTTTGTTACCCACTCGGCACGCGACCAAATTTCACCCGGCTAGGAAAATTTTAATATTTTATGTTATTTAAATTGGTGTTTAGCCTCCCCATTATTTAATTTATATTTACTTACTAGTTATTACAAAATTTATTAACGTAAAATTTAATCAAATTTACGGATCTGCTGATCTGAAAAAAATCGGCATAGGTCCGACCTCGATGACGTCCGCAGACGACTGAGCTAGTTAGAATATGACAGTGATGCAATTACTTCATGTATAGAAAATATGAGATGACACTAGTAACCGCGCGCCCCGAAGTAAACCACATAAGCGCTAAACAATATTTCTTTGGTTTTTAACAAAACTAGGGAATGGATTAAAACTTTCGGTTATCCGGTCCTAGATATTATCAATTACTATGTGTTAGAAAAAAAATCGTGATCTAATTCGTAATAATATCGTGGATGAAACGAAAATAAAAAGCAATAACAGCCAACTTTGGATTTTTTTTCTATCGAGGAAATTTCACTTAATCGTGTTTACCTTCTATGTAATCCTAGTTAATGTTCTTGAATAACACATATCTAAAAATAAGCTTCTTACTCTATAAAATGATATAAATATTTCGAATTAAAAACCCAAAAATTACGAAGGCCTCAACTTAATAGCTAAAATAATGTGATGCAGATGTACGATACAGAGGTCGTCCACATCGTCGACAGCATTGTCCAAGTATAGCGCATGAGCAGAGGACTCTGTCAACAAAAAACCCGAAGTAATTTGCGTAGGTAACCAGAGGTCAATTTAATAATATTTGGCGACTCAATAACAAAATATTATAATATTAACTCGTGAATCCTAAAAGCCTTTCATTCAATCTATAATTTCCTACTTAATTTCAACACAAAGTAACCCAGCTCAATACACTTGCAGGTTTTTCGGGGGCCCTGGTAGAACACATGATAATTAATTATTGAAGCATGAAATCTCATTTGCTATTATATCGATGCCAGCCGCCGAGCACACCGGCACAGTGGTTAACACCGATCACCCGTGCGATAACTGCCGATAACATTTCCTGAAGCGACTGGAACCGAGAGCGGAGAGAGCTAGACCTTAGATTAAGCGTATCATTAAATATGACTCGGGAAATTTCCTGGCGTTAATAAATCTAGAGAGGTATTTTGTTACGGTAATTTCCTACTTCTACTTTCTGATACAGGAAAGTATGAAAAGTGCTTGCTTATATTTTGTAGGAAACGAACTCGATAATAAGTTCACAAGTCAAGCTAGCTTTCTGTTGTATAGCTAAATACTATTAAGTAAAATTATATACGTCGATGGCGGGAAAATACTGTTTCACTTATTTAAAACTACCATTTTATTATTGTTGTCTCATCAGAATTATATACATTCGTCTTAGTTAGTACTTACGTCTTCACAAGATATTCATTCCTACCCACTGGGGCAGCATCAGGGACAAATCTTAAAACTCGAGCTCACAGTTGGAAAGCAAAAGCTTCAAAATCGATGTTGACTTGAACACCTGTATTAACGAATTCAACCAGCGACCGTTTACAATTACGTAAGTAAGTTGAATGCTTGTTGGATTATGCAGAAATGTGTTGCGTGCGAAGCGAGTACAGAATTCGCTGACGTAACATTCGGCAAGTGGCGAGGTGTGCAGAGCTTTGTCCGAGTTGCGGCGTTCGTTGTGCAACGCTGGTGGCAGGAAGCTAATCAATACAACCTTTTGTATTGTTTCACAACTTCGAAACTACACTTATGAAATTAAACATTTACTTATTTGAAAATTCGTGTCATTCGTTAACAGAACATCCAAAAAAGTTATTACGGTATTTAATGTAGTAAGTAATTTTATCCGAGAGGGCCAAGCGTTATCGATGACTAGATAAATTCACATACTTGTACATATGGTCAAATATAGCAATCGTGATTGTATTGGCTCTAGTTATAATAGAGTCGTAATTTCCTTTGCACGATTTCCACAGCTTGCAGAGCGATACACTGAACTGTTGAAGTAATAGATCGGCAATAGATTCTAAGCACGACTTTTAGGCACGTTCGCAGTTCTCTGTAGACTTTACTATTGGTCATAAGCTTCAAATCAAATGAAATAAAAAATCAGGACTTTATGAGGTCCAATATACTATCAATCTGGTAACACTTCAAACCGTGATGGTGGATCTATTTCTCCGATGCGGTTTAAGGGCCGAAGTGAACTCACACGATCAATTTGACATCAATCTAAGGTCACACAGATTGTGCTAATGCTATATTGATCGCCTAAATTACATCTATTAGTTTACGGATGGCATTCGATGGTTAGATAATACGCAGTCTACGTCTTCAGTATAACAAACATACTGTTCCTTTTACTTGGTTAGTTTCCATAGTTATCTTACTCGTGCGTGCGGCGTCTGCGCATGATGATGTTAAGCAGTAGGACAGCATTATGTTTTTTCGCGAATCACGGACAGTTGTTGTATTGTGTGTTTAACACGTGAGAGTAGCGCGGGCAAAGCGGGCGACGCGGGCGGCGCGGCGCGCTGTATACGGTCGTCTTCCGGGATCGCCGACCTGGGTCCCGGGGACAATTCGCCGATACGGTGCGTCGTATCCGTATACAAATAATGTACCTAAGATTACTGCTGTACAAAACGTTTCCAAGCCAGTTTTCATCACTGGTTACTGGCACCAAGGTTAAGCACCGCTTGGCAAGGGTCTGTTAGAGATGGATAACCATTTCGTGGCAATGTGAACCGAACGTCTCCGTGCCTCAGAGAGCACGTAGAGTCGGGCCTACGCCGACTGGTCTAATCCTGCCACTCTTCGGTCCTGTCGGATGGCCGTCCCATCGGACTTTGAGAGTGAGGGAAGAGAAAGTGCACCTGCGCTTGCGCACACACTTGTGCTCTATAATTTCCCCGCGTAGTTGGCTAGTCTTCGATGAGATACACCGCCATGACCGAAATTAGGTCAGGTGGATTTCACTGCTATATTTTAGTTTTAGTTTTAATGGGAAAATGGTATTTATAAAGAGTATATTTGAGTGCATTATTACCTCAAATACTTCATGGTACCTACTAACAGAGTTCGTACATGTTTTTTGCAATTTTCTTCCTGTTACTAGAGATTTTCTTTAACATCTTTTAAAAACGTTATAACATTGAAGGCGACAACCCTGATTTTATTACGTGTTGTAAAATTTAAACCATCATAAAAACAATAATTAATGGGGCGTTATTAATCTAACGTCCCCAAATAAT
This sequence comes from Notodonta ziczac, assembly GCA_918843915.1. NCBI lineage: Eukaryota > Metazoa > Arthropoda > Insecta > Lepidoptera > Notodontidae > Notodonta > Notodonta ziczac. The sequence goes on along the minus strand of OU974060.1, from coordinate 8,966,902 downwards.
TGGGATTGGAGTGCTTTCGCACGCTCGTTTCCTACAGCGAGAGATTTTACGCGTGAACAAAATAAATTAATTGAAACTCGACCAATAAATAAATTGATTGAAATCGTCGAGCATGAACCGAAACCGGTCGAACCCCATGCTGATCAACCGTAGATTTAACATTACGTCTATGCGTAGTATACACAGCGAGATTCCCACGGATCGGGTGAAAATAAATCCATACAAATCCATCATTGTAAGTGGTCGCATGCATCATATCCGCAGCAATTCAATTACATAGTGAGGTTACGCCAGGTTATCTTATCACGGCGCATTTTATAGTTTGTTGCTGATTGCAAAACAGCCAATCGCGTTGGCTTCGTGAAAACAAAATATAATATGTGGCGTGCACTCGGCCCACATTCACGTTATAATTAAATTTAAAGTTTATATGGTTAAGGACTTGAAGCTTACCTTTACAATAATAAGAAAGACTAAATACCATCAAACGCTTGATATTAAAATCTGCAAAAGTGATGCCCATTTGTACCGTTAATGATGACATCAGGTATCTACCTCAGTCAAATTCCTAGAACTAAACTATGTAATTGATACGTGATTGGATTACACTAACTACGGTCGTTGACACTTTCTCGGCACAAGTCCGTCTGGTGCTCCTTCCTTAATATTCATGATGTGGGTAGGCATCCTAAATCTAGAATCAGTCGAGCGAGTGGGCGGCCAGACGGATTGACGTAAAGCACACAACCCATGAAGGTATGTAATGTACGTACAGTCAGCGTCAGAAGGATCTTAGCATCCAAGGTAGTCAAATAAATGTGATGACCATCAATTCAATTTTATAATCAAAATGATAATGTCTAACTAAATTGCTCTATGCTTGCAGTGGTCAAAATATCTTAGCAACCCATTTCTACCTGACGTTGTCATTAATGTCCAAGTAAATCAAAGTAGAGTAGAGATCACACAGCAACGAGGTCTGTTACGTAGACACTAAATTACCTTCGTAACTTAGTAAACGTTTAAGTTTTATTGGTCAATCACGTGTGTATATTATTTTTATAGCAGACACGTTTCGTTGCATAAGCTCTTAGTGGACCGTCGCTTGCAACTTAGGACTTAAACAAAAATAATATAACATTCAGTAGCAATTGTTATTGCTTTGATCTACCTCTAACTAGACTTTTCATAGGTTTTAGAATCTGAAATATCTCCGTCCGTGCTCATTTCAAGTGTAACGTATCAATAAACTCAGATTATTTTGCTTGTTACTCGAGTGGCCCGGTGCAGTGGAATGGATTCGAGCGTAGGTTTTACGTAATCGCAGAGCCGGATTGCCTTCACCTACTTATTGAAATTCGTAATTAAACGGCCCCCGAGCTGACTCATCGTGGATACCTTTAGTTGCGTTGTCTGGCAGCAGTTCCATCTTGTTACTCCCTGCCTACCATGAGCGTGTTTTTGGAATCATTTCCGTATTCATTACTCTGTCTCAGATTCTTCCGTAAATTAATTTGCTTTGTATAGGTTTGCCAATCACAGTGTGAGCTTATCGCTTTTATAAGGTTTTGTCAAACTGAATTAAGTGAGCACTTCGGACCAACGGATCAATTCGTTAAGAAGTAAAACCGTGGCGTGTTACCTGACAGTGGGACATCAACTTTACTTCAATAAATCTCCTTCAAAACTGATACAAAGCCTGCTGCTGCCGAAAGCAAAAGTGTGGAAAAGTAATGGTTAATAAAATTGTCGTTTAGAAGATAGAAACTCGTTTGAACCCACATTGATATTAGATTTTACGAGATAAATCAAACTGTGTATCAATGAATACTAAAAGAGAAATAAAATATGATACGTATCAGGAAATTCAGATAAAGGAAAATTACACATTTATCAAGATTTTAAGCATTATGTATTGAGTTTGCATGCTTTTAAAAACGAGGGTAATGTGTCAATATATTTATTTTATAACCCACTTTTATCCCTTAACTGAAAATCTTAATCCTTTGAGAGATCCGTTTCATCCAGTTCCGACTGGCTTGCGTTGTGTTGTGCATGTGATGCTTCTGTGATTTGTACACATCCACTCGTCACTCGTCACCTATCAGTATCACAGATAATCTATTCCACTTCCATTTCAATCGAACCAGTTTCGTGGATGATAATATTATATAATATAATAATTTAGCCCTTTTAACGTCCCACTCCTGGGCACGGGCCTCCCCTCAACACGAGGAGGATTCAGGCCATAATCCACCACGCTGGCCCAGTGCGGGTTGGCGGATTTCACATGTCTTTCGAAAATTGGTTAGATCTTCTAAGACATGCAGGTTTCCTCACGATGTTTTCCTTCACCGTAAGCAAGTGATAATCATGTAGAAATTATGATACGCACATAGATTTCGAAAAATCCAGAGGTGCGAGCCGGGATTTGAACCCAAGACCTGGTGCCCGCAAGGCGCGTGCTTTAACCAATCGGCTATCACTGCTTTTTGATGATAATATTATTCAGCAAATATTTGCACCACGTCTCCAGACCTCACCGAGCAACATCCCGGGTACTGAGTGCGCGGAATTTCGCGAGTTGATTGACTAACTGTTCAAAGACACCCAACAAAACCGCGTGTTAGACCTCATGACAGATCCCGCATACCGTAATTTGGAGCCGGAGGCAATAGTTTCGAGATGATTGCGAGTAACACTCTGTCATTATGTACGTAAAGGCATATAATATTATCGTCTGTCTAGCTTCAGAGCTCATGAAATTATATGGGCTCACGTAACTATTGGCTTTGTCAGCGGTTCCCCCTGAGACGTAACACCCACACGCCTATCGTGGCTAGGTGATCCTTACTCATGAGCTGTTTCTACTCAGCTAGTAGTAACATTAGCAGTAGTAGTATTATAATTCAATCTTACATTATTATTACTGAACTGGTCCACAAGACCATTCCACGATATTTTGAACCAAGTTATTTGATCATCCACTTACAGTTCATACCGCTCCGACGCAGGTGACCGCAAATTATTCCTGAACCTAATTTCTGAATATGGTTCTTTCTATTTTAGCAAAGCGCCTTTATATCAGGTGTATTTCTGTATACAAGATAAACACAAAGTTCCCCACGCTTCTCCAGTTGAACGGGTCGATGAGGAACGATTTCCGCGGTGCGGTGCGCAGAACGCAGCCCCCGCATGTAGGTCGCAGCACGGCTATAAACTAGATCTCTCTATTAAGAACGGTATTGCAATGCCGAAGTGAGCTCACTTTCTATAATCTTAAGGAAAATTATTGAATTATTTTGTGCCACAATTTGTTGATTCGCCGATGTCAAGGAAATGAGTTCAGTTACACTTCACTTAGTGTTAATTTGGCTTCTACAAAATTTTTAACAACGTTGTGCGTTTGGAATGTGTTCATTCAAAAGGCAGTTTGCAACAGTCTCGAAATGTTGCAAAGTAGGTGGTGTCTGCTCAACGGCTCATATTCTCGTGGCATAACAGGAAATATTAAATGAACACGACCTTCAAAATAGTAATTATCGTGATTGCGAAATTATGCACAATAATTAACTTAATTACTTGAAACACGTCATTGATACTATTCAATATTGTGATTAGAAGGAATGTAATTACCATTATTATTTTCGAAAGGAACACGCTAGCTGGTTTAGGGGGGCTGAAGTGTCTAGTATTCATCCAAGAGTAATTAACGTCAATCCACTTTGAGTATAAGCGTATTACATACCTTAAGTTTTTGTTGTGACTAGCACACATTTTTTACTAGGTGTACATAACGCGCTAATTAATCCCAATAGCTTTAATTCGGACCACACAAGGCATTGCCGCGGTTCAATCAAAACTAAATGATAACATCAGTTACTCGAAACCGGTTTTATTTGACATTATATTTAACTTACTTATTACTTACAAGCTAATATGATATCCGGGAAACTGAATCCTGTACGTACCTACTCATCATTATGATAAAGCGATAAGGACACAATATGAAACCTGCCGATCATTAGAAAACTAAATGCCTATTTACAACGAGTGCCACACTGCGGTTTGAAGCCGCGCAGAGCAATGTGACACTGTGACACCCCTGGGGTATCCTGAGGTATCCAGAGGGGTATCCAGTCTGTAGTTGTAAATCTACCACGTGGGTCAAATATGGGCCGCCGGACTTCGAAAACTGATTAGGTGCTCTTTGAAACAGATTTCATCACTATGTTGGCCTTCATTGCTTAAGTTTTAATCATTGTTACAAATAAGATTTGCATAGTGTAAGCATAACTATTTAAGGTAGTCTCATCGAGTTGATAAAAACTGCATCTCCTTGATAATCGATACGTACAACGATGTGTACGGGTGTAACGAGAGCAGCCGCCGGAGCATGCGACACCGGCATCGACACCGCCACCGGACACCGCGCCGCGGCCGTGCCGCTCCACCGGCGGTGGCGGCGGCGGCGGCGCGGCGGCCGTCACGCACGCCCTCACACACCCTTCCAACATACCATTGCTGAATAACACCCGCGAGGGGCGGCAGAGGACGCTACAACTAACAACACCAACTCAAGTACGGACGACGACCACACCACACCATATTTGAGTATTGCCACACTCCTAGTTGCCACCTTGTTATACACACTCAGATACTTTGGTTCTAGGCTCGTGTAGTAGGTACTTATGCAGATTACAGATGGATGCAAAGAGGGGAATCCCCGAAACTGCGATCGATTGAGTTATTTTCGATGGATTATAAAGATAAGAGTAGAGATGAATCATAAAGGTGAAAATGACTAAAACTAGAAATGTAGGTAAGTAACTCTAATAAGGGTATTTTGATTCTATTTCTTCAGTCCTCTGTACAAGGATCTGGCGTGACAGAGGCAATTAGTGCATAGACACTAATGAACGAGTGAGGTAAGAAAATTTTCCAAAGACACGTCTATACGAGGGATGCCTTTTAAGTTTTGTCGTTTGAAGAAAAAAACACAACTAGAACCTTATAGTACTTTTTATTGTTTTTCAAAGTATTCACCACGTAGCTTAATACACTTTTCCATTCGCTCAAACCAGTTATTATAACATTTATTCCACTCTAAAGTGGGGGTGTTCAAAATGGCTGACTTGAAAGCGTCGACTGCTTCTTCACTGGACTGGAACCTTTGACCACGAAGACTTTTCTTAATTTTAGGAAATGTAAAAAAATCGTTAGGGCTTAGGTCAGGACTGTATGGAGGATGGTCAAGAATTTCTACTTTTTCCTGCTTCAAATACTCAATCGTTTGACGAGCGCTGTGTGAACTTGCATTGTCGTGGTGCAGGATGATGCGTCGCTTTGAGTTAGATTTTCGAAGTTCGGCGATGACTTGTGGTAAACAAACTGTGGTATACGACTCTGCGTTAACCGTTCTACGATCATCAAGTGCAATAGTCGCAACATGGCCGGTTTTTCTAACGAACGTGGCCACCATCTTCTTTGAAGTGCTTCGAGAACGAACAACTTTAGTCGGCTTTGGCTCGTCTTGAAAGACCCAGATTGTAGATTGTTGTTTGGAATCAGGATCGTAGGCATAGATCCAAGATTCGTCACCACTGATGATGTCGTAGACGTGATTTGACTCTCCTCGGTTGAACCTTTGCAGAGTTTTCTTACACCATCTGACGCGGGCCGCCTTGTGATCGTCGGAAAGCAGATGCGGTATCCAACGGCAAACTAGCTTTCTTACACCAAGCGCTTCATGCAAGATCTTCTGAATGGTTGTCCCTGAGATGCCTAATAGAGCCTCTATCTCTCGATACGTCACATGACGATCTTCGAGAATTAGTTGTCTCACTCCAATGATGTTATCTTCAGTGAATGCAGATTTTGGGCGACCTTCGCGAGATTTGTCACTAACACTAGTATGTCCACGCTGGAATTCTAAATACCAGCGTTCGACAGTCCGCAGACATGGGGCTTCATCCCTGAACACAGATATTAGCTCTTCAAAACACTGAAGCCGTGTCAGGCCTCTTCTAAAGTTGTAGAAAATTATTGCACGAACATTTTCCTTAGACAGATTCATTTTCGTACGTAACCTGACAGATTCTAATCGACGCTGTGACTAAACAATAACATTAATCCTAATACATTCAACTGTTTTGAGATTCGAAATTTAAACAGATTCGAATATAGAACAGTTCCAAATTCAAAATTGCCGGGAATTATGGAAACGACAGAACTTAAAAGGCATGCCTCGTAAGAGTAGTATTGGGGGTATCAGATGTGCGCGTAGTGTAAACGGCGATACATTTGCATTAATTACCGAACTGGCCCAGTTTTTGGCACCGGCTGCACCCACTGCTCAATGCATCGAGTTCACTGAACTTCGACGTACTGTGAATGGATGGGTCGTAAGGGTTAGAAAAGCGTGCAAACACATAGCGACCTTGAGATATACCTTGCTTATTTTTGAATTGAGACAAGGTTTTGACGATACCAATAACTTCACCAGACATGATAAATAGATAGGCCTGCACGTCCACACAGTACTTTCCACATATGTAGGCACAGACACATCCTACAGCTTCATAAATGTATGTATTAGGTAGGCAATAGTAGGCATTATGATAAAGATTGTAGACTATACAGCCTTGGTGCACAATCTCAAGCATTCATGATAAATAACTTACATATCATTAAGAAGCTGTAATAAAGACATCACTGTTTTCAATAAACTGGTAATAGTGAGACAATATTTAAACCCCGTAAAAAATTATAATATCTGTTGTCTGCTTATTATGTTAAAATGAGTGTGGCAAATATAATTTCAGGTCCCACTAAGTGTGATAATTTTTAACGAATTTTTTTTTTTGATAGTCACCTACCTGAGAAGGCAGGCACTTTTAAAGGAAGTCTGTGTTAAGGTGGTTCTACTATTGGCTTAAAAAAGGTATCCAATTTATGCTCACGATGAGTCCCGGTTTTTTTTGTTTGGTGGGCTATGTAATATGCCATTGTTGTAGGCATGCAGATATCAAAGTAGCATGATAACATATTAAAGTATATGGTGATAAACATGAATGATAAAACTTATCTAGAATTACCAAGTGCTCATGACTTAAATCATCAGCCAATAAACACTAATTAGCTATAATATAAGTAATATAGAGAATGAGTTTTTTTTTATTCACCATACATTTCTTCAAAGCCTCCAACAACAACACGTAAAAAAGGGTTTTTTATTTAAGAATATATTTAAATTTGATGATGTTGTGTATGAAAACTACTTTATCAAGTTGTATGAAAATGAAACATGTGCTTTTGAAGTCAATAATACCTTGTTGTTGCTAATATTCTAGTGATGACCCATCAACACTCTCTATTTTAAGAAAACATAGATAATATTATTATGGTATAAATTCATGTGTTAATAATTAATATTTGAAAGTATTCTGAGTCATGTGGAATTTTGTAATAATAACAACAGCCCTGAGGAGTACTTAATTATATAACATAATTCACAATTGAATCATGTTATTAGACAGTTTTAGGTTTAGGTCCCTTTGCTATGTTTAAGATTAGTTTATGATGTTTAAATTTTATGAATCACAGTTAACTGCTTCCCTCATAAGATACAAGTGGGGACATATGATATATTTGTCCATTCTGGATAGTCACTTATGTCTTTCAGAGAGTGGTAAGTATGTGGCTGCCTACATAGATTAACAAATTTGACAAATTAGCTACAAGGCATTTACATCTCATTAACAAGTCACCGCCAGTTATGGTAATTGGTTTTCAGTAATGAACATGAACACTACAAATAAATTGAATACTAAGTGCCTATTTTTTGCATCACAAAGAGCTAGAGCCGTGTGTGGTGCGGCGCGCCGGGCCGCGTCGGGCCGCGTCGGCCCGCGGGACGCCGCGCGAGGTCGCGCCGGTTAGCACCGGGTGATGATATAACCACCTGACGAGCCTCCGCTAATCACCTGCCGCGGTATTGCCACAATTTGACATAGTACTTACATACTTCTGGAAAGTGCCGCCGGTTACCACTCGGCTACTCGGTATTATAGGATATTATTTACGCGAACACCTATTCGCCCCCATGCAAGAAATATATACAAACTCGCCGTTGTTCCTTTCAGTGTCACGATTCAGTTATGTTTTAGAAATGTTACAGTAAAGGAAAATAATTAATACCAAGTGTGAGGGACGCATGAAAATAATCGATAATTCCACCAATAAACAAGGCGGGGTACGTGCTATCACGACTCCAATTGGAAACAATAAAACTGCGAACGCGAGGAATCTATAAAGAATAACAGCATAAAGTAATTGTATAACGGACTATTGGTGAAAAATAAAAGCAAAACCAATAAAATAGCCGGCGTACTCACCCATTTCGTTTCGCTGGCTCGTTAGCCTGTCGAATTGACAAAGATTTATCTAAATGATCTCCTTTTCATTATCACATTGACACTTAACACAGACACTGTTATTAGGTATTATTTTAACTGAAATCGAGTAAATTCTTCATTAAATAGTATGTATAAAATTAAAAAATCGCGAAACTCAACGCTCCCACACCGCCGCGCAGCTGTCAAATTGCGCGCTGGCGCGTGCGTTCGGAAGTTAGCAGAAGCAATATGTCGAATGCGTTCTGAAATCTTTACTCCCAAGCACAAGCGTGCGCGAATCGGATTATTCGGTTTGGAAACTGAATGTTGTGATGAACAACATGCATAGATTCATTGATCATTAGGGCCCTTATTAATAAATTGATCTCAAGCCATCTTGGATATGTCATTCTTATCAATCCAATAGATAATGACATGTAATGCATTGATTTCTTTGATGGTATTAATACATGCAACTTATCTCAGTATAACGGTGAGCGTAACATAAATGATAGAATATTGGATCTGGCGTTCTCAAACGATATATTGACTGTTGGTACATGTTGTGACCCATTAGCTGTTCCTGTGGATGTACACCACAAACCACTGGTTGTCTGTGCCACCTTTCTTGAAATCCACTCACTTGTCGAAAAGGTAGATTCAAAATATATGTTCAACAAAGGCGACTATACTTCAATTACATCAATTATGGATTCCATCGAATGGCACGATTACTTGAATACAGATTCGTTAGATGATGCTGTTAAAATATTTTATGACAAATTATATGCATTAAGAGATCTATATATCCCCGTAAGAACTGTAAAACAGTCGAAATATCCCTCCTGGTATAACTCGGCGTTGATTAAAGTACTCAGAGAGAAATCCAAATTTCACCGTAAATACAAAACTTATGGCAATATTTCAGATTATTCTACCTTCTCACTTCTACGAAAAAGAGCCACTGAATTGGAACAGAACTGTTTTGATACATATATGGAGAAAGTTGAACAGTCAATTTCTAAAGATCCAAAATCATTTTGGTCTTATGTTAAAACCAAAAAGAGCAGTAATACTTTCCCGAATGTAATGCTATACAATGGCACATCTGCTGATACTGGAGACGGAATCAGTGAGTTGTTTGCGAGTTATTTCCACTCCACTTTTCAGGAGCCACAACCACAGTTAGATCATTCTATAGGCTGTTCATCGACTCTGGTCACTGGGTTGGTAAGTTTGAGTTCGGTACATATTTGCCCTGATAAAGTTCGAAATCTTTTAAGATCATTAGATCTATCTAAGTCTGGTGGACCTGACATGATACCACCCATATTTATTGTGAAGTGCGCCGATAGTTTGGTGTTACCAGTCTGTATTCTATTTCGGAGGTCTATTAAAGAAGGAATTGTTCCAAGTTTATGGAAATCCGCTTATGTTACACCCGTTTTCAAAAAAGGAGACAAGTCGAATGTAGGAAATTATCGCCCCATATCTAAGTTGTGTTTGTTCTCGAAAATATTTGAAAGGGTTATTCATAAAGAAGTATACTCTGCTATGAAGTGCCACTTCGGTGATGAACAACATGGTTTCTTGAGTAGCAGGTCAACCACCACAAACCTATTGCTTTTTAATGAGTTTGTATCTGAAGGAATGGTGCAACGAGCACAAGTAGATGTAATCTATACGGACTACAGTAAGTGTTTTGACCGTATAGATCATCGCGTACTTTTACATAAGTTAATGTTAGCTGGAATACACGGTGATCTGTATCGTTGGTTTACTTCGTACATAAAAAATAGAACCGAAGCTGTAGTTCTGCATGGGTATATGTCAAGATGGTGTACAGTCCCTTCAGGCGTTCCTCAGGGATCAATTTTGGGTCCTCTTTTATTTAATTTATTCATATCGGATATAAAACATATATTCTACAATTCACATATCTTATTATACGCTGATGATATGAAAATTATTAAAATTGTCCGTGACGCATCGGATACAATTCAACTGCAAGAAGATCTCGATAGGTTAATGCAATATTGCACATTAAACAAACTTGAGCTAAATGTATCGAAATGCTTTCACGTTACGTTTACGCGCCAACAATCAACTATCCCCTCCGGCTATAAACTCATGAATCATGCCATAAGCAAAGTCAATGCTATAAGAGATCTTGGGGTGATTCAAGATAGCAAACTACTTTATGATGAACATGTGGACAGCATTGTAAAAAAAGCGTCAAAAGCACTTGGGTTTATTATAAGAACGTCGACTTGTTTTAAATCTCTCAAAACAATTAAAATTCTTTATTGCTCCATCGTGAGGAGCCATCTCGAGTACGCATCTCAGGTCTGGAATCCTCAGTATGAGATATATAAGTCACGTATTGAGGGTATACAGAAAAAGTTTCTTAGATACCTAGATTTCAGAGCACAGCAATTCTCATTGAACTATCAGCATAGATGCAGAAGATATCATTTTCTCCCGTTAGAAAATAGACGTAAAGTTAATGATATTAGTTTGCTAATGAACATTGCTAACGGTAAGGTTGATTGTCCGGAACTGCTTGCTAAAATCAATTTCCGCACAGATCTACTAGGCTTCCGGCAACGACCACTTTTACAAGTACCTTTTTCAGCGACCAACTATCGACGAAATGCTTTTCTTTTGCGTAGCGCAGCTACTTACAATAAAGTTTCATTACAAATGGATTTTGACTTGTTCTGTACTAGCGTGTCGTCAATGAAAACTAGTTATAACAAAACATTTTTTTTTTCTGTACTCTGACTTTGACCTTACAGCTTGCGGCACTTAGTGTTAGTAGTTTAGCCTTATCTAATCTTTATCTCTCATTGTTTTTTTTTCTTTATATTTTATATTGTTTATCTAATGTACTTACCTATTTAAGTTATACAAGTAATAGTTCAAACCTATATATGGAGGCTTGTAATAAGCAATTTTTGTTAATTTAGTGTAAGTTAAACATAGTTTTTTTATTTGTCTGTAAGCCTTCTACAAAAGTAATAAAATAAAAATAAAATAAAATAAATGTCAAATTAAACGCAACATCACTCTCAGACTTGAAATCAATTTAATTACACGGGCCTAGATGAATGTCTACCTAGTCTCCCTACTTATATAATAATTACATTTAATTTATTTATTGACACCTAGTCGTTATACTTAATATTCCCTGATTGAAGCTCACATTGTATCGTTTACCTATGGAATCAATGGAATGATGTACATTCCAGATTACATGCATTTTAGGAATGAAAATGATTGCTACTTTCTATTCATTTCATATTTATGAAATTATATATTAAATATTTTTAATTCATTGTTATTTCACTTGTAATTTTTCACACTCAATGATTTTATTAAATGCGAATTTTCACTATAATATCCTATGAAGTCAGGAGTCGATGATTTATCATGAAAATCGGTACAGTACATGTACCCTTAGTTTGCGATTTAAATGCAATGATTTTTAACAGTTCCTGCCTAACCTATACATTATAATAATATTTTTCACACGCTATCTGTGAAATGTTCATCACGAATGCGCTTACACATCGAATTATTTTGAATTTGCAGTCATTATTATTAAAGTTACCATATTTATATGGCCAATATTCATCCAGACCTCTCCAAGTATTATTTAGGACTTTTGTATAACCCAGTAGATATATTTTGTCCACGTCATAAAATTTTAGGAAAGACTATGCTGAGAATACAAGTGCAATTTGGTCGGTTTCACCTCTGTATAGTTTCTTACTCTAACGTTCTTACGCCTGAACAGACATGTGCAATAGAGAGGTACTTACTGGAACTGGACAAAAATAATAAAACAAAATAATATCGAACAGCTTCATAAAATAAGTGCTTTATTGATTAAAAATTAGTAGGTATAGGTACATAATTTGAATAAAATCGTAACGTGACTGTTAACAAACATAGCTCGATTACCTTGCGGCGAGCCGTAGCTTGGCCCGCCGACTATTTACAGACTGATATTGGGAGATAACAAAAATATTCCTATAATATTAATTCACAAGCTATAACTGGAGATAGACAGCCCAATTAGCATGCACCTAGTTCGACGTGTTTGCAATTGAAATATCTGTATGAGCGTAGTTATCCGGTTACATGCTGGCTAGATCAAATTACGATTGTATTGTGCTGTTTTGTCGAAAAATGACGACATTATCAACATGAGTAGGTAACTAATACATGAATAATTATCAATTAAAATTGTCAGCTGCAAAATGTAACATGTACTTACTTGCCCATTGTAACCATATATTATCATGAGTTTAGTAAACCACCAAATTAACCGAGGCAGGGCCCACACATGCACGGACCAACTACCCTTTGGACCCCGCACTTTATGACAAACATTTCTGAAACACATACACTTTCTAAGGTGTTGTATTACGATTGACTAATCATACACTAATTATTATTTTAGATAGACCAATCACAATGCGCTGCCTCTGGTCCTGATCAATCACAAAGGCGTTGCCTCCGCTCGCGGGCCGCAACTTATTTCTGAATTATTTTGATGGAAATTATTTTTAACAGCTGAGTCCGGGAGGCTGGTCTGTGGTAATATCCTTACCTAATATTTGGGCAGCGCTCCCTAGCGGCGCGGCTATTAAACTACAACAACTGTTATATAGTTTATAGTTTTTTAACACGTTTGCTACAGTGACACTTATTGTATTATGGACTGTACATTGTGTTGGCAACCGTAAGGTTGGCGGGGCCATGGGTTGGTGGTGGCTCATAATACATTGTGTTTAATAAAACTTCCTTGATTGTGTTACAATAGTATTTGTGGTCAACAATGTGTCATTCGTCTACAAAACGCCCCCTATCTCCGATACTCTGCAAATTTGAACTCCGCAACCACTAACATGAAGGCGAGTATGCAATAGCGGCGTAATCTATACATCTATAATTATTTTCAAACCAATTTATTTTATTTACAACCGAGAAACTATAATATATAAATATTAGAACCTTATACTCTCTGTACAGTGTCGTATTGTTTTATAAATAGACTTCATTATCTGTGCTCACTGTTGAGCGGATCGTTTTGAATAACGTGTTAATTTTTAGTGCATTACGTAAATGTACATGCAATACCTTATTTGCGAACCAAGCGAGCGATTATTTAAAAATAGGTTCGCTAAATAGGCTGCGCGAGTCCGATCGCTATTTTCGCTGTACAAACTTGTTCATTCGCTTGGTCTGACGTTGGCCTCGGACATGTGTACAAGACTCTGTGCAAAGTTGTGACATGTCACTCACTATCGTTCTTTGAAAGCATGCGCTCATCGCAATGTTTTGGATAAACCAGTCGTCCTTGTACAAGTGTGAAACCAGTCCTAATGCTCCCACAATTAATAAGGCATATCAGAAAATAAGCAAGCTTATTCATACTCTTTCCGAAAAGGAACAATTTGAAATTCCGATTATAAGCTAGGTATTTAGAATTATTTGAAAAATAAAAACCTAAATGGTGGGACATCAGGATCACCAACTAGGTACTAACTAGGCCTAACTAATAGATTCAAAGCTTTTAGAGGAAAAGTTTATGTTATTGGTTGGAGTTCGCAATGTCCCACGCACAGATATAGATTTACATAGATAACGCAAATGTATGTACCTAATTAGCGTGTCCGAAAACCCCGACCAAGCGTCAAGGTTGGTCGCCGATAACTTACAGTCCTCGCTAAAGATATCAAAATATGAGTATGAGCGAGATAATCACTCGAGAGAATCGTAGCGGGCGGAGGGGCATCGGCGGCATCGGTGTCTTTGAATCGGTTTGGATTTCCCGCCATCTGTGACGTCACAGTAGGTGTTAAAAATTCGGCACGCTTGGTTTCAATAAAAATCGTGATACTTGCGTTATCTATGTAAATCTATATCTGTGGTCCCACGAGATGCCTAGCGCTAGAGCGGTGATTGTTTAATGCGTGGTGACAGTTGAACATGGCTGCCGCCTGACGAGGCTGAGGGCGGACCAGGCGCCGCAAACATCTGATGGTCGTCAGAGAAAGATGGAGATTTTTTTTCTGCCTTTTTAAATCATTCCTTACCAACCCCTGTTCAGATATTCTTATGTCAATTAATGAAAAACATAAATTATTGTACAAGATGGTTTTAATTTTTTTAGACGATAGTTGTATCCCGCTGGTTCGCCTGCAGTCTTTCGTCAGCCGACATTACACCACCAGAGACAATCTATTTCCATCAGAAATCAATAAGTCCATAGTCACACAAAACGCCCGTCCCTTTGTATATCAATTACAATATGTAACATTATTGTCTATGCATCTCCATACGTACAATATGGACCTTATTGCGACGCAGCGAGGGATGATTTATGAGACATGATTACTCAATAACGTGTCTACCGTACGAGTCAGAAATTATACTTTATCTGAATAGGGATAAAGTGGTTTTCTTACTAATACATGACACGTTAAAATAGAAAACCACTTTATAAGATACTTCCGCATCAGTAACAAACTAATAAAGGGTGGTTTATAATCATGATAGTCACCGCCTTGAGAATACAATAAGAAATAAAATTTACGAAGGCACTCTTTTAAATTGACGAAATAAGTTCCTGTCTCCATAGAAAAAAGATTTGTGCTGAAAATTAAATAAAAAAGTAACCCATTTTTAATATTCTATGTATTAACAATGATGTAAATAAACATCTCCAGTTTGTTACTGTTATGGAAGCACCCAGATATGTCCCTACATTTTGTGAAGCATGTGGCCGCTAGTGACTTGACTACAGATACTTTGTACTGATGGCTACAAATGTGTTCATTCGTTCATTGTAGTTCCTTGAGCTGCACTGTTCACTGAAGTTTTCAACTAAATGAAACTTTCAGCACACAATGATGCTAATTCTATTGATACACGATTTCAAGTTAACGAACAGTTTAGTTTATACTTCACAAATGACCTAGACTGAGATATTGTTATGTGTGTTTTTAGTTTGGTAACAACGGTAGCCGATAAAATGAGCAGCAATGTAGAACAGACAAAATATTCGCAATTTAAAGAGTGCATCTAAAGTAAATTAAATTACTGAATGATTTGTACCGTAACTATGAATTCAATAAATTTACGTTCGACATCGACTATTAAATAAAACGCTTTATAATTCGCCAACCCGCAGTGGGCCAGCGCAATAGCCTATTGAGCCGAATCCTCTTCGCATTAAGTGTTCCCGGTAAAATCGCAATATTTATTTGTGATTTTTAATACGATCGACGAAATGTAAGTGTATAACTATATACGCCTGCTTACTCTTTTAGGACACGCGCAGGGTTGATAAATAAATCGAATGCATAGTGACGGTTCCGCGAGCCGTGTCTTACTGAGCAACAGTTAACTTACAAAATTTAATTAAACCGAAGTCATCGATCGCTACAATTACAACTACACGTCGGGTTATCTCGAGCCCGCCCTTGTACTAGATTTAACCTCTTTGACACGAAACGATACTATAGTAGAGACAAGAAATTATGAACATTCTGACATACAACAATCGAGTTTCATCAAAGTAGAAACAAATGTTTACGTCAAAACAGTCATAATTATATGTTCCGAGTATACGAAATATTAAGATCCCAGAACCAGAGAAATTCTCTTGTAGATTTACACACAGCGCCTGTTTCGGAAATTACTGAGAACGTAATGAAATAAGTCAGTTACTATAATATTATACAGTTGTATTATGGATAAGAAGAGATACTCCAATTCTTCGCATGGAACGAGCCCAATGCATGAAATTCGTATTCTCGCAAGAAATTCGATTCTCTTACATCTACTATTTCGAATGAAAAACACAATTTGGTATTGAGACGATTGTACCAATGGTACAATTAAACTTTATAATTAACAATTGGAGTATATCCCATGAAAGTTGTAAGTCTGTACCGGGGCGTGTGGCGGGTGTGTTGGATGTGTGTGTGTGTGTGTGTGTGTGTGTGTGTGTGTGTGTGTGTGTGTGTGTGTGTGTGGCGAGTGCTACTCCTCGTCGGTGTCGGGGTCGCTGGACAGGTCGTGCGCGGCGCGCGGCAGCCGCGGCGGGGCGGGCCCGCGCGCCTGCTGCCTGCAACACACCCGGCGCTGTGAGCACCACTGCACCGCGGCCCGATAAACCCTCCACTTTTACAAGTGAACGCTGCTAGTGAAGGACGTTCACAGCGATCATTTATAGCAGGGGACGAATAAATTAGCGAAAACAAGATAATAGTGCCAGACTAACACACCAGCTAGTCCCGAATCCCCCCTCGCCATTGTACTAGTACATAACCACCCGGAGGCCACATCCGGCCTCCGCTCGGCTCACCACGCCGCTAGTCCCGGCCAGCGTCAGGGGATCGGAGCTGGAGGTGGTGACGAGACTCACGCGAGGCGGCGGTAGTGGTTGAGCCACTCCTCCAACATCTGCGCCTGCAGCAGCGGGCGCGCCGGCAGCGCCTGCCCGCCGAGCTACTCACGCGAGGCGGCGGTAGTGGTTGAGCCACTCCTCCAACATCTGCGCCTGCAGCAGCGGGCGCGCCGGCAGCGCCTGCCCGCCGAGCTACTCACGCGAGGCGGCGGTAGTGGTTGAGCCACTCCTCCAACATCTGCGCCTGCAGCAGCGGGCGCGCCGGCAGCGCCTGCCCGCCGAGCTACTCACGCGAGGCGGCGGTAGTGGTTGAGCCACTCCTCCAACATCTGCGCCTGCAGCAGCGGGCGCGCCGGCAGCGCCTGCCCGCCGAGCTACTCACGCGAGGCGGCGGTAGTGGTTGAGCCACTCCTCCAGCATCTGCGCCTGCAGCAGCGGGCGCGCCGGCAGCGCCTGCCCGCCGAGCTACTCACGCGAGGCGGCGGTAGTGGTTGAGCCACTCCTCCAGCATCTGCGCCTGCAGCAGCGGGCGCGCCGGCAGCGCCTGCCCGCCGAGCTACTCACGCGAGGCGGCGGTAGTGGTTGAGCCACTCCTCCAGCATCTGCGCCTGCAGCAGCGGGCGCGCCGGCAGCGCCTGCCCGCCGAGCTACTCACGCGAGGCGGCGGTAGTGGTTGAGCCACTCCTCCAGCATCTGCGCCTGCAGCAGCGGGCGCGCCGGCAGCGCCTGCCCGCCGAGCTACTCACGCGAGGCGGCGGTAGTGGTTGAGCCACTCCTCCAGCATCTGCGCCTGCAGCAGCGGGCGCGCCGGCAGCGCCTGCCCGCCGAGCTACTCACGCGAGGCGGCGGTAGTGGTTGAGCCACTCCTCCAGCATCTGCGCCTGCAGCAGCGGGCGCGCCGGCAGCGCCTGCCCGCCGAGCTACTCACGCGAGGCGGCGGTAGTGGTTGAGCCACTCCTCCAGCATCTGCGCCTGCAGCAGCGGGCGCGCCGGCAGCGCCTGCCCGCCGAGCTACTCACGCGAGGCGGCGGTAGTGGTTGAGCCACTCCTCCAGCATCTGCGCCTGCAGCAGCGGGCGCGCCGGCAGCGCCTGCCCGCCGAGCTACTCACGCGAGGCGGCGGTAGTGGTTGAGCCACTCCTCCAGCATCTGCGCCTGCAGCAGCGGGCGCGCCGGCAGCGCCTGCCCGCCGAGCTACTCACGCGAGGCGGCGGTAGTGGTTGAGCCACTCCTCCAGCATCTGCGCCTGCAGCAGCGGGCGCGCCGGCAGCGCCTGCCCGCCGAGCTACTCACGCGAGGCGGCGGTAGTGGTTGAGCCACTCCTCCAGCATCTGCGCCTGCAGCAGCGGGCGCGCCGGCAGCGCCTGCCCGCCGAGCTACTCACGCGAGGCGGCGGTAGTGGTTGAGCCACTCCTCCAGCATCTGCGCCTGCAGCAGCGGGCGCGCCGGCAGCGCCTGCCCGCCGAGCTACTCACGCGAGGCGGCGGTAGTGGTTGAGCCACTCCTCCAGCATCTGCGCCTGCAGCAGCGGGCGCGCCGGCAGCGCCTGCCCGCCGAGCTACTCACGCGAGGCGGCGGTAGTGGTTGAGCCACTCCTCCAGCATCTGCGCCTGCAGCAGCGGGCGCGCCGGCAGCGCCTGCCCGCCGAGCTACTCACGCGAGGCGGCGGTAGTGGTTGAGCCACTCCTCCAGCATCTGCGCCTGCAGCAGCGGGCGCGCCGGCAGCGCCTGCCCGCCGAGCTACTCACGCGAGGCGGCGGTAGTGGTTGAGCCACTCCTCCAGCATCTGCGCCTGCAGCAGCGGGCGCGCCGGCAGCGCCTGCCCGCCGAGCTACTCACGCGAGGCGGCGGTAGTGGTTGAGCCACTCCTCCAGCATCTGCGCCTGCAGCAGCGGGCGCGCCGGCAGCGCCTGCCGCGCCGCCAGCCCGGCGCGCGTGGTGCGCGCGGACACCCAGCGCCGCACCACGCCCTCGCAGTCCGACATCTGCCCACCGCACATACATGTCAACCACTCTCACGTCTACCGAGCGCGTCTACTGAAGACGACTTGGGGGACTAGATATTAGATTAGATGGCTGAATTTCTCAGACTTCCGTGCTGTTAAAATTGCAGCATTAGCAAACCGATTGGCCTTAGGACTTTTTACGGGTTGGAATTAGAACTAGACCCGCATTAAGATGCGGATTTCGGGGAAAATTGATGATGACAATGCACTGACCTCGTCGCATGTGAGGAAGTGCACGGGCAGCAGTTTCCCGTCACAGTCGGTCAGCGGCAGATACGTCACGTCCTCATTGTCTTCGTCCTCCTGGTCTTCCCTGCGACAACATGTTCATTCATAGAGGCTAATCCTGGCTCACAGGAATAGCAGTGGTAGGAATGTGTGATGGGACATGTCCCATTAAAAAATTTAACTACCTCTTGCAAAACTCGTTAATACCCACACGAAATCCACCGTGTGTCAAAACTAAATAAAATACATCCATAGTAACTAGGGCTTGCAGTTCGAAAGTTCGAATATTCGAATACTCCGAATATTCGGCCATTTTCAGTATTCGAATATTCGGCTATTCCATTATTATTACTATATATTTTTGATGATCATATTTTATTTATTTATTTATAAGTATAACAGTTAAGCATGGATGGTACAATTGTATCAGTTCTTGCTACATCTACTACTAATATGGAGTAGTTTGAAACACCAATCCAAGTGCTAAAGGCGATTGTGATGTGCCCTTGAAGGCACTATGGACTTGAGAATTAGACGAGTTTTTGTGTATTCTTAAGTGATAATATTGTATCTTTTATTAAACCACCGTTAATGTGTACAAACATGTAAGGTTTTCATAACGGTTACGTATTGTCTCGGTGAAGGACAACATCGTGAGGAAACCTGCATGTTTTAGAAGATTTAACCAATTTTCGAAAGACATGTGAAATCCGCCAACCCGCACTGGGCCAGCGTGGTGGATTATGGCCTGAATCCCCCTCGAGTTGAGGGGAGGCCCGTGCTCAGGAGTGGGACGGCAAAAGGGCTAAAATTATTAATAATTTTTATACGTATTGTCTACGACAGAGGAACAGTTTAGAGACAAATGAGGTTAAAACTTTTTTTGGGTAAATTTAATTAGGTTTTTCCTGAAATAGTTTATTTTCGTTAAGCCACCGTCAAATTTTATGACTAAAAATTATCATGCAAGGTAATTCTTGTGTCCAACCGATGGTTAAGTGACAAATCCGGACCTACTAATACACATATCAAAAAAGTCTAAGCAACATTTACGGTTTTGAACTGTTGACCTATTTTACTATCTAAATATTTATGTCGCAGCCAATTAACAGCCTAGGCACTTAACTAAACAGCGCCGTTCAACTAACGGCCTAAATGATATTCAGCCGTATCGTCTGTTACAACATTTAATAAACTGGCTGGCTAATGCTTAGGCAACTGGTTGACATTTGTGTACTACAAAGCTTTTTCAAAATACTACCCAAGCAGAGCGACCCAGATGGGTTTAGGTTAGGGTTATTTTTTTTTATGACCCCACAGAAATCCCACCCGGCAAGTAGATTCGGTGGATGTAAACATTTTCGTAAAATACCTAATAAAATTATTCCATCAAAGTTGTTTTTTGCCGACGCCATATTGACCAAGGAGAATATAATAGACATTTGACAGTTTGGTGAGTTTCAGCGCTAGGTGGCAGAAAGTAGAACTAAATTGAAATGAACAGGCTAGGCAAGTAATTAAACGTCATCGATCAAGTCATTTGCCTAGCTGTTTGATCAAATGGCTGAATATCATTCAGGCCACTAGTTGAACGGCGCTGTTTAGTAAAGTGCCTAGGCTGTTAATTGAACGGCGAATTCAGCTAGTTGGCTGCGACATATATAACTCAAAGGTGACTGACTGACTGACTGACATAGTGATCTATCAACGCACAGCCCAAACCACTGGACGGATCGGGCTGAAATTTGGCATGCAGGTATATGTTCTGACGTAGGCATCCGCTAAGAAAGGATTTTGATTAATTCTACCCCCAAGGGGATAAAATAGGGGATGAATAATCCCGAAATTTATGTTAAGTTAAATTACACGTGGACGAAGTCGCGGGCACAGCTAGTTGTAATATATAATTCATTTATTTATTCATTTTCTTTAAGCCTATTTTCCGGGCGGGAACATCGGCTGTCGTCTTGCAGTCAGTTGTATGTATCGGTCCTGTCGAGCAGTTGTACTGCTTCCACGTCCTGGGTGCTGCTCAGCAGGATCCCCTGTGTTAACGTAACGCTGCCAAAGACTAAAATTCATATTTTAATGGTGGTTACGAACTTTTTGTTTTGAACTCTGTTCGGTCGAAGTCGCGGGCAGAAGCTAGTGCCTTACAAAGGTGTTTGCAAACTTGAAAGTTTTACTTACTTTCACTAAAATAATAATATTTTCATTTATTTTCTTATTGTTTCGTAAAGAGTTACAAAATATAAAAGGTTTCTATTCATTTATGATTTTTTAAATTCGTTTAAGTTTTTATTAGTCTAAATATAATTTGTAGTATATTGTTACCCAAGGGGTGAAGGTAACCCTCGAACTATTAGTGGCCTCGCTACGCTCGGGCGCCAAACCCCGTCTCGGGACAAAATAAGTCATTCACCCGAGCTAAACATTACGAATACAAGGAAAGTTAAAATAAAAACAGGAATTAGCTAAAGAAATAATACAAGGAAGTATGAACAACACTCTACAACTCGACTAAACGAATGAAGGTCGGATTGTTATTTGCCGCTTATTTTGTTTTTTTTCCGTTGGCCTGGTCCATGTCTTTTTTTTTTTTTTTTTTTTTTTTTTTTTTATTTATTCAGGACAACAAACAATTGCATAATAAGCTTAAGTATAGATGATGTAGTAACAAATAAGGAGTAATTACACAACCAGCACCGTTATCCACAAAATAATTTCATTAGTGGCACAGAATATAAAAAAAGAAAAAATAAAATTGTAGTTTGAAACACATGGAAATAGTAACATACAATGTAAATATAATTCACATATTTAAGTAGATAGTAGGTTTTATGCTATATAATAAAAGTTTGGTTGTTTACTTATCATACTTATCAATAATTGCAATTTTTGAAACAATATTTTTTTTGAATTCAGGCAGTTTTAAGGAAAATAGGTCAATTTCAGTAAAATTATCGTTATAAGATTTCATCAGTCGCCGTAAAGGTGCACGTTCACCTGCGTTAGTTCTGCATAACTTAGGAGCAAATAAGCAATGATTATAATTATTACGGATACGTTGCGAACGACTAGGTATACGAATGTAGATTTGGTTAATGAGTTCATTACAGTCATAATTATTGTGACATATTTTATATAAAAGAACTTGGTCAAGAAGCAGTCGTCTAAAGTGTAAGGGTGTTAGTGAGAACCTATTCAAAAGCGTACGATATGAGGACCAGTTATGAGAACACTTGTAATTTACAGATCGTAGATATTTCCGCTGCACAGTTTCGAGCTGGTGACTATACTTCTGGTAAAATGGGTTCCATACGGGTGTGGCATATTCTAATTGAGACCGAATTAATGATTTAAAGAGTAACAAATAAGTAGACGGTCGCTTAAAAGAGTTACACGTCCTCATGATAAAACCATATAACTGGTAAGCTTTATTTGTAATATGATTAACATGGATGTCTAGATGAAGTTTCGAATCAAAATTTATACCGAGGTCCTTAATTACTGAGACTTTATCAAGAGGAGCGTTACAAAGTGTATATGTGAAATTAATAACGTTCATGTTTTTTGTAAAGGAGATAGATTTGCATTTAGGAAGACTTAGATGTAATTTATTTAACGCACAGTAAGCAGTAAGGCGGTTAAGATCTTGTTGAAGTTTGTCACAATCATGAGCAGTGTTGATACTGCGGTAAATTTTTAAATCATCGGCGTATAGCAGAAAGTTTGTATTTTTAAAGCAGTTGTTTATATCATTAACGAATAAAACAAAAAGTAACGGACCCAAAATAGAACCTTGAGGCACACCTGATGACACTTTGATTGTATCTGAGGAGAAACCGTTTATAACAACCCTCTGAGTTCTGTTTGTGACATATGAAGTGAGCCAGCGTAGTAAATTACCACGAATGCCATTGTAAGCAATCTTCTCAAGAAGTATACAGTGATCCACCTTGTCAAAAGCTTTACAGAAATCTGTGTAAACTGAGTCTACTTGTCTACGGTTATCTAAATTTTCAAACAGGAAGTTACTATATAACATGAGATTACTAATAGTCGAGCGATTTTTGACAAAGCCATGTTGTTCTGGTATTATAATATTGTGTAGATAGGGGTAGATTGCATTATGGACTAAACGTTCAAGTACTTTTGACAGGGTGGACAGTAGAGATATAGGACGATAATTAGTAACATCGTTTTTAGAGCCGTTTTTAAAAACAGGAGTAATGTTCGCGGTTTTCCAGGCTTCAGGAACAATTCCTTCACGTAGGCTACGATTAAATAATAGAAACAGCGGTGTACCCAACGACTCAGCAGTGTATTTAAGAAAAAACGGCGAGATACCGTCTGGTCCTGACCCCTTAGTCACATCTAAAGTTTTAAGTGTGTCTATTATATTATCTTCAGTCAGGGATAGATCGGAGATCAAGTTATTGGACGAAGAATTTACAGAATCTAAATTTATTTCTTTATGATCTTTCGCCTCGTACACCGATCCAAAGAAGTTCACGAACAGATTACAGATTTCTTTAGGCTCAGAACATTTTACATCACCAAACGTCATAGTATCAGGAACACAAGATTTGTCTTTTCGACTGTTAATGTACGACCAAAATGTTTTAATGTCTGTCTGGATGCCTATTTCTATAGATTTTATATACGAATTGTAACACGCGGAAGACAGCTTTCTGAATCTGTTCCTAAAAATAGAAAATTCCTCATAATCTGACCTGTTACCATACTTTTTCCATTTGATCCATAATTTCTCCTTATTTCTTGAAATATGTATCAGAGGGCGAGAGAACCAAGACGGGTATTGACTACCTTTGGAAGGTCGTAGAGGTACATGTTTTTTTATAATACTATATATATATTCATAAAACAGATGAACAGCAGAGTCCAAAGGTAAGCCGCTCAAAACATTCGTCCAGTCTACTCCTCTAATATCTTTATTTATTTCAGCATAATTAGCTTCTAAATAGCGGTACTTAGCTAGGACAGGACGACTCATGGGTGTACTTTGTGAGTTAATGGAGATAAGTATCAAAAATGGAGGGTGAAGGGTATCTATTGGTACTAGAGGATTAATTGGTGGCTCACAAATGCATGTATCATTATTAGAAATAATAAGATCCAATATACGGCCCATGTTATTTCTAATATTGTTATATTGTTTGCAGTTTATGGAAGATAAACAATTAGAAAGTAGTGTATTAATAAAACTGCTACAATTTGATATATCCGGAATCATGGCCATCGGACCAGCACTCTGCCATTCTATGTGTGGTAAATTATAATCCCCAACAATATATACCTGCCTAATACAAGGGGATAACACTTCATGCTGTAAAGCATCAAATAACTGCTGATAATTACAAGCGTTCTGATTAGGCGGTATATACAGACCGCATACTAAGTGGTATTCGCCCTGTATATCCGAATTGACTTTTATTAGCACATAGTCGATATTATGAGGTATAGTATAGTCATTACTATTACCATCCCGCATCGAGCTCAGAAAGCAGCGACTGGCACTCAGACCGCGGCGCACCGCAATCAAAACGCCGCCACCGTCCGCTTTACCACAAGCTAGCCGATTTCTATCACAGCGATATACTTTATATCGTGAGTCTACCAATTCATTATCAGCAATATTAGATGTTAACCATGTCTCTGTAAGAATAACGATGTCGTAACACTCCGTCATAATATTGTTAAATAAGGTATTAATTTTGGTTCTCAGACCTCTGCAGTTCTGATAGTATATATAGACTTTATCAAGCTCTGTGATATCTACGGAAGTATATAAATATTACTTTTAGACTAGGGAATATATACGTCTCGCTGATAGAACAAATTAACAGTAAAAATGAATGTGTATCACCGGTACACAAATATATTAAATAGCTACTCAAAAACACAAAAAACACTTTAGTGACTGTTTCCTGATAATCAGAATAATTATATCGACATAAACATGATAAAATAGACAAAAAATATTCAAGAATTAATAATTTAGCGAGCACGGGGGTACTTCGAAAATAATGTATTATGAGTCGTTGCTTATTGCGCGTAGAGTAGTGTAGGTTCCAGAGCCAATTAGCCCCGCAATCGCAAAATTGCCGCAACAATATTAGTTGTGAGCACTTAGGAATTAACGACGAATAGCAAACGATAATTTTACTTATATTGATAACACATGATTTAAGATGTAGATATAAAATATTATTAAGTTCCTGAGTGTAGCGGTTTAATTTTAGATAAGTCCTTATCTGTTTTGATTGCAAAGGTAGCAGAGGTTTCATTAGCTCGAATAAGTATAGTTCCGTGTTTAACCCAGATGAATCTGTATCCGTTGAGTTTAGCAGCATCTCTGGCTTGACGAAAGAGGTTCTTATTGTGTAATGTGAGGTGTTCATTAATATAGATGTTCTGTGGAGAACCCTGTATTTTGAGTTGATCAGACGTAATACCCTTCTTGAGACGCGCTGCAGCGATGAAATTATCTCGTATAGCTTGGCTTGTAAACTTAATAATCAAGTTTTTCGGCCTAGCACTTTTAGGATTAAGTTGCTGGACACGATGCATCGTAATTATATCATTAGAAGATAGCGGATGATTAATCACATTAGCAATATTTTCGACCAATGATACTAGATTTTCTCCTCGCTTTTCTGGTAGGTTGCTAATCTCAATATTACAGTTACGAGACTTCTGCTCAATGTCGTCGAGCTTAGCTTGAATGTGAGCAATTTGTGATTCGCATGAACGTAAGGAGTTAATATTTTTTTCAACTGCTGAAACTCGGGTTTTCACTTCCTCGGTTTTTTTATTAATTTCGTCGTATTTATCGCTGAGAAATCCGATTGATTTTTTGACGACATCAAACTCATTGATGAGTTTGGAGAATTTCTCATCCTGCCTTGAAAACCAGGTCTCCTTGTCTTTTTTCTTTTGTCTTGAAATGCTTGCAAATCCTGCTTGATATTTAATTCACTAGGCTGTGAATTGCCCTTACGATGAGTGACAAAGGGTGGTGGTGATTCCCTGTCAATAAGCGAACCATCAACACTCATCTCTCCACTTTTTGGCTGCTGGTTATCATCACTGGTAATAAAAGTGCTGTTCAGGTCGTTCATGTTTGAAAAGTCGTAGTCTCTGATGTATCACTACTCTGTGCCGGTATGCGTTGGCGCGCTCAAATCGGCGCAACTGCTGGGAGCTATTTATCTCGCTCACTCGCGTAGGTAAGTGGTAGTAATAAGTTAGCGGAATTATAGGCGCGACAACCGTATTGCACCGGAGCGCACGACGAACAGTCAAAATAGAACTAATTTATTTTTAATAATTTGACAGCTGTCAGTTGAAAGCGATTCTCCCTAGGGCTGAAAAGTATTACTATCAACCCGCTCCTCAGGCAACTTCAGACCTACTTTCCGAGTATGAGTAATGAAAACAATATTTACATAAATTTGCATATCTATTATTTTTTTCGTACTATTCGAATAATTCGAATACCACCCTTAAAAAAACGAATATTCGAATATCAAAATTTACCAAATATTTGCAAGCTGTAATAGTAATATAATACAATATGTTTACGTTAACATCAATTGTTATTTCGTAGTAGTTCAGATTTTAAATCCCTGTTTTCATCCTACCGGTTAACCCGTTTAGACGGCTACGCGCGCCGGTTCGGTTAGTCGAGTGATAGTTAAAATGCGGCACAAACAAATCACGACGTGGTCTAGGCCGGCTCACCTGCAGATGTAGGGGTGTCGGTGCGAGTACACGTCGATGGGCACGAGCGCGGAGAAGTGTCCGCGCGTGTAGCCCAGGCACAGCGGCGACTTGCCGCACGACTCCGCGTCCCACAGCAGCGGCAGGTACAGCCCGCGGAACATGGCGTAGCCCAGCGCCTCGCCGCGGAACGACGTCACCAGGTCCTGCGCACGCGCCCACTACACACCTACTGCACTACTGCACTACACATCGCATCACACGGGGAAACCACTAGCCTCAATATCTGGTCGGTGCTAGATAGTGGAAGTCGAAAAGGGAGGTATCGGAAAAGCGAATACTCGCTCGACAGCGAGTAACGGTATAGATGCTCTCCGAGTGCCGTGTAATGACACGGCACTCGGATCCATAATGGTGGATACATGTCGATCCATCGATGGTGTCGTATCGGTGAATGACCTGGGCATGGTGAGCGGCGGGACGGGAGCGTACCTGTCCGTAGACGAGGATGGGCCGGCGCAGCACATGCGCCAGCACGAACACGTGCAGCTGGTGCAGCGCGGCGCCGGGGCGCGCGGCGGCCGCCGCCAGCCGCGCCCACTCCCCACGCAGCTGCGCCTCCTCCGGCGCGTACTGCAGCCGCGCCGCCTGCCAGCGCTCCCACGCCGCCCAGCGCCCGTACAGGCTGCACGCACAACACACAACACACGCGTCACACATACACCTCGCTACCGGCGCGTACTGCAGCCGCGCCGCCTGCCAGCGCTCCCACGCCGCCCAGCGCCCGTACAGGCTGCACGCACAACACACAACACACGCGTCACACATACACCTCGCTACCGGCGCGTACTGCAGCCGCGCCGCCTGCCAGCGCTCCCACGCCGCCCAGCGCCCGTACAGGCTGCACGCACAACACACACCACACGCGTCACACATACACCTCGCTACCGGCGCGTACTGCAGCCGCGCCGCCTGCCAGCGCTCCCACGCCGCCCAGCGCCCGTACAGGCTGCACGCACAACACACAACACACGCGTCACACATACACCTCGCTACCGGCGCGTACTGCAGCCGCGCCGCCTGCCAGCGCTCCCACGCCGCCCAGCGCCCGTACAGGCTGCACGCACAACACACAACACACGCGTCACACATACACCTCGCTACCGGCGCGTACTGCAGCCGCGCCGCCTGCCAGCGCTCCCACGCCGCCCAGCGCCCGTACAGGCTGCACGCACAACACACAACACACGCGTCACACATACACCTCGCTACCGGCGCGTACTGCAGCCGCGCCGCCTGCCAGCGCTCCCACGCCGCCCAGCGCCCGTACAGGCTGCACGCACAACACACAACACACGCGTCACACATACACCTCGCTACCGGCGCGTACTGTAGCCGCGCCGCCTGCCAGCGCTCCCACGCCGCCCAGCGCCCGTACAGGCTGCACGCACAACACACAACACACGCGTCACACATACACCTCGCTACCGGCGCGTACTGCAGCCGCGCCGCCTGCCAGCGCTCCCACGCCGCCCAGCGCCCGTACAGGCTGCACGCACAACACACAACACACGCGTCACACATACACCTCGCTACCGGCGCGTACTGCAGCCGCGCCGCCTGCCAGCGCTCCCACGCCGCCCAGCGCCCGTACAGGCTGCACGCACAACACACAACACACGCGTCACACATACACCTCGCTACCGGCGCGTACTGCAGCCGCGCCGCCTGCCAGCGCTCCCACGCCGCCCAGCGCCCGTACAGGCTGCACGCACAACACACAACACACGCGTCACACATACACCTCGCTACCGGCGCGTACTGCAGCCGCGCCGCCTGCCAGCGCTCCCACGCCGCCCAGCGCCCGTACAGGCTGCACGCACAACACACAACACACGCGTCACACATACACCTCGCTACCGGCGCGTACTGCAGCCGCGCCGCCTGCCAGCGCTCCCACGCCGCCCAGCGCCCGTACAGGCTGCACGCACAACACACAACACACGCGTCACACATACACCTCGCTACCGGCGCGTACTGCAGCCGCGCCGCCTGCCAGCGCTCCCACGCCGCCCAGCGCCCGTACAGGCTGCACGCACAACACACAACACAACACACGCGTCACACATACACCTCGCTACCGGCGCGTACTGTAGCCGCGCCGCCTGCCAGCGCTCCCACGCCGCCCAGCGCCCGTACAGGCTGCACGCACAACACACAACACACGCGTCACACATACACCTCGCTACCGGCGCGTACTGCAGCCGCGCCGCCTGCCAGCGCTCCCACGCCGCCCAGCGCCCGTACAGGCTGCACGCACAACACACAACACACGCGTCACACATACACCTCGCTACCGGCGCGTACTGCAGCCGCGCCGCCTGCCAGCGCTCCCACGCCGCCCAGCGCCCGTACAGGCTGCACGCACAACACACAACACACGCGTCACACATACACCTCGCTACCGGCGCGTACTGCAGCCGCGCCGCCTGCCAGCGCTCCCACGCCGCCCAGCGCCCGTACAGGCTGCACGCACAACACACAACACACGCGTCACACATACACCTCGCTACCGGCGCGTACTGCAGCCGCGCCGCCTGCCAGCGCTCCCACGCCGCCCAGCGCCCGTACAGGCTGCACGCACAACACACAACACACGCGTCACACATACACCTCGCTACCGGCGCGTACTGCAGCCGCGCCGCCTGCCAGCGCTCCCACGCCGCCCAGCGCCCGTACAGGCTGCACGCACAACACACAACACACGCGTCACACATACACCTCGCTACCGGCGCGTACTGCAGCCGCGCCGCCTGCCAGCGCTCCCACGCCGCCCAGCGCCCGTACAGGCTGCACGCACAACACACAACACACGCGTCACACATACACCTCGCTACCGGCGCGTACTGCAGCCGCGCCGCCTGCCAGCGCTCCCACGCCGCCCAGCGCCCGTACAGGCTGCACGCACAACACACAACACACGCGTCACACATACACCTCGCTACCGGCGCGTACTGCAGCCGCGCCGCCTGCCAGCGCTCCCACGCCGCCCAGCGCCCGTACAGGCTGCACGCACAACACACAACACACGCGTCACACATACACCTCGCTACCGGCGCGTACTGCAGCCGCGCCGCCTGCCAGCGCTCCCACGCCGCCCAGCGCCCGTACAGGCTGCACGCACAACACACAACACACGCGTCACACATACACCTCGCTACCGGCGCGTACTGCAGCCGCGCCGCCTGCCAGCGCTCCCACGCCGCCCAGCGCCCGTACAGGCTGCACGCACAACACACAACACACGCGTCACACATACACCTCGCTACCGGCGCGTACTGCAGCCGCGCCGCCTGCCAGCGCTCCCACGCCGCCCAGCGCCCGTACAGGCTGCACGCACAACACACAACACACGCGTCACACATACACCTCGCTACCGGCGCGTACTGCAGCCGCGCCGCCTGCCAGCGCTCCCACGCCGCCCAGCGCCCGTACAGGCTGCACGCACAACACACAACACACGCGTCACACATACACCTCGCTACCGGCGCGTACTGCAGCCGCGCCGCCTGCCAGCGCTCCCACGCCGCCCAGCGCCCGTACAGGCTGCACGCACAACACACAACACACGCGTCACACATACACCTCGCTACCGGCGCGTACTGCAGCCGCGCCGCCTGCCAGCGCTCCCACGCCGCCCAGCGCCCGTACAGGCTGCACGCACAACACACAACACACGCGTCACACATACACCTCGCTACCGGCGCGTACTGCAGCCGCGCCGCCTGCCAGCGCTCCACGCCGCCCAGCGCCCGTACAGGCTGCACGCACAACACACAACACACGCGTCACACATACACCTCGCTACCGGCGCGTACTGCAGCCGCGCCGCCTGCCAGCGCTCCCACGCCGCCCAGCGCCCGTACAGGCTGCACGCACAACACACAACACACGCGTCACACATACACCTCGCTACCGGCGCGTACTGCAGCCGCGCCGCCTGCCAGCGCTCCCACGCCGCCCAGCGCCCGTACAGGCTGCACGCACAACACACAACACACGCGTCACACATACACCTCGCTACCGGCGCGTACTGCAGCCGCGCCGCCTGCCAGCGCTCCCACGCCGCCCAGCGCCCGTACAGGCTGCACGCACAACACACAACACACGCGTCACACATACACCTCGCTACCGGCGCGTACTGCAGCCGCGCCGCCTGCCAGCGCTCCCACGCCGCCCAGCGCCCCGTACAGGCTGCACGCACAACACACAACACACGCGTCACACATACACCTCGCTACCGGCGCGTACTGCAGCCGCGCCGCCTGCCAGCGCTCCCACGCCGCCCAGCGCCCGTACAGGCTGCACGCACAACACACAACACACGCGTCACACATACACCTCGCTACCGGCGCGTACTGCAGCCGCGCCGCCTGCCAGCGCTCCCACGCCGCCCAGCGCCCGTACAGGCTGCACGCACAACACACAACACACGCGTCACACATACACCTCGCTACCGGCGCGTACTGCAGCCGCGCCGCCTGCCAGCGCTCCCACGCCGCCCAGCGCCCGTACAGGCTGCACGCACAACACACACCACACCAACACACGCGTCACACATACACCTCGCTACCGGCGCGTACTGCAGCCGCGCCGCCTGCCAGCGCTCCCACGCCGCCCAGCGCCCGTACAGGCTGCACGCACAACACAGCAACGACACGCGTCACACATACACCTCGCTACCGGCGCGTACTGCAGCCGCGCCGCCTGCCAGCGCTCCCACGCCGCCCAGCGCCCGTACAGGCTGCACGCACAACACACAACACACGCGTCACACATACACCTCGCTACCGGCGCGTACTGCAGCCGCGCCGCCTGCCAGCGCTCCCACGCCGCCCAGCGCCCGTACAGGCTGCACGCACAACACACAACACACGCGTCACACATACACCTCGCTACCGGCGCGTACTGCAGCCGCGCCGCCTGCCAGCGCTCCCACGCGCCGTACAGGCTGCACGCACAACACACAACACACGCGTCACACATACACCTCGCTACCGGCGCGTACTGCAGCCGCGCCGCCTGCCAGCGCTCCCACGCCGCCCAGCGCCCGTACAGGCTGCACGCACAACACACAACACACGCGTCACACATACACCTCGCTACCGGCGCGTACTGCAGCCGCGCCGCCTGCCAGCGCTCCCACGCCGCCCAGCGCCCGTACAGGCTGCACGCACAACACACAACACACGCGTCACACATACACCTCGCTACCGGCGCGTACTGCAGCCGCGCCGCCTGCCAGCGCTCCCACGCCGCCCAGCGCCCGTACAGGCTGCACGCACAACACACAACACACGCGTCACACATACACCTCGCTACCGGCGCGTACTGCAGCCGCGCCGCCTGCCAGCGCTCCCACGCCGCCCAGCGCCCGTACAGGCTGCACGCACAACACACAACACACGCGTCACACATACACCTCGCTACCGGCGCGTACTGCAGCCGCGCCGCCTGCCAGCGCTCCCACGCCGCCCAGCGCCCGTACAGGCTGCACGCACAACACACAACACACGCGTCACACATACACCTCGCTACCGGCGCGTACTGCAGCCGCGCCGCCTGCCAGCGCTCCCACGCCGCCCAGCGCCCGTACAGGCTGCACGCACAACACACAACACACGCGTCACACATACACCTCGCTACCGGCGCGTACTGCAGCCGCGCCGCCTGCCAGCGCTCCCACGCCGCCCAGCGCCCGTACAGGCTGCACGCACAACACACAACACACGCGTCACACATACACCTCGCTACCGGCGCGTACTGCAGCCGCGCCGCCTGCCAGCGCTCCCACGCCGCCCAGCGCCCGTACAGGCTGCACGCACAACACACAACACACGCGTCACACATACACCTCGCTACCGGCGCGTACTGCAGCCGCGCCGCCTGCCAGCGCTCCCACGCCGCCCAGCGCCCGTACAGGCTGCACGCACAACACACAACACACGCGTCACACATACACCTCGCTACCGGCGCGTACTGCAGCCGCGCCGCCTGCCAGCGCTCCCACGCCGCCCAGCGCCCGTACAGGCTGCACGCACAACACACAACACACGCGTCACACATACACCTCGCTACCGGCGCGTACTGCAGCCGCGCCGCCTGCCAGCGCTCCCACGCCGCCCAGCGCCCGTACAGGCTGCACGCACAACACACAACACACGCGTCACACATACACCTCGCTACCGGCGCGTACTGCAGCCGCGCCGCCTGCCAGCGCTCCCACGCCGCCCAGCGCCCGTACAGGCTGCACGCACAACACACAACACACGCGTCACACATACACCTCGCTACCGGCGCGTACTGCAGCCGCGCCGCCTGCCAGCGCTCCCACGCCGCCCAGCGCCCGTACAGGCTGCACGCACAACACACAACACACGCGTCACACATACACCTCGCTACCGGCGCGTACTGCAGCCGCGCCGCCTGCCAGCGCTCCCACGCCGCCCAGCGCCCGTACAGGCTGCACGCACAACACACAACACACGCGTCACACATACACCTCGCTACCGGCGCGTACTGCAGCCGCGCCGCCTGCCAGCGCTCCCACGCCGCCCAGCGCCCGTACAGGCTGCACGCACAACACACAACACACGCGTCACACATACACCTCGCTACCGGCGCGTACTGCAGCCGCGCCGCCTGCCAGCGCTCCCACGCCGCCCAGCGCCCGTACAGGCTGCACGCACAACACACAACACACGCGTCACACATACACCTCGCTACCGGCGCGTACTGCAGCCGCGCCGCCTGCCAGCGCTCCCACGCCGCCCAGCGCCCGTACAGGCTGCACGCACAACACACAACACACGCGTCACACATACACCTCGCTACCGGCGCGTACTGCAGCCGCGCCGCCTGCCAGCGCTCCCACGCCGCCCAGCGCCCGTACAGGCTGCACGCACAACACACAACACACGCGTCACACATACACCTCGCTACCGGCGCGTACTGCAGCCGCGCCGCCTGCCAGCGCTCCCACGCCGCCCAGCGCCCGTACAGGCTGCACGCACAACACACAACACACGCGTCACACATACACCTCGCTACCGGCGCGTACTGTAGCCGCGCCGCCTGCCAGCGCTCCCACGCCGCCCAGCGCCCGTACAGGCTGCACGCACAACACACAACACACGCGTCACACATACACCTCGCTACCGGCGCGTACTGCAGCCGCGCCGCCTGCCAGCGCTCCCACGCCGCCCAGCGCCCGTACAGGCTGCACGCACAACACACAACACACGCGTCACACATACACCTCGCTACCGGCGCGTACTGCAGCCGCGCCGCCTGCCAGCGCTCCCACGCCGCCCAGCGCCCGTACAGGCTGCACGCACAACACACAACACACGCGTCACACATACACCTCGCTACCGGCGCGTACTGCAGCCGCGCCGCCTGCCAGCGCTCCCACGCCGCCCAGCGCCCGTACAGGCTGCACGCACAACACACAACACACGCGTCACACATACACCTCGCTACCGGCGCGTACTGCAGCCGCGCCGCCTGCCAGCGCTCCCACGCCGCCCAGCGCCCGTACAGGCTGCACGCACAACACACAACACACGCGTCACACATACACCTCGCTACCGGCGCGTACTGCAGCCGCGCCGCCTGCCAGCGCTCCCACGCCGCCCAGCGCCCGTACAGGCTGCACGCACAACACACAACACACGCGTCACACATACACCTCGCTACCGGCGCGTACTGCAGCCGCGCCGCCTGCCAGCGCTCCCACGCCGCCCAGCGCCCGTACAGGCTGCACGCACAACACACAACACACGCGTCACACATACACCTCGCTACCGGCGCGTACTGCAGCCGCGCCGCCTGCCAGCGCTCCCACGCCGCCCAGCGCCCGTACAGGCTGCACGCACAACACACAACACACGCGTCACACATACACCTCGCTACCGGCGCGTACTGCAGCCGCGCCGCCTGCCAGCGCTCCCACGCCGCCCAGCGCCCGTACAGGCTGCACGCACAACACACAACACACGCGTCACACATACACCTCGCTACCGGCGCGTACTGTGCGCCTGCCAGCGCTCCCACACAACACACAACACCAACCTGGCGGGCGCGTGGTGCAGGCAGTCTGCGAGCGCGGCGCGCAGCGTGTTGTGGCGGTCGAACACGCCGTAGGCCGCCTGGCACACGGCGTCGGGCAGGCAGTCGCCGGCCGAGCGGTTCCACAGCGCGAACAGCCGCGCCGGCGCGCCCGCCGTCTGCTGCGCGTCGCGGTCCAGCAGCTCCGCGAACAGCTGCTCCTGGATGGGCGCCGGCAGCTGCTCGATCTCTGCACACGCACACACAGCCCCGCGGCTGCCGAACACTATCCGTCCACGGTGGAAATAGGCATCATGGGGAACTGCGAGTCTTCCGAAGCCTGGTGAAGTTCGCCGAGATGCTCCGATGCCGCGCGGAAGTTAGCTCGGTATAATGGCAATAGACTCGCCCCCTATTACATTTATACGGAAATCGAAAGAATTCCGAATTGCATATTCCGAAAACGGGCTTGATAGAGTTCTAAATGAAACATTCCAAGGGAGTCATCATAGGACAAAGAGTAGGAGCAAAGGATGCCCCCCCCTCAGTCCTCCCGGACTGCCCAGCAGTGGGACAGAGCAGGGTTGGAGGAGCTCACCTGCAGGCAAGTAGAAGGTGCAGAACTCGTTGATGTACCGGCACGGGAAGTTGCCTTTTTTGTACCGGATGCAGCTCGCTATGTGTCGCCGGATGGCGGACGCGAGATCCGGAGCTGACAAATATACTTAAACTATGTACAGTCATGAACTTTGAGACCCACCTAAGGTCGAATATTTACAGCAATCTTATAAATACCGTAAGAGCGAAAAGCAGAATTAGACTTTTAAATAGATTTAATATTCGTACCCCTCCATAAACATTGGAGGCTGTCACCTAAAGCGATATTTGCATTCTCACTTCTTGGATTTCAAAATGAATGTTATCTTTGTAATCAGTACATTCAAAATTGTAGAGACCGACACCCTAATACTTTCATCTTGGATTGCTATCTCGGATTTTAAAATTAGTATGGTAAAAGTAAAATTAGCATAGCCACTCACCTATGTACGAGGGAGATCTCTTGAGGCCGGGCCCGCCGCCCGATATCCGAGATAAGAGAGTTGAGAGTATTTCTTGCCGCTGAAACCTGGCAACAAGGAAGCGAGTGATTCTAGTGTGACTCTTGAGCCACTACGCTTCTGGTAGACACGTGCTCCGTCGTCTGCAGGTGAGATGACCGCGCAGGGGTGAGGCTACCTGTGCGCCACATGCACATTATAGGATACTGAGACACCTCTGTCTTCGATTTTTTTTAAGAATATTTCAACCGGGTGTGATTCTTCGGCGGTTTCATAATCATCGTCGAAGGCGGAGGCGCGGTCGAGCAGTACCTGATGGCGAGGTGCACGAGCGTGTGGCCCGCGTCGAAGGCGGAGGCGCGGTCGAGCAGTACCTGATGGCGAGGTGCACGAGCGTGTGGCCCGCGTCGAAGGCGGAGGCGCGGTCGAGCAGTACCTGATGGCGAGGTGCACGAGCGTGTGGCCCGCGTCGAAGGCGGAGGCGCGGTCGAGCAGTACCTGATGGCGAGGTGCACGAGCGTGTGGCCCGCGTCGAAGGCGGAGGCGCGGTCGAGCAGTACCTGATGGCGAGGTGCACGAGCGTGTGGCCCGCGTCGAAGGCGGAGGCGCGGTCGAGCAGTACCTGATGGCGAGGTGCACGAGCGTGTGGCCCGCGTCGAAGGCGGAGGCGCGGTCGAGCAGTACCTGATGGCGAGGTGCACGAGCGTGTGGCCCGCGTCGAAGGCGGAGGCGCGGTCGAGCAGTACCTGATGGCGAGGTGCACGAGCGTGTGGCCCGCGTCGAAGGCGGAGGCGCGGTCGAGCAGTACCTGATGGCGAGGTGCACGAGCGTGTGGCCCGCGTCGAAGGCGGAGGCGCGGTCGAGCAGTACCTGATGGCGAGGTGCACGAGCGTGTGGCCCGCGTCGAAGGCGGAGGCGCGGTCGAGCAGTACCTGATGGCGAGGTGCACGAGCGTGTGGCCCGCGTCGAAGGCGGAGGCGCGGTCGAGCAGTACCTGATGGCGAGGTGCACGAGCGTGTGGCCCGCGTCGAAGGCGGAGGCGCGGTCGAGCAGTACCTGATGGCGAGGTGCACGAGCGTGTGGCCCGCGTCGAAGGCGGAGGCGCGGTCGAGCAGTACCTGATGGCGAGGTGCACGAGCGTGTGGCCCGCGTCGAAGGCGGAGGCGCGGTCGAGCAGTACCTGATGGCGAGGTGCACGAGCGTGTGGCCCGCGTCGAAGGCGGAGGCGCGGTCGAGCAGTACCTGATGGCGAGGTGCACGAGCGTGTGGCCCGCGTCGAAGGCGGAGGCGCGGTCGAGCAGTACCTGATGGCGAGGTGCACGAGCGTGTGGCCCGCGTCGAAGGCGGAGGCGCGGTCGAGCAGTACCTGATGGCGAGGTGCACGAGCGTGTGGCCCGCGTCGAAGGCGGAGGCGCGGTCGAGCAGTACCTGATGGCGAGGTGCACGAGCGTGTGGCCCGCGTCGAAGGCGGAGGCGCGGTCGAGCAGTACCTGATGGCGAGGTGCACGAGCGTGTGGCCCGCGTCGAAGGCGGAGGCGCGGTCGAGCAGTACCTGATGGCGAGGTGCACGAGCGTGTGGCCCGCGTCGAAGGCGGAGGCGCGGTCGAGCAGTACCTGATGGCGAGGTGCACGAGCGTGTGGCCCGCGTCGAAGGCGGAGGCGCGGTCGAGCAGTACCTGATGGCGAGGTGCACGAGCGTGTGGCCCGCGTCGAAGGCGGAGGCGCGGTCGAGCAGCGCGGCCTCGGGCGCGGTGAGCGCGCGCGCCGGGTCCCCCCCCGCGCTCAGGTACGCCTCCACGCGCCGCGCGTCCCCCTCCACCACGCCTGGGGACACTGCTACAGTTACGGCGCGCTCAGCCCGGCGACCGGCCCGGTCGGACTCTGATATAGACGTATATCTCTGTCTCATGTCGACGAACCTGACGCCGTTGACCTATTCGGACATACTGTAAGCACCCGCCGACCCTCGCTGGTCGGAGACCCTTCGAGAGAGAAAACGCCTAGGAGGCCCTTAATGAGTGCCGCTCGGTTTTTTTTGTTTTTTAGTAGCCTATTTTATGTCCCACTGCTGGGCAAAGGCCTCCCCTTTTTTACACCACAGGTCCCTATCTTCGGCTTGTTGTGGCCACGATTTACCCGCAAAGGTGTTCAAATCGTCGCACCATCTCCGCCTTGGTCTACCGCGACGTCGGTGACCATCTTTGGGCGTCCAGGTATTAATACGGTTTGCCCACCTTTGCGGATCCATGCGTGCCACGTGGCCGGCCCAGTCCCACTTCAGCTTTGCTTTCTGCCGCTCGGTTACTAAGCATTTCTAACCGACTTCCAAAAAGGAGGTTACTATGTTCGTCTGTATGTATTTTTTCTTGTGTATGTTCATCGATGTTTTCACCAATTATGGACCGATTAATAGTACATTGTTACACAAGGGGTGAATGTAACTTATTTTGGCCCGAGACGCCAATACCTCGAGGGACAAAATAAGTCTTTCACCCATGGTAAACACTGTGCTTTTCATTACGAATACAAGGAAAGTAAAAATAAAAACGGGAATTGGCTAAAGAAATAATACAAGGAAGTATGAACTCGAAAAAACAAATGAATATCGGTTTGCCGCCTATTTTGATTTTTTTTCCTTGGCCGGCCAAGTTCATTATTTTTCATTTTCATCTATGTTATTTTGAAGAAATTGTTGAAACTAAATTATAATTAGGTCAATTTAAAATATATATTCTTTAATTAATACTTAACTTTATGTTATTTCAATTTTACATCGCGCTGTAATTAAGTGACTTTAGGAAAATTTGGAACATGGTTCCATAGAAATGTGAAAATGGAACTAGTTTTTTTTAATAATTTGACAGCTGTCAGTTGAAAGCGATTCTCCCTAGGGCGGAAAAGTATTATTTTCAACCCGCTCCTCAGGCAACTTCAGACCAACTTTCCGAGTATGAGTAATGAAAAAACATTTAATTTTGTTCTATAGGGTATAGGTACTCCCGAGATGGTCCCATTATCATCAAGTCAGCATCTAATGATGGAATCTCAAGGAAATCGAGAATAAACTAACAATGTAATAAATATTGACCCACTTCTCGGTTTCCGATTGAGCTATAATTTTGCATACTTATATAAGTTTAGTAACAATGCAATACTCTGGTACTATTGATCTGATCTGATGATGGAGTCAGGAGGTGGATAGTGGAACTCCTCAACGGCGAACAGCAAAGACACGAAATTTTGTGAATAGATTTAACTATAATATAGCCTGTTCTAAACTCATCATGACATGGCTGCTGCACCCAGGGTTGACTTCCAGCTAGGGAACTCCTCAACGGTGAATAGTACAGACATAATTTTTCTTGTACATACATTTAATTGTGATAGCCCGTTTTAAACTTCGTCATGACGAGGCTGCTAGATCATAAAAGCTTTTCTATAAAAACTTTATTAAATTAAAACTTGTTTTGCACCAAAAAGGGCCAAGCCAAGTAGTTAGTGGATAAATGCTATGAATGTAGTGAGTAATGAATGTAGTAGGTAGTATCTATCTACTTCGTATTAGACTTGGCTCGCATTGACTTCAATTAGATGTGTGAGTAGCATTTATAATAATTATATTAATCTATTTATGGTTTTGAAGTCGGTTTAATTTTTCTGTGTAGATAAATTTTAGATTGATTTATTGATTACTTCTGTATTTAGATTGTATAATAATGGAAGCATTGCTGACCGAGGCACGCCTGCAGCCAGATCCAGTCGATGTTGTTGGCGCGGC
Organism: Notodonta ziczac; assembly: GCA_918843915.1. Classification (NCBI taxonomy): domain Eukaryota; kingdom Metazoa; phylum Arthropoda; class Insecta; order Lepidoptera; family Notodontidae; genus Notodonta; species Notodonta ziczac. The sequence continues at coordinate 8,927,157 of OU974060.1, read as the reverse complement.
GCTTGGAGCGCCTGCCGCCCGCGTCCAGCTCGTGGATGGACGCGGTCTGGCTGTTGCAGATGTCGTTGATGCCTGCGGGAGGTGGACGTTCCTGAATAGGTACTCGATGTTCCGGGCCGCCGTGACTGTTATTACCGGGATCGCTCCCAGTGCATTTTATGTATTGTAACTAACGTTACATTTTTTGACTAAACAATATTGTGAAAATAAAATGAAATCAATTCAGAAATAAAACGCACTTTAATATGTATTTCAATATAAAAATCGATTGTATTCTTAAAATTTAAGCACTCGACCGTTCACGGCGCCTTCTCAACACAAAGTGAAGCCAACACGTAGTTGACCGTCTGACATCACCTTTGGGGGTTATCAGAATAAAATTTACGAATATACTACCCTCAATAATTATCGTATAGAAATAATCATTTAGCCAATACATAAGTGATAATGATGCTTACAATGGTATGTCTGTAGTCTGGCGATTTATTTAACCCTCCCCCCACCAGGACTTCGTAGTCTGTAGTTAACCGGGCTAGATTGGATAGATGATAGATTGGATACGTTATAAGTATGAAGCCTGTCGTTATACCCACAATAATACCGTAACTGGTGTTCGTCAGTAGCTCGTGTGTGTGTGTGTGTGTGTGTGTACTCACCGAGCGCGGGGCGGGCGGCGTGCGGCGGGTGCGGGTGCGGGTGCGGGGGGTGCGGGTGGTGCGGCGCGGACGGCGGGGGCGGCGGCGCGGGCGCCGGGGGGGGGCGGCGCGGGGTTGCCGCTGCCGCACATGGCGCACTTCAGCGACCGGGGCCAGTTGTCGTACGTGCACGTCTGCCAACCGAACCGACACGTGTAGTAGCCGACATACCGCCTATCGATGGGAACCTGAAAAACTATTTAGCCTAGCGCACGTTAAGGCGAGCCCTATCGGATAACACGCTTTGAGTAGTCGGAATAAAACATTTATTCGGTAGTAGCGATCTGTCAGCCCCACTGACGCATCAGAACAGCGGGCGTCTTCACGACAGGACGAGCCGCAACGAGCGACCGGCTTAATGAATCGCATATTGAATGAGATACACAAAATATAAGTGAACTTTAAACTGCATTAGTGTTAATTAATGTGTACAAATCATCGAATCGAACTCGAGCCTGTGTCGCGTGGCGGGCGATCGACCCCCATTCAAGCTGCGGCGCGACATCCAGGCGGCTAGTGCGGGTAGTGCGGGTAGTGCGCGGCGTACTCACGGGGCAGGGCCACTTGGCGGCGCAGGAGGCGCCGGCCGGGCCCGGCGGCGAGGAGATGCGCAGCGGCTTCAGGCGCTCCGCCACCGCCTCCGCCGCAGCCGCCGCCGCCGCCTCCGCGCCTGCACAACTACTGCACGCTGCTCAACGGGTTCCCGGGCTATTTTATTTATTTATTTATATCTAAACCAATACTCTAATTGTGTTAATAATAAGCTAGGGTATACGAACAAAATTATTAAAAAAAAATATATTGTGCGACTCATTATTCAGTTTCGAAATTCTGTTTTCTTATCTCAATAATCAGATTAATAAGCATCCCAGGAGGAATGTGTCTGTGCCTGACCGCAGTGGTCCCGATGCGCGGGTTGCGCGGGCAGCGCGCTGGCGCCGTCCTGCAGTTTGAAGATGTCCTCGTTGAGCAGCGGCTTCGGCGCGCGACACATCACACACTGCAACAAATTGTACATTACAAAAAGCAGCTGCCTCAATTGCAAACACAGTTCAGTTCATTCATTTAACACAGACAGACAGACGTTGTCCTGTCTTTACTTTGAATATTAAATTCGAATTGTTCCACTCATTATTTTTTTTTGCTTTCTTATTTTTTTCATTCATAAGAACTTTTTCTTGACAATAATACACATAACAAAAAAGAATTAGCGAAATCGTTCCATCCGTTCACACGTGATGCGATGCCCAAGGAAATAGAGATTCATTTGTATATTATATAGATAGATATGCAACACTATTATTTGACTACTATATTAACTCGTAGTCTGCGGGAGTCGCGCCGGGCGTGTTTTCTGCAATGTTAAGCAAGTACGGCCATACGCACGCACCTTTAGTGTTAAAATATGTTCCCTTGCAGTTGTGCCGACAAACACAGCCTGTTTAACGCCAGTACGGCCCACACGTTTAGCGTAACTATTAGATTGCTTATTTTCTCATGCGGATCTCAATTATATACCCGGAGTAACACCTAATTATAAGCCTTTTTTACAAATAAATGGCATTCAGTAAATGATTAATTCACAGTCACAATAGTACATTGTTAGCCAAGGGGTGAAGGTAACTTATTTAGGCCCGAGTCGGGGTTTATTCCAATAGTTTTAGGGACAAAAGTAAGTCATTCACCCGAGGTAAACACTGTGCTTTTCATTACGAATGCAAGGAAAGTAAAAATAAAAACAGGAATTAGCTTAAGAAATAATACAAGGAAGTCTCTACAACTCGAAAAACGAATTAAGGTCGGATTGCCATTTGCCGCCTCTTTTGTTTTTGTCGGTGGGCTGGGTCAATAGAAATGTCAAAATAGAACTAATTTATCATACTAATATTATAAAGAGGAAAACTTTGTTTGTTTGATTGTAATGAATAGGCTCCGAAACTACTGAACCAATTTGAAAAATTCTTTCACTGTTGGTAAGCTGTATCCCCGGGTGACATAGGCAATAATATATTTTCAAAATAATTAGGGATCCTTACTAAAACTCGAATAATGTAACCGCAATGTACCCGTGCGAAGCCGGGGCGGGCCGCTAGTTTTTAATAAATTGACAGCTGTCAGTTGAAAGCGATTCTCCCTAGGGCGGAAAAGTATTACTTTCAACCCGCTCCTCAGGCAACTTCAGACCTACTTTCCGAGTATGAGTAATGAAAAATAAATAATAGAACTATAAACAGAATTTGCTCCATGTTTGAAACATAATGGAAGATATTTATTTCGAGTTATCGCCCGACATGCCGTCAACCGCTTGGTGTAATGATGTGAGATTGTGAGCGGCCGCGCCGCTCGTTCCACACTTCCACAACCGGGTGCGGCACCCGCGGGCCGAGCGCTGCTTGCTACCAGTTAGTTGTTTGTCTGGCGATATTTATTATAGGTACATATTTATTTATTGCCGGGAGATTATAAAACAGGTGTTCTATGCTTCTGATATGGGCAAGAGTACATTACGAAAGAATAGTGCACGTGACTTCCATACACTTATGCAAGTATAGAAAATTAGAAACACAGACAGTTTTGTCTAGTGACGTTGTTGCGCGTGCGACTAGCAAAGTGAAAGTGCCAGTAACAATGCTTACACACATGCGTTCACATGACGAGGAACATTTAACAGGTTGGGTCCATAAGCATTCGTTCCTTGTCATGGTTATGTAGTATGAGCAAGGTAGCAAAATATTTCGTTGTCATGAGCCTTGTCCTTGAGAAGTATCTCCTGTTTCGCATCGCGTAATAACAGAGTAGTGGCGATACAAATAAGAATATCTAAATCTTCGAATTCTCATATCATTAAAAATTCTTTCAGGAATTTATCTTATACATATATCAAATTCTCGTGTCACAATATTAGTTAACATACTCCTTCGAAACGAATTGACCGATTTTTATGAAATTTTATATGCATATTCAGTAGGTCTGAAAATCGGCTCCTATCATTTTTTTTTATATGGCAGAACGTTTGCCGGGACAGCTAGTCTAATATATAAAATTCTCGTGTTAATGTTAGTTACCATACTCCACCGAAACGGCTCGATTGATTTTCATGATATTTTGTGTACATATCGGGTAGGTCTGGGAATCGGCTACTATCTATTTTCATACCCCTAAGTGATGAGGGCTGTCCACATTCCACGCGGTCGGAGTCGCGGGGCACAGCTAGTTTGTATATAAATATATCAATGTGAGTTCATTTTAAAATGCAAATTTCAGTAAGGATTTTGTTTCAGTGGCAAACTTATAGTATTTTCGATTGACATTTTCATACTGTAATATGTATTCTTATTCCCGATTAAAACTATCTTGTGGAGCAACATAAATTATATATTTATCTGCCAATTAATTAATAAGTTGAGCAATTAAAAACAGTTCTTCATATAATACCAGGAATACGTAGCTAAAAATAATTTGTTATCAATGCCATTTACAATGGTCATGAGATTGAAATGGAAAACAAAATACTCTTGTCTAGTCAACTATTTTGACAACCATGCTGTCTACGGGTAGTAGTAGCCACAACGGGTTGTGTAACTTTTCATAATTTGCCCATGTTTGGGATTGACAACAGAGTTGGTAAATTTGGTGATGTTTTATTCTAACAACTCACTCTTAATGTGGATTGGGGGATCAAACTATAATCTACACTAATATTATAAAGAGAAAAGATTTGTATTTTTGTATGTTTGTAACGAGTAAACTCAAAAGTAACTGGACCGATTTCAAAAATTCTTTCACCTCTAGAATGCTACATTATCCCTGAGTAACATCCTACTAATATTATAAATGTGAAAGTTTGTGAGTGTGGATGTATTTATGTATGTATGTATGTATGTTTGTTACTCCTTCACGCAAAAACTACTGAACGGATTTGGATGAAATTTGGAACACAGATAGTTTATAACCGGGATTAACATATAGGATACTTTTTATCCCGATAATCCCGAAATTTTTGTTACGTTAAATACTACGCGGACGAAGTCGGGGGGCACAGCTAGTAGACTATATTTATTACTAAAAAATATTAGGGATCCTTACTAAAATCCGTGCAAAGCTGGGACGGGCCGCTAGTGAAATATAAGATGCCAATTATTTTACTTTAGAGCTGTTATTAAAATCCCCTTTTGTCAACCCACAAATAAGAGAGAACAGACAATCTCAATGACACATTCAATCTACAAATAGGTGCATTAAGATTTCAGTAGGCACCCATTTGGACGGAAATCTCATATATAACAAGGCATGTATCCCACAAGCATTAACCTCAGTGCCGTCACAAAAACTATTACAAAAGCCATAATTAAGTTTGAATAGGTACCTTTCGTGAGAGTGGGAAGTTCTCATAGGTGCACACATCGCAGCACCACTTGCCACTCTCGGGGGGCGCCACTGAGCTGGCCGTCATCTGCAACAACCGGGGTATCAACAGAAAGAGACAGAGCTATATCTAGAAATGTTATGATCCATCACATCATCGAAATGTTACACCTTTGCACATTGTCCCAAATGACAGTTTCTTAAAAATTAAAATGAAACATCTTTTGCACTATTGTGCAAAAGATGTTTTATTTTATAGGTATATTTATCATTATTTCTGTCACATAAAATTGGAGCAGATTGCCAGAGGGATAAAATGTATTCATTTTAATATTTACATACAATAATCTGGTGGCTATAGCGTTTTGAATGTAAACAGCTGCTCAGATGTGTATGTAAATCAATTGGTACATTGAACCACCTTGTGTGTGCAGTGCTTAACATGTAAGGTCAAACAATACTGTTGGTAAGGTTGCCTACCTGGCTGAGGTTGATTTGGGAGACGTTGGTGGAGGCATCGTGCGCACCCCCACAGCCGACGGCAGGCGCGGGCTGCGCGGGCTCGGGGGCTGGCGCCGGCGGCGCGCTCTTCCTGCCGCCCTCATTCTGCACCTCCTCGCTCATTGTACCATCAATTATAACATCGGAATCCAACTCCGCTCGCTACGCTCCTCACTATGAAGTTGTCATCGTACGAGATTCTTGTTCTATTTACACAGGTGTAGACTCCGATGTCGTTTCGTTCGGCGGTACTATCGACCACTTCTATGACCTACAAAATCCACAAATTTATAGCGTCACTACGAAAACTGCACATACTCACGCATTGACGAATAGAAAGGAGAATAAATTTTCACTTCAAGAATTTCTTATTGGTATCACTGACAGTTCGTGATGGTGTTGTCGAACGCTTGAGTCATTTATATAGATCCCGAGGTTGAACGTGCAAAACTTGGCATCGCTCTTGTTAGAATTTTGGCGTCATTACACAACATAAAATTAAAACATCGAGAATGATGGCATAAGGTCAAGACTATTCGAGCCACACGATTCACTCACACTGCGCTGTGCTGACGATTTGATTGATAGATGAACGACTGGTTCGCCTCGCTTTTGAAATTAATTATCAAACAATGGACAAAACAAAACCCTGAAACACAGAAGAAAACATAAAAGAAGCAATGGAGATAGAGGCAAATATGTTTATACGGTATTTTGACAAATTTTGTGTCAATTATCAATTTTAGTGTCATTGGGAGAAACGAGATGGCTCGATCGCTTACGTTTTGTCAAAATTATTTACTAAAGACAATATGATTGGTCGATGAATGTAAATATTACAGTAAATACAAAATTTTAGCCAATAAGAATTAATTGTCACTTTATTATCCAATTAGAAATGAGTATGCAATGTCAAAATGGCTACTATTAAAAATATAACAAATTAGTCTCTGACTAATAATTTTAGCTGCGTTCTGTAAATTGATTGATGACAAGTATTTCAAAGAGATTTCAACACAATAATGTCACTACAGCATTAGCCATGTTTGTTTTTTTGGTAAAGCTATTTTACTAAGAGAAAGTAGAAGAACTCTATGCTATTTTACACACAATAATTTTATTGTTTTTGAATTCATGTTTGAATTTCTTCCAAGTGCTCGAATATTTAGAAATGATTAGTACTATACATTCGGATGAATTTTAGACGAATTTTATCGAAAAGTTCGTCAAGGTCCTCTTTATCATCGGGGAAAAGTTTGACTCAAGCAGAGGAAATTTCAAAATTAAATAGGGAAATTGAATTGTTAACACAAACTATTGATTCATTAAAAGTTTCTGTTGAAAGTAGAGATGCGGCGATTGGCACATTAGCTCGAGAAAAAGAGAAGTTGTACGTTGAACTAAAAAGCGCTCAACGAACGAACAGAAACCTCCACCAACAACTGGTGGATGAAAGGTAGGTATTTTTTTCTAGTCTGCGAAACCAGCCGCAGGGCACCCGTATAAACTATCTACCTATATCTTTATGATTCATTAGTTATTAAAATAAATTAATAAATATAAATTGATTCGAGGGACTATAATTCCAAGGAAAAGGAATTCTTGATCAATGAAATAAGAAGACATCCAAATCAAAGCAACTGCAAATATGACGCACCTTCAGACATAGCTGTTAGTAATAATTATTCATAATTTGGTTTATTCATTACTTAAATACATTACAAGAAATAAATTCTAAATGAATTTCTTGAGTTGTGAATCTTTATTTTGCTTCAGCTGATTGAAAACCAATCTAAATGTTCGATCAATAGTGAAATGAAAGCAAAAGACGAAGTTATATTTAATATTGGAGCAAAATATTTAAAAATTAAATCAAGCAAAATATTATTGCGTAAAGAATTAGAAAAATTACAGATGCAAAACGACAAAGTACGTACCGAACATAAATATTATCAGGTTCGTAGATGATGACATAGTATGACATCTATACCTATCGTAAATCGTAACATTGCAGGTCTTTGCGAATCACGCATGTGGAATTCCCTAGGGGAATTTCGGATTGCAGATAAATAGTTTGCTGTATTCAGGATAACTACCTACCTAAGTTGTAGTATAGAAGTATCTACCAAGCTGATTTACGAAATTTGTTTTTCAGAGTTTTGGAGGCATTATTGCATTGCTAACAGAAAACAAAAGGCATTTGAACAAACTTTTGGATAAACTGATAAAATGTTCAACAGTGCCACCCAGTAGCAGAAAATATTTGAAACTCTTACAAATTAATGGAAATTTAAATTACGAGAACACTCAACTCAAAATTAATCTTCAAAAAGAATACATTAGAAATACAGTGAACAATATATCACACTATTCTATCAAATTGGAACCGTCTCTACTGAAATTGAATAGAAGAAATAACAGTGCATCATTCAATAATGTACACTTGATGCCGTACAGTAACTCTACTCTAGCAAACACATGTACTGATTTAAAAAATTATAAAAGTGTTTCAGCTTTTGACGGGGTTCAGAAGTCATTTTCTGATTCATGTATACCTATAATAAGATTGGCACTAGGCAAGGATTTTTAGTAGGTATATTCTACCAGTTGTTATATTCGCAGACTTTATTGAAATACCTAATACATCCTTAGAAAGTTTACAAATTACTTATTTTTATTTATGATTATTGCTTTTCTCAGTTCCTAGTAACTATTATAGGAATCAAAGACTTTAGAAATTTCTGCTAGACATCCTAACTTTATGCTAGGAACCTATCTGGAAAATCCAATTGTTGCAAAAAAAAACAATATTTCAATTTTCAGAACGCTATGTTCTGAAAGTTTTATTATTGTCTATGATAGATTTGCAATTTCACAATAATGTTGCCTTTAAAAGAAATATATTACTTCCCATTTAGTGGGGAGATAAAAAATTGTTTGGTGTTTGTGTCATCACCCTAAATTATAGACTAATGAAGAATAAAAATATGTATACCTAATTCATAGTAACTACAGATATTTCAACTGATATTAACTAAAATAAATATTTAATAAATTGTACTAATTAAAGTAATTGTAATTAATGAAAAAAGATAGCTGTTCTTGTGGAGTCAGGATATTTTAGTCGCAAGTTACACGAAATTATATTATAAAATTAATATAATTAAGTTAAACTTGTGAACGATAAATTATATAGGCAGAGTAAAAGATGACACATGCTGCACACTGCCTAACCTGAGGATTCTATTCATAGTCCACGGAAAGTTTCCGTGTCCGCTACCATCCTTCTTCTAATTCATTTGGTTAAGAAGGATGGAAGCTATTTTTTCAGACATAGGAATCTTTTCGGCGATTTTGAATATTTTTTATTTTCCGTCAAGTGAGGCAAATATACAATACGATATGCCCTCAGTTCAGTTCGTTCCACAGAGTACCTTGTATATACTAGAAATTATTATTCGTTCTTTGCATCTCTCTGCCGAGCGGGCGTTATATTGGGCTGCATAGTGCATGGGCAAGGGAGTGAATTTTTCCAAACAACCAAGAGAATTTGGAAGGGGGGTTGGCAACACCGATCTCCAGATTTGTGTGCGCCGGCATCGCACGTGAACGTGTCGCGAAAATCTCAATAAATTAGTGAAATCATCATGTCGGACGAATACTTCTATGGTAAGTTATATTCCTGATTATACTTTGCTTGCACTACTTATTGTATTTACTCGCTCAACACGTTACTTAGTATTTAATTGATCGTTTAAGTTGAGCGTCAGCTTTGACACCCGGCTCTCGCCATTTTATGTAGAATATTACCTCGATACCCGCTTTATCTCTTTCCCGTTATGTTCTATAAGTCTAGCTTCGATCATGCAAATTCTGGAATCTAATTTAGGTGTCATCAAGTTTGTAACCGACTTGCCGCCATTTTCAATGAAGTAAACGAAATGGCCAATTTCTTTGGTGATATCGTAATGGCGTTTCGGTATGTACTTGCATGGAAATAATCCTGCATCCCACGCGAGATACTTGGGGCTATTGATTTTTTGGGTGATGAGTAGTTGGCGTGTTACAAATTTGCGAAGTCAAAGATGGTTGGGCGCGCAATTTGAATGAGTGGCGTCCAAGCCGCCGCCGCGATGGTTGAGATGTCGCGACGCTCACAAACATTCGTGAAATTTGAGTTTGTGGCGCGTGCCGGGTCGGAGTGGTGTCTTTGTTTATGTCGGCGGCGGCACCTCGACGCTTTGGTTTTGAGGTTATATGACAAAATACCACGAGTTCGTTACTGGACGAGTGATCAGTTAGTTAACTATGGTTTATACTTGATGGGGCACAACTGTCACGTTTCAGCCGTAACCCTGTCGGCGTCACATCAGTCGGAAACATGGGACCCAGAGGCAAGGGCGGAGTACCCGCGCAGCAACAAGCTGATCATACGCCAGGCGCTACTGGGCCCAGACGCCAAGCCAGATGAACTCAACGTAGTACAGGTAACACTAATGTAACATTGTTTCAGAACAAAGCTTAGTCTAAATAACACCATGCGAAGGAGGAAATCACAATGTTTCTATTAACAACTTAGAAAGTAAACAATATATTGAAAATTGAGCTAAGTGAGTCAGCAAGGATGTAAATATTTATTTAATGAATCATCCAATCTCACTTAATTCTACAGAAATATGGCCTTTCAACAACAATTATTTGTGCAACAGAAATAACTATCTCAAAAGTGCAATACAAACTTTAAAATAAGGATACCATACCCACCTACTGAGCAGGTTTATAGTTATCCTACATCTTGGTACAGTTGCTGTGGTTTCGTTATTATCAACACCCATGATGCAGCTAATTCCTTTGATGTTACAGTAAAATTGTTATCAGAATTGTTCATGTCTAAAATATTGTATTGTATATTGTAATAATCATGTATATGTGTAGGTAGAGACAATGTCGCTACAAGACGCAATCAAGATTCCCGTGGCAGTATTGAAGGTGGGCGAGACGAGGCATGCTCGCCTCGACATTGAGTTCCCAGACGCGCCTGTCACATTTACCCTTATTCAGGTGAGCTACTACCACATCATACGTACTAACAGTCCTTACGTTCACTAAGGTAATTATTATAATTATCTCAAGACTGGTAGGATACACCACAGCTTATAATCTACTTTGGACTAACTAATTTCAAGATACACCAAAAAGATATAAAAGCGAAGAACTATGTAACATGATGGTTGAAGGGCTTAAACCTAATTACAAATAACTTAAAAATGCAGAAAGGGTGGCAAATAAGTTGAGTTATGGTCAAAATGTTTCCTCTTATTTATTTTTGACTTGTATGAGGAAAATGTGGGTAGCCATTATTTAATAATACCTAATTATAATGAGCAATTTATATGAATGGGTGTAAGATACATAAAACTTAGGTATGCCTTAGGTATCCTTTATCCCAGATTATAAACAACGAGCAATACAATATGACCTTTCAAAACGATGTAACTTGGATCTCGGTTATTTATAGTCATATACTACATTGGTTGCATGATATTTGACATGTTTTATTAATGTCTAATGAATAAAGCATGGTTGAACACGTCGGCAGTCCCAAACAAAGGTGTTAAGGTACAAATGATGATAAATTCAAACCATTACCATTGGTAATTTGACGGGCGCGCGACGTCGTTTTGACTGTTGCACCGCCTTCTCATGATTGCTCGAGGCATTTGTCTGATCGCATCATTATTAATTGTATCTACCACTGCATAATGACCGATATTCTTACTGAAGTACCTTTCCACAGGGTTCAGGGCCAGTACACTTGATCGGTCACCACCTGCTTGGTGCTGTACTGGAGGAGTACGAGGATATGGAGGAAATGGAGGAGGAGATGTTAGATGAAGAGGAAGGTGATGATTCTCAGTTCAAGGTCAGTGTTGTTTAGAACTTGTAATGTTAGGAACAGCGAGATGAAATGAAAGTAAATATAAAGGATGCGGCATGAAGTTCCGCACCAGAAATAGGCGCGCAGGAAATTTTAAGGCTCCTGGCAGTAATTAACAAATCCTACTTGATACAACAATATAAAGACATTGTATATGTTTCTTATAACTGTAGTGACAATCAGAAATTAATTTTAAAGAAAACCCAATAATTAGTGTGCTTATTGAGTTAATTGATAATATGAGTGATGCAATAGATTACTGAATTTGCAGGACGATGAGAACAAAAGGAAAGCGTCAGCAGGCAAGCGCAAGACGAATGAGGTACTGAAAACCTTCAACTAATATCAATTTACTACGGGAACACTACAGAGGGAAAAGGACCTGTGGCACTGTTCTTATGAACGATGACAAGATACCATTCTCAATATTACGCCTTGGTACAGCTGGAAACCACAGCATTGCACCAAGACTTGTCTGAAAGTTACTTGCCAAGGCCACTGTCGCTATTGTAACCGGGCTCCAACATTCAAAATTATATTTTATGTGAGATACATAACTCATATCATAGATACATATACATATCATTTTGATTTTTGGCTGTTGGTTTTCTGTACTCATTCCGTGTCCCTTTACCTTCTGATAGCTTGTCGTGTAATAAAGGCCAAGATGATGATACCAACTTTACCAATGGTAAATTGACGGGCTCGTGACGTCGTTCTGACTGTCGCGCCGCCCTCCTATGATTGCTTGAGGCATTTGTCTGATTTTTACTTGGCGTACTTTATTATCACTTCAAAATATCTGCACTGCAGTGCGAAATTATAATGTAGGGAAAATATAAAAAAGAAGTCTCTTTGAATATTGAATTGTACTGTTGTTCTCTTTTGACGGCATGTTATCTCTGTGCAAAATAAAGTACAAGTTGCTAAATATAATCGTGTGTTTGGCAGGATGAAGACGACGAGGAGGGTGAACCTAAGGGCAAGAAGGCGAAAATTTCAAACAATGCTAAAGGCAAGGCCGCGTCGCCCAAGAAGAACGCCAAGAAGTGAACCGCCTACAGCGGCCGCTCGCCCGCCGCCCGCGCCCCCCGCACCCGATAGACCAATTCCATTTAAGACTGACTGCATACTCGATCATTAATGTTTAGGTATACTTTACCTAGTGTTATCGTGGAGATGTTAGGTTTCGTTCGCATACAGGCCAGTGACGATCCGCAGGGCGGCGAGCGGGCGGCGCATCTTAGTTGTACGACATAGTGTGGTAATTCAGTCTAGGTTAGTGTTGTATCGACTCGAGCGTGAGTGCGTGAGTGGGAGTGTGAGTATATGTTCGTGATAGTTACTTACCGGTCGAGGTATCTACAGACTTGCGATTCGATCCCGACCTGTTACCGACGATCGAGTGTGAATTCTTCACTTTTTTTTTGTATTTTTTTCTAAACTAAATTTTCCATTCCTGACTGTGTTATAGTGTTATGGATGTCAAATGTAATATTTAAAGTAAGTCTTGAATTCAACAGATGTATTTTTAAGTTAAGACATAATTAAGCATAATCAGTGTACTAAGACATTGATCATTTTGTATCGAGTAGCTACCGGCGACATGTAACTGTATTTGCTAACGATTTCTCATTTCAGAAGGAAAACTGATAATCTATTACTTATAGTTTGTTTGTACATATACATTATAAAGGCATAAGAACGGTAACAATAAAATAAAAGCATTTCTAAACATTCCCACATATTTAATTTCTCGTAGTACCTAAACTAACATCTTAATGATTTAAATTATTCCCTTCTGTTCAAAGGCCACCAAATTTAAAAATTAATATTCATTTTCTATCTAGCAGTGCCTGGAGTATCCTGTTGCGTTCGCGTTGAATTTTATTGGAGTCCTCCACAGCTCTCACCAGCTTCTCAAACCTGTCGTCATCTTTCCTGTCTTGTATCTCTTCCAACACTCGTCTTATTTCTGTTATAGTCATGTCATCTACATTCACAGTATGTTGGTGCGCGTTAGAGGAGCTACAAGGTTCATCGAATATTCGTTCAAAGTATGAGTAGTACGGCCAGTTGTTGCTTCTTCCATTTTCCTTCTTTTTCTCGCACAGCCTAATGTAGGTCTGCTTCAGATTCCGAAACTTGCGGTCGCATTCCTCTGACGATAAACCTATCTTCGGCGCTAGTAGTTTCCACACGTTCTTCTTTTTCTTTAATGGGTCCTTAAATCTCTCCTTATTTTCAATATAAAATGTCAGAAGCCGCTTTACATAGTCATCTTCCTGGTATTTGGTTAACCTTGCCACTCCATTCGAGTTCACGTGTCCGGCACTTGCGTATATGGCTTCGAAATCTTTATAATAACGCCATTTTGTGATAACCCTGCCGGAGTCTGCTTTCATTTTTAACCTGATGTATGTTTGTTTCAAGTTACGAAATTTCTTATCACAGTTAGAGGGACTTTCCCCGACAGTTTCAGAAATGTCTCTCCAAAGTTCTTTCTTTTGGTATCTCGGGTTTTTGAACTTGTCGGCTATTCGCATGTAGGCGTCTATCAGTGATCTCGTCTTGTTCCGATCCCAGGGTCCCACATTAGGACTGTAGTTGTAAAATATTCTCTCGAAATAATGATGATATTGCCACTTGATTGGCTTCCCAGTTTCTCTGTTTCGCTCTTTCCAGTTGAAATACGCCCTTTTTAGGTTTTTAAATTTGTGATAACAGTTGTACTCTGTTGATCCCAAACTTGACGCTATCTCCCTCCAGATGTCTTTCTGCAAACAATCCGAACTTCGAAATCTGCTCAGGTTCTCGAGGTAAAGGCTGAGCAACCTCCTCACTTTGTGCTCTTCCCAGGGCTCTAGCACCGAGGCTGGGAGTGATTGGCACTCCTTGAACACCTCTTCACAGGTGTTGTAGTGGACCCATTTTATTTCTTTGCCCAACCTTTTCTTCTTCAAAAGCCGTATGTAAGTTCTTCTCAAATTTTTGTATTTCTTGCTACATTCGTCAGCACTAGTGCCCAAGTGGGGAGCTAATTCGTCCCATAGCGATTTATCTTTCGTAGCATTCCTGTTGTCCAAACATAGTGTAAGCAATAGTCTAACTTTGTTTCTATCCCAGAAGTTTTCATCTTCTTTTGTTTTTATTTCTTTATCACAACTTTCGGGGATATTTTCCTGAATCACCACTGGGGGGTCATTTATTTGAATGTACTGTCTGCTCTCACCTGTGTCTACTACATATCTCGTTTCTTGCCCTGTAACTGAAATAATAAAAATGATCCAACATCGTACCGAAGTTAACGTTTGCCTAATAAATGCCCCATGCTGGCTGGCTACTCCTTGGTCTAAATAGGTGAGTAAAAAGTACTCCGTGCTGTCGACCAATACGACACCACAGTTAAAACAAATAGCGTGAAGATATTATGACAGACAGCCGCTGGTTGCCTAGCTAAACAACTTACTTTGTGGATTCTGTATTGTGAAATTATTGCTGCTAAATATCACGTTGCTTTGGTCTTCTCTGAGGACGAACCAGTAACTTTGGTTTTGGGGATTATTTATATCCATAATATATAACCATAAATATATTTATAAGTTCGTAATCTATCGAAATTAGAATGTAAACATAAACAATTTGTTAAAGCGCTTTCAAGCTCAATAAGCACTGCAAGTAAAAGAAAATGGAGAATTTTAAAGTCTGTGTACAACAGATAACAAATATATGCTAGTAATGGTAAGCACCGACTTCAATCTTAAAATTCTTTGATGGTAAGTCGGCGAAATACTTATTAACTTGGGTGGGCCATTACAACTCTGTGGCTTGGCCATATTTTAAAAGAAAGAAGAATAAGCCAAAGGCTTATAACTCTGTGGGGCTTATAGATCACTACTTAATGAACGCATTAGCAATCCACAAAACATCTTAGGCTTTTGTAATAAAATAATGATTCTAAATAAAATCTCAGATTTTAGAAGGGGGAAATCAGCACATTTATTTACAGTTTTTACGAAACAAACTAATTAACTAAACGCTTTCTTTGCGTCGTGCATCTATCTCTCACCACAGATTAGAGATATGTCTCTCACATCACTATTTTACGCGCGCGCTCTTTCTTTTATAGTTAGTTTCACGGCCCTGGGTACAAGCCCTTTTGAGCCTACTACACGCTCGCACTGGTTCAGTGCTGCCAGATAAGGAAGACTATTATTATAAAAGCTAAAATTTTTCCGCTCATACACGAAGCAATAGATCGTTGCAATCCATTGATAAAGATAGAATGATAACACGACGTGGCATCATAAAATCCAAATAATGGCATTCGATTTTTGTGTCAGACCGACTAGACTGAGACAAAAGTCTAATCATCAATCGTAAAGAGCCATACACTGTCGATTTATCATTATCATGTTGCGATTCCCGATGTCATCTTCGATTAAGTAAGTCGTTAACGATATTGACTCACACTATCGATTCGTTTTTAGGGTTCCGGACCTTAAAAGGAAAAAGGGAACCCTTATAGGATCACTTTGCTGTCCGTCTGTCTGTTTGTCTGTCAAGATTTTTTTTCTCAGAAACGGATAAAGATATCAAGTTGAAATTAATATCAAATATCAAACGCTATGGTCCCTTGTAGGTGTAAAAAAATCAGGCTTCTAAGACAACGCAATCAAAAGATACGGCTATTTATGTCGCATATTTTCGTACTTTTTGCATTTGCATTTGCAGTGAATTTTCACTAATCAAAACCAAGGAATCAACGCACAGCCGAAACCGCTGGTGTCAGAATAATGAAATTTGGGCAGTAGGTACCTTTTATATCGTAAATATCCACTAAGGAAGGATGTTGTAAAATTCCACCCCCAAGTGTATAAAATAGGGGATGAAAGTTTGTATAGGTAAAAAAAACCGCTCAACTTAGAGCCGTGAAAATTAGTATTAAGGTTACTCATTACAAATAAAAAATATAATTTTCAGCGTTTTATAAAACTCCATCCCTAAGTGTGTGAAATAAGGGTAAACAGTTTGTATTGGGGTCCCGAATTTGTTTAAGCTGAAAACGCGGCTTTAGGTAGATCTTGCTGTAAAAACTTGAAACACTGTACAGAAAATCTAGAAAAAATTAGGACACCAGCACATGATACTACATTGCAATTAAAATTATAACCGGAGAAATGGGTTCACTAAACACGAGCTACAGCCGACCAAGTTAAAGTGAAGTTAATTCCCCGTCGTTTCTGAATAAACTCAATACTGAGATTCAAAAAACAACCGCAAATACAACTTTGTTTTTTCGTTTCACTACTTTGGTTATAGATACGGGAAATCTTCGCTATTGAAATGAGTCCGGAAGCCTTCATTGTGCATGTCCTGATGTGCACTTGCCCGGTTTTTTCGATCAGTTTGGATACGGATCGCACTGCATAAATGGGGTTTTTACTGGGGGACTTTAGGGAACAATTACCTGGCAACATTAGTAACTAAACTGAAAAAAACGACGCCATTATTATTTTCGTTTCGTCGATATTGGTGATTGTTTCTTTGACGAATTTAAATTTTGTTATGAAATATCGTACCTACTTTACTTCGTTCAGTGTAGTGATTAATATTATCTTCTAACGGATTATGCACGGATTATTTACAAAGAGAAAGCGAGGAACTTAATATCGGTAAGTAATGTATCTGAAAGCCGGCGTGCTTGCTTTGTTTTATTTGTTTTGAATCTGGTTTCGTAAAAATAGTTTGATTATATTTATTTTATACGATGTCTTTTATAATGTGATCAATATTATGTGTATACCTATTTAATTTTAAAAACATGATTTACTAAGTACGTAGAAGCCTCAAATAATCAAAATTAACTTGGCATGTTGGCGGGAAACCATCGGGCGGGCTGTCCTGCCCGTCTGTCGTTCACCGTGTATTTTATTTACGTTTTAAAACTTGTTTTTCTGATGAAATAATTTTTGATATCAATTCAAGATTACCTACTACATTAAGTAAAGTAGGATAAAAACTAAATTAACATAAATTAGCAATTTCGCATGAAGCGGCCGTAGAGGCCATTATTCTCAAGGCGCGCCTTGAACTTTTTATTTATTTTACCAAACAGTTCCTGTGTATATTTTGTTGTACTCCAGCTGTGTTGTGTTGCAGTGATGTCGGGGGGCCGGCTGGTGGTGCTGGACCGGCTGGGGCGCGACGTGAAGCGGTTCCCGCTGCCGGAGGGGCTCGCCACGCTGGGCAGCGACCCCGCCTGCGACATCCGCGTGATGCTGCCTTCAGTCAGTGCGCACCATGCCACTGTCGTTGTGCATGCCAATCAGGTTAAATGGCATTTCCATCTCAGCCAAAGGAATCGGATGGCTGCAGTCCAAATGACCTTGTGGTATTCAGTCTATATTACAATGGTGTTGCCTGCTCATATTATTTTTTTATGCTGTTCCTGAGAATATACACCTTCTTTAATTCATTGAAAAGAGTAACCATTGAGTTTCTTGCTGGATCTTCTCAGTGGAAGCAGCATTCCGAACCAGTAGTAGATTCTGACTATTCATAAATGCTTTGTTGGCTTATGTGAATAAAAACAATTTTGAGTTGAGTTTAAATGAGTTCTAGCCATTTTCATAGCTATGTGAAAGCACTCAAAAAGCCTGGGGCGATGTTATCACTACTACAGAGTGTAATGCTCCCTAACCTCAACGGTTGAGGTTGGGGAGCATTACACTATACACTTTACTTTTATGACCCCTGTACTCCCCATGGGGTGGACAGAGGTGGACTGCAGTGTACCTTAATTTCAATGATATTTTATTTTATTTTATTACTGTTGTAGAAGGCTTACAGGCAAATAAAAAAACTATGTTTAACTTACACTAAATTAACAAAAATTGCATATGACAACGAGGTTCTAAACTTCTAATGCATTATGCCTAATCAGAATTGTTCTGTGAAACGTAGACGGTGGTCCGCAACGTGAGCGACGGTGAGACACTGGTGAACGGGCAGAGCGTGAGCGTGGCGGCGCTGCGCCACGGCGACGTCATCAGCATCGGCGGGCGCGCGCTGCGCTGGCAGTACGACGAGCCCGCCGCCGCGGGCCGGGGGCCGGCGCCGCCCGCGCCAGCCGCACCAGCCGCACCAGCCGCACCAGCCGCATCCGGTGAGCACTTGCACTACATACTGGGGTTGTGCTCCATTAAGAACAATGATAGCCCAAATGGTAGATGGTCATTTTTTACCGGTATGACAAAAGAAGGACATTCCAAGATCGCTATCAAACTTGAGATCGATTTATTAATACGGGCCTTTATTTGGTAAATTCTTTGCAAATCACTGATATCTTTATATTTTGGGGGTAAAATTTATGGGAGTGGTAAAAGGACCTGTTGATTTGGAAAAGGTCGACTTTTCTTTGCTCGATGAGAAGTGAATAAAAATACGTGTAGTTCGTTCAACGTTCTATTGGACACTAAATCATAGGAACTTAAAACTAACATACATGCATGTATAGTGCGTACGTATTACGACCGAACATACCGCCCACCAAAAGGGCTACAACCCTTTTAATACAAACAATAAATCTTCTAGGTACCTGCCATAAATACAAACATGTTTTGATAGTTCAATAACCACTAATTTAATCTTTAGTAGAACTAGGTAAAGCACACATGTTTGAGACTGATCTCTTTGTTAGTTTGCCATTTTTTTTTTTTTTTTTTTTTTTTTTATTGACTGTGCACAGAGTGTGCACAGCCGCCGCTTTTCCCCGGACATAATCCAGGCCCTTGTCTTGTTTTTAATTTTTTCTGTTAGGGTATTTTTCTTTTTCCCTTAGGGTGTAAATAATTTTTTCATACATCTTTTTTAATTTCCGTATGTGCAGGTACAGTTTCATTCTTATATGAGATCATTTTACATTTTTTAATGTATAAACACATGTACACAATAGTGTATTACTGTAGTATATAGCAATATAGTATAGTAAAAGCGGCATAGTATAAAGCAAAATCATCGGTATTTCTAATATAAATATGAAGTAAATGTCATGATAAATCATTGACGATTTCCATTATAAATTCTTAAATCTAACATGGTGTCATTATGTATAATTAATAAGTAAGTTTGTAAAAGTTGTAAATTGTGTTCAGTTTAATAATTGTTAATAAAAATTTGAGTAAAATAATATGGATATAAATTGGAATTGGGAATAAGATTAAAATGTAAAAGTTAGAATAATTTAAGCGAATTTTATTGTAGTTATTGCTGTTTACCTAATTTATTGTGTGTGAATGGGGGCGATCCTCGTCAGACGCGACACTATGTTGTGTGTGTATGTGTGTTGTGATGTGTGTGTTTGTGGCCCTGTTCAGTTTCATGTTCATTGGCAGAATATTCTAATGAGTATTTTGAATGATACACTATTTATGACAGGGCCATAAACGTGTATGTGAGTGTGGAGTGTTTCGTGTGGAGTATGTGTTGGTTTTGTGTTTTTGTATGTGTGCGGATTGTATGTGTGCGGATTGTATGTGTACACAAATGCTTCCGACAGCACCTTAGTGTTGTCGTGTACATTTGTGTGGTGTGGTGTGCTGTGCTTTCAAGTGCGGCCTGGGTACTCTCCAGACCAACATTACACAGAATGTGGCTGTCAAATAAAATTTGAACGGGTTCCCAAGTCGCACTTGAGAGTGTTGTGTGGGTTGCGTGTTGTGAGTGTTTGTGCAAGTATTTGTGTTGATTTATGCCGCGTCTGTCGAGCTCTCCGAGTGTATATGGCACCAGGTGCACGCCCGTGGCGACCTCATCCATATGCGACGCTCGACCGCGCGATGTCGTCCCATTTTTTCCGGACAGGACAGTCCCCGCTGAACGCAGTGTGCCCGGTGTCTTTCCCTTTGGAGCGGATGCAGTTTTTGCAGGTGGGATTTTCGCCCGCGGTATAGCGCGGGCAGTCCGCTCGTGGGTGGGGGTCGCCGCAAAAGCTGCAAAGATCAGTAGATTCTTTGCAGCTCTTGCGACCA
Source organism: Notodonta ziczac (assembly GCA_918843915.1). NCBI lineage: Eukaryota > Metazoa > Arthropoda > Insecta > Lepidoptera > Notodontidae > Notodonta > Notodonta ziczac. The sequence continues at coordinate 8,906,626 of OU974060.1, read as the reverse complement.
TGCCCATACCCCAGACACCGGGTACACTGCACGAGCGGGGACTGGTCCTCGACCGGCACCCTCTGCAGGTCTATGTGGACCTTCCCCACCGACGTCAGCCTCTGCCACATCCTGGGAGGCACCTGAAGGACGACGTGACACTCCGAGGAGTTTCTCGCCTTCCTTCGGTACCTCACCACGACGGCGCTGAAGTCGGCGTCGGTGAGGCCGTTAGTTTGCCATTGTAACGCACTGTATACACACGCGTTATATTATCCCGTCCTTGATGTTTTTCCATTATGCGTGCTAGCGCCCACTTGCTAGGGGGCATGTTCTCATCTTTTAGCAACACAATGTCGCCTATTTCAAACTCTGGTGTTCGTCTCAGCCATTTAGGTCGTTGGTTTAGTCGCGACAAGTATTCTGTCTGCCAGCGTTTCCAAAATCCTTGAACCAGTCTTTGTGCATGTTGCCATCTGGATAACCAGTTGATGTTGGAGGACGTGTAGTCGCGGTCTGGAACAGTTATTAGTGCTTCTCCAATGATAAAATGGCCCGGCGTGAGTACTTGTATATCGTCCATCAAATCTACTTCCGAAGATATCGGTGTCAACGGGCGAGAATTTAAACAGGCTTCAATTTGGGTGAGCACTGTCGTGAATTCTTCGAAAGTTAAGTTCGATGTCATTGTCTTCCGTAAGTGCTGTTTAACAGATTTAACTCCGGCTTCCCAGAGTCCTCCGAAATTAGGACTGTAAGGCGGAGTAAAATGCCATTGAGTGCCATCATTTGCCAACTGCTCAGCTATTGGACCAGGCATTTCAAGCCCTCCTTCTTTCCACATTGTACATAATTCTTTGTTGGCCGCCACAAAATTGGTGCCGTTGTCGCTCCATACTTCATTACATCTTCCTCTTCGAGCCACAAAACGTTTAAAAGCTAAGATGAAAGCGTTAGATGTTAAATCGCTGACCAGCTCCAGATGGATCGCTTTTACGGCCATGCAGATAAATATGCAAATGTATGCCTTGCTAGTTTTTGCTCCTCTTCCCTTAGAATTTAAGACATACACAGGACCAGCAAAGTCAACTCCACTTCGAGAGAATGGGCGCGAAGGAGTCACGCGAGGTTCAGGTAAGTCACCCATCATCTGGTGTCTGGTGGCTGCTCGCTGTCGTGCGCAGGTTAGACATCTATATACGTGCTGTTTCACTAGACCCTTGCAGCCGATGATCCAGTATTTCGACATTAGGTAAGTGATCATTAAATTGATTCCACCGTGCATTGTTTTGTGGTGTGCATCAGCTAGTACGAGGGGCACAAGCTTGTTTCTCTTACCTAGGATCACGGGATGTTTTAGGTTCTCATCAACGTCTGCGTTTCTTAACCTACCGCCCACCCTGAGAATATTATTCTTATCAATGAACGGGTTTAGCGTCTTCAAACTGCTGGTAGTCTTCACAGCCTTCCTTTCCTTAATTCTTAGTATCTCTTCAGAAAATTCTTCTTCTTGTACTAGTCTGATGCAAACATCTAAAGCATTCTGTACTTCGTCTGTAGTGATGCCCTGTATTATCCTCTGTAAATCCCTTTTCATATTCAAAAATCTTTTACAGTATATTATTACCCGTAACAACTCAGTTAGTGTTTCATATGCTTCAAATTTAATAACCGTGCCTTCATGTTCTGTTACATTAACATATGATTGTATGTTCTTATTTCTTTCTATATCAGTCGATGTTATGTTAGGTCTGGTGAAATCAATTTTTTCACTTGCGAGCCAAGCGGGTCCATTCCACCATAGCGTTTTGCTTTGTAGTTCTGATATAGATGAACCTCGTGACGCGATGTCAGCTGGGTTATATGACGATTGCACATGAAACCATTGGCTATTGCTTGTTTGCTCTAGTATTTCTACTACACGGTTTGCGACAAATGGCTTCCACCGGTTTGGTTCGCCTAAGAGCCACGCTAAGACAATTGTCGAATCGGTCCATGCAAAAACGTTATGGGTTGGTATCCTCATGGCTTGCCTCACTTTATGCAGTAGTTTGGCGAGAAGTAACGCTCCACTCAATTCAAGTCGCGGTAGTGAAATGGTTTTGACTGGAGCTACCTTAGTTCGGGTAGCAACAATGTGTGTCTTAATTTCTCCATCTCTTCTTTGCACCCGACAGTAAACCACAGCTGCATAGGCTTTCACTGACGCATCGCAAAACCCGTGCAAGGTGGCACAATCCCTTTCAGTGGTTACTGTGTTCAGCCAACGCCCAATTCTTATTTCGTTTACATTCTGTAAATCTTCTCTAATGGATTTCCATTCTTTTTTCAATTGTTCGGGAATGTCTTGGTCCCAACCCACTCCTTCCAACCACAATCTTTGTACTAGAATTTTTGCGGTAACTATGGCTGGTGCTATCCACCCCAGTGGGTCGAACAATCTTTGTAAATCGGATAGTATTGTTCTCTTGGTGATATTTGTTGATAGGGGTTCTAATTTTAGTTGGTATCGAAACTCATCTTCTCCCAGGTTCCATGACAGACCAAGAGCTTTAATGGTGCCGTCTAGTTTTAGGTCAAGACTTGCTCTTGTGGTGACATTGGCGACATCTAACGACTTTAGGAATTCCGTGTCATTAGAAGCCCATTTTTGAAGTTCAAATCCCCCTCGTTTCAGAATGTCTATGATTTGCTTACTGATAATAATTGCTTGCTCCGTGGTATCGCAGCCAGATGTTAAATCATCTACATATACATCTTCGCGAATGATTTTAGCAGCTTCACGATATACTGCGCCTTCCTCATCTGCGAGCTTCATCAAAGTTTTAATTGCGAGGTAAGGTGCACAAGCTGTACCGAACGTGACTGTTTTTAATCTATAATCTTTGACTTCTGCTGGTTTGTTGTTATCTTCCACACCGCGCCAAAGTATTCTGTGGTAATCTGTGTCTCTTTTGTCTAACCAAATCATTCTGTACATTTTTACGACATCACTTGCAAAACATACCTTATGCACCCGCCATCTCATTATTATACTTCGCATGTCTTCCTGTAACACTGGACCAATCAGGAGCTCGTCATTTAAAGAAACGCCATTATTGTTTTGACATGACGCATCAAATACGACTCTGATTTTTGTTGTTTCTTTGTCAGCCCGAACCACTGCGTGATGCGGTAGGTAAATAGCACGGTTGGATATCTCATCTTTTGGAACCTCTTCCATATCGTCCTCGTCCCATTGTTAGGTATTCTTCTAATACTTTATTGTATTCGTATTTCAAATCTGGTACTTTCTGCAGTCTTTTCTCTTGTTGCATTAAGCGTTTCATTGCAATTTCTCTCGTATTGCCATCGGGTGTAACAGGGTTTTTCGTACGAAATGGTAGTCTCACGACGTACCTTCCGCCACTATCTCTTTTGTAAGTCTCTTCGTAAAAACTTTCGCATTGTTGTTCTTCTTTAGTGTATTTTCTCGTCGGATCTTGGTCTACCTCCCACAGTGTTTTTAAAAAATCTTCTACTATTATCTGGTGATGCATCACGAGAACTGAATCTTGTTGCTGTTTTGTGTCTCCTACCTTGCCAAATAGAATCCAGCCAAGGTTTGTTTTATGTGCACACGGGGACCCTGGCGGACCTTTGATTAGTTCATTTTGTACTATTAAGGCGTACACGTCGACGCCTAAAAGCAGGTCTATGTAACCTGGCTGGTAGTAGTGTGGGTCAGCCAGGACTAGCCCTTCTAAGTGAGGCCAATGGTTTGCTTTGATGGTGTGAGACGGTATTTTGGTAGTCAGCTGCTTAGACATAACATATGTTCGCACTTCTAGGTTGAAGGCTTCACATCTTGATTTTACATTTATCTGAACTACTTGTTTAAGGTCTTCTCTTGTTGATCCCACACCTACGACGGTGCCTTTAATTGCGTACCGCTTGGCCTTAAGTAGTTGTGCGGCTCGTTCACTAATGAAACTCGCTTGCGAGCCTTGGTCAATAAGAGCTCGCAATGTTATCATGTAATTGTCTTCACTTCTCACTTGTACGATTGCTGTTGCTAATAATGCTGTGCTTGGATTGGTGGAAATGTGTGACGCCACCATTGTTATGTCTTCTTCTTCTTCTTCTTCCTCAATATTCTCCACGTTTGTATGAAATGCCACTTCGGGTTTGTGTGTTGTTACGTCCTCTATATGGCCCGTTGCGTCACTTGAATTTTGTTCAGTATGTTCGTGAAGAAGCGAATGATGACGCCTTCTACATATTCGACAGCATGTTGGAACTCGACAATACCTTACAGAGTGTCCAGATGCAAGGCAGTTGAAACATCTATTGTTCGTTTTGATAAATTCACTTCGTTCTGCAGGAGTATATTTTGCGAACTGCTTGCAATGGCTGAGTGTGTGATTATCATTGCACATTTGACATTTTCTGATATTTTCGACGTTGGTCGTAACGTGAAACGACTTCTCTCGTAGTGGAACAGAATACGCCTTCTGTTTTGCTGGCTCTGTTAGCTCCAACGTGCGAAAACGGCTTTCCATGAACTGGCGAAACATTTCAAGTGAGGGTAGTGCGTCTGGGTCTTCGAGATTACTACTCACATGTTCTTCCCAATCTTTATGCGTTTCTGAGTCTAATTTCTGCACTATTACGAATATTATCAACGGATCCCAATTTTCAATCTTCACCTTCATATTTTCGAGTTGATGTAAACAGTCAAAAGTTGTATCTAGTAAATTCTTAATAAGATTTGACGTATTTGCAGTTATCTTCTTTTGTGTAAAAAATCGTTTCATGATGGCGTTGATGGTTATTCGTGTGTTGCCGTACCTTTTCTTCAAAGTATCCCATGCCTTTAAATAGTTAGAATCCGTTACGTGTATGTGTTTTAGTATCAATGCAGCTTCCCCGGTGAGGCTTGTTTTTAGATAATGCAATTTCTGTACATTGTTTAGGGAGCCGTTGGTATGCACAAGTGTATTAAACAGGTCATGGAATGACAACCACTCTTCGTACTGTCCACTATAAGTTGGCAATTGTATTTTAGGTAAAACCACCCGCGTTTCACTAGATTTTGCTGTTGAAGAATTGGTGGTATCGTCTTTAGTTGTTAACAAATCCATTAATTCAGTTTTGAGATTGATGAATATTTCTTCATGTTCGTAAAACTCGTCCTTAGCGATGTAAGGTAGTTGATCTCTTTTTCCCTTCGGTGTGTTGCGTATTATTTGGTCATACGCCTGTTTGTAGGCGTCCCAATGTTCTTCAACACATTTTAATCTTGTTTCAATGTAGTTTCGCGTTAATCTCACTTTTGGGCACTTCTTTAGGTTAACGTGTGTTTTCTCCAGAGTCTGTGCAATGTTTTCCACAATATTCAACGCTTTATCCACTTCCGTAGCCATTATAATCACGAAATAGTTCCGATTGTATCAATAATAATGAAATTCACTTGTTTACACTATTTTGCGCTGAGTATTCGACTGGTTCTTTGCAATTGTATCTATTGTTCTCGGGCGGTTGGCATTCCGATGCACGAGCCGGCCGCTTCGGTGTTGACGCTGGTATGCGGTTCGAATTAGGACCATATGTTGATTTGGATAAGGTCGATTTTGTCTTTGCTCGATGAGGATTGAATAAAAATACGTGTAGTTCGTTCAACGTTCTATTGGACACTAAATCATAGGAACTTAAAACTAACATACATGCATGTATAGTGCGTACGTATTACGACCGAACAGGACCTATTTATTTATTGAATATAAAACAGGTTACAACTGTGTTAGCATGAAGTAAATCATGCTGTATCATGTGATATTTGTGTCAGCGCTGCGTGTGAAGGCGACGCGTGCAGGGCGGGCCATGCGGCGCGCGACGGGCGGCGCGGCGCCGGGCGCGCTGGCGCGGCCGCCCGCGCTGCGGCTGGCGCTGGAGCTGGCGCACCGCGCCTCCATGCCAGGTGCGCGACTGTAGTTAGTGTCAGCGCTGCGTGTGAAGGCGGCGCGGGCCGGGCTCGCTGCGGCTGGCGCTGGAGCTGGCGCACCGCGCCTCCATGCCAGGTGCGCGACTGTAGTTAGTGTCAGCGCTGCGTGTGAAGGCGGCGCGGGCCGGGCTCGCTGCGGCTGGCGCTGGAGCTGGCGCACCGCGCCTCCATGCCAGGTGCGCGACTGTAGTTAGTGTCAGCGCTGCGTGTGAAGGCGGCGCGGGCCGGGCTCGCTGCGGCTGGCGCTGGAGCTGGCGCACCGCGCCTCCATGCCAGGTGCGCGACTGTAGTTAGTGTCAGCGCTGCGTGTGAAGGCGGCGCGGGCCGGGCTCGCTGCGGCTGGCGCTGGAGCTGGCGCACCGCGCCTCCATGCCAGGTGCGCGACTGTAGTTAGTGTCAGCGCTGCGTGTGAAGGCGGCGCGGGCCGGGCTCGCTGCGGCTGGCGCTGGAGCTGGCGCACCGCGCCTCCATGCCAGGTGCGCGACTGTAGTTAGTGTCAGCGCTGCGTGTGAAGGCGGCGCGGGCCGGGCTCGCTGCGGCTGGCGCTGGAGCTGGCGCACCGCGCCTCCATGCCAGGTGCGCGACTGTAGTTAGTGTCAGCGCTGCGTGTGAAGGCGGCGCGGGCCGGGCTCGCTGCGGCTGGCGCTGGAGCTGGCGCACCGCGCCTCCATGCCAGGTGCGCGACTGTAGTTAGTGTCAGCGCTGCGTGTGAAGGCGGCGCGGGCCGGGCTCGCTGCGGCTGGCGCTGGAGCTGGCGCACCGCGCCTCCATGCCAGGTGCGCGACTGTAGTTAGTGTCAGCGCTGCGTGTGAAGGCGGCGCGGGCCGGGCTCGCTGCGGCTGGCGCTGGAGCTGGCGCACCGCGCCTCCATGCCAGGTGCGCGACTGTAGTTAGTGTCAGCGCTGCGTGTGAAGGCGGCGCGGGCCGGGCTCGCTGCGGCTGGCGCTGGAGCTGGCGCACCGCGCCTCCATGCCAGGTGCGCGACTGTAGTTAGTGTCAGCGCTGCGTGTGAAGGCGGCGCGGGCCGGGCTCGCTGCGGCTGGCGCTGGAGCTGGCGCACCGCGCCTCCATGCCAGGTGCGCGACTGTAGTTAGTGTCAGCGCTGCGTGTGAAGGCGGCGCGGGCCGGGCTCGCTGCGGCTGGCGCTGGAGCTGGCGCACCGCGCCTCCATGCCAGGTGCGCGACTGTAGTTAGTGTCAGCGCTGCGTGTGAAGGCGGCGCGGGCCGGGCTCGCTGCGGCTGGCGCTGGAGCTGGCGCACCGCGCCTCCATGCCAGGTGCGCGACTGTAGTTAGTGTCAGCGCTGCGTGTGAAGGCGGCGCGGGCCGGGCTCGCTGCGGCTGGCGCTGGAGCTGGCGCACCGCGCCTCCATGCCAGGTGCGCGACTGTAGTTAGTGTCAGCGCTGCGTGTGAAGGCGGCGCGGGCCGGGCTCGCTGCGGCTGGCGCTGGAGCTGGCGCACCGCGCCTCCATGCCAGGTGCGCGACTGTAGTTAGTGTCAGCGCTGCGTGTGAAGGCGGCGCGGGCCGGGCTCGCTGCGGCTGGCGCTGGAGCTGGCGCACCGCGCCTCCATGCCAGGTGCGCGACTGTAGTTAGTGTCAGCGCTGCGTGTGAAGGCGGCGCGGGCCGGGCTCGCTGCGGCTGGCGCTGGAGCTGCCGCACCGCGCCTCCAAGCCAGGTGAGCGACTGTAGTTAGTGTCAGCGCTGCGTGTGAAGGCGGCGCGGGCCGGGCTCCCTGCGGCTGGCGCTGGAGCTGCTCCATGCCAGGTGCGCGACTGTAGTTAGTGTCAGCGCTGCGTGTGAAGGCGGCGCGGGCCGGGCTCGCTGCGGCTGGCGCTGGAGCTGGCGCACCGCGCCTCCATGCCAGGTGCGCGACTGTAGTTAGTGTCAGCGCTGCGTGTGAAGGCGGCGCGGGCCGGGCTCGCTGCGGCTGGCGCTGGAGCTGCTCCATGCCAGGTGCGCGACTGTAGTTAGTGTCAGCGCTGCGTGTGAAGGCGGCGCGGGCCGGGCTCGCTGCGGCTGGCGCTGGAGCTGGCGCACCGCGCCTCCATGCCAGGTGCGCGACTGTAGTTAGTGTCAGCGCTGCGTGTGAAGGCGGCGCGGGCCGGGCTCGCTGCGGCTGGCGCTGGAGCTGCTCCATGCCAGGTGCGCGACTGTAGTTAGTGTCAGCGCTGCGTGTGAAGGCGGCGCGGGCCGGGCTCGCTGCGGCTGGCGCTGGAGCTGGCGCACCGCGCCTCCATGCCAGGTGCGCGACTGTAGTTAGTGTCAGCGCTGCGTGTGAAGGCGGCGCGGGCCGGGCTCGCTGCGGCTGGCGCTGGAGCTGCTCCATGCCAGGTGCGCGACTGTAGTTAGTGTCAGCGCTGCGTGTGAAGGCGGCGCGGGCCGGGCTCGCTGCGGCTGGCGCTGGAGCTGGCGCACCGCGCCTCCATGCCAGGTGCGCGACTGTAGTTAGTGTCAGCGCTGCGTGTGAAGGCGGCGCGGGCCGGGCTCGCTGCGGCTGGCGCTGGAGCTGCTCCATGCCAGGTGCGCGACTGTAGTTAGTGTCAGCGCTGCGTGTGAAGGCGGCGCGGGCCGGGCTCGCTGCGGCTGGCGCTGGAGCTGCTCCATGCCAGGTGCGCGACTGTAGTTAGTGTCAGCGCTGCGTGTGAAGGCGGCGCGGGCCGGGCTCGCTGCGGCTGGCGCTGGAGCTGGCGCACCGCGCCTCCATGCCAGGTGCGCGACTGTAGTTAGTGTCAGCGCTGCGTGTGAAGGCGGCGCGGGCCGGGCTCGCTGCGGCTGGCGCTGGAGCTGGCGCACCGCGCCTCCATGCCAGGTGCGCGACTGTAGTTAGTGTCAGCGCTGCGTGTGAAGGCGGCGCGGGCCGGGCTCGCTGCGGCTGGCGCTGGAGCTGCTCCATGCCAGGTGCGCGACTGTAGTTAGTGTCAGCGCTGCGTGTGAAGGCGGCGCGGGCCGGGCTCGCTGCGGCTGGCGCTGGAGCTGGCGCACCGCGCCTCCATGCCAGGTGCGCGACTGTAGTTAGTGTCAGCGCTGCGTGTGAAGGCGGCGCGGGCCGGGCTCGCTGCGGCTGGCGCTGGAGCTGCTCCATGCCAGGTGCGCGACTGTAGTTAGTGTCAGCGCTGCGTGTGAAGGCGGCGCGGGCCGGGCTCGCTGCGGCTGGCGCTGGAGCTGGCGCACCGCGCCTCCATGCCAGGTGCGCGACTGTAGTTAGTGTCAGCGCTGCGTGTGAAGGCGGCGCGGGCCGGGCTCGCTGCGGCTGGCGCTGGAGCTGCTCCATGCCAGGTGCGCGACTGTAGTTAGTGTCAGCGCTGCGTGTGAAGGCGGCGCGGGCCGGGCTCGCTGCGGCTGGCGCTGGAGCTGGCGCACCGCGCCTCCATGCCAGGTGCGCGACTGTAGTTAGTGTCAGCGCTGCGTGTGAAGGCGGCGCGGGCCGGGCTCGCTGCGGCTGGCGCTGGAGCTGGCGCACCGCGCCTCCATGCCAGGTGCGCGACTGTAGTTAGTGTCAGCGCTGCGTGTGAAGGCGGCGCGGGCCGGGCTCGCTGCGGCTGGCGCTGGAGCTGCTCCATGCCAGGTGCGCGACTGTAGTTAGTGTCAGCGCTGCGTGTGAAGGCGGCGCGGGCCGGGCTCGCTGCGGCTGGCGCTGGAGCTGGCGCACCGCGCCTCCATGCCAGGTGCGCGACTGTAGTTAGTGTCAGCGCTGCGTGTGAAGGCGGCGCGGGCCGGGCTCGCTGCGGCTGGCGCTGGAGCTGCTCCATGCCAGGTGCGCGACTGTAGTTAGTGTCAGCGCTGCGTGTGAAGGCGGCGCGGGCCGGGCTCGCTGCGGCTGGCGCTGGAGCTGGCGCACCGCGCCTCCATGCCAGGTGCGCGACTGTAGTTAGTGTCAGCGCTGCGTGTGAAGGCGGCGCGGGCCGGGCTCGCTGCGGCTGGCGCTGGAGCTGCTCCATGCCAGGTGCGCGACTGTAGTTAGTGTCAGCGCTGCGTGTGAAGGCGGCGCGGGCCGGGCTCGCTGCGGCTGGCGCTGGAGCTGGCGCACCGCGCCTCCATGCCAGGTGCGCGACTGTAGTTAGTGTCAGCGCTGCGTGTGAAGGCGGCGCGGGCCGGGCTCGCTGCGGCTGGCGCTGGAGCTGCTCCATGCCAGGTGCGCGACTGTAGTTAGTGTCAGCGCTGCGTGTGAAGGCGGCGCGGGCCGGGCTCGCTGCGGCTGGCGCTGGAGCTGGCGCACCGCGCCTCCATGCCAGGTGCGCGACTGTAGTTAGTGTCAGCGCTGCGTGTGAAGGCGGCGCGGGCCGGGCTCGCTGCGGCTGGCGCTGGAGCTGGCGCACCGCGCCTCCATGCCAGGTGCGCGACTGTAGTTAGTGTCAGCGCTGCGTGTGAAGGCGGCGCGGGCCGGGCTCGCTGCGGCTGGCGCTGGAGCTGCTCCATGCCAGGTGCGCGACTGTAGTTAGTGTCAGCGCTGCGTGTGAAGGCGGCGCGGGCCGGGCTCGCTGCGGCTGGCGCTGGAGCTGCTCCATGCCAGGTGCGCGACTGTAGTTAGTGTCAGCGCTGCGTGTGAAGGCGGCGCGGGCCGGGCTCGCTGCGGCTGGCGCTGGAGCTGCTCCATGCCAGGTGCGCGACTGTAGTTAGTGTCAGCGCTGCGTGTGAAGGCGGCGCGGGCCGGGCTCGCTGCGGCTGGCGCTGGAGCTGCTCCATGCCAGGTGCGCGACTGTAGTTAGTGTCAGCGCTGCGTGTGAAGGCGGCGCGGGCCGGGCTCGCTGCGGCTGGCGCTGGAGCTGGCGCACCGCGCCTCCATGCCAGGTGCGCGACTGTAGTTAGTGTCAGCGCTGCGTGTGAAGGCGGCGCGGGCCGGGCTCGCTGCGGCTGGCGCTGGAGCTGGCGCACCGCGCCTCCATGCCAGGTGCGCGACTGTAGTTAGTGTCAGCGCTGCGTGTGAAGGCGGCGCGGGCCGGGCTCGCTGCGGCTGGCGCTGGAGCTGCTCCATGCCAGGTGCGCGACTGTAGTTAGTGTCAGCGCTGCGTGTGAAGGCGGCGCGGGCCGGGCTCGCTGCGGCTGGCGCTGGAGCTGGCGCACCGCGCCTCCATGCCAGGTGCGCGACTGTAGTTAGTGTCAGCGCTGCGTGTGAAGGCGGCGCGGGCCGGGCTCGCTGCGGCTGGCGCTGGAGCTGCTCCATGCCAGGTGCGCGACTGTAGTTAGTGTCAGCGCTGCGTGTGAAGGCGGCGCGGGCCGGGCTCGCTGCGGCTGGCGCTGGAGCTGGCGCACCGCGCCTCCATGCCAGGTGCGCGACTGTAGTTAGTGTCAGCGCTGCGTGTGAAGGCGGCGCGGGCCGGGCTCGCTGCGGCTGGCGCTGGAGCTGGCGCACCGCGCCTCCATGCCAGGTGCGCGACTGTAGTTAGTGTCAGCGCTGCGTGTGAAGGCGGCGCGGGCCGGGCTCGCTGCGGCTGGCGCTGGAGCTGCTCCATGCCAGGTGCGCGACTGTAGTTAGTGTCAGCGCTGCGTGTGAAGGCGGCGCGGGCCGGGCTCGCTGCGGCTGGCGCTGGAGCTGCTCCATGCCAGGTGCGCGACTGTAGTTAGTGTCAGCGCTGCGTGTGAAGGCGGCGCGGGCCGGGCTCGCTGCGGCTGGCGCTGGAGCTGGCGCACCGCGCCTCCATGCCAGGTGCGCGACTGTAGTTAGTGTCAGCGCTGCGTGTGAAGGCGGCGCGGGCCGGGCTCGCTGCGGCTGGCGCTGGAGCTGCTCCATGCCAGGTGCGCGACTGTAGTTAGTGTCAGCGCTGCGTGTGAAGGCGGCGCGGGCCGGGCTCGCTGCGGCTGGCGCTGGAGCTGCTCCATGCCAGGTGCGCGACTGTAGTTAGTGTCAGCGCTGCGTGTGAAGGCGGCGCGGGCCGGGCTCGCTGCGGCTGGCGCTGGAGCTGCTCCATGCCAGGTGCGCGACTGTAGTTAGTGTCAGCGCTGCGTGTGAAGGCGGCGCGGGCCGGGCTCGCTGCGGCTGGCGCTGGAGCTGGCGCACCGCGCCTCCATGCCAGGTGCGCGACTGTAGTTAGTGTCAGCGCTGCGTGTGAAGGCGGCGCGGGCCGGGCTCGCTGCGGCTGGCGCTGGAGCTGGCGCACCGCGCCTCCATGCCAGGTGCGCGACTGTAGTTAGTGTCAGCGCTGCGTGTGAAGGCGGCGCGGGCCGGGCTCGCTGCGGCTGGCGCTGGAGCTGGCGCACCGCGCCTCCATGCCAGGTGCGCGACTGTAGTTAGTGTCAGCGCTGCGTGTGAAGGCGGCGCGGGCCGGGCTCGCTGCGGCTGGCGCTGGAGCTGCTCCATGCCAGGTGCGCGACTGTAGTTAGTGTCAGCGCTGCGTGTGAAGGCGGCGCGGGCCGGGCTCGCTGCGGCTGGCGCTGGAGCTGGCGCACCGCGCCTCCATGCCAGGTGCGCGACTGTAGTTAGTGTCAGCGCTGCGTGTGAAGGCGGCGCGGGCCGGGCTCGCTGCGGCTGGCGCTGGAGCTGGCGCACCGCGCCTCCATGCCAGGTGCGCGACTGTAGTTAGTGTCAGCGCTGCGTGTGAAGGCGGCGCGGGCCGGGCTCGCTGCGGCTGGCGCTGGAGCTGCTCCATGCCAGGTGCGCGACTGTAGTTAGTGTCAGCGCTGCGTGTGAAGGCGGCGCGGGCCGGGCTCGCTGCGGCTGGCGCTGGAGCTGCTCCATGCCAGGTGCGCGACTGTAGTTAGTGTCAGCGCTGCGTGTGAAGGCGGCGCGGGCCGGGCTCGCTGCGGCTGGCGCTGGAGCTGCTCCATGCCAGGTGCGCGACTGTAGTTAGTGTCAGCGCTGCGTGTGAAGGCGGCGCGGGCCGGGCTCGCTGCGGCTGGCGCTGGAGCTGGCGCACCGCGCCTCCATGCCAGGTGCGCGACTGTAGTTAGTGTCAGCGCTGCGTGTGAAGGCGGCGCGGGCCGGGCTCGCTGCGGCTGGCGCTGGAGCTGGCGCACCGCGCCTCCATGCCAGGTGCGCGACTGTAGTTAGTGTCAGCGCTGCGTGTGAAGGCGGCGCGGGCCGGGCTCGCTGCGGCTGGCGCTGGAGCTGCTCCATGCCAGGTGCGCGACTGTAGTTAGTGTCAGCGCTGCGTGTGAAGGCGGCGCGGGCCGGGCTCGCTGCGGCTGGCGCTGGAGCTGCTCCATGCCAGGTGCGCGACTGTAGTTAGTGTCAGCGCTGCGTGTGAAGGCGGCGCGGGCCGGGCTCGCTGCGGCTGGCGCTGGAGCTGGCGCACCGCGCCTCCATGCCAGGTGCGCGACTGTAGTTAGTGTCAGCGCTGCGTGTGAAGGCGGCGCGGGCCGGGCTCGCTGCGGCTGGCGCTGGAGCTGCTCCATGCCAGGTGCGCGACTGTAGTTAGTGTCAGCGCTGCGTGTGAAGGCGGCGCGGGCCGGGCTCGCTGCGGCTGGCGCTGGAGCTGGCGCACCGCGCCTCCATGCCAGGTGCGCGACTGTAGTTAGTGTCAGCGCTGCGTGTGAAGGCGGCGCGGGCCGGGCTCGCTGCGGCTGGCGCTGGAGCTGCTCCATGCCAGGTGCGCGACTGTAGTTAGTGTCAGCGCTGCGTGTGAAGGCGGCGCGGGCCGGGCTCGCTGCGGCTGGCGCTGGAGCTGCTCCATGCCAGGTGCGCGACTGTAGTTAGTGTCAGCGCTGCGTGTGAAGGCGGCGCGGGCCGGGCTCGCTGCGGCTGGCGCTGGAGCTGGCGCACCGCGCCTCCATGCCAGGTGCGCGACTGTAGTTAGTGTCAGCGCTGCGTGTGAAGGCGGCGCGGGCCGGGCTCGCTGCGGCTGGCGCTGGAGCTGCTCCATGCCAGGTGCGCGACTGTAGTTAGTGTCAGCGCTGCGTGTGAAGGCGGCGCGGGCCGGGCTCGCTGCGGCTGGCGCTGGAGCTGGCGCACCGCGCCTCCATGCCAGGTGCGCGACTGTAGTTAGTGTCAGCGCTGCGTGTGAAGGCGGCGCGGGCCGGGCTCGCTGCGGCTGGCGCTGGAGCTGCTCCATGCCAGGTGCGCGACTGTAGTTAGTGTCAGCGCTGCGTGTGAAGGCGGCGCGGGCCGGGCTCGCTGCGGCTGGCGCTGGAGCTGCTCCATGCCAGGTGCGCGACTGTAGTTCGTCGTCCCTCGAACTATTAGCGCCAAACCCCGTCTCGGGAAAAATAAGTCACTTTCACCACTCGTGTAACAATGTACTATTGTAATCCCCATAAGTAATATTACTGTCGTTACTGAGATACTATGTCAATAATTAGCCCTCACTAGTAAGGGTCATCAAATTAAGGCTAAGCAATGCTGCAAACCATATGACTTTTTGAATGAATTAACCCTGTATTTTTTTTGAGGACATAGTTGGCTCTACAACTACCAAATTGTTAAAATTGTTGTTGTTTATATTAAATGCTAATTTGGTTTGAGTAGTTCCTTTAGCGTTAATTTTAAGTACATGTCATTGTGTTTGACACTTTTATAATTTAATACATGGTGTGTGTTGTGTTATGGGCAGGCGGCGCAAGCGCGAGTGCGGGCGGCAAGCAGGTGGCCATCGTGCAGCCGCAGAGGCGGGACACCAACGACCAGAACGGTGAGACCTGTGCACGCATACACCATAGCCTTACACGTCAGCTCTCCTACCACTGGTGATTACAACGTCTGCCGCATTCCCTCTTTTATGAGAGTGAATAAGAACCAATTGATATTTCTCATAGACTGACAAGATATATCCAATTTTATATTATTAGTCGTAAATCTAAAGTTCCAAAATGTATCGTCTAAGTTTAGTCCAGAGTAGGCTATGCTTGGCCTCTAGAGGAGTTTTTAATATAGAAGAAGTATTTTTGTCCATAACCAATTGTTCAAATAGAGTTACCATTCTCAACACTTGGTTCCCTCTTACAATATCCATTATCTAGTACTTGACTTCGCCCACTACCCACTCTCATGTCCGCCAGTTGTAATAAAAAATATTATTCTTTGGATCCCATTGCAAAGAGGGAGACAAACAACGTTGAATTATTACCGGAAACTATAAAAAGATTTATCTTCGTAGACAAAACCCCGCCCAGTACGCCAGTACAATCCAACAATAGGAGATCTAAAAATGACCAGGACACAAATGAATCCGAAGCCGACAGTGCTAAGCGGAGGACCACCGCTCGAAAGAGCCCCAAAAACGTCTCGAACTTGCAAACTACTAAAGCCACACTATGGATAGAGTCTCGTAAGACTAGTCCTAGGAAGACCGTGAAGGGACAGACGCCCACACAAGTCCTCGCGAGGGTCAGAAGGAGCATGCCGACCGCTAAAAAGGCAACGCCGTTGAGGTTGGCTGTACTGAAAAAAGCGCAGAGCGCACAGAAAATGAGGGTCACGAAGATTGAAGCGCCGCTGAAAATTGGTGAGTTTTATTACATTCTCGAATGGTTTATTTGTGACATTTTTTTGTATGTGAGCCTACGTCTAGTAAATACCATAGAAGTGAAGATTTAGATAATTAGTTTTATTTGTATTTGTTTTATTCGTTTTATTTTGGCACATGTCGGATACTTCACCGTGGCTAGTGAGTTTTTATACACATGTTGTATGCTAGCAACAGAGACTTAATAGTTCTCACTGCTTCCTAAATCTGTGGCAAGCAACCAGATTTTCTTTTATAAAACGCGTAATTAGCGCCTTGACGGCAATTGAACGCAACGCGCGCATCTGAAAACCATGACCTTTACAAATAAATATTCAAATAGTAACCTAATTAGTTGGACAATAACTGCAACCTTTTTTCGTCGTGCGATAGATAAGGAGGCCCCGCCCACTCACACACCTTCCGTATTAGCAACGCTTTGTGGGAAGAAAGAACTGAACTGACTTCATTAATATTTATAACTTTATTATTTTCATACACTCTTTGTCACAATTGCATATCGAAATCGAATGTTTACGACCTAGATCATACGAAGCAAGCGGCTATTATGCTGATGACCGGCCACACGCCAAAGACTAGATTGCCGAGTCCCAAAAACGCGAAGAAAACACCCTCCTATGTGGTGAAGAAACCGAGTCCTGTACGTAAAACTCCGGGTAGTAGAGGCAGGAAGTCGACGGCGAGGCGGTCTAAGGAGAACGCGTCGCCCGCCAGTCTCGCCGTGACGCCCAGACGGACCAGTACGTACTCCAACACCTCTCGGAGAAGCAGCGGCAGGCTCGGCGATCACACCGTGAGTAGTATTGTATATTCATCACGTGTACCTTTGCACTGATGACGACATCGTAGTGCATGCAGGTGTTAAAATGTTTTACGTGGACGCGCTGTTCGAATTATGTCATTGTGACCTTCCTCGTGCAGCGTTCAATGTAATACTGCAGTTTAATATATACATTCTCGATAGATGCACTGTGCATTTACGTGTTACGCTTCAAGGTTACCTAATGAGTTGTTAGTGAAATTTATCATGACTGAATTACATTGTTTGTTCCACGTATTATCGCTATATTTTTGTGATTATCTATTTACTCTTGTTCCCGTAGGTGACAATACTAGAGATAACAGATTCGGACGCTCAAAACTCAACCGCGCGAGGCAGTGCATTACGTCGATCGGGTAAAAGGAGCCCGAAAAAATCGCCCTTATTACCGAGCCCCAAGAAATCCGCTCTAAAAGACCCAAAGGCTAAGAAAAGCATGAGGAAAACTGATACAATAAAATTCGATCTGAGTAATTTGGAAAACCATTCCCAATCAATGGACGTGCTAATGGTTACCGAAACGACTAAACAGTCGCATAATGGGGATAGCGCGTCTGAGGATGATTTGACCTTGCATTACTCGGATTCGTCGAGTGTGTTATCGCCGTCTCCGAGACGGTCCATACACTCCCGTAGCAGCAGGATTCTTGAAAAGTCGTTAGGGACTACAGTGACTATTTCTCCTCCTTCTCGGACATTGAACCCGGAGTCGCCGCGGGCTAGGAAATCGGGTCGCGGAAGTATTATACTCCAGAAGGCTTTAGACAAGTCGAAAGACACCCAGCGCTCTCTGCGTACGTCGAAATCTCTGTCTGACCGAAGTCAGAGTGTAAACAACGGGTCCGCATACCTAACGCGTACACTGAGCCCGCGGTCGCCGGGTCGCAACGAACTGGAGTCATATTCCATTGTAGACCTAGTTTCGATTGATTCCAATGAGACTGGTAGATCGGCGTCAGTGTACAACTCCGCTGGATCTACTAACAGCACTGCTTTCGGGACTCCACAGAACAGTTTGGGAAGGAAAACCAGATCGACTATCGACCCTACGTTATTAGGTTCGAGTACACCTTACGTCAGAGGACAGACATCGCTGACCCGTTCCCAGTCCACGCCGAACACGTCCAGTGGAATGAACAACTTGTCCCAAGTGACGAAAAATACAGTATCTACTAGGCGTTCCAAGTCGTTGTCCACTCCTGAAAACTCAGAGGACACGAAGAAACACATATCTGTGAATAGTACTAAAATATCGCGCGCTTCTAAAAGCCGATCGCGGTTGAACGACAGCGATTTGCTGCTTGTCGAGGGCGAAGACGATGATTCGCCGAAATCATCAAAACGAACCCGAGGGAAATCTAATCAGAGTAGTCCCGTCCACAACAGTAGCAGGAACGCTACGAATGTTAGCACTCCCGCGCAAGACGACGGGACAATTACGCCTGAGAATAGATACAGTCCCGAAGAAGCGAGCACTCCAATACTCAGCATTCAAAGCTTATTGGATTCGAGTCAAAGTTCGTTTGCGTCGCATAGATCTCAGAAGAAAGACAGACGGCCAGGACCGTCACTTCTAACTAAGAGAAAGACTATTGGAGGCATCTCAGAGCCTAAAACTCGAGCCGGCGCTAAATCCAAATCTATGAGCTTCACTGCTAGAAAAACTAGGTTGAGGTTAAGCAGTGATTCTGAGCAGGGTCTCGAAGAAAGTATGCAAACTGATGAAGAAGTTGTTACGCCAAAGAGCGGCGTGAAGTTAGTACCAGAAGGCGTTAAAAACATGCATTCAACGGCAAAGAAACCGCAGTCGAAACGGTCTATAATAGACGACCTGAACCAATCGGATATCGTAAAGCAATTATTCAATAGTCCGGTCAAGAGGAAACTGTCGCAAAGTATGACTGAATTTTCTAGAAAACAGTTGTTCGATGATGACGACAACGTGGTACAAGTGAAACGACCCTTGCGTAACACTGTAGCCCTGACGGGAAGGACTCCGGATAACTCAATATTGGAAAACACGGAGTCATTCACGCCGGAGAGATTCGTCAGTCCCCTAAACACACCGAATAACAGTCCAAATTTGGCTGGTATTAAGCGTTTGTTCGCCAAAAATACCCCTTGCAATGACTTGAGGAACGTAAGAGGCGTCAAAAAATTATTGCAGTCTCCTAGAACGAGACGTTCTATAAGAAACGATTTGACAAACGTGGCTGGAGTGAAATTGGTCTTTGCCAACAGTCCTAGAAATCGTCTCACTGATGTGAGAGTTAAGGAAGTTTTTGCGACATCACCTAAAAACGATCTGAGACGAGTGTCCGGTGTAAAGTCTCTCTTCCAAACACAGAGAAAGGCTAAATCTCCCAAGAACGATTTGAGTGATGTAAGAGGGGTTAAAAAACTGTTTAAAAGCAATAAAAGTCCTAAAAATGACTTGCGTAACGTTTCTGGTGTCAAAAAAACAATGCGGCAAAATTCTCCAAGCAATGATTTAAGAGATGTGCGAGGAGTGAGGAGAATGTTCCGAGAAGAAAGGGAAGACAATCAAAATAACGGCCTGAACGACATCAGCGGAGTCGAGGAGTTGTTCGACATATCCAATCAATCGCGAGACTCCGACAGCTTATTCGATCGGTTGCTAGGAAGGCCACCTATCAGAGCCGTCTATTCAAAGACTTTCTCCACAAGAGTACATAAGAAAACGATACGAAATATAAAATCCATGAGCGCATCCTTCGACTTGATAACGAATAAAGTTGAGCAATGGATAGAAAATGAGTTACAGAAACGGTTACGTAAAAACGAAACGCCATCGAGACCAGCGAACAGATCGAAGCTTAGCTTAACTAGGGAGCTGCAGAAGTTGGCCACGAGCACCGTGGCTGGAACTACGCCGTTACGAAACTCTAGAGTTAGAACTAGCACATTGATAAAGAGCATAGAAGCCGACGCGCCCGAGCGGAAGAAATCGGCTTCAGAGATTTACAGCGCTCACAAGTTGCCTATAAAGAAACGGTCGTTGATCGACAGATCGGTTGATAAGTCGAAGAGCAACGTCAGCAAGGCGACGTTGCCGATCAAGAAGAGGCTAGTGATACACTCGACGCCCGTCAAAGGCAGGGTGAACATGACTATGAACGCGTCGGAGTTGGGCCGCGTGTCTCCTATCGCCGCTGTTGACAAGACTGCGATTGTTGAACATGATTCGTCGATCAGGTGAGTTTTATTTTTAGTTACATAGTCCCGCTACTGGACACATGTCTATCCTACAACTTGCCATATGCCTCTTCTGAATTCTTTTGTCATAACATTAATTAATGTGCAATCTTCACCGACTGTGACCCGAATCGCACTCGCAATTTTGAACATTGCCATATAGCAGACACATTCCCTGTGTCTGCTATATGGCAATGCTCCCCCCCCTATTAAATTAGGACCAAAATACTATCATCGGTGAGATGTGGGTGCACACTGCAGGGTACCTCTGCCTACCCATTTGGGGAATACTGGCGTCATGGTGTATTCATGTTCAAATATTAATTATATCCATTGTTCTTAGGTCAAACCAACAACCAGCTAAACCCGCAGATAAATCAAAACCGAAGGGCAGAATAGCAACTACTGCTGAGAGCGACGATCAACCACCACCAACTGAAACTACAAACCCGAAGCTATCGCCTAAAAAGACTCGCGCTAAATCTAAACCAGTGAGTTCTAAAGCTAAAACTAGTCCTGTTAAACCTAGATCAACCAGACAAGCCAAGGCTAAAATGGTCAAATCAATAAGTTCCGACTCAACTAAAGTGGTCAGCTCTCCTAAAATAGCAAGTACCGCTAAACCTAGTAATAGTAAATCTAAATCCCCGAGTCCGGTAAAAGCGAGAGGTACAAGATCGCGCAGGAATGCCGCCACGCCAGAGACGAATGTCAAGAAACGCAGGAAATCTCTTGTCGTGGCTAAAAAGTCACCAGTCATGGGTCCTGAGCCGAGAGCGACGAGAGGCAAGAAGCATGCAAGTCCTAAAGTCACTCCAAAGAAAACGAGGGCTACCCGCAAAAACGCCAAACCCGAAGAAAAAGTAAAAACACCAAAGAATACTAGAACTAAAGTTCAGAAAGCCAGTGTCGTCGTCAGTAAGCCTTCGCCGCTACTAAAACTTAGAGCCGCTAAAACTAAACTTGTCGCATCCAAAAGAACACGGAAAGTTGAATCTCCTAAAGAATCTCAGGAAACAACTATTGACATCCCTAAAACAAGAGGCAGAAGGGCTGAAGTTGCTAAACAAGCATCGACTGAAAGCGAACCTAACGTGACCAGGGGACGTAGAACAAAGGCCGAAGCAAAGAAAGAAGAAAAGGTTAAAGAAGGTGTTAAGACAACTCGTGGAAGAAAAATAGTAGCGCAAGCGAGCGTCCAGTCAGTGCCGGCGACGCGCGGCCGCCGCAACCACGAAGCAACCGAAACGAAAACACGCAAACGAAAATCAGTTTCGGAAGACGTGGTGCCCACAAAAGTTGCTAAATCCAAAGAAATTGTCGAAAGCAGAGGTAGGAAGAGGACCATTCAAACTACTGAAACGGAAACTGCGAATGGTAGACAAAAAAGATCCGTAGTAAAAGACAGTAAGGTGGAGATTACCCTTCAAGGTAGTGGGGACGGAAATAAAACAACTAGAGTGGTTCGCTCCAAGAGAATAGTGGAGGTGACGAAGACGGAAAGTGAACTCAAGACTAGAGGGAGTAAGGTATGTTGTATTATTTCAGTATGTTGATTGTTGTCATTGTGTAACGGGGCATGTTATAATAAGATGTATTAATTTTTTTTAAGTATATTGCTAATAGACTGAATTAAGTTTAGATTTTAGATTTTTTTCATGCTTATTTCAAAAATTGTGTTGATAATTTGCAGACAACAAATGTCATAGAGAGACAGTCGCCGGAGACTGGGAAACGTAAACGAAAAAATACTGTTGAGCCGTCTCCAGTAAATGGTGAGTGTTCAAATACTGTAGACCAATGTCGATAACTTTTTACCAACACCAACTGTACCTTATTATTTATAGAATCCAAGAAAATAGTGTCGAGTGCCATGGCATCATAATTTACCAGGATTCAGTCGAAGATGTAAACCTTTAGAACAAAAAGACGTAAAGATTAAATCTTAACTAATTTTACAAGGTGAAACAAAAAGGGTATACTATTTTTTTGCAACTTTACTTTGTAAATCTAAAACTAGGGGCTTTGTGGGACAGTTGAAGTACTAAAGGTTTTGTAGACTTGTGAAATATGTCAACAGCTGTATTTCTATAACACCTTTTGTTTTTCAAGTTTCCTCCAAAGCCGATAGTATTGGAATTACAAAGTTAAGTTTTGAAAAAAATAGTATACCCTTTTTGTTTCACCTAGTATATTTATGGCCATGTTATGTTCTGTATGGCGTTTGGTTAGATAATATGGCGTTGTTTCGATCTTCGCCAGAGGTGAGCAAGAAGCAGCCGGGCGGCAAGAAGTCGCGCAAGACCGCCGCCGCGACGCCCGTGAAGGCCACCCGGGCGCGGAGTACGAGGACCCAACCAGCAGAACCTGAAGGTAATCCAGCACCAAGTTTTACTAGCTTTTTAAGTTTAGTGTCTAATAGGCTAGTTGGCAACTTACTATCCAATCACCGACTTTGTTTATGATTGTTGTTAAGCAGAGGGTGAGGCTTGCCTTTTCCCGAATTTAAGTCGAATACGCTGTTTCAGCGGTTCAAATAGGGCCCTGCGTCAGATAGGTCAGACGCTCATACATATCCCTTTAAACTATACATACAATTTAATGTAATTATATTATAATCACTTGTTATTGCATCTAAACTTGTTAACTTATCACGTGTAGACTTTATTGTCACAATGTCAAGTACAATGGTGTAATGTGTGTCGCGCAGCGAGCAAGCAGCCGGCGGCGGGCCGCGGCCGCCGCAGGTAGCGGCGCGGCGGCGGCGGCGGCGGCGGCGGAACTCCAGGACAAACACTTTACAAGTAAGGTCATTTGTTGTCATTACACATTCACAAAATGAGCTCATGAGTACATTTCTTATTTCCATTTTGTGCCTTACGCGCTTGAAAGATGACGTATGACGCATTTCAGTTTTGCAGCGGTGTTAAAATGCCACCTCAAATTTAATTATGAAAGGCTAAGTTTATTGTATAGTCAATAACTCTCAGTCAGCTCCGCAAGAACATGTCTGTGACAAATGTATGATTTAGATTTAAAAGAAAAGCATAAAAACACTGTCCTTATTGTGTGTGTAGTTACGTACATGAAGTAAAAAAAAAAAACATATTAACACAAACATCATTGTTTCAGATGCATCGACATTATTTTGTGAGGAATTTTATCAATAGTACATAATTATGTTTAGGTCGGCGTCCGATAAGTCTAATATATTCTTTGATAGAATAATGTACGGCTTAACGTGAGTTAGGGAATTACGTGGAGTTCAATTTATTTAGGAAGCAATGTTTAAAGTACAAGACAATTTAAGGTTAGAGAACATTCTTAGAATATAATATTGTCCTAATCTTTAAAGTTTACAGGTTTATGTTAGATGATTTTATTCCTTATGCCTTTACTGTTTGCATTACCTTTAAAAATGTGACGGGATGGTAACAGTGTCTCATACTAACGTACATCTCTTTCATACATTTATGTTTCGTGACGATTTGATAAACTACTAACTGATCCTTTACGAACTTTTGCTCGTTTTATTTTATCTGAATCATGTATTTGTTTAGGGCAATTTATTTATAATTACGTCATTTAAGCTTTTATTTGTAAGATTTTTTTCGCTCTATCGTGTCACGCCGGTAAAAGACATATTTTAGTGATTATTTTATAGTGTTTAATTGTTAAATGAATGCATTTCTTATTTCCAACATGGGGTAGTTTCGGTGCTAGCAAATGCACAAAATGCTTGTGGTTGAATTTGTTTTTAAAATGATTTATCAACTGTATACTCTATCTCTTTTACTAATACACGTGAAATATAATTAGAAAAATAATGTCAGTTCAAATATTTAAGAATGCCACAGTGTTATTCAAATTCAAATCATTCATTTTGTTTAGGCCTACGGGGGCACTTACAAATTGTCAATTTACATATTTTTTTCCTTATATCTACAACCGGATCGGAACGCGACCTCGACTGAGAAGATCCGGCAAGAAACTCAGCGGGCTTGTCTTTTTACATGTCATGTTTTTTTTTTTTTTATCGCCAGTTGCTTATTTTCAATAATTACAAAGGGTAGTACTTAGATATTAATATAAATATTAAAATAGCTCCAGTGTGTTGCCTTTTGATGTTATCAAGAATTATACAAATAATTCGGACTAGTAGGGCAAGACACGCTTATCCACTAAGAAATCGATATAAAATGTATAAATATAATACACTTCAATTTACAGAAAATATTTTGTCAGATATTTCGCGCGGTGAAGAAAGGCGTTGCCTGTTCGGTGACGCCAAATGACATGCTGTCAGTGTTTTTAGATATAACGATGTTCACAGGTGTCAAAATTTATGTATGTATGTAACGGAAAGAATATTGTTGATTAACTTTAATAAATATGTGAAATATTAATATTGTATGGTTTTATTGGGAGTATTGGAATATGGTATGGCAGGGCAGATAACCGTTTTGTTGTGACAGATAGACTTCCTCATCTATTGACTTAAAAATTGTTGGTACTAAAGTCTATTTCACTTGGGAAATCGGAAAAGGAACTAAATTGTACAGTGTAAATTATATTCCCGATACGCAACTACAGCGCCGTACCTATGGGACTTCGTATGTAAAATATACCATAGTGACGCGCTTTTATGAATAACTAGTTGTACCCGCGACTTCGTCCGCGTGGAATAGTGCCTTTGGGTAGCATTTAAAATTATTTAGGCTTATTATTTTTCACCCTTGAGGGTAAAACTTTTACAAACTTGGAATGTCATATTTATTTATATCGAATCAACTGCCTAAAAATAAGTTAGAAGCGCTTCTAGCTCAAAAAATTATGATACTTCGTTACAACTTTTCATCCCCCCTTTCAACCCCTTACAACACTTTTTTTTCGCCTTAAAATGTAGCCTTTCTGAGGCTCAAGACTATCTGTGTACCAAGTTTCATTTAAATCGGTTAAGTAGTTTTGGCGTGAAAGCGCGACAGACAGACAGACAGAGTTACTTTCGCATTTATAAAAAACTAGCTGTGTCCACGGACTTCGTCCGCGTAGTATTTAACGTAACAAAAATTTCGGGATTATCGGGATAAAAAGTATCCTATATGTTAATCCCGGTTATAAACTATCTGTGTTCCAAATTTCATCCAAATTCGTTCAGTAGTTTTTGCGTGAAGGAGTAACAAACATACATACATACATCCATACTCACAAACTTTCACATTTATAATATTAGTAGGATAAGTAAGGATTATTATAATAATGGGTAGAACGCCTCAGGTTCTCTTGTATTTCTATTTCTGAACGACCGTACGTCGCGTCGCTGGCGGCAGCATCACAGTCCGGTGGTGTGTTATTGGACGGACGCCAACAGCGACAGGCAGATGTTAGAGGCTCATAAAGAGTATTCTCCAATTTTCGGCACCCGCCTTTTTTAACTATTCGTGTTCGAATGAGTGCGAGTGGGAGAGAAAAGGAACTCCAGGAGCGGGATGTATCTATCCTGTATCTTTACTTATAAACCATGGACACTTCATAAATAATGGATATCCTTTAATCTTAAAGTAAACAGTTACATTACTCATATACAAGGTAGTAATTAAAATATAGGATACATATTTTTTTGTCATTCATCTTTTGTGGTATATCAAGATTCAACTTTGACAGGTAACTTGGAAAATTTAATTTTGATCTTGGTACAAAATGATTCCTGAGCGCGCTCAAGTTCGGTCTTATTTGTAGACACCGGCCCTAGTGTCAAGCCTAACCGTTGTACCAATAGGGTATAATGGTACCAGGCCCGCGCGCCCCCTATTACATTGGGCCACAAATACCAAACAGATGGCAGAGGAGGCCGCCTAGCTGGGGGGCTTGACCTTGACGGGGTTGGAGGTGCGGAAGATGGCGGGCAGCAGGTGCGCCAGCGCCGCGAACAGCGCGGGCGCGGCGGCGGCGGCGGCCGGCAGCGCGAAGTGCAGCGTGCGCAGCTGCGCGCCGCCCCAGCCCGCCGCCTCCAGCATGAAGCCCTTCGCGCACTTCAGCACCAGCTCCGCGCGCCGGATGCACCACGCCGCCGTCATCTCCTGGACGATGGGTAGCAAACGAACAGGTTGGGAAGAAGTCTTTTAGATTTTATAGCGAAATCAAATGCTTCATCTGTCATCCTTTCGTGAGCTATGACGTCCCGGGATGTAATTAATAAAATTGATCAAGCTCATGTCATTGTAGAGCCGCTGGATGGATGACAACAAACAATAGTTCGTTCAGAATAAACTTAAGTATGAGTACTACTTTGATAACAAAGTTTTGTCGCATTGAAGCTTTTTCAAAAAAAGTGCATGACTCCAATAAAATACTTATGTCTTACTAACACAGTAGGAACACGAGGAGGACAGCAATAGATTTAGTTAAAAGTACCAATAGAATTCAAAACATAAGTGTGCACTTTGTAATAGTAATAAGCATAAGTTGGAACACTAAAGTGTTAGTAGTTCAGACGGGAGTGGTACGGTACCTCGGAGAGCTCGTGGCGCAGCAGCAGCGGTATGGAGATGCTGGTGATGTCGTTGCTGCAGGCCGCCTTCATGATGTTGCGCAGCCCCAGGATGGCGGGGTGCCGGGACGTGATGTCGCCTGCGACCAACAACCGGTTATCAATCAACGGGGCGTGGATAAGAGATCTCCCACACCCCTGAGATTGTCGAATTTGATATGCGAATATTCATTAGAATGTTTTCGAAATTAGACTGACATTTTATAAAGAAATTGCTAGGAAAAGTTATGGCCTATTATCACAACAGCATCTTTATACTTCAGAATACAGTTTAAATAATTTAAGTGCATATTTACAGGTTGAAACAAAAAGGGTGTACTTTTTTACAAAATTACACTTTGCATTGCAATTCTAAAACTATCAGCTTTGGATGACGCTTGATACACAAAAGGTATTATAGGGATACAGCTGTTAAAACCTTTAGTTCCGCAACTGTCCCACAAAGCTGATAGTTTTAGATTTAAAAAGTTAAGTTGCAAAAAAATAGTATACCCTATTTTTTTCACCTAGTATAAGTTATTTCAAAATTCGCTCTCAATCACTAATGAATCCATATACTAAGGTGGGTTGGATAACTTATCGCGGATGATTGGTGCAAGGTTCTATAGCGTGCATGTTCGAGCACCGAGTCTCACCGGATCTGAGCGAGGAGTCGTCCACTATGAGGTGGAACACGACGTGCACCTCGGCCAGGTTGCTGTGTCGCGTGATGAAGATGTCGCCGGTCTGCAGGTTGCGCTGCGAGCGGAAGCGCGCGCCGTTGGTCGCGGGCTGCGACCCGCCGCCGCCCTCCGTCTGCTGCTTGTAGCGTTGCGTGTTGCGCCTCTCCACCTGCACGCGACAGGGCAAGGGGTCCAAACCACAGATATAGATTTACATAGAAAACGCAAGTATCACGATTTGTATAAAAATATGCATGCAATGCTTTTGAACCACATGACTAAGGAATAAGTTTGTGGGGAGAGCAGTGCTACTATCTCATTTGGGGGTCACCGGCTCGTGTCGGCCGCACGAAGACAGTTCATCCCAGAGATCCCTCCGGGCGGGATGTGCTGGGGGGAGATGTGTGATGTCTGACCGGGTCGTGCACGCGCTCGCTGATGTCCCGCAGCTGGCGCTCGACGGGCGGGATGTGCTGGGGGAGGAGTGTGATGTCTGACCGGGTCGTGCACGCGCTCGCTGATGTCCCGCAGCTGGCGCTCGACGGGCGGGATGTGCTGGGGGAGGAGTGTGATGTCTGACCGGGTCGTGCACGCGCTCGCTGATGTCCCGCAGCTGGCGCTCGACGGGCGGGATGTGCTGGGGGAGGAGTGTGATGTCTGACCGGGTCGTGCACGCGCTCGCTGATGTCCCGCAGCTGGCGCTCGACGGGCGGGATGTGCTGGGGGAGGAGTGTGATGTCTGACCGGGTCGTGCACGCGCTCGCTGATGTCCCGCAGCTGGCGCTCGACGGGCGGGATGTGCTGGGGGAGGAGTGTGATGTCTGACCGGGTCGTGCACGCGCTCGCTGATGTCCCGCAGCTGGCGCTCGACGGGCGGGATGTGCTGGGGGAGGAGTGTGATGTCTGACCGGGTCGTGCACGCGCTCGCTGATGTCCCGCAGCTGGCGCTCGACGGGCGGGATGTGCTGGGGGAGGAGTGTGATGTCTGACCGGGTCGTGCACGCGCTCGCTGATGTCCCGCAGCTGGCGCTCGACGGGCGGGATGTGCTGGGGGAGGAGTGTGATGTCTGACCGGGTCGTGCACGCGCTCGCTGATGTCCCGCAGCTGGCGCTCGACGGGCGGGATGTGCTGGGGGAGGAGTGTGATGTCTGACCGGGTCGTGCACGCGCTCGCTGATGTCCCGCAGCTGGCGCTCGACGGGCGGGATGTGCTGGGGGAGGAGTGTGATGTCTGACCGGGTCGTGCACGCGCTCGCTGATGTCCCGCAGCTGGCGCTCGACGGGCGGGATGTGCTGGGGGAGGAGTGTGATGTCTGACCGGGTCGTGCACGCGCTCGCTGATGTCCCGCAGCTGGCGCTCGACGGGCGGGATGTGCTGGGGGAGGAGTGTGATGTCTGACCGGGTCGTGCACGCGCTCGCTGATGTCCCGCAGCTGGCGCTCGACGGGCGGGATGTGCTGGGGGAGGAGTGTGATGTCTGACCGGGTCGTGCACGCGCTCGCTGATGTCCCGCAGCTGGCGCTCGACGGGCGGGATGTGCTGGGGGAGGAGTGTGATGTCTGACCGGGTCGTGCACGCGCTCGCTGATGTCCCGCAGCTGGCGCTCGACGGGCGGGATGTGCTGGGGGAGGAGTGTGATGTCTGACCGGGTCGTGCACGCGCTCGCTGATGTCCCGCAGCTGGCGCTCGACGGGCGGGATGTGCTGGGGGAGGAGTGTGATGTCTGACCGGGTCGTGCACGCGCTCGCTGATGTCCCGCAGCTGGCGCTCGACGGGCGGGATGTGCTGGGGGAGGAGTGTGATGTCTGACCGGGTCGTGCACGCGCTCGCTGATGTCCCGCAGCTGGCGCTCGACGGGCGGGATGTGCTGGGGGAGGAGTGTGATGTCTGACCGGGTCGTGCACGCGCTCGCTGATGTCCCGCAGCTGGCGCTCGACGGGCGGGATGTGCTGGGGGAGGAGTGTGATGTCTGACCGGGTCGTGCACGCGCTCGCTGATGTCCCGCAGCTGGCGCTCGACGGGCGGGATGTGCTGGGGGAGGAGTGTGATGTCTGACCGGGTCGTGCACGCGCTCGCTGATGTCCCGCAGCTGGCGCTCGACGGGCGGGATGTGCTGGGGGAGGAGTGTGATGTCTGACCGGGTCGTGCACGCGCTCGCTGATGTCCCGCAGCTGGCGCTCGACGGGCGGGATGTGCTGGGGGAGGAGTGTGATGTCTGACCGGGTCGTGCACGCGCTCGCTGATGTCCCGCAGCTGGCGCTCGACGGGCGGGATGTGCTGGGGGAGGAGTGTGATGTCTGACCGGGTCGTGCACGCGCTCGCTGATGTCCCGCAGCTGGCGCTCGACGGGCGGGATGTGCTGGGGGAGGAGTGTGATGTCTGACCGGGTCGTGCACGCGCTCGCTGATGTCCCGCAGCTGGCGCTCGACGGGCGGGATGTGCTGGGGGAGGAGTGTGATGTCTGACCGGGTCGTGCACGCGCTCGCTGATGTCCCGCAGCTGGCGCTCGACGGGCGGGATGTGCTGGGGGAGGAGTGTGATGTCTGACCGGGTCGTGCACGCGCTCGCTGATGTCCCGCAGCTGGCGCTCGACGGGCGGGATGTGCTGGGGGAGGAGTGTGATGTCTGACCGGGTCGTGCACGCGCTCGCTGATGTCCCGCAGCTGGCGCTCGACGGGCGGGATGTGCTGGGGGAGGAGTGTGATGTCTGACCGGGTCGTGCACGCGCTCGCTGATGTCCCGCAGCTGGCGCTCGACGGGCGGGATGTGCTGGGGGAGGAGTGTGATGTCTGACCGGGTCGTGCACGCGCTCGCTGATGTCCCGCAGCTGGCGCTCGACGGGCGGGATGTGCTGGGGGAGGAGTGTGATGTCTGACCGGGTCGTGCACGCGCTCGCTGATGTCCCGCAGCTGGCGCTCGACGGGCGGGATGTGCTGGGGGAGGAGTGTGATGTCTGACCGGGTCGTGCACGCGCTCGCTGATGTCCCGCAGCTGGCGCTCGACGGGCGGGATGTGCTGGGGGAGGAGTGTGATGTCTGACCGGGTCGTGCACGCGCTCGCTGATGTCCCGC
The DNA here is from genome assembly GCA_918843915.1 of Notodonta ziczac. Classification (NCBI taxonomy): domain Eukaryota; kingdom Metazoa; phylum Arthropoda; class Insecta; order Lepidoptera; family Notodontidae; genus Notodonta; species Notodonta ziczac. The sequence continues at coordinate 8,876,949 of OU974060.1, read as the reverse complement.
AGCTGGCGCTCGACGGGCGGGATGTGCTGGGGGAGGAGTGTGATGTCTGACCGGGTCGTGCACGCGCTCGCTGATGTCCCGCAGCTGGCGCTCGACGGGCGGGATGTGCTGGGGGAGGAGTGTGATGTCTGACCGGGTCGTGCACGCGCTCGCTGATGTCCCGCAGCTGGCGCTCGACGGGCGGGATGTGCTGGGGGAGGAGTGTGATGTCTGACCGGGTCGTGCACGCGCTCGCTGATGTCCCGCAGCTGGCGCTCGACGGGCGGGATGTGCTGGGGGAGGAGTGTGATGTCTGACCGGGTCGTGCACGCGCTCGCTGATGTCCCGCAGCTGGCGCTCGACGGGCGGGATGTGCTGGGGGAGGAGTGTGATGTCTGACCGGGTCGTGCACGCGCTCGCTGATGTCCCGCAGCTGGCGCTCGACGGGCGGGATGTGCTGGGGGAGGAGTGTGATGTCTGACCGGGTCGTGCACGCGCTCGCTGATGTCCCGCAGCTGGCGCTCGACGGGCGGGATGTGCTGGGGGAGGAGTGTGATGTCTGACCGGGTCGTGCACGCGCTCGCTGATGTCCCGCAGCTGGCGCTCGACGGGCGGGATGTGCTGGGGGAGGAGTGTGATGTCTGACCGGGTCGTGCACGCGCTCGCTGATGTCCCGCAGCTGGCGCTCGACGGGCGGGATGTGCTGGGGGAGGAGTGTGATGTCTGACCGGGTCGTGCACGCGCTCGCTGATGTCCCGCAGCTGGCGCTCGACGGGCGGGATGTGCTGGGGGAGGAGTGTGATGTCTGACCGGGTCGTGCACGCGCTCGCTGATGTCCCGCAGCTGGCGCTCGACGGGCGGGATGTGCTGGGGGAGGAGTGTGATGTCTGACCGGGTCGTGCACGCGCTCGCTGATGTCCCGCAGCTGGCGCTCGACGGGCGGGATGTGCTGGGGGAGGAGTGTGATGTCTGACCGGGTCGTGCACGCGCTCGCTGATGTCCCGCAGCTGGCGCTCGACGGGCGGGATGTGCTGGGGGAGGAGTGTGATGTCTGACCGGGTCGTGCACGCGCTCGCTGATGTCCCGCAGCTGGCGCTCGACGGGCGGGATGTGCTGGGGGAGGAGTGTGATGTCTGACCGGGTCGTGCACGCGCTCGCTGATGTCCCGCAGCTGGCGCTCGACGGGCGGGATGTGCTGGGGGAGGAGTGTGATGTCTGACCGGGTCGTGCACGCGCTCGCTGATGTCCCGCAGCTGGCGCTCGACGGGCGGGATGTGCTGGGGGAGGAGTGTGATGTCTGACCGGGTCGTGCACGCGCTCGCTGATGTCCCGCAGCTGGCGCTCGACGGGCGGGATGTGCTGGGGGAGGAGTGTGATGTCTGACCGGGTCGTGCACGCGCTCGCTGATGTCCCGCAGCTGGCGCTCGACGGGCGGGATGTGCTGGGGGAGGAGTGTGATGTCTGACCGGGTCGTGCACGCGCTCGCTGATGTCCCGCAGCTGGCGCTCGACGGGCGGGAAGTGGTGGTCGGTGGCGCGCGCGGCGGCGGCGGCCAGCTGCGTGGTGGGCGGCGCGGGGCGGGCGGGCGGGCTGTCCGCCAGCAGCACGGCCGCCGCCAGCTCCCCGGAGTACAGGCTCAGCGCCGTCTGCAGCCGCCGCGACGCCGCCGAGGGGCTGCGGCGACGGACGGAGAGGAATTAGACCACTAACCACCACCTACCCTCTTTGAGCTTATCATTCAATAATCGGCATCGCTCTTGGAGTTTCTAGCAAACTATCTCTTCTGTAAAAGACGTAAAGGTCAACAATTTTGGGGATTCTACCCGGCATTTTCCTTGATGATTCCGTATTTGCAAACTAATTGACAGTAAAGTCGAGGGATAAATAAAGTTTTACTTCCAAAACATGTCTAAAACTGGAATCGTAGATTGGGGAACTCTGTAGATGCAAGTTTCTTTAACACCTTACTATGGACTCACTTGTCGACATACTCCACGGCGCACAGGTCGAGCAGATCCATGGCGACGATGCGAATGTTGTGCGTCTGCTTGAGCTGGCTGCCGAGGTGGATGGTGAAGCTCTCCTCCAGCCGCTCCCCGCCGGGCGCGGGGGAGGGGGGAGCCGGCGCGGGCGCGGGCGCGGGGGGGGGCGACGGGCACGCGGGAGGGGGAGAACGTCGCCAGGGGGGAGTTGCTGGAAGAGAATATGTAGGTTATTGATATGCAACAGCGGGCCATCCATCAATTACGTCACACGAATTTCATGATTTTTTGACACAAGCTCACAGCTGGTCACATTTGTGAGACCCCCCCAAGTGTGATATTACATATTTTGCAATTTAACATTTAGAAATTTATGAAATTAAAAGAGCAGTGTTCCGAAATTATTTTTATGTCCAATTGAAATTTAATTGGACATAAAAACTTTATTGAAAAATCATTTAATGATTTTTCAATAAAGTCATGCAGACGAGTTGCAACTCTTTTAATGTTATTCTATAGTAGGTATGTAGTTTAAATTTAGTGTTGTTATACTTAGATATAAAATATTATATTTTGCAAATATGTGATGTCACAAAATTTGGGACCCCTTCTCACCCCTACAACGTCACACTTCGTCGACCCCCTCCCTCCCCTGAACCTGTGACGTAATTTATGGATGGCCTCCAGGGGGTCATGAGCCTTCAAGTCGAAATCGGTCTAAAAGTTGTCGAGCCCCGAGCCCCAGTCGTGCGGTGTCCGTGCCTGGGCGTGCTGAGCGCGGCCGTGCTCTGGTACTCCTCGAGCGTGTGCATGAGCCAGGCGCGGTGGCTGGCGCGCTGCGCCTGCCCCAGCGCGTCCAGCTGCGAGCCCCAGCGGCCCGCCAGCAGCGCCTGCTGCTCGAACTGCTGCGCCGCCAGCTCGTTGATCTCCTCCTCCGTCGTCAACGTGTTGAGGAGACGGACTTTCTCTTCCATTTCTTCTGTCTGCCTGCACACAGAATATTGTGCTGTACGAAATATTACAGATGTCATTATTAAATTGAAATTGATTAGTAGAGCCTGATATAATAAATCGTTCTTAACTATGAGAGAGAAGATAACCACGCTTTTGAGAAGTAATTTTGTATGCAACATTTCAACACAATACAACATAATCAGCCACAAATTTATAATATGCCTGAATGTTGGTGAGCTCGGAATTGCGTCCTGTTGGGTGTGGAACTTGATGAAATTTCGAAGATTTTCTTACTTAATGAATGAAAACTACTCTTGTCAGCCAAGTGGAGGACCATGAGAGTGACACTTAACTGGTTTAGTGGAGTTCGAGTTTTATAATAGTATTTGCTACATTATTTTTTAAAGCAGCTAACAAAAAGTTCCACTGAAGCACCAGCAACATACTTTTGTGTAAGCTTCTTGATATCCTCATCTCTGTTATTCAAAGTGTTTATAACTGTCTTGGCGTAAGAGTTCTCTACTTGTAGGATGGTCTCGAGCGCTGGTGAATGCACCAGCTTATGGTACGCGGCCGCGAACACCTCCTCGTCGGACGTTCCCTTCTGTTCTGCAAACTCCACCACATTGTCTTTGAACAGCTTCTCCCAGCTCTTGACAATGCCCTCCACATTGATCTCACTGTTCTTCAGCTGGTTGAGAAGTTTCTCATCTCGCTCATTGTGGTAGTTTTTTGTCTCTTCAGCTACAAATTTGGCTAGCTTTTCATTCAATTCTGAAAAAGTAATGTATTGCAGTATACATTATTACAACTCACTATTCAAATACAGGCTACTGAGAGCCTGAAACGCACAACCTGGTCTAGTTGGGAGCAGTGGCAGTTTTCCCATAAGGCATACTAGGCCCAGGCCTGGGGCAGCCAGATATTAGGGGTAGCTAATCAAGCCAAAAAAATGTTTTATTGTTTGATGTTACTTACTGCTTCATAACCTAACTTCAGAATGGACTTTTATAAAAATTGAAATAAAACTATTTTACGGATTTTTTCGCGTTTATTAACTTTATGTTCCCGACGTTTCGGTTGCTATACAGCAGCCATGGTCACGGGGGGACTGAGGTGTTAGACGTCCTGATTAGACATGGGCGCCGCGCCGGCGCCGCCACGCCGCGTCAACCCCGCGCGCCGCCGCCGCCGCGCCATTTGTAGCTCGGCGTGAGTTGGACTAACATGTGCCATTTTGATTATTTTGAACATGACAACTTTACTTAATACTAGTTTAAGTAAACTTTCAATAACAATACTTATTGATGCTAAAACGAAAATTATGTCGAAATTCTCTCTTCTTAGTCGGGCACTCTTGTCAGAGTGGTCGTGGTTGCGCTGACGAGGTATATGGTGGAAGGTTTGGTGAGGCCTTAGCATTTCCGAAGGTGGCTCTCCAGGCGATGTGCTTCCATTTCTGACGGTTAAAGGCGTCGCGACTACACTACACCATGGTGGACTCGGTAGCCTTTGTCATGACATTTATCCAGCGGGTTGGTACTCAACCGCGTGCTCTCTTGCCTTCCACCTGGCCCTGAACTACCAGTCTCTCCATCGAGTTCTCATTTCTAGAGATGTGACCAAAGAACTTTAGTATTCGTAGCTGGACATTAGATGATAGTCTGACTTTAATACAAAGCTCTTTGAGGATGGATACATTGGTGCGAAATGCCGTCCACGGGATCTTTAGGAGGCGTCTCCAGCACCACATCTCTAATGCGAAGATTTTGCGGCGATCCTGCAGTCTCAGAGACCAAGTTTTGGCCCCATAGAGAAAGATTGGAAACACAAGGCAATTCATCAATCTGACTTTGGTCTTCTTGGTAATTCTCCATTCCCAATCTCTCCATTCTACTGCAGATCTGGTGATGGCGCACCGTCGTCTGATCTCGTCGCCACATCCTCCAGTGCTTGATATAGTAGAGCCGAGATAAATTTAGTTCTGTACCACTTCGCAATTAGCTATTTTGTGTACGTTGGTTCCACTTTGTTCAGCTCGGTCTACTATCATCATCATCGTCTTGTCTCGGTTGATAGCAAGTCCGTATTGGAGGCTGATACTTTCTAGACGGGTCAGAAGATGTTCCATGTCTTCTCTTGTCTGTGCGAGACGGCTAGTGTCGTCAGCGTATCTGAGTTTATTTATCGAGTTATATGTCGAAATTATGTCATCTCAAAAGACCTGCTCTATAAATGTTGCACTTGTATTTCGTTGTGAAATAATAGACGCTCTAAAATCACTTACTGATTACGAATCATTGCTTCTGTTTCGTTTAAAAAGCGACATGTTAGCGAATATCGATAAAAGATTTCCTGTTACTAAACCAGTAGTAGCTGCAGCTCTTTTGGATAAGCGGTTCATGGGTCTTAAAGGGTTAGATTTATATTTAGAGTCACAAAACATGTCAAAGGCTTTCTTCCTTGCCTTTTATATAAAGGAAGTTATAGAGTTACACGATTTGCCCGGAAATTGTGATAGAAGCGAATCGGAGACTTCCGTTTCATTAAATACCAGCAGTTCCTCATCAAATATTAAGTAAACTCGCGAAGAGACATAGTGCTAGTCATGGAATCGAAGAGGATGATCCACTAGACCAAGAATGTTGGCGATATCTCGCTTCTGCTGTTGGGTCAACGGAGATAAAAAATTAGGATCTTTTATCTTTTTGGAACGAAAAGAAGAAATATTTTCCTTGGCTGTCTACTTTTGCTAGGGCTTTGCTGTGCATACCCGCTACAAGTACTCCGAGTGAGAGGGTATTTTCAGTTGCTAGAATGGTACTTTCCGCAAAAAGATCTCGGTTGAGTCCACAAAGAGTGAATAAAATATTTTTTATTCACGATAATATAAGGAATACAAAAATTGTGTAGAAAAATAAATTTTTTTCTACTATATTTTTTCAATAAATAAAACGATTCATTACTTTGTTGCTTATTTTTTACAAAAAAAAAACTCATATGGCATATAAATTAGCCACGCCGCGCCGCCGCCGGCGCCACGCCGCCGCCGGGCTAGATTCATCAGCACGCCGCCGCCGCAATATTCGGGGGCGGCGCCCATGTCTAGTCCTGATGTCATAGTTAGTAACTGGGTACCCTCATATTTAGTTGTTATTTGCGGTCCGATCCACGCAGAAAGTGCTCACAGTGTCTCGAGGTCTTGCAATGGTACACTTGGTTTTTGATTTAATTATATTAATTACTGGATCCCAAGTTGGTGGTAGCACCCAGCCATCTTCCCTATTGAAATTAGGATGTTTTTTAATTTCAATGGCCTCACGTATCATCCTTGGTCGGAATCGGTGTTCTTTTGCGAGGATCTGTGGTTTATCAAATCTGATATAATGGCCGGTGCGGTCCTGTACAGACGAAGTTGCGGCACAGCTATAACAGCTTGTAGTATTCAATAAAGAACATTTTATATTATATTATAATAACATTAATTTAAAGAGCTATAATTAATACCCATTATCATGTGACTGCAAATACCTTTCAGAGTTTGTTAAGTATGCCATAAACCTCAAAAAGTCTCAGTGAGTGAACTATCCAAATTATTGGTTGGTTAAAAATTATAATAAATGAATATATTATAGCCAGTTAGGAAGCTTGATGATATTATACTGAATTTAGTATGCTTCACAAAGTATTAAGTTAGTTACTTCGGTACACGAACGGAACCTCAAAACAGAACTGGGTGGAATAAAAATATGGTCAACACGAAAACCATCGCAAGTATTAATAATCCATCACGTATCCTTATCATCGCATGATTGAGACCTTTTAGGCACATTTCAGACCCTTAAACAGTATATTTCATTCGAATTATGGAAGATAAATCGCAATTTACCTTCCTCCAAATACACGGGTATGTGAAACATGTTTATAACTCGCTGCACCAGCTCTCCGGTGCAGCCGTCGTAGGGTATCTCCACTGGGACCTCCAGCTTGAAGTGCACATCCTCGTTGGTGCATGTGGGGTACGAAAATTTGAAAGTTTTTGTCAAATTCTGCTTCGTTTCTGCGGTCATTTTGATAACAAAAGTAAAACAAACAAGTCGTATCAAGTGACGTTTGTGATGGCAATAATGTCAAGTTGACATGGATGACAACAACGTTTGATGTTTCGTTCGGAAATCGATGTCGTCTATGATATTCTATAATATTGAGTATTCTCGCGAGTATTCTATGTATATTAGAGGCTTCGAAATAATAACTATACTAATAGAGGTCGCTGGTTTAAATAGAGTATTCTATACTAGAGGTAAGGTATATAATATGTAAATTTTCCTACTCATTTGGTTGAGTCCTGAGTTGCTACAGTTCTTGATTCCTTAATATTTTGTTAATTTTATTTTATTTTTTTACATCACTTAGTTATTTAGTGCTTACCGTGGCTGTGTGTGTATCGTTCTGGGGTTGCAGCTGAAAACCAGCGTCAGGTGGTATGCATCACGCATGCACCCTGGCATATGCTGAGCTGTTGACCCATTGGCCTGGTATGATAGTACATAACTAGCTAGATGTGTCCATTTACATTCCTAAGCTGTGTATGTATAGTAAGTTAGTTTTGTATAGCTCTGCCATGGTACCAATAAAATAAATTTCTTTCTTTCTTTCTTTCTAGGTCGCTAGTCGCTAGGTTATGGTATGTGTTAGGGGTGTCCACTTCGAAAAAGCATCGATGTTTTTTTCGATGCGATATATCGGAAGTGTGTATCGATGTCTTTCGATATATCGGTTACAAACATCGATGTTTACTGAAAATCGAGTACTTTTTCTAACATAACATCACACCACAAAGCCCTCACCTAGTCAGCCTTCTGACACTCCACGCAAGCGTCAAGTTATAATTATTATACTACTCCTACACCAGCACTGTCCATGTGCACATTTATTGTGTGTGTTCAAGGATGCTGAATGTTGAAGAAATCTATATAACTAAGAAAAAACTACTTTTCATGGTGTACGACCATACACGTACATTTGCCGAAGCAGCATTCACACTTTGACCCAAATGTTCACATTTACGCAAATTGTATTGCAACCAAAATCAGTTCGTCATCGGTCATCAAGCAAACCGCACGTTCTCACCCCTCATTAAATTCACTCCCATTACTTACGTTTAATGTCAGTTTTATAATATAACTAGCTGAGCCCGCGACTTCGTCCGCGTGAAATTTAACTTAACAAAAAAGCCCGCTCTCGCGTTCTGAGCCCATGTGACAGGACCCTTTTTTTTAATTTTGTTTTTCTAAAATAAAAGTAGCCTAAGTTACTCCTTAATACATCAGCTATCTGCCAGTGAAAGACCCGTCAAAATCGGTCCAGCCGTTTCGGAGATTACCCAGAACAAACACACAGACAGACAGATAGACAGACAGACAAAAAATTTTTAAATCGCGTTTTTGTTATAGGTGTCGTATGTACTTATGCATTGAGTAAAAAAGTGTTATTTTGATATTACAAACAGACACTCCAACTTTATTTATTTGTATAGACAACTTTTATCAGCTATATCAGTATTTCTATCAGCCCTACCCAACCCCTATCAGACAAATTAGTACGGGCATCCCTGTACAAATGGAAACCATCACTGATTCATATATTGTTTGTAAAAAATTAAAACCATGAATGAGAATGATTTAGTGATCAAACTGAGTTTTCATTAAATTCACTGGTATTCGATATTTTATGAAAATACATCGATACATCGAGTGCATCAACAGTTTGTCAAAACATCGTATCGATTCGATGCATCGAATTAAAAACATCGAGTGATTCGAAAAATCGATGTTTATTGAATATCCCTAGTATGTGTGTATTATATTAGTCTCCTGCTTACTGTAACCTTATACGTAGTATTTTTACTTACATTTTTACAGTATTTTTAAGTCTGTGCTGTATACCTACCTACTGTAGAAATAATATAAATAATGAGATTGATTTATTTCAGTTACTTACCTACATGCTACGGCACCCTGTTTGCTATTTAGGCAGATTGATTACAGCTGGTGTATTTTATAATTTTTCATTACTCATACTCTGAAAGTAGGTCTGAAGTTGCCTGAGAAGCGGGTTGAAAGTAATACTTTTCAGGCCCGGGAGTTTCACTTTCAACTGACAGCTGTCAAATTATAAAAAAAGAACTAGTTCCATTTTCACATTTCTATGGAACCATGTTCAAACTTTTTCTACAGTCACTCAATTACAGCACGATGTAAAATTGAAATAACATAAAGTTAAGTATTAATTCAAGAATATTTTTTTTAAATGACTTAATTATAATTTAGTTTCAACAATTTCTTTAAAATAATATAGATTTGGGCAAAATATTTAAAGATGAAAATGAAAAATAATGGCTAAATAATGAAGTTGGCCGGCCAACGAAAAAAAAACAAAATAGGCGGCAATCCGATTTTTTTTTTCGAGTTGTAGATTATTGTTTATACTTCCTTGTATTATTTCTTTAGCCAATTCCTGTTTTTATTTTTATTTTCCTTGTATTCGTAATGAAAAGCACAGTGTTTACCTCGGGTAACTTTCACCACTCATGTAACAATGTACTATTATTTATAGTAGATACTTACCTACTTCTACCAACACTGTTGTTGGTACAAATTGATCCAACAGTGGCGGATTTATCTGCAGGCTGAGTAGGCTTTAGCATATGGCAGTAGATTTTAAAGGCTGTAAAATTTGGGGACAAATGATTTACGTTTACCGATTGTAGATAGGTAAGTAAGTACTTACATTACTGTGTAAGTAGCACGCATTACCCTGCCATATTAGTTTTACCTACATGGTTGAGCTTTTGAAACCTATTTCTTGTCAAATTTCAACCAAATTGCTTGCTTGTAAAAATAATCTAGGAACTGACAACAGTAGTGATTAGGCGGTATACTTGGGGAAATGTATAAATCCGCCACTGCGTCAGCGGCACGTAGAGCTCGTAGTCTTTCTCCTGACAACCTTGATAGTCAACCTGTAATCTATTTCATGGTATAATTGCAGGAGGGATCTAGCTGGTGTTAACTACCTGGCTTTATAATCAAGTAATAAGTACAGCACTTTTGTCAAAGTTCGAGTTTGGTCGAGTTTGCATTAGAGGTTGACCCATGTACTTTGTATGGCTTTTTGTGTAGGTGTTGTGTGTAATGATAAAGTCCAAAGTTTTGTAAAACTGTGACCTCCAAGGACACATGTCATTTGGTTCAGACTTCATTGATACTTTATTTGAAATAGAATAATATGAATACATAGTATTCCTTACAAGCACTTCCCGCCAGTAATTGTCCATAGTACGGGGACAGTACTACACGTTTATGTTATAGTAGAACTATATTTTCATTATATATAAATAAAAAAATGGAAACAATAAATTAATAATTACATAAAGAAATTAAATAAAAAATTGTTCGGTTCACATGGTGGTCTTTAATCCGGAACCGAGCGGCCGGGCGGTGTGCTGCTCTGGGCGGCTGGAGCCTGCGCTGCGCGGCGGCGGAGCAGTTTACGCGGCCTCGCCGCCCTCCTCCTCCTCGGCGCTGGCGGTGAGCATGGTGATGAGCTTGGTGGTGTCGATGAAGCCCTTGTCGTCGATCTCCATCTGGTCGTACGCCTCGTCGACCTCGTCGGCGGAGAACTTGTCACCCCAGGTCATGAGGGCGTGCCTCAGCCTCTCGGAGTCGATCTTGCCTTCGTCGTCGAAGGTCTTGAAGGCGTTGATGACGACGTCGTCCTCGTCGGAGCCGCCGGACATGCGGTTGGCGAAGAGGGTCAGGAGCTGGGTGAAGTTGATGGGGCCGGAGGCCTCGCCAACCATCTCGTCGAGCTCCTTCTCCACCGCCAGCCTGCCGAGCGAGTCGAAGGTGGCGCGCAGGTCGTTCTTGCCGATGATGCCGTCCTTGTCGTGGTCCATTAGCTGGAAGGCCTGCAGGAGAGAGTGGATAGATTAGATACTGCGCTGGTGATGTCATGAGACCACGATTTTGAAAATGTAGTTAGGCATAAACATTGAGATGGCTCGGTGATCGTAATGTTTTGTAAACAGGCGGACGAGCACGAGCTAAACACAGTGTGACACAATTCCCGCCGAGATAATGACGTCAGTATATTGTTTGGATTACCTAGAACTATCTCAAGATGGAAACTTTTCTAAAGGATTTGCCTTTTTGTAACAATGTAGTGAAAATATCACACATTTATGATATCTTATAAGTATTTGGGAGATGGGGTCCTTTACGAGTTTATCAAAAAATTAAGAAATCTAGACTACAGCGTATTTGAATATTTAAGGTTGTCTGTTAAAATTTTTCAGCGAAAATTACAATATCATAATTTATATTTTTGGTTTTCTTCTCCTTGAGTATATGTCAGTTCTTCACTGCTACATTGCTAAGAACCCTAAAAGCAGTTGCATCATCAAACACTATTCCAGAAAGACCTACCTCTTTGAACTCGGCGACCTGCTTCTGTGAGAACATAGAGAAGACATTGGAGCCGGTGCGCTTGGCCTTGCGGCTGCCGCGCGAGGACTGCCTGTCACTGCCACCGGTGGCTGCGGGCGCCGCAGCTTCCTCAGCTGGTGCGTCTTCCTTTGCCTTCTTCTTCTTAATTTTCTTGTCCTTATCCGCCTGGAAGTAGAGGGAAGGGCTTAAATAGGTGTTGCGTATACATTATATTGATGACCTAAGAAGTTGTTGGGTAAATAAGATCTGAGGTTCTAGTGGACTGCAGTGTATCTTGTAAAAATAATAGTAATTGTAGTTTGAATACTCTTGTTAATCAAATGATTCTCGTTTATCAGGTTCAGATTGGTGCAGATTTAATTTGAATTTTTAATATACTTTAAATTTCTTCTGTATGGTTGATACGTTAATTTGCAGTTTCTAATTGGTGTATATTCTCATCGGCTGCGTCCCGTTTAGGCGTGGCCGGTGGCGCCTCTATATTTAGCTCAATCCCAGAGTTTGCTTACACCCGCGCATCGCCAACTGATTTGTTACGTAAAGTTATAAATAGATAGTCGTGTGCTCCAAATTCTTTAACATCCACCGGTTCGTATAATTTACTGTTACATACAGGTACAACTTGTTCTTTATTTAATTTTTTAAGACTTTCTGTAGGTTTAGGTTTAAGAGATTTAACCAGATTTAAAACTAACAGCTCGATCTTAAAAGAAATGCGTACCTTTTTATTTCATTTTTATATTACCGCTTTTAAACATTCTGTGTTCTATTTTAAATCTCATTCGTTTTAAATTCAGTTATTTAGTTTTTTTTAATGATTGGTTGATTTATTGAAATATAGCACTGTCAATAATTGCTTTTCTATTTAGATTCACTACCGTGTCACTTAGTTTCATCGCGTGCACTCCATTGTATTTCGTTTGAATATTTTTATCGGAACCGGCAAACACCACGACGGCATCTTCATCATCTTCACCGACAACATCACCACTCCCACCACAACATCACTTAGTCACTTGCGCTTGCACTGGGTCACTACAACTTACCATTGTGTGTTCTGTGTTGGACGATCGACGAACGAGAGACTGATCCGCTCGGCAGTCCCACCCTGACTCCGAGTTTTCGTTCCCACTCGTAGGTCCAGACGTCGCCCCCCTTCCTTTCCCCCCGTTCCCGGCCGCTGCGCTGGCGATTCCTTTTTTAGTTCGACAAATACGATAGTCTTCAAATCGGCATCAGAACGGCTCGGTCGGCGCGCCGGCTCAGCCGTAGGCACACTTGTGTTGCATTTAAAAATACCACCTCACCTGCGGTGGGCAGTTTCCTGGGTTACAGCGGATTGTATGCGCTATTATCTTTTAAATATAACTTTATTGAATGGAAAACTGCCACTGAGAACGTTTGTATCTGTTATTCGTAGATTTCGAGGGTGACTTATTTGGTCCATACCTGATGAATTAATAATATCATTTGACATACCTGTCATAATTTGTTTTCAGTTTAATCTGATTGGATTAGGTATATTATACTAGGTTAAACAGAACTATTTATTATATACAGAACTATACAGAACTATTTAAACAGTACTATTTTTTTTGCATCTTTACTACTTTGTGTAATCTAAACTATCGGCTTCGCGGGACAGATGAAGTACTAAAAAAAAAACTAAAAGGTTTTGTAGACTTATGAAATCTGTCAACAGCTGTATCGCTATAACAGCTTTAGTTTTTTATGTTTCCTCCAAAGCTGTTAGTTTTAGAATTACAAAGTTAAGCTTTTTAAAAAAGGTATACCCTTTCTGTTTCACCTAGTATGCATCAAATCACATAATTCATAATGTTTAATTTATGTAACTCATATTCCCATACCCTTAGCAACTGTTTAATTTGGACATTTTAAAATAGTTTTACCATGACGTGCACTTGTTTACAGAACATTACTCAGTCGACATATTGGCTGTAGCTTCTTGGCTATGATGTTTATAATATATCTCGTTTGAATCTCCCATTATTAAACTTCCTATACCGTGCGTGAGGATGTAGATCATAGTTTAGCCTATTTACTGGAGTACCTAGATCATTTTCTTCAAAAACTAATTTTGTGTGAACTAGATTTGGATGCGGACCCGTTTCTGAATTCCATACTTGTTATTATTGGGAACCACTTAACGCTTTTGGATGGCTGGCATGCAGCCAAACAGGAGCGGAGAGGTGTAACCATATTATGGTTCGTTGCAACTACTTAACTCACCACGATCCCATTAATGGAAGATAGGGGTAAAAGATTACATAAAACAAATCTAATTCCAGTGTAAAACATAGTTATTTTGTTTGCATTTAACACCTATCTGGTAAAGAATAACTGAAAATATAGATTTTGGCAAGCGTTGCAACCAAGACCTTACAAGAATAAAGTATGAGACAGAATATAAATTAAAGTTACTCCAAAGTAACATATGATAGCCAAATCAAGGTTGATTTGAAGCTGATCCCGATATAAAAAATGGGAAAACGCAATTCATTAGGTACTGTACCTATCATGACGGTTACTCTGACAAGGATTTCCACAATCTCAGACATTAGTATAACCATTGGGGCAAAATGTCAAAACTTAATAGGATCAGGAATAGTAATCCCAAATTGTATTTCAACGGATAGTTGTAATCATCAGAAACTAACGTGAGTAATCATTACAATAATTTGCAATGTATACCGTGTTGTCTCTTAATTACAAAGTAAGTAAGCAGGTATGACTATAATTCAATCTATAAAGAGGGCATCATTCAACAGCATCAATGGCATGGTATGTTTCGCGCTCTCACGTCAAACCATCGGTGCCAAATGACAATCACAGAATACTTAATGGTATGCTGGTGATGTCAAATTTAGGGTATTGCTGAAACACGCAGGTAAAGATTAATTTTCGCATGGTAAATACATTATTCATGGCCATATTTTATGACAACTTGCATCTTCAGACAGAGTCATGCAGGCTTGTTAAACCAGCATTTTAAGTACGATCAGATGTCATACGTATTTGAATCCCTTGTTACTGCAGAGCAGAAACTTTCTAATCTGTTGGTTCCTGTTACCAACTGACATGATATGTAGTCGTTGCAGGCAGTGGGAATCCTGAAATATTCCGGCACCATTGACCGAATATTTCAGGACCATTCTAACTAAACCGTTGCCTTAGGTTCACTAGGGTGCTGGCTTGCTTTCCTTGACGTATGCACTTAGGAACGCGATACATGCAAGGTGGCGCGTTATTTTTGGAGATTTCGGAGCCTATTGACGTATTGATGGCGGTCCCCGCTGTGTATCTGTTGGCAATTGTTCGATTTTTTTTTTCGTTCGCCTCCCTTGTGGTCCATGAGGATATCTCTAAAAAAAGTACCAGCCCAGTAGTGCAATCTTTTTATTGTCTAGGGGTAGACGGTAGTCGCTTTATGAGAATGTCAGTGGCCAAGTACATTCAAGTTAGGCGAAAGTTTAATTTAGCCACATCATTGAGTCCTATCGGTGAATTTCAATGTTCAAAGTGAATTCCAGCGCCAAAGATTGCGTTAAAATTAATTTGAGTAAGCAACGTTACTAATCTACTAATCGCCAGACGACTGGCTGTCTGTGCAGCCAGTCGTCTTTACACTAGCTGGCGCTGATGATATAAATAATAATATTTTCTTTGTTTGGGAGATTGTCAGGTTCTTGGGTGACCATAGAGCCACCATATAATTTGGCACACATGTATTTTACGTAGACGCTAGCGACTTCAACCGTAAGAACATAGCAGTAATCAATGACAAATTTTCCACGGCAGAAATAAATTCCTGGCGGTATCATCGCACCCGGGAATCGAACTGCGACAACGCCGGTGTGGATTACAATGACCTTATTCTCTGGGCGTGAGTCAGTGGCCGGGAATAGCGGCGCGCGCCGGCGAGTGCGCGGGCGGCGCGTGACGGGCCGCGGCACGCCTGAACGCTGATATTGGGAAATTATTCCGTGAATTGAAGGTCGATTGAATTTGATGGGAGTTAATGTAATGTATGTAAGGTCTGAAATTTGATAAATATAAAACAGTACCTATATGATAGGATGACGCGACTTTGTCTAGGGCCCTGTTAAACCCAATGCACCTACATAATCACCTATTTTTCGAAGGGCTTTACTGCAGTACTACATTTCGCTGATGGTATATTTGTGCCAATGTTGTTATTATTATAGTGCTTGAGCCTTTTGCTATTATACCAATCTCAGTCTCCCCTTAACGCGAAGGGGATTTGCGATTTCCACCGCGCTGGTTCAATGCGGGGTGGTGAACTTCGTCGTGCAGGTTTTCTCACGATGTTTTCCTTCACCGGACAGCAAGTGTTATTATTTGTTGGAAATTAGATTAGCACATGAAAACTGAAAATCCCAGAGGTGCGAGCTGAGGTTTGAACCTGTATCCCTTGTGTCCAAAACGTGCATTTGGTGAAAGATGGAATACATTGCCAGTGGCAGTTGTGGAACTTCCACATGTTCAAACCACGTTAAAATCGGTTCATCTGCTGAACGGAAAACCTATGTGTGAGGACTAGGAAGTCCACGATGTAAAACCCTGTATTTTTTGTCATTCATCAACTAATAAAACCCGCTTTGTTTTAAACCATGGGTAAGTGTACTACAAACACATTGTTAGTTAGAGAGACCAGCAATTAATCAATTTAAAGAAAACTTGCCACTACCATCCAGCCATGTTCCATCTCCTTCTAGCCGTCCATCTCGCTCGCTAAGTTGTACTTGAGTATGCCTTTCACTCGCCAGTGAAACTCCCGCGCACCACCAACTATGTCATGTTATCGGTAAAGGTAGCAAAATGTGTGATAGTCATGTGAAACCAAAGTTGTTGTGTTTAGTTATATTATTGTTGTTTGGTAAGTTATTTAAGTTCATGTTAAGTTAGCTCTACATAAGTATAAATGAAGTTTATTATTGGGCTGTTAGACTTAAATTCAATGTTGTGCTCAAGAAGTGAAGCGAAAATTTCAAAAAAGTCTTTGGTTTGATACTATAATACTACCTATTTGGATTACTTATTTTGAAGCATGTTCATAAGCTATAGGATCCTGGTGCGTAGTGCACCATATCAGCAGGCTAACTCCAAAAATCCGAGCTGAATTTGTATGCAATAAAAAAAGAGTAGCGCGAGTACTCAGCCAGGGTCACTCATCCGGTTGCTGTGAAACCATTTAATGGGGGGTTTTACACTGTTAGTATCTAATATCGTGAGTATTTGACGCCAGGATGTCTCGATTGTGACCTTTACATAACATTATATTATTGGATGGTCAATGGCTATATTTGGAACATAACATCAGATGCTGACAGTAGGAGTACCCAAGTACAAGAAAAACAGGTTTTCGGCTTTGACAGCTAAGCTAACATTTGTTTACTTACATTCAAATTAAATGTAGTTCATTTAGAGACAAAATTTACAAATTTCTGTTTCCTCTCCAACTTTATAGTATTATTATTATGCATAATATAATATAGTTGAGATCCGTGTTGAACAATTATTAATCCAAGGACATCGAGTCATAGCCCTTTCTTCAAGCTTAACATTAGAGTCACGTTCACGTCTTTAACGAGTAACAATGACATAACGGTGTCTACTTGTTGAGTTGGGTAACTTATAACCATTTCGCATATCAGACTTTTTCTGTAATACTAAACACAAATATTGGCTGCCAGACTGGTGAAATTTAGAGGTTCCTCGACGTTTTCTGGACCTATCAAGCCCTTTTGAAAAATAAGTTATCCAGTGCCCCTGCTTTTATAATAGTCAATAATATAAGATAGGGGATTAATACATCGCGATTATGCTTTATTTAATAGTCAACTTTCGAATATGAAACCGGATTTCTTAATGGGTATCAGGAAACGATATCGACCATTCAATGGACAGTTTGGAGAGCTTAATAATTTAATTATGCGCGCTATACAATGCACTGTAGTCTTGGGTGCTTTAGTTTTCTTGAATTAACATAATTATATTCAGATTATACAAAAGTACCTAGATGAACAAAAGGTAGTGCATCACAATTAATTAAAATGTGTTTCAAATATAAACCTAAACCTTTAAAAAATATAAACATTTGGCTCTTAAGAATTTTACGTATTAAGTAGGTATATTACATTCAGCTCTTCAAAAATCAACATTGAAATATTTTCTTCACAGAGATCTCAAAATGCCTGGTACTACGAGCATACATTTCCCAACACGGTCTCCACGGCGAAATAGAGTTTTCTTACAAGAACGAATCGCTCATCAGCATCAGAACGAACCTGAAACCGACTTTACAGTACCCTGACGGAGTCTGGCGATGGACTGTCCACGAGTACCCGGTCGATTACAGAGATCTCTCGGACGCGAGATGTTCCGAAGCAAGTTTAGGAAAAGAACTCATCGACCTCACAGAAGAATTAGGTTATTTAATCATCCCAGGAAAAGATCATGCAGAGTTTGAAAGCAAACACTCTTTGACAGGACGCAATGGATTGTGGGGCAAGAGTATAGTATTCGAAACTGCTGAAAGAGACAGAATAATCTGCGCTTCTATACTTTCTACAGATAAAAATTTCGAGAGGAATGCAGTCGCAAGATTCACGTCACCCGTAGCCGGCACACTACAGTTTAGATGGTTGTCGGCGAAAGAGTTCGACGAATCAGACGCCTATATCATAGCGGATGTGTATCATACTAAAGCAGTATCAGAAAAGGTAGATTTTACGCAGCACAGGTGGAAGTTATTTGTGACTGATATTTTTGATGCGGACAAAGGCAATTATGAAGACAATTGCAATGTTCTACAGTTGGTTTTTAATCCTGAAAATAGTGGGGATGGTATGAGCGTCGGGGATCTGGATAGTCGCTTGGGACTCCTCAGAGTGGCGACAGACGCTAATGTTAAGAAGACGAGGACTCTGTATAAAGACGAAGTGATAAATGTGTTAAGAAGTGACATGGAAGTGACAAGGAGGAGTTTGTATGTAGTGATATACGATAACAGGCATGCTGACAGTTTCCTGGCGTGTGCTAAGCTGAGGCTGATCCCGCCGAAAACTATGAAGTAAGTGACATATTTTAACACAGCAACTCAGTTGGTGCATTATTTCTGTGTCATTTAGACCTTGAATGCATTTAGTATTTGAAACTTTCTATTGAAACTGGACCGTTCGAATAGGGTATTGTCGTAAGAAATTGTTTACTAGATGTGGCCATATCACGTAAATATTTTGCATAATTACAACATACGCATCGTACTGGCGTTAGTGCGAGTCGTATTTTGTATCCTTAACGAAAACATTAACTCTTGGCATTGATTTTTGGACAGACATGCGGAAACGAATATCGGAAATATTTGTAAATAAATTTATTGAGACATTGGCTTCTTTTTGAAATGTTGAAAACCCTCTGTGGCTACGTTCCACTAAGCGTTCACAACGATCAAAATGCTCCTTTAGCCGTTCCACATAACGCCCGCGGTCGTTGTGGTCGCGGCGAAAACGTCACTCATGACGTCATGACTTACGCTCACGACGACCCATCTAAAAAGGTGGGTCGTATTGATCGTTGAGAAAATAAGCGGGATTTTCAAAACTCAAAGCATCAAAGATGGAATTAAATACACCACTAATATCAAATATAAAAAAGTAAATTATATGTTTTTTCAATTTAAATTGATTTAAATAATAATTATTTAAGTTTATTTTCAAGGCTTATAGATTATAACCTAACCTCTTAAATCTTTTGCTTTCTTTTTACTAACTCGCTGTTTGTATTATTAACCTCCACGCTCAAAACGCTTTATAATCCATTCCACTTGAGTTTACGACAGTAACGCTCACAAGCAAGTGGAACGGGAAAAACTGCGGTCGTGAGCGTGATCGTTGTGAACGCTAACTGGAACGCACCCTGTGTGAACTCTTAATGTACAATAACTCACATTCGATTAAATGAGTAATGTTATTAAGAAGCAAAAAGCTATTTTCATGGATTGGAGCAATGTTACAGGACAATGTTAAAATCCGCGATGCAAAATCACACAAATTCTAAAGTATTTTTTTCCCAAAACATCCTTTCTAGAAAACTACAACTTCACAACCAAATAAATTTTTTTAACTTATAACATCCCTCAGTTGCATCAGCCAAAAACGTTAATTTCCTTACGATGTATCTGAAAATTACCGGAATTGAAGCGTACTTTTCTTGATGTTACATAAATCGATGCCTGAGAAGTTAGCATGGCCATTTTGATTTTGGATAAAACTAAGCTTTGTGCTGACTTGTGCTGCGTTGTGGCGCAATTCGCGACTCTCAATCTTAATAAACTAAGTGGCAATAAGATAAAAAATATTTTGCACCAGTATAGCCACTTTTTCTCGCGACGCCACTATGGAAGCCGTCGCGACGCCACTATGGAAGTGTCGCGTCGCCACTATAGAAGCGTCGCGAAGCCACTATAGAAGCGTAGCGACGCCACTATGGAAGCGTCCCGACGCTACTATAGAAGCGTCGCGACGCCACTATAACAGCGTCGCGACGCCACTATGGAAGCGTCGCGTCGCCACTATAGAAGCGTCGCGAAGCCACTATAGAAGCGTCTCGACGTCTCGACGTCTCGACGCCACTTTGGCAGCATTTAATAGCGTTGCAACTCTGCCACCCTGATAGAGTTCAATGCAGTTTTAATGTTCACCACGCCACTATTGAAGCGTTGCAACGCCACTATAGAAGTGTCACGACGCCACTATGGAAGCGTCGCGTCGCCACTATAGAAGCGTCGCGAAGCTACTATAGAAGCGTCGCGACGCCACTATGGAAGCGTCCCGACGCTACTATAGAAGCGTTGCGACGCCACTATAACAGCGTCGCGACGCCACTATGGAAGCGTTGCGACGCCACTATGGAAGCGTTGCGACGCCACTATGGAAGCGTCTCGACGTCTCGACGTCTCGACGCCACTTTGGCAGCATTTAATAGCGTTGCAACTCTGCCACCCTGATAGAGTTCAATGCAGTTTTAATGTTCACCACCCACGAATGACACGATATCTAACGGAAACGGTCCAACATGTTTTTATTTGATTGCCGCTTTGTCCATTGCGATAATCAACAACGGTTTGCGGCACATTGCAGCATGAGTTTAGCACATTCTGGCACAAGTTACAGATTTTTAATAAAACATTTTTTTTATCTGATAGCCGCTATGTTTTTTAAGATCGATAATCGCGATTTGCGGTAAAACACAGCCCAAGCCTAGCACAAGTCAGTACAAAGCGATTTTATTCAAAATCAAAATGGCCATGCTATCTTCCGGATATCATAAATCGGTCTTATCGTAGTTACCAGAAACCAGCTTTCATCAATTCCCAGGGTCCTAATAAATATGGATGGCATCCGAGGGACCGTGGACTTCACCCAGCGGTCCCCCTTCGACCCAACCTGGGCCAACTTCCAGCTGGGCGCGTCAGACCAGGACTACGAGTCCAACCTTCGCTTCGTGAGCTCCATGACCCAGTACAACATCAGGGAACTGCCCGCGAAGCTGGTGGATGCTGATCATGTGGAGGATCTATGCAATACCACAGGGGCTGTGTTTAATCCAACGAAGGTGGAAACTAAGGATATACCACCACCAGGTAAGCAGTATGGACTTTAAGGGTTCGAAGTGAGTGTGGAAATAGCTTGGTATCTATTAGAGTCAAATTTTGGGTCTGTTTGACGGCCGGATCAGTGTGTCCCAGTTCGATTACGCGATTGGATCATTACATACCACGTGCCACACAATTCCCAGACCGTTCTCTAAATAGAAGTTTGATGTAAGGAAGAATAAAGTTTGATGCAAGAAATGTAATGTTATAAAAGAAGCATAAATAGGTGTATCACTAGTTTCATCGCTTCAACCTTGTATTGCTTCGTTAGTCTGGTTACTTTAAAATACTGTAGTCTAAAAGTTGCATAGTGTAATGTTTTCTGTACATCAGCATAAGGGGGCGTCCATTAATAACGTTAGGCATTTATGATAATTTTTCGAGCCCCCTCCCCCCTTCGTGAGATATCGTAAGATTTTCTTCAACTCCCTCCCCCCTCCACTAATCTCACGCAAGATTCTTCAAAATGTATGTTTTGGCTGTAAACGTGTTGGATTATTGAGAAAAAAAATTAGGAAAACGGTTGACCCTAAAGGCCATCCTTGCAACTTCCCGCTAATTCCATACGTAAGTGCTCAAAATTGCACTTATTACGTTTTTGAGCTCTTTGAGCTTAAAAGTCCGATAGAAGTTTAATAAAACGATATTTTTTGAATTTTCAAATGCAATAACTAATAGCGCTTAAACAATAGAGCGCTACTTCGCTGCTCTGCGGGGTTCGGACGAACACGACAAACACTATTGTCTCAGATTTGGCCATATTTTGTTCTAGAAAATTTTTTTTACGCAATTTTACACCGTTTGTGGTCGAAAAATTATTACGTGATATTTGTCAAGACTCCCCCTCCCCCCTTAGTGAGATTTGGAAAGATTTAGCGTGATCCCCATCCCCCTAGAACACCTTACGCAATAAATGGACGACCCCTAAGGAATTTCATCTCAGCCCTCGTTATGTTGATCCGTTGCCAATACCGCGGAATGTTTACATCGTTTTCCGAATGCCGAGCATTCTGGCCATCCGCGGGTCGTCAGTTTTAAACAATAATGACAATTATGATCACATTTTCGAGTTCGTCATGCCAATTTTAACTGTAATTCTTAGGGACTCCACTAATGCTTTAACTATGTAGATCGATTTTAGTTTTTTATTGGAAACTTTAATATGATGGAATAGATAGTAATTACCTTGGTATCCAGGGTATAGTAAATATTGTTATTCAAAATACACATTAGTGGGGTACAGTGACACAGGGCTTTCCACTCCTGAGCAAATCTTGCATCCAAAACCTCTATCGATTTCGGTCCACATCGAATAAATTTTTTCGGAAGCATCAAGAAAAAATTAATGTATGCTGAACACTTTTACAGGCATGGGTACCCAAAATCAGTACCCAGTTGGCGACCTGCTCGGCAAATACAAGGACCGCACTGAGTACTTGAACCACAAGTACCTGCTGCCCGGGCTGGCCAACGAGCTGAGCGGCGCGTACTGGGACGTCTACCTCCCCCTGCAAGGGCTCAACAGCGTGGTGCACAGGTCACTGGTGCTGGAGAGGTGAGACGATCATTTGTAGATGTAAGTACGGTGGTAGAGCAGACATCTATACCTATATATATAACTCAAAGGTGACTGACTGACTGACATAGTGATCTATCAACGCACAGCCCAAACCACTAGACGGATCGGGATAAAATTTGGCATGCAGGTAGATGTTATGACGTAGGCATCCGCTAAGAAAGGATTTTGTTTAATTCTACCCCCAAGGGGTTAAAATAGGGGATGAATAATCAGCTAGTTATACTATAAATCTCATATGTGGGCTGGCTCCACAGAGTAGTACCACCCTCTCACAGAAGATCGGTGTAAAGCAGCTATTATGTGATAGTGTCGGAAGCTCAACCCCAACCCTCTCCAATTCCTCTGTGTCACTCCCTTCGAGCCGGCAATGTACAAGCAATGTTTTTGGTATTGCAAGCTTCTACAAGGTGAAACATAATGGGTATACTTTTTTTTTCAAAACTTAACTTTGTAATTCTAAAACCATCAGCTTTGGAGGGAACTTGTAAAATAAAAGGTGTTATAGGAATACAGCTGTTGACCGATTTCACAAGTGCACAAAACCTTTAGTACTTCAACTGTCCCACAAAGCCGACAGTTTGAGATTTACAAAGTTAAGTTGCAAAAAAAATAGTATACCCTTTTTGTTTCACCTAGTATAGGCAACGGCAACTGCTTAATATCTGGCGGGTCCTGCGCTTATTCTTGCAGACTATATATAAAAAAATATGACGTTCGCTGCTGGATAAAGGCTTAGTCTAATGAAACGCACCGGCGTCTCACGTCCAGTCCATCTTGTAAATATAAAGATTTAATAAGTACCTCATCATGTTTCAGGCGCGAACCAAAACGCGGCGTGTGCGGCACGATCCTGCCGTACGAGCACGACACGGAGTATCAGACGCAGATGAGCTCCGCGCAGGTCATCTTCCGGTACCCCATAGTGGGCAGGGTGGTGTTCAGGCAGCCGCTGGACCGGCCCTGGGAGGATACTACTATCATTATTGAGAGCATGGTGAGCACTAGTCCTTATATTGCACTGAAGGTCTACAGCCATCCTTAGGTTAACATTCTCTTCCGTTTCGCTTAGCACGGACAACCAGTTTGTTGATTGGTAGTGAGTATCATAAGCTTATTCATGGTAGGCTGGAAGATGATACGAATAATAATATCAGATAGGAGTCGTTTGAACCTGGATCGGCGCTAATGCGATTGCACGATGTGAGATGAAACGATGTCATTTAAGGCTAAAGCGCGCATCTAGCCCGCGAAGTTCAAATTTTTTGAGGTTTTTTAGAAATTTTACAAAATCTGACAATAATAAAAGGCACATTTTGTAATTCGCGACAAAGACCGTGTGCAGTGCATTTATTAATATATCTAACTTACTCTAAAACATTTCAAGAACGACAGCTATCCAGATAATCTGGCAAGTTTTGTATATTTAGTGATTTACTAGTATCATATCCACCGTGATAATATTTAGAGTAAAATAAATGTATTAATAAACGCATTTAAATAACTGCATACTGTGTTTGTCGCAAATCACAAAATGTTGTTTTAAAGGTTTTCAGATTTTGGATAAACTATACAAATACCTACTCGAAAATTTAGAATTTCGCGGGCTAGACAGGCGCCATCACCTTGATCCGTGTCGTCGCAATGGCGAGTTTGGGAAACTTTGTTCTCGGGTGTAAAGGTCTCTAGGTTCCTTGACCACTATACTTCAATGTCTGTCAGAGACTTACTCCCAAACTGCCGAATGTCCAGGTGCACGCGGACGGGGCCAGCGTGAACAACACCCACGAACACCGCTGGGCGATCCACGAGCACGCGCCCGGAGCGGACTACTACAACTGGACGGCGCGCTGCCTGAGCGTCGGCAGGGTGCTCCAGCCGCACGCGCTGGACATCGACACCCGCCACCCGGACACCTACTGCAGGCCGGGGCTCGAGGGGCTGTGCCGGCTGGGAGACTTCACCACCAGGTCTGTTTGCTTGTCCCGATACATTTACACATTCCCGGCAGCCAGAATTTACATTGATGTTCTATAAAGACGCTAAGGTTTGGTCATCGGCGAGTCCCAGAGAATAATTTTTATGAAACCAATTTGAAGAAAGAAATTAGGAAGGGTTTGATGAAAGTGATATGAGGGACGTAGCGAGACAGTCTAATGAGCTAAGTAACACTTCCGTTTTCCGACGTCATTACAGTGTCGAATCTGACTCTTACTCTTCTCATTCCAGACACGGCATGCTCTCAGTGGCCGGCAAGAAGGTGGACAGCGCGCGCCTGACGCGGCGCCTGTTCACCGACACCGCCGTGGCGCTGGCCGGGAAGCACTCCATCATGAGGAAGTCGCTCGTCATCTACGACGACCACGGACCGGTCGCCAGGGGCGAGCGGATGGCTTGTTCCATGTAAGTACTAGCTATACATCGACGGACAGAAGGCCGAATTGTGATGGGTCGAGCACAAAACGCTGAAGTATGAAAGACGACGGCAGAGAACCGAATATTCAAGATCAAAAAACCAATGATGAAGGCTGAAGGATG
The DNA here is from genome assembly GCA_918843915.1 of Notodonta ziczac. Lineage (NCBI taxonomy): Eukaryota > Metazoa > Arthropoda > Insecta > Lepidoptera > Notodontidae > Notodonta > Notodonta ziczac. The sequence continues at coordinate 8,851,713 of OU974060.1, read as the reverse complement.
AAAGCCGAAGGACGAGGGCCGAAGGATGAAGGATGTAAGAAGGTCGAAGGTCGACTGAAGAATCCTCCCGCATCCTTAATTCTTTATCGTTTATTGAGCCTTGCTTCATAATGTGGTTGGTCCTGGGTCCTGCAGTGTGAACGGTCTCCACCGGCGCAAGGCCGTGGTGCGCGACTGGTTCAGCAACGGCGAGCCCGCGCCGCTGCGGGGCCGGCTGGAGCTGGTGCAGCAGTCCGAGTACGACGTCGCCAATGTCCAGCTCACGCTCGACAACCTCGAGGACGTCCACAACTATAAGATCCACATTGTGAGTGACCCACTTTTTAAACCGACTTCAAAAAGGAGGAGGTTCCATTTTCGTCTGTATATACTATATTTTTATTTAGGTATATTCACTGGTTTCTCCGTCAATTGTGGTGAGGGTGGAAAGGGTAGAACCTCTAAGTGTAAAGAAGCCTAATTTGTGACAAAATTTGCACACAGTTTCCCCGGAATTTTTCTCGGTACCGTGAAATGAAGTTTACAGTATAATGATAAAGCTAATGTATAGTTAATAAATGATTATTCTGTTTCACAGACACCTGTTGAGAAGGACTTGGAGTTCCCGTGTGAGAAGACTACTCTGTACGGCACCTATAATCCTTTCCACGTGAACAGAACACTCAGCCCCCCGCCTACTAAAGGTACAAATACAGGATCAATGGAACAATGGGACATACATCAAGTTGCTTACAATGTAATATTACTATTAACCCGCGGCCCCGCCCGCGTAGACTTCGAGGGGCTTCCACCGACACACGTGTATAATACTCGACTGTAATACGCGGCGGCCTCTTTGCTTAAAAGCCTACTTTATTATTTCCAGCACACGACACATTTACAAAAAAATACACGAGCGTGCCAAATTACCAAATAATCTAATGAGTACCCGTGATACTCAGTCAAACTCACAAACAAACACACTTTCACATTTAAATATGATGTTATGACGTAGGCATCCGCTAAGAAAGGATTTTGATTAATTCTACCCCCAAGGGGATAAAATAGGGGATGAAAGTTTGTATGAAACTTTGTCAATTTTAAACCGATCGGACTGAGACTTTGCAAGCATAAAGCTACTATGACGTAGACATACCCTAAGAAAGGATCAAAATTACACGCGGACGAAGTCGCGGGCTCAGCTAGGTCACTAATAATCTTGATTGTCATGTTTTGGTATAGAGAATTTCCACTTCATTGCAAGTAAGAAGTTTGCTATTGAAATCATTCATATTGATGTTTTAATGTTGGAACGCTCTGTTGCCAGGCACGGCGGACCAGTACGAGCTGGGAGACCTGGGTATCAAGTACGGCATGCTGGACGGCCTCAAGACCATAGACACGTTCTACAACGAGACCCAGGTGTCCCTGTTCGGGCCCTACAGCATATTGGGACGCTCCGTGGCCTTGCACAGAAAGGTCAGTATCTCGGACGGGAAGAAACTCTACACTGATTCAGATTTTTTCTCATTTGCTTACGTAAACAATCATTATTTATCATCTTTGTAATTTTCAGGTTTACCTATTACTTTATTTATAACTAGCTGTGCCCGCGACTTCCTCCGCGTGGAATAGTGTCTTTGGGTAGCATTTTTAATTATTTAGGCTAATTACTTTATACCCTTGAGGGTAAAACTTTTACAAGCTTTGAATGTCATATTTATTTATATCGATTCAACAGCCTAATAAATAAGTTTTTAAGCTTCTAGCTCTAAAAGTGACGCTACTTCCATACAAATTTCCATCCCCCCTTTCAACCCCTTACAACCCTCTTTTCGCATTAAAAAGTAACCCATAGACTACTTAAAGGACTACTTATATTAATAAAAGGACATATCCTTTCTCAGGTTCTAGACTATAAGTGCACCAAATTTCATTCAAATGAAATCGCGACAGCCAGACAGAGTTACTTTCGCATTTATAATATTAGTAAGGATTAATCTATTATTTGATGAATGTTACAAAATAATCTAAATCGTATGAATGTACAGTCATAGTTTAAGATATTATTGTCAATGAACTCGAAGTCACCTATAATAGAATTTGTCGATTTATGAGTATCGATCCCGCCATCTGCCGGGTGTAAGAATATGTTACTGCTAGAACATTGGTGAATCGTGTAAGGGTTCTATTTTAGTTAGTCTGATTGTATAGAGTGTGCCTCAGGAACATTGTTTTACCATTAGATGTCGCTAGCAAGAGTGTAGTATGGATATTTCAAGAGCTCACACACAATATGCTCAAAATGACTAAAACAAGAAATACAACACACGAGCTAATTGACATTCAAAAGCTTGGTCTGAGAAGGATTCGAAAAATAAATTTGTAAAGATTACCAGCATTTTATATTGCTGGCAGCCCCGCTATCACGTCATTAGTAAAATGGCCGGGATGGGGATTACACCAGCAACCAGACCTGGATGAAGATTGAGGGAAGCCCGTCTTACCACTTTACTGACTCTTAAATTGTTTACTAAAGTATCCCCACCAGTGACTGGGTGGGATAAGTGGGTGGAGATATATTTCCAACAACGATCACTACCATGAATGGGATGATTCACGAGCATCACATTATTACTGAAGGTGCATCTCTAATATAGCTCAACCAACGTTATCCAGAACAACCGGCGCTGGGCTTGCTCGAGCGTGGAGCGCGGCTACAGCCCGTCGGAGGCGCGCGAGGTCCGCGGCATCGCGTCCTTCCACCACCCCGGCGGGTTCGCGCGCGGGTACGTGCGGATGACGCAGCTCGTGCACAACGACGGCAGCACCAGCGACACGGTCGTGGAGGTCAAGTTGAGGCACCCCGGGGTCAGGGATACCAATCTGGTAAGTCGTATGGCGGTATAAGTGTCGCAACGGACTGGGGGCGATCCTAGTGACACCCAGACCAGGACGAATTACGAAGTGAGAATTTACGAAAACTACAGCAATATGTTAGCTTAGTTTTTATCCTATACGCTCAGTGACAAATATTCATGTTTAAATAAATAATACCTAAATATCGCCAGACTGACACACTAACTATGTCCCAAACTAAGCAACGCTTGCACTATGGGTACCGTACAATGGACTGGAGGCTATCCCAGTGACACCCAGACCTGGGCAAATTAAGAAACGGCATTTCCGTAATTTGCCCCGGTAGGAATCGAACCCGCAACCACTATGTGCAGTGAGCGGAGCGGCCTACGCTCGAACCACTGCGCCAAGAGGTCGTCAAATGTCGATGTTTGCATCTTAATTCATGTCTCTGGAAGGGTTGTATGGGCACATAGGTCCAACATGGAAGTCATGGAACCCTTGAGATATGTTTAATGTTACGGCGTCTGCTGGGAACAACGGGAATGGGACATAACCACAAAATGACCTTAGCAAGTGCATGAGGTGGGTCTACCGTAGGAAGGGTTATTGTTTTAAGGAGATTGTTTATGGTTGACAGACGCACCACCACAACTGGGCGATATTCGTGAACCCCGTCGGCGTGGACGCCGCGGTGAAGGTGACCAACACGCGCTGCGTGGCGGGCGGGTATCGCTGGAACCCCTACTTCACACAGCTCGCTGACCCACTTAATGTAAGGTTATTCACGGCCAGTTTCTTCATGGACAAGTCAAGTAAAAGCAACAGCTAAACACAGCTGAAATTGTGAAGTTAAAACAGTCAATGAAACATTTATTTTACTTTAAGGTATTACTTTAAATAAAGAAACTAGTCGTTAGCTAAGTACCTAAGTCATCAATTATCTGCTATCAGTAGAGTTATACAAGCTCTACTCTAATCTTTGCATGTGGTTCCGGGGTTTTTGTTTGACCCTTTATTAGCTGACTAAGATTGTCATTGTTTTGCCAATTATTTTATTGTTTTGATGATCATGTTTTGGCGGATATGATCATCGCCGTCACGATTATCATGAAGATTAGGTAGGAAGCGTAGTTTAAAAAAAAAATAGAATAGTGTAATAATTGTCTCGTAATTTGTGTTTCTGTTTTTGTATAGCACGACCTGTACAATCAAGAGTGCGGGGCTGACAACCCGCTGCGTTGTGACGTGGGTGACCTAACTGCAAGAATGGGGACTATAGGTAAGTTTTATGAAATATGTTTAATACTAATAGCCTTATAGCTATACCTACGTACTTCGTATATTGGGCTGGGGGTAAGAATGCCACCTGTATCACTGTAGAGTAGCCTCCTCTAAGCGCGAGAACAAGCAGACTTTGAATTATTATATTGGATCTTATAATATGAAGAAACGCGGGTGCAGACTGGTGCTTCTCTTCATACCACATTAGGGAATACATGTGTCATGGTGCTTCCTTCTCCAGATATTGGCGGAGACCGTCAAGTATTCATGGACAGCAACTTCCCGCTGGAGGGCACAGTGAGCGCCATGGGCAGGTCCATCGTCATCTTCGGCCCCGAGCGCAGCAGCGAGAGGTTCGCCTGCGCCAACATCGAGCCCGATAAGGACATCATCAAATACGTCAATGTTATGAAACCGCCAAGATTTGTGCTGTAAGTTTGTTTATCAGGATATTTTCAATGGATTTGCAGGATTTTAATGGCACCAGGCATTTTAAAAGGATCCTTGCAGTAAACAAACTTTTTCGTATGTTATGTTGGCTTCTTCCTTTTACATAACGATACAATTATCTACTTCGTTAATAGAATTAATAAACGAATATTGACTGGTGTAGTGGTTTAAGTATAGGCCGTTCGGCTCTCTAATTAGTACACAGTATCTTTCAGGTATTTTAATAACACAAGCATTGTTTAGTTTGTGTCTAGACAATTTTGGTTTTCTGGTGATTGTTGCTTTCTAGTGCTGTTATACTAGGTGAAACAGAAAAGGTATAGAATTTTTTTTGCAACTTATCTTTGTAAATCTAAAACCATTGGCTTTGTGGGACAGTTGGAGTACTAAAGGTTTTGTAGACTTGTGAAATCTGTCAGCAGCTGTATTCCTGTAACACCTTTTGTATTTCATATTGCCTCCAAAGCTGATAGTTTTAGAATGACAAAGTTAAGGTTTGAATAAAAAGTGTACCCTTTCTGTTTCAGCCTGAATTAATACTTGTTTAATACTTGTATAATAATGATCTGTTCTATAGCGGTTTGTTCTTGTCGGACGTGCGGCGCATCATGGGCGTGCCGGAGTGGATGGTGAGCGTCGACTCGCGGCGCACGCGCATCCTACATCGCGGCTCCTGCATCCAGATCTTGCTCCACTTCACTGGCCCACACGCCAATAGACTCGAATTAGACTTTACTAGGTAAGTTCTCATATAATTGATATAACAGTAAAGTAAAACTAAATTACTGCGTAATGAAAGACAATTAAATTTCTAATGAAAAATGTATGTATGAGCAACTGATCACTGCGTCATCAGTCAGTCATCAGACAATTCTCAGTACGTCAGCCATTCGACCGCTTGGCGCAGTGGTTCGAGCGTAGACCGCGCGGCTCACTGCACCTGGTGGTTGCCGGTTCTATTCCCGCCGGGGCGAATTTCGGAAATTCCCTTTTCGTAATTTGCCCATATCTGCGTCACAGGTGTCACAGCGATCGCCCCAAGTCCATTGTACGGTACCCATAGTACAAGCGTTGCTTAGTTTGGGACCATACACTATTATTATTAGTCATCATACTAATATTATAAAGAGGAAAACTTTGTTTGTTTGATTGTAATGAATAGGCTCCGAAACTACTGAACCGATTTGAAAAATTCTTTCACTGTTGGGAAGCTACACTATCCCCGGGTGACATAGGCTATAATATATTTTCAAAAAAATTAGGGATCCTTACTAAAACTCGCATAATGCTACCGCAATGTACCCGTGCGAAGCCGGGGCGGGCCGCTAGTCACTTATAAGGAGATTAATTCACATTCAATATAACTTATACATGATAATACTTTTGCCTCTCATACCACATGCCTTTTCTTACCAGGTTATTAGCGTCAGGGCGGCTGGACTCTCCCAGCATCTTCATCCCAGGGTTCGTGAACACCAAGAGAAAGACGACGACTTCGTACCGACCGTGTGGGGTCACTGACCCTAATGAGAGGAAGAGTAAGTCGCTTCTCTACATATAGCGTTATAACTCTTACCGTAATAATGGTCAGCGTATTGTCTAAATACCCGAATGTTTCATTAAGGTGTACCGCAAGGGTTAATTTTAGGTCCACTTTTATTCTGAGTCTTGCATATTATATGATTTTAGTTGTGTTAGGTAACGTAATTAACTAACGCAAATTCTTTGTACTTGTGCGTTCTGATTAATTGCCCTTGATTTAATTATTATTTGTTATAACTTAATCGCCTAGCACTCTTTTTATTATAATTAAAAATTAAAAGGAGAGTGGTTGATGTTTAAACAAAACAATCTTTAAAAAATATATATTGTCAGATTGATTGGAACGGAAAAGAGGAAATGTAAATAATTGTGATGATGGGATTAATTTCATTATTAAACTAGTATATTCGTGTTAATAAAGTTAATATTATATGTAGTGTAGACAACTGGCTTTGATTACCCAATACCTACCCCTTGTACAACAGTTGTTTGTTATTTAAAGGTGATGAATATTATTGTATTATTCTCAGGCAACAGTATCTTCTACATACCCAACCCGTCAGCGGCGCCGCGGGTGTCGCCGCCCGCGCCGGCTGTCGCGTGTACACTCATATTCCTGCATCTTGTGATACTCTATTTATTATAGATATATTTATACCAAATTGTACATAGAATTAAACAACATTGTTATATCTATTGTTTAATTTTTACATACCGTGACGACTTGGAAGTCACAGACATTGAAAACAGTTGAACATATTTGGAACTTTTCCATAGGTGTCGAAACGCTTCCTAGTAGCGTCAGGACGCTTCTTTATAGAAGCGTCCTGACTTTACGTTGCGTCGCTTTTATAACCGTCGCAACTTGACTCTGCAAACGTAAAAGTCCTATTCCATTATGCATGTTTTCCGCCAGTCGCATTTCATATGTATACTAGCTTAGCCCGCAACTTCGTCCGCGTGAAATTTGACTTAACAAAAAAGCCCGCTCCCGCGTTCTGAGCGCGACAGAACCCATTTTGTTTAATTTAGTTTTTCTAAAATAAAAGATGCCTAAGTTACTGCTTATAACATCAGCTATCTACCAATGAAAGTCCCGTCAAAATCGGTCCAGCCGTTTCGGAGATACTCTTTGATTTCATGTGTTTTTATTTTTTAAGCGGAACCCTAATTATTTTTTCTAAAACTAAAGTAGCCTAAGTTACTCCTTATAACATCAGCTATCTGCCAGTGAAAGTCCCGTCAAAATCGGTCCAGCCGTTTCGGAGTTTACCCGGAACAAACACACAGACAGACAGTCAGAAAGACAGACAGACGGACAGACAGACAGACAGAAAAAAAAAATTAATCGCATTTTTGTTATAGGTGTCGTGTGTACTTTCATATGAATTTAGTGAAAAGGTGTTATTTTAATATTACAAACAGACACTCCAATTTTATTTATTTGTATAGATTCACTGAAAGACGTCGAGAATGTCGGTATGCTGCGTACTTATTAGGTATGTTATTGTACTATAAATATTACTGCTTGAAGCTCACAGTATGATAGTATATATGTGTGTAATCACACATTATGATTAGTGTCTTGATTGATTGATGATTGACAGTTTGACCACAGTCGAAGGCTGCGTCTTCCGTACCAAAATAATTTCACCCTTGGGGCATCTCTTACAGGACTATAATAGAGGGACAACATATCTAGGCTTTATAAATCCATCTAGTATCCACATAACCAATGCCTAGGACTAGGACACAGTTCACTGGGAAAATCGTTACAGCTCCTATTTATAACTTGTGCAGTCACCCCGCATGCGCGAACACCCGGATCAATATCCCCTTGTCCTCCCGTGCCCGGACCGACCTCAGTGTTGCCTCCGACCTTTCAACATGCGGTATAAAGTTCGATTGATTTTTATCTTTCTTTTGTATTCAGTTGAAGCAAATTTGGAAGGACCTTTTCTCTTTTTCGGACCAAAATCTTTGGAGAAATACAAACGCCCAGTTTTGAAATTCTTGGATCAAGATGATCTGATGAAGATCTATGGGGAGCAAGCGGCGATAGTGGTGTTCAATAACCAGGATTCTGTGCCGCTGTCCAGCGGGTACTTCCCGCGGCTGAGGAAGATGCTGGAGGGTCAGGTTACGCTGGTTCTTCCGCAAGACTTTTTGGATGTTCATCCGGATTATATCAGTAATGAGACGCAGGTGAGGGGGATTTTTTTTGTTTGTAACTATTTTATAATATTTGCGTGTCCACATCGTAGGGGGAAATTTTAAGGGAGTGGAAACTAGGAGAGGGAACAAAAAGATATACGCCATATTGAAAAAATGAATACATAAAACTAAGAACTATTGTTGTCCCCAAAGCTCAGGCTGGGATTATGAGCGAGTTACTTATACCATTAATTAGATGGCGCTTAAGTGCAGAACGTAATCAATTTCAAATATATTTTAAACAAACTGACGTAAAACAAACAAACCAACGATGTTCTAGATGCTGACCCTGCAAGGACCCTGGTCGGAGCGCGACGCGCAGATGACCGAGACATTCGCGAGACTGCAGGATATCTACGGAGCTGGCAGAGTCCTGGGGATACTAGGTACGTTACATAATCAAACATAAATCATCACATTATGACAGAACAACTAAGAAAAATGCAAAATGCACTCATATATCATATTCAAATATGTATATATAATTTCACTTATATTCTTGTACAGGCAATTCGGTATCCCAGGGTCAGTCGTCCGACTACATCGACAACGAGGTGTGGTCCCGCGCGCGGCGGCAGGCGGCCGACGAGACCACCACCACCAGCACCGCAGCCCCGGAGGAGGAGAGGCCCCCGCGGGCGACGCAGAAGTTCGCGCTTTATAATGCTACTGGTAGGTCTGAAGAATGTTGCAACAAGTCCGAAGATAATTGATATTAATAAATATCGCCAGACGAACACACCCGCTGTATGGTCCCAAACTAAGCATCGCTTGTACTATGGGTACCGCACAATGGACTGGGGGCGATCCCAGTGACACCCAGACCAGGGCAAATTCCGATAAGGCCATTTCCGAAATTTATCCTGACGAGAATCGATCCCGCAACCATCCGGTGTAGTGAGCCGAGTGGCCTACGCTCGAACCACTGCGCCAAGCGTATGCCACTCATATACGTGAGAATATGTGCTTTGTTGTGTTATTGTTTCTTCAGTGGCGAAACTTGTTTCGGTGGCAGAACAAAACATGTTTCTGTTTGAATGTTTTGACAGCACGAATCATGTTTTCAGAAACATATTTTAAGAAGTTAAAGAGACTAACTCTCTAAACAAATTATAACACTAAAAAATATTAACATATCTGTCAAACCATAGGTCCACCAGGAAAAGGTGGTCTCCTCTACTCCTCCGGCTGGCCGGAGCTCCGCAGAACCAACGGCACCACCCTAGTCCTGAGCACGCCGGTCGGGGAGCAGACCATCAAGCCCACCAGACTCTACACCATGCTGGTTGTCAAATTCCTGGACCGGGACAATAGGGTTGGTTTCGTTTACGAGGCTCGATATGTACTACATTTAGACTTAGTATGGTCCATTTAATTCCTTACTGTATTGGTATAATATAATCTGCTTTCGTCCAGCGAGTAAGGCATTTCAGTCTGGTTATAAAATTGTGTTAGGGCTTTTAACTGATAACATTTTTTTGTCTGCAGTAATTAGTATACTCAGTGGCGGATTTATACATTTATAAGGTATAAAGTTATTGCCGCCCTTGCCTATACAATTGTCATGTCCTAGATTATTTTTACAATCCAAAAATTTCGTTGAAATTGTACGTAAAATAATTTCTAGGTCTATTTTTGACCTAATCAAAACATCAGAAAACCGTCATACAGAAATCTAATTGATTTCTACCTATGAAGTTGCAAAATAAAAATCGGTTCCCAAATTTGCCGCCCTAGGCTCCAGCCTACTCAGCCTGCTGGTAAATCCGCCAGTGAGTATACTGCAGTCATCATAGGTTCTACGTAAAATCCTCAACCGTGTCATCTTCCAGATAACACTAGAGTTCAGCTTCAAGCAGTCAGGTGGGTGGTGGACGGCCGTCGGGGTGGAGGTGAAGTTCGGGCGGGAGACCACCGGGCTGAGCCTGACGGCGCCCGCGCCGCCGGACGCGCCCTCCGCCGTGCTGGGCAGATCCTATCATTGTTCACTGCCGCTCGTATACTCTTCGGAGGAGGCCACGCTGACTTTGCCTAATGTACAGGTATGTAGTAATAACAGTATTTTTAAATTACACAGATTTTTTAGACAAAAAACTAATTTATTTTTTTGTATTGAACTAAGTAGATAATTATGTAAATAATGATATAATATATTTTTTTTGTACACAGATGCAAATGTTTATGGAGAATACAGAAAAATTCGCTGATGCTTTCGACTGTATAGGCTTCACTACAGTGCCAATTTGGTGAGTGTGTTATTGGATTTTGGTTATCAATAATTGTGAACTTTAATTATAAGCTGGTATGTTTTAGATTCCCATTATTATAAAAACCTAAAATTAATAATATTGCTGTATTTTCTAGGTCTGGTCTGATGGTGTCGTTCATTATGCTGCTCGGCTTGGGCGCCTCACTGTCGATGATCCTGGACATCAAGACCATGGACCGCTTCGAAACCAACAGGAGCAAGCAGCTGACTATCACTGTTAGCGAGTAAACCAGAGTAAAGGACAATGACAATAAACTAACTTATAACTGGTTTTGTTATCAGTTATGTCTATATCAGAAGGATAATCCAGAAAAATTACGAAACTAAAGTTACGATCCAATTTATAACGTTTTCGGATCTGCTCAACGGCTGTTATTGCGACCTCAAAGATTATTTATCGTAGCTTTCATTGTATAAGCTACTTTGATGTCGGGGTTTTGGGACCGCCGAAGGCCTTCGACATGGCTCACCTGTTATAACTAGACCATCAGTTTAACCTTGTTTCCATGCTGGCCTGGGAACGAAAGAAAAACATAGAATGTTGCCAGCTGCTTATCATCCCGCGCAAGTCGTAAAAGGCGACTAAGGGAGACAGGGTCGCTGACGCACGGGGACGCGGCCCAGCAAGCCGCCACCTCACAGGGCGCCGCCAACATCCTCATGCCCTGCCCTTGCTAGCAGGCCTTCAGGAGATACCAGTATATTCTGAAGGCCTGCTTTAGAAATATTTTTATATAAACTATTTAATCACAGCATATAAAGCCGGGACAACGTTTAGAATATAATAATATTAGGTGATAATACTAGAGGTTTTCTATGTCTTCTTTCCTGTCCTTCTGTGTGTTAGAGCAAGTGATAGCGTTAAGATATAATGTAGTAATATGACAGACCTGACGTTAAGTATTTAGATGTAAGTGTAAATAATAGCGTAAACAACTGATCGTGTACATTGAGTATGTTAAGGTTGTTGTTACAAGGTTATCCGTAAATTATTATTGTAATTACATCTTCTTGAAATTTACAGATGTATTTTAATTTTACTGTCACTCACCTAAAAGTTTTAAAGGTGTGTAAATTTCATACATTTTAGCTGCGATTCCATAGTAAAAAGCTTTGAAGAACAATTTGTATTTGAAGCCACTCCACATTATATCAGCCTTACCTGTGAACGCGTTCTTGCGAATAAGGATTATGAACCTCGTAATTGTATTGTAGAAAGCAGTCTTTCTACTGGCCCACATTATTATTATGTCGTCGGAAGCATGGTGTTCAATTTAATAATGCAAAGTGACAATGATGCTGATTCTGTTGGTAGGTACCCAAACTGACCTGGACTAATCTAAATCTTAAATTTCTTCATGATTAGTAATAATCCTACAAACAGATAGTAGTGATGACACAAAACAACAAAACATCTTTCAAAACAACAGCGAAAGTGGTTGGATGCAAGTGTGATGAATTATGACCCCTAAGTCGCGACGATAAGACCTGTTCCCTATACGAGGTTAATGGTTTTGATTAGATTTGGTTCAAGTTGTGGAAGATAGCGGATTACTATGGTTGCACCACGATAGATCAGTGACTGAAATACAAATTTTGAGGATTACTTGAGATATTCCTTAAGGTAATCTCTGTTGAGGTTGAGTCGAGGGAAGGTTAAGGAACCGTTTCAGAATATGTTATAATTAACATCTATGTTAGGACTACTCGATTTCTACTAGAAAATCTGTCAACTGGCCAACGCAGACAACCGGTAGTTTCCTTAGTTGTGTCTCTGGTGAAAGACAACATTAACTCAATTTGATTTCCTAAAATAATCTTGGTGTCAGCTGCTAAAGTCTGCTTGACTGAAAGACTGACTGAAGATTATTTTGATATCTACAGCAGGGTTACCGTCTTTGTAATTTCAGTGGGTACATCAACGCAAGAGCATTTGGAGCGTGGTCCATCACGCTTGTCCAGGTTAATGGACTTGACATCCTTCTAAGGACATGTAGGTTTCCTTTCTCACGATGTTAAACGAGTTAACTCTTGGTACTCCTTGCAAGTTTTTATCACCGCTTCGTTTATAATTATATACTGGTCGAAACATCTTCTTGTTTCTGCTATTGATAGACTTTCACTTATTAGCCGGCGGCCGCCCCGCGCCCCTGCCCCCCTGCGCCCCGGCCCCCCTGCGCCCGCGCCGCCACCTCGGTGATTATTCTAATTTTATCGGAAACACTCACCTCGCGGCACACATCACGTGACCCACTGCTGGGAAGATAATATTGTAAACACATTCCTGATTGCAATACGAATTTGAAAGTGAAAACCTACAATTAACAGACACGTGACGAAATCTCAGAAACTATGAAACTTACCGAATTGCAGGTCTATAACTTGCAATTCGGTAAGCGTTTTCCTTTCGGTAAATAGGTGTTCTTAGCTTTTACAAAGGTGGTTTATAATACAGTATTTTGTAAGCTTGCTATATATTATATAAATACTTACTCAATGTTAGATAAATTATCAACATCTGCAACGAATTTAGAATGCTGCTTCCATTGAGAAAAGCCGGCGACAAACTCGGGTCAGTGTTTTCAAAACGAAAACATTGTATATTCCCCGGAACGTTATGACAGCAGGCAACACCATTATCACAATACTGTTGAATATAAGTATAAGTAAGTAGTTAGTATAAGTAAAGTTATTAAAGTCTTAAGAGTACCTACTACCTGCCTTCCTATTCTAATCACACTCGCGCTATGAACTAGCTTTTCCTACTCAAATGAACTGAAGGCACGTACATTGCAAGTGTATGTAACTGTAGTTTCAATGATTCGTGATGAGATAACGATAAGCGCATGTGAACACCGGTGAGCAGCGCGCGTGCATCATGCGGACATGATGCCAGTTAGGGTAATGATACATCGAAGTTTGTAAACCGCTTGGGGCAGTGGTTCGAGCGTAGGCCGCTCGGCTTACTGCACATGGTGCTTGTGAGTTCGATCCCGACGGCGCAAATTTCAAAAATGTCCATTTCGTAATTTGCTCTGGTCAGGGTGTCATTGGCTTCGCTCTCAGTCCATTTTACGGTACGGTACCCATAGTACAAGCATTGCTTAGTTTGGGACCATACATTTGGTGTGTTCGTCTGGCGATATTTATAATTATTTTGAATGCATTTTTTTCCTCGGCTTCTACACCGGCTTACACGTCCACGGTCCACGGGCCTAATCCAAGTGTACACCAGGTTGTGTAGTATTTACGAGTGTCGTTGGTTGAGATTCAGGTTGAGCGCTTAATTCTTAGCTGTGGTAAGGGTCAGCATGCTTAGTTGGGCAGTGTGTGAAGTGGTGTGTGTGAGTGGTGTGGCATTAGTTCGTTGTATATTGGTATGAATGTTATCTTGTTTTGTCTCAAAGGAATTTTCTTACTATACGGCACGTATTCAAAATTGCTGCTTTTTGCAGAACGGAATATATGTTGGGTGATAGGTTGAGGGTTTGAAGCGAATGGAGTGCTGTTAAGGGATTACTCCCGTTGTAGGGAGGACTATTTGAACTATTGTGACTTTTTGGAGATGCCAGAGTCAGGCAATTTAATCTTTTAATTCAATGTATTTGGAGAGTCGCGACGCCTCTAATCGTCAGAAATGGAAGCACATCGCCTGGAGAGCCACCCTCGGAAATGCTAAGGCCTCACCAAACCTTCCACCATATACCTCGTCAGCGCAACCACGACCACTCTGACAAGAGTGCCCGACTAAGAAGAAGAAGATTTGGAGAGTTTTTCAGCTATTGTTGTTTGTAAGTTATGAGTGTTAGGGATTGCAATGTTATTAATATTATGTCTCAGGCTTGAGATCGATTTATTAATACGAGCTCTATTTCCGAAGACGCTAATTACATCTTCCAGCTAAACAGAAGCTATGAATGATTATGGAAATTAATCTATCAAGTATAACATTCATCATAATAAGAAAACACCGTTTTTGCCAACTTTACCAACTGCACTTGACAGCTGTCACCGCGAGATTGACAGCGATTGAATGAAGTAGCGGTTAGTGACCATCTGGTGACAATTTGAGTAATATGGTTTTAAATTAGCGATTACACTTATCAGTCTCTACTATTTTACGTTTGCTAATCGCTAGCGTGTGGGTACGTAAAATATAATTTCTTAGTGGCTTTATCGGTCACATGAGAAACTAACAATTTGACATATAATTTTACGTAGGCGGTAGCCAATAGCGACTCCTAGCGAATTCATGGTAGAGCTACTGATGTTCGGAAAAGGACATTCATTATGAGTTTTAAAACATGTATGTAATGATTCTGTTCGAATACAAAACACTGGAATAAATCCTTCTAGTATTCGAAACGTGTGAATAGGACAGATATATTTTTACTTCTGTGCCAAATTTATTTCCTATTGATTGGACGGTCACAGAATCGGCATCAATGGCGAACTAATTTGCAGTAGATGATCGTGGGAGTTAGAACTTTTTACGTTTGTAATGATACCCCATCATTATCGGTATAAAACATAACAATAATATCACAGTATCATGGGATTTATAGCAATTACTGAGCAATGCATTGTGAAAGCCATGGTTGATGAGCCACCGCGTGCCATCTGATGATGGGAGATTTGTACCCGTCTTTACCATAGTATAAACCAGTTCAAGTCTAGAAGATGCATTTTCTCTTCTTAGTTTGTACTTATTGCTGTTAGTCTCGGATATCTTGATTTGGCTTATAACCTATATTCATTCGCAGTTTTGTTATCGACTCTCTGTAACCCAAATATTGAGTCTAAAAGGAACCTAATTTTGTACTGCAACAAAGTAACAATTACTTTATTTTAAATTATGTTGTATCAAGAGTATTTGTCTTTGATATTACTAGAGGTAGAGGCAGTGGTTTCTAGCAAGAACAATATTTTTAGTGTTTATTGTTACTAAAAAGGTTAAACCAAACTAAATGACTGTTAAGATAATTGAATCTGATCTGATCAATCATCGGATCAAAAACAATCTCGCAAAAACAAAACGCAAAACAAACAGTGAAAGTTGTCACACATACACCGCCACATACCCCCACACCCGCATATGTATGTACACGTACAGTAACACACAGCCGCACACACACTCGCGTGTATACTTACACACAGTGACACGCGACAATTAATTATAATAATAAATCTGCATAGCGGTGAAAGGAACAGATTGATTTCCGATAAGCTGTCGCGAGGTGGTGGTGGTGGGTACACATGATTTAATAAAAAGGACAGACCGCAATCCACATACAAACCCATAAACCTTAACTTTGAACTTGTCAAAGTGCAATAAGATACAATTACAACAAAGCAATAAAACAGAATTTTTCACAAGTTGCTGTCTCTCCTTCTTAGTTCACACGAGAGAGAGAGAGCGATGAAACAAAACCGAAGTATCTCACATTTTGTCTTGTCGCAGCCAACTATACTTGGGCTGTACAGCATATAAAGCGTTATGATATGATAAAGAAGTCGTAGTACTTTTTGAAACGGCATACAATTTTTATTTATTCAGTTTAAAATCCTATGTAAATGTCCTCCAAAGAAAACCAACATGGCCACCCTATTAAATACTCAACGCCAATAAACGGTGTTTATCAGCGAATCTATAGTGTTTGGCAAAATAACATCAAGGAGTAGCAGAGCGGGCAGACAGAGCCAGCTTGGCTTGCACAAGCTGGTTCAAGAGATGTAGGTGTACGATCAATTCAACATTTCATTATTTTAGCGGAAAAGGGAATTTTATTTATTTATTTACTATTAGCTATTTAGTGGCAATGGTGTTGCCTGCTCATATTATTTTTTATGCTGTTCCTGAGAATGTACACCATCTTTCATTCATTGAAAAGAGTAACCATTGAGTTTCTTGCCGGCTCTTCTCAGTGAAAGCAGCATTCCGAACCGGTGGTAGATTCTGACTATTCATAAATGCTTTGTTGGCTTACATGAATAAAAACAATTTTGAGTTTGAGTTTGAGTTTAATTTTAGAAGATCTTCTAGCCAGGCGGGTGTTATGTCTGGCGGGGCGGCCGCTATGCCCCGCTGGTTATAATAGTGACGATGCTTGCGAGTCTCAATATCGTGATTCAGTTTTTCTATCAAGAATCCGTACAATGTATTGAGGCGCCGCATTTAGCGCCATCTGTCCGTCTCTGTCGGCGTCGTGAATGTGAGGTCGCCACAATTATTTAAGGTGGTAATGCCAAGCTATAGCCAATGGATTAAGTACAGCTCATATTCGGGCTGGCTCTAGTGGGTAGTACCACCCTCTCACAGAAGTTCCGCGGAAAGTAGCTATTATAGCTGCTTTTCGTACGATGAGTGACAGAGCCGGAAACGCAAGCTCTCGCACATTCCCCTCCCACTGTCCTTATGGTCGGCACCGTGCAAGCAATGCCTTTGGTATTGCAAGCATCTATAGGCTACAATAACTGCTTAAGATTGTACGGCTGCAGACCGTACGCATGTTTACCTACTGTGTTATAAAAAAAAACAAAATTTAAATAGTGTCTGTCCGCTAAAGGAAATGGTTATCGTGAATTCACCAATCGGGCCCAATGGAAGACCAGCGCTGGTTCTTGTCAACCAGACATGCTGAATTGGGTCCGTCTGTGGCGAGCAGAATTTTTAATTATTTTTATTTCCTTTTTTTATATATATTATTTTATTCAATCTGCTAGTCACAGTAAAGTTTTTCTTTCTTTCTTTTCTTTCTTTATAGAAGATAAACATTAAATATAGTGACTATGGAAGATAAGGATGGATTAGTGTTCAGATAAAAGGAGATTTGTCGATTGATAAAATACTCAAAATATATATTAGTTTTTTAGGTGACGGGGTTTTAAAAGGTTAGAGGATACTTATTTACTTTCTGTAAACCCTTGATTGGACTAAATAAATATTAACACTTATTTACGTTGGTGTTTCTATCTTTTGAAATAAAGTTATAATGACAACAGCATTAGTTATTAGTCTATACGAACGAGAGGACACACGCATCCGTATCAACACAAACTAGCCTTTAGAGAGGTTAGAAGAGTGTAATATTCTAAGACAGCCCACTTGTACTTGCCAAACGAAACTTTTCTTGTAACAATTTCAGTACTACGTAAATATTTTCGCAGTGTTTGTGCGAATAACAATGTTTGACTACCAATTGGAATTGTCGTATTCGTTGGAAAGTTGATGGGTGTGCTGGCGCGGACGCGGTGATGCGCGCTGACGTGACGGAGACGCATCCCGCGTTCGATTTAAATTTTAGGGTTCCGTAGCAAGTGTTCGAGTCTTGTTGTGTTAAGTGTTACTTGCTTGTCAATTGCAACGTCTAATGATAGCCGATTGGTGTATGCACGCGTCTTGCGGGCGCCAGGCCCTGTGTTTAAACCCCGGTTCGCACCTCTGGGTTTTACGAAATCTATGTGCGAATCATAATTTCTATATGATTATCACTAGCTTACGGTGAAGGAAAACATCGTGAGGAAATCTGCATGTCTTCGAAAATATAATCAATTTTCGAAAAGACATGTGCAATCCGCCAACCCGCACTGGGCCAGCGTGGTGGATTACGGCCCGAATCCCCCTCAGGGAAGGAAGGAAAAGGGCTAAATTATTATTGGAATATATTTTTATTATAATGTCCAATTCATACAATTATTAATCAAACGATTTGTGAAAATAATCTAGATCAGAATTGTAACGTACAGTTCAAAGTGCCTTGTAGTTTAGGACCATACAATTAGTGTGTTAATCTGGAATTATCATTTATTGTTGTAATTGAGCATTAAGTCTTTCAAATTACAAATTTTGACATCACCTTTCTTCATCGTGAAGATGACCGTGTCATAAAATGTAGTGAACCCTTTATATTTACTGTAACTCGCGGTTAAAATAATGATATAACCGTGGGTAACCGTCATGACTATTTAATGAAAGTTGTCTCCGTTAGGTAATGCGTTATCGACATACATCACTTTGTTCCTGGTCGAAGATTAAATTCGACGTTATCTAATGGATTTAATTGATCTTTGGAAGAATGGTTCATTCGATGTTTGAACAACCCTGGTGTCGGAGTTTTAAGGCCACTCGAAGACCTCCGACTTGACTTGAGGATTGTGTAATTCGGGACTGACAGAAAACTTGCTAGACCGGATCGGAATAACGAATTGTTTGGGGAATATTCTTCCGGTATACCAGTTTGTGAACGGTTTCATAGGTTAACAGTGGAAGCAGCATTCCGAACTTGTGATAGATACTGGCATTAGTACTGTGTTGGCCTAGATGAGCAAAACAAGAGGATTGTAGGTGAGCAGTATTAGAACCAATGTCAACCTAAGTTCATTGTCCGGTCGGCGCATCATTCCGGAACCTTTCTGCCCCGGCAGCCGGCGGTTCTATGTGCTAGTGTCAATGACATCTACAAATTAATGGTGTCTACTACGGAGTTTCGATGGACGTTTCCCCGCTACCGATTTAGTTATTACCATAACACGTTAGGAGAAATCGTCTGTTTCCGCACCCCACAGACATGGCAGTCAAGTGTATTACGTCTCGCTATTAGCACCTTGCCTTTCAATCTTATACAATAACCGACATGAAAAAATATACTCTATTACATGAATGTAAAGTTTAAAATACTTCGTTCAAATGATGAGAGGTTTAGCACCTTTTTAATGTTATGTTCGGTGTTCTATTGTCGAACTCACTCAAAGTTTTGTAGTCTTTATTACGAAGGTTGTAAGGTTAGAAATAGATTGTCGATGTGATGTGACATAACTGACCTTTACTAACCCAGAGTATGAGGGTACATTATTATTGGGCGTATTAAAAAAGCATTACTTTTTGTGGTATTAAAATTTTGACATAATGTTGCAGAAAAATGCTTGCGTAAAAATATGCATTACAATTTTATTTTGTTGTTAAAATTATGTAATGACTAATAATAAACAGTTACTTCATTTTTATTTGACCTCTTTGCTTTATATGAAGCCAGTGATGTCAATAATTAATTTGATGTGGTACAAAATAGTGTATAGTTACTTTAATAATCTGTGCTACAATTCGGACCAAAAAATAAAATAATCATTGGTAATCGATCCAGTCTTGCTGCCGGTCTAATAATAATTTAGGATAAATAGTTATAGTAGTAGTTTTATTTAAATTATTATTTGAGGGCAATGAGCACAAGTAAAAACCTTTCTTGTCTTTTCATCATCATGTTCTTTCATTTTTAACAATGATCCTGAATCGCTAAATATGAAGACAAACATCGTATGAAAACCAAATCGATAAATAGTAAAAAAGCTAGAACCAAACTTAGTATTTTTTCTAAACTTTTTGTAATCACAACAAAGAACCAGACAGATAGTAGTAAGTAAACGGTATTAAAAAGGATAAAGGGAAAATAGGACCTAAAAATAATTTAAGTACTTAATGCTTATTTTTCAGTGTACCTTTAGTGGATTTTTGGTATTCCATGCGGGGAATACACTCGTGATGGCGTATTACTGTCTGTTTGTCTGTCTGTTTGCCTGTCTGTACGAAGGTAAGGACTACCTAACGGACTGACAGGCAACTCCAGATGCCATCAGGCGCCTGGTCCCACGCTCGCGGCGATTCCACGCGAGATTATCGATTCAAATGCTTGTAAATATAAGTATTAGCCTTCAAATATGCATTAGCATTGGTTTGATCACTTGCCCGATTGTGTTGGAGAGGTGTTGTGTGTTTCAACAGTCTATGTAAATCGATCAAAATCGTAACTTATCTTTGTCAAATTACCCACGAACGTGAAATAATCTTGACATTATTATATTTTTATTGCATTATATTACGGTATTATTGTTCAAGTTATTTGTTATATTACCTGGACGCCCAAAGATGGTCACCGACGTCGCGGCAGACCAAGGCGAAGATGGTGCGACGATTTGAACACCTTTGCGGGTAAATCGTGGCCACAACAAGCCAAGGATAGGGACCTGTGGCGTAAAAAAGGGGAGGCCTTTGCCCAGCAGTGGGACATAAAATAGGCTAATAAAAAATAAAATTGAATTTACTTATTTTTTATACGTTAAGTTATGTTTATATATATATTTTTAATTTCGTTAGGTAGCTAAGTCAGTATACACTTTCATTTGCCTTTTTAATAATATTCATATTCACATTTTGCATTACTTTGTATTCTGTAGTTACCTGCTTTACGTATTAAATTTTAAGAAGAATCAGAGATCGAAGAGGTTGGTCCGCGAGTGATGCGCGTATTATAAGATAGCGGCGTTTAAATGTGCATTAGCTTCGGAAGT
Source organism: Notodonta ziczac (assembly GCA_918843915.1). Classification (NCBI taxonomy): domain Eukaryota; kingdom Metazoa; phylum Arthropoda; class Insecta; order Lepidoptera; family Notodontidae; genus Notodonta; species Notodonta ziczac. The sequence goes on along the minus strand of OU974060.1, from coordinate 8,830,775 downwards.
CATTACAGCATGTTATGTCGATGTTATGTACACGCGGGGTCAACACGCGGATATATCTTTATTCAGTCAGTCTTAAACAAAAACATTTGACTCAATTAACTAAACTTAAGTACTTATAACATTTTAAAAGCTCTACAACGATGTAGGATGAGGCTTGGTCTAATTATGTAGACTATTTTGTAGAATCGAATGTGAGTTTTGCGGCTCTACTATGAGTTTTACGCTCGCTACTGGATATCGTCTACGTTTATATTGGCATGGCAAATTGTAAACCACCTCTATCGGCCACTGGAGGAACTAAACATCACTACATAGTATAAAACAAAGTCGCTTCTCGCTGTCTGTATGCCCCTATGTATGCTTAGATCTTTAAAACTACGAATCGGATTTTGATGCGGTTTTCCTTAATAGATAGAGTGATTCAAGAGGAAGGTTTATATGTATAATACATGCATAATATAGTATAGAAACACTGGTAATTTTAGAGCCGTGCGAAGCCGGGGCGGGTGGCTAGTGCTGTATAAATATTTTTCATTACTCATACTTTGAAAGTAGGTCTGAAGTTGCCTGAGGAGCGGGTTGAAAGTTATACTTCTCCGGCCCGGGAGAATCGCTTTCAACTGACAGGTGTCAAATTATAAAAAAAAATAGTTCCATTTTCACATTGGATGGACACACTATGGAACCATGTTCAAACTTTTTCTACAGTCACTCAATTACAGCACGATGTAAAATTGAAATAACATAAAGTTAAGTATTAATTAAATAATATATATTTTTAAATGAATTAAGTAATTATAATTTAGTTTCAACAATTTCTTTAAAATAATACAACAGATTTGGGCAAAATATTTAAAGATGAAAATGAAAAATAATGGCTAAATAATGAAGTTAGCCGGCCAACGAAAAAAAACAAAATAGGCGGCAATCCGATCTTTTTTTTTCGAATTGTAGAGTATTGTTCATACTTCCTTGTATTATTTCTTTAGCCAATTCCTGTTTTTATTTTTACTTTCCTTGTATTCGTAATGAAAAGCACAGTGTTTACCTCGGGTGAAATACTTATTTTGTCCCTCGAAAAAATAAGTCACTTTCACCACTCGTGTAACAATGTACTATTACGTACACGCTAGCAGAGTGACTCCTAGTGAACGTATAAATAAACGGTGGACCCAACTAAAATATTAATCGGTTTTCCATGTTTCTTTTTTCGTATTTTCCGGTTTCTTCTTAAGTTTTTCGGTATTTGATTTAAAGTTATTGCGATTCATTTGTCACCAAAAATATAATTGTTATAATTATTTATTTATTTTCCCTTTTCAGCTACTTAGTAGGGATGTATAATATGTATATAATTACTGGTACTCTGTTCAGCAAGGGTAACGCCTTATCAGTACTTACAATCAGTATTTATTTAATAACTCATAAACCACCGGATTAAGGAACTCCAATTATTATGATTTACGATCAACTCACACTTGATAATTACCTACCTTACATTTTTACCTGAAGCACGCAAGATCAGCCTTGATTTGAGGTTGTGATGTGTATCGTTTGTTATATAACAACTTGAACGAAAACAAATAACAATATAACAGGAGATTGTAATGAAGAAACAATTGTTACTTAAAATTGGGGATTATTATTATATTTCCATGGACAGGTTAGTAGGTTAATCTAGAGGTTATTGGCTACATTTCATTTACAAAACAGTGTTAATAACAATGTTTTGAGCTATCAATACCATTATATTTAACTTTCTATGTTAACGGTTAATGCAATGTAGAAATAAATGGTTTTCATGTAGACGATTTTAGTTAAAACGTAAGGCTAAGCGTATGCTAACACGCAGGCCACGAAGTACATCTAAGCACTAGTTAGGTGAAACAGAAAGGGTATACTATTTTATTTTCAATTTTACTTTGTAAATATAAAACTATCGGCTTTGTGGGACAGTTGAAGTACTCAAACTCAAAATTGTTGCAAACAACAAAGCATTTTTGAATAGTCAGAATCTACCACCGGTTCGGAATGCTGCTTCCACTTAGAAGATCCTGCAAGAAACTCAATGGTTTTGTAGACTTATGAAATCTATCAACAACTGTATCCCTATAACACCTTTTGTTCTTCAAGTTTTCTCCAAAGCTGATAGTTTTGAAATGACAAAGTTAAGTTTTGAAAAAAAGTATACCCTTTTTGTTTCAACCTGTATATAATATAACTAGCTGAGCCCGCGACTTCGTCCGCGTGGAATTTAACTTAACAAAAACGCCCACCCGCTCCCGCGTTCTGAGCCCGCGCGGCAGGACCCATTTTCTAATATTTTGTTTTTGTAAAATAAAAGTAGTCTAAGTTACTCCCTATAACATCAGCTATCTGCCAGTGAAAGTCCCGTCAAAATCGGTCCAGCCGTTTCGGAGATTACCCGGAACAAACACACAGACAGACAGACAGACAAAAAAATTTGAAATTGCGTTTTCGCTGTGGGTATCGTATGTACTTTCATATGCATTTAGTGAAACGCTGTTATTTTGATATTACAAACAGACACTCCAATTTTATTTATTTGTATAGAAAATCTCGTGTCGAGGTGTTCGTGGTCGCCTTCCTCCGAAACGGCTGTACCAGTTTCCATAATTTTTTTAAGGTATATTTGGTATGAGAGAATCGTTCGAAAGTATATTTCATATGTTGACGCAGACATAAGGCACGAGCGAACGCTGCTACTTAACTTACAATATTAACATTTACTAAGGCTCAATCGAAAATATCATTACATTATTGAATTAAGACCTCATATAAATGAGTAATAAATATTTTTGGGTTACGTTCTCAGACATGCAGGTTTTTCCACGACCATTGTTAAAATATTGTACATAAATAAATATGTGAAGTAATTTATATAGGTAAGGGGCCATCCATAAATTACGTCACACGTTAAGAGGCGGGAGGGGGTCGACGAAGTGTCACATTGTGTGACATGGGGTAATTTGTGACATCACATTTTTTCAAATCACAATATTTTATATATAAGCATGACAACACTAAATTAAATGTAAAATTGCAAAATATGTGACATCACACTTGGTAGGGGGAGGGTTTCACAAATGTGACCAGCTGTGACAAGGACGGGGGAGGGGTCAAATCATGAAATTCGTGTGACGTAATTTATGGATGGCCCCTAGGTAGTAAAAGTATATAACGCGGAATAAGGAATTGCTTTCAGTTTAAAATTGACACTTTTTATTCAGTAACACCGGTGCGGAATGCTGCTTCCATTGGGAAGATCAGGCTAGAAACAATGGTTACCGCATTCAGTGGGACACAAAGGCATGTTTTATAAATAACGATCAATAATATCAACACGAAATAACAAAAACATCAATAGGAGTTCAATAAACAATTAGATCATCAATATAACAAACACGTTGTAACAAATAAATTTGACAAGTTAGTGATAAATAAATATGTGTATAAATTAATTGATAAAGCTCCCTCTGGAATATATTTTTTTGGAACTAATACCTCATGCACTAGTACTCAGAGACATAAAAGTAATTGGATTTCGTAAAGAGTTCAAGTATGGATAACTAGATGGCAGTATATTAACGTAGAATTTGAGATTATGTTTACTCATTAAATCGTTAAATAAAAACATATTAAGAACTACAGTATATTATATTTAATATAACTTATCATACATCAAAAAATATAAAAGACATATATATAAATAATAGATGCACATCTTCGCTAGACTGGTTTCTTAACGTAATTTTGATAGTTAGACTGTGGCAACTAACTAGCGTTCTTTCTTTTGGATTGTGTGACGTGGAGGACGGACGTACACAATTTTTTCTAATTAAATATCTTATTAATAATAATAAGGCGTATCAAAATGAAATTATTACGACCTCCCGACCCATCTAAAATGTGAGTACTGAAATATAAATTAAAATAATCAAATTGTAGTATTGTCAAATAAAACATCCACGCGGTCTCTAATGAAAATTTATTTCTTTGTTAACAGGGGTCGTTCGTTATACTTATAGTTATACATAAACTAAACATAAAAAACTTAATCATAATATAAAGTGATGTAAAATCCCGAGTTCATCAGGCATACCATGTGACGCATATCAGACAGGTACTTAACCAAACAGGACATACCTCAGCGTTCATATTGCCAATATGCGCAGCTGGCGCTGATGCGTACGAAGTGACCCTGAAGGTTTGTGAAGATTGTACCTAAGAGTAATCATGATGATGTGGCCGCATTAACGAAAGGAAACATAATAAATACTTGGACTCGGGAACCCTGCTGTTTCTTTTGTAGTACTTCAAGTACATACCCTGCACACATGTAAACTGCTGACTGAGCTGCTGGTGTGTAACTGTGTAAAGGTAGGAAAACACGTTACAATTGATCGCCCAACGTGATGCTTGGAGAATACTACAAGAAAAACTTAATTGAAGCTTGTTACAGTGCTAGTAATTAAGCATTTACTCTGTATAATTTAAAATAGTTAATAGTTTCTTAAGTAGGTCATTACTATTTGTGCAAAAGAATACAAATAGTAATATCTCATTGTATAGTAACTAATTCAAACTCTAATTTAGTAGGTTATCTTAATTGAATAAGAAACTGTAATTCTAATGTACTTAACTAATCATTAAACTTAATTAAACTTAATGTAATTAACTTTACAAATAATATAGTATATGTACTAACTCTTATGATTGTATACCATCATTTAACATACTAAATATGGATAGAATCACTTGGATAGATTGTCTCCGTAAGGAGGAACTTGTTTATGAACTTAAATATCATGGTGTTTCAGTTGACGACAAAGCAACCAGGGATGTTCTGCGTAAGCGTTACCGCCAGCTGTGCAGGCTGATACGGCAAGGCACTGTCAGGCCAGAGGACTATCAACCGCCGACTCCAGCTGATGAGGTATGTCTTTGTTTGGAACCTGTAACTGAACTGATTGCGTCACATGGTAAACTGATCCCAGGAGACTTAACATTAAAAAGTATATTGGCTCGTGCTCAATACTACATTATATAAACTAGCTCGTTTGTTAAGTACATAATCAAATGAGTCACTTTAATTTAAAACTATTGATAAAAAAAAAACAATAAACTATTTTGTAATTCTAAAAATAACTTAACAATTTCATTATAAAATATGATGTGGGTATTCTACTAAAACAATTTCATGACATACCCACTGGCGCTCACTCTGGAATATTTAAAACGCATAAGCGATTGGCATTACATTATTTTTGGAAAAATATGTATAAGGATGTCAAAGACTATGTTAATAATTGTCAAGTATGTAAAGAATATAAACCGGTTAACACTTCTCGACCTGGATTAATGGGCAGTCCCAAACAAGTAAACAAACCGTTTGAAGCGATTTGTTTTGATTTATTAGGACCTTTCCCTGTATCTACGAAGCGAAACACTAATTTACTAGTCTGCTCAGATTACTTTAGCAAATATGTTATGTTGTTTCCTATACGGAACGCAACAGGCAGTGCAATTTCAAAAATTATTGAAGAAAAAGTTTTCTTGGTGCATGGTATTCCAAAGTTTGTGTACGTAGACAATGGTCCTCAGTTCATTAGTAAACAATTTAGAGACTTGATGTTTAAATTTAATGTTCCCAACATTTATTACAACCCTAGGTATCATCCACAAGTTAATCAAGCGGAAAGAGCGATTAGGAATGTTTTGTATGCTATCTCTGCCTACGTTAAAAATAACCATAGGCAATGGGATGAGTATTTAAATGAAATACAATGTGCACTTAATACATCAGTAAATGAATCCACAAAATTTTCCCCATACTTTCTTGTCCATGGGCGTGAAATGTATACCGATGGAAATTTATACAATCATACAAACGAACCAATTCCGTATTCCTCTGTCTCCACAGATGATCCTAGGATACATGGTGAAAATTTAAAAGAACTTAAAAATATTTTTAAAAATGTCAGTAACAATTTAAAAATAGTACATGACAAAAATAAGAAACATTATGACTTTAGAAAAAGACCTTTAGAATTTAAAGTAGGTCAAATTGTTTACAAGCGTACTTTTCCAATATCGGACGCTAGTAAATATTTCACTTCTAAATTAGCTCCCAGATTTCAACGTTGTATAGTGTCTATTAAATATTCACCAGTAGTTTATGGCTTGAAGGACATACATGGGAAAGATTTAGGAAAATTTCATATTAAAGATATATTAAAACATGAAGACTTTCCGTCATAAATATGAACTGTGTTAGGTAAGTATGTAAGAACATGTAAATGAGATAAGTGTGTTAGATTTTTCCAAATTATCGATAAAAATAAAAATAAATAAGCAAGTAGGCAGTGAATGAATGTGAATGAATGTAAGGAATGCTATCATGGAAAATATTAGATGCAGTCTGTCATGAATTTAAAATATATTTACTAAAATCCATAGTATAAACATTCCATATTATTCTATTGGGTAAATGTTATACGATTTGGGCCTTCATGTCAAACATTTTCGTAGTTGCTTAGTTCATGGATATTTAATTGCCTTTACTTAATGCTAACTACATGTTTGTACTTAATTTTAGAATCCTTATGTGATTCTACTAATAAACCCACAGTATGAACATTCCATATTATTATATTGGTCTAATGTTATACGATTTGGTACCTAATGTCAAACATTTTCGTAGTTGCTTAGTTCTTGGATATTTAATTGCCATTACTTAATGCTAGCTACATGTTTGTACTTAATTGTAGAATCCTTAAATGATTCTACTCTAAACTTAAAATAAACTCATAGTATATACATTCCATATTTATATATTGGTTAAATGTTATACGACTTAAAACTTGAAATCAAACATTTATAACAGTTGCTTATTTCTTAGATATTTAATTGCTATGACTTAATGCTAACATCATGTTTGTACCTAATTTTAGAATCCTTATATGATTCTACTCAATACTTAAATTATAAACTGGATTCATGAATGTCTGAGTGTTTAAAAATCTTTTAATGCTTAAAATCCTTAACACTTGGAGTGCCTATGGTTATTTGTCAGTGTCTAGTAGGTACATGCTATACCTTACTACACTGTTTAGTTATTGAAACTTTAATTTAAAACTTAACTTAAAAAACTACATTGACTAGTTACTTAAAATAATTTTACTCAAATTAGTAACTGCTCTTTGTGAGACTTAATATAACATTAATTTAATTTAATTCATCTACTTAGTTATATCAACATACTTCTTCTAATTTTCCGTTAGGTAAAATTATGTTTGAAATGTATTTTTTTTCCGTCTTAATTTCTAAGCCTGTTAAAAAAAAATATTTTCATTACTGAAAACATTTTTTTTTGACCGAGGTAGGGTGTATTGTAACAAATAAATTTGACAAGTTAGTGATAAATAAATATGTGTATAAATTAATTGATAAAGCTCCCTCTGGAATATATTTTTTTGGAACTAATACCTCATGCACTAGTACTCAGAGACATAAAAGTAATTGGATTTCGTAAAGAGTTCAAGTATGGATAACTAGATGGCAGTATATTAACGTAGAATTTGAGATTATGTTTACTCATTAAATCGTTAAATAAAAACATATTAAGAACTACAGTATATTATATTTAATATAACTTATCATACATCAAAAAATATAAAAGACATATATATAAATAATAGATGCACATCTTCGCTAGACTGGTTTCTTAACGTAATTTTGATAGTTAGACTGTGGCAACTAACTAGCGTTCTTTCTTTTGGATTGTGTGACGTGGAGGACGGACGTACACAATTTTTTCTAATTAAATATCTTATTAATAATAATAAGGCGTATCAAAATGAAATTATTACGACCTCCCGACCCATCTAAAATGTGAGTACTGAAATATAAATTAAAATAATCAAATTGTAGTATTGTCAAATAAAACATCCACGCGGTCTCTAATGAAAATTTATTTCTTTGTTAACAGGGGTCGTTCGTTATACTTATAGTTATACATAAACTAAACATAAAAAACTTAATCATAATATAAAGTGATGTAAAATCCCGAGTTCATCAGGCATACCATGTGACGCATATCAGACAGGTACTTAACCAAACAGGACATACCTCAGCGTTCATATTGCCAATATGCGCAGCTGGCGCTGATGCGTACGAAGTGACCCTGAAGGTTTGTGAAGATTGTACCTAAGAGTAATCATGATGATGTGGCCGCATTAACGAAAGGAAACATAATAAATACTTGGACTCGGGAACCCTGCTGTTTCTTTTGTAGTACTTCAAGTACATACCCTGCACACATGTAAACTGCTGACTGAGCTGCTGGTGTGTAACTGTGTAAAGGTAGGAAAACACGTTACAACGTAGCTCCTTCCGTCGTGTTGCAATTGGACCGAACATGCCGATAGCGCCTGTCTGAATGCCACCCGTCCGGACGAACGCCCCCGGTGGGGATTCACCCGTCTCAACTACACCCGAACCCGACTCCCCCCGATGTAACTATTTGACCATTTTGCTTTTTACATATTTTTTATAAGATTATGTTGGTATTCTTAAAGTTTTGCGAGATAGAAGCCCGATTGTTTTATATTTCTAATTTGTTTATAACTATTTAATTGTTGTTTCTTTGTATTGTATTATTAGTGTAATTGGTTAATTAGACCGTTCTAATAAATAAATCATATTATTCCGACCTGAAATATCTCTGAAGGGTTTCAGCAAGATCCTGAGGTATCCTCTCCGGTTCTCAAACTTAAACGAGTACCTATAAGACTTAATTAATTTAGAAATTTAGTACTTTACTAGTCTGAACTGTATTTTAAATTAAGTTTGATTATTCTGGTTCCATTAGGTATTAATTTTAAAAAGGATTATAATTATTTTAAATACAGTCAACGATATCGAAGTCATCATGACTATAACCCCCGCTAAGCTCCGTTCATATTACACTGTGTGGTAATAGTGATAATAAATCATCTCTGGGCGAAGGCCTGAGAAAACTTACGGCGGCGGAAGCTACCGGCGCGGCCACCTGTTACTTTGAGGGACCACATCATGAAGTATGTGATAAGTAACAGAATGAGTCACGCTCGGGCGTGTAACTTTCCAGTCGTAATCGTTCCCGATTGCACTCAATTCCAATTTTAAGTATATTTGGCAAGCTGGTGTCTAGGCGTGATCAATTACATGGCTCTTACTCGTGCTTCATTCTTCTTTCGTGATGTTATGATATGCTACACCTAAAGATCAATACCTACTGAAGCTAAAATGTTTTATACCTTGTCTTTTAATTATCGTTGCCGAACAATATGAGAGAGATGGAATCTAGAAATGAACATAGTAGTCGAACATTGGTCGTTTTGTTCCTGTTTCATATACGTATGTCTTCAAAGAAATAATACATTCAACGGGTAATTTTAAGTGGATAATGGAACTGATTTGAAACATTCATCGCGGTTTAATAACTACAGAACTATACAAGTGCAAGTGATATAACCACCCTGCTTAGCCCGTTCTGTGTGTTATTACTTCTTCACGTGGACGGTGGTGTTAGTATTATAATTTCAAAACAAACAGCACTGGTAAATTAAATAAAACAATAAACAAAACAAATGTTCATCTCTCGCATGATACCATCCGAAAGCTTTCACGCTGCATTCTCCAGTCCACCCAATCGAAGTTCAGCATCACTCGCGACCCGGCCGGCGCGCGCGCCGCTCGTACCATCACATAGTGCCGTCCTACTTAACTTGCTGCCGCGGGGTTCTGTGCTCGTGGACAGTGCTCTACAGATTCTAGTGTTCTGTGTTGGTGTTTACACTGGATTTGTTTTGTATGCGTATTGTAAGTATCGATGAACAATTTGTGTATTTTTAGAGTAAGCAAATGGTGGTTGGTGTTTGATTAAAATCTATGGGATAAGAATCTAAGATTCCAAAAAGGCTCGCAAGTCGCAACCATCGATGCGAAGGGCTTACTCTTACTCTTTTTAAGAATATCATAGCGACTATGATCTACAAAGGGGTATTCACAAACATTCCAAGAAAACTGATCTCCTCTCTGGATAGGAACAGAGAAGTACAAACAATTTTCCATTTATAAGTTTAGGAAGGATTCGCAGTAAGGAAGAAGTAGGTTTTCTTTTTTAATCCCAGAGCAATTGAACGAGCAAGCATCAGAGTAGTACCATAATCAACTTTTTCTCTTTCCGTGATCATCATAGAGTCACTGCCCGGATATTTGTCGCTCCATCGACCGTCGCCGCGCCTCGATAGAGATCAAGGCTATGGATTTGGTTTCCGAGAGCGTGCCGGTTCATTATTACTGTAACTAACATCTTTTCTCGGGTATTTCTGGGTTTAACTTGAACCCCTGTCATCCCTGCGCGCTGCGCCGTAAGCGCCAAATCGTCATCTGGTGAAGCTGCGAGAGAATAATTATAAATTAAAAACTAAATTACTAAATATTTTGTCGCTATATCTCCCCAATACATAAAATGAAATATAAGTATTTATTTTAAGACGACAATAAAGTCTTACGTATAGTGAGAATCTACCACCGGTTCAGAATGCTGGTACTGAGAAGAGCCGGGGAAACAATGGTTACTCTTTTTTGAAAAGAAAAAAGTTGCTGTATATTCCCAGGAACGGCAGCGCAATGTGGGCTGCGAACACCACTCGAGACCATGATTTGAGAATCTAATCAAGATGATTATGCTGGCAGTTAAGCTGTTACTACTAAAGTGAATAGAAGTAAGAAAAAGATCCGAACATCCAGTCTGTATGAGCAGCTTTCTAGAATGACTGATGAAACTCGCTCTTCCCAACCAGTGGTGAAACTGGCACGCAGCCGGCTGGACGGGACGGCTTTCGTGTGTCCCTGTATGGTTTTAATCGCTTCTGGGTACCAAGATTATGTTGATCGATGTTGTCTATCAGGAGCAGTGATAGCCGATTGGTTAAGCACGCGTCTTGGCGGCACCAGGTCCTGGGTTTAAACCCAGCTCACACCTCTGGCTTTTTCAAAATCTATGTGCGAATCATAATTTCTATATGATGATCACTTGCTTACGGTGAAGGAAAACATTAAGAGGAAACCTGCATGTCTTATAATTAACCAATTTTCGAAAGACATGTAATATCCGCAGGGGCACTGGGGCAGTGTGGTGGAATACGGCCTGAATCCCCCTTCTAGTGAGGGGATACCCGTGCCCAGGAGTGGGACGTCAAAAGGGCTAAATTAAAAAAAAAAAAAATCCAGTATTGTGCCATATCCTGGGCATGGCTACCCTTAAAGCGAGAGGGATTCAGGGCATAATTCCATGATAGGAATCAATCAATATACTAATTAGCTCTTCAAGATGAAATATACAATATAGGCCGTGTGTGGCAGATGCAGGTGAACGAACTCTGATTACCATAAACTTAAAGCGAATCTTAACAATCGCACGACAGTTAGTCTTTACCTACAAATCCCATTCGGCCGTACTCCATAGCACGTCGTCACCTACTTAGCGAGCTAATCAGCCTATTCACACGGCCACAGTGCAACTAGAACAGTAAGTCAACACCGGAATAGTAATTACATAGAGTAAGATAAATAAGTTAACCCTTCTCATCGGCTCGTCACAAATTATAACTTGCGTAATCATACAACTATCTTGCGTAAAACTGATGATTTCACACAAAAAAAACACTCGTGGTTATGTGAACTACATTAGGTACTTATTATGTAGGTACTAATACGTATAATGACTGCATAGATTTTGTCTACAGCTTCACATGTAATTAGGAAAACTAAAAAATACAATTCGTCTATTAAAAAAATATTATCTTATATAACCCTACACCTACAGCAAAGTAAGGTGTTGTAAATTTAATGCATTTACCTTTGCAAAGTTATCTTAAGCTTCATATTTTATTCAATATTCACGCTACTTTTAATTATATACTTTTAAACTCGATTCCGTAGTTTAGTCCTGCTATAGATACTGTTAAAATTATAATAATATAGCTGTTATAGTAATAGTTAATAATTTCAAGGTCACTCTGTAGTTGTACTACTGTTCTACATACTACGCTGTGACGCTCATTAATCTTTCATTACGTTGCGCGTGTTAAAGGGCCGTTCCAGTAACGCAACTAGAAATTTAAAAGTATTTTTATATAGACTAATTTGGTTTATAATTTTAAAGGCTGCCAAGAGTAGTAGAGTAGTAGCCAAGAGTAGTAGAGTACATGTTGCCGTAAATTAAGCTCGATTTAGGTAATCAATCCACCGGATCTTTGTCTATTATTTCTTTTTTTTGCACATGTTACGGCATTGCTGGGTACAGGCAAAGGTCTCTCTCATTTTCATTCCTTCCTCGATAACGTGTGTCTATATTGCAAAATAAAACACGATGCTCATTTTCGTGACGACAATCTATCAGTCGTCTTCGAGGAACCGCACCTTAACTCATTCGCACATCATTTTGAATCTACTGTATCACGCCATGGGAGCGTAACGGGACAGACAGACACACAAACACAAATAAATGTCACGCGGTTGGGAAATATCGCGAGTCGCGAGAAACTGCGCGCGAGACGATGATGGGTCCATAAAAACTGTGCTTTAATTCTGTTTTTTTATGAAAGACATTGTAAGCAACACTTCTAGTGACAACGAGAGGCAAATTATTCGCTTTTGGCTAACGTAAGTTAGCTATAACCACGTGGCACATAGGTCATTACCCCTAGGCTAGCTCAACCTCAGAATGCTGACCTACAAATTCAATCGAAATGCGCGAAAAAGGAAAAATTATAGAGAACCAATAAGACGAGATGGGGACGATCACTCATTGCTGGGTGCTGCGTCGATAGTACGGTTACGACAAGATTGTGTGGTGCAAGTATTGAGATGCTGGAGACAATCTATCACATTTCGTTGGTCATTGACCTCTGCATTGTCAGTAGTACTGTGAATCGGCAAAAATTTCGACTCCACTGCCTGCTTGAAACATAATTGCGATCCATAGATGGTACTCTTCTTATTTTACATAATATGTTTTAATTGTCATAGCCAAGTAAAAAAGGGTACCTAGTGTGGAAGAGAAAATGGCAGAATTTTGCTCAGAAGTAGGAACGTCCTAAAGGCTGATAAGATAAAATTTTCTAATATTACCTACCCGTTTGTTTTTTATTTATCTTTCGTCGAGTTCCCACCATTTACGAAACGAATTCAGTTTTTTGTTCAATGGAGACTAACTCTGTAATGGTACCTACTTAAAAATATATTATTTGTAATCCTTCAGAATCCTGACATATATTATATGTATATGTTTTCGTTGAAAATACTTGTCAGATCGAGGGCGGTACCTATCGATTACCGATGTTAACTTTAACATTTTCAAACCGCCTCAGCCTATGGCTTGCGCTTGGAACCCAGTTACCACCTGTCACCATCATCGTGACATTGCTACGACGATACGAATTGAACAAACGAACAAACCGTTTTTATCTAAATGTTAATCTAATCTGTACTGTTATCCGATTTAACTGTTACAACTTGATGTCAGGCTTTTCGCTATTAATGTAGTAACATGATGATAGGTCCTATGCCTGAGGATAATCATTATGCTATTAAATAGTGATAATCCAATTCAAATTAGATTAGTAGTATTTGTGTGAAGATTGAACAATTTACGAAGATTAAAAAAATAATTTAATGTATTGGATTCAGAGATGTTGAAATAACCTATTGCATGTGTTTAAAGGGTTCCATGTCTGATATTTGGCATAATTCTATTTATTTATATTTTTGTACTCAAACTTTTATTAATACACACATATTTTTGGTGTATAAAATATTGTTTCTTAATAAATACCAAAAGAATAATTACGTACCTTTAAGTTCCCAAACAGGTCATATCTGATGATGTTAGCGGTCTCCCATCTGATAATTGGCCTCGCGGCGTTACTCAAAGCACGGATATATTATTTACCCAACTTATTGTCGATTGAGTGAGCATTATAGACACTTGCACTTTTCACAAACAGATCGTGGGCGGACGACCATGTCGGATCGTTTGTACAGTATTTTGTAAGTGCGTGTGAATGAAATGCAAAATTTTGAAGCTCTTTGGATAGGAGTCTTGGAGGGATACAAGTACATCCTGGTTCACAGTTACAAAATCAAGTGGAGGATGCTATAAAATTGCACAGAATTTTCCTTTATGACATATTATATTTTCATTATTTATTTACTCTCATTAAATAGAGTTATTTTCTTATTTTGTTTCGTAATTATTCAGATCAAGGTCCTTATTTGGTGTCTTGGCCTAATTGCACCTGTAATTCAGGATCTATAGTGGGGTTTAACGAAAACTTGTTTTGGAACCCTTAACAAATATTATAATATGTAAGTAGCTATTTCTCACCTATTTATTTTCATCCACAGATCAAAACGCCATAACCAATCAACCAGCAATACAATGGGCTAGTGCTACCACAGAAACTCGATCGCAAACATGAACGAAAGCCGAGAGAGAATCCGCCGCGAGCGAGAGCGAGAGAAGAACACATATACCTCACCTCGTCTCGCGCTGCGTCGCGTGTTGCTATTGGCTGAGGGTCGACAGTTCAGGGAGGCGGCGGCTATACTGTCCAGGCTTGGGCCTGGGGTTCTGCAGAGCGTGGCCTCGGAACTTCCGATTGATTTGTTGGTGGAGGCATTGCCTCATTCTGCGCATTTGATCGAGACGCTTCTGAACCGGTGAGTTCGCTATTGTTGTTATTTGTACATCATATATTACGTAATTACTGAATTACTGAAATTTGGTGATGCCAGAAACTGGCATTTGAAACTAGATCTCAACACTGTTCCCCATAAGTAACTCGTTAATAATATTTAGATACAGATTCATTGATAGTATAACAATGACGATACCAAAGCGCAAATAAATACTCAAATCTTAAGAAACTCATTTATAAAAAAACCATAACCCTTCAAGTACCCTACCCGTAAATAATGCAAGACGATGATTCAATCGGTATAATAAATGATTCATTTGAAGCGATTACTCTAATGTTTCCTGTTAGCAATGCGCGCTATCTATACATCGAGACTCGCTTCGTCGACCGCGACCTTAGTCGCTTTCGAGGTCTATCAATCGAGTTAGTGTCGAGAAAATTTGGTTGGGATGTTTTTTTTTATTGGCGTGCCTGTGCCTTATGACCAATGTTATATTCAGGAGTTGCAATGATAAAAACCGGCCAGGTGCGTGTCGGAACACGAATACTATAGGGTTCCGTAGACATCACGTAAAAAAGGCTACATTGGCGCTCAATATTTCGTAAACGGGATTTAATTTTGAAAAACTGTTAATAAGAAATAATTATAAAATACCTATTCAACAATATCTCATGTGAGGGGAGAAGTAGACGTTTTTTTTCAATCCTCCTTCCAAAATTCGGAGTGACTCTGCCCCCTAGAATCATTTTGCTTTCAATATTTTAATACACCCTTTTGTAGCAGTATCAAAAATATGTTTTTGTGGCAATTTACAGTCAACTTGCCTTCATGATCTCTAAATGAAAAGACTGTGATGTCGGACGGACCGGCTGGGTGTACAGATAGACGGACAGACATACAGCCTGGCCCTACCATGGCGACTTTAATTTAGCACACAGGTAGGGCTAGTGGTCAATAGTCGTAATAGTAATAAAAAAGAGAAAAGTTCGTAAATAGAAAAAAATAATTTTCGAACAAAATAGATAATAAATACAGTAATCAAATTGGCATCACCCTTGAAATCCGGTTCATTGAGCTACTCTTATGCTCTTACCTACTACTCGGAGCGGGGCGAGCTAATAGTCTTATTATTATTTCTAATAGTATTTATTTTTCGTTTTAATTTCATTGAAGAAATGTTATTATCCGTGATTTCAGCAGATGACCTCTGCGCTAGAGTTATTAACGTACAGGCTGCTCCAAAATGGTATTTTAGAAAATGTTGAATTATTTTATAAATAATAATGTTTAATAAAACTTAAATATCTCGAAAATCAGAAGATGCGAAGCCTAATACGTGTGTTAATTTAAAGTCGCCATGGTAGCGCCATGCTGTATATGGTGAAAATATAAGAGGTCCTAGTTTTCCTACGGTACCCTAAAGAGCAAAAGCAGGACCACTGATGATTTCCTCACTACTACTTTAAGCTCAACCTCTACACAATTTCTAAATTCTTGGTACATGGAGGATCATATTTCAACTCTACGATCTTAAACTACACATGTCAACTCCCCAACGCAAATGCACCTTTATCTAGCAACATCTAAAGTCCAAAGTCTTTACCATCTCAACATTACGATACTAAATTACACTATCCAAATGCACATTGGAAAAGAGTCTTTAGTGCGTCGGATTAAAGGTCAAGGAAGAGGTTGTAATTTACGGGAATGGCATCGAAAGTGCCCGCGACCGGTTTCCGCGGGAATCTAGACTTCAGACTACTTTCACATGATTTATAATGTTTAACGACCTTCGAAAATGTTTTAAGAGTCCAAGCTTTAAGCTCGAAAGTGGGGAACCAGTATTTTTGGTATAGTTTTGCAGTAAATCATTGATTTTATAGTAAGTTATAGAGAATATGATATACCTGAGGCGTTACCAACGGGCTTTACAAGAAGCTAAAGTCTGCAACGATTTATCTTGATGTTGATAGCCTTGTCTAAGTCTAGATTACAATCATTGAAATCAGCACCACTATATCATTGTTATTAAGCTCAACTTACTCATAATCATGCTCAAGTAACAACTAAAATAATTGTATTCTTCCATTGAATACGATTTTACTTTGATCTCTTCACCGGCTTCACCCGCACGGATGTGATTGTTGGAACTTCTTTATAATAACTGAGAGATAGATTATGTAATACGCGGAGTCTTAATAAGTTATGGGCTAACAACCTTGTCAGTTTTGTCTACCATCCCAGATCCGTGGCCCTGATTAGTGAGACCACCACCAGTGACATACCAAAGTCGTCTCTTCTAGCCACCAGTTATCAGAAATTAATTTAAAAGGATGTCTTCTGGGCGATGTGAACTGAAAGGTTACCAACTAAAAAAGATTACTACTGAGCTACGTTAGTTTATCACATTACCATGACATGGTGATGTGATATGTTATATCACATTGTGATATTACATATCACAATGTGATATTACATATGCCCCTATATGTATATTATCGTATGCCCGTTAGGCCTTCCAGCTAAGCTAATGCTTGTGTTAGGAGTGGGCTCACGTTAGTAAATAGTTTATTGGCCCGGATGGGGATCGAACCCGGAACCTCTCAGCTACAAGGACGGCCCCCTAACCACTAGGCTACTCGTATTGACGCAGAATTTTGGCCTTTTGGACCTTTTAAAGTATTCTTATGGCTTTGGACACCACCAGAATAGGTGCCGATAGAAAGGTACCATTCAAACTATTATCAGCCATGAAATATCACACAACGCTCAACGATATAAGTTTGGAAAGCGCAAAGATAGCCGAGACAGCGATTAATGAAACCACCACGCTCCGATGACGGCGGATTACCTATAACTATTTATTACATTACGAACGGCCATTTTGATAAGTATCTTTTTAAAAACACAGCATTCACTTTAGAACCTTTCTAGCGACTTCTTACTAAAGTATTTCTAAGGTTCTGAATGGCAATAGGCTCGCTCAGTTTAGATTGGGACCAAAATACCATCAAAATGTGCGCGCGCTGTACCTCTGCTTACCTATCTGAAATTTACTCACAAGGATTTTCTTTCTGGAGACATTGATCAGTCTTATCTGAAAACTAAATAAAATTGGTTGTCATCAAAACATAATCTTAATTTTTCCCACCTGTCTTAGGATACCACTCAGTAACAGTTTTACTCTACCAATTACTGATAATCTCTCCTAACGAAGTGCCGGTTCACCTCTACCTGGTTATGCAACCTTCGAACTGGCTTTTTGCACGTGGTCGCAAGCTGTTGCACCGTCCAATAGCATTTCTTTTCTGAAAGTTACTAATAACATTTTAAGTAGCGACTGCATTTAAGTAACATTGATACTTATTTTTAATATCTCTATTTTTGATCGCATAAGTAGATATAAGGTATAAATCGCAATGGATGTTGCTTCATTGTAAACCTCTAAATACTTTCAATTTACATCCTCGAAATTCGTACGTAATACCGCTTTCGGTTTCAAGTACTTAGCCAAAAAAAATTCATCTATGCTGATACATGTTCGGTTTGTCAGTTCAACTTTTCTGCCTCAATGGCTTGTCAATTCTGCACGATTTGTTTCGTGTATGCGTTAATTGGTATGTCTGTTTGATCGTGAGTTCGTTGACTTTAGATTATTATTTCTTGTGAGTGGATTTTATTGTTTCTTTGTAAATTGATGGTGCGTTTTATTGGATGCATTATATGTAGGTACCTATCTCTTTTGGTAGTTTCTAGTTTGTTTAGTGTGCGTTCATAGGGACAGAGTATATGTTTAAGTGCCGTGTTAACTTCGCGCCATGCCAAAAGTGGCAGAAAAAATCTTAGCCGATCAATTGCATCCCTAAATCCATTGCGAGTACCTCTGTGGTTACTGAAAATAAGGTAGACAACGCATCTGCTGTCATCTTATAGCAAATCTAAATTCATTTGAACCTTCGCAAGCTGAAATTGTCTTTCAATACCCAAGTCGCCTCTCCGTCTGCCTCAAAAGCCTCCGATATTCATAATTAAAAGCTCGTGTTTGGGTACTGCCGCGTCTCGCTGGTGAAAGTGAACCGGTGGGACCCGTCACACCCTCGGACCTACAGAGTTTTCGTGACGCGGTCAAATTTATGAGCCTTCCAGTGATAATGATTGGGTTGTAAACGCGCGAGGTGCTTATAAGCATGGCTGTAAAGTCTTTAAAACTCGTTTGGGTGTTGAATTAATTCAAATTTGTATTCCGCCTTTCGGTATGTACTTTCCGATGTATAGATAAATATTCACTGATAAATAACTCAACTGCGTGATCCTAGGCTTGTTATATAGGTCCAGTACTATAGGTTAAAGGCGATACCCGTCTCGCCACTCAGACAACTACAGAGCGGTCGTCAAGCGATAGTCAGACTAGTTTAGTCTAAGAGGGCAGATGGAAATTTCTTCATATATGAGTTAAATGAATGTTACCCGCCCGCCGATCCGATACAAATCCGAAAAAGCTAGAAGCAGGAATTTGAAAACTCTTGGTGCTCTAATGCACTGCTGCACTGCATAATGAAGCCTGCAAATTTGTAACAAATGCTCGAACCCATCGTTGCCGTACAAGTTGCTCTCGACCACTACGCAACATACTCCTAACACGTCTATCATCACGGCTTTCGTGTTTTCTGAACCGTGAAAGCATTGCGTGGTGATTGCGTTCTTACATTTCGTTACTGACAGACTGATGGCAAGATTAATAAAACGAATCGGCTTTTAAAACGAAAACGACAGTTTAAACGATTTGCTTAAATACCTAGCTACTATTCATCTTACGATTGTGTTATCGCATGGCAAAGACGACAATGACGGTTCCATAAATTTTGAACTACCTTAAAAACACAAAAGTATTATCTATGTATCCGTGATCTAAAGGAACAACTTTCTGGTCAGCTGGCAATTTCAATTGGCGCGGAACACTGAACTCCCAAAAACAATAATCTCATTGGGTTACCGCAACGATATGACTATATTCACTGGAGAACCATGATGTGGGAATAGGAGCGTACATAACGATGCACATACAAATAACGATCACCGTTATGTTAACCGTTATAACGATAACGATGTGATAAAATATGATGGTGTACCGATGGATATTGATAAAGAAATTCTTGAGGTTTTTGTGTAATGGTTCTGAATGACTTCATATGAGGTTATGGAGACATTATGCTCTATCACAGTTACATTCTCCAGGAGGTGGTTACAGGACAACATGCCACTGCGCTGGCCCATTATAAGTTGGTGGATTTCACAAGACTTTCGTTACAGATATGCGAGTTTCCTCACGTGACGTTTGGCTTCACAGTTCATTTTGATGGTAATGATATTGGTTCATGAAATACGCTAATCCCAGAGTTGCGACCCGAGGGTTCAACCTTCACCTTCACCAGACCATCGCCCGATCAACCCGCTTATTGCTACAAAACTGCGACCTTATACTGAAACGATACTCAAATATTTAAGTACTTACCATTAAGCTGGTTGAGACCTTTGATAAAACCTTCCTTTATCAAAGGTTGAGACATCGTTATCCGTATTTTCAGCTCTAAAATTTGAGCTTGTTCAATTAATTATCAGCTAATTACGTAATATTACATTGTAATTAATAACAAGGTAATTATGATGTCTCGTGCGGAATGGGAGCAGGCGGAGTAATTTAAACAATTTTAATTAAGGTCTGTGTGAAACGGAATCTTGACAATTCATGAATCGATGTTAACAAAAGGATGTTTAAGTTTTAGTTATTTAAAGTAATTAGAGGGTGACGCAATGTCCTAGCGTACCAACATTGACATGACCTTATTGGTTGGATTTATTTGGAAAAAAGCCTTGGTAAAGATATATAGGTACACACACGGCTGACAGTAGGTGTAATCACTGATATTGATTGAAATTAGCGAGAACACATTAATTATGACGACATACTACGCTAGATAGTACTGTTCTCGAATGTTTACACGTTTGTTTTTTTACCAACATTAAAGTTATTTTGAAAATGATTTCACTGGTTCAAATCATAAGATATACATGTTAAATATTTATGCAATATAAATAATTGCAATCATGCCCATTGCTGCTAAATCGATATTCATATCGATATCACACAATTGTAATTTATAGACCAAAATTACACGAGCGCACTCGAGTTTTTTTAAGTAGTCTGTTGTTCCCGATTCCTTTTCTATCTCAGGATATAAACAATTATAGATAGATAGGTATCGTCGATGGCCTGGCAGTGATCCCAATAACATCCAGCATCCAGACCATAAAAACTACGAAAAGATTATCTCGTTCTCAATGTATTTGCTGCATAACATAAGCAGTCCATTGCAATAGTTATTCTGTAAAAATCCTTCAAAGCCATATTTTGTCCTCAGGCTAATATCTCTAGAGATCAGTCCCCGTCCAGAGGTGCAATGTGAGGCCGTGGCCTGGCGGCTGGTGGGGCTGCTGGGAGCGGACCAGGGCTCCGGCTTGCGGGCCAGGACCTGCAGACTGGCCTCCGCCCTGGTACACTACACGCCTGATTCGAGAGATGCCATTGATGCCAGGAGACGGCAGCTGGACGCGGCTGTTCAAGGTATGTCACAGTTTATACGCATTATTAATTAATAATTTATATTACTGATGAATGCCCCTTTTAGCTAGCTATGTCGGTTCGAAGGGTCGATGGATTCTCAGCACACTCCCATCACTATAACTTCTCCTATAATAGTATCTAATGAGGATCTAAGAGTTTGACCCTTGGCCCTTGGTCAGTCTCGAGGAATCTTTTTAATAAATAAATAAATTTCGTCAGACTAACACAAATCCCAAACTAAGCCACGCTTGAAAATATGAAGTACCTATTGTAAGTTAAGTTCAAAAGATTTCCATGTAGAGGCGCGTTCCTCAGTGCCCAAGGACTATCTACACATAAGGCCGCTAATAAAACCAACGTACCAGATAAACATCTATAAATGTAAACAGACATGAAGGGAAACACGGATTTGGGTTTCCTGCCTACACCGGACCCGGTAATTGCGTAGTTTCCTCAATGAATAACACTTGTACTTTACATTACGGCGATGTTGAAAGGAAGGGTTATGATTTTTGCTCATACCTGTATTTTTAATAAGACTTTCTATTTTAAATAATGGCGGCATTTCTTTACGCCATATGGAAGTTGAAGGTGTGTCATGTAAGGGCTGAGTAACATTTTACAAAAGAAATTCCACGATACCATTATTGTACACAAATTTAAAATTAATGTTTTTTTATACATGCAAACATAGTGATTGTATTGATGACAAAAGTTTATCTAGAGTCTACCAAGGCACGGAGCTGATCAATTGGATGTTAGTTTCGACATCAACAATTATAATATTAATCAAGATAGAGTTTTAGTAGAGTTTTGGTTTATAATTTCGACATGGATTCCTTTCTATACTTTCACAATATTATATAAATATTGGACTAGTAAAATTCCTTCGAAAAACGGGTTTTTTAATTCGTCCAGGATGTTTTTATTCATAGAACATAACCAATATAAGTTGATATAACCTAATAAGGTTCTATTCGTCTCCAGGGCTGGGCACCCACGGGCTGACGGCGGACGCGTCAGGGTCCCTCATCTCCCTCCACGTGGCCATGAAGAACGAGCTGCAGCGGCACCTCGACGTCTACAAGCAGGCGCTGCACAAGCTGGAGGAACTGGTAACAGCATAGATTACATACGAATATAATACTCTCTTTGTATACAGCAAATACTCGTATGAAGCCATTGTACTTGCAGCTTTGTATCCAACGTTCGCGTCGGGATCCTAATAGCTTAATTTAGGACATGTCATTTCGAATCTATATAAATTATGTTATATTTAGATTTTATGTTTTGAAAACTTAGTATTTCGGAATAAATTTTTACATTCGAAATTCTCAAAAAATTCAAGTTTATAAGTTCTAGAATTACAGACATTACAGGCGAAGCATCATTCCTAGAATTCCTATGCATATCGTAAAATGAAACCTAAATAAAATTAAATTAGTATCAGAATTATTTCTTTGGACCACAGTTTCTTTCCAAGTCTTAGTAAGTTTGTAGAGATGATATGGTGAAACGTACATGATCCAATAGGATTCATTATTACGAAAGTCTTGAGTTCTTGACCAATCCTTTATGGATTATGATCTGACGTTTGTATATTTTTCCCCAGTCCTCAGTAACAGTGAACCAGGATCCAGCTTCATCCTCCCACCAGCGGCTCCTGGCGCTGTCCCACGCCGACGTGGAGCGCCGCCTCATCGATAACAAGTCGCTCCTCACTATTGTCGATAAACCAGCGCTGAGACAGCTGCCGACACTAGTGGAGTCCCTAGCTGCTAGAGTGGAGAGCGACAAGGCGGTGTTGACATGCATTGGACAGATCAAGAGGAGCGACCCGAGCCTGGATTTGAGTGACACGAGGTATGTACATTCATTTGCTACACGCTCAAAAAACAAGGTTTTAAACAATTTTTGTTGCCAGCTGTACAGGATTCTTTTGCGCAAAAAAAATGTGACAGGTATTTTACATACAACTCTGTTACATAAGTTTAGGCTAACACTGCTAAAGAGTTCAATAAGAAAGTATTATTATCTCAAAACAAGGTTAAACATAACACAAGCTCTGTATTTTGCATCGTAAAATAAGAATTTCACTGTATAATTAATTTAAATTAAGTTAATGTTCATGTCACTTCTCCAGAAATTAATTGTTTGGGAACTAACTGCATCAAGTGCTCTGCATTAAAAGCCAAAGTTAATTTTCTCCTTTAAGACATAAACAGAGCTTAATTATATTACTGTCACTGAAATCAGACCATAATTTAAGTGCGTGATTACTTTTCACGTGAGAAACATGTAAAAAGACCGGATTTTAGCGTTTATTAATTATTTTATAGAGTTTATGATGGAGTCTGTTTGTCTGCTCGTCACTGGGAAACCAATTTAAAGGTTTTGTTATCTTTTACCATCATATGCAATAGATAGATTATTTAATTACAAAAGGTATATAAATTATAATTATAAGATACATTTTATGACGGTAAATATAAAACTTCCTACGAGAAATAAAAAAAAACTGTGTGTGTGTTCGTATTTCTTCTCCTACCAAACGGCTTGACCCATTTTGATGTTTTATTTTGTACTTATCTTATGTGGACACTGGCAGGTGACGGCGTTGTTGACATTCAGAAAATAAAATATGCCATATATAATGCAGCTATAAAATGAGAAGACAATTATTACTGTAATAAAGCAAAAGCAAACTCATATATTGTAGAATTATAAACGAAAAATCTTAATAACATTTTTCACGACAGTGTTCGATCAGTAAACGAACTATTGTTACAGGAGAACCATACACCAACGAGCTAATTCAAACTAATAACAACAATTAAATCTGACTTACTAATCACAAGTAATAACTTGCAATTCTCTGCTATTACACTAAACGCAACCATTTATCACTCCAAATTGTTACTTACATCAACAACACCTGTTATTACACGCCGTTCCAGACAGAATTCATGGTAATAGAGTTTTATATCGAGAGAATTGGAGCTTAAGATGATAATCTTTGTACGTATTAATTTACAATTGATTTAAAATAACAATCCCAAACGAGTTGTTTAACAGCGTATGATATAATAGGGTGAAAGCACGCTTTCTCGTCCGCATGTTATTGCATAATTCGTGAATTATTTGGTACATGTTTAGTGAATTTCTTTTTATCGGAAAACGCAAATCATCATTTTATATACAAGAATGTTATGTAAACGACCGGTTGTGTTAATGTTATTGTAAACATACCCCGATGTCGCGATGATTGACTACGAATGCCCATTTGTCGGTATGTAAATATGATATAACCATCTAAGTATATTTGTTAATAACACTCTTAGCTTTCTAGAAAGTGTTGTTTTACCACAATAATATGACAGTCGAAAATAGTGTGGATATAACGTATATTATCATTTAATGTAGTAAAGACGCATCGTAGATTTAGGATTTTTTATGCTATTTAAAAAAAAAATATCTACAAAGGGCAATGAAACACAACATTTGATGATTAATATCTTTATAACATGTTGTTATGGTTGATATTCTTCCAAAGTTATCTCTATATAAGCTGCAGATTTTTATTCAACCAGCAAAAAACATACCTACTTAATTTTTTCCATATTCAAATCAATATATATAAAACTCAAAGGTGACTGACTGATCTATCAACGCACAGCCCAAACCACTAGACGGATCGGGCTGAAATTTGGCATGCAGGTAGATGTTATGACGCAGGCATCCGCTAAGAAAGGATTTTGATTAATTCCACCCCAAAGGGGATAAAATAGGGGATGAAAGATTGTATGAAACTTTGCCTATTAAATTCCACGCGAACGAAGTCGCGGGCACAGCTAGTTACGAATAAGGTCAAAATTTATGTTATAACGTTGTCGTTTTTGTTGCGAATATTGCCTAAGGTTTTAATTATTATTTAATAGTGTTACTGAAATTTATGATGAGTTTAGCGAGTATATTCTCTAAATAATTTACTTACCTACTTGTGTATGTAGCATCACTTGAGTATACAGCTTATGCGTGATTACAGTATTCCACACGAGGATTTTAAGTAAAACCATTATGCTTACACTTTCTTTAGGATTCTTTATTTTTTAAATATTATTTGAAAAATTGTATAATTTTGCAAAATCAATAGCTTAGATATCGGACAATCTGAGATATGAGTTGCAACAATTTCTTTTTTATTTAAGTTGCTAACAGTATAGTGATAATAAATAGAAATTTAGCTCGTTTGACGTCCTTCTCCTGGGAGTGAGTGGAGGCCCGGGCCTCCCCTCACTCCGAGGGGGATTCAGGCCGTAACAGTAAATTTTAT
Source organism: Notodonta ziczac (assembly GCA_918843915.1). NCBI lineage: Eukaryota > Metazoa > Arthropoda > Insecta > Lepidoptera > Notodontidae > Notodonta > Notodonta ziczac. The sequence continues at coordinate 8,805,048 of OU974060.1, read as the reverse complement.
AATTATGAGAGTGACACAATGTTACTCAGATTGAAAAGAATGAAGACAGAAAAAAACATTTGCACTCAAAACTTTTTATTGCTTAATTTGCTATGGGATGGTAACTACTGCATCAATTGTTATCTTTTATGTACCATTCAAAGTTTCCGACAAAAAGGTGTAACTGGAAAACCATACAACCAAAGGTAAACCTTCTGATATGTGTAAGAGAATTCAATTTCGCTTCTGAGTTTTGAATAAAGAAAACTAAACGATGGGTTTATGACAGTCTTACGTCGTATTGTTTGCATGGAAAATGTGGAAAGTTATTTGCGACCTGTGCTTTCCAAACTTGTTTGGAACCAACGATTTGTTGAATGAAATGTGAGATAAGCTCAGACGATTGTTGTTACCTTTACCCTAATAAAAAGTGAAAATCTATCATAAACATAGGCGGTAAGTACCTATATGGTTTTAAGAACGTGTGTTTATAAAAACCGGTCAAATTGTGACATGGTTTCTGTGATCTAAGTAAATATCTACTTACTTTTATAATAATAACTAGCTGTGCCCGCGACTTCGTCCGCGTATAATTTAACTTAACAAAAAATTCGGGATTATTCATCCTCTATTTTATCCCCTTAAGGGTAGAATTAATCAAAATCATTTCTTAGCGGATGCCTACGTCATAACATCTACCTGCATGCAAATTTCAGCCCGATCCGTCCAGTGGTTTGGGCTGTGCGTTGATAGATCACTATGTCAGTCACCTTTGAGTTATATATTTATAGATACAATTTTCTATAAATTAAAATTCTTCAAACACAGGACTTGTTACGAAACTGTATATTTAACAAAGCTTGTTCCCATACATTTCTCTGCGCGTTGTGTAAGTTTTTACAAAGAGTTATAAGATCGTTATAACGCTATCTCGCCATTGTTTTTGTGAAACGATCGATTATTCTTTTGTCGTGGGAAATGGAGATTGTTCGGTGAAGGTTTATGGCATAGCATCTATCTAACTATGGCGCCGGTACTAATTTAAAAGTAAATTCCTACGAAAGATTCCTAAGAAAGTGTTTTTGGGATAAGCTTTCCCTCAAATTCTAAAGTTTCGGAGTATTATACCGTATAACTAAGATGACTACTGGTAAGAACAAAATTAAATAATAATAACTGTCACCAATAGGATACACAATTGTGTGGTCAAAAATTTAACAAGGCTTTACGGGTGCTGTAGTCTGTACAATGGTTTGGGGGCGATCCCAATGACACCCAGAATATTTGCCTAAATTAAGAAAGGGTAATTTCCAAAATTCGAGGCAATGATAGGAACCGTCTCTGCAACTCCGTGGTGCAGTGAGTCAAACGGCCTACCTTCAAACCACAAAACCAAGCGGTCTTCTAATAAATTACACTTGTTTTTAGTCGATTAACTTTTTCCCACAGCAGCGATAGCTCAGTGGTCGAACGCACGTCTTGTAACAAAAGGTGTGAAGGTTCAAATCACGACGCACATTGCTGTGCACTGCAGTGTGCCTCTGCCTACCCCTTCGGGGAACACAGGTGTGATGATGGTGTCTCCCTTGCAGGCCGGTGGCGGGCGTGCTGATGAGCTACTCGCGGGGCTGCGCCGCGGTTCTCAGCCAGATGTCCGCGGGCGAGGGGGCGGAGACCGGCCCCCCCGCCCCGCGCTCGCCCACCGACTCCGCCAGCGACGGCTACCATTCTGACAGCGATGACTCACAACAGCATCCGGACAGGTAACTGGCACCTTTATTCTAAGATGTTTTTTCGAATCCAAACTCAACCAAGGTAGCCTCAAGGAATTCCTCCAAGAGTACTTGACTAGTATTCTTTATCAGGAAAACTGTAAAAGGTGTTCTGTTGGCGTAGCCAATAATATTATTATCATGTTTTGAGCTGTTGTAAGTGAGTGGCAAATAATTGTGTTGCTCAGGGCTAGGTAGACAGATTTAGAATGATGATTAGGATAAAGGAGACAACTATTTAGGACATTAAATGGATGGAACCAAAATATGATAAATCGCATAGAAATGTTAAGCCAAATGAAATTAACTCATTAACTAGAAGCGATATTGATAATATTACTAATCAGTTGAAAAACAATGACTCAAGGTGAATTCTGGAAAAGTACGACCTTGTGATAAGGTTATATATACTACTATGACTTTATATAAATGATTTCAAACTTACAAATTATATAAAAAATTTACAAAATTTGGCCCATGCGGAAGCGTACCCAAGATGCTAGCCGTATTCCCTCGCTGGATGGCTAGAGCCACTCGCTGAGCAAGGAAATGTGATTAAATTTAAAATAGATTATATTATCAGTTTGTTATACACCTAGGTATATGACGCTTCTTCAAGGTATACTCATTCAAAATTCCGTCTCATTGTTCTTTCAGGAGTAAGCTGGTGTCCCAGTACGCAGCAGTATGGGCGCGGGCTGCGGACGAGGCGCTGCCGGCGCTGTCGGCGCTGGAACCGTTGCGGCAGACTCCACATCTTAAATACAAGATTATCTTCTCCGTTGTTGTTGTAATTATCCTCTTCTATTTTAACTGCTCTTAAAGACTTTTAGAAGGAATTGCTTTCCTAACAGTGAGCTGGTATACATCTGTAGTTTCGTCTTCTGATACAGCATCATTGGATGAAGAGCTGAAGTTTTTGAGACAGCATTGCATTTAGTCATAAATTAACCCAGTTATGATCTTCTACACAAACTCCACAAATTAACCTTGATCTGCTTATTCAAAATGCATTCCTGATTTTCTGATATTATTCAGAATATTAAAGCTTTACCTGTGGATTTGCTCATGTCTTCCATTAATTGGTTTCCATAAAACACACGGAAACATTTTCCTGAACCACATTTATACCCCACAAGAAAGACAGTCAGATGCTTCAAAATACCCTTAAAAGTTAATAGTTTTGTTATTCGTCCTTTCCAGCTATCCTTCCGAGCCGCAATCAGTCTCCGAGACCGTCGCCTCAACGAGGTGAAGGTGCTGCTCGGCGCCGACGGCTCCACGGAGCCCTGCGTAGCCAGGCTGGTGGCGGCGGCCGCGCGCGTGCTGCACGAGACAGCTCATAGCTTCCCTCTGGGAGACGCCGAGCGGACTGTGCTCAGTCAGGTTAGAACTAGATGGTGGCTGGTGCTACTGTCGAATTAGCATCCGGTTAAAAAATATGGATAACTCTATACACAGATTTACTCTCGTCTGTTTACCATTAAAGATAAACTTCTTACAGGTCTCTATTTCCATGTAGTTCTCTGCTGGACATAATTATGCTCTGATATTGGTCTGCAACCAAAGGAATCAGTGCATGCACCAACAATGCTACCTTAATTTATGTTTTTTTACGTCCCACTGTTAGGTACAAGACTCCTTCTGTTCCTTTTCCTTTGGCTATGCAGGGCCATGCCTTCATAAATGTATCAATCTTCTCCATTTTCTTCTGGACCTTCCACGACTAGTGTTTTAAGGGACTCATTTGATAGCAGTTTTGGTTCAGACATGCTCAACCTACTCAGTCGCCTGGATCGATAGTGCAAGTATAATCAGTATTTAAGCGTCGTCACTCTATAATGTAAATATCCACATTAACAGGTGCTAAGTACTCTACGGGAGTACCCCTGCCTGGCCAGCTGTGGTCCGCTGCACGCCCTGGTCGCGACCGCCTGCCGGGCCGCCTGGACCATCAGCCTGCACTCGCCTCCTCTCAGGATCGATACGGACTTCACACCAGGTGAGTTTGTAGAAGATATGTAAGAAATACAAGACGTAGGATATTCAGGTCATGCAATTGTTTAGCTAGTGTACCTGCCATTCAAAAACCAATTCTATTACCAAAGATAAAGTATTGATAATTGGCCGAAACTCAGTTAACCAAGGGCTGTATCTAAAATGACCAGTTTTTCTTGAACTTACGAACATATAATGTTTACATATTTTCCTGGCAGCTCTACTGTACGCTATTACAATGCTATCGACATTTCCTTAGAAGTAATAACATTTTATTAATGCGTATGAATACATAGGAACAGCTGTTTGTAAGTTTGAATAACGTGAAAACAGCAACAACAAGCTTAATAAAATTTAGTACAGAGATCTTACCTCTGCTCTGAAATATCATTCAATTAGGCTAACTTTTACGCAACTGCCCTAGTAGCAGTGTTATTGTTTTCAAAGTATTTAGGTTAAATATTCTGTTCTATTATCTTCCAGTGGTAATGAATCCAGAGAAACACGTCCGGTTCTCGGCCGGCGAGACTCGTGACCGGCGCTCTGACCTGATCAAGTCCTTCGTATGGCCGGCACTGATGGACGGCAACCGATGCGTCTTCCGAGCCGTCGTGCTCACGTGAACACCGATATTCAACTTTAAAACATGGGGATACAGTTCTTATTTCAATGTCTCTTAAACACCTAACAAAATAGATTTCCTTGGGATTCTTTTTCAGAATAATATGGGTGCTTTTGACTCTCTCGTGGGAGACACATCATTCTTTTATACCTTAATCAATAGTGGCACAGGAAAATATCCTTTAGTGATGGACAATAGAGGAAATAATGGCCGAGCAAGGAACATTAACTGCCGACTTGCTTGCAGCGATAGGCTTACCACCTATTACCAAAAGTGGGTGTTCAAATTCTTGTTAACTAATTGGAATGCTTTGCTGAGCCTTTTGGGATTACTGTTACGATTTTAAGAACCCTTAAAGCTGGAAAATATGTAAAGTACTCCAGAATTCTAACCATTGTATTGTTTTAACGTCTAATCAGGGGTTATCATTAATAAGGGCTAATATGTTTGTATGATTTTACTGTTATTCAGCCTTCATGTAATTAAAACATCGAGAAATTTCTGTAATGACTCATGTAAAGGAATCATTGTTTTGTTAACATTGATAACGTGACGTATTATCTGGATTTATCAGCGTGTTATATTTAAATCAATAATATTATGACGTCATATTTTTAAAACTTGTACAAAATATGTTTAATACTTTCTACTTTCTGATTTAATGTTACGCCATTTTGGATTGTAAGTTTTAGACATTATGACCGTTTTTCTAGCGAGTGTAAATCTTCCGTAGTATTATTATATTGTGCACATCTGGTTGGCATGTTTCTTCTTCTTTAGGAATCAAAGGCAAAATCACAAGTAGTCTTGAAATTAGATGAAATAGCGTAACAATAAATCAGACCTAGTGCTAAACTTAGCTATAATAACTTATTTTGTAACACTAAAACAATAAATATTTCTATACATAATCCTGTTTTGATGACTAACGCCCTGAACACATTGATAAGATAAACCGTTCCACGGATAGATATAAAATGTATTACGCGGTAAGAACTTCAGTATTCAACAAAGTGTTGTGAAAATGAGCTACTCAGGATCCGGACCGCCACCGTACTACGGACCACCGCCACCGCCACCACACGGATGGAGCCACTCCTATCCAACCCCGCCGCACCACCCGCCGCACCATCCGCCACCACCCCATCATCACTATCCGCCGGCACCAGACCACGGCCACCCCACGCCGGCGCCCTACCCTTACTTCGTACCCGGCACCATGATGATACCCGTCCCCGTCGCGCCCCCTACCGAACCAATAGCCCAACCCACGACCCAACCGACTTACATAACCAACTACATCTACCACGGAGAGACTTCGAATGCACCTTCAGATCAAGTCCAAGTCGTGGAGACTTCAGGAGACTTCGATTGGGTGCCAACAACAACTTTACTCGCAAATTCGCTGACGGGACGCGCTGTGGTGGGCGGACACGAAGGTTGGGATGGAAGTCCATTGTGGGTGATCAGAGCCTGGCATAATGGCGACCTGATTCCAGGCAAACTGTCCGTCAGACACAGCGCAGCATCGATCATGTACAACGGTAAAGAGATAGCCGTCCAGAGCATTGAAGTTTTATGCGCTAAGCCAGAAAATTTGCGCTGGATTCCGGCTTCGAATGGAAATGTACCCCCTGGGGCGATTCCAGGGGGGAGAACTGTTTCTGGGGAGACTCTATACGTGGGTAGAGCCAGGTACCAGCTCTCCGTGACTCCTGGGAAGGTGCATCCGAGCCACAACACGTGTTACATCGGTTTCGCCGGAGCTGAAGTGTCGCATAAGATGTACGACGTGTTATGTAGAGTTAGCTGATGTGAAACTTTTATTGAACTGGTTTTAATATAGTGATTTTGTATATGAACATAGGGCTTATAGAAGTCTGCACATAAAATAATAGTGATTGGAATTGACATCCAAGTTAAGTAGTTAGCAGGTATAATTATTAGTTATTTGTATTCGCCCTAGGAATATAACGAGTAGGTCTAATTTTGTTTTCTTATAATGATTAAAATAAATGTGTATGATCAGAATATTATTATGTTTTTTTTTGGCTAAGAACACAAACACATAATTTATGAAAATATTTAATTAATTTTTACGCTAACATAACCGATGGACTCTGTCTTAAAAGTCAAAGGTTATTTTGAATGACAGATGGGAGATAAGTCTATGCAAAAAAAACAAGATGTAATGTAAAGGATCTGTCGTCTGCCTGTTACTATTCTGCTGAAGCCGACACCGGAAGTGAACATTTCTACAAGGTCATTGTTTTTTTTCTACATTTTGACAGTTAATGTCCTTATTTGACACTCTGATACAGTGAAATATATGAACTGTATCGGTGCCGGGTTAACTTATTATAAACAAAATTAGACTGTTTACGTGGGCAGAGAGGTCCCCATAAGGACAGAAACAGGCTCCATTTACAAAACCCCAATACATTTAATACGACTCGGTACAACATATCGATATGTTATCACCAGGACTTGAGATTGCGGCCCCTTATTGATAACGCGCTGAGATAAGCCTTCATTCGAATGGGTTTTGTTTTTGTCTGTAGTTAAAAAACGAAATAACTGAATTGGAAAATAGATTAGATTATAAATTGATTCTTAAAGAAATTGATAAGCGAACTAGATAGCAAATAAAGAAAAAGGAGAGCACGGATGACAGAGTTTGTTAAACGTAGGCATTGAGCCAAGATTTCAAATCATTTATGTATACCTAGTTAACAGCTTAATGCTTGGATCCGCGCGTTGAGCGGTCTTTAATGCCGCTTCCTATATCTCATTTCGATATTTTGAAATGACTACTAGAGGTAGCATCTAGCTAATAAAATAACTCAAAAGTACCACTAGAGGCCGCACCTAGCTGATAAAAGAACGTCATTCAATACTTACTTATGCAACAAGCTGCAGTCTGGATGCAACAAATAGCAGTACGCTTAATTTAAAGATCACTGCTTAAATGATAATAATTAGACCTTTTAATGTCCCTCTCCTGCGCACGTGCCTCCCCTTATTGCGAGGGGGATTTAGGCCGCTATCCATCAGGCTATTTGACTGGCGATTTCACTTGAATATCGAAAATAAGTTAGATTTTCTAAGACATGACTCCTGACGATGGTGTGGATGGTTTCCCTAAGCAAGTGATAATCATATTGAATTTATTATTAAGATTTGCACATAGAATTCGAAATACTCACAGGTGCGAGCTGGGGTTTGAACTTTAAGAATACAAGCTATCACTGTTTAAACCAGATTAATAACTACTTATAATTAACATTGACCCACCAAAACAGTGCAAAGTCTCAGACGCTCAAAATGATATCACCTTACCACTTGACTCTCATGATGGCAGGCCACTCTTGTCGAATTGATCACCGTATTAAGAACCTTATTCCATTGCATTAAGGATGGAGGCAGGTATGGAACGGTTAATAACTTCATTTAACCTCGTGGGATACATATGCCATAAGGTGCGAGAAATACAAAAAGTACTTATAGGTTAAAAAAATATTTTTGATTATTGCTTTTAAGTAAGTAGTTTTCATTTATCGAAATCTTGCCATAATCACTTCGTATTAGTTCTTTTTTCAAAGTTTAAGATATTGCATCAATTCGATGTCACCCTGTATAATATGCGAGTCTTGATTTCAGACACAGATCACATGGTGTTGAAATTATTGAGCTCCTAAGGTTCACGCCTAACGGAAACTCATTAGACTGAGACGGAAGTACAATAATATGTTTCTATAAAAAATATCCGCAATTTAATTTCCTCATAACATAGACCCAGAATCAAACCTAGGATGTTTTAAACTGACGCACCGGACCACAGTAGTTGTCCAATTAGGCTAATTAACGCTGTCTCGCCGCCTGTCGCCACAGTCCCGCTCGTGTTCCGGACAGGTCACTGTGTGCGAATTTGTGGTCAAATAAATAGTCTCTATTTGTGTAGATAAAATAGAGAGTCCAAAATATCGACAAGGTCTAAAAGTTATTGTAAAACAATTTGTAATTGTATTTCAAACACTTTGCTATAAGAAAATAATAAAGCCAGGCGTGCTTGAAAATAAGTGAGATAAAAAATACATAGTAATATTTCTAAAAATATATGTGTAATTGATAATGATAAAGTGAGTTGAAGAATTGAAATGGAGAAAGTAGTGAGTAGAAGATTGGAAGAGCTGAGTAGTCATGGTGTGATAGAGTTATTAGAACGATGGGGCATGGAGGATTTTGAAGAGTTTGCCAAAGAGAAGAACCTTGACGGAAGAAAGTTACTTGTAAGTATAAAGTAAAAGTTATGCCACCATAACTTTTGCTTTAAACATTGCTAGTAATACTTCATATAGTGTTACATACATAATATAATGTAGATATTTTAACTGAATATTGATCTTTAGGACGTTACCGAGGGCATCGTGAAATTATGGCGACCTAAACAAAACGCCAAGAAGTTCATCGCGTTCATTGATGATCTTAAACTTAATCCTGAAAAGTACTTACAAATACATGATGACAGTCCACCGATTGATAGCACTGAAGACAACAAAACTACCTTCGCAGAAATTGAAAGTCAATATCAAACAGTAACAATAAGAAAGAAGGAGGATCCTCCTGCTAGCACCACAGTAAATACTGTAGAAGAAATGATAAAAAGATTAGTGCCTTCGAAAAGTTTCTTGTACAGAAATCAACAGAAAGTGGAAAAGTCACCCTCATATCTACCAATGGATGGTACACCAAAGAAAACAAGAAAATTATTCCGAGTAAGTTCATACGAGTACCCATTCTTTGATATAAGAGCAAGATTTTCTAAACAGGAGACCACGAACGACAGAGGATACTATTCTATGAAAAGGAACAGTAGATATTACATTCAGAGAACGTACAAAAAGCCAGAGTCTCGTACCAAATACAAATCGTTATCAACACCTCAAGAATTGACTGACATATATCCTGAAGATCATTTCTACGAAGACTTGTGTTACAGTCAAATGGAAAGAGTTCCTGAAAAAGAGAATTCAGTAGAAAAAGTACCAGAAAATAAAGTGGTTACTGTCAAACCTTACAAAGTGAAAATCCAAGAGCTATTTCAGTCGTTTAAAGTCCCTTTTTTCAAGAAAGCAGAAATTATAGAAGATAAAGTTGAGAAAGATGTTGAAGTCAGTAGAGAGAGTGAGAAAGATATTCATATTTACGAGAATAGTGACAGTATTGTTAATATGTATGATTCCGTGCGTGTTAACAGAGATCCAAGTGAAATTTGTGTTGAGAAAAACCCGGTAAATTTTGTTAATAGTCAGTATTTAAGTAATCAGTAATAATTATATATAATACAATAATAATATAATACATATTTTACAGACTAAGTTATCAGTAGAAGACTACTTAGAGCCTGTCCAGCTGAGCAAGGACTACTGTGACGTCAGCTATCCTCAGAGACAGAAGGATGACTCTCTGCTCGGGTACATCATGAGCATATTCGAGAACCGATTCGGGATTCGAAGAGGTATGTCTTTCTCTACCAGAAACAAAGATATTACTATGATGATATTATGATCAAAAGCGTGTACATACTAGATTTCTTCACTGTTTTTAATCTATTGGAGTAGTACATTGATTTTTGTGACCAAAAATTTGAACGACGTATTAACTTTTTTTAAGTTGACTTTTTTATATAACAACTATCTGTGCCCGCGATTTCGTCCGCGTGTAATTTAACTTAACAAAAATTTCGGGATTATTCATCCCCTACTTTATCCCGATCGGGGTAGAATTAATCAAAATCCTTTCTTAGCGGATGCCTACGTCATAACATCTACCTGCATGCCAAATTTCAGCCCGATCCGTCCAGTGGTTTAGGCTGCGCGTTGATAGATCACTGTGTCAGTCAGTCATTCAGTCAGTCAGTCACCTTTGAGTTATATATATTTAAGAAGTCAGCGAACAGAAGTGTGTGACCCGACTAAAGCAAAGCAGGTACCTTAAGCCTACAGATGCTTTTGCATCTAAACCAAAGGCATTGCACGTTGCCTACCTAAACGGGAATGGTATAGAGAGAGAGGAAGGGAGGGGCGTCCGGCTTGCGGCTCTTTCACACATCGTACTTAACATAGCTTCAATAGCAACTTTACGGAGATCTTCTGCGAGAGGCTGGTACTGCTCCGGTGGACCCTTCCCGTATATGAGCTGTAGTAAATTGACTACAGCTGGTATTCCTGTCAGCCAGAACCTTCATGTGTCATCTGTAGATTGGAATCATCATCATGATCATCATCATCATCATCAGCCGGACGACGTCCACTGCTGAACATAGGCCTCCCCCATAGAACGCCACAATGGCGGTTGCTCGCTATCTGCATCCACAGGCTCCCCGCGACTCTTACCAGATCGTCGGTCCATCTAGTGGGGGGCCGTCCAACTCTGCGTCTTCCGGTTCGAGGTCGCCACTCGAGAACTTAGTAGATTGGAATACTCCAATGAAAACACCCGAGTCCCGAGGCAAAGCTAAATTTGGAATTAATTAATTAATCAGAATAAAAAACATGAAAAATACTTTTATAGTAGTAAATGTAATGACTAGAAAATAGATTTTTTACTATAATTAAATATACCTATCTGTCAACATAAATAAGGTAGACAATGCATATTAATAACATCGGGGGACTCACACTTTCTCATCGAGATGTTTTAATCTTATTTCCCATGGAACATGTGTCATGTGGTTAGCATGTGTGTAGGGATGTGTATCGCTAAAGGATTCTGTCGATGAGCTGAATAATCGCAATGATGGTCATTATCTACTATTATAAGCATCGCTTTTAAAATAAATCCCTAAGAATGAATGAATTACATATTTAAGAATATTAAGAAGAATTTTAGAACAAGTAGGAAATCAGTAGATTAATGGTCTCGTACATTTTTGTATTTGAAGTAGGTCTTTGAGGATTCTGTATTAAGGACGAAAAATAAAAACAGAATCACGCCAGCACTGTTTAAAAGAAAAAGATTTATTTTAGCCGAATTTTACGTTGTTTTACGAATCCTTTTTCGAATATTACACTGTGGACTTAGAAGATACCTGGTAGACCTACAATATAATAGGTCACTTATCGATAAATTCCGCACATCCCTACGCGTCGTATGCATACTATCATTTTTATTAAAAAATAAAATTAAAAGTTCATCGTGTGGGACAATTTATTTGTTTACTCGCTTTCTTTATTAGTCCACACACAGGACAGGGTGTCGCTAACGCAGAAGAATCAAATAAATAAATTAATTAACAACAAAATTATAAAAATATTATCCGGAACAGTTTTTTAAATTTAGTGAAAATGATGAAAATAGTGTTGTTATGTGAAGTGTTTCTTAAACATAGTGGGCACTAAAACATAGTCTAAAACATGTTTCAAAACGCCTGATATAAAACCCAGAGCCTTAGCAACCGACTAGAATCAATGATTAGGCATTGCAATTATATAATGAGAAGTTATTCAAGTGTAGTGTCAGTGAAATTAGGACTTTAAAACGTAATAGAGTACTATAGTTTTTAATACAGTTTTATTTTTAGATCTTGATTCTGCCTTCTAGCTTTCAACTTCAAGAATTCAAAGATTCTTCAGAATTAACTACATAAATATTAATTAAACTGTGACTATGCAGTGAGTCACACTTGACTCACGTACTGTCAAACCAATTTAATATTAATTAAGCTCCGTGACTTCTCGCAGTCATGGTTAATAATATAGCCAAGTCGACAAACGACACGAAACATTAAACAATGAGGGCTTTGTTTAAATGTCAATTAAAAAAAAATATTTTGGAATTTATGGATTCTTCATATTTGCTTTAGTCATTGTTAGTGGTTTCTGTATTTTATGTATGTATATATAAATCATCCATTAAAGAATTGTCATATAAAATCAAAGATGTAGTTATTTAATTTGGTACGTCTAATAAATAATTATGTCAACACCCAAATAGATAATAGGTTCTAATTATAGGTTCACAATAATCTTGACTGCTGTATTGGTATCTCACGCAGCTGGCAAATGGGATAGAAATTTGAGTTTATCTTCCAACATGTTCCTTAAGGCCAACTACGCACTATATTTTCTACCTAAGTACTAAGCATTAACAATGGTGTTTATCAAAGAGTTGCCAACATAATAACACGAAAGGCAATAGTCAGTGGTGCCAAAGCAATGTGTTGGTGGCTTAAAGTGAGTGTTCCTCTGATGTATAACTTGGGAGTGAGGCTCGGGGGGAGCGTCCTAGACTTGTTCTATCGCGTAGTGAACTGCCTCACCGACGCTATGACAGGTAAGGATTTGCACTTGGTGGATGCACCACCGTGTGCTTGTAAATTGTACGAACATTTTGGGCCCGACTACGGCAAAGCAAAAAGGAAGTATGTGTGTATAATTTTTACGTTCCACCATAGCGCCTAAATTAACTAGCCGATTCTGATGAATGAGGGGCAATCGGTTCATTATTATGGTCCGGGTTACTTAGGCTACATTTTATTCGAACAAAATCAATATGACGGATGTAACATCAACAAAATTGCAAAGTCTCTTTTTTCTGGTGTATCGAGTAGAGTGTCTAATAAAAAAAATGCTACCTAATATACTAAGTTACAGACAAAATTTATATACTTACTATTATTTTATTATAAACTAGCTGAGCCCGCGACTTCGCCCGCGCGGAATTTAACTTAACAATAAAGCCCGGTCCCGCATTCTGAGCCTGCGCGAAAGGACCATTTTTTAAAATTTTGTTTTTCTAAAATAAAAGTAGCCTCAGTTACTGCTTATAACATCAGATATCTAACAGTGAAAGTCCAGTCAAAATCGGTCTAGCCGTTTCGGAGATACTCTTTGATTTCAAGTGTTTTTTTTTTTTTACTCGGAACCCTAATTGTTTTTCTAAAATTAAAGTAGCCTAAGTTATCCGCTATAAGATCAGCTATCTGCCAGTGAAAGTCCCGTCGAAATCGGTCCAGCCGTTTCGGAGATTACCCGGAACAAACACACAGACAGACAGACAGACAGACAGACAGACAAAAATTTTTTAATTCGCGTTTTTGCTATAGGTATCGTATGTACTTTCATATGCATTTCGTGAAAAGGTGTCATTTTGATATTACAAACAGACACTCCAATTTTATTTATTTGTATAGATGTATAGATTTGAATACTACTAGTGCTATCGACTGGAAGTTCTGAATATAATTCGTGGACTTCCGTAGACGGGTTACAGTTTTTAAACGTTTTTACTTGTTAATATTAAAGATATCTTACATGGTGCCTCAGTAAATGCTAAAGATGATTTATCTGCCACGCAAAATTAGCTCCTAAAACACTTCTCTTTCTTCTAGAAACAAATGATACGACAAATTCAGAAGAATCAGACACCGACTCCCATAAAGCTGACCACACACTACCCGACACTGACGCAACCACGAGCGTCCGGAAATGGCCGGACACCAAACCGGGCCGGTCAAACATGGCGGACCGGCCGCTGCCAGTACCAGTGGAAAATGAACCTTATTACATGAACATAGATAGAGGAGAAGCTGAGAACTTGTTGAGAGGACAGCCTGATGGGACATTTGTGTTGAGGCCGTCGAGTCAGGTGAGATTTTTTCAACTGCCTGCTACATTTACCTTGATCTCATGAGGGACAGACGAGGTAATAAGATACACACGTCGCGTCCCTCTGAATCCGCCGTCAGATCAGGGATCCAACTCTATTAACCGCTGACATCTCGATTGATTGACAATTCGCTAAAACTGATGTACTTATCGTGTATCTGATTCGTCAGTTTTGATAGATTTGCTATAAGAAATCTATAAGGATAAAAATAAATATCGAAATTATTTTTATTCATGCAAGCCAAAAAGCATTTATGAATCGTTCGTATCTACCACCGGTTCGAAATGCTGAATCCACTGAGAAGATCCGGCAAGCAACTCAATGGTTACTCTTTTCGATGAATAAAAGATGGTGTACATTCTCAGGAACAGCAATAGAATGAGCAGGCAACAATTGTAATCAAATCTCACTCATATTAGGGTATCATTGAAATTAGAAAGCTATATTAGTGAGGTGTGCATACCTATTCACACTTTACATCAATATCTTTCTGGTCATGATAGAGATAGGATAAAGTTATTAAATCCTCTTAGCTTATCATTTGTTTTTCTACTATTTCAGCCAAATCACGCCTACACGCTCACCGTGTCATGTTCCAACGCCGTCCACAACGTGGGCGTCCGGCGCCGTCCGGACGGTCGGCTCGCGCTCGGCTTCGCTCGCCGCGGCGAGCGGAGTTTCACGAGCGTGACGTCACTGCTGCGTCATCACCGCAAGAGGAGACTGCTATTGGTCGCAGCAGGTGGAGTGATTGGGGGGACAACGTTGAACGAAACTCCCCATTATTATCAGAGTCCCAGTAGTATTCCAGTTGTGGAAATTGAAGAGACTGGTTAAGGTCCTAACTTGTAATGGGGTAACGGGTCCGAATTTCCCCTTGAGGGGGGCCGTTTCTCAGCCAGCAGTGGGCTAGGCAGTGGGGCAGTAAGAGGGCAAATAATTTCGTTTTTAATGTTTGTAAAAAGACTTGTGAATTTGAAGACGCACAACATTGTCTATTTCATGTAGATATATAAAAGTAAATATGAAATATGTATCGCTGTAACATCTTTTGTATTTCAAGTTTCCTCCAAAGCTGATAGTTTTGAATTACAAAGTTAAGCTTTGAAAAAAAGCCCTTATACCCTTTCTGTTTCAACCTGTATGTTCATCTTGATGTGTAAAACCTGCCCACCAATTTATAGGTTATTTTATTGTGGATTATAATAAATAACTAGATTACGTGTTACATTTTGAAGTCAATTAAGTATATTCTTATGAGGCGTGAAAGAAGGTTATATAAAACAAACAGCATTTAATTGTAATAATTAGGATTTAATTTATAATTAATGTACGATTTGTGGATGTTTTTTTGAATAAATAATAAGTAATTAAACGTTATTGGTTTGTAACTTATGTACAATAAGATTTATCTATGTAGGTAAATACTTACTAAAAGGAAAAAAAATACGAATTTAATACAACTAAGTCAGTAACCAAGCGTAGAACTCTCCTGATGTTAAGCAGTTTACTGAGGCCTATCCTGGCTTATTTATCTGACAATTGTTTTTTGGTAGGACCTCTACTTATCGTACACGATATTTCTCATCTACCTTCATCATGAGATGATGCCATTCAAAAAGGTTACTCTAAGATGTATATAGTGCTTATTCTGTTATCATCAATTTAAGTCTTAGCTATAAATATTTTACTCATAGAGATGGATAGTTAGATAAGAGATTACAATCGTATATTTTTTTTTTCTTAATGCGACTAAAGTTTCTTTAAAGATGGTCCGATGAATAACAAAAGTATTGTTATGTTCGTCTTTAGGGTGTTCATCAAATTATGTGTCAATAATTATGTAAGTATGTTAGTAAAGTGAATATAGTATTTAACCTTTAAACACACGCGATGAAGCGCGGTAAGTACACGCACTGAAAAACATTAGTTTTCATGCTAACGTCATTGCAACATTGAAGGAAATGTGAGCATAGCTATAATTCGTTGCAGGAAAAAAATGCTAAGTGCGTCCGCAAACACGTTAAAAGGGTTCAGTAGATATAATTTATAGTATTCTACATAATAGTTACTTGATTGAGAGTCTTTTACCAACCTTTATTTATTATATGCTATTTTGTGATTAAAAAAAACACCAATACACTATATAATTTTTAACTTTTTTCATTTTTTTTTTGTTATCTTTTTATCCTGTAAGCCACAATAAAGTTTTTTTCTTTCTTTCTTTCTTGCAATATTATTAGATCCGATTAAAAAAAAAAAAAAACATGTTATGCATGTATCATTTCGCCCTCATTTATTTATATTAGAATTTAATTCAACATCGAATCAACCACGAATTTATCAAATGGCAAACAGAATGTTCACGGGCCCGGCGCGGCGGCGTCCGAATTGAACTCGATCAATGTTACCATTTCGTATCGCTTCTCTTTGACCGTGGAGTAGTACGGATCCCTATATGAAACACGCCTAATAGCCCACAGCATTGAATACACAATGTCGCAACAACATCAGCGATATTTCAGTGATGCCCTTCGAGTAACTATATAATGTAGACGCCGCAATGCCCTGTGCAGTCAGCTATGTACCATTAAACACAAGACAGTTAGTGGACTTCTCAGTATAGGAATTGAAGGTGAGAGTGTGACATTGACCCCATTTCGTGTGACAAGGACAAGCACTTGTGAGTGGAATTTTTGCCGGTGTTAGAGCCACGCTGTCGCCAGTTGACTACCGCTCACACACACACGGGCTGGCTCCCCTGGGTAGTACCACTCTCTCACAAAAGATCGGAGCGAGCAAGCATCTATCTGTAGGTTACGGGTAACACATTGGTGGGACCTATCCTGCTTCCTCATTTAAGCCATTTTATAACTCCATCCGTATCTGATAGATTAGAATCCATACGAATAATAATGTGAAAGTGAGTTTACGTGTAAGATTTATTGAGCATCACGCAAAAACTACTCGACGGATTTCGATAAAATTTGGTGCAGGGGTAGGTAATACTCAGAAATACGAGTAATAGGGTACTATGATCCTCGTTATCCACGCTGGTGAGGCCGCGAACAAATGCATGTTATGTATGAAGGGTGACTATAATAGCTGTTCCATTAAAGTACTAGATAAATGCTGTAAAATGCTGGGCCCGGTCCTCGTCCTGATCGCCTTCGCCGCCTACTGGGTATGGCGGAGACAGAACTACAAGGCCACAGAGCCCCCCATGTTCCCTGGCGGCTGGCCGCTGGTGGGGCACGCGCCTTCACTTATCGGAGATAGCTGCAGTAAGTATACTCCTCCATTCGAGGGAGATTTGTGCCATAGTACGCCACGCTGACCCGAAATCTGAAAATCCACAGCCACCTTTTTTCAAAAGCGTTCGTTCGACTACTTGGCTAAAAAGCACTAATTTTCTTACTGCGTCAGACGCAGTGACTGACGCACGCGTTGAACAGAATTCGCTTGGCAGTGCCACGTCGCACTCTGCGGCAGTTAGGCTACTCGTATGCTGACAGGCAGACGACGCTGCACCGCTGAGAACATTAGGAGCTCACAAGCGTAAATAGGTCAAGAGACCTAAATTACAAGACCCCTAAATGAAACAATTGGACAAAATGTCAGTGATGTTCAAACTTACGTCCCAGTGAACGCTCACACTATAATACCACTATGTGTAACACAATCCGTCTGACAGTCCGCATGAAACTAGAAATAATAAGTCGCTTGACTGCATTTGTGTCAGGCCGATATGTTTTGTTTTCGCAGAACTATGGAACCATGTCACTGACCTCGCCAACAAGAGCTATGACATCGGAGGTGTAGTGGCAGCCGGCATTGGACCTCGAACTGTCTACAGTAAGATTTTATAATAATAATAATGGCTACACAAAATATAATCGTATACGGCACACATAACTCAAATGAACTCTGAAAACATCCCCATTGAAACGTTCACTCAAATTGTCAAACGCACACATAATTGGAAAGCGCCTGGCACTGATAATATTTACAACTACTGGTACAAAAAACTTACTTGCATACATCCATTAATCTATAGCCATATATGTCAATTCATACAGTCACCACACATTATGCCAACATTTCTAACACACGGAATCACATACATGCTATCAAAAGGCACAGATAAAAAAAATCCCGAAAATTACAGACCAATCACATGCCTACAAACAATATAAAAAAATATTACAGGATGTATTAGCACAATAATCTACCAACACCTAGACCAACACACTGTACTAACAGAACAACAAAAAGGATGCAGGAAAAATAGCCAAGGATGTAAAGAACAGTTGACAATAGATTCAATAGTAATGAAGCAAGCACAAACTAAACACATAAACATTCACACAATGTATATTGATTATAAAAAAGCATTCGACTCTGTCCCTCACAGCTGGTTAATTTTTGTATTGGAACATTACAAAATACATCCTTCTTTAATTTCATTTCTTAACATAGCCATGCTTCATTGGGAAACAAAATTAAAGTTAATTGATAATAAGACCTCATTGATCACTGAGCCGATTAAAATTCAAAGGGGTATCTTTCAAGGCGATGCTCTCAGCCCGTTATGGTTTTGTCTGGCACTCAACCCTCTATCAGAACTATTAAACGACACTAACTCTGGGTTTAGGTTAAAACATAACAACAGATACCACACTCTCTCACACCTCAAGTATATGGACGACATCAAAATCTACGCAACTAATAACGCTGAACTCACAAAACTAGCAGACATCACACAATCATTCTCTACAGACATACAGATGCAATTTGGAGTAGATAAATGCAAAATACATTCTATCAATCGCGGGAAATCACAACACAACACATACACACTCGATACAGGTGAACAAATAGAGCCCATGGATGAAAACTCCACCTACAAATACCTAGGTTTCCATCAATCCAAACAAATACAGCAGAAACAAGCTAAACTTGAACTAACTAGAAAATTTAAGTTTAGACTCAACCAGATTTTAAGAACTCCATTAAATTCACGCAATATTATAAAAGCCATAAATACTTACGCAATACCCATCCTTACATATTCCTTTGGAATAATAAACTGGTCTCAGACAGACTTAGTTAAACT
This sequence comes from Notodonta ziczac, assembly GCA_918843915.1. Classification (NCBI taxonomy): domain Eukaryota; kingdom Metazoa; phylum Arthropoda; class Insecta; order Lepidoptera; family Notodontidae; genus Notodonta; species Notodonta ziczac. Next base: position 8,785,892 of record OU974060.1, on the reverse strand, counting down.
CCAACGTATGATCAACACCCACATGACTACCCATAGAAAACACCATCCTAGATCATGCGTCCAACGTCTTACATTACCACGCCGAGAGGGAGGAAGAGGTCTCATTGACATACAAAATCTACACAATAGTACGAGTATAATAACAAAACTTCGAAGTTATTTCTACGCCAAAGCTGAATACACAGATCTCCACAAATAAATAGCCGATATAGACATTAAACTTACACCACTTAACTTAAGTTACAGAGACATGCAATTAAACATGTCAAGCAGGCAGAATAAAATAGACAAGTGGTCACAGAAGTCCTTACACGGGAGGCACCTTGCTGATCTCAGCCAAACACATGTCGACAGAGAGGCGTCGAACGAGTGGCTGAGGCGGGGAGAGCTCTTTCCGGAGACCGAGGCTTTTATGATCGCTATTCAGGATCAAGTAATGGACACCCGTAACTATCAAAAGCACGTCATCAGATTACCAAACCTCGCAACTGACTTATGTAGACGATGCCATAGTAGTTCTGAAACGATCCAACATATTACTGGTGCTTGTAAATCTATAGTCCAAACCGATTATAAACATAGACATGACCAAGTAGCAGCAATAGTACACCAAAACATAGCCCACAAATATACTTTCATTCCAAAAAAGTTGCGTATTATAAATATCAGTCGAGCACAATTTTAGAGAACAGTTTATACAAAGTTTATTGGGATAAGACCATAATAACAGATATAACTATTCATTTTAACAGACCGGGCATAACAATTTTAGACAAAACTAACAAAGCAGTATTTATTATAGACATAGCAGTATGTAACACCCACAACCTCCTCACTACACACACAGAGAAATTGACAAAATATATAGACTTAGCTACAGAAATAAAGAGACAATGGCAAGTAGATACAGTAAAAATTATACCCAAAGTTATCTCCACAACAGGTGTCATCCTAAGTACCCTCCATATTAGCCTCAACAACACTTCAAATGCCCAAAACCACTTGCTCACTCATGCAGAAAGCAGTTATCCTCAATACCTGTCGTCTCACACGCAAATTCCTCCAAAGCTCTTCATCATCTTAGACCCTAACTATAGCTGCTAGCTGGCACACTTGGTCAAGGCCCGTGTGTCAGTTATTTAACCCCTCAAGCAGGGAGAAAAATAAAAAACACAAATTAATAATAATAATTTATTGATTTAAAAAGAACACACTTTTAAATTAACAAACTTAAGAAACAATAAAATAAAGCAAAAAAACATAAAATAAAACACAATGTGGGTAGGGCTTAAAAACTTCAACAAAAGATAGTAACAACATGCACAGTTCAGCTACTAAAACTTTGAACTGTGCGCAGTTGTTAGATTTAAATTAATGAATATCACAAAAATTGTGTTGTTTATTTAATTGTTAGTGTGGAATAATATATGTCTATGTTATTGCTAGTATCTAAACTAGGCCTAGCCTGTATCTTAGATACTAGATACTAGATACTAGATCCTTCCTTAAATATATTATTTATAGAGAAACACATGATTTTATACTAAACTAGCTGTGCCCACGGACTTAGTCCGCGTAGTATTTAACGTAACAAAAATTTCGGGATTATCGGGATAAAAAGTATCCTATATGTTAATCCCGGTTGTAAACTATCTGTGTTCCAAATTTCATTCAAATCCGTTCAGTAGTTTTTGCGTGAAGGAGTAACAAACATACATACATACATACATACATACATACATCCACACTCACAAACTTTCACATTTATAATATTAGTAGGATGTTAATGCTAATTACACTAAGTGAAACGGACTCAAGATTTCGGAAATAGCCTTTTCATAATTTGACCCTAGCTGGGTGTACAGGCGTTGCTTAGTGGGGGGTCCCAAATTTGGGACAGTACAGATGGTGTGGTCTGATGACTTTTATTTGTTTATTTGCATGGCAGTTGTCACGGATCCTGATGATTGTTTCACGGTTGCGAACACTTGCTTCGAAAAGGACGGGTTCTACGACTTCGCCAAGCCATGGCTCGGTGAAGGACTGGTAACAGGAAAAGGTTAGCTCCTCAACACGTACTATTTCAGTTGATTCTTAGAACACCTTATCAGTTTAACTGAAAGTAGGATAAGAACTATGAAAAGATCTTCTAAACCAATTAAAGTTTCAGTCACCGTATACAGAATCGAAATCTGAATATTGTGTATTAATTTTAAACTAATTAGACCTCATCAATGTACGTGGATTTGGCGATGGAAAAACAATCTCACTTTTACACCAAATATAATAGACTTCAAAAACTAATAACCTCAGTAAAATCATACATATCATGTTCCATATCCCTAGTATCAATATGGAAAGGGCACCGCAAGTTGCTGAACCCAGCGTTCAGCCAGGTAGTCCTGGACGGCTTCATCGACGTGTTCAACAGCCAAGCTCGGAAGCTGGTGAAGGATCTGTCCCAGGAAGCCGGGAGAGGACCCTTCGATCATTGGACTTATACCAGGCATAATGCTTTGGAGACTATATGCTGTAAGTAAACCATGAGGTTTAAATGGCAATACGCTAACCTTTTCGTAACCTACACTGAACCTATACCTTCGAGGATTCGATGTGTTGCCAGGTTTGATTCAGATCTCCTTGGTAAGCCTATTGATAAAACATTTCCAATTACGATTATTTTACTAGAAAAAATATGGTAATACTAGGCCCGCAGCCCATAAATTAATCTAAGAGTCTTATGATCAGCAATCACATTACTATACCCTTTAATATTCTTCCTAGTGACTGCATTAGGGGTAGACTTCGGCGACCACTCAATCCTGAACAGCAAATACGTGGAGGCGACCGAGCAGATCCTCACCACGATGGTGGACCGCTTCCAGCAGTTCTGGTTGCACAGTCCATACACCTTCCGCTGGAGTAACGTGAAGAAGAGGCAGGACGATTGCCTGAAGATACTACACAATATGTCTTATACGGTAAGATTCTGCTATTGGCCATCAATTGCTTGGTATAGAAAATATTTCAGCTAAAATTAAAAAAAAAAAATTAAAGTTCAAGTCCGAGACTACACGAATAAGACCTATTTTATAGTGGGGAACTTATCGGGATTACAGGTAATTTTAACTTTGTTTCATAAATGAAGGTTAAAGACGTTGTCTACATCAATATGAATACTTACTACTAAATTGTAATTATTTTACTTGCAGGTCCTACAACGAAAGAAATCCGAATTGAATGGAAACATTTGCAACGATAAAAGCATAATAAAAGGTTACACATTTAATTAAACAGCAGCAAACATTAACTTAATAACTCAAACTTTACCATTGAATTACTCTTCCTGAAATTCCAGGCACCAAATTCAAGGTCTTCATGGACCTACTCCTGGAGCTGTCAGTGGACAAGGGGGTGCTCAACGACCGGGAGATCAGGGAGCATGTGGACACCATGATAGTGGGCGGCCATGACACCTCGGCCAACGTGCTGATGTTCACCATGATCCTGCTGGGCTCGCACCCTGAGGCGCAGGAGAGGGCTTTTGCTGAGTGAGTAACTTATGGTCTTTTCAGATGAGCTGAATCCGGATGCGAAAAAAGTGTCTAATGTTTTAAAATTAATCTTTGTAAGCAGACCGTAAACAGTTCCTTAAAACGAATCATACATTGTTGTAGTTGATGTTTTGTTGCTTGTATTCATTAATTAACTATACAATGGTATCAAGTGGTCGAGGTGTAAATAATGTCTGTCTTAAAGTATATTCTATCGTATAGGTTTCGCTAGAGATGTTAACCGCTCAGACTAGAACCGAGTTAGTTATGGTTTATCGATAATCGATATGTACTGCAGTGCCATCCAGTGACGAACGTTGTAGTTTATTACAATATTAAGAACATTATAGTTTAGGGCTTTGTCACTAGATGGCGCTATAACACATAATGTATGTAAATATCTTTATACATAATACCTAGTTACTTTTTAATTTCAGGATACAAGAAGTATTGGGCGACTCTGACCGTGACGTGGAAAAGCAGGACCTGTCCCAGATGGTGTACCTGGAGGCAGTTCTGAAGGAGAGCATGAGGATATACACCATTGTGCCCGTGCTGGCCAGGTGGCTGGATAGAGACGTGAAACTAAGTGAGATCATTTAATCTTTAGGACCTATTAAGATGAGCAGGATTGCCAATGCGCATAGACTTTTATTTTTTTTATTTTTTCACAGAGAACTACACCCTGTCAGCCGGTAGGACCTGCTTCCTGTTCATGTTCGGCATCCACCGCCACCCTGTGTGGGGCCCCGACGCGCACGAGTTCCGGCCGGAGCGGTGGCTGGAGCCCGGCCAGCTGCCCGACAACCCTAACGCCTTCGGAGCCTTCAGCATGGGACGGAGAATGTGTATCGGTTCGTATATTGCAGGATAGGTAATTTAATTAGCTATTTCTGAAATAGTTTGAAATACATTTGAAATAACAAATGACTGAATAACAGATAAAATGTTAACGAAAACGTTACACGTTAGTAACTATACATAAATTGGCATTTTGATGACGGCTTGGCGCAGTGGTTCAAGCGTAGGCCGCTCGGCTCACTGCACATGGTGGCTGCGGGTTTGATTCCCATCAGGGCAAATTTTCGGAAATGGCCTTTTCGTAATTTACCCAAGTCACTGAGATCGTCCCCAGTCCATTGTACGGTATCTATAGTACAAGGGTTGCTTACTTTGGGAACATACAGTAGGTGTGTCAGTCTGGCGATATTTATTTAATCATTTTTATTTTGAGACCAGATCCTCCATTCTCTACAGCCGCTCTTACTTTCTGTACGTCAGATTTGGCAGGTGTTGTTGTCTTCAAAGATATCTTTATAACAATGATCTAATTCCCAGGAAAAGCCTACGCCTTCATGTCGATGAAGACGACCCTCGCGCACCTGCTGCGCCGGTACCGCATCAGCGCCGACCACACCAAGCTGGTGCTGAAGCTTGACGTGATGCTCAAGCCAGCCTCCGGATACTACGTCAGCATTGACAGGAGAACATAGATTAGTACGATTAGTAAATCGAAGTTATTGATTACAATGATGTAAATGTGTAAACGTTTACAGTTTACATTATTGTAAATAAATACTGATTCGATCACAATATTAATAAAATTTTGTGGACTGTATAATGTTTATATTAAAATGCGTTAAAATTATTTGCTGAAACTGAACATAACAACCACCTTTAAGTAATATTTACATTACAAAATGAAGGTATAAAACCATTTTGTTATTATGACAATGTTTGTTTATTACATTAAGGCACGTGTAAATTGTTTATTGCATAAATTATATCAAATGTAAAATATTAATAAATTATTCTTTATTTCAAAGTTTATTTTATTTATGTAGGTACCGTTTTCCACACGTCAAGATGAAAATTTAAAAAATACACTAGGCATTTTAAGGACTTTATTATCATAATACGATCACAGTCATGCTCTGCCAGTGAAGCAACTTTGATATAGTCATAAGGCTAAAGCGCCCATATAGCCCGCGAAGTTCAAATTTTTTGAGGTTTTTAAGAAATTTTTCAAAACCTGACAATGATAAAAGGCTCGTTTTGTAATTCGCGACAAAGACCGTGTGCAGTGCATTGATTAATATATCCAACTTACTCTAAAACATTTCAAGAACGACAGCTATCCAGATAAACTGGCAATTTTTGTATATTTAGTGATTTACTAGTATCATATTCACCGTGATAATATTAAGAGTAAAATAAATGTATTAATAAACGCACTGCATACTGTGTTTGTCGTAAATCACAAAATGTTGTCTTAAATGTTTTCAGATTTTGGATAAACTATAAAAATACTCGGAAATTTTGAATTTCGCGGGCGAGACAGGCGCCGTCACCATAACGTAGTCTACGAGGGATGCCTTTTAAGTTTTGTCGTTTGAAGAAAAAAACACAACTAAAACCTTATAGTACTTTTTATTGTTTTTCAAAGTATTCACCACGTAGCTTAATACACTTTTCCATTCACTCAAACCAGTTATTATAACATTTATACCACTCTAAAGTGGGGGTGTTCAAAATGGCTGACTTGAAAGCGTCGACTGCTTTTTCACCGGACTGGAACCTTTGACCACGAAGACTTTTCTTAATTTTAGGAAATGTTAATAAATCGTTAGGGCTTAGGTCAGGACTGTATGGAGGATGATCAAGAATTTCTACTTTTTCCTGCTTCAAATACTCAATCGTTTGACGAGCGCTGTGTGAGATTGCGTTGTCGTGGTGCAGGATGATGCGTCGCTTTGAGTTAGATTTTCGAAGTTGGCGATGACTTGTGGTAAACAAACTGTGGTATACCACTCTCCATTAACCGTTCTACGATCTTCAAGTGCAATAGTCGCAATATGGCCGGTTTTTCCAATGAACGTGGCCACCACCTTCTTTGAAGTGCTTCGAGAACGAACAACTTTAGTCGGTTTTGGCTTGTCTTGAAAGACCCAGATTGTAGATTGTTGTTTGGAATCAGGATCGTAGGCATAGATCCAAGATTCGTCACCACTGATGATGTCTTAGACGTGATTTGACTGTCCTTGGTTGAACCTTTGCAGAGTTTTCTTACACCATCTGACGCGGGCCGCCTTGTGATCGTCGGAAAGCAGATGCGGTATCCAACGGCAAACTAGCTTTCTTACACCAAGCGCTTCATGCAAGATTTTCTGAATGGTTGTCCCTGAGATGCCTAATAGAGCCTCTATCTCTCGATACGTCACATGACGATCTTAGAGAATTTGTTGTCTCACAGCAATGATGTTATCTTCAGTGAAGGCGGATTTTGGCCGTCCTTCGCGAGATTTGTCACTAAGACTAGTATGTCTACGCTGGAATTATAAATACCAGCGTTCGACAGTCCGCAGACATGGGGCTTCATCACTGAACACAGATGTTAGCTCTTCAAAACACTGAAGCCGTGTCAGGCCTCTTCTAAAGTTGTAGAAAATTATTGCACGAACATTTTCCTTAGAAGGATTCATTTTCGTACGTAACCTGACAGATTCTAATCGACGCTGTGACTAAACAATAGCATTAATCCCAAAACTTTCAATTGTTTTGAGATTCGAAATTTAAACACATTCGAATATAGAACAGTTCCAAATTCAAAATTGCCGGGAAATATGGAAACGACAGAACTTAAAAGGCATGCCTGGTATTACATATGCATGGATATGCGTATAATTCACACGGCTACATACCTACAAACGGCAAAGACTGACATCTTTTTGATACATCTTCGAATATTTTAACCGTATTGGGGTGCCGTATGAGTGATACCCTGGCAAAACCACGAAATAATCGACGAGCCATTAGCGCTATTAGCCACTAAATGACCGCCAATTTTCCGGTATGTTCCTTCTAATTGTTCAATTATATGCTAATGTGGGAGTTAATAAAAGACCGCTGATAAAAAAGCGGCTTTTTTAATGGGACTAATCCTGTCACACACTCCCACCACTGTTGCTCCTGTAAGCCAACGATGACGCCAAGGTTTGACCCTCAATGAGTTCCGGGGAAAACTTAAATTGTCTTGGAACCCGCACGAATTTAATCGAAATAATAATTAACAGGACTTGGAACGAAAATAACGTCTATAAAAGTTTATGAATTCAATGTGGTAGCATCATTACTGCGGCCATACCGACCGCTATTGCAATCGGGGATATTCTAGCATATCCTGTACCCCTCCTAGCTACAAGTTTATAAACAGATCTTTGTGTGATATCATGTTACGTGATCTACATACAATCATGTAATTCTATGCATTGTATCTTGTAGAAATAAACTTGCAGCTTGGAAATGGAATTAGTGAACTAAGTGGTAGGTCCGAACTTAATGAAGCGTGGCGCTGTACGCACTGAAAAACATGACTTCGTGTTAATATTTTAAATTTGCTTCACGAAATATGACAAGCGTATTGTGAAACGCATTAAAGTGGGTTCCGCAGTTAGTATTTACTTTTATGGCTGGTAGACCATGTTCAGGTTCCATAATGAAAAAGAAATTTTAGTAACTATGTGTTTTTATATACATACCAAAGTGGGCAAACAAGTGTACGCCCTGCTTAACGTTAAGCAGTTACCGTGTCCTGCAAGATGTTGCTCATACGTTGGCAATCTGAAGGGGAATGGGTCAGAGAGCTGCCAGCTCTCTCACTCATCATATTAAACACAGCTATAATAGCTCCGTTAGGTCGATCAACTGTGAAAGGATACTACCCCCCTAGGTACTACCCCAGAGGAGTCAGTCCATATATGAGCTGTAGTTAATTACCTATAGATTGACTCTACCAAAGTCGGACCTATGTGTACTCGGTGCCCTATTGGATTTTCCTTTTTTCTCGGGACTCATCGAGGATGTAACCTTGGCTTCTACATTGGACACCACTGCCGAACCTAGCTTCAGAACCTTACAGGTGCAGCAGACTGGCAGTTCAAGTCTCATAAAAAGGTACCTATTACCAGCTTTTTAGTAGTTCCTGTTTGTGTAGATACTGTTGAGAAATACTCATAATTAGGATAATGGCCTAGTTGTTAGAGGGGCTGCTCTTGTAACCTTTAGGTTCCAAGTTCGAGACCCATAATGGACATTAAACTGTTTATTACGTAAAGTGAAGGAAGCAAACAGTTTTATATAACCCTTTAAACGAAGATATTAACACTTAAAACAGTAAACATGACGAAATAAAACAAAAAATAAAATTAGGTAATTTTCCGTCGCTTAAAGCCCGTGCTCAGGAGTAGGTTATTAAAAATGACTAGTAATAATAATTATTATTAATAATGAATGATGTTAAATAACTATTGACGTGAGCTCCTTTCTCGCACAATCTCGGCTGGGCTATCGGGATTTCTTGTAAAAATAACTAGCAACTTTAAAAAATTTAATTGTGAAGACCTCTGCAGTAGGAAACGATTGCCTCGTTATATTCTAGGTACACGGAACCCACTATAAATTGAATAGCACTCTGGTGAAATCATCTTCAGACACTTGAGTTATGCTCTTTATATTGCGAGCACAGCGATGTTCTGTGCAGTCAGCTATCAGACCTTTAACATCAGTGAATACGTGATATTGGGGAACTTTGGTGGCATTGACCCAATTTCAAATTAAGGTTGGAAAAAGTGTAACTGTAGGTAAATGAGCATAAATATTTTAAATAAATATACTTCATTTTGCCTTGCGGTGAAGCAATACCTACCTAGCTAGGTGCACCTTTTTATATAATTGTGGGAATATGGAGCTAGCAGGGGTCGTTCATTCCGCAAGAAGGTCGAAATTACACCCCCTTGCCTCCCTGGGACTTGCAAGAGAGATAAAGGACGATTATGATGATCCTTTCGATGATGTCATGAGAGTTAGTGCCTGGGATTTGTGTAACTTCAAGAGCGTATAGTGCGTATAGGAAACTGAGAATAGTAACGACAGTAAAATAATTTTTGTAGTTACTAGTAATATAATAATTATATTTGTGAATACGAGGCATAACATAAATCTTTGCTGTATACTGGTATAATTACTAAACGCTTAGTAAACATACTTAAAAGAATACTAGGAAATACAAGAATATTTTGCTGTATCAATTTTTTTGTGCATTTTACTCACCCATGTGATTAATAGGTACCATGTGAATTAAGTTTATAAATGTAATAAATTTCATGTTAACTATTAGAATATGATTTCAATCCCCAAGTTTGTTTATCAACATAATTTATTCCACTCACCAGATAAATGCTGCAATGCTGAGCTTGATCTTAGTATTGATAGCCCTCGCTGTGTACTGGACATGGCGTAGGGTGAACCACAAGACTACAGAGCCTCCGATGTACCCCGGAGCCTGGCCGCTGGTGGGGCACGCGCCCTTGCTCATAGGAGATAGCCGCAGTAAGTAAGGTTAGGCTGTAGAAGTTTCAGTTAGACTATAGGCTCTATATCACTAGCTTAATATCCCTATTACAGAGTCCAGATGCCCAAGACGTCCACTATATGGGATAGTCTTACCAATAAGCCTTCTCACATGTCATTGTTTTATGCCCTTTCCATAATGGCTGTGTCTTTAGCCGATCCGCGAACCAAATTTGACGACATCTTGGCGCAATGGTTCGAGCGGGTACCATTCCCGCCGGGGTCAACTTCGGAAATGACCTTTTCGTAATTTTTCCAGGTCTGGGTGACCCTGGGATTACCCCAGTCCATTGTACGGTACGCATGGTACAAGCGTTACTTAGTTTGGGACCACACAGATGGTGCGTCAATCTGGCTTATAAAAAAATAATTGAAAATCAGGATAATACTTGTAACTACTCATATCTGTAACCATTAAATAAGCTGAATATAACATGATACTTTACAATATTAACAACACATTTAAGTCAATGATTACCAACGATTCAAACCAAGTCAACTGTTTCTTATTATGCGAACATTTTATTCATACTTGAAGGCGAAGGAGCGTTGACTAGGAGTCAAGTCTGCTAATGGTCTAGCTGTAGCAAAGCTTTTACTAATTCTTATGCTCACAGAACTATGGACCGCTGCGGTAGACCTCGCGAACAGGAGTTACGAGTTAGGAGGCGTGTTGGCTGCTACTATGGGACCAATAACTGTTTACTGTGAGATTCAAACTCTTATCAGAACAATCATAATTAAATCTGATTTCTGGGCACGACCATTGTAAATCGGATTCAAGCCAGAATCTACCAAGCTTTTGGAAACCAGATTTTCTAAGAGATGCTGGTTTCTAAACTGATATTGATTTTTTGACGAGATTATTAAATGCTGGAAAACAATGTGGATATTATAAAATAATTATATTTGCAGTTGTCACAGATCCTGACGATTGTTTCACGGTTGCTAACACTTGCTTAGAAAAGGACAGGTTGTACGACTTCGCTAAGCCGTGGCTTGGTGACGGACTGCTTACGGGGAAAGGTAACTTATAATTATGAAATTTGTCTTCAAGGACTTCCTAATATTAGAGAACTCCTCATTTTTAACATTAATACATTTTCGCGTCTAATATGTTGGTGTACAAAACTGTCTGTAACAAAAACTTATTTTGATCTGGATCCCCCTCGCGAGGAAACTCAGTAACTAGTGGTAGGTACATTCAAAAACGGTTAATTGACATTCAAGTTTTTTTTCTATCCTCATAGCAAAGATATAACTGAATATTCTTGGTCATTATGACTAGAGTTTTCAACTTCTAATTCTTCAGCGTCAACCTGGAAGGGTCACCGAAAACTCCTGAACATAGCGTTCAGTCAGGCGGTCCTGGACGGCTTTATCGGCGTCTTCAACAGCCAAGCTCGAAAGCTGGCGGACGAACTGTCTCAGGAAGCCGGGAAGGGACCCTTCAATCATTGGACGTACACCAGGCATAATTCTTTGGAGACTATTTGCTGTAAGTTTTTTTTGAGGCTATTTGCTGCGGAAAGTTTATTTGAATTTCAAATTTCTTGTGCAAATTTTTTTTTTTTTAATGATTACTAGCATTGTGTGTTTATTACATTACTAGTATTCCCTTTAGCCCCTTCAACTAAGCTAATGCTTGTGCTAGGAGTGGGCTCACGTCAATAGTTTAATGGCCCTGATGGGGATCAAACCCGGAACCTCTTAGCTACGAGGACGGCCCCTCTAACCACTAGGCTATTGACGCTTAAATTTAAATTTAAAATTTACGTTTAGAATTGCTTTAAATTTACAACAAAGATGACATCCTGCATTATTAAAATGTGACCTTATATAGTGACAGCACTAGGGGTGGACTTGGGAGACCACACAGTCTTGAACAGCAAGTTCGTGGAGGCGACCGAGCAGATCCTGAAAATAATGGTGGACCGCTTCCAGCAGTTCTGGTGGTACAGCTCTTACACCTTCCGCTGGAGTAGCTTGAAGAAGAGGCAGGACGAATGCTTGAAGATACTGCACAATATGTCCAATACGGTAAATTAGTGATATAATGTTTTTTTTTATAACTGGAGTCACACAACGGACCCTGTACGTAAAACGTTAACCAGTCAGAATGAGTAAGATTGGAATATAAAAACAAAAAATATTCCACAGAATTGTAACTCGTTGGATGGATGAACGGATTCAATAGAAACGTCCATTGGTGGCCAAAATGTAATGCCATAACAAATCTTCGGTCGTTTTGACGGTTTTCGTAGTTGTGTAGAATCTTCTCTTTTTTATTTCTTACAAACAAAAAACATTATTTGACAGGTTCTTCAAAGAAAGAAATACGAATTTAATAAAATGGTGAACAATGGAAACCCGACGCCAGGCTCAGGTTAGTGCAACCTCGGAACGGTACTTACTTATACTGTTTCACCAACTAATCCTAATTTTCCAGCCACAGTGAAGGTCTTCATGGACCTACTCCTGGAGCTATCAGTGGAGAAGGGGGTTTTCAATGACCGAGAGATCAGGGAGCACGTGGACGCCATGATAGTGGGCGGCCATGACACTGTGGCCAATGTGCTGATGTTCACCATGATATTACTGGGCTCGCATCCTGAGGCGCAGGAGAGAGCTTTTGCTGAGTAAGTCGTATGAAACAAGTTCGAAGAGAGTAGAGTATATCTGCACATCATTATAGAAATAGGTACATTTAAAGCACTAGGTTATTCCAGAAGTAGAAAAGCGTGCTTGGAGATCTACCAAGTTATAGCGTTATAATAAGAATGCTTCTATTTTCAATGTAGAATCGACTATCTTGTCATTTACTCATTTAAGTACTGAAGGAAAGGAGTCCTAAGTCAAATGATTTGACCTAAATATACTGTGAAAGATACGAAGAATGGTATGGAAAAGCTGGCCTTATTATGTTTTCTTCACCGGCATAAGGTTTTCCCAGCGGTAATAGTACCATGACTTGTAATTCGATTTCTCTTGTCGGAAACCAGGATTCAGGAAGTGCTGGGCAACTCCGACCGCGACGTGGAGAAGCTCGATCTGTCTCGGCTGGTGTACCTTGAGGCTCTCCTCAAGGAGAGCATGAGGGTTTACACCATTGCACCCGTGCTAGCGAGGCGGCTGGACAGAGACGTCAGGCTAAGTAAGATGATCCATGATGATCGAACAGATTTTGATCAGGATGGCAAACGAAGAACAGTAGTGTAAATCTTTTAAGGAGTTGATTCATAATCTCTTGAAAGATTCACAATTTATCTCGTGTCTTTAGCCCGTGTTAAGTTGTAGTTAAACATTGCACATTTAAACATTAACACAAAAAAAAATTGCTAAACAAACGATTATTTGCATTCTGTCCTTATTAACGGCGCAGGGATACATTTTATGGAGATGGTTTGTAAAACCTAGGTTCAGGTATCAAGAAGTAGAAAAGTGTGTTTGGAGATCAAATTCAAATTTTTCAAATTCAAATATTTTTATTTCAAATAGGCCAGATTAACTGGCACTTTTAAAAAGTCAAGAACTCAACTCAAGATCAACCAAGCTATATAGTACAGCCGTATAGTTAAAATGCTTCTATTTCCAATGTAGAATCAGATATTTTGTCATTTAAGTACTCAATGAACTGAAGTCCTAAATCTAAAGTCCTAAGTCAAAATACCTGACCTAAATAGATTGTAAAAGTTCGGTTTTACGAAAAAAGGACTGACGGCTTTTTAACTGTTGACCCATTTTCCTATAGAAAACTACACCCTGTCAGCCGGTAGGACCTGCTTCCTGTTCATGTTCGGCATCCACCGCCACCCCGTGTGGGGCCCCGACGCGCACGAGTTCCGGCCGGAGCGGTGGCTGGAGCCCGGCCAGCTGCCCGACAACCCTAACGCCTTCGGAGCCTTCAGCATGGGACGGAGAATGTGTATCGGTATGAAGCATGTACCTATACTCTTTATAGTGGTAGTCGTAACGATGGCGGCACGCCATTATTCAACGCCACTTCGATATTACATGCAAGCTGAAGAGGAAAACGCGAAATTATAGCGTTCGAGCAAGGCAGCGCAATCGCCCGCCTCAACGAGCCACTTCCAGAGTCTAAATCACAATTCTAGGAAGTAAAGATACATCTTTAAACTATTGATAAAGATAGGAGAGAGAGAGTAGTGTTCGCTTCTTTTATTACCGATCATTATAATTTTCGAGGATGAAAAGCCGAGGGTGGGTATTAGGTCCTTATACCATAGTATATCATAGTACAATGGATTTCCGAAAAGTAAGTAACGTCTGAGTAAACCAACTATATGTAGGTACGGACTAATTCCCAGGTAAAGCGTTCGCCTTCATGTCGATGAAGACGAGCCTCGCGCACCTGCTGCGCCGGTACCGCATCAGCGCCGACCACACCAGGCTGGTGCTGAAGCTTGACGTGATGCTCAAGCCAGCCTCCGGGTACTACGTCAGCATTGATAGAAGAACATGAACAAGAAGGTTTCCGTAGCTTACACAATAAAAATGTAATTATACAATTCTGTTTTTGCGGTTTAATACGCTATATCTCGCTCGCGGTATATCTCGCTATTGCATAAAGTTTTCCATTTTACTTCGGCGAGTCACGTGAGCGTGTGAGGTTTCTCGATCAGTTGGTACACAGCTATTATTAAAATTATGATTTCTTTTTAAATATAATTATTTTAAAGAGAAGCCTATGCTCTTAAAGAGACACCAAGAGAAATAAACGTATAACAACGAAAATACACATTTCGTTCACAATATTTTTATTTGTCGAAACACATTCATTTTACAAATTGTTCGAATCAATTTAGACTTATTCTGTGGAAGAGTAGTCAATTATATTGTTAATAGAAATAAAATAAAGAATTAAAACAATAAATTATACATTTTTGACCGTGCGTAAAGTAAAGGGCTTATGCAAACAACCGCCCACAGAAAGGGTTAAATTTTATGTGATAAGAAAGTAGATTGGTGAATTTATCTTGCTTGCACAAGAAAACATAAATATGATCACATAAATTACCATTTCCTTATAGAAAAACGATAAATATATAATATACATAAGTGTATATACAATAATTAGGTCATTTAAAACACTTTAGAACAAAAAGTATAAATAAGTGATCCAATTATTACCTCGTAAAATCCGAACTATGACAAAAATAAAGTTTTAGAAAAATACGCATAAATATTACAATGATTTTAAAAGTCACGTTAATTATTACAATTTTATAATTAGTATAGTCTATTTTCACAACATCTGGACTATTCTGCATTTTTATATTGGCAGAATACAAAAATAATAAACTTAGTAGCTTTTATAGTTTGGGTACCATTCTCAATTCTCGTAATAGGTATTTATTAAATTTTAATTGAAATAAGAAACCTTAGTATAAAATTCATAGAAATAATGTTCGTGTAAAAATAATGAAAAGAAATCACTTTAAAAATATAACATGTTTATAGTTGTGTTTTTTACTGAGTTCAATTCTGCCAACATAAAAAATAAGATCTAAACTATTTGATACACAACATAAAAATTGCACAATTATTTGACACCAATATTGATTTAGAAGGCTACTCATCAAGAAGTTTGTCATCCCGGAAAATTATTAAATTATACCATAATATTTGAAAAGATTACCTATTTGTTATCAAAGTAAATCATAGTTTTGTTGTAAATAAAGTACATAAGTAAGATTTTGTTTGCTAATCTAAAAAAATACTCAAATGAAATATTGTGTTTCATTTTATTAAATGTGAATATAATAAATAAAATACGGTACTAAAATACTTAGGTACCACCTTTGAAGGCTACATTGGGCTAAAGCAGACAGTTTTAATCCAAATCCTCAATCTAAACTCTGCTAAACGTAATCACAATAATGATTTTTGTTTATGATTTAAAATGATTTGAACTAATGTATCTTTTTGCAATAATATCAAGTCAAATAACAATAAGCATTCATATTAAAATCTTAACTACTTCTAATGACGGACTCTTTTATACATAATTAAAGATAATCTCGATGTGACAAGCGTTAATAAATTATGAACGTTTTACCTTACAATAAAACGTATATTAAACATACTTACCTTCTTCCAAACCTAATTAAAACATGAGAGTAGCGAACTTGACTTCCAGTCAATTACGTGCCTTTGTCTCTTTCTTTTCCGTCTATCTGTCTCCCTCTGTTACTTACGTCACGTCCGCTTTCAACATGGCCGAGGCCTGCATAGATTTGCGAGGCATTCTACGATCATTGGTTTGAATGTTTTCATCACCAGGCAGGGTTAAAAATATTAGGTTTGGAAGAAGGTAAGTATGTTTAATATACGTTTTATTGTAAGGTAAAACGTTCATATTAAACCAACTTGACCGTTCTTCCAAACCTAATTAAAACATGAGATTTGTTTGTTTTCGTCTGGTGAAAGAGGACGCCAATGTGAACTAGAAATAGCTGGGTACCATGGGTGACAGCAATGAAACAGCTTTATATGACCCAAAACATAATAGTGTATTTGCTCCTGACATAAATAATTTATTGATTAGTTTAATCAATGGGTTTAAACAAAGTCGTAATCAATGGGCGGTCACGTGTATGTAACGAAGTTTCGACTTCACGATGATAGAACTTCTTGAATGTATTAGCCGATCTCCAGTTTCCCCTGTCCAGTATTTCACTTAAAGGGAAGTTAACCAGCCAACTCTTTGATGCTACCGCTGATCTGCAGCTTCCAGGACTTGCATCAATATTTGCCTCCTTCAACATGCGTTTTACCCAGCCTGAAATCACTGCACTTGATGCGGGTTTCGGTTGGCCTGCTGTTGTTAGAAACAGGCTTTCGTCAGCGTCTGTCAGACGTCGTCTATGTTGGGATAGTTTAATCAGGTGGCGAACCCAGTATACGGGGTCTAAGACCTTGTTAGATGAGTTCCTAATTAACTTCCAGCTAGACTGTCGATAATTAGCTGAATCAGTTTTAGAACCATATGCCGGTTTGAGGACAATATATTCTTCATTAACCAAACAGTGGTCAGGCGATATTTTCAGCAGCGTCAGATCATGGATCCGTCGGCCAGAGCATAACAGGAGGATAGCTGCTGTTTGGCATGAGGCATTATAAAGGCTTATAGTGTCCGGGTTCTTGGTTGCCAAATGGTCTGCAAGGACATCTATATCCCAAACTGGTGGTTTTGCTACTTTTGGTTTAGCCAGGGTAATGGCTTTGAGTACCTGTTTCACCAGGGAGTGGGAGCTTAGTTTATACCGATTGTTTGGGTCGCAAAATGTCGAAACCACCGATTTGTGAACTAAGATGGTATTTAGGGCAAGTTTTTCTTTTTGATGCAGGTCGGCCAGGAATCGTGACAGGTCTGATCCTGAGGGCATGCAACCGTCCACTTTGTTGCGTCAATTCAATCCATCGTTTCCATGCCGGCCGATAAGTGTTTAGGGTAGACTGCCGCCAACTAGATGTTAGGAGTGATTTCTGTTCTTCCGACCAGTTTTCTAAATGGTTTTCCCACCCCCACATCGCCATATCTCGAGGGTCATTTCTGCTGCTCCTGGGGGAGGATGGCCTGTAGATGTGTCCACTAGTACTTGGTCCAGGTTCCACACAGTGAACGGAGCTGACAAAGCCCGATTCTTTAGATCTGGTCTCCAATATACTTTCTCCCACCGTGGGGCGACTATGAGATAAGTTCCTTGGGCCCGATTCAGGTGCGATAGCACCCTGGGCATCAGATATGGTGGTGGGAATACCCATGCTAGGCTGTAATTCCAGGTGGTGCTCAACGCGTCATAAATCGTCGCTACGTCGTCTTGTCGGTCTAGAGTTCCGTACGCTTCCACTACGTGAGCTCGATGTGATGCGAAGAGATCCATCACTGGCGTCCCCCATTTGGCAAATACTACTTCTGTGATATTTGGTAATAAGTGCCATTCCGGCGGTTCTCGGTTCCGAGACAGCCTGTCTGCGTGGCAGTTGTATTGCCCGGGTATGTGGTAGATGGAGACGTGTATGTCGAAGTGATCGAGTATCGCAAAAACTTTGCGAGTCAGTTCCATCAGTGCTTTGGACCTGGTCCCTCCTTGGTTGCGAATGTATGATACTACAGTCCTGTTGTCGCATTGGATATGAAGCGCTGAGGAGAGGAGAGACTGACATCGAAGCTTGAGGACGTTGTATATGGCGATCATCTCTTTTTGGTTGGAGTGCAAATGTCTCTGATCTGGAGTCCATGATCCTGCAAGACTCTCGTTGTTCAGCTTGGCACCCCAACCGATGCCACTCGCATCGGTCACCAGGTGATGCACTTGGGCGTGGACGTGTATTTTGGAACGCGAGTTTTGGTGTTGACGCCACCATTTCAGCTCCCTTACCGAGACTTGTGATAGTGGTGATGCTTTTAATACGTTCAAATTCAAAGCGTCGTTGAGCTGTTGTTGCAAGTGACGATAGTTCAGTCGCCCTCTCGTAATCACAAAGCTGGCAAAATTGAAGATTCCAATGATTCTCTGCAGTTCGATCAGTTTTGCTTTTCTCTGGCGTAGGAGCCTTGAGACGTGAGTTCCTAACTTGACTATAGATCTTTGCGGGAGATACTTCTCGTTTTGCCACGGGTCCCAAACGATGCCCAAGAATTCCATGACCGTACACGGTTTTATCTTTGACTTTTTTAGGTTTAGTGTCCATCCTAGGGATTCCAGGATGCTCATCGCTAAATTGATATGGTCCACTAGGCGCTGGTAGTCTTGGTTGACCAGACAGAAGTCGTCGAGATATATGAGAATGCGCATGCCCCGCTGGCGGAGCTGCTCGCCTATCCAGTTTGTTACGGTTGCGAACGCCTTTGGTGCGGAACTCAAGCCGAAAGGCAGACAGGTCATTTGCATTAATTTGTCTCTGTACATTAACCGTAGGAACCTTCTGTGAGCGGCGGCTACCGGCAGATGAAAGTAAGCCTGGTGAATGTCCAGTTTTGCCATCCAGTCGCACGGTTGTATGAAGTCGGGGACACGCTGTACATTTATTAATCTGAACCTGTCTGCTTGCACATACTTGTTGAAGCGTTTCAGATTGAAGATTGGCCGGGAAGTTCCGTCGCTTTTTGGCCTTAGAAATATAGGGGATATAAAGCTCGGGGAGTGTTGAACAATTTCGAGTACGCCCTGTTTGAGCATTTCTCCGATAATTTGATCCATTTCCGAAGATATCCGAGTCACTCTGCTGCAATTGTTGGGCAGGTACAAGGGTGGTTTTGCAGCTAACGGTATGTGGTAACCTTTTATCATATTTAGGATGTGTTTCGGCGCTCCCAGGCGTTGCCATTGCTGGTGGTAGAAGCGGAGCTGGCCAGCGGCGAACTCCATCGGATAGTCAATAGTGTGATCGTTGCCTACCTCCTCGATCCCGGTGGGATACGGGGGAGGGCCTTCGCGATCGGCTTGGCATATTTGCCTCTCTGCGGCCTCTGGAGTTCCTATCGCCACGAAATGAACCACGGTTCATTGAACCTCTACCCGCGTTGGATTTTGTGCCGACGGGTCTATTAGATCTATTTGGTCTGAACTTCTGAATCTGGGTAGAAGTAGATGGGCCAGGATCGGTCTGCGGTGCAGAGGCTTTGCGATCCTTATAGCAAGGCCAAAATACACTTTTTATGCCACCAAACTTCTCCACTACGGTACTGAACTTCTCGGCGTCAAACAGGTTACCAATTGATGGCGGTATTTTACGAAAAGCACTTTTGTGGTATAGGTCCTTTACAGATGCCAGGGCAGTTTCTCTCCTGCGCTGTATGATTTCAGCTCTGTGGCCGCAAACTATTTGCAGGGTATCGTTATACGCCTTGACATATTCACCGGTGGTGAAAATATCATTTATTTTGTCATAAACTGTGTTGTATGACAGCGTATTTCCTTGCTCGCTTGCCCAGGTCAAAAATCCTGTAAGTTCATTCTGTAAGGTTTTGCGCTGTTTAAGCAGTCCGTACGTCATCCCGGCAAATGCTTTTTCCATTGCAGTATCAACCCGCGAAACGTCATAACGTTTTATTTCGTCATTGGCCTGAAGAGCATTAAAGCCTGGTGAGCGTACGTACTGCTTCTGTACGTCTGCATACCTGATGCTATTCCATTCATCTTGATCAAATCTTTGGATATCTTTTACTTGCTGCACATATTCGGGACAAGCTACTGGTACGGAAGGCTCTTGGGTCTTTGTGCCCATGGACCAGGTAAACTCGACAGGTTTCTCCGTTGGAGACGTACCTGCTTCCTCGTAAAGCTCGTTGCTTGCATTCATATCAATATAGTCACCATGATCGTTATCACAAGTATAGGTATCACGATAACTGGTTTCTTGAAACTGTATTTTAAGGTCATTAACTTCCGCTAATAATCTGTCAAACTTACGGTCACGGCGGCGCCTCTTAGCTTTTGATTTACGCGTAGACCGCCTTCGTTTGTCCTCGGAAGTGCTGGATGTTGAGGATGACGAGCCGCTATCGGAATCCGAAGAGCTAGAGTCCCTCCTGTCCTTCCTCTTCCTTGGCACTTCTTCCGCTGTCTGCTCCGAAGCCTTGTTACCGATAGACGCTTCCATAGTAATAATCACTGTGAATTAAATTCTTTAAACACAACGAAAAGCAAAATCATTACAATATGTAGGTATAGGATCCACCAGACACAATTATTAACCTATAATTGAAATTGAGGGTAGTTTGTATTTTTTAAATAGTACACATTCGAATGGTAACACCATTAAATTGCATTAGTTATTAGTACAATGCATTATACATTTGCAATAGCAACCTCTTTAATAGCACCGCCGGGTCTACAAGAATTTGATAAAAAACTCACCCGTAGCTAGTAGCACTGTAACCTAGTTTATAAAATATCACTGTGTAGTAATTTAAATATCGCTATTAGTAGGCTGCTATAATTATATAGGCACGAGTACTTCGTCCGTGGACTCCCTGAGTACACGTCTGTTCGTACTGAAAACCAAAACGCCAATGATCGTAGAATGCCTCGCAAATCTATGCAGGCCTCGGCCATGTTGAAAGCGGACGTGACGTAAGTAACAGAGGGAGACAGATAGACGGAAAAGAAAGAGACAAAGGCACGTAATTGACTGGAAGTCAAGTTCGCTACTCTCATGTTTTAATTAGGTTTGGAAGAACGGTCAAGTTGGTTTAATAAATTATATTACAATAATGATTAATATTGCACAACATTAGCTTCAAAGGCGAAAAAATGGACGTCATTACCAACGTGCGATAGTAACATTAAATATATTATTTATATTTTTAAAGAAACACTCGACTAGCATCATAATACTTTTAGCTTTTTAATAATTAACAAAATTAAATCAATAATTTTATTGAACATGTTGTAAGTTAAAACTTATTAAAAATAATTTCCCTTAATTCACACTTAGTAGTTACCATACCTTATTTCAGGCCAAAGAGACGATTATTCTATTTTAAAAGGATGACAGTTGATCGACTTGTTTGAAACTGTAGCTTTAAAAAGAGCAGATTTGCACGCTCTTACATTACATTTTATAAACATAAAAGGTTAATTAATTACTTATAGCATTATTATTTTATAGTCAGGGAATTTATTGTTAATATAAAATAATCCCTATGAAATTGCAAATAAATATGATCAATGGGTCTAGAATTATGCCCGAATGTACAAATAAATTTTATTACTTGACAAAAAAATATGGACGAGGTTGTGAATAACAAAGTTTTACGATCAATAATTTATCAGGTTTTAAAATAGAATCTCGTGAAGTAATACTAGATCACAGTCTATGTAAATACATACAATTAGATAAACATTTATCTAGTTTTGTTTACAGGAAACACAGTACCGTCAAAAAGACGCGGAGATTAAAATGCTACGAATTACAATTATGTTTTTATTACATCTCTAAAAATATGCGGCTGAATAAAATTATCTATAAGAATGATGAAAATAAAATTAAAGAAAAATCATAATTTAGCAGATATTGCTTTATTCATTAGGGGATCTGCTCCATACAATATCATGTCAGGCAAACCAGGAATGTGGGGAGAGGCTGTATCTCTGGTACCTGAACACGTGCCCCAAGATATGTTCATCTTGGTAGGCTGATCATGTTGGCGTCGGCGTGATTAACATAATAGAAAATAAATGGCCATAAGTTGCGTACGCTTACAGAATATAGGTAAGTAGAAAGAACCGACGCTAAAACAATCCTAGGGCACTAACATTTCAGGAATCATTCATTCATTCTATTAGTCAGTGTCAATTCCACGAAAAAATAATTTTCTCAGTCGGTTCAGATATCCCGGGACCTGTCAAGGGTCAAACCTCAGTGTCACATTGGACAACATTGCCGATCCTGGCTTACAAGCGCATTCCCCTGTTAAGTGGAGGGTATGTGTAGCGGGACTTGTCCCAAACAAAAAAAAACAGAAATATACGGTTATCTACACATAAACAGACGGGTCGAAGTAAATAGTTAAAAAGTTTTCTTTTCAGCCGCACTGACAAGTTCGATTAGTCTACTTAATACGAAGTGTCTACAAGTAGAAATGTACAACGATGATGGCTAACAGTAAAACGTGCCTCGAGGCCGAAGGTTCCACTGATGGTGTATGGCGTCAGAGTGATGACGATCTGTGGCGTCACGGCAAATGACTTCAGCATAAAACTGAATATGACCGAAAATTTGACGTTAGAGCGATGGCATACGACTTATTTTCCCATTTTATTTTAGTTAAATCACGATATATTTATTATATGAAGATAAAAAGTTTCGGTTGCCTAGGTGATAACGCCGAATGTCTATACGGTCGAAAATACAGATAACTTTCTTAAGGTTAAAAAACTTTTTTAAGGTCAATCTATGCTCTCCACGGCAAACAATATTGTTTACATAGAAAACATTTCTAAACCACTACAGCGGTAACGGTGGTTACCGGGATCGACTATACTCCAGACGGATGAACTATACCCCAGGCCATTGCACCAGTCAATGCATGCAATACCTAAACTCAGATGCCTTCACTACTATTTCTGCCAAAAGCGGTCGCGCTGTGTAAAGAAAAAAGCGTAACTGAGAAAAAAAACGATATTTGTACTTTCTAGTATCTTTACCGTTTGTAGTTAATTACTGGAAATGTTTATGTAATGCCTCGTATTTCCTTTTTTTCTATGTGTTGATGTCATAATTGCCATCACTCTGACGTCAGTGATGACGCGGATTCGCTGTCTAATCGATCGATTTGGACGGCTTCACTCTGTCCAGCTTCTCAGTCCGATCCGTGCTGTTCTGGCTGCCCCTGCGCAGGTGAAGACCAGAATCAATAAAAACATCGCCAAACACACCAATTTAATAACTGCAGTCTAACACAATGCTTGTATTATACGTAGCATGCAATACCAAATAAAAAATATACCATTTTCGAAATAAATCCCGACAGGAATAGAACCCCGACAGAACATCAATACTACATAAGTTGTAGCAAAAATATGAACACGTTGAAATCCTTGCTATGTTTTACATCAATGATGGAAAAGAGTTCAACGAAGTTATATTTAGCGACACAATTTATATGTCATAAATACTCGTACACCGTCTTCATCAAAAGTACAGCAATACATTTACCAGCCATAAGCAAGTTTGCTCTGGCCGAGACATTTACACCAAATTATGTTGATGTTACTATTTTTAGGTACGAAAAAGAGGCAACGTAAATCGGTGTAAATGCTTCACCAGTGCTAGCGAGGGTTGCCGCAGTGACACTCACCAGTTCAAACTGAACCGTCACAACAGGTGACACAGGCGGCCCCTATGCTTCGTGGTGGCGGGCGGCGCGGGCGGCGGGGGCGGCGGCGGCGGCGCGGGGCGCGGGGGCGGCGCCTCCGGGCTGGCCGCCGTCGATCTCTTCACTACGCGCTCTTTCTCGCTTTCCCGAGAACTTGGCGCCGCGTACATTGATCTGGAACATGCTTCGGTTTTACTTTGATTTAACAACTGTTTTATAGTGAATTGATTCAGTAGACTTCCTACTTTGAGTGTCTAATAATAGAGTTGATAAGAGCTAGTTTCTTTATTGTTATTGTGTCAATTTTTAAGTAAACTTCAGTAAGCACTTAGGACACACAATTACCTACGTATGTGTGTGGACACTCGTATAAAATGTTTGTATAGGTACATACATACTAAGGAACATTAGTCGTGACGCGTATGACTAGAATAGTTCTAAATATTTACCTACTAAACACTACTGATTTCTAATCAGAATCATGCTTATTCACTATAGCAAACCTTAAAAAGTTCTAATTTTACTGAGTAATAAAACTGAGCCTATAAAATCACAGCAAGCACAAATCGCAACCAAGATCCACAAAGCCACCACCACACCGCTCCTGAATACTCACCTAGTAAGTTTACTCCTCGCGGGCCTCGAGGTGAAGTTCCCACTCTTGCCCCTCCTCAGCGAATGGAAGGAGGTCTTGATGGGCTTCACCAGCGCCATACTGGTGCTGGTCTCCGGAGCCGCCTTCGTACAGTTCAGGGTTTGGACTGTAAGTTCCACGTCTTTAATCGGCTCATTTGATGCTGGAAAGAGAAGTACGGCTGAAAATAGCTACGAAAATTACCTATAACCCCGCTTTACGTTGTGTATTATGGCCTGAATCCTCCTGGGACTTCAAAGGGGCTAAATAATTATTTTGGATACAATATTTAAGTAAATCAACCCTGGCGTAAATCCTGTAAGTCGCTAAAGAGTACTCACCTGTGAACTCCTCTATGGGCTTATCAATAGTATCATGGTCGATCCACGTCAGGCCCATCTCCACCTTCTCCGCGAGGTCCTGCCACCGCTGGCGGTTGTCCATGGTGCCGGAGTACAGGGGCTGGATCCACGGGAACGTGTCTGAGAGCACCTTGTACAGCGGCAGGCAGATCATGTCAATGAAGCCTACTTGCATTTGGGGGAGTTCGTCCTTCTTCTCTCTGGAAAAGAGAAATGCGGGTATTTTTAGGGTATTTATGACTATTAGTCGTTGGTGTCTTCATTAATTACTTATGAGTTTCGTTTGAAGAATAAAATGTCTTCGTCCGAAAGTGTTTACGTAGCAAAGGATTCGTAGGCCGTTGATGAGGCTTGTATGGAAAAGAGTTTTGTTTTGATATCCATGGAAGTTATTTGTAGTATGTAGTCAGAAACATGATTACTGAACACACACACACAGTTGTGATTGGTCTACAGCAGCTGAAGATAATGGTAAAATAATTTCTTCAATGCACTTTCGAAGGGCACTCAATAATCAGCGGGCCAAATAATCCCAATATGTGGAAGAAGAGTTTAGTAAGACTCACCTATCCATCATCGCAATAGGCTGTTGGTTAAGCTGTAACTTCTCCAAGTCTCCCTGGTCGAAGAACTCGTCAGCCACCAGCTTGGCAACCTTGTGCTGCACCTCCCACGGCTTGGCTATAGCTGATACGTCACATGCTGTCATCATCATGCCGCAGAGCACTGGAAAAAAACCTTACTAAATTAACAATAGTGTTTAATATTTGTAGGTGACCAAGAGACTTTTATGGTATGATTGTCAGACAAAGGTTAACTTGAAATTCTACTTTTACTCTACTTGCCTAACTAGCGGAACTTTCAACTTGGAACTTAATTGATGGGAATAGGGTCGCTTATAGTGAGCACGTTTCACACGGGATGGGATTAACTCCCTCTTTCTATATCTTTGAGAGAATATGAGACCACACTAGTTGTACAGTTTGTCTTGACACCGTAGTTCTACTCCTGTTGCTATTGCATTTTCTTCATCCTTTAACTCTAGTAAAGAATAAAACACAAAAGAAGTAGCAAATATCTCTTACGCTCTTTCTTCTCCGGACTCTGCCAGTCAAACTCTCCATTATCTACTAGCTCCAGGAACTTATTTCTCTTCTTGAAGTACATTGCCAGGTCTGTGGACAGGATCGCCGTTTCCACGACCCTCATAACATCCTTATAATCACATGGAGAAAGAGCCTGGAAAAATATCGGTAAACCATGAATCGTCTTGAACATTTGTACTACAAAACACTTTAACGTAACGATAAACTGGATAAGTCCAATTAGCAACATGCCGATCGAGGGCTGAAAGCGGAAGCGTTAATATCCTAGTCGATTGGAGTGGTTAGAGATGCTGCTCTTGTTACTGAGAGTTTCCGGTTCCACCCCCATCCTGGCTATCTAACTATTGATGTGAGGCCCATTCTTAGCACAAGCATTTACGAGACAAAAACTAACTTACCTGAAAAATATTATTGCTCTCGCTATTCAAAATCATGACACACTGATCGAAATGATGATGCTCCATCGTCGACGTCGAGTACAATACCGCCAATGGACTCTCAGTCTTCGTCTGAAACGCGTTGTTCGTCCCCCGATGGTCCAAGTCGTGGCAGAGACAAGCGACGAGCAGGCCGAGGATCTCGAGGTCAGACATGAACCTTTCCATTTTGCCCGTTTTCAGCATAGCGAACATGGTCTGAGCCACATTATGAGCGTGTCTCCAATTGTGGTATTTCACTGGACGGTAGTTCTTCTTGACGCTCAGTATCCAGCGGCAGAGGACCTGAAGTAATATGGAAGTTATTAGCAGCACACTGACCAAAAGAGCTGCCTCGTGCGGCTCCGTCGCCTCGCCCACTCCTCGGGTGCCTCATCCAAGCGTTATCATTTCAGGTATTGTCTATGATTGTATACACATGTTCCAGAAAAGTCTTTATAGGAATCTATAAGATTTGCGAGTAATTACTTTATGAATAACTTAAGTAAACATTTGGTATTACTTCCAATGGAGAAGCTGGCCGTTGGTGTGCGCTCCGCACTGTACTTACATCGTATGGTATGTGGAATTTCTCGACTAAATTACATTGTAGGAACATTCGTAGGGTCGCTCTGCATGTGTCTTCATCTGACAGATCGAAGTCTGAAATTCATGAAGAATATATTATTATGATTTAGTAATAGCCATGTAGCAGTGATAGCCCATTGGTTAAGCACGCGTCTTGCGGGCTACCAGGTCTCGGGTTCAAACCCCAGCTCGAACCTCTGGATTTTTCTAAATCTATGTGCGAATCATAATTTCGAAAGACATGTGTAATCCGCCAACCCGCACTGGGCCAGCGTGGTGGATTATGGCCTGAATCCCCCTCGTGTTGAGGGGAGGCCCGTACCCAGGAATGGGACGTCAAAAAGGGCTAAAATTATTATTTTTATAATAGCCATGTGGTGATTGACCGATCAGCTTTGCTAGTGTACCTCGCATCGCTCAGTTAGGACGTGATTCAAAGCAAAGGCTATCTATATCAAGTTCGCGTGAAATTATAACAGCTGAAAGGCGTGAAAAGTGCCACGGGAGTCAAAGCCCTGCGGTTAGTCACCTGGGTCTGACGCACGACAGAGAAAACACTATGCGAAAATGGGGCATCAGATCCAGGTCGTGTGGAGGAATTAGAGGGGGTACTATAATAGGAGTTCCAACAATGTATTTTAGCTTCAAGTGCTCACCATGGAACTGAAAGCTGTACAGGTTATAGATTTCCGCGGACGGGATGATGTCTTGACACAGTCTGTTGGTGTCTTCAGCTGACGCCGTCGCGTGATACGACAAACACTCCAGCGCCACCTGGGGGTAGGACACGCAATCAGTCTTTCTCGAACCCGAAAATATGGTGTAATTTATTTTTTGCACAAAATTGCACATTATTAGATACACTGTCAACGCATTTGGTTAATAATTTGGAGGTTAACAAGCCGAGAGTGTTTATCTCATAAACCTATAGCATTGCTTCCCTCATATTGTTATAAAACCATGTTAAAATTATTGTAGTATAACGTCTTATGTCCAATTCTTACCTTCTGTTTCGCCATAAGTTTGCAGGCGTTCTCATACATCTGCGTGTTATGTATCCCCAACCCACAGAATATCGCAAACGCTTCAAATATCGATATATCGCCGTCTGTGAATTGACAACCGTTCTCCTGAAAACAATGTTCATTCCATTAATCTTTAATGATTGTTGTAAAAAAGTTTTAAAGGTAGAAGTAGAATACAATGTAGCATTTAATATGAACTGAGTTTGGCTAGGGGCTATCACCTGATAATAATATATACCAATTTATCATAGCAATGGATATTGCAAATAACTGTTTGAAAGCTTCTGAATATATTATTTAGTTCCTATCGTACCTTATTTATCAACTGGGCCACGCCAATAACGTCCTTATTAGCATTCACAATCGGCATGCACAGCATGGTTCTGACGTGGGCGGCGTCGTCGGCGGTAACGTCACTCACCACCATGCCGTTCTCCCGCCGCCACTCCTCCACATCCGATATGTTGAGGGCTTTGTTTGATTGCGCTACCTAGAGACGAGAATATTGGTCGTAGAGAGCAGGACTCTACACGAATGAAAGAGAAAAAGTATCTGGCTAGGATGCTCTACTCTGGTAAGGAGTCTTGCTTGCAGTATACTAGACTAGTATCCTGGCTGGACTACCTGGATCTTGGCTACGATTGTGATTAGATTCCGAATAGTAGTTTGAAGGTTTAGGCTAGGAATCTGACTGTAATTCTAGTTGTACACTAGCTAGGATGCCGACTTACTCCAACTAAGTCTGGGAGACTACTCCCAGACTTAGTCCACTATTGACTGGCTAATTTGGCTAGGGCAAAATTTCAAGCTAGTCCGCCGCTCACTAATCTAATCTGCTGGACTTTGGTTATTCACCATTGCAAAAATAGTCTGCAATATTAACACCTATCATAGAGACAGCTTCATATTCGAATCAACTCAGATGATGTTACTTACAGCAAGGGCGATGCAAGCCAGAGTGGATTTATTGTCGTGCCTCGGAGTGAGCGTGGTCCTGGACTGGTGGGCGGCCAGCTCGAACAGCGTGTGGAACCGCGTCAGGGCGGGCGGCGGCAGCGCCGGGATCGAGCACTTCTGCCCGCCCGGACGCTGGACTATGCGCTCTAAGTGACTCTGTCGAAAATTTGCAGATATTTTATTACTTCAGAAAATGTTATGCTAAAACAGAAAGTATTTATGATTGTAAACAGAGGACGGACATTTATAGGTTCTCACAGATGAATACAGAGACAGCATTAAACTAAACTTGAATGCTGGAAGAAGATAAATGTCATATTTGTGTACTCCATAGTTTACGAGGTTCGGTAAAGAGTCAGCTTAGTAGAATAATGTACGAAATTATGCAGAAAAGAACATTAGTGTGGACAACAAGTCGTATGGTTCCTATGCACGAATCTGCTACAGGGAAAGTAGATATTTTGGAAAAGCAGTAATTTTGGTAAAGTTATCATTTGTGGAAAGTGGTTATTTCGGCAAAGTAGTCATTTCAGGAAAATGGTAATTTGTGAAAAGTGCTTATTTTGGAGCTGAAGAGAGGGCTGAGATTTTCTGTTGTCTCACTTACTTACACGATGTAACTCATTCGCTCACTTCCACGTTCAATATATTTTGGCTATTGATTGATCATTAGCTAAAACATAACTCACCGACTCACAATGATCCGTATCGGATATAAACACGGCACACCGCTCGCACTTCAGCAGTTCCCTCGCCTCAGTCATGATCTTCGTGACCAGACACTCCAGGTTGCTCTGCTCCTCGAAGATACTCCTGGCCAGCGCCAACAGTATCTGGTTCCTTTTGTATTCGAGTACGGAAGACTCAAAGAGCTGGGCGTTCTGGATGCCAATGCCGCAAAACGTGAGGTAGCGGCGGAAGACCTCCACGTCTCGGGGAGAAAACTCTTTAGAGCCTGGCAAGAATGCATAAAAGTAGGTCACAAGATTTCCACAACTTCGCCCTTTAAATTTACATAAATATCGCCAGCCCTACACACATACTGTACAGCCCCAAATTTAGCAACGATTGGGCTTACTATGGGTAAATGGACTGGGGGTGACCCCTAGTGACACCCAAATCAGGAAAAGGCAATTTCCGAACCGGAATTTCCGAAAAGGTACACTTGAATTACCTTACCAAGCAGTTAAATGCAACAAAGTGGCATATTTTATCGTTTCTCTGTTGGATATGGCGTCTTCCTATGCAAGAGCCATATAGTTCATAGTAAGCCCCCCTAGTCCAATGTAGTAAGCGAAGTTACTTTCGAAAACTGGTATGGTTGTTCATACAGGTTTCTTTAAATACGTAATGTGGTCATGAATTTTGAAAACAGGTACCTACTAGAGGTGTGGGCAGGGGTAAAACTTGCCTTTTTTATCGAAGCAGAGACTGTATGCTTTATGTTCATCTATCAAATGCACATCCATTCATTAAACTAAATAAAAAGTTTTGAAACTAGTTCGCATATTTCCATTGCAAAGTTGCAAACTAATTTGCACGCTGTTATAAATTCTGCCTCAGCTGATGGGCAACAAAAGACATTTTAAACTCGGGACCTAGTTAAAAAGTTATCGCGGAAGTTGAGAATATTTAATTGGATTTAACTATGGAATACTCTATTCTCCTGTCTCGTGTTTGTGAAATGGGGATACAACTCTTTATTAATATTCTCATATCATATTACTTATAACTTCCTCATCACTAAAACACATTTTTCAGGGTACAGGGTGTAGAACAAGCCGTGGAACTAGGCTAAGTGTTGTCACACGAAAATGATCTTTAAAGTATCCAGACAGTAAGGGCTGTTGTTCTGGAAAATGTCTTGCAATTGGCTTACCATCAGTTTTGTTAATAATCTGAGCGACGCCGACAACATCACCTTCGTAGTTGCATATCGGCATGCACAAGATCAGCTCTGTTTTATACCCTGTCCGCGCGTCGATCTCACTGTTGAACCTGCAAGACAATTCCTTTAGGTCAATCCAAGCTTAAATCTAAATATTAGTAGGATCTTTTGGCCTTAGTTGATAAAGTTGGAGTCACCTCAATTGTGCAATGGTTTCTAGAAACTTACATCAATGATCATTGCTGTTAAACCACTGATAAGGAGAGGAACTAGAAAATAATATAGAAAAATCTTCCCGTCTGCTTTCCTCCAAGAGAACAGGGCCCTAACCACGCTAGCTACTCAAATCGTAATATAAAAGCAAACGCTCGCGATTACGTTGCAAACGCTCCGCTTTTGACGTTTTGCTGACACCATACCATATCAATGTCAGTAGAAATCGTGAAGCTCGTGTCAGCAAAACTTCAAAAGCGGAGCGTCTGAAACGTAATCGCGAGCGTTTGCTTTTCTATTACGATTTGAGTAGCTAGCGTGGTTAGGGCCCAGAGGAAGAGTCCACCCATATGTCACCAATAGTATTTTAGTTCCATTGGGTCGAAACTCTTTCTATTCTCCTCTCAAGATGGCAGAAGTAGTGTGCTAGACCCTAGCTGTAGCCAACTGATATACACGGCTGGTTCTACCGGGGCAGTACCACTCTCTCACAGAAGATCGGCTTAAAATACTTGTCATAGCTGCGTTTCGCACGATGAGTGCCAGAGCCAGAAGACTAATCCCTTCCCCTCCCTCTATTCCATTCCCCTTTCGGTCGGTAAAGTGCGAGTAATGCCTTTAGTATTGCAAGCATCTATAGGCTCTGTTAATTACTCAGGCAGGTCATTCGCTTCCTTGCCGACTTAGTTCTACCCCTCAGGAGTTTTAAGTAGGTACGCCAGTGTGTTCAAGTGGCTATGACCTTGCCTAGGGTCATTTTCGGTCTGTTGGTGATCAGGGCGATGGCAGATAAGTATGTTACCTCGGATCAGCATAAGCGTTCTTGATATTGATAGGGTGTTTGGTCTGCGCGGCCAGACCCGCCACTCCGACGCCGAAGGGTATCTTGATCTCCTGTGTCCTCGCTATCCGTAGCGCGTCGTTTAATTCTGAAACAATTTACATCATCCTCATTTTATAGAAACTCAACACTCTGAATCAAACGTGTATAAGAGTTATAACCAATCAGGAGCTATCATTATTTTCGATACAGCAATCACGATGCGCTGCCTCCACTCCTGACCAATCACAATGGCGTAACCTCTGCTCCCGCACGTTTTTCGGAATTATTTTGAAGCAAGTTATTTTAGTGCTGAGAAAGAAGGTGCAAAAGCTTTAGGCGATGTAATAATCCATTAAAACGACTTGCTTGGTTTCCAGAATTACAACGTCTGACTTGAATTGTTCGGAAGTTATGTTAAGCTAGTGGTATCTGTTAATATTATTATAGTATTTATGGCATTTGTGAATGGGCGTCAGGAGCCTTAACCCACTTAGGTATAACCTGCTAAAAGTAAGGTAATCAGTCAAATCAGGGTAAACTGGTGCTCACTCCAATGAAATAAGAACGGTATAAGGAGGATGTTTAGATTATGGTTTAGTTTTACGTCGCGAAGTATTTTGTACGAAGTAATTTATAATAAGTGTTATCACAAGGACTGAAACTGTTCAGTTGTGAAGACGTCTGGGACCTGAAACTAATGACGTCACCGACCTTTGTCCTACATACAATGGCGGCTTTTAGAAACTTTATTTCGTCCTTGAACATATCTAGATAGGTTTTTAGTGGACATGACAGATGTTAGCATTTGCTAATTATTCATAACAAGTTTCTGCCCGTGATTTCGTCCGCGACTTAAGTAAAGTATTCTATATGTTAATCCAAGTTATAAACTATATGTGTTCCCAATTTCGTCCAAATCCGTTCAGTAGTTTTTGCATGAAAGAGTAAAAACATACATCCACACTCACAAACTTTCGCATTTATAATATTAGTAGGATAGTTCCTTTCGCCATCTTCGCAATGGACTACTGCAAGCGTCTTCTAATACCCAATTGTAAGCATTTAATTCAGGGTGTATGGGGAATTGTAACGAAAACTGATACCATGGCTTTAACTCATGATTCTGGACCCCCCAAGACTTATAACTTTCCGTTGATATTTTCATGACTTATGCTTACATTCAGCATGATAAAATTGATTTTAGCATGAAATTATTATACAATTCAACCAGTAGAAATCAGTACAATCATTATACATTATAAAATTATACATTATACAATTACACATTATACAATTATACATTAAGTCACTACTTTCGTCACTTATAAGGTCTCCAAGAATAGAACACGTTAATCGTCAGATATATTCACAAGCCAAATCGATTGTCAAGACTAATTTGTCGGTTCGCGGCACACGACACTCGCGACTCATAACAATTTGCCCGGCGACGAGATATCCCCAAGATTGCCGCTCTATATCATAAGTCATCAGTATGACTATTGGCAGATTACTTTTAAGACAGAGAAAATTTTTTGAAGCGAAGTTTCTATATTTCGGGGCGCTCGCCAAGCAGCCACTAGCGTTACACGACTTATACCTATATAGGTATACAACTGCTTTTAAGGCTTAGTTCCTACGCGTTATATTATAAAGCTTCGCTCCCTTCGGGCCTCCCTTGACGACACTGTTTTTTAATTAATGTTTATTTAATGATTACAAGTCCGCTCTAAGACTTGAAATTGATAATATTAATACGGGCCTAATATTTTGATAATAAATGCAAATTTATTTAAATTTTATTGACATAGTCAGTTGTTTATGTATTATTCTCTGATTGTGTGTGGTCACATAAAAAGGTTTAATTTAATGCAATTATCTATTGTGTCGATCCATTGAATCGCTGTGTGTTGATCACAATGGAATGATGATGAGCTTCATTGTTTATTTAAATTTATATTATTACTTTTGGTTTAGGTTGCAATTTAATTTTAAAATATTAATAACAATAAATATCGCCAGACAAACACACCAACTGTATGGTCCCAAACTAAGCAACGCTTGTACTATGGGTACCGTACAATGGACTGGGGGCGATCCCAGAGACACCCAGACCAGGGCAATTTATGAAAAAGCCATTTCCGAAATTTACCCTGACGGGAATCGAACTCGCAACCACCCGGTGTAGTGAGCCGAACGGCCTATGCTCGAACCACTGCGCCAAGCGGTCGTCAGTTTATTATAAGTGTTGGTTGTTCGTGAGGTACTTAGGTCTACCCTAGTTCAGTTAACTTATAAGTACGTACTTGGGGTTGTTACTGATTTAGGAAGGGGTAAATGGGGATGAAGAATAGTTTTTTTTAATTGCATAAATACTATTATCTACCTGTATCCCTGGTGACGTCGAAGAGCTTGGCCTGCAGGTACCGGTGGGGGGGGATGCCTTTGGCCAGGAATAAGCTGCCTCGATCTGCTGACGTCAGGAGACACACGTTGACTAGGATCTGAGGGAGACCACACATAAGTTATTGCACAATAACGTTAACGAATTAAAACGTTAAACGTTAACGATCGCTTAAACTCAACGTTGACTCAACGCTGAAGTTTCCTACTCAAGTATACTTTACCATTCATGTAGACCACACGTTACTCTAGAACACACAGTTAACAACTAACAAGTTAGCTGCCGTTAGCTTGTGTTAGTTCCATGCAGGAGTTTGATGGGCGGCACAACAATAACACGAGATAACAGCCTCATAATGGTAGAGTTATACAGGGTGAAATTAAATTCATAAGCCAAACTTCTAGATAATAATAAAACAATAAAATTAAACGAAATAAATAATTCCACATAATGTTGACATTTAAGTTATATATTTTTAAGAATGAATAAGAAAAGTAGGTGCAATATAAAAGTCGTAGCATGGTTTCAACCGATTCAATCACTAGGTACTATATTTTGTGGCAAAATATAGTAGAATTTTTTGAATTGTATTCATGATATTGTGACGGTTACTGACCCTTGAATTAAATTTCATCCTGTATATAAGTAGTAACTGACTAGTATGGACTTTAGCTTAAATTAGGTCATCTCTGTCTTCTCTTTTGTAAACACAGAAGGTTGTATAGCCGTTCTCCTAAAATATCCCTATTACAAAATGTCCGTAATCCGTTACAAGGATAAAAAAATATCATAGAGCCACTTCGAGAGTTTTATTTTGTAAAACCCATCAGCGAAATGAAAAAAGGCCAGAATAGATTACACTAATCCTCGTTTGGAGTGAAATAATTCTGTCGGAGAGCCCTCCGCGTCACGTGAGATAATTTGTTGTAATTTTTAAGGAGGAAAAATGTTTGTGCTTTATTGTTGGGTTTGTTTGTTGGGGAGTATGTAGAGACCACATAGAGACCTATTTCCTGTGATACACGGTAGATCTGAGGTTCGACTCCCGTCGGGGCAAATTATATTATGCGACAATAAATCTAGCTTGTACTATGCTTACTCCAGTATAAGCCGTAAATAATAGGGGCCTTATACAGGATGTTTCGGAAGACCGAAATAATAATTAGATAGCTGATATTTAAATGCCTAGTGAGGACCATGCGTAATTATACCATATTTTTTAATATTTGTTATAATATTTGTGTTGCTGCCTTAGACTACATCCAATATCCTAGAAAACAGAGACTTTTGCATTCGCTAATATTCATGACATAGTTTGTAAACTTTTTTCACATTACTTCTGAGATATTGTTTTTTTTTATTAGCAAGGATTTTTTTGTTGAATTTCGCTACTTTACGTTACTGTACGGTCCTACCCTACAGACGTTCTTCGCCGCATTTACCCTATTTAATGATATACCCGAAACTCATACCTCCAAGTATTATCGGACTTATGGAGCACCCTGTATAATGTTGAGTAAATAAACTGGCATTTACCCAAGTCTTCCGAACTTATCCAATATTTTTTAGTGTAACAAAAAATATGTCTCCGCTTTCTTTATTCTTATAATTTCTTGAATGGTAGACTTCCAGACGATACCTATTTGTTTCATTATCATATTATAATTCTATAACATGGTTTGGTTATAACAAAGTAACTAAACAACGCGTACGAACCTCCTGATACTAAACATTTGCAATGCTTTCGGTATTAAAAGCATCTATAAGCAACGGTTATACAACGTGAAACAGAAAGAGTATACTTTTTTTTTCAAAACTTTACTTTTTAATTCCAAAACTATCAGCTTTGGAGGAAACTTGAAAAACAAAAGGTGTTATAGGAATACAGCTGTTGACAGATTTCACAAGTCTACAAAACCTTTAGTACTTCAACTGTCCCACAAAGCCGATAGTTTTAGATTTACAAAGTTAAGTTGCAATAAAAATAGTATAAACTTTTTGTTTCACCTAGCAGATGCTTGCAATACCGAAGGCATTGCTCGCTTGTTTCCGACCTGAAGGGGGGTGGAAGAGAGGGGGTTGGGGGGAGGGGGGGGGGGCTTACAGCTCACCTTATGACAAAGTACATCTATATCCAATTCGTTGGCGACATCCTTGATGAGGTCCATGAACAGGTCCGCTTCGTCCAGCTGCTTCTGCGCCGAGCCGCTGGGAGACCGAGACCTCTGGGAACAAATGTCGATCAATCAAGACTTAAATGATGAAGCTCAATAAGGCACTGGTAGTTAGCTACCATCCTGATGCAGCTTCCAATGAGAAGGGCCGGCATGGTTCAGCAAAAAGTTAGTGTAAGCGGGCAATAACTACAATCCATACAACACTTGAAAATGAAGGAAACTATTTTTTATTTTTTAAGATATCTTTCAAAATGCTACTGAAAACTGTATCATTTTCAGGTTTATTTTAAGTCTTATTTGTTTTTAACTAGCTGTACCCGCGACTTCGTCCGAGTAGCATTTAACTTAACAAAAATTTCGGGATTGTCGGGATAAAAGTATCCTATGTATTAATCCCGGTTATAAACTATCTGTGTTCCAAATTTCATCCAAATCCGTTCAGTAGTTATTGCCTAAAAGAGTAACAAACATCCACACTCACAAACTGTCGCATTTATAATATTAGTAGGTTTAATCGATTTGGTTTTTAAATAATCCTATAATAATCTGCATCGCCAACGGACTCTGTATACAATGATGACCTTTTGTTTTAAAGTGAATAATTTGTTGTAGAACCTATTCAATAATAATTTTAGTAGCGAAAGCAATATTTAATAAATTAATGAACAGATTCATAGAAATGAAAGTAATATAAGTAATTACTCTAAAAGCAGTAAACAAAGTTGATGTTTGAATATTCAAACCGTAGCGCTGTGTAAAAGCTTTCTTTTGATCATATTTCGTATCATATTCACAGAAAATCTGACGGAGTCTTAAGCCCTTTGAGAGTTCAAGCGTGAATAGACTTTAATATGCCGTGAAAAGGGTCGGTTGTCCAAGAAGCCGGCTTCTTTGAGTTAAGTATTTTGGTGACAAAATGGTGATGAGAGCTTCTCAAATTGTAATTTATTATTTTTTGTATAGAAGTTTTATTGGGGTGTGATAAAAGCGACGCGGCAAAAACTTGCTTATATACATAGCACTAAGACTGTTACTCCCGAAGGAATGCTCAGACACATCCAAATAGGTAAATATATTTGGAATATACGGTTTTCAACGAACGTGCCACCACTACCTGCAAATATGTAAGTATGCCTTATTTAATTCCTGTGAGATAGTTACTAAATAAATCAATTTCTTTAATTCCTTATCACCATAAATATGCATACCCGAAGGTCGCGCCAAAAAAAATGGAATTTATTTTCGAAATTGCAGTGATTTTTATCAAGCATTTCCTAGAATACTCGTATTAAACTTCAGTCATGAAACTCCCGAGCTCGTGTAACTTCAAGATTCCTGCAATTTACTTCACTTCATGAGCTACTTTACTTAAAAATGTGGCTTAGGTTGCAAAGTTAAACGGGTTATACCAGGAGATTATAACTCTACAAGAAGTGTTACGTTCTCTTAGGTATCAAAGCCCCTCTATATACTGAGACAAAAAAGTTAGTTCCTAAGTAGCTCTTTTAGTATTTTTTACTATCCTATAAATAAGAGGCATCATGACAATCGTTGCTTGTAATAACAAAACGTGTAGAACAAAATACAAAAACAAATAATAATTATAAATAACAATAAATAAATTTCGCTAGACTGACACACCAACTGTATGGTCCCAAACTAAGCAACGCTTGGTACTGTGGGTACTATGGGAATCGAACCCACATCCACCATGTGCAGTGAGCCGCGCCTCCTACGCTCGAACTACTGCGCCAAGTGGTCATTTTTTTCACAGCATATTATGATGGGCTCAACAGCGAGCATCAAAGCAAATAACGGAAAAATGCATGTGGGTACAGAGCACTCATGAATAGTCAGATTCTAACGCCAGTTCGGAATGCAGCTTCCACTGGGAACAGCCGGCGACAAGCTCAATGGTTACTCCAGAAAAATGTTTCAACATTCCCGGCAATAGCAGCGCAATGTGAACAAGCAACAGCATTGGCAAAATGCTAGAAGATTACTTAAATGATAGTACATTGTAATAAAACAGTTTAATATTACCAAAGTCATAGATTTATGATAGGTATCTGAACTAAGAAGCATTACTAACTTTAAGCATTTTACTAGTGTCATGGATCCTAATCAACTATTCACACATAACCAACTTCTTCATGAAAAATTTATTATCAAAAAACTGCGTTATTAAACTTTTAGAACAGTCTCGAGGGCGAAGTTACGCGTCTACCCTTATAATATTATATATTGACGAAGGGGATATTTCCCACAGGTATATAAGTTATATTAGTTATTGCTTTACCCATTCATACCTCTTTTTATTATACAGGGTTACCAAGACAAAGTTCTCTGTTTCAGTCAGTTCGTAAACCTGTGTTGTATGTATTTATTAGAATTCATATGTTTAAGTAGGTTATCTCCTTTTACCTTTATCGACGTGCGCTATCTATTTGACGACCGTTTGGCGCAGTGGTTCTAGAGTAGGCCGCTTGGCTCACTGCACATGGTGGTTGCGGGTTCGATCCCCACCGGGGCAAATTTCGAAAATGGTATTTTTGTAATTTTCCTTGGTCTGGGTGTCACTGGGATCGCCCCCAGTCCATTGTGTAGTACCCATAGTACAAGCGTTGCTTAGTTTGGGACCATACAGTTGGTCTGTCACTCTGGCGATATTTATTATTATATAAAACTAGCTGTGCCCCCCGACTTCGTCCGCGTAGTATTTAACGTAACAAAAATTTCGGGATTATCGGGATAAAAAGTATCCTATATGTTAATCCCGGTTATAAACTATCTGTGTTCCAAATTTCATC
This sequence comes from Notodonta ziczac, assembly GCA_918843915.1. Taxonomy (NCBI): domain Eukaryota; kingdom Metazoa; phylum Arthropoda; class Insecta; order Lepidoptera; family Notodontidae; genus Notodonta; species Notodonta ziczac. The sequence goes on along the minus strand of OU974060.1, from coordinate 8,746,681 downwards.
CAAATCCGTTCAGTAGTTTTTGCGTGAAGGAGTAACAAACATACATACATACATCCACACTCACAAACTTTCACATTTATAATATTAGTAGGATTTAAAAAGGAAGATGCACTGGCTCTTTCGACATCGTATCTCCTAAGCTACGAGACCTACGGATTTGAAATTTGACACGTTACTTTAAGCCTCTAGGTAAGGTAAGGAAGGCCTCTAGATAGGTAGGTTGAAAGGATATTGCTGTGAGTGTTGTGAGTAGTAGCTCGTCATTTTAAGAAGAGTTTAAGAAATATTTGCGACTTGAATCTATAAGAATAGATCTCTGCCAACCCTTCGAGGAATACAGGCGTCATGCGTATACAGAAACGGTATCCTTCTTTACAAATTTGAAAAATAGAACCATTCTAGACTGCATTTCATTCAGTATTCCACGCAACAAGCGTAAAAGCCATGTTAATGCGCTTCCATTGTTCATCGGCCATCATTTACTTGGACCATCGCTTCGATAACGGATGACCCCAGAACGAAGCTTTTGTGGGAACAGGAATTGTATCGGGCTTCCATTGTTCCACGTCGTTGGACGAAATTGCCTTCATGTCACTGCTGAGTAAGGGCTACAAAATATGCAAAGCTTTTTTAGATAGCAAAGTTGGCAAACAAATTACGACCTTCTTGTCAAATGTCACCTAGGACTACACCACAGCCGACTCACCGTGCCAGGTTGGTTCTACGACACACGCTCATCAGTCTCGACTCACCGCAGACCACACGAGCTTTCTGACATCCTTGCAAGGGCACTCGCACTCCTTGGTCTCGACTCACCGTAGACTACGAGCATATTCGAGCATTCCACCTTGCAAGCAAACGCACCTCGAGCAGACGCAGCAATTTACAAAGACTATAGACCTCCGGTCTTGGAGGGGAGTCCTGTGGCGACCTCACATTCACGTCGACGACAGAAATGGACAGATGGCGCTAAATGCAGCGCCTCAATACAATGTAGGTACGGATTATTCATAGAAAAACTGAATCACGATATTAAGACTTGCAAGCATCGTGACTATATATACAAGACCCCGAGAATAACCAGCGGGGCATAGCGGCCGCCCCGCCAGGCATAACACCCGCCTGGCTGGAAGATCTTCCCTTTTCCGCTAAAATACAAAGCAATTATCGTACCTAGTCTTTAGTTGCTTGTAATGCCAATGGCGTTGATCGCACGTTAACGACCGGAAGGGGATTGAAATAGAGAGGAAGTGAGGTGGTGGGTGGTCTGGTCTTCCGGCTCTCTTATTCATCGTATGATGTTGGAATTGCTACTTCATGCTAATCTTTTGTGAGCAGGCGGTACTACCCCGGTCGACCCAGCTCATCTATGAGCTGTAGTCAATAGCCCAGAGCTAAGCTCCACCACCGTGTGCAAAAAAAAATGTTGTTAAGAATATTTTATTATACCCACCTATCAACCACTACCAAGTCAATAAATCTAGAAACCTGGGCCCTAACCACGCTAGCTACTCAAATCGTAATAGAAAAGCCAACGCTCGCGATTACGTTTCAAACGCTCCGCTTTTGACCATATCAATGTCAGTAGAAATCGTGTAGCTCGTGTCAGCAAAACGTCAAAAGCGGAGCGTTTGAAACGTAATCGCGAGCGTTTGCTTTTCTATTACGATTTGAGTAGCTAGCGTGGTTAGGGCCGTGGATATCTACATAATGTTAGGTAACTTAGCTACATTTTATTTCAGTTCGCATAGGTAGGTTTCTAACAAAATTATATTTTCTCATTCAGAGTGTAGGGTTGTCAATTTGCGAATGAAAACAGTAATCCCGTACTGATGATAAGTAGCGTAAATAATCTCAGCGGTCTCTCCTTTTTGTGTCAAGTGTAGTTTTAATTTAAGTGTTAATCGCTTACAATAACGTCTGTTTTAGCGTGTGAATTCCTCCTACATGTGGGTAATGTACCCGATATTATAGTACTTAATATGCTCTCCCATTAAATTGGAACCAAAATATTATCGGCGGTATTTAAGTGTAGGTACTTCAGCTATCCCTAAATAAATAAGAATAAATGCGTGATAGATACGTAAATCATATTCTGTGCGAGAATGGAGCTAAGCGTAAAGTTATAAAATGGTATATTACATCTAACATTCTCATAATTTGTCACACTTATTAACAAAAGATAAATAACGTTTCGTAAAAATAAATATTGAATGGCATAAAGTTATTGTATAACCCCTCTGTGCAGCATTTAAGTCGCGTTTAATTGCAGGGGAATAAAATAAAGATGGAAATATTGCGTACAACCCTTTTTTTTTAAACGTTGGAAAACCCTTTATTGGTCCCCTCACGCCTCGGGGGAGACGAGAGGGGTATGTGGGAGTCCCTGCGCCTGAAGGGCGCAGTATACCCACTAAAAACCAACGGTGTGCCACCCTCCGCCATGCAGAGGGGCGCCCCGGGACCATGGGAAATGCTCCGAGACGCCCCGGCGGACGGCCCGGCTGTGACATGCCGGGCCACAGGCGCTAAAAGGGGGACGACCTGGTACCACCCCAGTCATCCCCAGACGGCCGAAATCGTGCAATAGGTGGGTCGGGGGACCTGATTTCGGCTATTGCGTACAACCCTACCATAAGTTTCAACATTTCATATTATTCAGAGGTACTCTTTTTTGTGGGACCTCTGCGGGTTTATCTAAGCCGTTATTGATAGGGTACAGTCCTTTTACAATCTCGAAATAGGTGTGCCGTGTAGGGATATATTTTTTATTATTAGCTTTGGGGAAGTAAAGCTACATTCACAAGGGCACACGCGACAACGATTACATTACAGACATTTTACTAGTACCTACGCCACCGAATTGTATTCGTCGTGTTAATACAAATAAACTTTTGTGGATAACGGTGCTGGTTGCGTAATCACTGTGATGTGTAACTACCTTATCTATAACTTAAGCTTTTATTATGCAATTATTTGTTGTTCTGTATAAATAAAAAAATAAAAACAAAGATAAACTTAAACACGTTATAAACACGGGTTATTTTACCTTGTACTTTTGTCATAATCGTGTTTATAAGCGTGCTTATCTGTTTTGTAATTACATACAGGATTTTTTACCGGTTTGTCGTTTAATTTTTGCCTTTGGTATTGCACCAGGCTACGGTAACTGCTTAATATCAGGCGCGTCGTAAGCTTGTTTGCCGACTTTGTTACATATAAACAAAGGTACAGGGGTTATAAAACCCTGACAAACTTAAAATTACCCTCATATTGAGTAGGTATAACATATAAATTATTTAATTCTGAGTGCCTAAAGAACCACCTTCGCCTACTTCGTCGCCGAGAAAATAAGATTTCCCCAGCTGTTCCCGGGCTGTCGATTTTTGATAAATGACATGAAAATCGAATTCACCGCGCTTCCTCCGGTGCAGCGTTTGCTTTGTAAATATGTAAAGCTTTATGTGGCAAGATACCTGATGGAAAATGAAAATATTGTGATCAAATTCAGTTTTCTAACATTTTTTGAATTATCTGTCTTTATATGTAGTAAGAAAGTAGGATCCGCTGACCTACTTATCACTATATCTCCGAAACTTGAAATTCAGCATGCGTATCTCTCTCTTCCGGATGTTTGCTATGAAGGAATTCTAATCTGCGCGCCAGCAGTCACGTCTTACAACAATCGTAAGAACCCTCGTAGGCTTAATTTTGTGATACAGTTTAAAAATAATTAACTTCTGATCCAACCCATAACATGTAAAGTTGAATGGGCAGATTCTTGGGCTCGTATTCACAAACATTACTATGAGGTCTTACAGAGCCCGCGATCGTTCAATGTAAAACTTAGTAATTGATGTCTTATATAGAAAAATATTAGTTAACTATGTGTATAAGCAACTGGATGTAAAAAAATAATAATATTAGAAAATGTAAAAAGACAAGCCCGCTGAGTTTCTTGTCTGATCTTCTCAGTAGACGTCGCGTTCCGATCCGGTTGTAGATATAAGAAAATATGTTAAAATGTCAATTTGTGCCCCCGCGGCGCAGGGCTAAACAAAATAAATGCTTTGACTTTGACATTGTATGTAAATATTTGTCACAAATTGTTGACCGCTCGGAAATATCCCTTAAATAAACATAAACATTGTAGTTATGGCACAATATTCGATGGATGTCAACATATAGAAATATAATAAGCAGACAAATGCCATTCTACGTGTAAGCCCTTCAATTACCGTTTGATCTAACACATCGACATCGCGAGTTATGGCGCTGTAACAGAATCGTTCAATACGGAACGGCACAGAAGCCGTAAAATTTATACACAACCTTACCCCACCCTCCGGGGATACCAGCCTTTTAGATGAAACAAATCTATACAAATAAATATAATTTTTTGTGTCTGTTTGTAATACCAAAATAACACCTTTTCACAAAATGCATATGAAAGTACACGCGACACCTATAGCAAAAACGCGATTTAATTTTTTTTTGTCTGTCTGTCTGTATGTTTGTTCCGGGTAATCTCCGAAACGGCTGGACCGATTATGAAGGGACTTTCACTGGTCTACCAGTGAAATAAGCATGTAGATGGTGTTATAAGCAGTAACTTAGGCTACTTTTATTTTAGAAAACAAAATAAAAATGGGTCCTGTCGCGCGGGCTCAGAACGCGGGAGCGGGCTTTTTTGATAAGTTAAATTCCACGCGGATGAAGTCGCGGGCTCAGCAAGTTGAAAATAAAAGCAATCTAAAGAATCTTTTGCCAGATGTCGGTGTCTTTAAATTAATCAAGATCAAATATGGTAATGATTGCTATGTCACGATTAGCAAGTTGACTATAAGTTTAGGAGCATGGACCGCTACAAGTGACATGTTTGGATGGACTAAACCCGTGTTGAGCAAAATAATTATGTAAAAATCACAATTTGTAAATGCCCCCGTGGGCCTGAACAAATTCAACGCTTTGGCTTTGACTTTGTGTGAGTTTTTGTGAGAAAAATGGTCTTCTTCTTAGTCGGGCACTCTTGTCAGAGTGGTCGTGGTTGCGCTGACGAGGTATATGGTGGATGGTTTGCCATAGCATTTCCGAGGGTGGCTCTCCAGGCGATGTGCTTCCATTTCTGACGATTAGAGGCGTCGCGAGTACACTGGACCATGGTGGACTCGGTAGCCTTTGTCATGACATCTATCCAGCGGGTTGGTACTCGACCGCGTGCTCTCTTGCCTTCCACCTGGCCCTGAACTACCAGTCTCTCCATCGAGTTCTCATTTCTAGAGATGTGTGAGAAAAATGGTACATTTATTAAAAAAGTTGGGGCTGGTATCCCAGCCGCCATGGGGCGTCGCGCTGTCACGTCATAGCGGCTACAGTATCGCACTACAAATTGTTTACATATCACCATGTTTTATGACTATTATTGGAATTTTTACACATCATAGAGCGCCCGCCCAGCTCACTGCATCGGGTGGTTGCGGGTTGAATTCGCGTCGAGCCATATTTCGGAAAAGGCTTTTTCATCATATTCCCTAGTCTAGTACCTGAGGTCGCTCCTAGTCGCTCCTAGTACGGTGCCCAAACATGTCTTTTTTTTGGAAACATTTCTAGCATTGTGACTTTATCACATTACTAATATTCCCGTTAATCCCTCCAGCTAAGCTAATTCTTTTAGGGGTTGAACGCGGAACCTCTCGGCAACGAGGGCGGCCCCTCTAGCCACTAAGCTATTGACGACTTATCTGGTTATTGGTCTGGCGAATTATAAAAAAACGTAAATACAAAATGCAATGTGATTATAATATCAAATAACTAGCATAGCACAAAGAAGTCTTTCCATTTATGCTGCCTTAGTACCTAGTCCAGTCCTGTCAGCCTCTCTAACTAAGCTAAGTACTTTGTCTTTGTTAGATACTGTGGTTCTTAGCTTTCAGGGAAAGACAATAGTGGAGGTGGTTGTAGTAGATCCAGGGAAGTTTGGAGTATATAGATATTAGGTTCATGGGTAGATCAGATTCTCTAAATAAGGCGTCATTTTCCCGACCCCCAAAACTTTTGTATGAATTTCAATACGCCCAATTGCGTATTGAAATTCCGTAAACTTGATTATTCCGAATACCGTTTCTGTATTGCGACCACGTACGGGCAGATTCCTGGAAAAATGGAATTCAATCTGAGCAGACGCGCGACTAATTTGGAGACTCACAGGGCTGCTGGTATGAATATTATTGTTTTAGGGCGACCGCCCACTTGGCTGTGCTATGAAGTGGGCTCGCTTCGACTAATAGGATTACTTCACTTCCTGTCAACTTGAGCTAAACAAGGTGAAGTTGACTGATGGAACGATTAGTAAAAAGCACTAAAATAATGAATACTACAAACTTTAACAATAATGACGACCGCTTGGCGCAGTGGTTCGAGCGTAGAGCGTACATGTACAAAGACAAGCCCGCTGAGTTTCTTGCCGGATCTTCTCAGTCGAGGTCGCGTTCCGATCCGGTTGTAGATATAAGAAAAAAATATATGTAAAAATGACAATTTGTAAGTGCCCCCGTAGGCCTAAACAAAATAAACGCTTTGAATTTGAATTTGTAGGCCGCTCGGCTCACTACACACGGTGGTTGCAGGTTCGATTTCCGCCGGAGCAAATTTCGGAAATGGCCTTTGCGTAATTTGTCCAGGTATGGGTGTCACTGGGATCGCCCCCAGTCCATAGTACGGTACCCATAGTACAAGCGTTGCTTAGATTGGGACCATACAGTTGGTGTGTTCGTCTGGCGATATTATTATTATTAATTATTAATCATAATTATTTTTGTTTAATAGTAACTATATATTGATATGTTGCGTTTTATCGTCGTCGCCAGCTCTTTTCACCATTTAAATGGAAGTTAATGTAGAGCAAACCGCGGGGGCTCTATGTAAACAACGACAGCATTAATTTAATAGTGTTGCAACATCGGCGCCCGCTAAGTGCACTGAGTGCATTGTCGACACCAATTTGTGGGAGAATGCAATACAACCGTGCTATGACGGCTGTTTGAAATAGTTACGGAATAAGGCTAAGCGTATGCTGGGACGCAGGTGACGCCGCTGACATAGGTAAATGACAGCGATAAAATCCAAATTTCCCAACTATACCAGATGAAACAAAAAGGTTATACTATTTTTTTTGCAACTTTACTTTGTAATTCTAAAACTATCGGCTTTGTGGGACAGTTGAAGTACAAAAGGTTTTGCAGACTTGTGAAATCTGACAACAGCTGTATCCCTATAACACCTTTTGTTTTTCAAGTTTCCTCCAATGCTGATAGTTTTAGAATTAAAAAGTTTAGTTTTGAATAAAGTTATACCCTTTCTGTTACAACCTGTAAGTACAAAACATGCCTCGGTGTACGCAGCTCTATGCCTGTTCATTCGTTACAATCTACTCTGCCCTGCGCTGCGTGAATTGCGTTGCCTGCGTGTGAGCATACGCTCACAATAATGGTTCTTATGATCTAACTTTGAGTACAGGTGTGATGGTGTAGATTACATCGTGTGATGACACACGATGTAACGAACCCATTAAAATGCGACCTTAAATATCCAATTTCAGACGGATAATCCAGGCAGACTTCGCTCGCGGTTAAATTACGGAATCTCGTTAATTTCGGGTCCACGGTGCCGGCTCAAATCCAACGTAATGCCGCGTAATCCTCACCCTGTGCCTTATGTTACGGGCCTTGCGTTGGAAGGAACGAGAGGAAACTTTGTAAATTTTTTTATTAAGTAATACTCACCTTTGTGTTATCTATCTATCTTTGATTGCCTAGTATTTTATGACTGCTGCTAATTTTCCGCTAATCAATAACAAGCGATCTTAATACCTATTTAATTTGGCGATTTTACAATAAAACACATTTTAAAATAAACAGCTATTACACCCCCTACACATCGCCTGATGTGATATGTAACTGATCATCCTTCGTATGTAATTCCCATCGTAAAATAAAAATCACTATTCCTAGACTCTCTTGGTGGCATGCGGTCACTTATTATGTCAATATTCCCGCAACTTTCTTGCTTGATTTTGACACAAAATAATAAATATTAACAAAATATTACTGGAGGTTAAAACTTGATTTATTGTGTGCCAAATCCACTTTAACAGAATAAGAAATTATGAATGTTTTGTAATAAATTTCCATCTCATCCCCTAGTGGCGGGTGGGGGTGTGGAGTTATGGTAACCACACGTTATTGTTCCCGGTGACGTAGCTCGGGGAAAATTCAGAGTACATTTTAACCACAAACATTATTGCGAACAGAAATTGTGGAAGCAGTGACTTAGAGATAGGGAAAATTTAAAATACCATCAACGACATTAAATTTACTAGCTTCCTAGCGTGACTGTCATTATGATAAAATATTAATAACAAATTTTGTGTTTGTACTGTAAGTTCCATGTCGGCGACTGGCCACTAGCGGTAGACGTTCCTGGTTGATTATAAAATAATGAATTTAAGAAAAGATAAATGTTTTGAAATTATAACAATTGCGGTGCGCTGGCAGTGACAGCCGGGATACAGATGTATAAACACGTATTTTTTAATTATATTAAATAAAATTATATTATTATATCGATCTGCGAAAGACTGCAGACAGATGCTGGATGCGGCAAGCTGAAGACAGGGCGCTATGGCGCTCATTAGGGAAGGCCTATGTCCAGCAGTGGACAAGTACAGGCTGATGATGATGATAAATAGTTGGATGTTATTACTAATACCTACCCTGCTATTATGACCCGGTTGTCACAGTACCATACGCTCTTGAACTCATGAGACAACGCAATGCACTCTTGTTGGATGTAAAAAAACAAAACATTACTTATTACTACCCTAGATAAAAATAATAGCTAAAAAATAACTAGATAAAAATAATCCCCGGCTACTTGAACAAAGCTCAAAGCTACACAAATTAACAGACAATAGTCTTAAGCAGCTGTGGAACTTAAAAAAATAGTACCGTTTAAGTATTCAGTCGTAAATCTAATAGACATAAAACAATACGGATTTCTTGCACTGTGGTCCTACCTATAAGATGTTTTATTCAGTCCATTCACTTAATAACTTTTTGTAATACTCGAACCTCCTGTCTTTATAAAAACACCGGTCAAGTGCGAGTGGAACTCGCGCCCTGAGGGTTCCGTACAATCTTTTATTATGATTTTAGATTGTTTTTTCCATTCCTGGATTCCAATATCGATACCGGCAAGATATTTTAATAATAAATAGTTCCCAAAAATGCTTAAACAAATTCGGGAACCGAATACAAACTGCAACCAAACTGAAAACAAACTACAATACAAAACCTTATTTTACACACTTAGGGGTGGAATTTTACAAAACGCTGAAATTAATATTTTTTATTTGTAATAAGTAGCCTCAATACTTATTTTCATGTCTCTAGGTTCATTTAATTTTTTTACCCCATAAAAACTTTCACCCCCTATTTTATGCACTTAGGGGTGGAATTTTCCAAAATCCTTTCTTAGTGGATACTTGCGGTATATAAGGTACTTACTGTCAAAATTTCATGATTCTAACACCAGCGGTTTGGTCTGTGCGTTGATTCCTTTGTATTGATAAGTGAATTTGCGAAAAGTATCAAAATATGTGACATAAATCACCGTATCTTTTGATTGCGATGACTTAGAAGCCTAATTTTTTTACACCCACAAGGGACCATAGCATTTGATATTTGGTATTAATTTCAACTTGATAATTCTACCCGTTTCTGAGAAAAAAGGTCTTGACAGACAGACAGACAGACGGACAACAAAGTGATCCTATAAGGGTTCCGGTTTTACCTTGTAAGGTCCGGAACCCTAAAAAAGGAGAAATGGTAAATCCACAATGGGTAGGATGGGTAAAAATAATCACAGTAGTAACTGCTATCTAGTGATGAACAGTTAATACTCTGATTAATTTTACCCAAGGGGTAGGTGTAGTCCCCAAGCACTTTATTAAGCGCGAAACGACAGACAAACAGCCAAAGCGTCAGATGAAATGAATTTGTAACATAATGGCCGTCCTGACTCTCGTTACATCTCGCTTTAACATCTTCAGTGTAGAGACGTTGATGTTAATTGTTGTCTTGAATAAATAAATTAATTAATGTTGGTACCTACCTATACATTTAGACGAAATAAGAACACTGCTTTAAAATATAATAGCTACTGATATCCGACGCATTTGCAAGAATAATGAGCAGGCAGTCACAGAGGTAGAGTCTAGTAGATTACTGTGATCGGAGAAAAATATTTATTAGATAATATCACGAATGTAGGTAGCGGTGCAAGCAACCAGATTTTGCCAGTAATATTTTGGACTCAATGTAATAGGGGGCAAGCCTGTAAACTCCTCAATGGGAGGAAGATTTGAGCCGTGCAGGTTGTCTGACAATGTTTACCTTCACCGTTTAGCAAGCGATAATCTTTGTTTGCCATGAGATTCACACTTGAAATCCGCAAATCCCAGAGGTGAAAGCCGGAGTTGTCGGTACTTGCACACTTGAAATGAATTGAACTCTATGATAATCTGGAAAATAATAATTCCTGTGAATGAACTGTTGACGGGTATGAAAGATTAACTACCTCACGACGACCTACATCTTATGGTAGGCTAGTAGGTATACTCTGCTATTACTGACAAGAAATGTATTTTTAATGTTCCCGATGAAGGAATAAAAGCTAAATAGAATTCGCCCACGCGATCGTAAAAGCTAATTTAGGATACAGTCGTGAGGCACTACACGGCTGGGAGAAAAACTAGGCTTTCGCTCGTGGGCCAGTTTACTTACAGAGATAAGAGGTATTAAAGTGTAATAATTCTCCGAAAGAGAGAGCAGAAGGTTCACTGCACACATTTCACAGATGATGTGTTTTGGTTCCAATGTAATAATGGGCCATTGCGATTATACTGGCCATGAGCGAGGTATTTGGGTCATAGTCCCCAACGCTGACTCAGAGCGTTTTGGAGAACTTCACACATTTTTAAGGTTTCTTCAAGCCGTTGTAGAGTTCATTGTTATGTTGTTATTTGTTGTTAATAATTATTATACGAAACCTAGCTCTACATTTTGGCATGACTATAGGATGAATTTTATACACAATCATGCTACAAACAATACTTTTAGTGAACATTAACCAAACTAAATAAAAACATATTTTTAGTAACCAAGATAAGTGTGTCAGAGACATGATAGACAGTCCCTATTAGTTGGATTCGATTCAATTTGGCCGAACTATCTTATCGGCGACGCGGCGATACTGAAATATGGTATGAATTGTCAAATTTCCTCTTAGATATAATGAACATATTAATAATATTTTTGAGGCGATGCAATCGTTTGACATGATTTCCTATTAATTGACCCTTAAAAGTGACACTGTCAGTTGGTGCTGTTTCATGTTTCATGTTTTAAAACTCAATGTGTTTAATTGCCAGCCATGATTGATTTATTATAAATACGGTGCAGTATTAATGTTCATCAAAATCGTTTTTTATCAATTCATTATTATAGAGAATTCTAAAAAATATTCGTGAGTACCATTTGATGTTTTGAAAAATTGATATAATTTTATCAATTATTTTTTGTCGGATTTGGCCATCAACACCCACTTTCAGCCTTTTAAAATACACCCTTCTACACCACATCCGCTATTCATCACTCTACGGTATCAATGATGGAGTAACAACAAACGCGGCTCTCGAGATGGCTTTTAACTTATTATCTCTGCGGTCGAGTGCTGAAAAACACTATTGATAACGCGCTGATAACGGCATGTCACAGGAATTGTATTAGTAATGAAACATGTCTGTAAATATTGTGGAAAACCGTATAACAGCTATCTGCTATGAATATGGAATATTATGTCACATAATAATAATGAATGATGATGTCACATTTAATGTAGGCTCTATAGCCTACGGTAAATGTGACATTATTTCATAATTCTGGTTTAATTGAGCGTCATACTTAGGGATTAGTTGCCCTTAGACCTTTAAAGTTATGTACACTCCCTGCCGCAAAACGCTACTCAAATGTATAGTCCTGTTTGAAATGTCGTAATCAGTGATTGTATGGCTGGTCAACACTTTCCATGATTTTGATGACATGAGCCACATATCCCGGTCGGTACGGGTCGGATCTTATTCATTCAACTCTACTTAGGCTATAGCAACATGTAGGCACTATATCAATGTATCCATTATGCAGAAAGTTGTTTAACAACGAAGACATTGTGTCCAAAATGTAAAGGGCTTAACCGTTTGTGATTTTAAACTTTTTTGTGATGTGTGTATTTAAGGATCGAGTCATTCACGCGTCTACCCCAGCTCATCTACATTAAACCAAAATATTAGCATAAACCCTACACCGAGCGCCATTGTTCTATCAACACAATGTCTACTAACAAAATTGGTCAAAGGATCCCATTGTCCGTCCGTCAATCACCCTTTGTTACACGATGGCGTCTCTTGATAAACAATTTTGTTATCTATTGTCTCTACGAAAGTGATCCTGGATGGTATCGCTATTTTTATCCTGTTTTTTATTATTACTAGATATGTCAGTTTATCGTATTACTAGCTGTCCCGTTAGCCTGTCTAAAGGAGCTCACGTCAAGCTTAATCATCATGGGCAAAGATAAAAGAAATAAATATAGGAAGATAGGCAAGTAGATAGGTCTTGCATCGCCGATGAAAATGTTAACAGCGTCGATTTTTGAGGCCTTCGTATGTCATAATAGATTCTGCACTAATACGTGACGAAACGATCCAAAAAGTAAATGGTACCAAAAATAATTAGCTAATATAACTAACTCTATGATTTAATTATTACCGTTATATTTATAATGAAATTATTATTTCTTTCCATTAAAAATATGACATCATAATAATGTCGACTATACCTACATCATATGAGAAAACTTGATTGGATATTCCAATCTCAAAACTTCTTAAGTATATAATTAACTATATTAATTGCTTCACTTCTCGAAATTCCATTTTCTAATATTATTATCTTTGTTTAAATTTACCTGAAATTGCCTCCCAGCTATCTCTTTGCGACGCGTAGGTGTACATAATTAATTCATATTTCTACGAAATTGTTTAACATTACTCTTATAAAATTAATGTCCTAAATTTGCGACTGTGCTTTGCTATTTCATACCGCCTAATATTTTAATGGTATTTTCTAGATATTTGGAACTTCATACGATCGCAGGTCACCAACATAATAATTATTTAACTCCAACATTTAGATGGTTTTATGCATTTAAAATGAGCCAAAATAGGCGATCTCTAAAAACTCACATGATAATACAAGATAAACGAGTTTGTCAATGATCCTTTACTGCCACTAATTAGAGCATATACTATACATTTTCTTCATCAACGTAATGACGATAATTACCTAACTCTAAAACAAAGTATCTCACATAACCTGAAAATAAAAACACACGTTCATTATCATTATGACGCCATTTATCACTCACCTTAACAGGAGATGACGACAGCCATAACTGGAACAGGTCTGACGTCACTGACGTACTCCTTGCTTCATGATGAGGTCTCGGAGTCAGAGACCCTGAAGACGACAGCGCATGCAACCTCGTCACTTCTTCTATACTCGCACATTCCCTTAAATATCTTTCTAATACTCTAGGCTTCCCTTCCAAAACTCTTTTCAATTCTATTAAGTCTTCATCACTACATTCATCCGGTGAAGATCTGTCTATCACTTCTTTAAACTCTTCACTACAATGCATTATTAATTCATTAGTTGCTAGTACGTCGTATACGACTTTATTGCCTAAATCATCGGGACTAGAATTGTCTTTAAAATAATCATCATCGTTATCACATAGTGTGGCATTACCTAGCTCTGTCTCACAACCATTCTGTTCTGTGATCTCAACTATCGTGATTGGTGGGTTCTCTTTAAGCATATTGTTATTCTCAATAATGTCTGGCTTCCCTATATCCTCTGGTAACTCGTAGACTAGTCTCATGAGCTCATGAGAGCGTTTCAATTTCTGATCATCGACACTTCTGCCTCCTTTCTTATTCTCTGGTACCTCTTCGAAGTTCGAACAGTCAGCCTTTTTTGCGTCGGCTTTTTTGGTGACGACATCTATAGGTTCCTCGGATGTCATGGCAATTCAATTAGATGTCACAACGGGTCTGACGTTCACTCCAATTATGTTCCACATTTCTTGATTGTTTTCGTCTGGATTTGATTACCTGGGGACAGAATAAGAGAAATCAAATAAAGGCCGAGATTAAAGTGACCATACAAATACTAGATTGGTTGAATCTGTTTGGAGATCTTTCATTAGAGGTTGGTTTATTTTGTCGAGTGTTTGACTTTTGTAAAGCCTCCCACCTCGAAAGTCTACACATAAAATATTTGTTATTTTATTTGTGGTTAAAATGAAGATACGTTTCATTAGTTTTGCAAGTGTATAATTTTATAATCTATAAGATTATTGTAATAAAAGCTGAGATCTATTTATCTGGATTTATTAAAAGTAATACTAAGTTTGTCTTCCAAAGTAATACAATCTTTAATAATAATTCATCGATAATTAAATAATTAAGGTATAGGTACACCTAAAAACACAAAGAAAAATACAATAACATTTATGATAGCCAAACTCGGGCTGTCACCGGTGCCCTATGAGAGGGGGGAACCATTAGCTTCCCACTTTTATGTGACACGAACGTCAATCTACATTGTAACCCTCACTGCCCCTGTCTGGCACTGTAACGATATTGGCACATTGTTTACCTTTTATTACTTTACCTTAATGATTACTTAGTGACTGTGTTGTGTGGGTGGACGGTATTTATGGACACAGTAATATAATATATGTTTTTTTTTTCAAATAACAATTATGCTCTATTATAAGGTTGGTAAATTCGTAGGTGAATAGTGTGGTGTAGCTTATCGTCCCGGACTAATATAGTGTGTCAGTGTGCCTCTGCCTAAACCCTCGGGGATGGTGTGATGATACTTGTCGTGTTTTAAATATTCATTAATGTTTATACCATATTCAATAAAATTATAATCTTTTACGAATTAAAATGTAACACGCAAGTTTTAAATTAAAATGTAATAGTGTCGAGACACGAACCGAGTATTTTTACCATAAAACCGCCATTTACACGGCAAATAGATTAATCCGCGGTTAAACAGCGAACAATTACATTAATCACAGCGGAACGCGATTTACTCCGCCGACCGGTATCATTTGCAACAATTATAATGTCGTCTAGATAAACAGACCGTTGATGGCCTTCCAACGACCAACTTGTAGTGATCTCGTGATCTCGTAATGAATATAAAATGAGCTCGTTTTTACACCAAAACAACTTAAGGGAAAATTAAGTTCGTTGCAAATGACCGCTATTTGGGTGAAAATTGTGTTTGATGGGGAGATAGTTTAGTGGTAATGGGAGTCGTATTAGTTGTAGTCAAAATAAGATTATTCGCAAGAAAAGAGCTTCATCAGTCATGATTAATCTTTAAGTACAAATCTTTAGTTAGATTATTTTTTGTAGATAAAGTTATAATGGAATTATAAGGGTTTAAAAAAGTACTTTTGTTCTGAAAAAGCTTTGTAAGACCATTGAAAATATATTATAAAAAATTAAGGTACCTAGTATTTTCAACTACTTGCAATATGAATAGAATTTACCAAGTTAACAAACTAATTATTATGGTCCCAAACTAAGCAACGTTTGTATTACAGCTACCGCACAATGTACTAGGAGTAATCTCAGCTAGATTACTACACAAAGACCAGAGCAAACTACGAAATTGTCATTTCTGTAACCCCGGACCATTCCAGTGAGCCAGACAGTAGAATATAAGATGCAGTTATAAAATAATGACTGGACTATAGGTAGTGCATTGTTCATGTGAGAACGAGTATGTATAAGCAATTATAAGTGGTTACCAGTTCACTAGGTGTGCCTCAAAGCTACAAAGCCAGTTCAACTAAACTACTACTAACTAGAACGAAACTAATTAGTACAGCGTGAGACGTGCTCTTAGTTGCTGCTCGATGCGCATTAAACATTGTTGGCGGGATAACAAACGGCTTTGTACTTGCATCTGATGTTTTGACTTGACAATAAATAACTAAAATTGAATAATTTAGGAAACCGCCGATGCGACGACTTTTAAAACTACAAAAGAGCTGATAATTTTCAAACGGCTGAACCGATTTCCATTAAACATAGGTCAGAACACTGTCGATCAGAATAGCTATCTAACAAAAAAACAAAATTGAAATCGGTTCATCCGCTGGGCGCTACGATGCCACAGACAGACACACAGATACACATATACACATGTTAAACTCCCCGCTTTTTTTGTCGGGGGTTAAAAATATGGTACCTAAATAAAGTGGGATATACTATTAAAATCCTACCTTAAGATATCTCGAGAATAGAGTACCTACGCCAAAAGGCTCTCGATTCATCAACCTATAAAGCGTACTCAGAAAAAGGTTACAATGAGACCACTTACATAATATTTTTGTTTACAAAGGCTCGAGTACTCGAGCGGTGATCGTCGCTGCCGTGAGGATTGCGGCTAAAATATTCTAGTCTGACATCGATCGTGTATTGTTCGGGTGTGGGACATACGGGCTTGAAAATTACGCTTACTTTTTATTTATCCTTTTTTAGTTTGTTTAATTCTTATATCTCTTGCACACACATACATTTTCGTAAATTGAAATTTGTATTATGTCCGTCTAGGACACAAATAAGTGAAAGGGGCAATGAAATGCCAAATTTATTAAGAAATATTGAAAAAAAACACAGCCACAATTTTATCATTGCCCTTAGGGCATGCAATAAATGCAATATAAGCTTTTCCCCTACCACGGTCCCCACATGCCAAGAGCAAAGAGCCTTATGGTTCTCTTAACACTACATCCAACATATCACCAAATATGCTCGCTCCATCGCCCTTGTCCGTATGTCCGGTGCGTAACACTGGCAATAAAGCAATTGCGGCCGGCGGCTGGTTGCGCAATCACGCAAGGAGCGTATAATAGGGAAAGTGATGCCAATAGCCCCACGGTGACCTGGCCACCTAGGCGCACTATTTGAACTAAACTATGGAACAGAACAGGTGGAAATCCGTGATAAAATACTTATAATACTATATATACTAAAGGCACCTATCAACTTATGCCGGAGTTGAAATAATTAACAATCTAAATAAACAACAGAATCTTAGTCTAATTGCTAACTATGGTGTCTACAACCGGGGTTCATTAAGTTGTAAGAATCTTGTTTCTGTGGCAACCTGCTTACACTGTGCCTTTTGTAGCACGCCTTGCAATGGATGGAACTAGATAGACTCCTTTCAAGTTCAATTTTCATGCGGATTCTAAGACAATTAAACTTTAACTCGGCACTCATCGAGTGTCAAACCTCGGCGTTATAGTCGTTAACTAGAAGAGTGGATAGCATGCTGAAAACGTTAGAAAAATAATACGTTAAAAGGAACGAATAGCTCTTAAAATAAACTTGTAAAAACAGAATGATGAGGGACATTCCGTGACGGCTACTTTGACAAAGGTAAAGCTCCATAGAGGCAACGACACGTCAATTTATTAACGCCTGACTCGGTGTTAGGGACCTTAATTGTGGTGACAGACTAACTGAACAAATAAATTGTAATAATCAGATGTTTTTCAGCGAATGGCAATAAAAGAGGTCGCTTTTGTTAGCAAAAGGTTCCGGGTTCGATCTCCATTCTGGCTACTAAACTGTTGGAGCCCGCTTTTAGTAGAAGTATTACGATTAGTAACATTTACATTGTCAAAAAAGGTTATAAGCAATGTAAGTAGCAATGTAATGAATTCATATTTTAGTATCCTTGATGAATCCCGAAGTCATATTGGTCAGTGATGTGTGAATTTATTACTAGACCCAGGGTTCCCCATTTGAAATATAAAATCTCCTTCGCAAGTGGTACTGTTCCACTGTCACAGCAATTTAGTAAATATGTTTTTTATTATTTGCCGTTGAAAAATAAATATTTTTGCGTGGCCGATTATTTGGTTAAGTGCTTGTTTTTGTAGAGGGAATTTCAAGAGGGCTGCGATGAAATAAGTAGTCCTCCTGGAGTCTCCAGCAAACTAAATGAATAATAAATTGTAATGCACTTCCATCCCGACGCGACGTATGCTGCATAGAGTGATACAGCATACAATATGAGCATATTTTATGAGCAAAATTCTCAGTATTTCGAAACTGTGTCATGAATATATAATTACTTTCATAACAGCGTGTAATTAAACTTCAGCTTTGTTCCTGAAATTGAGTCTAAGGGTGCATGTTATATTGTAACGAATAAAATAAAACGAATAAATTAAATTTTACAATCCTTCATACACATCAGGATTATAAATGATCTTACAAAAATCATGTAAATCCACTTATTTTAGGGCGTCCGTCGACTTAACCGGGCGAGCTGGCTAGAATAGTTATGTTTTTTTAATTAAAAGAAAATAAAACATCTTCGTAGAAGTGGTTCTCAGATAAGAATTTCCATTGTAAAAAGCAAATTATCGTCTTATTACTGTCAATGAGAAACGACACGCGATCTCGTTTATGAGAGACCACTTCCTTGTACTCATTTCAGACTGATAGCTATGAATGATGTAGTATTGTATTCAGATGAAGGGGATATCATTGTGAATAGAAATCCTGTAAAGATTTAACACGTTATAAACAAAAGTTACGTCATATTTAATCTAGTCAATTCTGACATAGCTCGTGTTTATACTGTGTTGAACGTTTTTTGTAATGATACCGTCTGTTTATCCGTATATAATGGTTCCACAACCTAAGAGAGCGGGGCCCGGAGCCGAGTTTAATTAAAGGAAAAGGAAAACTAACTTAACTTCGAAGAAATGGTCCAATTTCCTTGTTTCAAATATCACGCGTGGGATGCCGCCGTAGTTATCAGGTAACATTATTTTTGTAAAGGTCACTAATATTTATTGACTATGCTTGAAATTATTACATTTTTTATTGCAACTGTTATCATTTTATCGGGTAGTTCGTTTGCATAGTGGTCACAAACAAACCACAATAAGGTCCAGGGGTTGATTATGGTTAATCATATTCCGGCGTTGTCAAGTGGAATACTAGTATATAGTAGCTCTTAATCATAACTTCAATAAAGAAGGAGATTCCTAACAGACCCAAATGTTGTTTTTAGTACCTAAGTTACCACTGTTTCATGAACCTTAAATTCCTAAACGGCCAGAAACATAAATCAGTTCTATTATTTGAAGCCGGTGCCAATTTAAACCCGCTAAAGTCCGAATACTTCTCCGATCCAACACCGGGCCGCCGGGCGCGGGAAGCGATTTCATCCTGACGTCGCGACGTCGACATTCCACCCGTGCTTATATTACGATCTGCTTCGTCGTTTTTGAAGCGTACCGCTGAGAGGAATTCACTCCTACTGTCTGTGTTTCCGGAGGGGTACTTATAACTTGGGTCTCTACAAATCTAGAGTTTACAGGCTGTTCTAAGTCATCATCACCATCACATCGTCATTTTTCATCAGGTGAGATAGGAGTCGATGGCTGACTGGACCAAAAAAAATATTAAACTAAGTAATGATCTATTTCTGGCCTTTTAGTACCATAGGTTTTCAGAGTCGGTTTTGTTTTTGCATACTAAATCATCATCATCATCATCATCTGCCTTACCTTTTCCCATTATCTGGGGTCGGCGCAGTATGTCTTTTCCTTCCATACATCGTTTTTGGATACTAAATGCTGGAGAAAAATAGTTAAAAAAAAACAGCTGTTTTGATTGATACAGTTTAGCTTAGACTCGAGTGCATCAATCACACGGCTGATGAATCTGGTGCTATCGATTCAATTGCCGAGGCCCCGCGCAGTCTCGGCTGCATGTTCAGGAAATTAACTGGAGTCACTGGGATTTCTGCTGACCTAATTTACTTCATCTTTAACCGATTGAGGCAGATAGAGGAGAGGCGTTCGATGTTAATTAATATTATGTTAAACAAGGTTATTATCCAGATATATAAAAATCTGACGCAAAATTTAAATTCTCTGTTCGTCATATTGTTTTCTTATATTTACGCGAATACTACACATTGAAATAAAACTATTTTACGGATTTTATCGCGTTTATTAACTTTATGTTCCCGACGTTTCGGTTGCTTTACAGCAGCCATGGTCACGGGGGGACTGAGGTGTTAGACGTCCTGATGTCATAGTTAGTAACTGGGTACCCTCATATTTAGTTGTTATTTGCGGTCCGATCCACGCAGAAAGTGCTCACAGTGTCTCGAGGTCTAACACCTCAGTCCCCCCGTGACCATGGCTGCTGTAAAGCAACCGAAACGTCGGGAACATAAAGTTAATAAACGCGATAAAATCTGTAAAATAGTTTTATTTCAATCTCTGTTCGTCAGTTAAAAACCGGACACGTCCACGTGAGGATATGCACAATGAAGGCTTCCGCACCCATTTCAATAGCGAAAATTTATTGTGTCTATAACCAAAGCAGTGAAATACTATCGTTTTTTCCTTTTGAGGTACAGAACCCTAAATGGCACATTCTTTGGTATGAGCCAAAAACTTGACCAGAGGACCTAGTTGGTCAGAAAAGAAATATTTTATTTTCCCGACGTCAGAAAAACTTCAGATGAAAAGTACAAACGATATCTAAAGAACATGGTATTCTGTATTCCTAAAAAACACTTCTTATGGTCAGTGCGATGTTACTGTCCATGGAGTTATGGCTAGCTTTGATAGCTAGGTACTAATTGGTGTAAAAGGTAGCGCGCATAAACACCGCAGAGGTCATTGCCCACACCAGCCATAATGACCTGATTTCTGCTGCAAATGTCTCTAATTACAAGAAATAATTATATTTCTAAACAATGAAGGCTATTGACTGTGCATACTGTAGGTATAGGGAAGTTTGTATGCGGTTTGTGGTCTCAGCAATGGCGGGGTAGACGCTTTAATTGATAGTGTTTCATATTGAAACGCTCGTTTTGGGAGTAAGAGGCAAAATTTGGGTCTTATCGCAAAACTGGTATTGGAAAATTCATAAATCTGAGAAGTGGACAGAACTTTTTCAACTCTCAGTTTTTCTTTCAATGAAATTCGTTGCCGGTTGTAAGACAATTTAGCTTTTTCTCGGGAGTCGTTGATCAACTTTGACGGCTATATAAGACACGATTTTCGATCTGATTTATAGAAATTATGGGTGCAATGGCAATGGCGGTGTAAAATCCTGACCATACTATAAGGTTTTATTTTGATAATGCACGATATTTTGCATTGCGTTTTAATAAATGCTGGTAGCGAGTGATTTTGATCAAAGGACTATTCCTCTCGCCCATCAGATTATTTTTTTCAGAATACAGTGCATAATTAAAATTAGACCTTAAATATAATGTTTAGAAGGTTTAGAAGTATCTTGGTCGTAATAAAATTGCATCTGTAAAAGGATTTATCACAGTAGCCTATGAATGTATACATCGCTGATTCAAAATATATGGTTCGTTTTATTCCATCACTTTTCCGCGTTCATTGTGACCCGTTTTCCTTAAATTGCGGTTGATTCGTCATGCGTCACCAACAGATAACAATATTTACGGGAACTACGTCGTAATGAATCATTAAATGTGACAACTTTTAATTGAAACTTTTTTGTTTATTTATTTAATAGGTACATCTAGTCATTGAATGTAGAATAGGGATAAGTAGTCACACCTTTTTTTTGTTATAAAGGAATGATGTATGATTCACACTCGCTCTACGCGGCCTGGCCTGAAGTGGGATAGAGTTATGCGAAGAAATGAGATAAGAGCTAGCTGGACTAGGTATTAGGATTAAATTATCTAGGTATTATTATTAATTATATTATTAAGGTGGCCACAGAGGACGCTCTAAGACTGAGAGAGTCACAGGTCACGGCCCCACCAGACACCGTATACCTTCTGCCCGATTTTCTATCAACAGACGTGTTAGAGTATAATAGACTTTAACGTAAATAAATAAAGGACAATATTATAATAACAAAAAAAAACAAAATGCGCGATTAACTACATTGATAATGTACTATAAGTTATGTAACTGCAAGTAGGGACGAAGTAAAAATGGTTGTCTGGACGATGCTTAAAATTCCTTCAAATAGCTCTGTAGAATAACGAAAGTTCTCACAGTAATCACAAGAGCTGTGCGTTTGACAGCCATATTATTCTTGTTGACGATCCTAGTCCACATGCAGCAGGGTTGCCACCTGTTGTTTCGTTTTGTTTGTGGAAGCATTGGCAACTCATATTCCTATACGGCGGAATTGGCAGCAGTGCTCATATACCTACTATAGAGTGGCCAAACAGGGATGTCTTTACGTTATTGAAACAAACTCTGTGAACCTTAAGCCCGTATTAATAAATCGATCTCAAGTCTGAAAACTATCTTGGAAATGTCACGTACAAAATGACACGTCAAAAACGTTCTCTAGAGCGCTCTCAGACTTGAAATCGATTTATCAATTCGGCTCACAGTACTCAATTTTTTATTTACATCCATGTTCAGGAGTTCAATTTATTTAAGAGTATTTTTGTTTGACGTTTCTTGAGTAAATTTACACATTTATGGCATTTTTTTTTGGAACTTGCGACTTAGTACCTACTTATGCCTTCAATCAAATACCCAGCAGGAGGTCACAACAGTGTGAGTAATAAAGTGTGAGTGTGTGTCCAATAAATCATGTTACCTACATTAATTTGAGGCTGTAAAAAATACCTATAAAAACAATTGAGGTTGCCAACCCTACTCTTAGTCGTCAGTCTTGACCCATAAAACGGTCGCAAGATGCCGAATACTGCGCGATGACGTAAATACCCTTTGATGTCCGCTCCCTGCACGCCGGCCGCGCACTGTCACTGCACTGCACTCCGGATGATAATATTTAATTAAATAATAACGGGAAGAACCTAAATATAAATTAATTTTGTCATTAAATTGTAAGAGCTTTGAGAATTCAACCATATTTAAAGTACGTTAGGTACTGTTTTAGAAAATGATTGTAAAACGCTTGCATTGTGTGTGAGTGTGCCCAGCCGGTGTAATGGCTATTTCGATAGGTTCGACCCCTATTCCATCGGAGTTATGAAGCGGCAGTGAACCTCTGCCTACCCCTACGAGGAATACATTCGTGATGGTGTATTATGCTAAGACTATGGACATAGAGAATACTCTCTCATGATTCGACTTGGCTTCATTTGATCTCATAAGTTTTTATTACTACACAATTACGAGACTTGGCTTTATTTTCGTTAGAATTATTTTGGTCGGATACTTTCCACCAAAAATAGACACCCTATAAATATAGATGTCGGTATTTCAAAGCCTCATATATGTTTGTAAGACCTTCAAATATAAAATCTAATCTTCCAAACGTAGAGTGGACGAGTCCCAGATCGATAGTTATGGAAGTTTCGACCCGATCCTCAGTGGCGACGTTAAAACCATTGCGGGTACAATGTACCCTCGCGATGAGAAACTTGTGGTGTAGCTTCCTATTGGATGGATCATGTAAAGTGTTTGTTTTTTTTGTTTCGTGTGGAGAATTAAATGAATGAGGGATGTTTTGATAAAATTATGTACCTACCTATACTATTCGTACATTTTAAAAATAATTAAACTGTTCTAAATACAAAGAGACATTGATTGGGCAGACATAGCTATTCTTTAAAAAATGGTTAACTACCTGGATTTGATGAAATATATTTATTAAAGAACGAAGAAACGGTACTGGTTTCCATTCAGAAAAATAACAAAGACTTGATTCTGATTAAACAATGACTCCAATGAACAATGAATCAAGCGAAAACTGTGTCTGGTATTCATACAAACCTCAAATCAAAAAGTTTTCTCCGTTCATTACCTGTAAAAAATAATGTTATTATTATTAAACACTTCTTATATAACTTCCTAATAAATTATACATTAAAATGCACACTAAACATTCAAGTCTTTGTTTCTTTCTATAGATACCTGTGGTTAAAAAAATATTACACCCCAATTCATAGAAATTCCGCATTTTCATAAAAAAACGTGTACTACAAAGCCACTGTAAATTAATCATTAATTTATATGAAGGAGTTAATCTCATTTTAGCCACAAACATCACAGAAGTAACCTGTAAATTGTTATCGCCAATTAAGAAAGGCGTATAACTACTTCGAGCCCTTTCCTCAAGCCTTTGACGTTCCTTTGCCGCGGTTACCAACAGGTGGTCATTTAACCTTTCTTCCCCTTACATTAACGATAGAGTTCCGTGTGCTTTAAACCAGGCTTTATAGCTTCGAATTTATGTAACTGTTTGTGATTTGCCACATTTGACAAACAGCAATGTTAGCCAATATGGTCCAACGGATGATTATCCAAAAAAGGCTTAAAGAATTTTAGTAGAGTTTATTTTTTTTAAAGATTACTAGCAATGCAGCAATGCGTGTTTATTTATATTACTAGTATTCCCTTTAGCCTCTCCAACTAAGCTAATGCTTGTGCTAGGAGTGGGCTCACGACAATAGTTTAATGGCCAGGATGGGGATCGAACCCGGGACCTTTCAGCCACGAGGATGGCCCCTCTAACCACTAGGCTATTGATGCTCAGAGATAGGTATGAAAAAAGTACTTATGGCCGTATTTTAGATTTATCTTAAGTCTGAGATCGGTCTTGAGTACGCGGTTGACATGTCATTTTGTACTTGTTTGACATAAGAATGACATTTCCAAGATTGCTCTGAAACTTGAGATTGATTTATGAATACAGGGGCCTATATTCCTATAAATTTCCTCGGTCAGGAACCAAACCTGCAACTCTACACCGTACCGTAATTTTTATCGTCACTTTCAATCTGAGTGCAGCTATTACGCAAATAGATTTTTTGTTTAAAAATTACAAGAGCAGTTATTTTTCTCTCCACTAGGTAGAGCCACTGGATAACAGTTTGATTTTATTACGGACCAGAATTGAATTAACCCCCGCTGTAACTGGGGGGGGTTGAAACGCAAATATATGCACCCGGGTTGAATTAATCAGCACTGCCAGTGCGGGGGTTCCGTTAAAAATGTTTGAATATACTTTACATAATGTTTTGCTATCTAACACACACACACACCCCTACGCATTGCCTCCCCACCCCCTTAACACACACAGACAAACTGACAGATTTATTTATGTATTTAAGGTTTCTTGAAAGGTCTTCTAACTGTCAAAGTTTCCATCTGACGAAAGTCCATGAAAATATTGAATGAGATTGAAAAGAAGACCTAGGTGGGAATACACAAGTAGGTACTTTAATAATGGCACGTTTTAAATCAATAATTGACAACGAATACTAACTATAAAGTATATTATTCGATGATAACAAAGAAGAAAATTTCACAAAAGATGACTTTACTCAAATATTGAAAACATATTTTATATAACAAGAAACGACCAAGAGAATACTTGAATATATTAACAAAAGACTAAAACGCGAAGATGTATTGCCCGTCGCACCTACAAAAGATACCGAAGAAAAGAAACTGAACACAAATTTAACTTCTAAAGACCGACTTTGTGAGTTAGGGCGCAGTTTTTCTTCAGGAATGATAAGCAAACAGTATTCTTTGTGCGCAAAGTAGTACATTAGCAATAAAAGTCTAAACGGTTTGTGAAAGATTATTGTTTCCGGCAAGTTGAAAGAAAGTGTTGTATAAACAGATCAATAAGATTTACGTAACCTCGTCAAATGTCTCGATGGCTGCCGTTCCTAGAAACATGGAGTAATAAGCCAGAGCTATCCAGATCAAGCGTGGTTACAAGATTTTCGCCAACCTTCACTGGGCCAGCATTCTGGGCCCTAACCACGCTAGCTCGGTATGGTGTCAGCAAAACGTCAAAAGCGGAGCGTTTGAAACGCAATCGCTAGCTTTTGCTTTTCCATTACGATTTGAGTAGCTAGCGTGGTTAGGGCCTAAGACTTTTGATAGAATCTACAGTGAAAACCTTGTAAGATTTATATTAATATATTGATAACATATATTTTTTGTTATATACCCAGCAAACCAGGGTACCTGTTTGTTATTAAATAGTTGCTGTAGCCTGAGAATGCTTAAAATACCAAGGGCATTGCTCGTTGTTGTCCACCTAAGGGGAGTGCGAAGGAAGGGTAATGGAACGGCTGTGTTGGGCTCACAGTAAGAATCGCAACTTCATCTCATGCTATCCGGTTTCAAATAAAGATGAAACCACAGATATAGATTTACATAGATAACGCAAGTATCACGATTTGTATTGAAACCAAGCGTGCCGAATTTTTAACACCTACTGTGACGTAATTACTGACGGGAAATCCAAACCGCTTCAAAGACACCGATGCCGCGATGCCGCTCCGTCCGCTACGATTCCCTCGAATGATTATCACGCTAATACTCATATTTTTATATCTGTAGTCGCGAGGACTGTAAGTTATCGGCGACCAACCTCGACGCTTGGCCGGGGTTTTCGGACACGCTAAGTACATTCGCGTTATCTGTGTAAATCTATATCTGTGGATGAAACTCATTGAAATATTAATAACTCCCATTTCAGTCCAGTAAGGCCTATAAATAGGAGTCCAGATCGATCCGCCTGGACCGCTGTCTCGAATAGGTAATTTATGATCACAAAATATTGGATGTAGCGTCTCAAACGGACGCAATAGTAAATTTTTATGTGGTTACTAGCTGAGCCCGCGACTTCGTCCGCGTGGAATTTAACTTAACAAAAGAGCCCGCTCCCGCGTTCTGAGCCCGCGCGTCAGGATTTTTTTTATTTTGTTTTTCTAAAATAGAAGTAGCATAAGTTAAGTACTGCTTATAACAACAGCTATCTACCAGTGAAAGTCCCGTCAAAATCGGTCCAGCCGTTTCAGAGATTACCCGGAACAAACACACAGACAGACAGACAAAAAAAAATTTAATCGCGTTTTTGTTATATGTGTCGTATGTACTTTCATATGCATTTAATGAAAAGATGTTATTTTGATATTACAAACAGACACTCCAATATTATTTATTTGTATAGATTTTCATGTTGGCCCGTATAAAACCCCCAAACCCCTCTCCCTTCATCTTCCTCTTTCCTGAAGGTGAGTACCTTCAGGTCAGCAACGTGAGGGCAATTCCTTTGGTATTGCAAGTATCTATAAGCCTTAACTGCTTAACATAAGGCGGGTCAGGCTTGTTTGTCGACTTTGTTATACAATCAGTACATAGTAATCAAACAAAGACGCTTCCCGCTGTCTGTATGTCTCTCTTAGATCTTTAAAACTACGCAACGGATTTTGATGCGTTTTTTTTAAATAGATAGATTGATTCAAGAGGAAGGTTTATATGTATAATACATGCATAATATAGTAGAAAAACACTGATATTTTTAGAGGTTTCTAATGTGATGTCGTAAATAAACGATTTTTTTGTGCTTACATTGCAAACGCTGGCTGTACCTTACGAGTTAGATCAAAATAATGTAGTACAGTTTTGTACACCTTAAAAAGGTCTATAAAAAGTCCGCTATGATATATGTCGATCTCTATGGGATAACCCACAATGTAGGGACATAGCGGCCGGGGTGTCGGCGGCGAAACTACTGAACCGATTTGAAAAATTATTTCACCGTTGGGAAGTCTATCTCTGGATGGCATAGGCTATATTAAAAAAAATGGGCATGAAAAAGTCCTTACTAAAACTAAAAACAATGTCACCGTAATTTACCCGTGCGAAGCCGGGCCGGGCCGCTAGTATTATAATAATTTAGAGTCGAAGTCGATATCGGTGGATATGTTTCGACAGTTGTTTCGGCCGATAGAAGCTAAGCGTCAGTTTCGACGAAAAATGATTCGGTATGTTTTTTCCCTACTTTTGAAGTATGTACAGGGGGTTGTCGGGGGAGATTTGGTGTAACTAGTTATCCTGTCGGTCATCACCATCTCGGTAGTAGGTATTTAACTATGGAGTTTTATACATTTGTTTCTGTAATAATTGTAGTCTGCCGATTCTTGAGCGTCGCGGTAATTAACGTACAGCACACAATTACGTATGCGTGCATACAAATACTGTTTCTTGAGTACTAAGGACACATCTTCACATAATCGCTACGCTTATGGCAAATGCTCATAGCTTTAGCAGAGTGATCCGCGTATGGAAGCCATGTCCAGGCTAAGTTGTTTCAGAGATCCTACTCTAAAACTAACACTGCGATCCACGGTTCACCTCCACGTCACGTCTGCGATTCTCCTAAACCTAATTTCGATGAAAAATGTCTAAACCTGTCCGCCGTTTGGTGTCTCAGACCAATCCTTTGGGGATTTCGATCGTGTTGTCATGTAATTGCCTCACCGCGCGCTGTTATTTCCAAGGGTTTCGATTACATAAAAACGAATGCTTAAGGAAAATAAAAAACGTGTTTTCTAGCCATGACGTCGAAATACGCAATATTAGGCAATATTCCTTCACTGTGCGCGTACGTTGTACGAATTAATGTTATACCTTTAGCAGTTCATTAATTAAGGTGAATTAGCGGTTGTATAGTTAAACGATGCTTAGTTTTCTTATTTCGAATGTCAAATTAACTGACGACAGAAATAGTTCGGTGTGTCACTATTTACCCGCTAGTCAACGTTATAAATAAGGGCGATAGAACCCATAATAAATATACAATATGTAGATGTTGGATAAATCTATACAAATCTGTTTGTAATATCAAAATAACACCTTTTCACTAAATGTATATGAAAGTACATACGGCACCTATAGCAAAAAGGTGATTTAAAAAAAATTTGTCTGTCTGTCTGTCTGTGTGTTTGTTCCGGGTAATCTCCGAAACGGCTGGACCGATTTTGACGGGACTTTCACTGGCAGATAGCTGATGTTATAAGCAGTAACTGAGGCTACTTTTATTTTAGAAAAACAAAATTAAAAAAATGGGTCCTGTCGCGCGGGCTCAGAACGCGGGAGCGGGCTTTTTTGTTATTTGTTAAGTTAAATTCCACGCGGACGAAGTCGCGGGCTCAGCTAGTCTAAAATAAAGACGTAAATTCATACGTTAAATAAGTCTGACGGTACAAATCCTTACAGATGGTTCAGTACAGCTGATTGGTGGTTACGTGATTGGCATAAGACTACGTCACCGGCTCATAATGAACCTTATTGACAACCCCGATCGTGACGTAGTCTTGGGCCGATGTGGAAAGAGAATAACTGGCATTATTATTATACATTTTGTACTTTAATCGTAGATGTATTTTTTTTTATTCAGGACAACAAACAATTGCATAATAAAAGCTTAAGTATAGATAATTTAGTAACACATCAGGAGTGATTACGCAACCAGCACTGTTATCCACAAAATAAAATGAAATAAGCGTAGGTAGCGTAGGTTGGCACGCCCTATTGTACCGATAACAGTCATGGTATAATAATAATGCCAGTTATTCTCTTTCCACATCGGCCCAAGACTACGTCACGATCGGGGTTGTCAATAAGGTTCATTAGAAGCCGGTGACGTAGTCTTATGCCAATCACGTAACCACCAATCAGCTGTACTGAACCATCGGTAAGGATTTGTACCGTCAGACTTATTTAACGTATGAATTTACGTCTTTAAAAGTAACTAAGACTCCATGCTCAATATCGCGTAGTATTAACGACCGCTTGGCGCACTGGTTATAGCGTAGGCCGCTCGGCTCACTGCACATGGTGGTTGCAGGTTCAATTCCCGCCGGGGAAACTTTCGGAAATGGTCTTTTCGTAATTTGCCCTGGTCTAAAGTGTCACTGGGATCGCCCCCAGTCCATTGTACGGTACAAGCGTGCTTAGTTTGGTACCATACGGTTGGTGTGTCAATCTGGCGATATGTGTTTATTTATTAAAAAACTTATTAAAGAACTTAAGCCGCCATTACAGGACCGCACCCGCCATTATATCAGATTTGATAAACCACAGATCCTCGCAAAAGAACACCGATTCCGACCAAGGATGATACGTGAAGCCATTGAAATTAACAAACATCCTAATTTCAATAGGGAAGATGGCTGGGTGCTCCGTGCTACCACCGACTTGGGATCCAGTAATTAATATAATTAAATCCAAAACCAAGCGTACCGTACGTATGCGTAAAAAAGTAAATAAACGCGATATAATCCGTAAATATAGTTTTATTTCAAAGAACTTAAGTGTAATTAATTACTTATATCCTGGGCCAACCTTGTAATAACTTTTTATTCCGTGTAACTAATAAGTACTCATCGTAAAGCCAAAAAAGGGAATTATAGACATAACTGGTGATATTTTGACCTTTATGCCTTTGCTAATTAGAAGCAAATGTTCCGACATGTTCGGCGCATGTTAACAGCACTGGCTTTCAAAGCAATTAGCTTTTTGTGTAAATGCGAGTAGATATAATATTGTTGTGGGCAGTTTGTAGGCGTTGGTTGTACTAGTTTTAGTCTGTCGGGTTTTCTACCATCTTTCTTAGCGTGTTTTAGAAAACACGCTAAGAAAGATGGTATACTCTATTACTGCTGTAAAAAACGTACTTTTTAACCCCCGTCAAAAAAGAGGGGTGTTATATGTTTAACATGTCATTGCGTATCGTTATATATCTGTGTGTCTGTCTGTGGCATCGTAGCGCCCAAGCGGATGAATTGATTTCAATTTTGTTTTTTTTTAGATAAGTATTCTGATCGAGAGTATTCTTAGCTATGTTTCATGAAAATCGGTTCAGCCGTTTGAAAATTATCAGCTCGTTTGTAGTTTAAAAAGTCTTTGCATCAGGGGTTTTCTAAATTTTCAATTTTAGGTATAAACGGATTATTAGAACTGTTGTCTTCTGTCCTAACGATGTCGGTGTACTAAGGTCCTCAGGGCAGGCCATAACCCTGGCCATTATCTGTCAAAAATGTATAGGCGAAAAGGTATGGGCTTCTTCAATACCGCTAAGTACAAAAACCTTTCCGAACTTTTCACTTCGATGCCTATCTATATCTATGGTTATCTATATCTGTCTATGGCTATCCTATATCTATGGTTAAGTAAGTGGCCATATGTGGCATAACGTTTTAGTATTATTAGTAGTCCATTGAACGGTACCCTTAATACGGATATTTGTGAAATACTTAGATTGTTTTCCCAAATATATCAGGGCGCAGCGCGTCTGTTAGTTATTGCACCTCGATGCGAGGAGCTGCGCCCCACGGACGAGGAAAATGATAGATTCGAGTAATATTGCCTTTTATTGACGATATTGCTTTCCTATTTTTGGGAGACGCGTATGAGGAAAACGGGATCGCTAATGGGGGGTTATTTTTCGCGTGATGAAGATAAAATATCCCACAAGGGCCACCCTATTCTTGTTCCGAGATTTCTCGATAAAGATTCTTGCAAGAATTCAAAAAACACCAGTAGAAGTCTGAGAAATCATGCGCTCTACCTTTTTTATATCACAAAGTTGGCAAACAAGTGTTCCGTCCGCCTGATGTTACTGACCGGAAGGGGAGTGAGAGAGAGGAAGGGGAAGGGAGGACGGTTGAGCTTCTGTCTCTCTCACTCATCGTACAAAACACACCTATAATAGCTAAGTAATGCTGATCTTCTGACTACGGCTTGCCTCTACCTAAATAAAGTCAAAACGCTGTCAGTACACAGCTATATCTGACGACCGCTTGGCGCAGTGGTTCGAACGTAGGCCGTTCGGCTCACTGCACATGGTCGTTGTGGGTTCGATTATCGCCGGGGCAAATTTCGGAAATGTCCTTTGTACGGTACCCACAGTACAAGCGTTGCTTAGTTTGGGACCGTACAGTTGGTGTGTCAGTCGAACGATATTCATTATTATTTATATCTTGACTGACTAACGAAACATCCTTTACCTCCTAATGCACGTCCAAATGACAAGTACAATCAATATATTGCATTCACAGATACGATATCAATCTCATTTCCCGTCAGATTTGATAATTTAATCTATACATCAAACGGAAATGTAAATGATAGAAGATGGTTATCAGAACATTGATTCTCCTTGCGGTGATCAAGTGAAACCGATACAAGTTAATGCAGGGTTTCTCGGCTCAGGCGTACATAATAATAATATACATGATGATTGACAAATCGAACGGAAACTATCTATCAAGATATTTATCTCAGTCATTGTGAGGACGCCGGCGCCGATAGCTTGATAGGCTAGTCACCTACCTGCATAGTTGATTTTATTTACTTCAACAGAAGTTAACATATAAAAAAAAGAAAATGCCCTTTTGGCGTCCCACTCCTGGGCACGGGCTTCCCCTCACTACGACGGGGAGGTGGTACTCCGGCCGTGATCCACCACGCTGGCCCAGTGTGGGTGGCGTTAGTGTGGTGTGGTTCACATGTCTTTCGAAAATTGGTTAGATTTTCTAAGACATGCAGGTTTCCTCACGATATTTTCCTTCACCATAAGCTAGAAATCATGATATAGACACTTATAAAAAAACATTAATTATATTTACGTTTCAAACCACACCATACCCGTTATTAATTAACATGGTTTAGCAGCTGTACAGTCACACTATGCTTTATCGTCTTCTTACGAATGTCAAATTATTGTTGCCAGAAAGAGATCATTGCGTGTTTAACTATTCATCCGCTATACCACGTTTAAGTGGGTATTTGTTTACCACTTATTTTTAACCGCAAGGAGTTATTTATTTAGGTGTGAATGGAGATTTGTGACCTAGGAAGTAGGTTACTTAAAATACAAGTACACACCTATAAGGCAAACTGGTAAGTCAGGTATAGTAGTTATGATTGACTTTATTTTTATAGGTAAGAAACTGCACTTGGCACCATTCTGTCCAAGTTTTGTGGCTGTCGTACTGCAAGCCTAGCGGTTGGATGGCCACGTCAATGTGTCAATGTGTCGTGGATTTTGTTAAATAACATCGAGCGTTACATCTCACCGAAAAAAAAATATGATTGTAACTAAAGGCCAAGTCTCGTGATGTTGTAACAAGATATTGTTATAATATTAGTATTATAAGGGTTGACTTAACCCGATTATAGATTTTGTAATCCATTACCTTCACAAAGTTATTAGTTCTTAATACCAATGAAAATTTATTGCATAAAGTTATTTTGATGGGTTGAAATATATCCAACAAATTAGAACACCTGATAGGACTCAGATAATCATGCCAAAATGCTTTTCGCTATAATAATTTCGTAATTGAAATGGAAATACCTAATACATTTTCAATCAAATCATGACACGATATAGTTTTAAATAAAAACAAATTTAACGCGTCCACATACATATATTTATTATATCGTTTTCTTTAGTTTAAAAGGTATATGGTATATGTATGCCACACAAATTACCGCCAACAAAATAAATAACGAAAAGTTTGTGAACTCCGTAACAACAAATTTCGCATCGTCATTAAACTTGGTGGATTGTTTTGGTTTGCGGAATTAGGGCATTAATCTCATCATTTCAAGTTTTGGATTCTGCGTAGGTACAGTTGGCTATAGGATTATGCCGAAGAATGAGATTATATAACTTCAGGCTTTTGTGTTCTAAACTTCAAAGGTGATAGTACATTTTCCCCGCACCTGTAGAGTAGACTTTATATTTTCCAGTGGATCTATTTAATAAAGAAAAACACTAGAGGTTTATTAATTTCGTAATCCAATCAAACCATAGATTATATCTAAAAAGTATCTATACGTTTCGTTACCAGTCTACTGAATACGTTTAGTTACCACATGTAGGTATTCTTATTAAGGATCTACCGCGCCCGGCTGTGGCCTGACAACCGCTTAATTCCCTCAAGGTCCGGGATCCTAACAAGTCGTTCAAGTGTTTTCAGTACCGTTTGAGAGGTTGATTAGATAGGTGGATAACAGCGATTGATTGACGGCTGCTGTCGATATCTTTTCCGCGTTTTATCTGCGGCTTACACCCTACAAAGCTAGCAAAGACGACCTTAAAAAATGGGAAAAGGCTAGGATGATTAAGATGGTCATAGTCAGTCAGTTGCTGTTTAAAATAATTGTTATAAATAGTTTAACGGTTATAGAGGAGTCAAGGTGTAGCCAATTAGACTACAGCTCATAAACCGGCTGGCTCAAATGGGGTAGTACCACTCTCTCACAGAAGATCGGCGGGAAGTGGCTGCAACAGCTGCGTTTGGCACGATGAGTGAGAGAGCCGGAAGCCCACTGCTTCCACTCCCTTTATCCCACTCTCCTTTATGTCGACAACGTGAGAGCAATGCGATTGGTATTGCAAGCATGTAGAGGCTACGGTAACTGCTTAACATCAGGCCAATCGTACGCTTGTTGGTCGACTTTGTTATTGTAATAAAAACCGTTAGTTCTGTATTTTCCTATGTCTGGATGTTACTATGCAATCGCTCCAGATTGAAATAAAACTATTTTTCGGATTTTATCGCGTTTATTTAATTTATGTTCCCGACGTTTCGGCTGCTTTACAGCAGCCATGGTCACGGGGGGACTGAGGTGTTAGACGTCGTGATGTCATAGTTAGTAACTGGGTACCCTCATATTCAGTTGTTGTTTGCGGTCCGATCCACGCAGAAAGTGCTCACAGTGTCTCGAGGTCTTGCAATGGTACACTTGGTTTCGGATTTAATTATATTAATTACTGGATCCCAAGTTGGTGGTAGCACCCAGCCATCTTCCCTATTGAAATTAGGATGTTTTTTAATTTCAATGGCCTCACGTATCATCCTTGGTCGGAATCGGTGTTCTTTTGCGAGGATCTGTGGTTTATCAAATCCTTAAAATATGCAATACTTTTCAATTATCTTTATATCGGGGTACAAAATCGATTTTGGAGCAGCATCTCGACTCCAAATAATCGCCTACTCGCAATACAATTCGAACGAGAAGCATAATATAACTGCCTTTATTATCTGTATGAGCAACTTTATCTGTGACAAATACGCCGGCCCTGAGTGATATCTGTTTGTGTACATCTCATAAACATTTCTATTCATCCGTGTTTCGAGAGGCGACTCGCAAATTGTATACGCATATTATTATCACTGAGGAAATAGACTCTACACAATATAATACTAACTTACAAATTTTAAATGGAACTTGCCAGTCCAGCCACTTGTATTAATGTATTTCTATTTATTTATTTATTTATTTATTAGAACGGTCAAATTGATCAATTACACTAATAATACAATACAAATACAAGCAACAACAATTAAGTACTTATAAACAAATTAGAAATATAAAACGATCAGGCATCTATGTCGCAGAACTTCAAGCATGCCGACATAACCTTCATCCATTCATCCGCAAACAAATCTAAACTTGCGTCTGAATCCAGGACTTGCGTCTGAATCCAGGGAATAGATATCCAATGACAAAGAGGAAGTGTAAATTTGTCTTAAACCTCGTGATAAAAGGCATAAAAATACGTCAACTCATAGAAAAAAAGATAAAGAAAGGGCGCTGTCTGTATCATGAGACGTAACACCCGTAACCTAAAGTGACAGTTTATACAGGATTTTTCACCGTCAGAATCCTGACAAAACTGTCGTGTTCATCCTGACTGACTAAATATCCATATTTGGGGATAGTCATTGGAACTTCTACTCGCTGAATGATTTCCTCCTGTTATCTTATTTACAATGAGGAAACTGGAGGCACTGGCAGTTACTGTTCTTTGTGTGGGAACTTATCAACGAGACACACGCGGGGAAGAATAGATTATAGTGATGTAAAGTGCAGGGAAAATCCCGGGATTTAAAATTAGTTTCCAAATTGGTGGATTATCATAGGCAATCGGTTTGACTTTTTCATGCAAAATAAGGATTCTTCCATCTTAGAAATCATAGACATTATTTTGCAGGACATCAGATTATAATTTAAATAATACCCTCCTTATAAATAAATTGGTATATTCATTTGTATTTTACAAGGTTCTTAATATTTTCAACAGGTTAAAATGGATGGATAATACCTAAGATAAATAGTTATCAAGGTTTATTTACTCTACAATACCTAGCATTAAGGCCGTTTAACAAGTAACATTAGAGCCTTTTACACAAATCCGTCTTCTATTTGTAACTACGTCATGTGAAAAAGTAAATGTATCGCTAACGACAAATATCAACTTCACTGTGTGATCTATATTAAACTCCATCAAAATATTTTTTGCATGAATTATAATAATATAAAACATTTAGACTTCATAAAATATTTTATTCTCCGGGATTCCCCAACAAAACCCCTTGTAGGGACATTCCTAGTAATGAATGGGCGGGGATTAACTATTTGATCCTATTTTTCTTTGATTTATCTCGGGTCATAACTAACCGGCGCAGATACATCGGGTGCCAAGCGTTCGGGATGATAAAGGATGTCTGGATATTGCTTACGTAAGGTAGGGTTACATTTTGATACTGTAACGTCCATGGACTGTAGGTATACCCAGTAGACGTTTTCAACATCACATCAGGAATACCAACTTTATAATAAATACATGGGGTGTGTGTGTGTGTGTGTATATCGGGATTCGTCGTAACCTTCCGGAACAATGGAGATTAAGGAATCCCGCGCCCGCGCATCTCAGTTAGCTGACTGAAAATGATTTCACACTGAATTAATAGGTATAAGTTTAAGGCGTCTACGGAGTATGTAGTCGATGATCACGCTTTTATCGGCACACACTTCTAGAAATAATGGGGCATCTTCCGAAAATGTATAGGTCTCGTTACGCAGACTTCAACACAAAAGCAATAAGTACTTAATTTAGCTTTAAGCATTAAATCATAATTAAGCTATGTTTATGAAGCCAATAACTAACTGCTTTAAGCAAATTCTGTAAAAAAGTATATGATATTACTGAAATGAAAATTATTCGTAAAATATACATAAAATGATTGATTACACGTTGATCTTATGCAAAACTAGCTATTAAAATTAAGGTAGAGTTCGGAAGTGATGAGTTTTAGTATAAACATAATGTACAATAAGTACCAATTTTGAAGAATTCTTATAGTAAATCAATATCGCCAAACTAACCCACCAACTGCTGGGGCAAATAATTAAAAAGCAATTAAAAAAAATTGCAACTTATTAGAGTACCTAAGCGATCGCCGTAACATAACGTAAGAGCGTTTTATCTACCAATAGCCATGGAGTTAGTATATCCGGGAGGCATAACAATACATTGAAAAATATCACCAAGTCACGATGTAACAAGGCTGAAATTAATTGCAAAACGGTAATAGGTCAAAATAATTTTTAATTTATATTCATGTAAGCCAACAAGGCACTCTACATCAAAATCTACCACCGGTTCGCAATGCTGCTTCCACTGAGAATATGCTCACCAGAGCAAACACTTAGAAAAGAAGAAAAAAAAAGATTAACATTTCCAGGAACAGAACTCTATTGTGATCAGGCGTTCGCCTTCAACACCTGTATTCCTCAGGCCCAAGTGATCCAACACCCAGATGACTACACTAAAACAATAGTAGGTATATTACAATAACTTTGACACACAATGGAGTATTCAGTCGATTATAATTAATGAGCTAACAAGTTCCCTAGCCGCTTGTCCTTTTAGATAGCCACATTATGTTGCGGTTTTTCCATTACATAATTATATTTGTTTTGTGACAGAGAAAGAGTAGGGTTACTCACAATAATATCTTTAAGCTAAACGTTTTTAATCTATGACTAGTAGCTACAATTTTTTTGTATTTTTTATACGGCAAAGGTGGCCAACAAGCACCTGCCTGATGTTGATCATTTACCGGAGCCTGTAGATGCCTATAAATGCTTGCAATACCAATGTTGCCGACCTGACGGGTTTATAAATAAGCGGGGTAGGCAGCAGTGATAGCCGATTGGTTAAAGCACGCGCCCTGCGGGCACCAGGCCTTGGGTTCAAACCCCGGCTCGCACCTCCGGATTTTTAGAAATCGATGTGCAAATCATTATTTCTATATTATGATTATCACTTGCTTACGGTGAAGGAAATCATCGTGATGAAACCTGCATGCCTTAGAAGATCTAACCAATTTTCGAAAGACACGTGATATCCGCCAACCCGCACTGGGCCAGCGTGGTGGATTATAGCCTGAATCCGTCAAACGGGCAAAATTATTTATTTTTATTTAATTTTAATTTTTTTTGTTGAGACTCCGGCTCTCCCACTCATCTAACGAAACACAGCTATAACAGCTGCGTTACGCCAATCTTCTTTGAGAGAGTGGTACTGATCCCAGTCGGTACTCTACCAACGTGTTGTCTCCTGCTTTGTAGTGGAGAGAAGTCGATAATTTTCTTCCAACTTCAATATTTATTTCAATTAAACTCGTGCAATAATGTTGGCTTTTTCCCGAAACACGTCTAGAGTCAAACGATGCCTTCTTCGCTGGACAGCGCTGTCAATCTTGGCTTATAGGAGAAACAATAGTGGCAATATGTGATTGGTTAGCGAGAAAACTCAGAGAAGGTAAGTACCAAGAACTTTTTTGAAGAAAAGCAATCTATGTTTCATTCTGTTTGCATGACAATTGGGAAACAAACAACTGAGTGGATTAAAATTGGTGCTACTGCACATTTCAATACTTTTTACGGTTTCTGCCGGTCCCATCATAAGAGTTGGTCCCATTTGTTTTGTTTAAACACTGATTTCTGTATGGCATATAGATAGCCAGATTACCTGATAACTGAGATCAATGACGCGCGTAACATACGTAACACTGATGACGCGCGATTATAAAGTGTTATTAAAAAACATTATAAGGTTAAATGGACCGCGAATTCGTCACCATCGGACCAGTCTTTGTTCGGTATTTGTCTTCATTTAATAAATAAATATCGCCAGACTGACACACCAACTGTATGGTCCCCAACTAAGCAATGCTTGTACTATGGGCACTGCACAATAGACTGGGGGCGATCCCAGTGGCACCCAGACCAGGGAAAATTACGAAAAGGCCATTTCCGAAATTTGCCCCAGCGGTAATCGAACCCGCAACCATGCCCGGTGAGCCGAGCGGCCTACCCTCGAACCACTGCGCCAAGCCAAATCTTATATTGGATTTTGACGTGGTTTTGTAGTTTTATCCTTGGGTAACTCATGAAAGTTGCTTCTCTGAGTTTATAGTCGTATTCTCGTCAAGTAAAGGATCATCTTAATTCAACTTCTACAACATTCTGCCTTCTGATTGACTGGTCCAACAACTGGTTTACCCACTTTCGGAGTCTTCATTAGACACTATTAACGATCCTGGCTTACAGGAGTAACTGTAGTAGGAGTGTGTGGTGGGACGGGAAGGTTCTAACCATAAAAAATAAGAAAAAAATACCCTTTTCTATCGGGATCTTGTGTCAGGATTCTTTCAATTGGCATCCAGATCACGTGTGGCTGAAGATATCTGAAATCTCTACAACCTACTGAAGCCTTTATTGTTATCTATGATCAGTCTTTTTTGTAGCCTGATCATTATGGAGGATGATACGAGTGTTTGAGGATGTGAAATACTGTTGCTCAATTATTTTTTATTAGGTAAGTAAGTACCTACTTAAGATAACCGAAGCGTAATAGCTTTAAGGGCAAAATAAATCTTAAACGTCAATTGAGATAGGTATTATGTAAAAAATTGTTTTGTGACATTTTAAAATTAAATGTAAAGTAAGAGGATGTTCGGCAAATGAAAACCCTATATCTCAAAACAAAGAGCGGATAACAATTCCTCTAAAATTATGCTAAGGTATGAACAAATCAATCGACAATATACCTATCAATAGGTAAGTACCTATTAGAAGATACCGCATTAATTTTCTTACATGAAAGGTAATCCCATGATTTTGACCGCAAAACGTTCAAAGGCGAGAAGAGTAGGTACCTTAAATCATACAATAACAACTTACAGTACTACCCTCTAGGGCAAGGGTGGTGCCTCCCCAATCCCTTGTTACTGACGTCACAAATAATGAACAAAACACTACACACAGATTAGCACAATTAATTTAATTTAGCAATTTCATATTTTCAACACGCGGATACAAAGTATTATTTCCAACGCGGCCCACATGCGTTCAGTTGCGCGGCCCGAGGCAGACTGAAGGCTTCGGATTGCTGAGGTAAGCCGGGCCAATAGAGTCCCCTGCCCCCGGGCTCACCCCCTCCCGCCCAGGCACGCGTCCATAATGTCCATAGAATAGTAAAGTAGACTCGATAAGCTGAAGGACTTTTGTGGTCAGCCTGATAATGTGAGATTACAAATTGGAGCACTGATGAATGGGTAGTGTAATAGAGTTATTCAATTGTTTATGTCCGATTCAGTACATTAAGTATTGACTTCACCTACACTCTAACGGACCGTTAGAGCAATAAACCTATCTACTTTAAACAATCGGTTGAAAATTGAATCAGAATCGACATATAAATTCCGATTCAACTTCAGTCGAAAAATTATCTTTCACCATTTTGCTCCAATTGCCCATCCTCACACTCTCATCACACATTTATAAACATTATTATATGTATAATGTTGAAAATATTACCGGTGTGAAGTTGGCGGCCTAAAGTTGGCGGCCCTTTATAACCCGACAAAATTAAAATGTCCCAAAATATTATTGAAATATCATGAAAGAAAATCTCTGTACGTGATAAAATAAGGGAAATAGGAAAACTGTGGCATCCTAGGTCGGAAAATTTTCAGGGGAAAACTATTTTTGAACGGATTTCTCTCATTTGTTTGTATCGAAACTTGCGATGAAACCTCAACTACTTCTGCCGAACTGATTTTCTAGAAACTTTGCACACGAATACAGTTCTCAAGAAATAATGATAAAATGATAATAGAAACCATCAATCATGAAACCCTTATGCTGCAGGGATACTGCCTGCCTAAACCTAGAGTCTGGTGAAAATTTGGTCACAAGTTCCAGTCCAGACAAACCCCAACGACGATACGCAAGGGCTTGTATGAGAGCACATTGGAAAGCTCTCAAGACAACGAAAGCACACACAAGCCACTAAGTCACAACTTGCTCAGTTTCAGAATTACGAGATCTGAAAAACCAGCGACTGAAATTTCAGATCCAGCGGCCTATTTTATACCTAACTTTTCACACTTTTCGATCCAAACAACCCCCAAGGACGGTACGCAAGGGGTTGTTTGGGGTCTCGTTGGAAAGCTGTTGTGTCATGGAACACGAATGCATAAGTCACAAACTGACAACTTGCTCAGTTTCAGAAATATAGACCAGAAAAACCATAAAATGGAATTTCACCCCACTTTTTAAACCTTTCGGCCAAAACAACCCCCAAGGACGATTCGCAAGGGGTTGTTTGGGATCTCGTTCGAAAGCTCTTGAGTCATGGAATACGCATGCATAAGTCACAAACTGACAACTTGCTCGGTTTCAGCATTACAAGACCAGAAGAACCAGCGGCCTATTTTTTACCTAACTTTTCACACTTTTCGATCCAAACAACCCCCAAGGACGGTACGCAAGGGGTTGTTTGGGGTCTCGTTGGAAAGCTCTTGAGTCATGGAATACGCATGCATAAGTCACAAACTGACAACTTGCTCGGTTTCAGCATAACAAGACCAGAAGATCCAGCGGCCTATTTTTTACCTAACTTTTCACACTTTTCGATCCAAACAACCCCCAAGGACGGCACGCAAGGGGTTGTTTGGGGTCTCGTTGAAAAGCTATTGTGTCATGGAACACGAATGCATAAGTCACAAACTGACAACTTGCTCAGTTTCAGAAATATAGACCAGAAAAACCATAAAATGGAATTTCACCCCACTTTTTACACCTTTCGGCCAAAACAACCCCCAAGGACGATTCGCAAGGGGTTGATTGGGGTCTCGTTGGAAAGCTCTTGAGTCATGGAATACGCATGCATAAGTCACAAACTGACAACTTGCTCGGTTTCAGCATTACAAGACCAGAAGAACCAGCGGCTGAAATTTCACCCCACTTTTCACACTTTTCGGTCAAAACAACCCCCAAGGACGATTCGCAAGGGGTTGTTTGGGGTCTCGTTGGAAAGCTCTTGAGTCATGAAACACGCATGCATAAGTCACAAACTGACAACTTGCTCGGTTTCAGCATTACAAGACCAGAAGATCCAGCGGCCTATTTTTTACCTAACATTTTACACTTTTCGATCCAAAAACCCCCAAGGACGGTACGCAAGGGGTTGTTAGAGGTCTTGTTGGAAAGCTCTTGAGTCATGGAACACGCATGCATAAGTCACAAACTGACAACTTGCTCGGTTTCAGCATTACAAGACCAGAAGATCCAGCGGCCTATTTTTTACCTAACTTTTCACACTTTTCGATCCAAACAACCCCCAAGGACGGCACGCAAGGGGTTGTTTGGGGTCTCGTTGAAAAGCTATTGTGTCATGGAACACGAATGCATAAGTCACAAACTGACAACTTGCTCAGTTTCAGAAATATAGACCAGAAAAACCATAAAATGGAATTTCACCCCACTTTTTACACCTTTCGGCCAAAACAACCCCCAAGGACGATTCGCAAGGGGTTGAATGGGGTCTCGTTGGAAAGCTCTTGAGTCATGGAATACGCATGCATAAGTCACAAACTGACAACTTACTCGGTTTCAGCATTACAAGACCAGAAGAACCAACGGCCTATTTTTTACCTAACTTTTCACACTTTTCGATCCAAACAAGCCCCAAGGACGGTACGCAAGGGGTTGTTTGGGGTCTCGGTGGAAAGCTCTTGAGTCATGGAATACGCATGCATAAGTCACAAACTGACAACTTGCTCGGTTTCAGCATTACAAGACCAGAAGATCCAGCGGCCTATTTTTTACCTAACTTTTCACACTTTTCGATCCAAACAACCCCCAAGGACGGCACGCAAGGGGTTGTTTGGGGTCGCGTTGGAAAGATCTTGTGTCATGGAACACGAATGCATAAGTCAC
Organism: Notodonta ziczac; assembly: GCA_918843915.1. Classification (NCBI taxonomy): domain Eukaryota; kingdom Metazoa; phylum Arthropoda; class Insecta; order Lepidoptera; family Notodontidae; genus Notodonta; species Notodonta ziczac. The sequence continues at coordinate 8,703,559 of OU974060.1, read as the reverse complement.
AAACTGACAACTTGCTCAGTTTCAGAAATATAGACCAGAAAAACCATAAAATGGAATTTCACCCCACTTTTTACACCTTTCGGCCAAAACAACCCCCAAGGACGATTCGCAAGGGGTTGTTTGGGGTCTTGTTGGAAAGCTCTTGAGTCATGGAACACGCATGCATAAGTCACAAACTGACAACTTGCTCAGTTTCGGAATAATGAGATCTGCAAAACCAGCGACTGATTTTTTACCTAGCCTCGTAATTCCTAAACTGAGCGAGTTGTCACTTTGTTTCTTATGAGTGCGTGTTCTATAACTCAAGAGCTTTCTAACGGTACCTCTAACAACCCCTTGCGTAGAGTCCTTCGGGGTTGTTTTGACCGTAAAGTGTAAAAAGTGGGGTGAAATTTCAGTTTCTGGTTTTTCTGGTCTTGTAATGCTGAAACCGAGCAAGTTGTCAGTTTGTAACTTATGCATTCGTGTTCCATGACTCAAGAGCTTTCCAACGAGACCCCAAACAACCCCTTGCGAATCGTCCTTGGGGGTTGTTTGGATCGAAAGGTGTAAAAAGTGGGGTGAAATTCCATTTTATGGATTATCTGGTCTATATTTCGGAAACTGAGCAATTTGTCAGTTTGTGACTTATGCATTCGTGTTCCATGTCACAAGAGCTTTCCAACGAGACCCCGAACAACCCCTTGCGTACCGTCCTAGGGGGTTGTTTGGATCGAAAAGTGTGAAAAGTTAGATAAAAAAAAGGCCGCTGGATCTTCTGGTCTTGTAATGCTGAAACTGAGCAAGTTGTCAGTTTGTGACTTATGCATGCGTGTTCCATGACTCAAGAGCTTTCCAACGAGACCCCAAACAACCCCTTGCGAATCGTCCTTGGGGGTTGTTTTGACCGAAAGGTGTAAGAAGTGGAGTGAAATTCCATTTTATGGTTTTTCTGGTCTATATTTCTGAAAATGAGCAAGTTGTCAGTTTGTGACTTATGCATTCGTGTTCCATGTCACAAGAGCTTTCCAACGAGTTCCCAAACAACCCCTTGCGAATCGTCCTTGGGGGTTGTTTTGACCGAAAAGTGTGAAAAGTGGGGTGAAATTTCAGCCGCTGGTTTTTCAGATCGCATAATTCTGAAACCGAGCAAGTTGTCAGTTTGCGACTTATGCAAGCGTGTTCCATGATTCAATAGCTTTCCAATGAGACCCCAAACAACCCCTTGCGGATCGTCCTTGGGGGTTGTTTTGACCGAAAGTTGTAAAAAGTGGGGTGAAATTCCATTTTATGGTTTTTCTGGTCTATATTTCTAAAACTAAGCAAGTTGTCAGTTTGTGACTTATGCATTCGTGTTACATGACTCAAGAGCTTTCCAACGAGACCCCAAACAACCCCTTGCGTACCGTCCTTGGGGGTTGTTTGGATCGAAAAGTGTGAAAAGTTAGGTAAAAAATAGGCCGCTGGATCTTCTGGTCTTGTAATGCTGAAACCGAGCAAGTTGTCAGTTTGTGACTTATGCATGCGTGTTCCATGACTCAAGAGCTTTCCAACAAGACCTCTAACAACCCCTTGCGTACCGTCCTTGGGGGTTTTTGGATCGAAAAGTGTAAAATGTTAGGTAAAAAATAGGCCGCTGGATCTTCTGGTCTTGTAATGCTGAAACCGAGCAAGTTGTCAGTTTGTGACTTATGCATGCGTGTTTCATGACTCAAGAGCTTTCCAACGAGACCCCAAACAACCCCTTGCGAATCGTCCTTGGGGGTTGTTTTGACCGAAAAGTGTGAAAAGTGGGGTGAAATTTCAGCCGCTGGTTCTTCTGGTCTTGTAATGCTGAAACCGAGCAAGTTGTCAGTTAGTGACTTATGCATGCGTATTCCATGACTCAAGAGCTTTCCAACGAGACCCCAAACAACCCCTTGCGAATCGTCCTTGGGGGTTGTTTTGGCCGAAAGGTGTAAAAAGTGGGGTGAAATTCAATTTTATGGTTTTTCTGGTCTATATTTCTGAAACTTAGCAAGTTATCAGTTTGTGACTTATGCATTCGTGTTCCATGACTCCAGAGCTTTCCAACGAGACCCCAAACAACCCCTTGCGTACCGTCTTTGGGGGTTGTTTGGATCGAAAAGTGTGAAAAGTTAGATAAAAAAAAGGCCGCTGGATCTTCTGGTCTTGTAATGCTGAAACCGAGCAAGTTGTCAGTTTGTGACTTATGCATTCGTGTTTCATGACACAACAGCTTTCCAACGAGACCCCAAACAACCCCTTGCGTACCGTCCTTAGGGGTTGTTTGGATCGAAAAGTGTGAAAAGTTAGGTAAAAAATAGGCCGCTGGTTCTTCTGGTCTTGTAATGCTGAAACCGAGCAAGTTGTCAGTTTGTGACTTATGCATGCGTATTTCATGACTCAAGAGCTTTCCAACGAGACCCCAAACAACCCCTTGCGAATCGTCCTTGGGGGTTGTTTTGGCCGAAAGGTGTAAAATGTGGGGTGAAATTCCATTTTATGGTTTTTCTGGTCTATATTTCTGAAACTGAGCAAGTTGTCAGTTTGTAACTTATGCATTCGTTTTCCATGACTCAAGAGCTTTCCAACGAGACCCCAAACAACCCCTTGCGTACCGTCCTTGGGGGTTGTTTGGATCGAAAAGTGTGAAAAGTTAGGTAAAAAAAGGCAGCTGGATCTTCTGGTCTTGTAATGCTGAAACCGAGCAAGTTGTCAATTTGTGACTTATGCATGCGTGTTCCATGACTCAAGAGCTTTCCAACGAGACCCCAAACAACCCCTTGCGAATCGTCCTTGGGGGTTGCTTTGACCGAAAAGTGTGAAAAGTGGGGTGAAATTTCAGTTTCTGGTTTTTCTGGTCTATAATTCCGAAACTGAGCAAGTTGTCAGTTTGTGACTTATGCATTCGTGTTCTATGACTCCAAAGCTTTCCAACGAGACCCCAAACAACCCCTTGCGAATCGTCCTTGGGGGTTGTTTTGGCCGAAAGGTGTAAAATGTGGGGTGAAATTCCATTTTATGGTTTTTCTGGTCTATATTTCTGAAACTGAGCAAGTTGTCAGTTTGTAACTTATGCATTCGTTTTCCATGACTCAAGAGCTTTCCAACGAGACCCCAAACAACCCCTTGCGTACCGTCCTTGGGGGTTGTTTGGATCGAAAAGTGTGAAAAGTTAGGTAAAAAAAGGCAGCTGGATCTTCTGGTCTTGTAATGCTGAAACCGAGCAAGTTGTCAATTTGTGACTTATGCATGCGTGTTCCATGACTCAAGAGCTTTCCAACGAGACCCCAAACAACCCCTTGCGAATCGTCCTTGGGGGTTGCTTTGACCGAAAAGTGTGAAAAGTGGGGTGAAATTTCAGTTTCTGGTTTTTCTGGTCTATAATTCCGAAACTGAGCAAGTTGTCAGTTTGTGACTTATGCATTCGTGTTCTATGACTCCAAAGCTTTCCAACGAGACCCCAAACAACCCCTTGCGAATCGTACTTGGGGGTTGTTTTGGCCGAAAGGTGTAAAAAGTGGGGTGAAATTCCATTTTATGGTTTTTCTGGTCTATATTTCTGAAACTGAGCAAGTTGTCAGTTTGTGACTTATGCATGCGTGTTCCATGACTCAAGAGCTTTCCAACGAGACCCCAAACAACCCCTTGCGTACCGTCCTTGGGGGTTGTTTGGATCGAAAAGTGTGAAAAGTTAGGTAAAAAATAGGCCGCTGGTTCTTCTGGTCTTGTTATGCTGAAACCGAGCAAGTTGTCAGTTTGTGACTTATGCATGCGTGTTCCATGACTCAAGAGCTTTCCAACGAGACCCCAAACAACCCCTTGCGTACCGTCCTTAGGGGTTGTTTGGATCGAAAAGTGTGAAAAGTTAGGTAAAAAATAGGCCGCTGGTTCTTCTGGTCTTGTAATGCTGAAACCGAGCAAGTTGTCAGTTTGTGACTTATGCATGCGTATTTCATGACTCAAGAGCTTTCCAACGAGACCCCAAACAACCCCTTGCGAATCGTCCTTGGGGGTTGTTTTGGCCGAAAGGTGTAAAAAGTGGGGTGAAATTCCATTTTATGGTTTTTCTGGTCTATATTTCTGAAACTGAGCAAGTTGTCAGTTTGTAACTTATGCATTCGTTTTCCATGACTCAAGAGCTTTCCAACGAGACCCCAAACAACCCCTTGCGTACCGTCCTTGGGGGTTGTTTGGATCGAAAAGTGTGAAAAGTTAGGTAAAAAAAGGCAGCTGGATCTTCTGGTCTTGTAATGCTGAAACCGAGCAAGTTGTCAATTTGTGACTTATGCATGCGTGTTCCATGACTCAAGAGCTTTCCAACGAGACCCCAAACAACCCCTTGCAAATCGTCCTTGGGGGTTGCTTTGACCGAAAAGTGTGAAAAGTGGGGTGAAATTTCAGTTTCTGGTTTTTCTGGTCTATAATTCTGAAACTGAGCAAGTTGTCAGTTTGTGACTTCTGCATGCGTGTTCCATGACTCAAGAGCTTTCCAACGAGACCCCAAACAACCCCTTGCGTACCGTCCTTGGGGGTTGTTTGGATCGAAAAGTGTGAAAAGTTAGGTAAAAAAAAAGGCCGCTGGATCTTCTGGTCTTGTAATGCTGAAACCGAGCAAGTTGTCAGTTTGTGACTTATGCATGCGTGTTTCATGACTCAAGAGCTTTCCAACGAGACCCCAAACAACCCCTTGCGAATCGTCCTTGGGGGTTGTTTTGACCGAAAAGTGTGAAAAGTGGGGTGAAATTTCAGCCGCTGGTTTTTCAGATCGCATAATTCTGAAACCGAGCAAGTTGTCAGTTTGTGACTTATGCATGCGTGTTCCATGACTCAAGAGCTTTCCAACGAGACCCCAAACAACCCCTTGCGAATCGTCCTTGGGGGTTGTTTTGACCGAAAAGTGTGGAAAGTGGGGTGAAATTTCAGTCGCTGGTTTTTCAGATCTCGTAATTCTGAAACTGAGCAAGTTGTCACTTTGTGGCTTGTGTGTGCTTTCCTTGTCTTGAGAGCTTTCCAATGTGCTCTCATACAAGCCCTTGCGTATCGTCGTTGGGGTTTGTCTGGACTGGAACTCGTGACCAAATTTTCACCAGACTCTAGGTTTAGGCAGGCAGTATCCCTGCAGCATAAGGGTTTCATGATTGAAGGTTTCTAATATCATTTTATCATTATTTCTTGAGAACTGTATTCGTGTGCAAAGTTTCTAGAAAATCAGTTCGGCAGAAGTAGTTGAAGTTTCATCGCAAGTTTCGATATAAACAAATGAGAGAAATCCGTTGAAAAAATAGTTTTCCCCTGAAAATTTTCCGACCTAGGATGCCACAGTTTTCCTATTTCCCTTATTTAATCACGTACAGAGATTTTCTGTTATGATATTTCAATAATATTTTGGGACATTTTAATTTCGTCGGGTTATAAAGGGCCGCCAACTTTAGGCCGCCAACTTCACACCGGTGAAAATATTACACCAACATTAGATACACATTATACTTCAAAGAAACATAAGGTTAGGAAATTAAAAAAATTACATCATCCACCTTTCCCGTTGCTGCCAAAAGGTCCAGCTGCCTGTTTTAGGCACAAAACATATTTATTTCTACTAGTCTACGTATTTATCTAATCTGTGCTCGGGACCGTCTCTCACTGTTTTTGATCAGACTGAAAATAATGTTTCATTCATGAAACAATTAGGTTTATGTAGTTATTTTGAAGAAAGGCTTTTATCGTTCGCTCGGTTGTATCACTTAACCACCTATTGTATGCGATAAGGTTTAAAATTGCATGTCACAATATTAATGTCTGGCCAAAAAAATACACCTACTAATTAGCCTACAAGCGACAATAGCCTAGTTGTAAATGGGACTGCTCCCATACCCATAGGTATCGGGTTCCATCTTCACCCTAGCAGACACTATTGGTAATCCTTTCATTTCTTTAAAACATTTTATTTATTTATTTATGTTCAGGCATCGCAGGCCCATAGATAAATACCTTATAAACTAACATACATATTAATAAAACAAATAAAAACTAAACTGTAGGTGGTAACGGCGGCAATCTCCCTGGAAAGCGCCTAAACACCACGCCTGAAAACTATGATCCGTCCAGTTGAATAAATATTTCACCAGATTCAAGTAACAAATATAATTAATACCTACTAACTACATTTAATAACAGTAAAAACAAAGACATGACCGTCCACTTCGGAAAACCAAATGGAGGTGACACACCAAGTACAAGCTTTTAGCTTAGTTGAAGAAGCTAACGGGACGACTAGTGATGTGATAATCCCACACTCACTGCTTGAGGATCAAGGAACATGGTGTTCTTCAAAAGGTAAGTTTGCAGGTCCATTAAAGACCGCATCTGCTCTCCTGTCCTGCCCATCTTGCCAAGTGGCTTCGTCTACATTTGATTCTACAAATCGCTACGCTTCCGGTATGGAAATGACATAAGTCACGTGATCTACTTATCGACTTGTAATGTCATTTCCATACGTTTAAGCGTAGCGTTTTGAAGATACACTTCTAGACGAAGCCACTTGGCTAGGGGGCTGGACATCTGTAACTTAAGGAGAACACACGCCTTTAATGGACCTGCAAACTTACCTTTTGAAGAACACCATATTCCTTGATCCTCAAGCAGTGAGTGTGGGATTATCAATCACTAGTCCTCCCGTTGGCTTCTTCAACTAAGCTAAACGGGGCTGGGCCGCTCGAATCTCGCTAGACTTGCACTTGACTCGTAATTTTCCGTATTCCACTGACCATTTGCCCATCGATTTGTATTAGAAATCGATGGGCACCAGTGGGCAAGTGTTGACAAGTTTAGTTGACAGACAAGTTATTGACAAACATTAGTGGTTAGAAAATAAAACTTCCGGCTCCCTCACTTATCGTCCGAAACCCAGCAATCTTAGCAACTTTACGCCGATCTTGTATCGTTCTGGGGTTGCAGCTGTAACCAGCGTCAGGTGGTATGCATCACGCATGCACCCTGGCATATGCTGAGCTGTTGACCCTTTGGCCTGGTATGATAGTACATAACTAGCTAGATATGTCCATTTATGTTCCTAAGCTGTGTATGTATAGTTAGTTAGTTTTGTATAGCTCTGCCATGGTACCAATAAAAATATATTTCTTTCTTTCTTTTGTGAGAGGGTGGCGCTACTCCTGTCGAACCAGCCCTTATATGAGCTGTAGTCAAGGCTACAACTTGCCTTTACCTTCAAATTTGATTCCATACGTACCTATATCTGGTGAACTAAAACCGTTTTAGCTAGATAGTCATTTGGGGTTCAAGTTTCTGGGCAGCGCCGTATTTGCGTTCTATTTTTAGCGACGTTTTGTAGGCAATACCTTTTTGGAGGCGTGCCGGCGACGTCACACGTGGCCTAGTGAACTTCAGGGTTCTTCCTATACATTACCTAAATTTTAACTTATTACATTGGAAGTATTGGATTGCAGTGATAGCTGAGTGGCTGATCGTACGCTATTGAACACATATTGTGCCGATTCAAATCCCGGGTCGCACGCACCTCTGGAATTTTCGTATTGCATGTGCGAATCTCATTTCTGACTAAGATTGAACGGTGAAGGATTTTTCCTGCATTATAAGGAAACCTACATGTCTTACGATAGCCGTGTGAAATTGGCCTGCTGCAGGGTGTACTATGGCCCGAATGTCTCTCGCATTTATTAAGAAGGACGTGCATGGAGAATGAGACACAATAGAGAACGAAGAATTCTATAAATTACTATAACAACGTACTAAAGTATTTCTTCCACATTATAATAAATGACGAACACACCAACTGTATAGTCCCAAACTAAGCATCACTTGTGCTATGAATACCGTACAATGGACTGGGGGCGATCCCAGTGACACCCAGACCTGGGAAAATTACGAAATGGCCATTTCCGAAATTTGCCCCGGCGGGAATCGAACCTGCCACTACCGTGTGCAGTAACTAGAGCGGCCTACGCTCGAAACACTGCGCCAAGCGGTCGTCAAACAATAAAGATGTTAGTCTTAACAGTAAATATATTCATCTTATTTATGAAACAATCGGCTTATTGACGTTCATTATTCGTCCTTAAATACGGCCTAGAATCGTATTAATCAAGACAAAGGGATACGCAAACAGAGATGAATTAATTCAGGACCCAGTCCCTTGATTTGCGCAGACAATTATGAACATTGGTTAGGGAGAGGTGCGGTGTACAGGGGTAGTCCCATCCTCTCACAAAAGATAGACGTAAAGTAGATATTATTGCTGCTTTTCGCACGATAATTGAGAGAGAGTCGACCATCTCCCTTCCTCTCTCTCTGACCTACTCCCTTTCTGGCCAGCAACGTAAGAGCAGTGCTTTTGGTCAAACATCTATTGGGCTGAAGTAACAGCTGAACATCAGGCGGGCCATCCGCCTGATTGTAATTTTTTTTTCATAACTAAAAAGGACGACTGCGCTTTGGAGAACCATACACGTCTTTTTCAAAAGACTAGCAGGTTTCTTCACGATGTTTTCCTTTACAGTTCAGCTAACAGTCTTTGTTGAACATAACAAGCCACCCTAGAATGCAAGTGGCGTTGATGCTATAATCCACTACGCGGACCCAGGGTTTTTTTTAAAGATCTATGGGTTATCTACTTGCCATTTTATTCTGCGCATTTTTGTTACGGTTTTGACTAATTAAATGTTTTATACCTACGTAATATGTCAAGTTTTTTTGGGACCATCGCCAACATACAAGCAATCGAAATACTTTGGTACCTATGTACAGCCCAACGAGCTTAGCAAGGCAATAAAGTTGATGACTAGGTACTTACCTAGTTTGATAAATCAATCGATCTCAGCTCTGATGCTAAACTTGACTTGACATTAGAACATTTCCAACGGGCTCTCTGACTGAGATCGTGTATTAATACCGGCATAACCAGGCAGCCATACAGAGCCCTAAAAGTTTGCTTTACTTACATCTTCTTGAAAACTTATATCCCATCCAATCTTCAAGGATGTAGCTATTTAAGTGTCCAAACCATTACTTTTAATTAAAACCACAATGAGCGCCGTGTCAACCCTGCAAGGCAGACGGCGACCCTTCATATTTTAATATTCAGACTTTCACAGAGATTGTCTCTTGAAAGATCTTTTTACATTTTCTTTGGCGTAATAACGCTTTAGTGTTCCTTCGCTTCTTTGAAGAGTAAATTTTAAATAAGCATTCAAAATTTAAAAATAGAATTTTCCGCTTTTTGTAGTAGTGTGCTGAATATATACCTAAAGTGAATATTATAACGTCATTTAATTAAGTAGTTGTTCCGAGACAGACGAGATGACCACTTACCGGTATAAAACTATTTCCTTAGTAAATGCTTTGTGGTGTGTAGATAAAGATACTATGGTAGTATTACTACTCTTTGAATGAGCAGTAGCATTTATTATTTTACTACTTCGTTGTAAATGTGTGTAAGTACGGAACACTTGCGCGGTGACACCGCTCTCACTTCACCGTTTTGCTATAATTAAACCTTTTACCGCAGCCATTTCATCTGCTATTTAAATATTAATTTAAATTAAAAACATTTCGTTTTTATTCATAACTAGCGTCTGTCTTCAAAGCTCGTTGAAATAGTCTATTAACTCTATACTCTCTAGCTATTCAACATATAGGAGGTACCTACTTATCAAAAGTCCAAATTATAACATTTTTGATAAATAACCGAACTTAAAAGCAGTGATAGTCTTGCGGGCTACCAGGTCTCGGGTTCAAACTCCGGCTCGACCCTCTGGCTTTTCCGAAATCTATGTGCGAATCATAATTTCTATAATGATTATCACTTGCTTACGGTGAAGGAAAACATCGTGAGGAAACCTGCATGTCTTAGAAGATTTAACTAATTTTCGAAAGACATGTGAAATCCTCCAACCCAATCTGGGCCAGCGTGGTTGATTATGGCCTGAATCCCCCTCGTGTTGAGGGGAGGCCCGTGCCCAGAAGTGGGACGTCAAAAGGGCAATTTTTTTTTTCCGAACTTTAAAAAACATCCCTCTTATTATAATTTTTTTTTGATATTGTTTACTTCTAGTCCTAAGTGCAGTTTACACTGATTTATAAGCCATTGCATATGTTCTAAGGCCGCAACACGCAATTTGTGACAAATATTCAAAGAACGGTAACTCAGAAATAACTTATGATAGTTACGTACCTAGGTACAGTCTGTCTTGACTAGGCTTAGATATTTTACATATCTACCTGTCTATTAACGTACCTTAATTTATTATTTCGGACTTTTGGAAAAGCCCGTAAAATAGTTAGGTATTTCGTAAGATGTAAGACATTTCTAAACATCACAAAATCATTGATCGTCCATACACGGAAACACAGGATTTTCATACACAGGAACTCGATGAAGAAGATTCCATCATTATACCTACAAGGTTTTTTCTATGAGAAAGTAAGTAAACCGCGACTATTATCGCAGGATATGCAAACGTCCGGACAAAGTATTCTTTGGCGAAGTAAATTGCTGGCGTTATTGCTTTCCTTGCAATATTCCATTACAGGTAGGCGTACCATACATTTATAACGTCTTGGATACGTCCTGGATACAGAAAATAGAGAAACGACATTCATCTGTTTTATCACCTTTGGGAGCATTGCAAAATATGAGTCAATAAATAATATAGAGACATATATAGTTAGCCCTAAAATAATTATTTTTTACTCTTTAGAACCTACTTACCTAATATGTAGGTTTATTTTTAGATCGCTCTGGATGTGGTATGGATGTTTTAAAGGGATCGCCGCCAATCGATTACCATATAGTTGGTGTGTTTGTCTGGCGATATTGTTTATTTCAATTGGTTTGCGTTCGTAACTAACCGACACCATTAGACAGATCACCATTAGACCTGAGACTATCCTTAAATTCGTGTCAGTAATGGTAAAACTACCAGACGCCAGTAGACGACCAACATACCCTGGTCTAGGACAATATGTCACAGGACGCCGTTTTATCCACATTTCAAAGATAGAAGGGAGGGTGGGGAGGTCTTCATAAATTGGTGATTCAAGTTATAATGTAGCGATATAAATTGTAAGCGTCGTCGGCGTATTTTTTGGGAGCGACAGGTTTTCTGAAAAGGTTTGAAATTGATTTTATTTTATGAAACGAAATTCGCAGAGAAAGGTAAGAGGTGAAAAGCTGAGCCCTTAATGGTCTAGCAGGGCTGAGGGTTCCTTAAAAAAATGAGGCTACAGATCTAAACCTATTAGATTCCTGATGGCGTCGCCGACTGAGGAAGATATTGAGAGTTGATTTGAACATGTTTGCGGGAGTACCGTGCCACGAAATACCCCAGCACAGTGGTAAGGGAAGCCTTAGCCCAGGAGTGGGACACATATAAAACAATTATCTAAACGCTGGTCTTGCAACAAATTTAATTAGTGATAAGCTTGTTCATCTGTCTATTGATTAACCAGACATAGGCCTCCCCTTATGACGTCCACAGATCACGAGTCGAAGGCACTGGCTTCCTGTGACGTGTGAGAAGCCGTCTGTCATCTTGTAGGAGGCCCGATACTGCGACTTCCGGCTGGTGGTCAACTAAGAACCATTCCGCCCCCGTCATCAGTTCTAAGAGCTGTGTTGCCCCACGCTACCATTTTAACTTTTTAAGTCTTTTAAAGCAAGAGACATGTTTGAGTCCAATTTAAATGTAGTCACCCTTTTAAGTTGTTTCAGAAGCGTTTAAATACATACTTATGTGTATTTGTGTTCTGAGTCTTATATGTTAAGATTTGAGTTATGTAGGTAAGTATCTTATGAAGGGAGGTTTTTAAAAGTAATTACCTACCTAAGTATTAAGTCAAGAAGACATAACTCTTGCCCTTACTCATAAATAGCCTACCGAATAACATGGTGTAATTAGACGCCGTAAATATGTTTACGACCTCCTCCAAGAGCGCCTCCTCCAAGTCTCGTAATTTACGCGACGCAATTGTTTTCGCGTAATTACAGGGAAACTCATTAAGGTGATGAAGATCCCACGTGGTGCTGATCATAGCACCGCCAAACGAACAGATCATCGAAATGATCTTAAAGTAACCAGCGCTTGTATAATGGGTACAATGAACTGGGATACGATCCCAGTGACACCCAGACCTAGGGAGGTTAACAGAATCGTCGAAAATAACTGCTCCCATTCTTATTTTAAGTATTTTGTAAAGGAAGAACTAAAGCTGCAGTTTCCAACTGTCGACATGTTATTGTTAGCTTACAGATTGTTTTTTTTTTATATAATTTGGTGGTATGGTTATTAGACTACCTACTCAACTAATTATTCAAAATTATTTTACTTAAATATACGCGCTTGAATTAGCAGAGTTGTGTGCCAGGGCAAATTTCATAAAAACTCTCTCTGAAACTTGCCCTGAGGGGAATCGAACCCGCGCTGAGAGACGAGCGGTAGAGGAGCGAATCGGGATGAGAATCTTCAAACCTTGCATTTCAAAGCGTGCTTGCAACATCACCCGTTCTTTTAATCTCAAGCCATAACCCCGGCTCTCACGCCCCCTACCGCCTACCAAAGCAATAAGTCCGTGTAATTAGAAGTCATAAAATCCGTGTTTATGGGTCTCTCGGAGGATAGGGGGATCAAAGTCGAGGGCCATAAACGAATCTATTGTTTTTGTTTATAGGCAAAAGTAATTACACGAATTTCCGCTGTGAAATTTATCAATTTATCGCTAAAGTTATTGGGCAACTAGAGCATGATGATTTCAGATCAGGAGTGGTAAAAGGGCTAACAATAATAAAATAAAACTCAAGTTATATTCTAAAAATATATCTGTATCAGTATTATTTGTCTCATGCCCTCACGATTTTTGGTGGTAAACTACTTATCGAAAGCTGGCAACCGTAAACAGTCCATATCTCTCAAACAACTGAACCTATTTTTATGAAATTTCTATGGTATCACCAAGGGATCCTGACAATAAAGGCCACACATAGTATACCACTTATAGCATTATATGGCACTTATAGCCAGAATGCATCTCATGACAATTCCAATAAGCCCAAACACCACTAGGTTATATTGTGTTATTACGGAGCTCCGGCCCCTACCTTCCAGTTTCTTCATCATCTGATGATGAAACCGGAAGGTAGGCAGTTTACTGAGACTATTTTAGTGACCGCAACCACCACTGAAAAGTCACAGGAAAGCAAATCACGTAATTTCGTTTACTTGGATGATGATGTATTTTTTCAGTTATTTTGATTTTAATGCCAAACTACTGAACCCATTTTGATAAAAAAATTATGGGACCAATCTGCACGGACATCCTTTCAAATGCAAAAATAATTTTTGAATCAGTTTATAAATGACGGAGTTATGAGATAACAAACATTAAAAAAAAAAACATACACACGAATTGATAACCTCTTCCTTTTTGAAGTCGGTTTAAAACAGTGCCGTTTAGGCCCAAAAGAAGCGAAGCTTTACAGTAGACTAGCGACCCGCCCCGGCTTCGCATGGGTGCAATTCTGATACTAAAGTGTTTCTCTACTATATTATGCATACAAACCTTCCTCTTGAATTACTCAAACTATTAAAAAAACCGCATCAAAATCCATTGCGTAGTTTCAAAGATCTAAGCATACATAAGGACATATTAGACAGCGGGAAGCGACTTTGTTTTATACTATGTAGTGATAACTAGCTGTTCCCGCGACTTCGTCCGTGTGGAATAGTGTTTGTAATGACTCCGTAAATGTTACATCAGAATAGCTCTAATATATTGTCTCTTGTCGCAAACTTATAAAACAGTCACATAAACCTCACATATTTCCTTACAAACTTTCATCCCTATTCCCTATTGTTATTTTACACCCTTGAGGGTAAAACTTTTACAAGCTTTGAATGACATATTTATTTATATCGAATCAACTGCCTTAATAAAGTTTCAAGCTTCTAGCTCTAAATATGACGATACTTCCATATAACTTTTCATCCCCCCTTTCAACCCCTTACAACCTTTTTCATTACATTAAAAAGTAGCCTATGTTCTTTCTCAGGCTCTATTCTATCTGTGTACCAAATTTCATTTAAATCAGTTCTGTAGTTTTGGCGTGAAAGAGCGACAGGCAGACAGACAGAGTTACTTTCGCATTTATAATATTAGTAAGGACTTAACTCTACTATATTTTAGCAGCCTCACATACTGAACTTTATGTAGTGCTTCCAAATATTGTATTATTTCTTCCACCAGTGGGGATGGAAGGTGCAGAGGTCATACATGTTCATATAAGGAAATAAAGAATTCAGGTCTATAAAATAAATAAAGCTGTATAGCTTGAAAAATAACAAAATCACTTTTAAAAAGGAAAGGTTTTTGACACTTTGTGTACAACAACAAGTTCTGTAGGAAAGAAACACACAATCGAGATGTCAAGTGTCAAAGTCAAAGACGCGATCTGTGTAGAATGAGTACCGATCCACGCAATGTCCGCTTGGCGCTAATAAAAATCGAAAAATTCAATTTAAATCAGTGTTTTAATTTTAAATATGAATAAAACATAGTAAAAGCATGTGAAAAAAATAATGAATTAAACAACAAATCATTGAGAAAATGCAGTAGATGAAGATCAAGAAAATGAAGTAGATCGAGAAAATGGAGAAGTTGAAGAAATTGGAGAATATTAAGAAAATGAAGAAAATGGAGAATATGGAGAAGTTGGAGAAGATCGAGAAAATGGAGAAGATCGAGGAAATGGAAAAGTTGGATAAGATCAAGAAAATGGAGAAGTTCAAGAAAATGGAGAATATCCAGAAAATGAAGAGGGTGGAGAAGATCAAGAATATGGAAAAGTTGAAGTAGATTGAGTAAATGGAGTAGATGGAGAAGTTGGAGAAAATGGAGAAAATCAAGAAAACGGAGAAGATCGATAAATTGGAGACGTTGGAGTAGATGGAGAATATCAAGAAAATGGAGAAAATCAAGAAAATGGAGAAGTTCAAGAAAATGGAGTGGATTGAGAAAATGGAGAGGTAGGAGATCAAGAAAATTGAAAAAAATAAAGAAGTTCAACACAATGGTAAAGTTGGAGTAGATTGAGAATATCAGGAAAATGAAGAAAATGGAGAAGATCGAGAAAATAATGAAGATGGAAAAGATGGAGTAGGTCAAGAAAATGCAGTAGATGGAGGGGTTGGAGAAATTGGAGTAGATCAAGAAAATGGAGAAGTTCAAGAAAATGGAGTAGATCGAGAAAATTGAGAAGTTGGAGTAGATCAAGAAAATGGAGTAGATGGAGGGGTTAGAGAAGTTGGAGAAATTGGAGTAGATCAAGAAAATGGAGAAGTTCAAGAAAATGGAGAAGATCGAGAATATGGAGAAGTAGGAGATCAAGAAAATTGAAATAAATTAAGAAGTTCAACAAAAGGAGTAGATGGAGAAGTTGGAGAAATTTAAGAAAATCAAGAAAATTGAAAAGTTGGAGTAGATAGATATTATCAAGAAATTGGAGTAGATGCAGAAGATCAAGAAAATGCAGTAGATAGAGAAGTTCGAGAAAATGGAGTAGATGGAGAATATCAATAAAATGGAGAAGTTCGAGAAAATGTTGAAGATGGAAAAGTTGGAGAGGATGGAGAAGTTGGAGTAGATCAAGAAAATGGAGAAGAGAGATAAAATGGAGAAGATCTAGAAAATGGAGAAGATGGTGAAGTTGGAGAAGATCGAGAAAATTGAGAAGATCAAGAAAATTGAAAAGTTGGAGAAGATCGAGAAAATGGAGTAGACGGAGAAGTTTGAAAAATTGGAGAAAATCAAAAAAATTGAGAAGATCAAGAAAACGGAGTAGATAGAGAATATCAAGAAAATGGAGTAGATGGAGAAGATCAAGAAAATGCAGTAGATGAAGATGTTCGAGAAAATGGAGTAGATGGAAAAGTTGGAGAAGTTGGAGAAGATGGAGTAGATCAAGAAAATGGAGAAGTTGGATAAGTTGGAGAAAATCAAGAAAATGCAGAAGATTAAGTTGCGGAAGATCGAGAAAATTGAGAGGATCAAGAAAACGGAGTAGATGGATAAGATAAAGAAAATGGAGTAGATCGAGAAAATGGAGAAGTTGGAGACGATCAAGAAAATGGAGAAGTTGGAGAAGATCAAGATAATGAAGAAGATGGAGAAGTTGGAGAAGATCAAGAAAATGGAGTAGATGGAGAAGATCAAGAAAATGGAGAAGACTGAAATTTCACTGGTAGATAGCTGTTGTTATAAGCAGTAACAGAGGCTACGTTTATTTTAGAAAAACAATTTTAAAAAATGGGACCTGGCGCGCGGGCTCAGAACGCGGGAGCGGGCTTTTTTGTTAAATTAAAATGCCACACGGACGAAGTCGCGGGCTCTTTATAGCATAACTGCCTAGTAGAAATAAGTTTATGACATGGCAATATTCTGTAACTTTATTCTTAAATTATTATTATTCATTATTTGTGATGCCATATGCATTAAGGTGAAGGCGCCTGTCTAGCCCGCGAAATTCAAAATTTTCGAGTATTTTTATAGTTAATCCAACTAATAACATTTTGTGATTTGCGACAAACACAGTATGAAATGCAGTTATCTGGATACCTGTCGTTCTTGAAATGTTTTAGAGTAAGTTGGATATATTAATAAATGCACTTCACACGGTCTTTGTCGCAAATTACAAAAGGTGCCTTTTATTATCGTCAGATTTTGATTTTTTTTTAAAAAACCTCAAAAATTTGAATTTCGCTTACTAGATGTGCGCTTTAGCTTTCACCTACATTGTCCTCACACCTCTAATACCTACTGTAAACACAAACATAATTTAAAAAAAGAGAAAAGAAAAAATGTATCCATGGAGTTTCTTGCATGTTCTTCTCTACAGGATTTTGTTTTGGAACATGCACCTAGCTCTTGACTTTTTAAAAGTGCCAGTTAATCTGGCCTATTTGGAATAAAAATATTTGAGTTTGATACAACTATACTATAACAAATAACCGTCTCTCAATCGATGTGTCTATAAAACAAATTTTCGACCAAAAGGCGTTTCATTTGTTTTCCTTAACACCGTCGATATGTTTAACCGACTTTAAAAAATGTTATATATGGTCGTCGTAAGCTTCGCTTCAAATACCCCTTGGAAATAGGTAGTCATCTATGGAATAACCACGGAATAATCAATATAGCGTCTCTCGACCAGCGCCATCTACACGCCAACGTATAAAGAACTACTTAATAAAACTATTTCATTCGTTTTTAAAATAATTTTATTAAAAAGTGTTATTTCACATACAGATAATTCCAATTAAGTCATTATTACATTTTACAATATTTCTATGTCTTATAGTCTAAATTATTTTTATAATTTATGTTTTATGCGATTACATAAATCTAATATCAATCTTTTGGGTCTGTGCAGTTTTATACATTGATCACGCGTCAACCACTAGGTTTATCTTTTGCAAAATGAACTTTAATTCTTTGTTTCGTAAATTTAAAATCGAAACTTCGCAGTGGAGTGGTTGGCACGTTATTGTGTATTGAAGTTTAATTCAAGATACTTACACGAATATAATATTGCAATAACATTTGATATTTCTTTCTATAAAAACTATTCTATACAATCCTTACCTAACTGTGTTCAATGTACATAACTTTTGATTGAATAGGTTTACTTCTGAAATGTTGATTTGGTTCAGTCAACAAATCGGATCTAGACCCACCATAATAAAAAAATTACCAGTTCTGATACCAGCATGTCGAATTTCTCTTACATATTACCTTGGTAATGGTTTTAATTACAGTGACGGTGGCAAACGTAATAATGTGGGTTACACACAATTCAGTTTTGTCAACCGTATCTATATCTGATTTTAAACTGAACTGACTGTAAAGTAGGTAGGTAAAGATCCCGCAATTATTTTCACACTCCACAAAATTTTCTACGTTATATTTTATTAATCAATATAAAAAATACAAATGCTACAATAGTATACTACTTACCGTATAAAAATAAGGAAACAAATCTTGTGAATGGTACTTGCAAAAATCTCTTTCTGCTGTTAAAATGTAACTAAGTGTCTAAGAAGCCATTAAATAAAGAATTAATAACGTTAAACTAGAAAAATAAGAAAAGTAGTCTGCCAGGAAATGTTGTCTTCATAAACATGACATTATTAATTACCTACGCCTTGCAGACGAAACAAATATACCGGTTTAATTGTTTTCAACTTAAATCCGTGTTTTTACGAACACATCAAAAAACAATGTTTGGATGTCAGTTAGTAGATGTCGATAGAATCACTAAGGATTAGTTAGAAAACAGATAAAGCTATCTCTGCCTATAGAGAAACCAAAACCATTTTAGAAATTTTCGCTTTGAAAGACACAGTAGGTACCTAAGTACTTATATTTTTCGTAAATTTCTGGTTGTCCCAATATGGGTGTTTTCACATTGGACGATCAAGATTTCGGTCCGATATCGGTGACCAACGACCACAGAACTCACCAAACCGTGACCCAACAGACCGTGTTTACCAACAAACTAACGGTCCCTTGGAGCGGTAAACGATAATTAAGAGTAGGTACCTATATTAAGCAGTCAGTTACTGCTCGAACGGTCCGTTAATGTGCTGGTCGAACTCGTACCTTAGTGTTGTCGCCGATATCGGATCGGTGTCGTTGAAGCCAATGTACAAAAAAAGCTTCATCATCAGATACCTTCCTGATTGAGCAATCAGGTAAGGAAGCCTGCTTATATTAATATTTAAATGCCAACTCATATAATTAATTGTGAAGGCTTATCCATATACTACGGTTATCGATATTTACCGATTATACGGACATAAGGATTTTTTGGCCAATTGGTTATGCCTATCCTGATCAAGGTTTAAAATAAACTGTAATAAGCAATGATATTAGGTAAAAAGGTTTTTATAACCCTTTTTACTTCTAATATCATTGGTAATAAGTATAATATTTACTAAAAATGTGAAAATAGCGAATAATAGTTTAAGTTTGAATCACTAGCACAGTTCGCCTCTTTGATAAGTTTGCACGATTAAAAAACAATTTATTAACTAACCGAGGTTCAATAACATGTTCAGAGCAAAAGGCGTGTACCAAATTGAGAGAAAATTTTAATAAAAACAATTACCTATAACAAATTGTTTTTGTAGTTCCAAGTATTGTTTTTAGTAAAGATTTATGTAATGCCTCAAATTTATAAAACATTTGCGGTTATTACAAAAAAAAATTAAAAACATACTATAAGGAATTACAAAAATAATTTGTAATATAAAAACCTTGTGTACATAGAACGTTTACATGAATAACATAATGCGCAGTCAATAAGCAGAAATAAATAAAAATACGTAAATTCACATGTTTTCTTGCGTAAAATTAAACATTAGATATCGAATAACTATACCTACAAATAGTAACCTAAATTAATGATAGCACTTTAAACTACAACAAGGTCAACGAGAAGCAATACGAAAATGAATGGATGCATTATTTTATTAAATTAGTTTCTACGTTTCCCCATTTTCATTTATTTTTATTAAAATTACGGGATCCGGCTCGTAATAAACCACGATTGTATAAAATAGCTGCCCAAATGTTGGCAAGCCCAGCAGTGACCCTGATAAACTCATACATTAACACCATTTCGTATGGTTTCTTATTGACCGTGGTATAGACAGTGTTATCAAATATAACACGGTGCTACGAACGATTGATAAACCTCTCTGTACATTTAATTATTATTAATTATGGAATAAGTCACAGTATCCACACCTCACGACATAAAACATTACAACGAGGTCTTAGTTCATGAGGGCGCCATAATGCAACATCGAGAAGCATACATATATCACTGATTATAAAGTTTTGTTATGAATAGTTACTCTAAATGTTACGTGCAAGTGGCAACCACAATATAAATCAGTGTTACATAAACTGGCACTGATTTATATTGTTGTTTTTATTTTAAACAACTCAAAATAGAGTCAAAATCACAAATTGGTGGAAATATCCCATCAGTGCAAAGGAGTAGGTACCTATCGTAATTTTCAAACCTTTGTTCAAAAGAAAGTAGTCAACCTATGCCTATTCTTGTCAAGATTCTCTCGTTACACGTCGTATATATGTCGCAGCCAAATAGCTTAAGGGGCTATGGCCAGAAAAATGAATATCAGTTTTGGGCTATCTGACACTCGCGTTCGCTAGCCACGTCATTACGTCGGCACTACGGAAATCTATGGAGCAGTCTAAATAGTTATTTTTTAACAGAATTAAAAATATGGATGAAGTTCTCAGTTCAGTTGTTTTTTATGTATGTTACCTCAGATCTCCGTCATTTATAAACCAATTTGAAAGAATATTTATTTATTTGATATTTTTTATCGTTTATATTATTATTTATTGATACTTGTAGGACCCATATAAATTTCACCAAAATCGGTTCAGTAGTTTGGGAGATGGACTATTTACGGTTACCAGCAATTCAATACGTAGTTTACCATTAAAAACATGACCAAAACTTTATAAAAAAAATATCGATTCCAATAAAACTGGGTGCGCTAAATAAAACGCTAGAAATTTGGAGGTCCCTAATTTGGAGTCAGTGTCAATTCAAGTAAGTAGGAGTTGGTAGGTACCTAAGAAGCTGTCCTAACGTAAAGATTCCACCAGGGCAGCGACTCCATATGACATAAATTGTCATTTCTAGCTTTTTAATGCAGATTTTATTGAAGTCAGTTCAATTTTTTTATCATTCCTTAGTCGCCCATTACACCAAAAATTTGGGCGTCAAGTATACTGATTCCATGTGCCCGCGACATAGTCGAAGTAAAGATGTTCCGTTTAAAAAAACCAGGTAATAAGTCTTAAAACACAAAGGCAATTGCAAATTGAATTATGCCGAAAAAAAATTTTATATCTTAAATTCGGTAGTTAGCTAGATTATAAACCGATAGTAAGGTCGGTCGTCTGTCATCTTGGAATCCAAAATTTACGTCATAATCGTAATCGGCACGCCAAAAACCTAGAAAATTATACCCCTATGCCAGATTTTCCAAAATATTATATAATAGTCCGCAACTTGGGATTAAAAATTCTCATAATTATACTTCATAAAATATAGCTTGATCACTGCGACAACTGTCAGTAAAATCACGCCTATGAAGTCTTGAATTTCATAATAGTACAAACAGTACCTGTCAATGTCATACTTTATGGGCATGCTGATCTAATTAGTGATGGGCGATGAATCATCGTGACCACAGACGATATTTGAAATAAAACTTATTTTATCTTTTAATTTTATTGTATATTTTAATATCATAACATTATTTACATTTGTGCATACTAGATCTAAAATAATAGTGAGTAAATAAAATCTAATTTCGGGAGCGGGACGTCCGATTTGATAATATTTGCGAACAAGAGTTTATAATTAATTTACAAGATTGTTTTAGCGATTCAGAAACTGATCCAGACATGGATTTGGGTTGTACTCCTTTAAGAGAATAAATGTCATTTTATATTAAAATATTAGTTTTTAGCATTGATGATAGCAAGAAACGTCCGTAATTTCTATCGACATTTTTTTATATCCTCACAACCCTATAAATATCACTTTGACTTAAGTCGCAGATATCAATATTAGTCATGGCATCTCTTTATGACTCATTATTGCAGAGCTCAGTGGGATGGAAATGAAATCTATACAAATAAATACAATTGGAGTGTCTGTTTGTAATATCAAAATAACACCTTTTCACTAAATGCATATGAAAGTACATACGACACCTATAACAAAAACGTGTTTAAAAAAAATGTTGTCTGTCTGTCTGTCTTTCTGTCTGTGTGTGTGTTTGTTCCCGGTAATCTCCGAAACGGCTGGACCGATTTTGACGGGACTTTCACTGGCAGATATCTGATGTTATAAGGAGTAACTTAGGCTACTTTAATTTTAGAAAAACAATTAGGGTTCAGCGTATAAAAATAAAAACACATGAAATCACAAATAAAAAAAACATGAAATCAAAGAGTATCTCCGAAACGGCTGGACCAGTTTGGACGGGACTTTCACTGGTAGATAGCTGATGTTATAAGCAGGTTAATTAATTTTACAAAAAAAAAATGGGTCCTGTCACGCGGGCTCAGAACGCGGGAGCGGGCCTTTTGTTAAGTTAAATTCCACGCGGACGAAGTCGCGGGCTCAGCTAGTATATAATATATTTAGTTAATAAATTTATTTGACACATAAAGGAACGAAAAATTACAAGAGAGTGATCTTCTTAAACAATTGACAGAGAATAAATCCAGAAAAAGAAATCAAATATGAAATTCAAATAAAACCTTATTTTATTTCTAACAATCAAGCTATGTTTTATGAAGTATAGTACTCCTAGTTTTCGCTTCTTCCTATATCTATGGTTCCCCAGATAATTTGGTCATGTCACTCTGTCCGAGCGCCCGACGTCACAGTCCTTTTATTCAGAGGCTAGAAGGCTGCAAACTGGCGCTAAAATAGAGTTTTGGTACCGCTACAAAACTGTGTTTAAATATTGAAAGCAATATAATTATAGGGTAGGTTACCAGTTTTAAAAAATAAATCCCATTTACTAAATATTGCCGATTGGTTAAGCCCGCGTCTTGCGGGCTATCAGGTCTCGGGTTCAAACCCCGGCTCGAACCTCTGGATTTTTCGAAATCTATGTGCGAATCATAATTTCTATATTATGATTATTACTTGCTTACGGTGAAGGAATACATCGTGATGAAACCTGCATGTCTTAGAGGATTTAACCAATTTTCGAAAAACATGTGAAATCCGCCAACCCGCACTGGGCCAGCGTGGTGGATTATGGCCTGAATCCCTCTCGTGTTGAGGGGAGGCAAGTGCCCAGAAGTGGGACGTCAAAAGGGCTAAAACTATTATTTATATCATATTACTAAATATTGAGCTCCGCAATGGCCTTTTTCACGTAATCACCTCTAACTAGTGGTATTTTAAATTATTCGAATTGATATCGGACACGGATAAGATCACTTACACGTCTGTGTTAGTGCCAAATTAAAATTTATTTTGAATATTTTTTCATGTCATTTTATTGTTGTATGTTATGACATATTCGATTACGTCATACGAATATGTCATACGATTATTAACATACAAATAAATAAATATCGCCAGAGGAACACACCAACTGTATGGTCCCAAACTAAGCAACGCTTGTACTATGGGTACCATACAATGGACTGGGGATGATCCCAGTGTCACCCAGACTAGGGAAAATTATGACTGGCCATTTTCGAAATTTACCCTGTCGGGAATCGAACCCGCAACCACACGATGCAGTGAACCCAGCGGTCTACGCTCGAACCACTGCGCCAAGCGGCGGCCAAATTATATTTTTAGTACATTTTAAATAGTCAAAAATATAAGTTGACTTTTAAAATACCCCTTCCCCCTGAACGACGTTATAAATAAACAATGATTATAATATAAAATATAATTAATAAATCATTAATAAAATAACCATTTCGTTAAGTAATATTCAAAAGCAATGTCTACTGAAATACATGTCTTTAAATAAACGTATGTTTTCTCATAATGTCTCCCTTCGCCGTTCAGCAAGTGAAAATTTACGTTGGAAATTATATGGAAATAGAATAATGAACTTTAAAAAAAAGACTGAAAATCTGTCAAATTACTACGATATACAAGTACATATAGTATCGGACTCTCACTTGAAATATTTTTTATTTGACCAAAGGAGTTTCCACTCTCTCCGTTTACGTATTGGTTACGACGAATTTATTTAAATTCGGATCTGAAAAAAATCGGCATAGGTCCGACCTCGATGACGTCCGCGGACGACTGAGCTAGTTAGAATATAACAGTGATGCAATGACTTCATGTATAGAAAATATGAGATGACACTAGTGACCGCGCGCTCGGAAGTAAACCACATAAGCGCTAAACCAATATTTCTTTGGTTATTAACAAAACTAGGGATTGGATTAAAATTTTCTTGCAAGCGATCCTAGATATTATCATTTACTATGTTTTAGAAAAAAAATAGTGATCTAATTCATAATAATATCGTGGATGAAACGAAAATAAAAAACCATAAGAGCCAACTTTGGGTTTTTTTTCTATCGAGGAAATTACACTTAATCGTGTTTACCTTCCATGTAATCCTAGATAATGTTCTTGAATAACACATATCTGAAAATAAGCTTCTTAATCTATAAAATGATAGAAATATTTCGAATTAAAAACCCAAAAATTGCGACTGCCTCGACTTAATTCGCCGTTCAATTAACAGCCTAGGCACTTTACTAAACAGCGCCGTTCAACTAAGGGCCTAAATGATATTCAGC
The DNA here is from genome assembly GCA_918843915.1 of Notodonta ziczac. Taxonomy (NCBI): domain Eukaryota; kingdom Metazoa; phylum Arthropoda; class Insecta; order Lepidoptera; family Notodontidae; genus Notodonta; species Notodonta ziczac. Next base: position 8,679,142 of record OU974060.1, on the reverse strand, counting down.
CGTATCGTCTTTTACAACATTTAATAAACTGGCTGGGTAATGCTTAGGCAACTGGTAGACATTTAAGTACTACAAAACTTTTTCAAAATACTACCCAAGCAGAACGGCCTGGATGGGTTAGGGTTATTTTTTTTATGACCCCACAGAAACCCCACATCTATAATAAAACGTAAAAAACCTAAGTACCTAATAAAATTATTCCATTAAAGTTGTTTTTTTCCGACGCCATATTGACCAAAGATATAAAATATAGAATATAGAGATATTGACAGTTTGGTGAGTTTCGGCGCTAGGTGGCAGAAAGTAGAACTAAATTGAAATGAACAGGCTAGGCAGGTAATTAAACGGCTAGGCAAGTAGTTCAACGTCATCGATCCAAGTCATTTGCCTAGCTGTTTGATTAAATGGCTGAATATCATTCAGGCCACTAGTTGAACGGCGCCGTTTAGTTAAGTGCCTAGGCTGTTAATTGAACGGCGAATTAAGCTAGTTGGCGGCGACATATACACCTGGATGTGTAGGTACACATCCAGGTGTATATGTCGCTATAGGTATAGGACAATTTAATGGTCGCTCGTTAGGTTAACTAACAGGTATATTATAATGATTACAATAATCACACAAGACGTGACCTCACTCCAATCTTCCCCTACTCGGGTACTTTCACTTCTAAGAAGATATTAACTGGAAAAGATTATTAAAAAACTAGACTACAACATATTGTTCTGCGTTGCAAGAGAGATGGGTAACAAAAAGGTAATTAAAGTAATCATGGTCCATACGATTAACGTTTCTGTATATGGTAGTCTATAACAGAATCACTTGATCACTCTAACCACCGTATTTTTGTTCAATAATCGATTCAATTCATTGCCCACATGAACTAAGATGCCCACAAATTCTAGCATTAATAACTCGTTTAACAGAACGTTACCTACATTGGAAATCGTCTAACGGTATTGATAATGATGATATTATTGTATTATTTAACTATTTATAACCTAGAAAATGTTGTGTTACTGACCACAGCATATTTAAGACTTACAATAAGAATTTTAACATTGTTAGGTACCTGGATTTTACATTGAGAATATCTACGTTATTACAGTGAGACACTAAAACGGAGGTCTCCACTAACACGGTACAGAAATTTTGAAATAAGTTTAATATTGCAAGAGAAGCACAAACTCAGACGAAAAGAATAACGTAGACGGACTGCATAGAACTAGTGAGTGAAGCCAGTGCCGTAGTTAGCCTTCGATGCGCCCGATGTGAGCTCCTATAACTGCGCCTTTGAAAACTTTAAATATTTTTCCTGGTAGAGTCATTTCTACGCCCTGTGTGTGTAGTGAAGGCAGCAAAAGTAAGAAAATGTATCAATACATTTTTTTTTAGGGTTCCCCATGCCTGCTACGTTTTTTACAACGCAATACGGCATCAGTACAATTCTTCTTTTTCATGTGATTAGACGTATACCCACGCTTTTGTTTGCGGCAAAAAGTGATTAGCATTTTTACCAATTTTAAAGTTACTCCTGATAGTAAGTAGTAATTGTAAATACCCCTTTGTGATAAATCTAAGCCCAGACCACAAGACCTTAATATTTCAGGATGCGACTGGAGTCTGTATAGCAAGCTCGAGTCAGTAACACTAGTTAAAATACTAGGCTGTAAAGCCACCATCCTCACATTAATTTATAAACATATATCTATAACAATTACCTCCACACAAGCAATGGAAGAACGATTTGGCAAAGGGAGTTCAAACGCTAATGAAAATTAAATTGAATAAATCAGTCATTGGAAATGCTACTAAATTGAGTCACTCTAGATAACGTGTATTTACATTTAAATGGTTTGTGGTAAGGAACCTACCTTAACTCTCAGCTTGATACTGTTATGCATTTTCAAAATTATTATAATTAAAATAAACTTAATTATTTCCGCAATATAATACATAGATGGCGTCAAAAGTAACGCTGAGTTTATGGCTGATCCCTTATCCTAATATGAAGGTGCCAATGTTGAGGCATGTTCAGACAACAGTGTCCGCTTCGTAGCTAGTAAGCTAGTATATCTGAACAGACCCACATAACAATAAAATCTAAGAAGGATGCTAAGTGTCAACTATTGTATAAAATGTACACATAAAACCACACAGTGGTACTCTACAAGATTATCTATGACTCAATGGAAACTTCATAGAGGAAACAGTCTAAGAGTAGAAAAGGATTTTCGTAGTATCAGGATGTCGGTGCTTGGAGTGAGAAACTATCGCCATTTAGTTTCTAAATTTAGAAACAAATTTCTATGTTACAAAATTATCCAAGATTTCGCAACGTAGACATTATATGCGCAGTATCTACATGTTCCGGGAATGCAAGCGTCATGGCGTCAATTTATAAAAAAAATACTTACCTAATGAATCATTACATATTCAGTAAATTTACCTATTGGCATTATATTGTGGGCAACCCCATGGGATTCAGTATAAATATCATCTATTAGCTGTATTGAGACCGGAAACCGATCTCAATGCGAAATAAGGACCGTCGCCACGCCGCTAGGTACTCCAAACAAATAAGTTAGATGATTACTGTCGTCAGAATTTAAAAACATGTATCGTCATTTTTCTTTAACAACTTGGCCTGACCCACCTTTAGTACACATTTTCTAAGTATTAAATAGCAACAAGAAAAAAAATTGGTAGTTAAATTATTTTTTGGTCGAGCAATATGCTTTGAGTCGAATCTTACGCTGTATTTTGCATCAACTCCAAACACCGCACCCCTCAAACTTAAAACCAATGACTCCTCGACGCTGTCTGTTACATAAAGAACTCCCTGTTCTCTTGCGGTGGTCATGTGTGTCGCATCTGAGTGTTGGAGTTGCCCGTCGGACTCTGGCAGTTGGGCACATCTATCACAGTGATCTCTATGACCCGCAGTCCTCTGAGTATGGGGTCGGTTATGTGTATCCCTCGTGGGTTGTACACGCGCTCGTTCTGTGTCGCTATGAACTTTGATACTTTCCTTAAGTGCTGGAAGGGACAATAAAGTAGATTAAGGCTTGTATTTATAAATTGAACTCAAGTCTGAGAGTGATTTTGAGTACGCTTTTGACATGCCTTTTTGTACTGGTGTGATGTTTATTAGATCACTCTCAGACTTCAGATCGATTTATTAATATGAGCCTGAATTTTGGAAATTGCTATTTTGTGCCAATTGATAGTTGTAGTTTGAATTTTTGTAGTTTCAATTGATAGTTATGAATACTGTCATGTTTCTAACAGAGAGATATACCTTAACTCTAGGCTTTTATGTAGGTCACAAAACAAAACTAGAATGGTGAGAAGATAATCATAATGATAGAGCAATAGTTTAATTGATGATTGTTATAAGCCTCCTGGGAGCCTCTGCTATGAGGGTGTCACAATATCAATCGATTGATTGTCAATCAATGGTAGACTGCTATAAATCAATATCATCAGCTGTGTCTACATAGCAAATCATCTGTTTGATATTTAATTGACTATTGATGGGTTTGTAACATCCTGAGTGATTCAGAAAAGCTACTCGTACTTCATTTAATACAGAAATGTGCACCATTTTGTTTTTATTTTTTATACCAACAAACATTAAAAAGTTATTAGTGTTTAGGTAGTTTCAACAGGCTTAAAAGCACCTGAACCCAAGTTTGAATGACCAAATTTCATAATAATAATGATATGTTAACTAGTAATAGTAGCAGTGATAGCCTGTGATAGGTTACGCACGCGTCTTGTGGGCTACCAGGTCTCAGGTTCAAAACCCGGCTTGCACCTCTGGATTTTTCGAAATCTATGTGCGAATCATAATTTCTATATGTTTATCACTTGCTGACGGTTAAGGAAAACATCGTGACCGGGTGGTCATGATGTTTTCCCGGTGGCACTGGGCCAGCGTGGTGGATTATGGCCTGAATCCCCCTTGTATTGAGGGGAGGCCCGTGCCCAGGAGTGGGACGTCAAAAGGGCTAAAATTATTATTTTATATATGTTAACTACATAAACAATAATATCTGAAAACTACTACAGTCATGCCGCTGGCTTTTGCCGCTTTCTTGTATTTAGTTTGAACAAAATTTCCACTGGGTTTCATAACCAGCCTCTAATGCCAGAAGCATGCCAGTGGGTTGAGCCGCTGGCATAGTGTATAGGGGCCATAATGGTGGTGGTAGGTGGTTTACCTTCTCATAATGCGTCTCTGTGCAAATATATATGAAGTATGCTGTCAGACAGGCGAGGCAGCCTTCGCAGTAGGTGCTGCAGTCAGCTGTCTCCGCCATCTCAAAGTGCTCATTCAACCGTTCCATTGTGTACTCAAATGTCTGCCTCTCTATCTGGAATTGTAGGGGACAACTATGTTAGTATGACAGATGTACATATTCTTCAAAGGGTTGCCAAACATTAAGGACATATTTAGTGAATGGTATTAAGTCCTGATGTGATGTAAAAAGTCACTTACTGACCAAGTCTACTTAATGACTGGGTTGCTGTGTGTAATGTTTTAATATTATTTTTCATAACTCAGAGGTAAGTACATTATTATTATATACTTATGAATCAAATTTGACAACATATTTAAAACTTTGAAACTAGAGTGGTAAAGAAAGTTGTTTGTGGGTAATTAGATTGTGTATCTCAATTAATTAATAACTTAGTGAGAATATTCATCATCATGAAAGCAAATGACCTTAGGAAGAAATCAACCCATACCCTACCAACACTTCACGATCCATTGAACCGTGAAGGTAAGATAAACAAACAATCTAACACTTTAAAATACCCATTTTCTATAAACAGAACATTTTTAAACGATGTTAGGAATCAATAACTATACTTTGTAATACAAACTTTAGTCTTACTATGTTATAAGGAAAAAAATATGTAAATTGACAATTTGTAAGTGCCCCCGTAGGCCTAAACAAAATAAATGATTTGAATTTGAATTTGAATTAGGAATTCGTAACTCGTGTCGTCACCATTTAAAGGGTCATGACGATACAATGTAATGTAGAACGCGCCCATAAATCAAGGTTTGAAACTGCACGATACTGTAAACTTTTCTTACCCTATCTTCCAGTTCAGGTGGAAAACGGGTCTGGAACTTCACTGCGGTCCCTTCTGAGTAGTCCCTTTGTATAAATATCTTAATCCCTTGCTGTGTTGGTGTCTGTTGACTACCTGGCGTATTGGGCCCCGAAGGTATTCGATTGTTTGCCATCGTTTTAAACACACAAAACTAGATCCATTAACACTTATATAGTCATAAATAGATGTTTTATGTTATGAAGTTAACATAGTTTTAATATAATCGTAGGAAAGATAAGGGAACTTCGAGTAATCCGATGTTTTCTCGAGATTTTATTTCGATAAAAAGTCCAATGAACGAGTGACGTGCGTCATGTCAATTTGTGACAGTCAGTAGGTGTCAGCTGACATTTTGTTACCACAGGCTAAATTAATCGTTCGGAAACATGTAACTTCGTGAAGTTATAACGAAAAACTAAAAATATAATAATAATGAGTTTGGCTTCAGTAGGTATATTATACTTACTTACCTAATTTAGTTAAAATAGTTATTAAATTTAGTACATTATAAAATAAATGATAAATGGACCTATTGATTATTTTCGGATAAAGCGGTTTTTAGAACATTTTACGATGAGGTTAGTATCGTTTGATTGCCTTGTACAGATTTCTGGTTCTATCTACAACTTTGCTGCGTATTATATTTCCTGCAGCTAGATCACAGAGTACCTTGTATATACTAAGCTAGATTTCACAAGTGTTTCTCGTATCAGTTCCTTCAAACACATTTTTTTTGGTTTTATGCATTCGGCTTGACGGCCTGAACTTTTATTATTATCATAATAAATTACTATCCATATTTTGAATAAAATCATTAGATATGTTAGTAGATACTATTTAAATTTGTACTATGTACCTACTTTGTTTATTCTTATTCAGTGTCACCTCATATCGTGAGGACAAGATTAATGGATCCCGTCAAAAACAAAACATAAGTCTCACCTCAGTTCTTCTACTAAAAAAAGTTGTATATCCATGTAGGTAATACCAAGTTGGTTACTTTATTAAGTCCCTACGTAAGGGACCTTCTGATCTTCTTCATCTTATAGTGACCATAATTATCAATATTAAAATCATTTATGTTTTAAATAAAATAGATTGACTTAGCCATCGCATGAAAACACAATGTATCTCACAAGTTATACTTACTTACATATTAAATTGTTGAGTGCGATGGCCAAGTCAATCTATTTTATTATAAGACTGGTTCAATTTTGTACTGTTATGATGTTAGGATGGCATTTACAAGATCGCTCTCAAACTTCTCATCTCTGTTTATTTTATGATCTGCAGCCCTATTCGCTATCTCTGTTGACAGCTCATAGTGAAGATCACTTGGCAAAGTGTTCAACGATTAATTGTCAAACACTAACGTATTGCCTATGACCAGTGACTAACTAAGATGACGTCATGAGCACCGAGTATTGCTGATATGGCACGGTCGCTGATCACGAAGAAATTCGTACAATGACCTGTTATTACCTGTCTTTGTCACTCCCGCGTAAATCTAATACGTTTCGCTCACACAGTTGCCGGTCACACGCAGTTCACTGCAACTGTGTGAGCGAGACGTATCTGGGGGCACGGCAGTGCCCCCCCAAGTCGAGCACGGCACGTCGAGCGCGGCACGGCCGTACCATCTTTTCTCGAAGCACTTCGGGCCATTTTCGACCCTATAACTTCGTTGTGGATAAAACTAGAACCCTGAATTTTCAGTAACCAAGCAGGCATTGTATAAACACGGTATATTTCAAATTTCATTCAAATTGACCCAGTAGTTTAAGAATTATAACTAGTCAAAATTCTTAATTTTGTCACTGACTGACTGACTGACTGACCGATCATCAAAACTCTAAGGCACTTCTAGCAGACATAGAAGCTTCAAATTTAGAATACAGTTAGTGTTTAGTGTATAAATCAAGGGAAAACTAAAATATTTTATAATTTCTGTCCAGTTTTCTAGTTACACCAACTGCATAAATAACTTTGTAATCCTATATAAATATATAGGATAACAAATTTACATATGCAGTTATTGTATCGGTGTACCTGTACATATTATGTACCTATATTATAATAATGGAATGCAATAATAGGTACCTAGATATAATTATGTTGAAAAGTAACTAGTAAAATGGTCAACGGAATGAAAAAGCAAGAATGGGACATGTCTTACTTGTGATATGAATTGTACCAAAATCCCTCAATAAAGTATTAAGTAGACTAAATTGCCCGAAATTTCTATGAAAGAAAGAACAATATCTACAAAAAGAAATGAGATCCCATCAAAAACAAAACTTGTAAAAAAACTAAGTCTCGCAACTCTGTTCTTCTACCGTAAAAAGTTGTGAGATCTATGTAATACCAAGTCAGTTACTATATTAAGTCCCCAATTAAGGGATCTTCTGTCTTAAGTTATTTTAAGTAGGTAATTAGCTTACCTAACAACATCTTATAGCGACAATATCAATATTAAAAATATTTTATGTTTTAAATTAAATAGATTGACTTGGCAATCGCACTATTAAACTAAACTAAATACATTGTGTTTTCATGCGATGGCCAAGCCAATCTTTTTAATTTAAAACATAAAATATTTTTAATATTGATATTGTCACTATAAGATGTTGTTAGGTAAGCTAATTACCTACTTAAAATAATAATAATAAAATAAATAATGTAAGTACATTAGTTGTACCTACATTAGTTTCATGCCTCCGTCACAAGTCATTTGTAATGTAATGTTATGTAAATATCCATTAATGCGTGCTAGGTAGTTATATATCCCCAATCACGGCTACAAACCATGTCAGTCACGTAGCTTCTTAGAAACTATAAACTATTATAAGTAATAATCATTTAAATAAGTATTTTCACTCAGTTGACACGCCATTTAAAGTCATAACCATTTAATTAATTGTTTTAGATCAAAAAACACCTTTTTATTATATCATTAGAGAAACTAACGACGTCTGTATCAGATTAACCCATCCAGACGTCTATATTGTCTTCGATCACATGTCAACCAAAATAGTATATAAGTAATCGCCTAATGTACCCAAGGCATTCACATCTTCACGCTCTTGCAGAGCAGACGTCTTATTAAATAAAGTATTTTTTTACTTAATTACTGGTTGCCCATACTTGACTGGCGCAGCCTTAGTGGTAGAATCAGTGTCGCGAAAAGTGTTCCCGTCTACGAGTACAAGCATCGACTCCTTCAGGACTCTCTTCGTGGGTTCTACTAGGACCTACCCCTAAAATCAAATAAATTTGTCTTCGAGCACCAGTACTTCGTCAGGAAGATCGTGAATCGGCATGGGATCGAGCGTGTTGTGAGTAGAACTTTTCGCTTCCCGTATTGTATCCCTGTCTATCCCATCTAATTGGACTGAAAATCGCCGATTAGACTAGGGCCCCCTTATCCACAGAATTGGACAAAAATCGCCGAACTGTGTGATACAACTGTATTTGGACAAACATCGCCGAATACATAAGTTAAGATTAGTATATAGAGTATTTGGACAAGCATCGCCGGATACATAGGATCGGACAAAAATCGCCGAAAATAAGTTATTTTTTTGCTTTCAATATAAAAATCGTGTAAATTAGTAGTAAGAAATAGCAATGGCTATGAACATACAGTTAATTCCTAAGGAAATCCTCGCAATAATCCCTAAATTCGATGGAGATGAGAAATTACTAAATTTATTTATTTCTAAATGTGAGTATGTTGTTAGGACTTTTGCCAGTAGGGAGAATAACCTAGCTCAACAAACATACATATACCACAGTATAACCAGTAGGCTAATAGGCAAAGCAGCTATTCTTGTTAGCGAACGTGAAAACGTAGCAACATGGGATACTTTAAAAGAATTATTCGTACAACACTTCGGTGACCCTAGAACCGAGGCTTGTATAGCCATAGAGCTAGAAAATTTAAAAATCAAGCAAGGTTAATCATACATAGACTTCTGTCATAGGATACAAAATACCAGAAGTTCACTGTTTTCTAAAATTAACCTATTAATTGATGAAGGAATCAAAGCCGCTAAAATGATCATTTACAATAACATGTCATTAAATGTTTTCCTTTATAATTTACCTGAGGATCTAATAAAATTCGTAAGACTGAATAAATGTGATTCTTTAGAAATTGCATTAAGCGTCGTAATGGAGGAAGTTAACTTTCAGACTCGTTATCTCGCTAAAAACAAGACAAAAATAAACACAAATCCAAATGCGATAAATAGTAAACCTGTATTCAATCCTCAACCACAGTTTAAATTTAACGCTCCACAAAATCAAATACAAGCGTTTAGACCAAATTTCGGTCAACCGCAATTTAAATTTGGCATTCCAAATCAAGCACCAAAACCTGCATTTAATCAACCCAAACCATTATTTAGACCAACGCAAAATCAATTTCCAAATAAAATGAATAATTACAAACAGTCCGGATTCTTCAGACCAAATCCGAACCATCAATTTAAATTCGGTATACCCAATCGTACACCGCAGAACACGGACGTCACAATGCGGACCGCCCGCAATAACATGATTTATAACACAGACGAAATATACGACACGGAATATTACTACGATTATGATAATGTCTTACACGATAGTGAGGCATATGAACCAGTTTGCATTAATGAGATCACTGATGAAAATACACAGGAAAATTTAATAGAACCACCTGAAAATTTTCCGACACCTGCCTCGCAGGAAGAACAATTGATGTGATCCATATAAACTATAATGAAGCATTAAGATTACCACACATAAAAATCCCCGAACTTAATGCAATTTTCATGATAGATACTGGCAGTACAAGATCGTTTATAAGCCCACAAAAAGCGAATGAATTCTTTAACGAATTCATTACATACGAGCCATTTGAAATTATTAGTACACACGGACGTAGTAGGCACGATACTGTAGCTTATATTCCCTTGACTGACACATTCCAAACAGACCTCTTTCACAAATTCCATATTTATAATGTTGACGATAAATATGACGGATTAATTGGATCAGACTTGCTAACTGAATTAGAAGCTAATGTAGACATGAAGAATCAAGTACTGAAAACTAGAGAAACAAAGATACCCATTTTGTATCAGAATAAACCATGTACAAATAACGTAAATTTTAATAGAACAAGTAACTTAGAATATATACTTGAACAAAACTTAAACAAACTTAGATTAGATCATTTAAATGAAGAAGAAAAATCTTATATTACGAATTTGTGTTCAGAATATAAGGATATATTCTATTGTGAACAGTTACCCTTATCATTTACCAATCAGGTTAAACACAAAATTAGGACTAATAATGAAGACCCAATATACATAAGACCGTATAGACACTCACCAAGTGAAAATGAGGAGATCCAGAAACAAGTGGACAAGTTATTAAAAGATGACGTTATTAGGGAATCACATTCACCATGGAGCGCCCCAGTACACCTGGTACCCAAAAAGATGGATGCCTCTGGGGAACGCAAATTTCGCATGGTAATTGACTATAGGAGACTCAACGAACTGACAATTGACGATAAATATCCTCTTCCGAATATTTCCGACCTATTCGACAGACTAGGCAAAGCAACCTATTTTACAACACTAGACTTAGCCAGCGGTTATCATCAAATAGAGGTAGAAAAAGAAGACCAACCTAAAACAGCATTTACAACACAGTCTGGACACTATGAATTTACGAGAATGCCTTTTGGACTAAAAACGGCTCCAGCTACCTTCCAAAGAGCTATGGATGATGTGCTCCGAGGATTGCAAGGCATCCATTGTCTAGTTTATTTAGATGACATAATTGTATACTCTAGTAGCTTATCAGAACATGTTGAGAAATTATCAAGAATATTTGACAGACTTAGACAAACTAATCTAAAAGTAACCCTGGACAAATGTGAATTTCTTAAGAAAGAAGTTTTGTACTTAGGGCATACTATAACCAAGAATGGCCTTCAGCCAAACGATGATAAAATTCGTGCAGTATTAAAATTCCCAATACCTAAAACAACAACGGAAATTAAGAGCTTTCTAGGTTTAGTAGGATACTACCGTAAATTTATAAAAGATTTTTCTAAGATAACACAACCTTTAACAAATTGCCTTAAGAAAAAGAATAAAGTAAATATAACTAAAGAATTTATTGACGCGTTCGAAAAATGTAAAGAAATGTTAACCAACGCACCATTACTCCAATTCCCAGACTTTACAAAACCTTTTCTATTAACCACTGATGCATCAAACTTTGCAATCGGTGCAGTTTTATCGCAAGGTCCAATAGGTAGCGATAAACCCATAGCCTACGCTAGTAGAACATTAAACGGTGCAGAGACACGTTATAGTACCATTGAAAAAGAACTATTAGCTGTAGTATGGGCTTGTAAACACTTCAGACCATACTTATATGGAAAGAAATTCCTTATAATCAGTGATCACAGACCTTTGGTATGGCTTAATTCAATGAAAGAACCAGGAAATAGATTAACAAATTGGAAATTAAGATTAGCAGAATATGATTTTAAAGTTGAATACAAACCAGGTAAACAGAACGCTAATGCAGATGCACTATCGCGTATTAAAATTAATGCTTTAGACTTCGATGATATATCTATGCTAGTTAACACAGACGGTAAATCAAGTCCCGTGCTTATCTCATCGGATGATGAAGTAGTTACTATCTCATCTGATAAATCAAATAGATCAAGATCACCTTATCCAGTACCTTCTATAGACAGCGTTACTATTACTGCTTCAGAAAAATCAGAAACAGACATAGTGACAATTCATTCCGAGGAAAACATGGATTCTTCAGACATACCAATATTGAAGGAAGCCATTGATACTAAATCTAATCAAATATTAGTCTTTACTTGGAATAAAAACGAATGCAGTGTTAAAAACCTCTCTAGAGCTAAACAAAAAGTTTTGGAAGTACACTTACCAACAAATAACCCCGAACTTATAAAAACATTTCTTAAAGAATATATACGACCTAAAGTAAAATATTTCCTATACTTCGAAGATGAAATTCATCGTAAACAATTCTCCGAAGTAGTTACAAATCTATTCAAAAAGAATTCTGTAAAATTATATGAATGTACAGAAAGAGTAGTTTATATAGAAGATGAAGACGAACAGCGACAAATTGTTTTAAAATATCACGAAGGTAAAACATGCCATCGCGGTATTAAAGAAACAACAGCACACTTAAAGCGGACATACTATTGGAATAATTTAGATCAAACCGTAGCAAGCATAATTAATTCATGTGAAACATGTAAAGCCATGAAATATGATAGGAAACCCATTAAACCAGAACTTCAATTAACTCAAACTCAATCCAAACCGTTTCAAGAAATCTTTATTGACTTATTCTCAATTGAAGGGAAATACTTTTTAACTATAATAGATGCATTCAGCAAATTAGGTCAAGCGTTTGAAGTCCCGAACAGATCAACACCTGAAATTGTAAGAGCCTTAATAAAATATTTTTCATATTACGGAATACCCAATAAAATTAGTTCAGATCCAGGTTCAGAGTTTAATAATAATTTATTGAAAGAAATGCTGACGTTTTATAAAGTAGATTTACACATAGGAACACCTCATAATCCTAATTCAATGGGAATGGTGGAAAGATTCCATTCAACTATATTAGAGATTTATAGAATTGCTAAATACGAAAGAAAAATAACTGACGCAGCATCAGTTATGACATATGCAATTATGTCATACAATCAATCAATTCATTCAGTAACCGGTCTTACGCCATTTGAAGTAGTATTTGGACATACAGATCTGTCCAGTGCTTTTGCAGTAGACTTCAATAAAAATTATACCCAACAGTTAGTTTCAGAACACCTTAAACGAACAAAATATTTGTATAATTATTTAACAAACAAAATGGTTGAAAATAAAATTAAAATTAAAGAGAAACGTGGTGGAGAGACAGAATTTAAGATAAAACCTGAAGACACAGTATTTATTAAAGGCGTTAATATCAGACGTAGTAAAGATAAGCCGCGTTATAAAAAAGCTAAAGTAACGGGTGACATCAATAGAAATGTTGTAATGGTAGAAACCCAACAACGACAAAGTAAAGTACCTCTGAAAGATATTAAACGTCCTTCACAGGTACGTGCTCCTGTTGGCAACACAGGCAGCCCTAAACCTGGCCCTTCAGCTGCAACCAGTTGAAGATAATCCAGGAGTCCTCCCAATTAAGGAAGGTCAAGCATTTATTAGCCTCTATAACTGGCATATTATTAAAACCTTAGACTTAGAATTGATTAGCAATAGTATTGATTATAATATCGATAAACTTAGTGAAATAAAAGAATATATAAAGGAAAAATTAGACATAGCTATTTTAGATGGTAACTTAGTGGATGCGCAGCAACAAACCGAATATATTAGAAATCTTACGCAAGAAAGATATAACCAACTTGTACCAACCTTTAGAATTAAAAGAGGATTAATAAACCCCTTTGGTTCCATAATTAAAGTCATAACAGGAAACTTAGATAATGAGGATGCTGTCAATTATGACAGAATGATTAATAGCATACAGACAAAACAAAATGCGATCAATAATAAAATAACCCTAATCACAGAGACAGTTGGAGCACTTGTAAATCTTACGAATTCAACAAGGAATAATTTTATAATACTAGGTAAAACAATGGATGAAATAGAATCAATTCTAAATGAAACTCAATTTCAAAGAACTAAGAATGTTATTCTAAACACTTATAATTTACTAACTCATAACTTTCAAATATTATTAGCTCAACTTGACGAAGTTGAAACAGCAGTAGCATTTAGTAGAGTTAATGTTTTACACCAATCTATTTTAAATGTAAATGAGTTACTAGCAATATTAAAAGAAATTGAAAAAGAGAGTAAACTGATGTATACTGTAAAACCTGAAAATTTAATTAAAATAGAACACTGTATAGACATTAAAGCATTTGTAAAAGGCAAACAAATAACATTTATAATATCAGTTCCAACAGTCCAATTAGATGTTTACAACTATTATACCTTACATCCTTTCCCAATGTATAATCCTCACCTAAACCTTACCTTCCTCATCACTCCTAAATACCCTCATATCCTTGCGAAAGGTTCGAAAACATTATCACTCTCCCAGCCGTGTAAAGAAGTAGATGAAGAAGAATTCCTCTGCTACGAGTCCAGCATATCTTCTACCAGTGAAGACACATGCATCGCAGATCTGATGCGATTCGCCACTGAAATTACCTCATGTTCTCCTCTACCAGTAAAAACAGCAGAAATAAAAGTCAAGTCATTGCGACCAGACACATGGTTATTATTCTCAGGAACTCAGGCATTCTTAACAGAATACTGTGAAAATGAAATAAATCGGCATGATATAATGGGAACATACATTATTACCTTAAATAATGAATGTGAAGCAAAAATTGGAAAAATTGTCTTAAAGAAACGAAGAATACAAGCCGGTCAAATTAAGTTCCACAGCACACCAATAATCAACTTACCCAACGTCGTAACTCCGAGCGACACTCAGAGGAAACCCATCAACTTGGATGACATCGATCTAGAAAATCTACAGTTCTTATCACATGTGTTGAAAAGTCAAAGTGAAACCAGTGAAAGTAAAACATATCCAGTAAACGTGCATACCATAAGTCTAGGAACTGTAATAATCTATATAATTCTTGTAATAGCTGTAATCATATTTGTCTTAAGAAATAAGTCCACATTATTGTCATTTTTTCGTAAAACGGACCAAACTCATCACCCTCGAAACACGGATGATGACTTTGATCTTACGGAGGGAGGAGTTATATATCCCCAATCACGGCTACAAACCATGTCAGTCACGTAGCTTCTTAGAAACTATAAACTATTATAAGTAATAATCATTTAAATAAGTATTTTCACTCAGTTGACACGCCATTTAAAGTCATAACCATTTAATTAATTGTTTTAGATCAAAAAACACCTTTTTATTATATCATTAGAGAAACTAACGACGTCTGTATCAGATTAACCCATCCAGACGTCTATATTGTCTTCGATCACATGTCAACCAAAATAGTATATAAGTAATCGCCTAATGTACCCAAGGCATTCACATCTTCACGCTCTTGCAGAGCAGACGTCTTATTAAATAAAGTATTTTTTTACTTAATTACTGGTTGCCCATACTTGACTAGGTACATCTTATTTATTGTGTTTCATCGCAAGTTCCTACCTACTTATGTAAATAATACCTACATATTTACGGCAACACCACACTGACGTCATGTGTGGTGGGCAATAATTTGAAGTTAGTTCAATCATAGCAAACTAACACGACCACCATTTAGGTACCTTTTTTTTTACCGTTGGAAAACCCTTTATGGGTCCCCTCACGCCTCGGGGGAGACGAGAGGGGTATGTGGGAGTCCCTGCGCCTGAAGGGCGCAGTATACCCACTAAAAACCAACGGTGTACCACCCTCCGCCGTGCAGAGGGGCGCCCCGGGACCATGGGAAATGCTCCGAGACGCCCCGGCGGACGGCCCGGCAGTAGCATGCCGGGCCACAGGCGCTAAAAGGGGGACGACCTGGTACCACCCCAGTCATCCCCCAGACGGCCGAAATCGTGCAATAGGTAGTGGGTCCCCCGACCCACCACCTGATTTCGGTTACCATTTAGGAACCTACCTGACTTCAACGAACGAGTTAACAAAAGTGCCAACCCATCGCGTTAAAAACACCTGCCAAGCACTGTTTAACCGCACCAATCTCGCCACATAACGATCTCGACAACACGGTAATCATATTGAAACCCGCTATTGATTAGTTCGACGGGTGTAGCTCGCTATTCAGGACGATTTCGCTAAATCCGTTGGTGGAATATTAACGAAGTAACGCCCTGGCAGCTTTGATCAATTAGACATCATGCAGCGTTGATATATTTTCTATTTTGTATTCCGGTATGTGGTACAGTGTAGCTGTGTATTTATAGTTGGATTCTTGGTTACCATAAATAGTATAAGTAGGTATTAGATATAATTAGTACTGAATAGAATACTCTAGCGTATAGGGTCGATGGACACGATAAACCATTGGATGCTATTATTTACTACTAGCTGAGCCCGCGACTTCGTGCGCGTGGAATTTAACTTAACAAAAAAGCCCGCTCCCGCGTTCTGAGCCCGCGCCACAGGACCCATTTTCTTAATTTTGTTTTTCTAAAATAAAAGTAGCCTAAGTTACTCTTTGTAACATCAGCTATCTGCCAGTGAAAGTCCTGTCAAAATCGCTCCAGCCGTTTCGGAGATTACCCGGAACAAACACACACACATCCAGACATACAGACAGACAGAAAGACAGACAGACAAAAAAAAATTAAATCGCGTTTTTGCTATAGGTGTCATATCTACTTTCATATGCATTTAGTGAAAAGGTGTTATTTTGATATTACAAACAGACACTCCAATTTTATTTATTTGTAGTATAGATTGCACTTAGTTTGTTTTAGTTTTTACGTTGTAACGTATCTAATATCTATGTTGTTAACACTTCCGGAGGATAAACATAATCGAAGAAAAGTTTCCGTGTCGGAAACAAACATCTTTCGTCCATCATCTACTTAATTAATTTGTAAAAGAAGGATGGAAGCTGTAATTTCCGCCATTGGACTTTTCCTCAATTGAGAATACCCCTAGGTCTTTTCCCATGTTGTTTGTATTGGGATCGTATCCCACTCTTCCTTGACTTTGATGAAGATCTTATTTATATCACCTATATCACCATTAGCTCCATGACATCAAAAGTGGATAATAGGTATAAATATTATTTTTTCAGAATTTGTTTCTTTTTTTTCATTTGACTACCCGTAATTGACTGTCAATCAATGTTGTCAATGTGGAATAGCATCAAGAGTTCCCTAAAGACATATTTTATAATTGGGTCGCCATTACAGACCAATATAGAGTCCAAAATCAGCAGTTCCGATCGGTTCAAAATAGCTTGATTTATATAAAAACAAACGTACGAATCGCCTGATCCTAAGCAGATTCCTTAGCCTATAGATGCTTGCAAAAGTATAAGTACAAAAGGTTTCGCTCGCTCGTTGCGATCTGCAGAGGAGTGGGTTAAAGGGAGAAGGAGGGGTTGGGCTTCCAGTTCTCTCACTCATTGTACGAAACGCAGCTGTAGTAGCTACTTAAGACTAAAGCGCCGATTTAGCCCGCGAAGTTCAATATTTTGAGGTTTTTTAGAAATGTTTTCAAAATCTGACAATAATTAAATACACATTTTATAATTCGCGACAAAGACCGTGTGTAGTGCATTTATTAATATATCCAACTTACTCTAAAACATTTCAAGAACGACAGCTATCCAGATAATCTGGCAATTTTTGTATATTTAGTGATTAACTAGTATCATATCCACCGTGATAATATTTAGAGTAAATTAAATGTATTAATAAATTCACTGCATACTGTTGTGTTTGTCGCAAATCACAAAATGTTATCTTAAATGTTTTCAGATTTTGGATAAACTATAAAAATACTCGAAAATTTTGAATTTCGCGGGCTAGACAGGCGCCTTCACCTTAACGACTACCTTCTATGATTGGGCGGTGGCTATTCGAGCCAGCGCATATAATGAGTGTCAATCGGTTACTTACAGCTCTACCTTCTTTAGCTTATTGGAGATTCCGCATGTTATTGTAAAGTCTAGACTCAAGCCTTAGCCGCCCTCGGAAGTACCTACTGATAATGTATCAAGATTATAATCGCCTATATGTATGCAGAGCCACTAATGCGCGCTGCACTCTACGCTTCCAAATGGCTAGACAATGAAAGTGTCTCCAGTCTGTCCTTGATTCCGAATCTAGGTAACTTCACGGTCATTTGCGATCGATGGCACAGGGATTCCTGATGACTGCCACCAACCAACATTATCAGGCAAGATTGATTTGACCAAGAAGAGAAGAGATTCATGGTTAATAACTTTTGGCAGAATGGAACGAACCCATACTTCTGCGAACTAAAACCAACCCACAACCACTGACGCTAGGGTTGGTTTTTGTCTGCACCAGTATGTGTGAGTTGGGTCCATTCTACAAATCTATATCCAATTGTAAAGTAGCTAAAGGCAGCCGTGTCTGGATGTAAACCCTTATTTCTAGCCCTGTCCTTAATTGTATTGGGATCGACTTTCATCAGCCTGATTCAGATTATAACTAGAACGACTGCGACCTCCAAGTACCAGTACATCAATGTAGTGAGCCTATGAGAAACAAGATTAATACAGCTACACTTGTTAAATTAGTCCTTTTCTTCTTTCTTGCAAAATAATGTCCTCACCTACTTCCAGGTTCAGATTTCTTCAGGCTTATGTCTGCCTAATAACAACTAGAGTATGTCATATTATCTCGCCCAGACATGAACTCTTGTACAAAATAGGTACCGTACAGGACTCAGGGCGACTATTATCACCCGGCGCTGAGAGAATTCCAAAAAACGTTTTCTAGTTTTGCCTTCCCAGCTTTTATCGGCAACCCATCCAAATCATAGACGACATGCATTAAATTAACAAAGCAAGGTATTTTATAAGTAGGTACTCCTTCATTCTCCAAGCTAATCACCACCTAGATCTAATGATGTAATGCCCATCTGCTCATTTCGTTTCCAAATTATTCCGGATGACAACACCGAACTTGGCTCCACATTGGCAACCCTGTCACGCGCCCGCGCATCCGTTTTGCACCGACATCTTTCACTTGGCGCTGCGCATGGAATTATGAATTAAAGAAATGTGGCCTTTATTACGTAAGGAATGCGATCGCAATGTCGCTGGACTTATTCTGTTGGTGTCACTTTCTATAATGTTGATTGGGGTTTGGAAAATGATGGGTTTGCGAATTGAATAGGACTACTTCTGACGCGAGCTGCTGGACTATTACAAATATAAATTCCAGGGTCGTAGAATGAAAACTCTTTCTATCATAAATTGTATATTTACTCGTCGGCGATTGATTGTAATTAGTTACTAGCGGCCGTCGACTAGCGAAGTTCGCCTCTAGATCTATTGGAACGTGGATCTATTATGCGGTGGCGCCAAGAATTTACCTACCATACAAATATTTTACGAAGACGCTCGACTAGCGTATCTAGGGAACGAATAAACTGATAGAGTAGCTACTGTCACATAATATGGTATATGCGCGCTTATCAGACAATACTGCACTTATCTGTAGCATGGTGATAAAAATACAGCTATGGGATTCAAATATTATGCGATTTGAACTACATCAAAGTCCAAATGATCTCTGAATTCTCTTCATCTGAGTTTAGGCGCATGAAGTAACTCCGCTATAATTATTTGCTTCGGGTTAAACATCTCGAAAGTAAACAAACACATTACTCTTCCTAAAAAAAGTGTGCTAAGAATACTAACTCGATTACCACCAGCGCGGATTCGCAGCAATCTTTAATGACCATTCGAGCGCTAAGGACTAAGGATGGCGACAGTTTTCACTACGGAAACTCAACCCATCCACGGAACGTCCACGACGCTTCAAGTGATAGTTTTCCAATACAATGCCACCTCTCTCTCACACAATTAAAATGTACCACAGGCTTACAGCGCCGAAGATAGTACCATTGCGCATTCAATACCACGTCACGTATTAATGCTCGTATATATACCAAGCCCTGGACTACCCTGGCATACATTGTGATCGTTTATCGGACGGCAGCAAGTCGCCTCTGCCGTCAAAGAAAATTAATAATAAAAAATATTTAGTGGAAAAGTGCAACATGGCTAAACTATTCGTGCTCCTGTCCCTAGTGGCTGTAGCCAGTGCCAACACGTATACGGCATCGAAACTAGTGAAGAACATTTACAACGAATGTTTGAGCCAATATTCGGTGGAATGTGTGAAGCCCAGGACCCTGCAGTGGATTTCCCAAGTGTCCAACGATGAAGAGATAAGAATCACTGACGACCTGTCCATCATCAGGACTGGAACCTTAGAAGCAGATGAAGAAGTGGACCCTAGACTAGCCAAAGACCCCGCTTACGATATCGTAGACAAAGTAGACCGTTTCCTGACTACTCATACACTTAAAGTGAAAGTTCCTGAAGAGATCACGAAGAGTTCTGCTTCTGAATATGTGCCGAGGTCTCTGCTTACCGACCTCCCTTCTGAGTTGGAGATGCCTTTGGATGGTGAAGAAGACGGTCAGGTCTTCGAAGGCAGGAAGAAGAAGATCAAGCTCCCCAAGCCCTTGAGGATTAAGAGCAGTTAGTAGAACCAAAAACTAAAAGACTGTAAACCTTAATGAGTGTTGTTAAAGATTCTAATTTTCTCATTCTCTTTTTCAGAACACGGATTCGTCAAGAAGGTGATCCTGCCTTTCCTACTTGGTCTGAAGTTCAAGGCTTCAGTGCTGGTTCCCTTGGCTCTTGCCCTTATCGCCCTCAAAACTTGGAAGGCTCTGACTCTGGGTCTAATCTCCCTTGTTCTGTCTGGTACGTTGAACTACATATCTAGTTAAGCCATTATTATTTTCGTATCAATAGTTCTACACGTTATGTTTATACTTTAATTGAAGTCCTATATCACATTGTGCTTTTGAATAAGAAAATCGGCTGTTGCATTGTTGGGATCATTCTACATTAGAATTAAACAGGTAAGTTACAGTTCATCTACCAAAGCTACAAATTTTGCAACTTTTATTTTTTCTTGCAGGTGCTATGGTCATCTTCAAATTCACGAAACCGAAGGTCGTGAACTACGAAGTCATCCACTATCCCCAGCACCACGTGGAGCACCACGTAGACCACCACGCCCCAGCGTGGGACTCCCACGGCCCCTACCAGGCCAGGTCCTTCGAAGAGGCCCACGAACTCGCATACTCCGCCCAATTGTAAAACCAAACCAAATAGCTTTAAAACGACGGACCTCTGATTAATTAATTAATTAATTTATTTATTTATTACTACGTTGTAAATAAAGTTATTGTATAAAATAAGTTTCAAGATCGTCAGTTGTTTAATTACACCCTTCAAATCACTATGACACCGGCTGCGTTGTCGTAATAACTCATACCATTCATGTCTGTGTTGTCATTACTAGGTATAAAATTATTTTCTAACTGTTGTCTAGAAGAAATATGGGCTACTTCGTTGATTTTATTATCAGGCGTCGTATTATTATTCTGAGCATCTATGATAGGTAACAGTTCGGTGTGCGATTCACCACTTTCAATGTGTTCCAATATAGCACTGAAATTGTCATCTTCAATTTTTATTTGCCTTTCTGTATGAGGATGATTTTTTTCATGGGTCAGTTTCATTGCATCGTTGAATATGATATCTACGTTGAATTTTTCAGACCCAACATTTTCGATGTCATAATTAGGTTTGTCCATTTTGCGAGGGAAACTTGTGTTGTTGGCTTGAATTAATTGTTCGATTTCTCTTAAGCTGAGTTTGGGATTCAAATGCTTTTCTTTTGTGCTTTCGTTTGAATTTGGATTTCCTGCGGTGTCTTCCATGCGATAAGGCAAGAGTACTTTGTCAGAGAATATTTTGTACACTTTCGAACTTTTTAATGGCTGCATTTTGTAGAGGTTGAGTAGGACATTGAACACATCTTCATTTCCCCTTTTTGATCTGACCCCATTATTGGCAATTGTTTTAATTAGTATCTGAAACGAATAGGATAGACAGGATTATTATTCTGAAAAGCAAATACCTAACTGAATATAAATAATTACTTAGTATTATAAAATCCAACTTCCCATCTGTCATAAGCAATCTATATTCAAAATATAAGGCATTTTTGTCAGTCAAAAATAACGACAACTCGGGATAGATATATCAAAGTTCCTAACAAATGTTTTTGTTAAATTTATTAGTAATTGGTGATATCCAAATTTCATATGGAATATTTAACCTATAAATGTTTAAAGGAACACTTAGCCGGTTCGAAATATTATTTTTCTGATATCGGTGTTATGAGTATGTAGCTAGTTTGATTCGAGTTATAGCGTCTACGACGCACCTGTCTTTGATTTCCATTTCCCGTCGAGTCCTGCTAACCTTTTTATCAGTGAAACCTAATCGAGAGTCAAACATTGAGGCGTTCACACTACGTATTCAGATAGCGTCATTTGTTCACGCATAATTGGACAGCTGAAGCCACTTGTTATTCTATACTCGAGGTGATTTTTACTAGCTGACCACTCGTCCCGTACGCTTTCTTTATAATAAAACTGATTGTTTATGTTGAGTTTTATGGAACAGTTAACCCTATAATGGAATATACTATATTACATATTTTGAAACAAGAGCAGAGAAGCGCATGGGGACTATAGGAATTATGGAGGCTGATCTTCATTAGTGGACAAACGGTGGTTGATGTTGACAATGGGTGGGTTGCGTTATATGTAAAAAATAAGCTTATATTTTCATCTCTCTCTTAGGAAACAAATTTATATTTAGGTAGATTAACAATTCAAAAAAATATTTCTTATAAGATAAGAACAGTATCTTCAAGACAGACTTTATCATTTATTTAATTACCTAAAGAATGGTTTTGTTATATTTATGTTTGACCTTAGGTAACATAAAACTATCATATTTACCCAGTAATTAACGATTTTTGCTCTATATAACAGTTTTATGATAGTAAATTATATTAAATGTTACGTACCGCAAAAATAGTCGTCACCCAGACTAGTCGGCAGTGCATTATTCCAACTTCACACCTGGTACAGGGTATACGTAAGCTGTTTACCTTTCAAATGGGCAACAAAAGCCTTTGCCGAATGCTATTTGAAAATATCTTGGTTTTATTTCTTCTTACGTATTAGGTACTGTTTTTTTTCCACCATTTACAGCGTCATCTTAATACTCTTTCTCTTTCATTAACTGCGGTCTCAGACAAACCTAGTCTAGGACTATTTCCATTGGTTTCCTCTTCCAAATCTATCTATATATATATAACTCAAAGGACTGACTGACTGATGACATAGTGATCTATCAACGCACAGCCCAAACCACTGGACGGATCGGGCTGAAATTTGGCATGCAGGTAGATTTTATGACGTAGGCATCCGCTAAGAAAGGATTTTGATTAATTCTACCCCCAAGGGGATAAAATAGGGGATGAAAGTTTGTATGAAACTTTGTCAATTAAATTCCACGCGGACGAAGTCGCGGGCACAGCTAGTTTGGCCATAAGCCTGGTTATTGTGTGTAGGTAGAAGCATGTTTTTGTATAAATCAGCACGTGTACGAGTTTTTTTTCTTTTCTGGTCGTAAGTGAATTGTCTAGTCAATTCTTTTTTGTAATGTAATAATGTAAAAATACCGTGATTTAATTGGAACATCTAACAGACAACCAAACGTTTACATGGTCCTTCGAGTCCTTAGGGACCGTTCAGACGAACTGCGTAATTGGATTTTGGACGAAGTTATACGCTTATAGGTATGCAAAACTCCTAAAGGATTTTTGCGATTACCTTTACCGGATGTACCTATGAATCATAATATCAAACTCTCTGCTCTTTCAAACACGGCTTTAGCCTTCGAAGACTTTAAAAAATCATAATGTATTAATCTAATGTTAAGTAATCTCTAGGATATTAGGTAGGTACCGTAGGTATAATTATATGCCTATTTTAAATATTTACAATCTTGTCCAAAACATGGAAACCTCTAGATACTATATTATTATCTCGTTTACTATGAATCTATTGTAAAATAATAATAAAAATATCGTAAATGTGTTAGTGGCTCCGATTCTGTTCTCTTTAAATTACCAACTAAACATGCCAAGACTAAGAATATTGCTTTCTTTGTTGTACCATCCGATTATGAAGAGGACAATACGTTAATACTTTGCATATTTACTCGGAAGTACTAATTCCTTAGTATTCATATATATTAAAAGAAGTTTAGCATATAAATATATTTAATGTTTAAAAAGAAATTCGCAATCAAAGTTTGCTAAAACTAATAAGTTATAAAGTCATACATAAGTAAGTAAGTACCTATAGTGTTTGTGAAACTTTACACTGTATTCTTGCAAATTTTGAAGCTCATATGAACATGATTTACCTCTTGATAATCCTGGGATATCATTCGTAATAATCATGCAAAATAAAATATCATTCACATACCGTATATAGCTTAATTCGCGGACCTCCAGAATTGATACCATTCTCAGATATAACCCAGACCGAAGCTGAGGCTATTATTTCTCGGCCATCTTTCGGTATGATCAGTCTACTGTTGTGCTTTTTTTGCTGTGTTTGTTTTGTCTTATGGAAGGGACGTAAGGATTCCGGTGCCCCAAATCTGCCCCCTAAATACCCAGGACAGTTACCTTTAATTGGGCACGCGTATTTATTTTTGGGAGACAGCAAAAGTAAGTGAACTTTATATATACTTTTATAAGACGTCAAACTTTTATGCGATTTTTGCAAAGAAAAAAAATACTAGGACGTTATACAATAAAAGGAGAAATCTTGAACTATACAAGTACTATTTTTAAAGTGGGCAAATGTTATGGATACGCCAAAGTTCTGGGGGAGGGTGACGGGTTATGCCTACCAACTAAAACCCCACGGCGGTCACTCTCCCGCAAGGTGGTGGGGTTAGGGGAACGCTTCCGCACTCACGCAAACACTATAGAAGTACTAGGACATCATGAAAAGTAAGAAGTTTTTGGTTTATTCTGTAAAATAATACCAGTCGAGTATGTCGAGCCGAGTACTCTTATATCATTCAAATGGTGTCACTATGGAGATAACGCATTATTACGTCTTTATAGGAAACTAGCTGAGCCCGCGACTTCGTCCACGTGGAATTTAACTTGACTAAAACGCCCGCTCCCGCGTTCTGAGCCCGCGCGGACTCTGAGGACCCATTTTTTCATATTCAGTTTTCTAAAATAAAAGTAGTCTAAGTTACTGCTTATAACATCAGCTATCTACCATTGAAAGTCCCGTCAAAATCGATCCAACCGTTTCGGAGATACTCTTTGATTCCATGTGTTTTTATTTTTTTACGCGGAACCCTAATTATTTTTCTAAAATAAAAGTAGCCTAAGTTACTCCTTATAACATGAGCTATCTGCCAGTGAAAATCAGTCCCGTCAAAATCGGTCCAGCCGTTTCGGAGATTACAGACAGAAAGACAGACAGACAGACAATTTTTTTTTAAATCGCGTTTTTGCCATAGGTGTCGTATGCACTTTCATATGCATTTAGTGAAAAGCTGTTATTTTTATATTACAAACAGACACTCCAATTTTATTTATTTGTATAGACAAATTGACACTTATAATTGAAGACCGTAGATGTAATGTTGTATGACATCAATCGCCTAGTATATTTGAGAATATATGAGGTTGGCTTCAATTACTTACACGACAGCGCAGAAAATAAAGTATTTATTCCTCCATATTTCTTTTTCTAGAGTTATGGAGAAGAATAAAGGAAATGACAGCGGAATGCATTAGGAATGGAGGGCTGATTCATTTTTATATGGGATCAGAACTCTATTATGGTAAGTTAACTCTACTCAACAATCTCCAAATTAAACACATTAACTTATTATTCCAAGCATGAATGGACTTTACAAATGAATTTTAAAATAATTGCCTTTATATTCAGCAATAACGGACCCTGATGATATCCTGAAGGTTTCAAACTCATGTCTGCAGAGGCATTTTGCGTATCAATTCGCAAAGCCCTGGCTAGGAGATGGTCTGGGCACTGCATCGGGTATGTATATGTAAAGTCTCTACGTATGCGCATAATACTTCTTTTCCTTAGCGCTACGCTGAGAAGAACATGTTTGCTTATTCGGTCAAATTTGAGACACACTTAATGAAATAAAATTACAGACAACAACGCTGCAAAAGGTTAAGGCTGCTTTTAATAAATCAATATAAATTCTACAAAAAAAAAAAAAAAAAAATTTTAGCCCTTTTTGACGTCCCACTCCTGGGCACGGGCCTCCCCTCAACACGAGGGGGATTCAGGCCGTAATCCACCACGCTGGCCCAGTGCGGGTTGGCGGATTTCACATGTCTTTCGAAAATTGGTTAAATCTTCTAAGACATGCAGGTTTCCTCACGATGTTTTTCCTTCACCGTAAGCAAGTGATAATCATATAGAAATTATGATTCGCACATAGATTTCGTAAAATCTAGAGGTTCGAGCCGGGGTTTGAACCCGAGACCTGGTAGCCCGCAAGACACGTGCTTAACCAATCGGCTATCACTGCTATAAAATTCTACAAACGATCTTGGAAATATCATTCTTATCTTAGCTTAGAATAACCATTCAAACCATCAATTTTGACGAATAATGACCGTATCAGACATCTGAATGCGGATATAAATTATCAGTGACTCGTGAACCGTGTGAATGACCACAATATCAGTATACAACAAAACATGTATATAAATTATCGGTGCGGGTAAAGCGTACCAATAACCGCAATGTATCAGTGAAAAATAATAAATAATATCATCTCAAAAGCGTAGGCACCTACTTAAGATCGGTCGCAGACTTGAGATCGATCTCATACTACCAGCCTCAAGAATCTAAATATCTTTTCGGTATTCTGCCGTGAGACTCCTAAGTTTGTCAGATATCGTGATCAATTACATTTGTTAAATACCATATTAGACACAATATAAAATAGATGTCAAAACGTTGAAAAATACATATTATTTTTTTATATACTTATTTGTAGTTTGCTCGGCCTTGATACTGGCGATTAATGGTAGGGAATCTTAACTATACCTATCATGAAATGAATAAAACTACGTCAATGAAAATAACGAGATAATTATTATATATTTTTTTTACATCACTGTTATTATGACTATAGCCTAGTGATTAGTGGATCCGCCGCAGTTGCTAAGGGCTTTCGCGTCCAATCCCCATCCGGACTATTATTTTTATAATATAATTAATTTGCGTACACTCCTAGAACAAACGTTTAGTATTTTTGCCTGGAGTGAGCTATACACGACGAGAGCTTGGCGTAGTGGTTTGAGCGTAGCCGCTTGTCTCACTGCACCAGGTGGTTTTACGGGTTCGATTCCGTATGGGCAAATTTCGGAAATTGCCTTTTGGTAATTTGTCCCTGGTATCGCTCCCGTACCGTACAATAGTCTTGTACGGTACTCATAGTACACGCTTTGGTTAGTTAGCATCTTCGGGAGGTTGCTAGGTTGAACAGTCGAAAGGTTGCTAGCATGAACCATGGAACTAAGGTCGATTCTTACAGGAGTACCAATGGTGGGAGCGCACATACCAAACTCTACCAAATCCTACTAATTTCAGTTGAAACTTGGAAGCGTCACCGACGACTGTTGAACCCAGCGTTCACCCTGCCCGTGGTTCACAGCTTCCTGGACGTCTTCAACCGGCAGTCAAGACAGATGGTGGAAGATATTGCCGTTCACGTGAACAAAGGACAATTTGATCATTCCGTGTACATGATGAAACTGTCTTTTGAAACTTTTTGCAGTAAGTATAATATAAGTTATTTTTTCCACATTAATAGCTATCGGGAAAAGTTTCAGTAATGGCATTTTCATATAATATTTCTGATACTAGGGTCGCTCCTAGTTTTTTATACGTTACCCATAGCACCAGCTTTGACCACAAAGTCAGCATTGATAAACGTATATAACCGAGTGCGTTTTCCATTTTCACCCCTATTTCTAAGATTCTAATTCCGTTGTTATTTTCTCCAGTGGCTGCTTTCGGCATCGACAGCTCAAAGAACAACAAGTTCATAGAGGAGTACATGAAAGCTGTAGACAAAACGTTAAATATCATAGTGCGAAGGTTCCAGCAGTTCTGGCTGCACAGCGACCTGATGTTCCAGTTGTCAGGATGGAAAAGAAAAGCCGAAGATGTACTAAAAATATTGAATGCAATTTCCTATGATGTTAGTAGAATTTAAATATGGTCAAGGTTGTTGATGCAGCGATGGAAATAGAGGCTTGAAGCTCGCATCGTAATGGAATTAGAAATGCAACAAGCTCTTTAGATAGACTGAGTTTGTTTGTACTGATGCCGAAGACTGAGGATATAATTCGGTTACAACTTTTGTATCTTGAGTAGCTTTAGTTAATTTAATAATAACTAAATAGTATTATAATTTAATAACTTAATAATTTAAGAATAAATTAATAGTTACTAAAAACTTATCAGGGTGCTTTACATTGTATAGTATCAGATTCATTGGATTTTTTTGCTTATAATTATATAATTAACTTAATAAATTATTCTCAGATTATTCAAAGAAAAAAAGCAATGATAAAGAACAAAAATATCTCCGCCGAAGATACAAAAGGTATTTTATTCTATGTTTTAAAATTCCGTAGTGACAATGCGAGTCTTTTTACGATGGCCACACCATAATTTGGATTGGTGGTAGCACCATATTATGGATAGTCTTAATATTTTCTAGGTGTAAGACATAAAGCACTCCTAGATCTGATGCTAAAGCTGTCAGATGAAGATGCCCTGTCTGACAAGGAGATGAGAGAGCAAATAGACACAACAATAACCGCCGGGACCAACACATCAGTTACTTTGTTGACTTGCCTTCTTGCTCTCATGGGGAGCCATCAGAAGATACAGGAGAAGATGCATGAAGAGTAAGTTAATTTTCTGTGAGACTTTAGGACTGGTATTTGAGATCGGTCTTGGAAATAAATATCTCCAGACTGATACATCAACTGTATGGTCCCAAACTAAGCAATGCTTGTACTATGGGCATCGTATAATGGAGTGGGGGCAATTTACCTAAAGGCCATTTCCGAGATTTGGCCCTACGGGAATCGAAACCGCAACCACCATATGAAGTGAGCCGCGCGGCCTACGATTAAACCACTACGCCAAGCGGTCAAATTCATTCTGCTATCATACTAGTACTGAATTACTTGTTAAAATCATACTCAGTATCATTTTCATGCTTGAGAACTAACAGATGTGGGATAGTTTTATACTTTTACAGAATAATAGAAGTGCTCGGTGCTGAAGGAGACGTCTTGAAAGAGGATTTGCAGAAACTAGTTTATACGGAAGCAGTTATAAAGGAGACACTTCGTTATATACCGATAACACCGATCATATTAAGATATGTCGACAAGAGCGTTGAACTAAGTAAGTTATAATCAGGGTAAGTAGATTACAAATTTCATTTCTTTTAATACTAAACTTCATTTGAAACTTCATTTGAAAGTATGTTAAAAACTACTGATTTAAATTATTTCGATACAGACCTATGTCCAATAATTTTTAGCTTGTCAATGCCGGTTGTGATCTGTGACGACATAGGAATAGGTTAAACAAAGTCAACAGTACCCGCTTGCGTATTTTTATGGTTTAGTTAAAGCGTTTATAATGGCTAACCTACGGATTAGAAAATTGTGTTGTGCAAAAGTGTGTAAACACGAAAGCCAACGCACCGAAAAATTAAGTCTCCTATGAGCGCTGTTACGAAGGCACTTGTTGAATGCTTTCTAGGTTAATACGTAACTCTATTGTAAGGGCTTGTTTCTTCGAGAATACCTAGTGATGACTTGATAGTGGTGACTGAGCTTGATAATAAACAAAGCTAGGAAAAGCACAAAACTTTTTAAATCGTTGTTAACCCAAAATTTTCTCGGAATTCATAGTCTAGTCTAGCTATCAAGTAAGTTAGTCTTTTAACTTGAAATATTTTTTTTTTAATTTGTAGAAAATTACACTCTAAGAGCTGGCAGTCAGTGCGCATTGTTGCTTGCCGGTGCGCTGTGGGACCCGTTGTGGGGTGACGACGTGGGCCAGTTCAGGCCCGAGCGATGGCTGGAGCCTGCGTCCCTGCCGGCAAACCCTAACGCATTCGCTGCGTTTAGCTTGGGGAAGCGGTACTGTTTAGGTACGGTACCCGGCTATCCTAAACAATCTATTCATCCTAGTACTAATCTACTTTTCTATCATAATATATCCCTCCCTAATATTTCTGTAGTGAACGAATATTTAGCTATTTTAAGCCAATACTTTTGTCTCCTAATTATAATGCCCTTCGGTCATACACACGAAGAAGCCGTTCTGTCTATACATTTTTGACAGATAATGGCCGCATTAGTCATTGTTATACAGTAAAGTGGAAAAGATCGGTGCTAGGTTAACCGTGTGAATGACTGCTTACAAAGTTTTGAACATTGGCTGGCAATATCCCAATAAAATGTACTTTTCAAGTTATTTCATAAAACCCGCCTCATTCTAGCTCACTGAGCCAATTAAGTAGTAGGTAAATAATTATGAATCTTTTACCTTATCACTGATCTCTTTTCAGGTAAAGCTTACGCCCTCGCTTCAATAAAAGTGACTCTAGCACATTTCTTCAGGGTGTATAGAGTCACTTCTGATCTCAGCCATTTTCAAATGAAACTGGATTTTGTTTTGAAACCTGAATCCGGATATGAGATCAGCTTAGAACGAAGATCTTAAACATCAAATTTTACAATAAACGCAATAGTATCTGTAAAATAAAATTAAATTTAATAGCCACGTATTGACTGGGTGAGTAGCCTCGAGGCTGCCTCGCCTCGCTCAATCAGTACGTGTCTCACCCTCTCTTGTTCTTTGTATCGGTGCCTCAAAACTGTTGTGCGCCTTCACTCGATGTAAAACTGATTGCTCGAGTCACTATGTAGCTCTATGTTTTGTTTACGAGGTACCCCACCTCGCCTTTCTAGTTCCTTGGCACACATGGTTTGAAGTGGCTGGTCGCCGATTTCAATAGCAAAACTTTGAACAAGGTTATTCGGTTATGAGGTCTTGAAATCCTTACCAATATGGTCCTTGAATAAGCACTTCCGGCTTTATGAACATTCAACAAAGTGACTTCCATTCATTATATTTTGTATTGAAGTATTCATTTGTTGATAGATATTAAGTTTAAGCGAAGTTAAAAATACATTGTTCTCGTTATAAGAACGGAATACCCTAAGAAAATTTAGAAAAAATACAATGAAAACTGAGAAAATTTATTAAAAACATAAATACAAATATACATTAACTACAAAATAATTTCAGTATAAAATAATTAATTTGAGCAATTATTATTAACACGTTCTAAATAATAAATTAAATAAATACTAACGTCCTAGTGACTTGGTGGTACTATATCTAATACAAATAAATTAATAATTATTATTATAATTAGAATAAATAAGACGACCAACTTCGAGTGATTCATGTTTGAAATTTTGAGTGAGAAAGTAAAACACTGGGAAGAAATCGATTATACTGTACTGTTTCAGTCAATTTGAGTACGGTATATTCGTCAAAGACACTCTTACTGAAATGCTGGATAATGATGTGTTAACAGTTAAAAAAGATTTCAGTGTTTGAGGAGCATACAAGTATTTTGCAGTAAGAAGAAGAAGAATATTGATTAATTGGTACAATACCACGTATGAATCTAATCAAAGTCAGTCTGTCCTTAAAATAAGAAATAAATAACATTTCGCTACTAACATATCTTTTGGACGTAGCTGTCGACAAGAAATAAATTAATTTAGTAAATGCAAGACTTAGAATATACTTAAAAAGACAGTAAGTATAAAAATAAAGTAGCCTACAATCGTGCAAGGGAATGAATAATATTTTGGTCAAAAATATTTGTTTTTTTTAATGGGACTGGTCCCGCCACCCACTGCACTGCACTGTTGCTCCTGTAAACCAGGATCGACAATGGTGACCAATAATGACGTCGAGGCCCAATCCCCGACGAGTCCCGGGGAAAAGTTACATTGTCTCGGAACCCGCACGAAATAAATAAAAGGAGGAGTTGGAAGATAAAATTTCCACTCCGGTGCAAAGCGAGAGACAAAAATAACCTTAAATAGAACAAGTTAATAAATGAATAAACTACTGGTGTTGATTCTGTTAACTTATGTTCATACTAACTAAGTTGTTCACGAACAAACTGTAAGTTAATAATGAAACATGGCTTCAGTACACACTTCAGACCCAGTTAACCTATGCTTCGGACAGAGAAAAACAACAGATATTTGTTTCGTATATCTGTCTCACTCTAATGACTCAATAGAAGCAGCATCGCTCGGAAGTTGTAAGCATATTATTAAATGAATATTCATTTTAAGTTTACAACCAACTTGGAGTTTGATTGATGTCTGCATCAGAATATCGGTCGAAGTCAAATTTGAGATGTTTTCGGTTTTTACCCGTCATAAAAAAAGCTTAATGACGGAAGTCTCAAACCGAACAGGACTTAAATATTTGTCAGCTTTGAGTACCTATTTAGCTTGTCAATGCCGGTTGTGATCTGTGACGACATAGGAATAGGTTAAACGAAGTCAACAGTACCCGCTTGCGTATTTTTATGGTTTAGTTAAAGCGTTTATAATGGCTAACCTACGGATTAGAAAATTGTGTTGTGCAAAAGTGTGTAAACACGAAAGCCAACGCACCGAAAAATTAAGTCTCCTATGAGCGCTGTTACGACGGCACTTGTTGAATGCTTTCTAGATAAATAAGTAACTCTATTGTAAGGGCTTGTTTCTTCGAGAATACCTAGTGATGACTTGATAGTGGTGACTGAGCTTGATAATAAACAAAGCTAGGAAAAGCACAAAACCTTTTAAATCGTTGTTAACCCAACATTTTCTCGGAATTCATAGTCTAGTCTAGCTATCAAGTAAGTTAGTCTTTGAACTTGAAATATTTTTTTTAATTTGTAGAAAATTACACTCTAAGAGCTGGCAGTCAGTGCGCATTGTTGCTTGCCGGTGCGCTGTGGGACCCGTTGTGGGGTGACGACGTGGGCCAGTTCAGGCCCGAGCGATGGCTGGAGCCTGCGTCCCTGCCGGCAAACCCTAACGCATTCGCTGCGTTTAGCTTGGGGAAGCGGTACTGTTTAGGTACGGTACCCGGTTATCCTAAACAATCTATTCATCCTAGTACTAATCTACTTTTCTATCATAATATACCCCTCCCTAATATTTCTGTAGTGAATATTTAGCTATTTTAAGCCAATACTTTTGTCTCCTAATTATAATGCCCTTCGGTCATACACACGAAGAAGCCGTTCTGTCTATACATTTTTGACAGATAATGGCCGCATTAGTTATTGTTATACAGTAAAGTGGAAATGATCGGTGCTAGGTTAACCGTGTGAATGACTGCTTACAAAGTTTTGAACATTGGCTGGCAATATCCCGATAAAATTTACTTTTTAAGTTATTTCATAAAACCCGCCTCATTCTAGCTCACTGAGCCAATTAAGTAGTAGGTAAATAATTATGAATCTTTTACCTT
Source organism: Notodonta ziczac (assembly GCA_918843915.1). Taxonomy (NCBI): domain Eukaryota; kingdom Metazoa; phylum Arthropoda; class Insecta; order Lepidoptera; family Notodontidae; genus Notodonta; species Notodonta ziczac. The sequence continues at coordinate 8,645,611 of OU974060.1, read as the reverse complement.
ATCACTGATCTCTTTTCAGGTAAAGCTTACGCCCTCGCTTCAATAAAAGTGACTCTAGCACATTTCTTCAGGGTGTATAGAGTCACTTCTGATCTCAGCCATTTTCAAATGAAACTGGATTTTATTTTGAAACCTGAATCCGGATATGAGATCAGCTTAGAACGAAGATCTTAAACATCAAATTTTACAATAAACGCAATAGTAACTGTAAAATAAAATCAAATTTAATAGCCACGTATTGACTGGGTGAGTTGCCTCGAGGCTGCCTCACCTCGCTTAATCAGTACGTGTCTCACCCTCTCTTGTTCTTTGTATCGGTGCCTCAAAACGGTTGTGTGCCTTCACTCGATGTAAAACTGATTGCTCGAGTCACTATGTAGCTCTATGTTTTGTTTACGAGGTACCCCACCTCGCCTTTCTAGTTCCTTGGCACACATGGTTTGAAGTGGCTGGTCGCTGATTTCAATAGCAAAACTTTGAACAAGGTTATTCGGTTATGAGGTCTTAATATCCTCACCGATATGGACCTTGAATAAGCACTTCCGGCTTTATGAACATTCAACAAAGTGACTTCCATTCACTATATTTTGTATTGAAGTATTCATTTGTTGATAGATATTAAGTTTAAGCGAAGTTAAAAATACATTGTTCTCGTTATAAGAACGGAATACCCAAAGAAAATTTAGAAAAAATACAATGAAAACTGAGAAAATTTATTAAAAACATAAATAAATATACATTATCTACAAATAATTTCAGTATAAAATAATAAATTTGAGCAATTATTATTAAAATCTTCTAAATAAATTAAATAAATACTAACGTCCTAGTGACTTGGTGGTACTAAATCTAATACAAATAAATTAATAATTATTATTATAATTAGAATAAATTAGACGACCAACTTCGAGTGATTCATGCATGAAATAAAATATTTTGAGTGAGAAAGTAAAACACTGGGAAGAACTCGATTATACTGTACTGTTTCAGTCAATTTGAGTACGGTATATCCGTCAAAGACACTCGTACTGAAATGCAGGATAATGATGTCTTAACAGTTAAACAGACTTCAGTGTTTGAGTAGCATTCAAGTATTTTGCAGCAAGTAGAAGAAGAATATTGATTAATGGGTACAATACCACGTATGAATCTAATCAAAGTCAGTCTGTCCTTAAAATAAGAAATAAATAACATTTCGCTACTAACATATCTTTTGGACGTAGCTGTCGACAAGAAATAAATTAATTTAGTAAATGCAAGACTTAGAATATACTTAAAAAGACAGTAAGTACAAAAATAAAGTAGCCTACAATTGTGCAACGGAATGAATAATATTTTGGTCAAAAATATTTGTCTTTTTTTAATGGGACTGGTCCCGCCACCCACTGCACTGCACTGTTGCTCCTGTAAACCAGGATCGACAATAGTGGCCAATAATGACGTCGAGGCCTGACCCCCGACGAGTCCCGGGGAAAAGTTAAATTGTCTCGGAACCCGCACGAAATAAATAAAAGGAGGAGTTGGAAGATAAAATTTCCACTCCGGTGCAAAGCGGGAGACGAAAAAATAGCCTTTAATAGAACAAGTTAATAAATGAATAAACTACTGGTATTGATTCTGTTAACTAATGTTCATACTAACTAAGTTGTTCACGAACAAACTGTAAGTTAATATGGAAACATGGCTTCAGTACACACTTCAGACTCAGTTAACCTATGCTTCGGACAGAGAAAAAAAACAGCTTTTTGTTTCGTATATCTGTCTCACTAATGACTCAATAGAAGCAGCATGGCTCGGAAGTTGTAAGCATATTTACATTTAATTAAATGAATACCTATTCATTTTTAGATTCCAACCAACTTAGATTTTGATTGACGTCAGCAGTAGAATATAGGTTGAACTCAAATTTGAGATGTTTTCGGTTTTTACCCGTCATACAAAAAAGCTTAGTGCCGGAAGTCTCAAACCGAACACGATTTAAATATTTGACAGGTTTGAGTATTCGTTGTAGCAGATTCCAACAGCACTTTCTACTATGCTACAATAAGAATCCGTTCTAATTACAAGCTAATTCATTTCTTATTCGGGTCGCCATTAAAGTCGATATTGCAGTGGGGGTACAGGGTGGGGCAGTCTCCCTGCTCCTGCCCGTCCCGAGCCGCCTGCACGTATCTGTAGTACCGGAAAGCCATCTTGCTGTCGGATGCTGGCAGAAGTTCGCTGGAGTCCCTGGGAACATTACCAGAGTCTTATTATTATGATGTCACCACCGCCGTAAATTTTGGGGCTCTGTTGTTTTAAAAAAGTCGAGTCCATTGAGAGAAATAGTGGCATTAACTCTGACAATAGTTAAATAGGAGACGAAGGGTCAAAAAGTTGCATTGTCCCCTGCGAACAATACGGAGACTTTGACATGAAATGGTTGCCATATTCCTAGATGCGGTTATACAATGGGGACGATGGTGATAAAAAGTTTAATTGTTCCCTACGACAATGTGTCCTTAGACACTATTGTGGCACATGATACAGAATAACAAACTTTTTAATGATTATTGACTCACTTGCTAAGCTCATTGGATACCAAGTTGCTGTATGGAGCATGTTTGAACGGGTCCCCATACAGCGTGCAGATGGCTCTCTCCCTGCAACTGACATCGTTCGCTCCTAATGGACTGAGAATAGAGTCCACTCTGTCTAATAGAGCGCCGTAGAACTGTTCAGCTGCTATAGTTTCCTGGAAAGAGATAGATATTATAAGTTTGTGAAGAAAAAGTAAACATCTGAAATATCAAAACTGTACTTAGCAAAGCTCAAAGGGTCAAAGGTCTTTGTACGAGCGAGCCTATTGCCTCTAGGTTAAATGGATCATCTACCTCTCTACTTATGATATATTTTAGCGAAAAGTGAGAGCACTGCAGTGTAGTCTTGCCTACTCCTTTTCGGGAAATGCTGGTGTACCGATTTAGTGGTCGAATGTCTCTATATCCGTCTGTATAGTTGCATGTTTCCGGTTGGGGCGCCGCTATGATACACCTAGAAGGACCGGAAGACCAAACCCTTCCCCTCCTATTCCCTCTCCATCTCTCCAACTCCCTTTCGGGTCGGCGACGTGTGAGCGTCTTCTTACCGGGTCCTGGGCAGCCAGTATCTGCTGCTGGTGCTTCACCAGATCAGTCTCGGCCTTGATCCGGTTGGTCTCTTTCAGCTTGACTGCAGATACTCGAAGAATCTCGTCCCTGACCGCGGATGGCGGCGCCCGCGCCGCTAGCGAGGCCGCACGAATCTGTGAATTGACATGCGCTCCATTACAATATGTAAGTGAAATGTGCGCAACCTGAAACTATTTTCTTCAGAAACAAGAGTAAAATCGATGAAGTAAGTACACTACTTATCTACTTCTAGATATTTTTACCAAAATATATAGTCTTGCTTAAATAAAGCACGTTATTGTACATGGCGTCCTATTTGGGAATTAAAAGTATAATCAGATCTTCTATTTTCCTCTGTTATTCATTTGGAAAGTCTGATGGAGGCCTAATGTCCAGGGACGTCTTGCGGCTGATGATGATGATGATATCCTTTTTCATGATAATTATATATAGTGGTTAATTGTCATATTTCATCACAAGTATAACGCGTATGAAGATCTAATGGTATCGATATGATATTACAGCGTAGGTTTGTTTCGTGAGAAAAAAGTATGAATCGCAGCAGATCGTGAACCGTATTGATAGTCTGGCATAGCCCAATATGCTAGACACTATGATATAGCTAGACTGTACATAGAGCAGCATTTTGAATGCATGGTGACACAGATTGACAAAAACTGGATAACATGCATTTATGTGTGTTCAGGTCAATGTGCACAGTTACGCCCACACTGTGCAATCTACATACAAGTGTGTCCAAGTGTGTGCCAGTGGGTACAAGTGGGTGCAAGTGAGTACAAGTGGGTGCAAGTGGGTGCAAGTGGGTACAAAATAGCATGATCAACGAATATTTAAATGTTAGTACTACTTACAGGATATTTCCCGCGATTTGCCTTTAGTATCTTTAGCGCCATCTAGCAATAATTTAATATTAAATCTATTTGTATTAGCCTCACACGTATGGGGTTAGCCTTATATTAAAATAAATAAAGCTTACTATAATATTATAAAATTCATTAAATAAATTATACACAATATATTTTTACTGTTAGTTAAGTATATTTTTTACACAATATTTTAGACTTTACTGTTCAAATATAGTGTGATTAACAAAACTGAATTGTGACCAATCGAAATGATATACCGCTTGTTACTATGAAAACATTAAAAATAAATTCAACTTTATGGGATCAGAATTGCTGCGCGAAATTAGCCCTATTATTGGTCACAATTCCATATTGTTGAAGTGTAAACGCGACCACACTTACCAAGGCTTCTTTTTCGGCTTGCAAAGGATCTTTCGGTGAATTCTTTTTATTTCGATAGAACGGATTCGGTGGTCCCACTGGCCTGAAACAGTTAATTAACTAATTGGACCTCCTTATTCAAAATGGAACCAACCCACACACACTACTGCAAACTGAAACCAACCTAGAACCACTAACACAAGGTTGGTTTTGGTCTTTAATAGTGTAAGTTGGTTGGTTCCATTTTGCATACGTAGGGCCAATTATTATAGTTCACTACCAGACATTCGATCAAACTTGATAAGAATTGTGAAGATAATCCTTGTCTATACCACGATCAACGAACAGCGATACGAAATGGTAATAAAGTTCTTTTGAATGTTCAAATTGGTCACCGCCGAGCTCGCCAACATTCGGTCGGCCATTTTGGAATTCGTGTTTCATTCTGTATCAGAAATTGAACAATACGCGATGAACGCACAGCTGCTTACAAAACGCGCGTTTAGTCTTATTTTTAACTAGCTGAGCCCGCGACTTTGTCCGCGTGGAATTTAACTAAAGCGCTCCCGCTCCCGCGTTCTTGTTTTTCTAAAATAAAAGTATCCTAAGTTACTTCTAATAACATCAGCTATCTCCCAGTGGAAAACCCGTCAAAATCGGTCCAGCCGTTTCGGAGATTAGCCGGAACAAACATACAGACAGACAGACATTTTTTTTTTTAAATCGCGTTTTTGCTATAGATGTCGTATGTACTTTCATATGCATTTAGTGGAAAAGTGTTATTTAGATATTATAAACAGACACTCCAACTTTATTTATTTGTAATAGATACCTGTATAATATTCAAATAAAGAATTGGTATATCTGGCAAAAGAACTACTTAGTACCTATTTGCGTTCTATGCGACTGGCCACTCTGGCCAACAACATATAGTCAATTCAAAAAAAAAAAAAAAAAAAAAAAAAAAAAAAAAGCGACATTATTGTATATTTTTTAAAAAAATGTGCCCAATATAGAAGTCCATAAGGTTTTTTATTACTTTAACAAAAAACCAACTGCGTACAAGAGCCTATTATACGCGGCAGTCGGTTGGAACGTCTGTCCTCCTACCTTCCGCCACTGCCAGTGGGGGGTCTCTGGCCAGGTCCTGAAGGCGGCACCACATTTGCCACGTTACTGCTCGCTTGATATTCACCCACGTTCATTGATGGCCCTGCAAATTGAGTTGATGCTAAATAATTTTCAAATAATAACAGTATTGACCTGTAAAGCTTTCAGTGAAAAAAAATAAAGCCATGACTTCACCGCCGTATATCAGCGCGAGAGTGACCGAGAAAGAGTTCCCTGAAATCTATGTTTCTAATGACCAAACTACCTATAATGTCGGATATCATTGGTATTGTGTCATTATTTCAAATTGTTTTCACAATATGTATTAACAGCTGTGCTTTTTCATAAATTTATGTGTTTAAATTATGTCCGATTGTAACAAAAAACTGATTCTCCTTATTATTCAGTTACCCTTAAACACAGGGCACATATCATCATGTTCTAGCCTTTGTGATTTGTCGGGAACGCCGAGAACGATGATTTATCGAAAAGTATAATGGATTGTGATTGGTCAATCGGAAAACACCTTATTAACCCTAGTGTTTCGGAAACTTTTGTCCTGGAGTGCGGAGGGGTTGTTCCGTGGTTCTGACAGTTTACACAATAAATAAAGGCTACTAAATATATAGGATATCCTTACCTGGTGGAGACCCAAGTCCCCAGGCATTGATATCATTGGCGTCGTTCAATGTAGGCTTGAAATTCGTAACGGCATTTCTGTGTACATCCGACATGATGAAACTGAAAATAAAATTGATAAATTAACAACTTGAACCCTTAAAATTTAAATGAGAAAGTCCTAATTAGTGCATATGTCGCCGCCAAATAGCTTAATTCGCCGTTCAATTAACAGCCTAGGCACTTAACTAAATAGCGCCGTTCATCTAACGGCCTGAATGATATTCAGCAGTATCGTCTATTACAACATTTAATAAACTGGCTGGCTAATGCTTAGGCAACTGGTTGACATTTAAGTACTACAAAACTTTTTCAAAATACTACCCAGCAGAACGACCTGGATGGGTTTAGGTTAGGGTTATTATTTTTATGACCCCACAGAAACCCCACCCGGCAAATAGATTCGGTGGATCTAAAAAAAAACGTAAAAAACCTAAGTACCTAATAAAATTATTCCATCAAAGTTGTTTTTTCCGACGCCATATTGACCAAAGAGAATATAGAGATATTGCCAGTTTGGTGAGTTTCGGCGCTAGGTGGCAGAAAGTAGGACTAAAATGAAATGAACAGGCTAGGCAGGTAATTAAACGGCTAGGCAAGTAGTTAAACGTCATCGATCCAAGTCATTTGCCTAGCTGTTTGATCAAATGGCTGAATATCGTTCAGGCCGTTAGTTGAACGGCGCCGTTTAGTTAAGTGCCTAGGCTGTTAATTGAACGGCGAATTAAGCTATTTGGCGGCGACACATATATAGCAACTGCGGTCTCATACCCGCCCCCCCTACATAGTTAGAGGGGGTAAAGGAAGGACTACTAATGTGATAACCTGTAAGGGTTTCCGTCGACTTCAGTTGGGCTGCCATAATAGTGTGCTCGATGACAATGTAACTTGTTTTTTTTTATTAAGTAGATACTGCCTAATGCGGAGAGTAAAACGCATGATAGAGCGTTGTTGACTCAACATTTGATCTCTGAGCAGGCAAATGTACTGCTTAGTGTTAAATGCCAAGTCATAAATTAGCACCTTAGAAAGTCACTGAGTAGTACTATCTTTAATGTTTTCTCAAATGCTACCTTCTACTAAGTAATTAGCATTAGTATCAGAAAATAAACAAGATTCTGGAGACAAGACCTGGTCTGGGTGTAACTGGCATAGTCCCCAGGTCATTTTCCGGTAGTCTGTGGGTACAAATTTATTCGTTTTGTGACCATGAAGTTAGCATTTTTTATCTAGCGATATATTTTTTTTTTATTTAACCCCCTTCATATTGAGGAGGAAAATTCCCAGTGGTGTAATGGCGATAGAAACCTATTGCATAGGGACCAAAATACCATCAGCAAAATGTGGTTGCATTACATATAATAAAATACTAATAATAAGTATCCCCAGACTGAGAAAACAACTGCAAAGCAAAGATTGTACTTTGGGTACCGTCCAATGGACTGGGGGCGATCCCAGTGACACTCAGACCTGGGCAAATTAAGAAAATACCATTTCAGGAATCGAACCCGCAACCAAAGTGCAGTGAGACCAGCTGCCTACTTCCAAACTAGTGCGTCAAGCGGTCGTCCTAATGCAGAATGATGTTGTAAACTTAATGTAGTTTGGCTTACTCAGTTCCCAGTCCGGCTCCGGACAGCTCCCAGTTGTCCTGGGAGTAGTGCTCGAAAGAAGGGGGCGGGCCCTGGCTGTGGGGGCGGACTACGACGGTGGACGAGGGTCCATGTGGTGAGTGACCGTATGCGTGTGCGTGGGGTGCCTGGAACGTGATAATTGGTGGTTAAAATTGTATAAGTCATAATGAAAAATAATATCCCGGATGGGGATAGACAGAAGAAGACATTTTTGTTGCATAATACTCGTATACTTATAGGCTGTGAAATAATAATGTTGGTACATCCTACTAATATTATAAATGCGAAAGTTTGTGAGTGTGGATGTATGTTTGTTACTCTTTCACGCAAAAACTACTGAACGCATTGGGATGAAACTTGGAACACAGATAGTAGTTTATAACCTGGATTAACACATAGAATACTTTACTAAAGTCAACGCGGACGAAGTCGCGGGCAGCAACTAGTACATAATAATATACGGTAGTTCGTGTGTAAATGCTAAGTGAAGACAGACGCTACGTGCCAGTAACTTTCATAGTTTCAAAGTCGACCTTTGAATATTCGTCACAGCATTTAAATTACTGCCTTACAACATATTCAACTGCATTTACAATACACTTGTGTGTTTATTGAACAGTATACTATATATTGTATCTAAGTACAATGAAAAAAATTAGGGAGGAATGCTCCATTGATAAATGTTTTGATATGTTTGGATACACACCTTATGATGATGAGTGATCAAATGGTGATGATGATGATACTTTGTGGTGTGATAGTTCTGATGGTACCAGGAGCACAGCTTGAAGATGTGGCTCAGCGCGGGGAACAGGAACAGCAAGAGCTTGAGGAACATCTTCTTGGCGGTGGACACACCCATTATGATGGGCAGTACAAATATTAGTTTCAACGCTATCAGCTTTATAACTAAAATGATAGCTATAGCTGCAGTTACTAGCTTCTTTTTGAGGTATTTTTCTGGAAAACAAACGTACAAGTGGTCAAGAAATTATAGCCCCTTGATGTATCTCTTGCCTTTACCTGATTCTCTAAATCCTACTAATATTATAAATGCGAAAGTTTGCGAGTGTGGATGTATGTTTGTTACTCTTTCACGCAAAAACTACTGAACGAATTTGAATGAAATTTGGAAAACAGATAGTTTCTAACCGGGATTAACACATAGTATACTTTTTATCCCGATAATCCCGAAATTTGTGTTAAGTTAAATACTACGCGGATGAAGTCGCGGGCACAGGCTAGTACTTCATAAGTCTACAGACCTTTAGTGGATGAGCATATAAGTAGATTCCTTGCTGTATCACCATTGTATTTAACCTGATATAGCATGCTTCAAGACTCCTTAATTACTGACTACGACAAAGCCATAAGAAAGGGTTATGTTTTTAGCAGTCTATGTGTGTATGTATCATCCGCGTGTAGCGCCTAAACTACTCATCCGATTTTCAATTAATTGTCAATTAATTTATTATTATGGTCCGGGTAACATAGGCTACATTTTATATTATGATTCAATCAATTTGACGGATGCTACATCCAAAAAGTAGAGGTCCATGGTTTTATTTGGCTATCGTATCGATTTGTATGTCTAATGAAAGATGAGAAAATTCTGAGTTGAAAAATATAAATATAGTACAATTTTTTTTTACTGTATTCCAGCGCTTATGTACACTACTTCTACTATGCCATCTATCTCAGTTCGGTAGTTCTGAATATAATCCTACTAATATTATAAATATGAAAGTTTGTGAGTGTGGATGTATGTATGTATGTTTGTTACTCCTTCACGCAAAAACTACTGAACGGATTTGGATGAAATTTGGAACACAGATAGTTTATAACTTTTTATCCCGATTATCCCGAAATTTTTGTTACGTTAAATACTACGCGGACGAAGTCCGTGGGCACAGCTAGTTCGTATATAATTTCGCAGTTGGGTTAAAGTTTTTGGCTGTACTTACTTATCTTATGGAAAAATAGCAATCTTCCCTGTCCAACATCCTGTTTAGGCTCCAAATCTATGTGCACCAGTGCTCCAGTGTTGGTGAGGGCCCTGGGCGAGACCTTCAGTGTGGCTCCTTGGAAGAAGAACTCTGGCAGCGTTAGTTTCATGTCGTGGGTGACTAGGAACTTGACTCCTTTATCATAGAGCGCATTCGTGACCTCTTCTAGAGGAGATTCTGAAAAGAAATAGACAAGGTTTTTACTATAAACTATTCGAATGGCTACGGCTCCACCTGTGTGGTACAACATCAGCTATCTCCCTGTGAAAGTCCCGTCTAAATTGATCCAGCAGTATCGGATTTTAGCAGGAACAAACAGACCGAAAAATGTTTTTTTTAGTTGTAAGTTTTACTTTAAATCTGTTTTTTTTTTAAATTGGAAACAGATGGATAGAAAATACACTCTACAAAAGGAAAATGCTATGTTTCCACCGCGGCCGTCTCATCTATTGTTCTCATAAGTTACGTACAATATAGTGTCTCAAACATTTCTGTTTTTACAGCAATTATTTTCTCAACATCATTGCGATCGATACTTTCTTCCGGGAGTATTACACGTTCTAGTTTGATCAATGGTAAAGGCTGCATACATTTATTCGTCTAGCCACTGATTGACGCGATACCTAATATCACACGACACACTTTAGACTTTCATTTTAATTATAATCAATCAAATCATCAATCACAAAAATCATTTCCATTCACCTTCAGTGGTTCTAAAAGAAGGCGTTTACGGAAGATATCTGAGTAATCTAAATATATATAACTCAAAGGTGACTGACTGACTGACTGATATAGTGATCTATCAACGCACAGCCCAAACCACTGGACGGATCGGGCTGAAATTTGGCATGCAGGTAGAAGTTATGACGTAGGCATCCGCTAAGAAAGGATTTTGATTAATTCTACCCCCTAGGGGATAAAATAGGGGATGAAAGTTTGTACGAAACTTTGTCAATTTTAAACCGATCGGGCTGAGACTTTGCTTTCATAAAGCTACTATGACGTAGACATCTCCTAAGCAAGGATCAAAATTCCACGCGGACGAAGTCGCGGGCTCAGCAAGTAAGATATAAATTCCCCGAAATAAGCGCAGAAGACTGTAGTCTATTAACCACGGGTCATATCCGGGGTAGCACCACCTACTCACAGAAGACCAGCGAAAAAGACATAAAGACATAAAAAAATATTCCATTATAAATCCTACTTCCTACTTATATTATAAATGTGAAAGTTTGTGAGTGTGGATGTATGTATGTATGTATGTATGTATGTATGCATGTTTGTTACTCCTTCACGCAAAAACTACTGAACGGATTTGGATGAAATTTGGAACACAGATAGTTTATAACCGGGATTAACATATAGGATACTTTTTATCCCGATAATCCCGAAATTTTTGTTACGTTAAATACTACGCGGACGAAGTCCGTGGGCACAGCTAGTTACATAATATAATTATCATTGGAACTCAAACTAGGCGCGCATGGCAGCCTGTATCTTGAGTCCAAGTTGCTGAATAGGCTCAGTGAGGTACGTATGAGTTTACAAATGAGTACACTTAAGTGTTGTCTAAAAGTCACTGTTATAAGAATATGTAGTGTGTTTGTGTGTAGTGTGTTTGAGTGGGTGTGTAATATGTTTGAGTGGTGTGAAGTGTGTGTGAGATGTAATGATAATGATGAAAAGTAGCTTTTATAGCTGTTTTTCGTATGTTGACTGGGCTGTCAGCCTAACTCTCCGCCTTAACCTCTCTCTGTCTCACTCCGCTTTAGGTAGATAACGAACGAGCAATGCCGTTGGTATTGCAAACATCTAAACAGCTCCTAACTAATTTCTCTCTCCGCTGTTACAGACTGTTTTCTATTACGAAATCACGCGTGCATTGTGTTCGCTGTCGTGTTTCTCATCGCTTATAATATTAAATTCATTCGACACGATTGAATGGATTTATTGGTGGAAAGAATTCGAATTTTAAATATGACTATTTTTCTATTTTATTTTGTAATATAATATAACACATTGGCAAACTAGCGTACGAGTCTTACGACCTGCTTGATGTTAAGCAGCTACCGCTGTCGAGGTAAAGATAGAGGAGGTTGGGCTTCCGGCTCTCTCACTGATCGTACGAAACGCATCTTTAATAGCTACTTTCCGCCGTACTTTTGTGAGAGGGTGGTACTAACCGAGTCGAGTTAGCTCGTGTATGAGCTGCGGTCAATTGGCCATAGCTTGGCCATACCACTGTTATAAGGAGTGGTGGAAAGTAAACTGTAACTCATTCATCATTAGGTCCTAATTTCAATCCTCGGCTTCCTCCAACCAAATGGGCTGAATCAAGTTTGTCGGCTAATGATTTCGCTTTATTTGATGTACTTAAAAAAATATAAGTACAGACTTTTTTTTAGTTTTCCTCTCATAGCCTTTTTCAGGCTCTATAAACTATCAGAATACCAACATTCGATATAACACGAATTAATTTTATCAATATAATATGTTTTCTTTATTTCTTTCTTTCGTTACGAAGATTGACAGACAAATCACATCAAACAAGTTAGTACGGTAATTAATCTTATATTAACCGAAGTCAATGTAAATCCGACCCAAATATTAATCAGGTACGCTTCATTATAGTTTGAAATGGCAATATTTGACGCCAATTTACCAGCAACGTCATTCGATTTATATAATTTTAACGGTATAAATAAGCTGACTAAATTGTATCATTGATTAATATAATCTTTTATTTGGACTAGCGAAACCGTCCTGGTTTCGGACGGCTGTTCTCTACTATTTATAAATTGAATTAGGATGTATTATTTATCATCGGACTAAAAGATATTGAAAATGTAGCACCTTTTAAAAATGATTATTTATTCCATTTTGAAAATGTTTCCGACCAGACCTCATAATGCACAATTGAGATTTCACCTTACCTCATAAATAATCTGAATGGTGTAATAGATAGTGCATCTGCGTGGCTTTCAAACGCGGATAACAATTGTGATTTTGCGGTTGAATGCCAGTCCCTTAGTGGTTAGACAAGAGGCGAGGCTGGTGCGTGGTAAAGGTTGGACCAGACTACACGAGATTGAGATTGGACGACGAAAATGTTACTACTAGTTACTTAAAATTTATTCCGCTATCCCGTCCTATTTCAAGTGGTTTTTAAGTCTGTGGTGACCTCACATTCACGTCGCCGACAGAAACGGACAGATGGCGCCAAATGCAGCGCCTAAATACAATGTACGGATTCTTCATAGAAAAACTGAATCATGATATTAAGACTTGCAAGCATCGTGACTATATATACAAGACCCCGAGAATAACCAGCGGGGCATAGCGGCCGCCCTGTCAGGCATAACACCCGCCTGGCTGGAAGATCTTCCCTTTTCCGCTAAAAGTCAATACGTTAGAGTAACAGTGGGAGAGAAATAATAATAATAAATAATAAATATCGCCAGACTTCACACCAACTGTATGGTCCCAAACTAAGCAAAGCTTGTACTATGGGTACCGTACAATAGACTGGGGGCGATCCCAGTGAAACCCAGGCCAGGGCAAATTACAAAAAGGCCATTTCCGAAATTTGCGCCGGCGGGATTCGAACCAGCAACCAGCCGGTGCAGTGAGCCGAGCGGCCTACGCTCAAACAACTGCGCCAAGCGGTCGTCAAAGTGGCACCAAATACTGCCAAACCCTGACATAACAAGCCTTCTTTGTCTGCAGTGTAAGACTAATGTTACTTCAAATGGTGTATTTGTACAAACATTTGTGTTACTATGACAAACAAACCAAACATAAAACAAAACATAGATTTGTTTTGTTTTGGCCGGTAACTATTTTGGCCGTTAACTATTTTGTACAAATACGCCATATAATAGAAGAAAAACGTATTCAGTTAAAAAAAAATTATAACCAATTTAAAATAAGCATACAATTAATTATTACAACTTATTATTTACGAACATTGATAGGCGTTTAAAATCTTGAGCATCAACCTTTACAGATGGCATTATTTTTTTAGATTAACTTTACTATGCTAGCTAGTAGCAGAGTATAAGATGGTCAACGCTATGCTAGTGGTCTCGTGTGCCCATACCTTTACACCTGGTCCACTAGCCTACTCGGAGATATTGCCTTTTGTTTTCCAGCTCGTGAAAACCATTTCAAACGTAAGTCGTTTAAGACTCAACGAAATAAATTAAGTCGTTTATAATCTTTCAGTGTAAAAGAAAAATTACTTTGACCTCAGGTCGGGTAGTAGTATTATTATTTTTTCAAGCAGGCTTTTTACTTTTTTATATATTATATTTATGTAAGGAACCGGCACAGAGAAAGTTGTTTGTGGAACCAGCAAACAAGTGTAGATTCGATTCTTGGCTTGGGACATTTCTTTACAACCCGTGTTTAGACCCAAAAAAATAGGTTCCATAAATATTGCCGAGCTAACACACCAACTGTATAGTTCCAAACTTATCAACGCTTGTATTATGGCTTCAAAGAGATCTACTTGGCGCTCCACTATTTATAATAAGACCAAAACCTTTGAAGAGAGCCGCCTGGAATCACTTGATATGAAACGCCAGGTTCGTAAGGAGAAACCCAAGCCCGCATATACTTACACGTATAATTCTCAAGGTCAATTATACTGCACTACCTGCGACCGGGTATTTAAAACCAAGTCGGGCTTAGCGAGCCACATCAGGGCTCACGCTAGGACGCAATAGCTATTTTAGGGTCGCCGTCATCGAAATCGATTAGGAGGACTATATTATGGGTACCGTACAATGGACAGGGAGCGATCCCAGTGAACCCCCAGACCTGGGTAAAATTATGAAAATACTACTTATTTACGTGATTGCCCCGACAGGGATCAAACAAGTAAGCTAATAGTACAGACTCTTGATCTGGGACAAAGAAACTATTGAGGAAATAATCGTTTTGGGACCCATTTAAAAGTTAATGAGATTTGTATCCATATTTGGATACATTTTGCATAGTGGAATTCATTCATTCATTGATATTAATGCAAGCAATGTAACATATTCCATAAAAAAAAGTATTTTCACATTTTTCATTCACACTTTCATTTTTTTTAGCATCAAACATCAGAACTGTAAATTAATTCCTCTCATGCGCGTGATTTCGAAAGCATTTTGCATTCCTCAGTGAAAGCAAAATAAACCAATATCTACACAATCTTATTGCCATTATTACAAGGCGGAAAATCCAATGGCCACAGTATACCGGTCGAACGTTGAGACCAACGAACCAGTGCGGTTGTTATAAGTCTTATCATGATTAAAGTAAGGGTTATATTGGATTGCGTAACTGTGTCGTTAAATTGTTTGGATGGCGTCATGAAACTATGAATCACGATGACATCTACAAATAAGTGATCGCAATATTAATATAGCACTTTTCTCTATTATCACGCTTAGGTTTTTAAGGAGAATGCAGATAACCAAAGCCAATGATAGTCGCGATATAATATGATCTGAAAATACTAGCCATTGGAGTAAGCCAGTGGAACCAACGCACCGTCAGTAGAGTTTGACGTTATTAATTCAATTCAGTTCATAATGTTGTTTGTTGGACTACATGAATTTTAAATAAATAATTCCATTTTGCATTAAACTGTCTATCACACATTATGTATTGACAAATCAAGCCACACAAATACTTATTTTTATGGAGACCCAATGCAAGAATTATGGGTGCCATACAGTGGAAGAAATCCCAGTAGCACCCAGATCAGGGCGAACTACGAAAACCTCGACCGTGTGATGTCTTTGATTTTTAAATAGCAGTCAGAGCCCATAATTATTTGTTTTTTTTTTTTTTTTTTTCAGGATGCAGAGTGATAAATTCATGCAGATTCATGCAGGTTATTGCACAATCCTTGGGACATAATTTCAGGTTCGAGGGAAAAGATTTAATACTCCGCGAGCCCCGGGGAAAAGCAAAATATTGTGTAGTATTGGATTGAAACGTGGACTAATTTAAATTAAAAAGCAAACTGAGACAGTTTGAAGATATATCCCACTGTAGAAGGAAGCTTGAAGGAGCCATTTGTAGTGGGCCAAGCCCCAAAAACAAGCCATTAATACGTTTTAAACACTGTTTTAGCGATGTTGCCTAAATTATGTCAAAGGCAGAAGATACCTCTTTTTTAATTACAAAGATTACTTGAAATGTGAGTTTATCACATTACTAGTATTCCCGTTAGCCCCTCCAGCTAAGCTAATGCTTATGTTAGGAGCCTACTCCTACGTCAATAGTTTAATGGCCACGATGTGAATGGAACCCGGAACCTCTCAGCTACGAGGGCGGCCCCTCTACTACGCTATTGAGCGACCACTAGGCCTTTGACGCCTATTATAGAACAAAATTGGCAAAAAAGAGTATGACCCGTCAGATGTTCAGCACGTTGTCGGCCTGAAGGGAAATGGGATAGAGGGGAGAAGGGGGCTCTATGCACTAGCCCAGTGGCCCGCCTTTCTAGCGAGCGACATGAATTGCGCATTGTTTAAGTATGCTAATTCAACTGCGGTGTGCTTGCAGATATCTTGGAGTTGAGGTTATTTGGAGAAAATTTCTCAAGTGTGTACTATTCGTAAACCGACACCATCACGACTGTACTCCCGGAGGAGTAGGCGGAGGTGTACTGTAGTGCATCTACGTTTCGGCGATGGTATTTTGGTCGTAATGTAATAGGGGGCAAGCCTATTGAAATTATACCGGGGTCTTTCCCTCCATGCGAGGAGGGTTCGGGCCTCAGCCCACCTCACCCCAATGCGGGTTCGAGAACCTCACCCATTTTTCGGCACACGTGTAACCATCTATTACAGTAATCCACCAATATATATGTAGAATAGAATAGAAGAACATAATTTCAATGAATGGGTTAGCTTAACTTTTATCATTTGAAACAATTATAAAATGGCATCTGCTTAAGTCAAACACGATATGGTATGTGTTTTAAAAACCGTGTTTTGTTTTCAGGTATTGCTTTGTAAATCTTCTCATTTTTTAAATCGTTGAAAAAGTAACATTTTAATGTATATCTAGGAAATATTGATAATATTGGGAAGGAAATGATTCAAGAACTAACTGGAATTTATTTTTACCGTTTAGATTTACCGTAGGACTATACTGATAGAACAAGGAGTGGACGAAAAATATCATATTAAATTTGCAAACAAAGAAAAAAACTCTTGTATTGTGACAAGCTATTGCGATGGTGGCCAGAGCCGCCATTTCATTAGCTATCTGACGTATTTAATGGTTTTTTTTGACATTGCAAATTTTTTTTTTTTAAGATTATAACAAAATTACAAGTATTCCCGTTAGCCCCTCCAGCTAAGCTAATGGCCAGGATGGGGATCGAACCCGGAACCTGTCGGCTACTTGGGCGGCCCCTCTAACTACTAGGCTATTAATTTTATTTATTTTTATTTTTTATTTTGCCTTAATTATTGTTACCATAACTATTTAAGAATTCCCACATCCGACATAATAAACAACAATTCACACGCGGTTGCGATATGCTATCAATAAATTGAGGTTACAATAGTGTTATGCATTCGTTTATCAACTGCAGCATTCAGTAATAGGCATTTATTTTTCGTATTGATATCAAAATTTGGTTTAAGGACATACCGCACTTTCCCGGAGGCTTGTTTTTTAGTGTGGTATCGTTTCACTCGGTTAATTTGGAAGTAAAATGGTTAATTAATGTTAAGTGCTTATCTACCGGGTGAGAAATTTTACTCAGGCAATGTAGTCAGATTTCGTACCCCATAAATACTTGTCCAGCAGTGCCATGACGTAGATAAATGATAAGGTACAACTATTCGGTAGAATAATAATATTCAGGAAACACACTATCGTTTTAGTTTTCTTTTTTATCCGGGCCGCGTTCAACCTCTGATATGGGGGTTAGAGTCCTTAATTTAACACGTTAATAATAAAAGTACATACATTTTTTTAATTCTATAAAAAGTATCACAGTATTGAATACGACATTTTTCTCGAAAACGAGTAAACAAAAAATATAAAACTTATCAAATATATTACATGAAGTTTGGACAGCGGAATAAATAACAAGATTATAAACGTGATAAAATAAACAGGATTCCCTATTATTCTATTGACGGGTCTGTCAGCCGGTGTGATTAATAAGTGTGCAGTGATGTGTAAGTTGCTGTTGGGGCTTATTAGCACAACGACTTCTTTCAGCTCAGGTTTTATTTCTATTAATCACGCTGGTAGCTAACTCCTTGCAATAGCTTAGGAAGGTATCACGTTTCTCGTTGTCCATGACAAGTTTACTCTGTAAATCCAAATTTGTAACACATATCGTTTTGTCACTTTAACTCTAAGTTTCGGTAGGGGAAAAAATATAGCACATAATGTTTTAGTTCGATCGATTCCATGGTCAAGTTTCAAAATATTTACAGGTTATTTTTATTTCTGTGACAATCTCAAAGGCGAGAACATTTTAATAATAACCTAAGAACCTGTGACTTTGCACGCATATTTCTCAGTTTTAAAGTTTTCGAACAATCATAAGAATTCAGTTTACTGCCCGTCGACGCGTACTGGTGCGGTTAGGTGTAGTCTGTCCTTAACTTTAGGTATACCCTAACTTATGTATAAATAATTTGCTGTGAATTTATTTGCCCCTATCATACCATAACTGAGCAGTCGTGTCCTTGCTAAATATGGAGTTCTGTTATATTTTTTACTTTATTTTAATATTTCTGATTAACATTATCTGTAAGTTTTAATTTTATACTGTAATCTATTGGTTTTGTTTTAAATGTAGGCCGCTCGGCTCACTATTTCGTGTAGGTACTCGTACTACTTAAGGGCACGTATCGAAAAAGATATTTTAAGTAATTTGTTCTGGTCAGGGAGTTACTGGGATCGCTCCCAGTTAATTTTACCGATAAACATTGAGATCCACACCGCTTCTTATTAAGCACTGCATCTTGACACCATACAGTGCTTAATAAGGATCTATTTATTCAATCAGTATTTTTGTATATAAGCTTCAATTTCCAAATGCAGCAGCAAATTGGGTATATCAGGCCGTTTTGGATCATAAAGTTAATGTTGGTCAGGCGATAGCCATAATCATTTGGAAGCAATCATTCGAAACTTAAGTGGATATGGGCACGAAAATAGATTCCAGCCTTCATCCCGCCCAAGACAATGCATATGGACCAGATGGTTGGTCGTAATCCAGGGTTGGGCGCGAAGGGAAAAACAGAAGAAAGGAATGTAGAGAAAGAAGTAAATGCGATAAGTCGACAACGATTGACAATTTCCACATAGAGCAACGTTAGATCGACAATCGATCGACTGTCGATCGATTCAACTAGATAGCTATAATAAACCAACGTGGATGACAATAATATTATGTTACTTGCAGATGGAAAGCACTGGCGGTGCGACTACACTTACGTTAAACCAGCGAATGGCTATTTCAAGTTCCATGAGATCCCCGCGAATTGGTACGATGCTCGTCTGCGTTGCCAACTAGAAGGTAGGTGAAAACTACATCGCAAGCGTTTTATAAAATTAAAAACCTATTAAGTGTTTTTTTAATTATTGCTATGCGATAGTTTTGGGTCTCACAAGATTTTTGGTTTAAGAACCGTAATATTAATTCATTGGTAACAAACAACAGTTGCGTATACAACTTATAAGTAAAGCTATGTTGCCAAATTGATATTAGATTTACCCAAAACAGCTTAGCGGATTTAGATTTAAAATTGGTACAAAAGTGTACGGGCAGAAACAAGCCCTTCAAAGAAATATACAAATTATAACCGCTTGTGAATGAATTCATAATATTATAATCATTCCCAAAAGAAATTGGTCTATTTAGTGGTACGCTGACCTGAATCCTCCTCGCTTAGAGGAGATACCTGTACCTGTAAGAAAGTATAGGTTCAAGTGTTCTAACAGGTGCTGTGTTGGCGTCTCCATATCCTCAAGAGGTTCAAGGTGCTCTCCTAGGTCTGATGACACACCGTCAAAAGAATCGCACCATCTTCACAGGGATCCATGCCACGTTCTCCAAAGGAGATTATTACACGGTTAATGGTGAGTCCGAACTTCTAGTCCTGTTCATGACAATTTGAGCACTAGGCGATTCTAATGCCATTGATTTATTATTTCTATCGTCTTGATGCAAAAGTGATCTCCAGAATTAGATATAAAAGATCTTGAGCAGCTCAAAAATCTTAAAGAAGTAGACTCAATAAGTCAAAGCGTTTATTCTGTTTAGGCCTACGGGGGCACTTACAAATGGTCAATTTCACATTTTTTTCTTATAATCTACAACCAGATTGGAACGCGACAATATAATAGGACCTAGCAAATCTGGAAAACAAAAGAATTTTGCATTAAAATGAGTAAGTATATTACTTTAAATTGTTAACAGGTACTCCTCTAAGCAAAATCCCAATAAAATGGATGGACTCGGAACCTGACAACAAAAACGACGCTGAGAGCTGTTTAATTCTCACACCAAAGGGTCTCGCGGCGGACACCAAGTGTAGCGACACACATCCCTACTTCTGCTACAAGGAGAAGAAGGATACTAACTTATTTATGGATTACTGTGGCACTTATGATCACGGTAAGACCTTAAAACGACATTATTATGATTTATACTGAGAGTCAGAGGATAAATGACTTTGCCACTCAGTAATAGGGTATGCTATTTATTGTAAATTTATGGTCAAAGCTCTCTTATTTTCAAATATGGCCAATGTGATGCCTGTGACCATATTATACTACTTTCGCCGGATACTCAAACCATATCTACTTAAATCCTCCTCATTGAATTAGCTTCATTTTCACGTACAATACAAAAACTGACAGATGGTGATGTCTAATTGGGCTAAGCCGGACTTAAACTTTCGATTGGCACATAAGCATATGGTCATAAGTTTATGTGTAATATTTCAGCATACGAATACAGCGAACAAACGCGCAGTTGCTACAAGTTACACACAGTGCCGAGCAGGTGGTCCCGCGCGCACATGGCCTGCTCCGCCGAGGGTGGCCACCTGGTCATCATCAACAGCAAGGAGGAAGCGGAATTCGTTAAGAAACTGTACGCTAAGTACCCAGACAGCAAGATGATCGGAACCTTCAGGAAAGACTTAGTTTTTATTGGAATGCGCGATTGGAATAACAATGCTGACTGGAGGACTATTCATGGTAACTCATAAAATTTACATCCATCTGATTTTTGCGGCGCGTGTCATGCTAACGATCCACTTTGTGGCAGGCTGTCCAAAATTGCAGTCATTCGAAAATCTTATTGCCCCAACAGTCATCAGCTCTTCAAGCTCAACTTTTGCTCAACTTCGCTTGTGTAGTCCAAGAACTGACTCTAAGCTAGCATGGTTCACTACAAAGCTTAGCTACCTTGTCGTTTTGATACTTACTCTTATGTAATTAAAGGGAGGCCTATGCCTAACAGTAAGGGCTGATTTTCATGAAATTCATGACTATTTCAGGTGAGACTCTGAAAGAAGCTGGCTACGACTCGTTCGGTCCTGGAGAGCCGAACAATTATACTACAGGACAGTACTGTGGCGGTGCGTTCAGGTCAGGCTTACTGGCGGACTTGCTGTGCGAGGAGCACTTCCCATTTGTGTGCGAGAAGAAACCTAACAGCCTGGTCTGTGACGACGAAGAGTGCCCAGCTTTGGATGAAGAATGACGCAATGATACAGCAATGATATGATTGTGATATTCACACAATATTCATTTTTGTAATAACTAATCAATAAACATGTTTTTAATTAGACAAATTAGTACTTTCTCAAATATAGACACATGATATTTCTGTCAGATATATTTAATTTATACACATATATGAAATTGGAGTGTCTGTTTGTAATATAAAAATAACACCTTTCCACTAAATTCATATGAAAGTATTTACATACGGTACTTTAACATAAACGTGATAAAAAATACTCTTATTGTATATATGATATTTGTCTGTCTGAATGTTTGTTACGGGTAATCTCCGAAACAGCTGGACCGATTTAGACTTTATTTTCAATGGCAGAAAGCTGATGTCATAAGCAGTAACTTAGACTACTTTTATTTTGGAATAGTAAAAAATAGGGTTCCTCTTAAACATTCTTCATTAACAGAATATTAACTTTCCGTAAAGTCTACGAACTGAACGAACATTTTTTGTTAAATTATTTTCTTGTTAACTTAAATTACACACGGAAGATGTGCGGACACAGCTAGTATAAAATACAATAACTGTAGTTTTAGAATAGGATACCAGTCAAGTAAGTGTGTTGTATTATAAGTTACAGTTTAGAAAGCACAATTTGTTAAAATCCTTGATAACAAATTGTTAAAAGAACTCACCCGGTTCGTCATCATCCTTTATCTCATTGTCTTCATCCAAGTCCCGCTCTTGGTCCTTAGATCCAGTGGTATAAATGATATTGGCTTCCTTACTATACTTGCTCACATCCACGTTGTTCTTTTCAAAGCACACACCGCTAGCCACTTGCACATCACCATCGAACTCTAACCTATCGTCTATGTAAGAGTACACATTCTTCTGCAAACAACTAACCGACGGAGGCACTGCACATTTGTTCAATATATTGTCCCATAATACATTTCCAGTTCTAAATGTACCGTTCTTATACACATCATTGAAAAATCTCCCTGAAACACTTTCTATTATCTTCATTTGTTTAGTTATATCATTGTCTGTTGCGTCGATTGTATTAACACTAATTAAAAATATGATTAGGATTTTAAACACTTTAGTTTCCATGTTGGTTGTGTGTTTCTTGTCATTATAGCGTCGTGTTCCAGCCATTGTTGGAGAGTCACTGCTTAAACCCCGATGTGAAGCTGCTCAGCCACATGTGGGTCCATAATTTCATTCTCTCTAGTAATGATTAATTTTGGAAAGTTTTTGTTGACAAGTTGACGGCTTGGAAAATTGTTCGCTGGCTCCAGATGCGAAGGTTTTGGGTCATCTGTGAACAATAAAGAAATGTTAACAGTGCGTGAACATGATCCAACAAAATAGTACCTTAAGTAATCAGTAAAAATATTCAAAGAAATCCTGTTAGTTCTTTTAGAGAGACACTTGACACTCTCATTTTATGAGAGACACTTGTTGCTTTAACATTTTTAGATAAATGAACAAACCTGAAGCTTTTGCTAAAAAATAAGGTGATGACTATCTTAAAATTACGCACAAATTTATAGCTTGCAGAACAAACGATTGTTAGAGCTGACAAGTTATGGAATGGTGAACTAGACGATGACTATGTCCAGCAGTGGACAGTTTCAAGCTGGATAAACAAACGGACGAGTTTCTTAAAACTTTAAGTGTGTTTAATTATTTTATAAATCTACTAATAGATATACAAACTTTATAAAAATATCACATTTAATAATAATATTTTATAAATCACAATATAATTTTCCTATATCCAAGTATCTACAACCACTCTCACACTCACACTAAATCAAAATGTATGTGTCATCTTTAGGGTTTTAGCTCTTTTAATTTCCAAATCAACATAGTCATCTTTCATAACTACTAAGAAATTATGAATGAACACTTTTTTTATTAAAATATTTACGAAATATGGTTTTGAATGTTACTTAATTTAAATTTGGAGCCTTTTGATTGATAGCTGACAAAAACCTCTTCGATTATTCTGTAGGTATACGAAATTGAGTATTTAGTAATCATATTATTATAGTCTCATTAGAATCCATAGAAAATTATTTATATAGCTGAGTCTAGCTAAACAATTCTGATTATTAAGACAGTAATTTCGCTGCAGTACTTTTTCTGGGTCAGATAATAGTTCGGCCAGTTAAAACCCGCCCTAATTTTGTAAAGTAAGGTCACAAATGATCTATGTATTTTCTTTTGGCAATATGCAGCTCAACTGTGAGTTTTACGCTCGTTAGTCACAGCGAACAGCGTGTCTAACTAAAACTAAATATTATGTCACACAAATGTTTACCATATTCTGCAATAAATTAATAAAATTGACAGACTCTAACGACTGAGTCTAACGACAGGTACCTGATGATACAGTAATCAATTATCCATTGCTATTCATTTCAAGTATCAATCTTAACATCGTAAGTATGTTGGTATGAAAATCAGTTGATAAGTTACATTTCAATTCAAGTCACACATTTGAAAGCGGTAACGACACCGTCGTAAAGAATGAGTGAAAGTCAACACTGTTTCATCGGAAATATGTGATTTTGTCTCCGTTGACGTAAATTGGTTATGGATCGTTAAACAAATCAGATTGTTGCATCGTTAAAATCTTGTAGAGATAATGTATGATACGTAATAGTGATATGAAACAGCGAAAGTTGTATTAAAACATATGTTTAACTTCTTAGTAATAATACCGTTTGTATTTTGTATTGTCAATTTATTTTAATTGAATATCCCAAACTAAACTAAATGGCTTCTAGTAAGGACGTCTACTAGCATTTAAGTTTAGTTAGTAGGCCTAACCTCATTACTATCGTTATTAAATTACGTCCGGGACTTCAGATAACCCTTTTGCTTGGTTTGTATCGAGTTGAACCTGTTTTATTGAAGCAAACAGGTTCAGATGACATGTACGTTGTATCCCTATAAAAGGAAACTTGGAAGTACTAAAGAATAGAGTCGGTAGTTTTTAAATAGACTAGGGATTGTCTTAGTTCACAGCGATATACAAAATTGAGACACAATGTTCCCTCAAATTATGATTATAAAATTCCGGTGTTTGGTGTTCGTAATATTTGTCCTTCTAAATGGCTTTTTCGATTTTGATGACTGTTTTTGTTCCTATAGGCTCACCTAGTGGTTTATTATCGATTTAAAGACCAGTAGATCGGGCTACCGTCGACATACATAACATATAAATCTACAGGTTACTTTAAAAATAATACAAAGGCTTTCTTCTTAGATCGATGATTTTGCTAACAACAGAGTTTGAAGAATAACCATTATATTTAAGTTTATGGTTTGAGATTAGACTGGGTCTATACAAGTGAGACTGAAAGAAAATATATTCAGGACTATGGGTGGAAACATAATGCGAATATCTGTGTGCCTTCATTCTATTATATTGTCACTGTGCACTTATTGAATTATTGATTTATTACTTAGAAGTGAAGTGATGCGTGCACCCGTAAGAGACATCAACAGTACACAGAAACACCAATTAAAAGAAAGCAATTTTTTGTCAAAATGTTAGTTTTTTTCTTCCTTTGTTTGATTATTTTTATTGAATTTTCAGTGAGGGCAGCGTGTAATTTTTGGCTTGCATTATCATGGTCGTAAGAAAGTTTTAAGAAAGTTCAATTTATAGTATTTGTTCAAGGTTCATCCACGGTGTCATTACTCCGTGTAAATAAGCGGACTGGCTCACCCGCTGACCACAAGACACACTTTTTAAAATAAAATCACTGATTTTCCTTCTCATTACAATTACCTGTTTTCTATACTAATATAAAACTGAAATTGAGATATTTCTGTACATAAGATTTATTTGAATAATACTGTATTAGTCAATTATTTGCTAACTGTATCAAAACAATGGTTAGATTGTTATTTTTGTTAACACTCTGCATTATCAAAATGCCGACCATGCCTACCCACTGTAACTGAAAGTTCGTAGTCTGCTCGTCACTGAACTTCTGATTGCGCCGTCAATTTGGCAGGACAATATTTTGACGTTTCCATCAACTTACTATTTTTTTTTTTAAGTTGAACGTAATTGATATTCTTTTGCCACGATTCTGAATGTAGTTATTTGACTAAAACCGAGCATCTGAAACTCGATTGCCATTTAAATTTTTTAGCAGATTTAGCCCGCAAGTGTTTTGTTAAATAAGAAAAGCTCCAATGTGTTCCCTTCAATGAAACGAAGAAGAAGATAGATAAGTACTTAATAGTGATATAATCAACTTAAAAGTTCCATCAGCAAGTCGATTTCTAACCATGATACACCGGTGTGAAGTTGGCGGCCTAAAGTTGGCGGCCCTTTATAACCCGACAAAATTAAAATGTCCCAAAATATTATTGAAATATCATGAAAGAAAATCTCTGTACGTGATAAAATAAGGGAAATAGGAAAACTGTGGCATCCTAGGTCGGAAAATTTTCAGGGGAAAACTATTTTTGAACGGATTTCTCTCATTTGTTTGTATCGAAACTTGCGATGAAACTTCAACTACTTCTGCCGAACTGATTTTCTAGAAACTTTGCACACGCATACAGTTCTCAAGAAATAATGATAAAATGATATTGGAAACCTTCAATCATGAAACCCTTATGCTGCAGGGATACTGCCTGCCTAAACCTAGAGTCTGGTGAAAATTTGGTCACGAGTTCCAGTCCAGACAAACCCCAACGACGATACGCAAGGGCTTGTATGAGAGCACATTGGAAAGCTCTCAAGACAAGGAAAGCACACACAAGCCACAGAGTGACAACTTGCTCAGTTTCAGAACTACGAGATCTGAAAAACCAGCGACTGAAATTTCACCCCACTTTTCACACTTTTCGGTCAAAACAACCCCCAAGGACGATTCGCAAGGGGTTGTTTGGGGTCTCGTTGGAAAGCTCTTGAGTCATGGAACACGCAAGCATAAGTCACAAACTGACAACTTGCTCGGTTTTAGCATTACAAGACCAGAAGATCCAGCGGCCTATTTTTTACCTATCTTTTCACACTTTTCGATCCAAACAACCCCGAAGGACGATTCGCAAGGGGTTGTTTGGGGTCTCATTGGAAAGCTCTTGAATCATGGAACACGCTTGCATAAGTCACAAACTGACAACTTGCTCGGTTTCAGCATTACAAGACCAGAAGATACAGCGGCCTATTTTTTACCAAACTTTTCACACTTTTCGATCCAAACAACCCCCAAGGACGGTACTCAAGGGGTTGTTTGGGGTCTCGTTGAAAAGCTCTTGTGACATGGAACACGAATGCATAAGTCACAAACTGACAACTTGCTCAGTTTCAGAAATATAGACCAGAAAATCCATAAAATGGAATTTCACCCCACTTTTTACACCTTTCGGTCAAAACAACCCCCAAGGACGATTCGCAAGGGGTTGTTTGAGGTCTCATTGGAAAGCTCTTGAATCATGGAACACGCTTGCATAAGTCGCAAACTGACAACTTGCTCGGTTTCAGCATTACAAGACCAGAAGATCCAGCGGCCTATTTTTTACCTAACTTTTCACACTTTTCGATCCAAACAACCCCCAAGGACGGTACGCAAGGGGCTGTTAGAGGTCTCGTTGGAAAGCTCTTGAGTCATGGAACACGCATGCATAAGTCACAAACTGACAACTTGCTCGGTTTCAGCATTACAAGACCAGAAGATCCAGCGGCCTATTTTTTACCTAACTTTTCACACTTTTCGATCCAAACAACCCCCAAGGACGGTACGCAAGGGGTTGTTTGGGGTCTCGTTGGAAAGCTCTTGAGTCATGAAATACACATGCATAAGTCACAAACTGACAACTTGCTCAGTTTCAGAAATATAGACCAGAAAAACCAGAAACTGATATTTCACCCCACTTTTTACACCTTTCGGTCAAAACAACCCCCAAGGACGATTCGCAAGGGGTTGTTTGGGGTCTCATTGGAAAGCTCTTGAATCATGGAACACGCTTGCATAAGTCACAAACTGACAACTTGCTCGGTTTCAGCATTACAAGACCAGAAGATCCAGCGGCCTATTTTTTACCTAACTTTTCACACTTTTCGATCAAAACAACCCCCAAGGACGATTTGCAAGGGGTTGTTTAGGGTCTCATTGGAAAGCTCTTGAATCATGGAACACGCTTGCAAAAGCCTCAAACTGACAACTTGCTCGGTTTCAGCATTACAAGACCAGAAGATCCAGCGGCCTATTTTTTACCTAACTTTTCACACTTTTCGATCCAAACAACCCCCAAGGACGGTACGCAAGGGGTTGTTAGAGGTCTTGTTGGAAAGCTCTTGAGTCATGGAACACGCATGCATAAGTCACAAACTGACAACTTGCTCAGTTTCGGAATTACGAGATCTGGAAAACCAGCGACAGATTTTATACCTAACCTCGTAATTCTTAAACTGAGCGAGTTGTCACTTTGTATCTTATGAGTGCATGTTCTTTAACTCAAGAGCTTTCTAACGGTACCTCTAACAACCCCTTGCGTGGCGTCCTTCAGGGTTGTTTTGACCGTAAAGTGTAAAAAGTTAGGTAAAAAATAGGCCGCTGGATCTTCTGGTCTTGTAATGCTGAAACCGAGCAAGTTGTCAGTTTGTGACTTATGCATGCGTGTTCCATCACTCAAGAGCTTTCCAACGAGATCCCAAACAACCCCTTGCGAATCGTCCTTGGGGGTTGTTTGGATCGAAAAGTGTGAAAAGTTAGGTAAAAAATAGGCCGCTGGATCTTCTGGTCTTGTAATGCTGAAACCGAGCAAGTTGTCAGTTTGAGACTTTTGCAAGCGTGTTCCATGATTCAAGAGCTTTCCAATGAGACCCCAAACAACCCCTTGCGAATCGTCCTTGGGGGTTGTTTTGACCGAAAGATGTAAAAAGTGGGGTGAAATTCCATTTTATGGTTTTTCTGGTCCATATTTCTGAAACTGAGCAAGTTGTCAGTTTGTGACTTAATCACGCGTGTTCCATGACACAAGAGCTTTCCAACGAGACCCCAAACAACCCCTTGCGAATCGTCCTTAGGGGTTGTTTGGATCGAAAAGTGTGAAAAGTTAGGTAAAAAATAGGCCGCTGGATCTTCTGGTCTTGTAATGCTGAAACCGAGCAAGTTGTCAGTTTGTGATTTATGCATGCGTGTTCCATGACTCAAGAGCTTTCCAATGAGACCCCAAACAACCCCTTGCGAATCGTCCTTGGGGGTTGTTTTGACCGAAAGGTGTAAAAAGTGGGGTGAAATATCAGTTTCTGGTTTTTCTGGTCTATATTTCTGAAACTGAGCAAGTTGTCAGTTTGTGACTTATGCATGTGTGTTTCATGACTCAAGAGCTTTCCAACGAGACCCCAAACAACCCCTTGCGTACCGTCCTTGGGGGTTGTTTGGATCGAAAAGTGTGAAAAGTTAGGTAAAAAATAGGCCGCTGGATCTTCTGGTCTTGTAATGCTGAAACCGAGCAAGTTGTCAGTTTGTGACTTATGCATGCGTGTTCCATGACTCAAGAGCTTTCCAACGAGACCCCAAACAACCCCTTGCGTACCGTCCTTGGGGGTTGTTTGGATCGAAAAGTGTGAAAAGTTAGGTAAAAAATAGGCCGCTGGATCTTCTGGTCTTGTAATGCTGAAACCGAGCAAGTTGTCAGTTTGAGACTTTTGCAAGCGTGTTTCATGATTCAAGAGCTTTCCAATGAGACCCCAAACAACCCCTTGCGAATCGTCATTGGGGGTTGTTTTGACCGAAAGGTGTAAAAAGTGGGGTGAAATTCCATTTTATGGTTTTTCTGGTCCATATTTCTGAAACTGAGCAAGTTGTCAGTTTGTGACTTAATCATGCGTGTTCCATGACACAAGAGCTTTCCAACGAGATCCCAAACAACCCCTTGCGAATCGTCCTTGGGGGTTGTTTGGATCGAAAAGTGTGAAAAGTTAGGTAAAAAATAGGCCGCTGGATCTTCTGGTCTTGTAATGCTGAAACCGAGCAAGTTGTCAGTTTGTGATTTATGCATGCGTGTTTCATGACTCAAGAGCTTTCCAACGAGACCCCAAACAACCCCTTGCGTACCGTCCTTGGGGGTTGTTTTGACCGTAAAGTTTAAAAAGTGGGGTGTAATTTCAGTTTCTGGTTTTTCTGGTCTATAATTCTGAAACTGAGCAAGTTGTCAGTTTGTGATTTATGCATGCGTGTTCCATGACTCAAGAGCTTTCCAACTAGACCCCAAACAACCCCTTGCGAATCCTCCTTGGGGGTTGTTTTGACCGAAAGGTGTAAAAGTGGGGTGAAATTCCATTTTATGGTTTTTCTGGTCTATATTTCTGAAACTGAGCAAGTTGTCAGTTTGTGACTTATGCATTCGTGTTCCATGACACAAGAGCTTTCCAACGAGACCCCAAACAACCCCTTGCGTACCGTCCTTGGGGGTTGTTTGGATCGAAAAGTGTGAAAAGTTAGGTAAAAAATAGGCCGCTGGATCTTCTGGTCTTGTAATGCTGAAACCGAGCAAGTTGTCAGTTTGAGGCTTTTGCAAGCGTGTTCCATGATTCAAGAGCTTTCCAATGAGACCCCAAACAACCCCTTGCAAATCGTCCTTGGGGGTTGTTTTGATCGAAAAGTGTGAAAAGTTAGGTAAAAAATAGGCCGCTGGATCTTCTGGTCTTGTAATGCTGAAACCGAGCAAGTTGTCAGTTTGTGACTTATGCAAGCGTGTTCCATGATTCAAGAGCTTTCCAATGAGACCCCAAACAACCCCTTGCGAATCGTCCTTGGGGGTTGTTTTGACCGAAAGGTGTAAAAAGTGGGGTGAAATATCAGTTTCTGGTTTTTCTGGTCTATATTTCTGAAACTGAGCAAGTTGTCAGTTTGTGACTTATGCATGTGTATTTCATGACTCAAGAGCTTTCCAACGAGACCCCAAACAACCCCTTGCGTACCGTCCTTGGGGGTTGTTTGGATCGAAAAGTGTGAAAAGTTAGGTAAAAAATAGGCCGCTGGATCTTCTGGTCTTGTAATGCTGAAACCGAGCAAGTTGTCAGTTTGTGACTTATGCATGCGTGTTCCATGACTCAAGAGCTTTCCAACGAGACCTCTAACAGCCCCTTGCGTACCGTCCTTGGGGGTTGTTTGGATCGAAAAGTGTGAAAAGTTAGGTAAAAAATAGGCCGCTGGATCTTCTGGTCTTGTAATGCTGAAACCGAGCAAGTTGTCAGTTTGAGACTTTTGCAAGCGTGTTCCATGATTCAAGAGCTTTCCAATGAGACCCCAAACAACCCCTTGCGAATCGTCCTTGGGGGTTGTTTGGATCGAAAAGTGTGAAAAGTTAGGTAAAAAATAGGCCGCTGGATCTTCTGGTCTTGTAATGCTGAAACCGAGCAAGTTGTCAGTTTGTGACTTATGCATGCGTGTTCCATGACTCAAGAGCTTTCCAACGAGACCTCTAACAGCCCCTTGCGTACCGTCCTTGGGGGTTGTTTGGATCGAAAAGTGTGAAAAGTTAGGTAAAAAATAGGCCGCTGGATCTTCTGGTCTTGTAATGCTGAAACCGAGCAAGTTGTCAGTTTGCGACTTATGCAAGCGTGTTCCATGATTCAAGAGCTTTCCAATGAGACCCCAAACAACCCCTTGCGAATCGTCCTTGGGGGTTGTTTTGACCGAAAGGTGTAAAAAGTGGGGTGAAATTCCATTTTATGGATTTTCTGGTCTATATTTCTGAAACTGAGCAAGTTGTCAGTTTGTGACTTATGCATTCGTGTTCCATGTCACAAGAGCTTTCCAACGAGACCCCAAACAACCCCTTGAGTACCGTCCTTGGGGGTTGTTTGGATCGAAAAGTGTGAAAAGTTTGGTAAAAAATAGGCCGCTGTATCTTCTGGTCTTGTAATGCTGAAACCGAGCAAGTTGTCAGTTTGTGATTTATGCATGCGTGTTTCATGACTCAAGAGCTTTCCAACGAGACCCCAAACAACCCCTTGCGTACCGTCCTTGGGGGTTGTTTTGACCGTAAAGTTTAAAAAGTGGGGTGTAATTTCAGTTTCTGGTTTTTCTGGTCTATAATTCTGAAACTGAGCAAGTTGTCAGTTTGTGATTTATGCATGCGTGTTCCATGACTCAAGAGCTTTCCAACTAGACCCCAAACAACCCCTTGCGAATCCTCCTTGGGGGTTGTTTTGACCGAAAGGTGTAAAAGTGGGGTGAAATTCCATTTTATGGTTTTTCTGGTCCATATTTCTGAAACTGAGCAAGTTGTCAGTTTGTGACTTAATCATGCGTGTTCCATGACACAAGAGCTTTCCAACGAGATCCCAAACAACCCCTTGCGAATCGTCCTTGGGGGTTGTTTGGATCGAAAAGTGTGAAAAGTTAGGTAAAAAATAGGCCGCTGGATCTTCTGGTCTTGTAATGCTGAAACCGAGCAAGTTGTCAGTTTGAGGCTTTTGCAAGCGTGTTCCATGATTCAAGAGCTTTCCAATGAGACCCCAAACAACCCCTTGCAAATCGTCCTTGGGGGTTGTTTTGACCAAAAGGTGTAAAAAGTGGGGAGAAATTCCATTTTATGGTTTTTCTGGTCCATATTTCTGAAACTGAGCAAGTTGTCAGTTTGTGACTTAATCATGCGTGTTCCATGACACAAGAGCCTTCCAACGAGATCCCAAACAACCCCTTGCGAATCGTCCTTGGGGGTTGTTTGGATCGAAAAGTGTGAAAAGTTAGGTAAAAAATAGGCCGTTGGATCTTCTGGTCTTGTAATGCTGAAACCGAGCAAGTTGTCAGTTTGTGATTTATGCATGCGTGTTCCATGACTCAAGAGCTTTCCAACGAGACCCCAAACAACCCCTTGCGTACCGTCCTTGGGGGTTGTTTTGACCGTAAAGTTTAAAAAGTGGGGTGAAATTTCAGTTTCTGGTTTTTCTGGTCTATAATTCTGAAACTGAGCAAGTTGTCAGTTTGTGACTTATGCATGCGTGTTCCATGACTCAAGAGCTTTCCAACAAGACCTCTAACAGCCCCTTGCGTACCGTCCTTGGGGGTTGTTTGGATCGAAAAGTGTGAAAAGTTAGGTAAAAAATAGGCCGCTGGATCTTCTGGTCTTGTAATGCTGAAACCGAGCAAGTTGTCAGTTTGAGGCTTTTGCAAGCGTGTTCCATGATTCAAGAGCTTTCCAATGAGACCCCAAACAACCCCTTGCGAATCGTCCTTGGGGGTTGTTTTGACCGAAAAGTGTGAAAAGTGGGGTGAAATTCCATTTTATGGTTTTTCTGGTCCATATTTCTGAAACTGAGCAAGTTGTCAGTTTGTGACTTAATCATGCGTGTTCCATGACACAAGAGCTTTCCAACGAGATCCCAAACAACCCCTTGCGAATCGTCCTTGGGGGTTGTTTGGATCGAAAAGTGTGAAAAGTTAGGTAAAAAATAGGCCGCTGGATCTTCTGGTCTTGTAATGCTGAAACCGAGCAAGTTGTCAGTTTGTGATTTATGCATGCGTGTTCCATGACTCAAGAGCTTTCCAACGAGACCCCAAACAACCCCTTGCGTACCGTCCTTGGGGGTTGTTTTGACCGTAAAGTTTAAAAAGTGGGGTGAAATTTCAGTTTCTGGTTTTTCTGGTCTATAATTCTGAAACTGAGCAAGTTGTCAGTTTGTGATTTATGCATGCGTGTTCCATGACACAAGAGCTTTCCAACTAGACCCCAAACAACCCCTTGCGAATCGTCCTTGGGGGTTGTTTGGATCGAAAAGTGTGAAAAGTTAGGTAAAAAATAGGCCGCTGGATCTTCTGGTCTTGTAATGCTGAAACCGAGCAAGTTGTCAGTTTGTGATTTATGCATGCGTGTTTCATGACTCAAGAGCTTTCCAACGAGACCCCAAACAACCCCTTGCGTACCGTCCTTGGGGGTTGTTTGGATCGAAAAGTGTGAAAAGTTAGGTAAAAAATAGGCCGCTGGATCTTCTGGTCTTGTAATGCTGAAACCGAGCAAGTTGTCAGTTTGTGACTTATGCATGCGTGTTCCATGACTCAAGAGCTTTCCAACGAGACCTCTAACAGCCCCTTGCGTACCGTCCTTGGGGGTTGTTTGGATCGAAAAGTGTGAAAAGTTAGGTAAAAAATAGGCCGCTGGATCTTCTGGTCTTGTAATGCTGAAACCGAGCAAGTTGTCAGTTTGAGACTTTTGCAAGCGTGTTTCATGATTCAAGAGCTTTCCAATGAGACCCCAAACAACCCCTTGCGAATCGTCATTGGGGGTTGTTTTGACCGAAAGGTGTAAAAAGTGGGGTGAAATTCCATTTTATGGTTTTTCTGGTCCATATTTCTGAAACTGAGCAAGTTGTCAGTTTGTGACTTAATCATGCGTGTTCCATGACACAAGAGCTTTCCAACGAGATCCCAAACAACCCCTTGCGAATCGTCCTTGGGGGTTGTTTGGATCGAAAAGTGTGAAAAGTTAGGTAAAAAATAGGCCGCTGGATCTTCTGGTCTTGTAATGCTGAAACCGAGCAAGTTGTCAGTTTGAGACTTTTGCAAGCGTGTTCCATGATTCAAGAGCTTTCCAATGAGACCCCAAACAACCCCTTGCGAATCGTCATTGGGGGTTGTTTTGACCGAAAGGTGTAAAAAGTGGGGTGAAATTCCATTTTATGGTTTTTCTGGTCCATATTTCTGAAACTGAGCAAGTTGTCAGTTTGTGACTTAATCATGCGTGTTCCATGACACAAGAGCTTTCCAACGAGATCCCAAACAACCCCTTGCGAATCGTCCTTGGGGGTTGTTTGGATCGAAAAGTGTGAAAAGTTAGGTAAAAAATAGGCCGCTGGATCTTCTGGTCTTGTAATGCTGAAACCGAGCAAGTTGTCAGTTTGTGATTTATGCATGCGTGTTTCATGACTCAAGAGCTTTCCAACGAGACCCCAAACAACCCCTTGCGTACCGTCCTTGGGGGTTGTTTTGACCGTAAAGTTTAAAAAGTGGGGTGTAATTTCAGTTTCTGGTTTTTCTGGTCTATAATTCTGAAACTGAGCAAGTTGTCAGTTTGTGATTTATGCATGCGTGTTCCATGACTCAAGAGCTTTCCAACTAGACCCCAAACAACCCCTTGCGAATCCTCCTTGGGGGTTGTTTTGACCGAAAGGTGTAAAAGTGGGGTGAAATTCCATTTTATGGTTTTTCTGGTCTATATTTCTGAAACTGAGCAAGTTGTCAGTTTGTGACTTATGCATTCGTGTTCCATGACACAAGAGCTTTCCAACGAGACCCCAAACAACCCCTTGCGTACCGTCCTTGGGGGTTGTTTGCATCGAAAAGTGTGAAAAGTTAGGTAAAAAATAGGCCGCTGGATCTTCTGGTCTTGTAATGCTGAAACCGAGCAAGTTGTCAGTTTGTGACTTATGCATGCGTGTTCCATGACTCAAGAGCTTTCCAACGAGACCCCAAACAACCCCTTGCGTACCGTCCTTGGGGGTTGTTTGCATCGAAAAGTGTGAAAAGTTAGGTAAAAAATAGGCCGCTGGATCTTCTGGTCTTGTAATGCTGAAACCGAGCAAGTTGTCAGTTTGAGACTTTTGCAAGCGTGTTTCATGATTCAAGAGCTTTCCAATGAGACCCCAAACAACCCCTTGCGAATCGTCATTGGGGGTTGTTTTGACCGAAAGGTGTAAAAAGTGGGGTGAAATTCCATTTTATGGTTTTTCTGGTCCATATTTCTGAAACTGAGCAAGTTGTCAGTTTGTGACTTAATCATGCGTGTTCCATGACACAAGAGCTTTCCAACGAGATCCCAAACAACCCCTTGCGAATCGTCCTTGGGGGTTGTTTGGATCGAAAAGTGTGAAAAGTTAGGTAAAAAATAGGCCGCTGGGTCTTCTGGTCTTGTAATGCTGAAACCGAGCAAGTTGTCAGTTTGAGACTTTTGCAAGCGTGTTCCATGATTCAAGAGCTTTCCAATGAGACCCCAAACAACCCCTTGCGAATCGTCATTGGGGGTTGTTTTGACCGAAAGGTGTAAAAAGTGGGGTGAAATTCCATTTTATGGTTTTTCTGGTCCATATTTCTGAAACTGAGCAAGGTGTCAGTTTGTGACTTAATCATGCGTGTTCCATGACACAAGAGCTTTCCAACGAGATCCCAAACAACCCCTTGCGAATCGTCCTTGGGGGTTGTTTGGATCGAAAAGTGTGAAAAGTTAGGTAAAAAATAGGCCGCTGGATCTTCTGGTCTTGTAATGCTGAAACCGAGCAAGTTGTCAGTTTGTGATTTATGCATGCGTGTTTCATGACTCAAGAGCTTTCCAACGAGACCCCAAACAACCCCTTGCGTACCGTCCTTGGGGGTTGTTTGGATCGAAAAGTGTGAAAAGTTAGGTAAAAAATAGGCCGCTGGATCTTCTGGTCTTGTAATGCTGAAACCGAGCAAGTTGTCAGTTTGAGGCTTTTGCAAGCGTGTTCCATGATTCAAGAGCTTTCCAATGAGACCCCAAACAACCCCTTGCAAATCGTCCTTGGGGGTTGTTTTGATCGAAAAGTGTGAAAAGTTAGGTAAAAAATAGGCCGCTGGATCTTCTGGTCTTGTAATGCTGAAACCGAGCAAGTTGTCAGTTTGAGACTTTTGCAAGCGTGTTCCATGATTCAAGAGCTTTCCAATGAGACCCCAAACAACCCCTTGCGAATCGTCCTTGGGGGTTGTTTGGATCGAAAAGTGTGAAAAGTTAGGTAAAAAATAGGCCGCTGGATCTTCTGGTCTTGTAATGCTGAAACCGAGCAAGTTGTCAGTTTGTGACTTATGCATGCGTGTTCCATGACTCAAGAGCTTTCCAACGAGACCTCTAACAGCCCCTTGCGTACCGTCCTTGGGGGTTGTTTGGATCGAAAAGTGTGAAAAGTTAGGTAAAAAATAGGCCGCTGGATCTTCTGGTCTTGTAATGCTGAAACCGAGCAAGTTGTCAGTTTGCGACTTATGCAAGCGTGTTCCATGATTCAAGAGCTTTCCAATGAGACCCCAAACAACCCCTTGCGAATCGTCCTTGGGGGTTGTTTTGACCGAAAGGTGTAAAAAGTGGGGTGAAATTCCATTTTATGGATTTTCTGGTCTATATTTCTGAAACTGAGCAAGTTGTCAGTTTGTGACTTATGCATTCGTGTTCCATGTCACAAGAGCTTTCCAACGAGACCCCAAACAACCCCTTGAGTACCGTCCTTGGGGGTTGTTTGGATCGAAAAGTGTGAAAAGTTTGGTAAAAAATAGGCCGCTGTATCTTCTGGTCTTGTAATGCTGAAACCGAGCAAGTTGTCAGTTTGTGACTTATGCAAGCGTGTTCCATGATTCAAGAGCTTTCCAACGAGACCTCTAACAGCCCCTTGCGTACCGTCCTTGGGGGTTGTTTGGATCGAAAAGTGTGAAAAGTTAGGTAAAAAATAGGCCGCTGGATCTTCTGGTCTTGTAATGCTGAAACCGAGCAAGTTGTCAGTTTGCGACTTATGCAAGCGTGTTCCATGATTCAAGAGCTTTCCAATGAGACCCCAAACAACCCCTTGCGAATCGTCCTTCGGGGTTGTTTGGATCGAAAAGTGTGAAAAGTTAGGTAAAAAATAGGCCGCTGGATCTTCTGGTCTTGTAATGCTAAAACCGAGCAAGTTGTCAGTTTGTGACTTATGCATGCGTGTTCCATGACTCAAGAGCTTTCCAACGAGACCCCAAACAACCCCTTGCGAATCGTCCTTGGGGGTTGTTTTGACCGAAAAGTGTGAAAAGTGGGGTGAAATTTCAGTCGCTGGTTTTTCAGATCTCGTAGTTCTGAAACTGAGCAAGTTGTCACTCTGTGGCTTGTGTGTGCTTTCCTTGTCTTGAGAGCTTTCCAATGTGCTCTCATACAAGCCCTTGCGTATCGTCGTTGGGGTTTGTCTGGACTGGAACTCGTGACCAAATTTTCACCAGACTCTAGGTTTAGGCAGGCAGTATCCCTGCAGCATAAGGGTTTCATGATTGAAGGTTTCCAATATCATTTTATCATTATTTCTTGAGAACTGTATGCGTGTGCAAAGTTTCTAGAAAATCAGTTCGGCAGAAGTAGTTGAAGTTTCATCGCAAGTTTCGATACAAACAAATGAGAGAAATCCGTTCAAAAATAGTTTTCCCCTGAAAATTTTCCGACCTAGGATGCCACAGTTTTCCTATTTCCCTTATTTAATCACGTACAGAGATTTTCTTTCATGATATTTCAATAATATTTTGGGACATTTTAATTTTGTCGGGTTATAAAGGGCCGCCAACTTTAGGCCGCCAACTTCACACCGGTCCATGATACTTGTATTCTTGTTCACCCATTTTCCTAATTTAGGGATTCATAAGAAGTATCGCCGACACTAATTTCTCTATTATAAAGATTCTAGTGATAATGAATCACCATAATGCTCGAATGTTTGTCCGTACATTTGTTTGGGAGAGAAAGTTACGCGATGAATGGCGGCGCTTTATGTCGTAAACTCGTAATGTATATGGGTGTTTTTATCAATGAGGTTTTGGAACAAAAGTTATCTTTTGTGAAGGTCAATTTTCTTAAAGGTGCTAGCTATGTGGGTGTGCACGTCTACTATATGAATAGTAAATTACCGGCTATTTACATATTTATTTGCATTCTTATGGTAATGATGAAAAAAAAATTCTGAATTTTGCTATGTGTTTGTTGTTACGAAAATATTATTATTGTTTATTTTTAGTAATTAAAAGCTGCAGGATGTCGCAAAAGTTCGAAATAACAACATAGTTACACATCTAGAGAAGCTGATACCTGTGCAGATTCCTAGTGGAGGTTAACTAGTCATAACTATCATACTGCGGATCCTGGCTTACAGGAGTAAGTGGGAGTGCGTGGCGGGCCTACTCCCATTACCATATTTTCTGAGTGACGGTCTTTGAGTATTTGTTGCAGCATTGAAACACATTAAATTGCCTTAAAAAGATACAAGAGAGAAATAATTAAATAAAATGATGCATTGTGTTAAATATGACTTAAAACTGTCGAGAAAATAATACTGCAAATTGTGTTTCAATTTTAAATTTATTTAATCCTGTGACCGATGTTCATCCCCCAAGCATTATTTCGGGCTTTTGAGACACCCTGTATAAATTAATTAATCTGCGTTATGTTATTCAAGTGCAATTTATTTATTAAATATAAAAATATATTTTTAAATTAACTTGAATTAATATTAATTGTTAATTACTTTGCGCCAGTTATTAAGATTATTTTTCGAAAAACTGACCTTACTTTCGAACTAGAAAGTATGAGTCATCATTTTTGATTTGCCTTAAATAGCAAAGTAATACTAATTTAGATATAATCTATTCCAAAAATCATCAATCAGAATAATTTTGGAACGGATGTTGTACAAAAAATGATGTGTGAAGATTTCATTTTTGAGTTGATGGCCAAAAAAATGATAAAAAAGCCACGACTTATTGACCGCGTCTATTTCGGAACTTTTTACTGATTGGCTGAGTATAATTTTTGTCTGTCATTATTTTTAGACAGCTTTCATCATTATCATTAGTTTATCATTATATTTGAGAAAGAACATCACTGGCCAAATTCTTAGCCATACTTTGTCTGCATCCAAGTTTATGACACTAGCATTACGGACACTGGCAGAATTGTGGCAAATAGCTACAAACGCCACTAACAAAGAAGAAGAAGAAGAAGAAGAAGAGAAAGAAAAACTATTTTTACTCCATACACTCTAAAATCAAATTTAAATTGGAGTTAGAGGCCAACAAATCTCTAGCATTCTTAGATGTTTTAGTGATCCGTAATCCTGATAACACCTTAAGCCACACCGTGTATAGGAAAAAGACCCATACCGATAGCTACTTAAACGGTGAATCTCACCACCATCCCACACAGTTAGCTACCGTGGGTAAATCTTTGTTTCAGAGAGCACATGGGATCTGTGATGAGCAACACCTGGCTGCCGAGATCCATCATGTCAAGCAAGTATTGCATGACAACAAGCTTCGGGTCCCGCGCCGTCATCACAGTGACCGAGTGAAACCAGCCACAGTCGAGCGTCTACCTGCTGTACTACCATATATAAGAGGTGTCACAGACAAGATTGGCTACATCTTGAAACGGGCTTCAATCAAAACTTACTTCAAGCCATCGAAGAAGATTAGTCAGTTCTTACCACCTGTCAAGTGTCACATTCCTCTACAAGATGCGGGGGTATACAAACTAGATTGTGAATGTGCGATCTCCTACATAGGGCAAACTAAAAGATCAGTAAAAACCCGCGTAAAAGAACACATAGCTGACGTGAAATACCGGCGCTCCACGAAGTCTGCAATCTATGAACATATACAGAACCGCACCCGCCATTATATCAGATTTGATAAACCACAGATCCTCGCAAAAGAACACCGATTCCGACCAAGGATGGCCATTGAAAGGCCATTGAAATTAAAAAACATCCTAATTTCAATAGGGAAGATGGCTGGGTGCTACCACCAACTTTGGATCCAGTAATTAATATAATTAAATCCAAAACCAAGCGTACCATTGCAATACCTCGAGACACAGTGAGCACTTTCTGCGTGGATCGGAGCGCAAACACCAAATAAATTTTGAGGGTACCCAGTTTTTAACTATGACATCAGGACGTCTAACACCTCAGTCCCCCGGTGACCATGGTTGACCATGTGGACCGGTGGACCATGTAAACCAACCGAAACGTCAGGAACATACAAAAGTAAATAAACGCGATATAATCCGTAAAAATAGTTTTATTTCAATATTTTTAATTTGAGTTGAAAAGTGAGAGTTCACTTGTAAGTCCGAAATGAAATGATTAACAATGGTTTTTTTATCCATATTTTCCATATTATGTATAAATTTACAACGTAAATAAAAGTACAGATAGGTAGAACTCAAATATTTACTGTCGTTATCAGCAGTACTCAAATTAGACTCCTGATTTTTTGTAACTACCTAAGTACTCAAATCTTTAATTTATTGATAATTTAAAAATACTGTAATACTATGGTTAAAAACTTTGAGATTATTGAAATTAATTCAAAATTTTAGAGCTATATAATCAAGGTTAGATAGGTAAATAATTATTTTATAAATATATAAGACACTAAATTGCACACATTCCCCAAAGGGATAGGCAGGGACCGACAAGAGAACACCCAAATTTCACTTTTTTTCTGGACATTGAGAGAAGGGGTTTAGCTTATTAGCCATTGACCCGAACATCCGCAATCAATACGAGGAGGGTCGTCCAATTATGACACCTGTAATAAAAAACAATACGTTGTTCGTGAAAGTGGAAAGTGAACAGTTACATGCATAAAATACGCACCTTACGGAATATGTCAAAGCGCCCGACACGTCGGCGCGTCTCTTTGTATTCAAGGGTTTAGGGTGAATGTCAACATGGCTGTGGTATGGAGCTGGCCCACCCGTTTCGACCAAATTGAATCTCGGCTTGGCTCAGGTTGAGAGGAAATGCAGCGATCCCATTGGTCGAAGCGGGCGGGAACGCTCCATAGCACAGCCAAGTGGACAGTCACTCTTAAGATTCAGTGCTAACCGAATGTACTTTGATCCTATGTTATTTCTGGAATGATTTACGAATTGTGTCATACCGTCATTTGTCATCTATCATTAAAAAATATGCGGTCAGGGGTCCCCTTGAACGAAGCCTTAAACGAAGTTCTCTGTTAAGAGTTTTGCATGCACAAATTTTTTTTTTGTAGACGTCGCACTATCCTGTGACCTTAATAACTCACTTACGCCATCTAGTTGATTTTTGAGAAAACTTTTGGAAACGGAATTAAACCTCCGACCCCGTTTAGTTTATGATCACACCTCTATATCAATTATGGACCACAAAACGGTTATAATTACAGATTACAACACGCCTAGTTACACAGGGATATTGCCTTGACCTTGTTATGTACTTAACTTTCACTATCTTCCTATTTATTAACATTATCTGATTACAGTTTACAGCAGTAGACGAATCGGTGAAAGTGGTCCAAAGCACATTTTACTAGTAAACGAAAATAAGAGTATTATGTTCAACGGTTTGGTTGTGAAGTACTTGAGTAGAGACACTATTTGTAGAGATCTTGTAAAGTAAGGTGCTTGCTCGTGGGTGATGAAATATAACTTTTATTACTAGTACAAATACAATATGTTATATAGATACTTGGAAAATGGTTACAGAAAAGGAAAAATTAAGTATTTAGTTAAATAGGTGAAACAAAAAGCGGATTACGGGCGTTTCCGTCCGTTGTGACGACCTCCACTGTTACTGGTTACTGAAGGGAAGGGTGGAAGTAGCAGAATCGCAGAACTGTTTTAATCAAAGTTAGATTTTTGTGCTTTTTATTAGTGTTATAAACGTTCCTTTGTACTGTTGTAACGTTTTTCAGTGTTTTCAGTGTCTAAAAAGTGGGCACAAAAACTTTTTCTCACCTCATTTCCAACACGCTTGGCCAGATTTTTATACATAAAATCTATGACTTGAGTTGAGGTTGATCTGCATACCTATTTGGGCTTTCAAACCGGATTTTCCTCGATTTCTCTTTAGATAAAGTAATTATTGGTTTAAAAGAATGTATGTTATTGGTATCGACATAACTTTTACTCTCTTTTCTGATAAATGATACATTCTTATCATCATTAACCCATAAAATGACGGCGTTTATGCCTTCATTGACACGAAAAATCATGATGCGATGAAAATGAACTGAATACTTACACTGTAGGTACGAGAATCATTATCATTTCAATATCATTACACGATACATTAATGCTGCTTGTAGCTCAGTGATGATGTTATTATGCCAGTAAATAGACTGAGTGAATATCTAACAATATAAAATAACGGTTTTGGTTTTGATAATGTTCGAGACGTACGGCTGGCTCTACTCTCTCAATCTCTCCTAAGTATTAAGAAAGAGAGAGAGCATCCCGAGCGACATAATCCGTGACACCGGCGCGTGCGCCGCAACGATAACGATGTTACAACGATCGTTATAATCCGCATGGTGT
Organism: Notodonta ziczac; assembly: GCA_918843915.1. Lineage (NCBI taxonomy): Eukaryota > Metazoa > Arthropoda > Insecta > Lepidoptera > Notodontidae > Notodonta > Notodonta ziczac. Next base: position 8,602,978 of record OU974060.1, on the reverse strand, counting down.
CAATGCACAGGGACTATAATTTGAAGGCAAACGCCGCGTGCCAGATATACTCCAGTCTAGCTTAGCCCTAACCACATTAGTACTAGCACAAACGTAACAACACACTTTACACCTGAAGTAACACGCGTATCTACAGAGCTTGGCAAAAATAATACGCAGAGAAACTATATAAAAATATGCAAAAACGTCTTAACTAGAACTGTTGAGTTTAAGTAATGAGTGCGATAAAAATATCTAGCCACCGCCATTTTCTAAAAATGTCGTATGTATTTCATGGAACATAATATCCCTACGATGAGATAATTCTAGTATTGAGACTTCGTGAAAATCCACCACCATTTTTTCGAAGTAAGAAATTCCAAAAAAAATCCACATAATATTTTCTCCCACACTCGTCTCTTTAATTTCATATACCAAAGGGCGTCCATTTAGGGCGCTTTCACCTGCCGTCAAGGAATGATGGTAAACTGGTCAGACCATCTGCTGGGCCCAAAACAGAAGCAACAAGGTCATGGAAGTCGACTTTCGGTTTCCAAAACTAGTTTCTTGATTTGTTTACAAACGTTATTTTGGAACGCATCTATCGATAGAAAAGTCTTTAGTGGGCAATAATATGATCTTGTCTTATATTTTATTTTGATGCTTTTGAGTCGAAAGTTCTCCAACCCACTAGGGGAGACAGTTGGGGTAGTACCAAGCCGTCTCTTTTTGGAAGGAGTACGCTGACTGTAACTGACTGATTGGGTTGCGGGAGTATGTGCAAGCGTTGCCATTGCTCCCATCGTTTAGCGGAAGAAAGTACACTGTAGAGTTTTAGCCTGTAAGAGTCCGGGATAACCCGTTCACCTCCTAGGGGACGAGAGTCCAAGAGGATATCACCACGTTAATAAATAGAAGTGGTGGACTAGGGCCTGATTCCCTCTCGCATTGAAAGGGAATGAGCTCGGTATAATGACGATGGGCTCCCACCTATTTCATTGGGAATAAAACACAGCTCATAGACACCAACGATCTTCTTATATGGTTCAGAAGGGCGATAATTGGGCCGTATCATTAAAATTTACATCCGTCTTCACGTGTAACCTTTACTCATAAATACATAATATACTTAAACACTTGAAATATAACTTGGTTGCTCACTGTAAACTCTCCGTGCAGATGCGCAAACGCCGTAACAATGTCACACACATTAACACACTTTTGGCGGCCAACCGGGTGTGGTATATTATTATTGTGGACACAGAACAGGTAATATAGCTGTCGTAAAATCAACAAATTTATAATGAAATATTTATTTACGATACTAGCTTTACCCCGTGAGTTCATTGGCGTGGATCTCTGAACTTAAATTTGATACTAAACTCTTTACTATAATCGTAAGGAATTCAAAAGCACAATAAGTAATTAATATTCTGTGAAATATAATAAGTAATATGAAATCATTTTTAAATTTTCCCACTAGGTATATTAGTAAATATAACGGGTAAAAACCTTGTTAGGAAAACTTATAAAATTACAGTTTTATGGTTTACGGACACACTATGATTGACTGTCCTATTGTTTTTCCATACATTACAAATTCAACTTAAACAGCATACAATTAAAGTGTAATATAAATAAAGTGTAATATAAATAGACCAAATACGGATATTCGTGTAGGTTTGTGTGCCACTTATGACGGATATCGGAATCCCACATGAAACTGGTTCACAGGTGTGTACTTATTATCTATGAATGCCGTTTGTCAATTAAGGGCTTAATACAACATGTAACTTTCTTCTAAATTAATATTATTCATTAATGCTTCGAAATTGATTTAGTAGGTCAGAGCTGAATCTTTAACTTTGCCGAAGAAACCGACAACGTTTTGTCCATGCATTTTTGACAGTAACGATAGAATTTGGCATCTGGAAAATATGAAATGCGGTGCTGGGTTAACCGTGTGAATGACCGCTAAGCCTTAGATGCTAGGCTTGAGTCGGGTGGGCTGGTTAGGGTATAGCTAACCCGCTTGCTTCGATCAATTGGATCACTTCATTTTCTTCAGGTAATGAAAATGCTAACCAAATTAAAATGCAAGAGTGTTATAATATAACTAGGAAAGGGATCGAACGAGGAGCCTCTCAATTACAAGGACTACCCTTCTAACCACTGGGCTGTGGTCGTTTTTATTTTACCGCCAAATGCTAAACCTATTCGTAGACTACCTAATTATAAAGGGGCATCTCAGAAGTTTCCGTATTTTCAGATACAGTAGCATTTGCGTCTAATACACACTTTTTTATAAGAACAAATTATTCCGAAATCCGTCGCAGCTATCGTGACTCAACTGACGAAGAATCCGAGTGGTCGCGCGAAGGAAAGTTGTCTTGTATCAATAGACAGAAGACTGTGATGACGTTATGGCATGTTCACGGATGGGCGGTGATGTATCGCAGTCATCGGTGAAGCATTCGAACGGGCTTATTAGAGTTTTCAATTTGGTATTCTGTTTTTGTAATGAAGATTGTATTTAATTAGTTAAATATTACGCATAATCAACAAAATTTTTTTTTTATATATTCAAGTAGTACAAAATAGCAGGTATATCCGATTGGTTAAGCACGCGTCTTGCGAGCACCAGATCCTGGCATCAAACCCGGCCTCGCACCTCTGGGTTTTTCGAAATCTATGTCCAAATCATAATTTATTTAATGATGAATCACTCGCTTACTGTGAAGGAAAACATCGTGAGGAAACCTGCATGTCTTAGAAAATCTTAACAATTTCCGAAAGACATGTGAAATCCGCTGACCCACACTGGGCCAGCGTGGTGGATTACGCCCCGAATCCCTCTCGTAGTGAGGGGAGGCCCGTGCCCAGGAGTGGGACGTCAAAAGGGCTAAATTATTATAATGATTTATACTTAGTAGGTAGTGAGTTGATAAGTAGACTTAGCTATTTAAACTCATTAAAAATTCAAGATTATTAACTTTATTTACATAGAGTGCTGCTTACTGTTTTGTGAAATTTTAAAAAGAAAGCAATAATTGTAGGTTAAGACTCTATCAATGGTTAAGTCACGATTCAAGTTTAGAATAGAATCATCTAGACATTAGATGCTCCTACCTATTAGGTAATAAATCGCTTTCAAGTCTGAATGCGATCATGGGAATGTCATTCTTATGTCATATCTTATGCCAGTTCAAAATTACGTGCCAAAGTACACTCAAGATCACTCTCAGACTCGAGATAAGATTTATTAATACGGGTCAAGTCTTCGGATACTAATTTACATACTCGAATTAATTTTAAATGTTTCTGTGACAGAACCACGTTTTATAACCATTTGGACTCCGCATTCTGGGACTAAAGTTTCCGAAACACACGCTTTCGATCATAATCCAAACCTGATCCCCCTTTCCCTTCACCTCAGTCCCAGTCAGCAGTCGAGAACGTGCGGGAAATGCCTTTGGTATCGCAAGCATCAATAAGCTACGTCACCTGCTTAACATCAGGCAAGTCGTACGCTGCTTGCCGCCTTGGTTCTTATCAAGTGACTTGTCAGATCTCCGCCACGTGACAATGTGTACAGAGGGTTAGATTTGCAGGGTTACGCAAGGGTCATTAAGGTTCAGTTTTGTGGCGTCATCAGTAACGTACTACTTTCACGTAACGTATGTAACCTTCAAGAGCTCTATCTCTCATTATGATGCGAAAGCTTTCTGTTTCTGAATGATGTCCAATGCGATTGTTCAGTACGGTGTTAGGGCTGGTTTTATGTCATTGATGATGAAAAATGTGTTGTTATATGCCAGGCTGTGAGTGATATTGATATTTGAGTTGGACTCTATGAATAAAGTACAGACGTAGTCTTATTGATAGAGTTCAGCGTGTAGCAGTTGTCCATCGTATAATTTATCTACTTACTTGCTTTATCAAGAACACATAAAACTCTTGAATTTATTGTAATAAGTAAGCAAGAACAATCTTAATCTTATTTAATAAATTATGCGCACCTTTCAAATTAAAACTTTCTCAAATTACCATTAAATCAAACTTAATTTTTACACAAAAATTAATTAAAAATTACAAATATTAATTACCTGTGTCCCATCACTAGGAATCCCAGTCACAATATCGATACACTATTTAAAGTAATGGTTTGTTTACGTATTAAAAGAGGTCAAGTTGAAACTACGCGCGCGCATAGCCGACGATCACTCCACTCACTAAGACCAAAATCATCTGGAGTAAGCGGCGAAAGGAGAGGAGAGGCGTGGCTCTCTTTCGCACATGGTCTAGTGATGGCCAGTGGGTTTATTGATATGTGAAGAAATACAGTGTTGGTCTAAACAAGTTCTCTGTTGCGTGAGTGTTAGTTAAAACTGGATAAAAACTAATACTTAAATTATGCTAAGGCTAAGCTAAAATACGTCATGAGATTTAGGTTTCATAAGACCAGTTTCATCGAAAGTGTAAATTTATGGCAGAGATACTGTTCTATGCTCTGGTTCTATTTAATCAGAAAAGTAAATAAATATTATTGTTAGCTCTAGAACAATGAGCACTCTCTCAATTTTGTGATAGAGTTCATTTTATCGATATCGACAAGCTTAGTAACAACACTACAAATGTCAAACCAAGTCTCAAGAGCAAGGTGAAGATCTGGGTCTTTGACCGCGTATAGTGGCCGACGTGAATGGTCGGTGCCACCATTGCCAGAACTGTAAGTTAACATTTAACTTCTAGTTAAACAGAAATCTCAATAAAATGTTTAAAAATTGACGCTTGATATACATGTTGATTACGTATTTAACAACCGCTTTATTGTAGTGTCTACAAGTTTAGTGATAGGTAATAATTGTTATTATTTTTATTTTTACATGTCATCGACGTTTGATGTGTAAAGCAGAATTCATAAAATTTAAAATTAACATGAGACAATTATTTCGGATATGGCCTTTTCATAATGTGCCTCAGTCTGCAAGTCATTAAGATACTCCCAAATAAAGATCAATTACAAACTCCCAGAGTATCTACAAAGGATTCTTTATTTTTACTATAGGACTACAAAAAAATATTTATTCGTCCATTCCTTTGTCTTTACATTTCTTAAAAGCATTGGTATAAGAAAAGTCTTACAACACACATCCCTTAGCATATCATACTCATTCACAAAATCATCAACATAAACGACAGTTAACCTAACAACAGTTAGCATGGTGCCACTCAGTCGTAAGTTTTGGAAAGCGACAGCTGTGCCCCTGTGCCCACCGCGCCACACCGCGCCGCCGTGCGGCGAATTGCCGCGGCCTGTCCTTGCCATCACTGAATACTAATCGCGACTCACCTACAATATGGCACAGATTAGCATTCAATTATGACAGAACCCTGCACAGAGTTATTAGCTATAAAGTTGAAAATCGCGATCAATCCGCAATTATTTTTACCCCCATTAACGCGGGGACAAGTTATCACGCACGTCAGCGTACATTCTTAAAATATTAATCCTGTTCCCGTGAACGGATGAACGTGCAACACGAACATTATTAAGGCTAAACCTGTTATCTAGCGCGTGAAATTAATTTTTTTTGAAGTTTTTTATAAATTTTTCAAAATCTGAAAATATTATAGGGCACGTTTTGTAATTGGGGACATAGAGCGTATGCAATGCATTTATTAATATATCCAACCTACTCTAAAATAATTCAAGAACGACAGATCAACCAGAAAAACTGGCATTTTTTTTATATATAGTGATTTACTAGTATCATATCCACCGTGATAATATTTAGAGTAAAATAAATGTAATAATATACGCACTGCATACTGTATTTGTCGCCAATCACAAAAAATGTCTTCAATGTTTTCTGATTTTGGATAAACTATAAAAAAACTCGAAAATTTTGAATTTCGCGGTCTAGTATCATATCCACCGTGATAATATTTAGAGTAAAATAAATGTAACAATGAATGCACTGCATACTTTATTTGTCGCCAATCACAAAAAAAAATGTCTTCAATGTTTTCTGATTTTGGATAAACTATAAAAACTCGAAAATTTTGAATTTCGCGGTCTTGACAAGCGCTATCACATTAACACGCTTTCAGGTAAGGCATGCTTACGATCTAAGTCGGACATCTCCATTGGTAGAGTAATTCAACAACTTTATTTCTGTATGTGAATGTAAAACACTTCTGGTTTGGTCTTGACCATGGCCACCAAACGAAAATAATGTTTTTAAGATTTATTGAACATACAATGTACCCAAAAATTGATTTTCCGATACCGGGAATCGAACCCGAGCCTCCTGGGTGAGAGCCAGGTATCCTAGCCACTAGACCATATCGGATATTGAGGGGTAAGTTGAAAGGAACATTCATTTTAGACCCAAAAATATTTTTAGGATATTAATATTATTTTATTTTAGTTTACTGTTTCCTACATTTACAGAAATCTATAAAAACATCATAATAGGCAGGCGTCATAACAGGCTGTAAATTTGTAGGTTGCGTTCATTGGCATCGCTGCTGCCATCTTGTGAGTTATCATTTACTTTGTCAGCTAGAACCCTATCAATGAAGCGACCATAGACTTGAATGATGTTAGTAGTAGACAGTGTGAGATAAAAACGATAGATGTCGTTGTACATGTTTCAGTACTTTATGTTTAATATTACTCTTGCAGTACAAAATAGCATTTTTAGTATTTATACTCACATAGTATTTAAGCAAAATGTATCGAATATTATAAAGTTATATTTCTTGCTCTATGTTACTGTGTTTTAGTATGTATTATCATAATTATTGAAAGAGATTACGCATGGTACTATGTGGCACTATACTATTTTATGTATTCACATAGAGGGCGCTAATCCCATCAATTCCCATCACAGTTAAGGGGTTACTCCAATCTCTCAGTTTAACGTATAATCTATGCTCTAATGCCCATTTGAAACCTCTTAACTAAGAGTCATAAAGCTCACTTAAGAAGACTCCTAATTATAGACATATTCCCGTAATAGGAGTCTCCTTAATGTTGGTGAAAAGAAATCTTATCAGTTTTGCCTCAATTAAGAGGCCTTAAAGAAACCTTGGCAGCTATTTTCACCAAGGAGCATGAACCTATCTAAATAGCGTAAAAAACAACCAGCTTATTTAACATTCAAAATGTACACTCATATTTGACTCAAACACTTTAATAAATAAATCAGGCACAATAAATAATCTTAGAAACTAATGATAACCTAGTATGATATCTTCACTTATATCTATCTGCTTTATATATCTAGAGGAATATAAAGCTTCTAATGTCCGGTTCTACAATATTGTCTAACACATAGAACTTCATCAAATAATATAGTCATTCCCACGGATTCTCATCAATCGTGTCGTTCAATGTATCCTTCATTTTGTGAAACTTCTTCTTGTTCATCCTACTCTCAACGCCTCCCTCAATTATTTCACCTTTGTTAAAATCTTCAGCGGTAATTACTCTGACACCGTCATCAACAATTTTAACCTTATTATCTTTAGGAGCTCTTAGTTTTTTAAAGGGATAATAAATGTATTTAATGCCGTTCACTATTTTATATTTAGGAGTGTTAGATGTTCTTCTGTTACTACTGAGACCTAAGATTTTGTTGATCCAGTATATGTAGGAGTTTTGGATTGCGTTTAACAGGCTTCGTTTCTTTCTTGATATATGCTCGTCTTTATAAGGGCTTTGATTGAATTCTGTATTCTCATGAAAGACTCTTCTAGTTTGTCTGTCAGCATCAAATAATTTATTAATTCGTGATTTATCACGATTCTCGTTTGCTACTGATTCTTTTATTGTTTTATCTGAATTTAAATACGTCCTCGTTTTTAAATTAGCTTCACCGTTATCAACTTCATTAGTAACACTTTTCAGTATATGACTCTCTTTCGTTTTAAGGTCATTGTATGTTTCAGTTCTGTCTAAATTTCTTTTGACTCTTAATTTTGTTTTCCCATTATCCTTACTACTTTTATTTTTTCTCTTGATATCATAATAAGGTATAGTCTCATCGATTTGGCCACTATATCGTGAAATAGGGTCAACATACGATATGATTGGTTTATTTATTACTTTTTCTTTTTCAAATATAGATCTGCTCTGCCATTGGCCGTTCGCGTCGTAGCCTCCGCCGGCGTAATCTTGTCCACCTGCTTAGAAATGTTACTTTTAAATAATCTGTGGTTCATTAGTTCATTAATGGTGTCATATGGGGAATATACCTGCAGGCATCCAGGCTCCACCGCCTCCACCACTGGCTGCCCATCCCTGAAAACATCAAAATTGTGTCTTGTAATTGAGAACGCCTGTAAGTTATCTAATAGCAACTACACTGTTAAATCTTATATTGTTTTATTTAAGATAGGAGTCAGTTTTAAATGTTATATTTCTTATTGCCTGTCCTCATATAATATATCTAGCTTTATTTACTTTCTGATTCCCTTTATTTGTTTTTAATTAATTAATTAGTTTACCCCATCACCAGCCGCGCCTGCGACGCCGATACCAGCTCCTCCTTTCTTCTCCAAAATCTTCATTAGCAGCATCATCTATAAAGTTACAATTACTTTGATATCAGCCTCGTGTGTGTATTTAAGGAGGTAGTTAAAGGTTCGTGTAAATATTCTTTACGCTCACCTTAGACAGCATGAAAGACATCATACTGAACATCATTCCTTTGAAAGACATCATCCCCATCATACCCATCATTGCTGGTAGCATCTGGAACATTATTTATTATCTGTACTATTATATCCTTAATATAACTCTAACACTGACTGGCTTACATACAATTGATACAATGTACATCCTCAAAACGGTACGTAAAGAAGCATGAAATTTTATCAATTGTTGTTGAAAATTCATATCATCAAATGAGGGATTCAAGTTTGCATTTAAGTGCGATCAGGCTCATCAAATGGCTAGAAATATTATAACGTCATATTGTGAGTAAATTATAATGCAAGAAAATGGCCATAAGTCTTAATTGCCAAGCGGATAACTTGGAAACGCGAGGCCTCAAATCTGATTTCTGGTTTGCATCATTGGCATTTTCTATTTTAATTTACCATCTATTTACCGTTCAATTGCACTTTTCAATATTGATATTTGTGCAAGATTTCCGATGCATTTGACTAAATATTAATAAGATAGGTGTTATTTTTATAGTAGGCACTCCAGTCACAACAAGCGTCTGATGATTTAGTTTTAGCAATGTGTAGCTTTTTGTCCTGTGATTGATATTAGTGTTTATAATATTCTTAACACGCACCATCATCAGTTTCATCTTCATGCACATCATCGCCATCATCATCATTTTCTTCTTCCCGCCGCCGTCATCACCGCCATGCCCCCCTCCCCCGCCACCCTTCCGCTTCTTTCGGCCAACAAACTCTTCTACTGTAACATTTACCAAAATATTAACCTATCAGTAATTGGCGCCTGGGTACCCCTAAGAAAAGTATCCAGATAGCTTTTCAAAATACCATTGGATAAGATAGTTAGCTTACTTATGAATATGGTTTAAATTATAATTCAAAATTTTGACCTAGATTCCCTGAACAAAATTTCCTAAAATGTTATGGACCATTAAGTACCTACCTATATTTTTCTGATCATTCTTTTATAAGCCAGTTATATTTTCCTTTAGGACAAACAAGTTATAACTAGTCTAATCAAATGAACTTGTAGAATCCAAAGCAACTGTACCTAATTGGTATACTTGTCGTGAATATCAATACTTATAATATTAATACTCTACCATTATGTGACATAGATATCTGTTTTCCCAGTCCAGTGAACTTGATGACGTGCTTCTCGAAGAAAGTATCGATCGCTTTATCAATCATGTACGCTAGTTCATCAGTACTCTTTCCTGGTGAATCTTCTTCTGCATTATCTTCGACTTTACTTGTATTCAGTTTTACTAGAAATTTCATGAAATTGTTATTAGATTAGTCTTTAAGATCTTTTATGGTGTCAACAGTAGCATAAGATGTAGGCAAAGCCTTAAGATCGTGAATAGCAATTGATTTCGTCTTGCCAAGTGCAATTGACTTGATGAGGAGGTTATCTGCATTTATGTAATGCATTTCACTTAAATTTAAGTAATGCATGTTTACTCGTATCGCTTCGTTTATACGTTAGTATATCCAGTCGTGTAGTCAACAATGGATTGTCTTTTGTATCTGATTATAGTGGTTTTTAAGATTCAATACCATATAGAATTACAATTTTGAAACTTAAACGCAGCAATTACTTTTACCAGCGAGTTAATCTATCACAAGACTATCACAATATGTATCTCATTTATTGAATCTTAATTAATTGTCGTAAACTTACCAAACTTAACATAATCACCAAACACCGATACTTCACTCAAATTATTCAATTCCTTCAAATAGAACAACGTTTTGTTTTGCAAACACGCGTACGACAGGTGCAGGAGACATTCTGTGTAAACACCACTGAATATATCATCTAGATTTTTATTTACTCTTTCATTATCATCTACTTTAGTAACCGCTTTAACTACTCCATTCTCATTACCATTATCATTATTAATAACTGTAGCATTGATCACAACAAAACAAAGCATTTTAATAAACAGTTTGCCTATCTCCATTGTTGGGTTTCAAATGGGAATACCATTGTTGGAATCCGCTTATTTATTTACTTACAGTATCTAGGATTTAGGGTCAGGTTTACTGAGAAAACATTTAATTTCGCCTCCGAGTGTTTGATTTGCGGTTCTTATAAGGGATATCAGGGGAAAAGCTGTGACTGTATAATTTGTATGCAGTTGAGTGATTTGACGTGATTTAATGTGAGATAAGGTTTATTCAGTGATGTTTTTATTAGGAAGGTGATAAGTTCTGCAGCAGGTATCTTTGGACTGAGTTTAAGGAGTGAGTTGTTTGATCACTGCGCTGGATAGTTGTGTGTGGTTCAGTCCATTGTTGACCTATAGGTACCTTATAGTACAAGGGTTTCTTAGTTTGGGGCCATACAGCTGGCGTATTAGTCTGACGCTATTTATTGTTTCAAAATAATTTTGTATCCTTAAAAAAAATATCGACATACATTCAAAGATTTTTACGGTATTTCGTATTCAAACGGATTTTTTTATAAAAAATAAGACAAAAAGACAGTAGCAAAATAATATTTGTACTCCATTTATTACAATAAGAAATATTTAATACACAAATAACAAAAGCACAAAACAAGATTACGAAAACACTATATAGATAAGTAGGTACCTTCCGAATTATAATTCATAAATTGTTCGTAAAATATTCAAAGTGTAAAAGCGTATGTTTTCCAACTAACATTAATTAGAAAACATTTTGCAATCTTGCGCAGAATGCATGTAATGGTTTGTGTGAAAGTGGCATTAGAGATGGTGTTAAAAAACAAACTGATCCACTTTAAAATATTGTAATGAAGGGTTAATAAATATAATAACAAATAATATTTGGTTTTAAATAGTTGAATAAATAGTTACGAAGCATTTGAGGTAATAAATAATATCACAGTTATACATACCGCTTATGAATTTAAAAGGAAAAGATAAAGAATATTAAGCCATAAATATTTTTTTAAAAGGCAAAATAAAAAGCGTACCAAAATATGCGGTGGGAAAACTAAAAATAGCATAAATAAATACAATCATAAATAAATAAAAACTTCAAAATAATAAAATAAATGAATATAAAAAACTTTAACACGCCCACTGAGAACTGCAATAAATAAACAATTGACAACAATACATTATAATGATTGAAATAAATTACTTAAATTAATTTCCTAACATTAATTTCTCAAACAAATTACCTTTTAACAAGACCTGGCGGGTCATTTTGTTTTAACCTACATTAAACTGCCGCTCCTCACCCCCCTTTAAAATACCTGTTACCCTATAAATGCAATATTCCTATGATAAAATTCTTATGAACAATGTTGCAAGTATATGATATTTTGAAAAAAAATCATACAAGTGTATTGTTGTAGTTTGAATTAGAAGAAGAAACGAGAAAGCGAAAGAATGATAGGTAAGCTAAAGCAATTAGTGATGTTTCATAAACGATTGAAATGAGTGAATATACCTACGAGGCTAAAAGAATATGAAAGCTTAAAAAGTGAAGAAGGAAAAAAAATAAGGGCTAACGGCATTTGCTAGATATATATCCGAGCCTATGCTTATAGTGCAAATGATCTAACTAAAAGCATCAAAAAGCAGAAGAGAAAAGGAGTGCGTAAAAAGTACTATTTGCTATAATTATCTTTGACAGAGTCTTTATAAGCAAGCATAGTGTGAAAAGATTTAGGATTAAGCCTTTAAGTTTCGGAATCTCCCATAAGGTTTCTAAAATGTATTTAATGAGAAGGGGAGGGGATTTCTTCAATACATAGTATCATTAATCAGACAACAGCACGCCTATACTAAAATAAATAAATTAAAATGTATAACACCTTTAGAATTTTAACTAGTAGTTGTGTCATAAGGCATGTAGCTGTTATAATTCACGTCATAAGCTCTTCTGTAGCCTCCATGGTGACCATGCTCGTGCTCATGGTGTTCTTCATGGCTATGAGAATGGTGATGAGAGACTTCCGGCTTGGTGATGATCTCGTAAGTAGTTGACTTGTGTTCCCCATGGCCTTTGAGGCCGACTAATGCAGATAATAGTAGAGACATTAGTGCAGTCATCAAAGCTTTGCCGGCGAGCAGTGCTAGGGCACCTAGAGCCGCTGCTGCCAATGTGCCTGAAAGAGAAAGAAGATTGTTTGTTTGTTTTGATGATGCTATGTTACTCTGAGGTTATTTTTATTGAGATTATAAAATAAATACATCGTATGTTGGTGCTAATGTGTAATTGAATCTAATAAGGGTCTGAAATATATATAAAGTTGTAATAGAAGATTAAATATTAGATCATTCAAATTAATCAGTAAAATGATTTTGTATGAATTACACGCTACTTCGTTGAGTTACATTGAAATATTTGGCTTTCAGTCATATCGCGATAATCAATTCACAAAATGCTGATTTTACCGTCAATAGTAACGATACTTTTTTGTAGATAAGTACGTAATGTTTTATGTAGATTTCTGCTAAAGTTTGAGCGTGTATTCTTATTATAGTTATCATCGATCACATAGGTACCAGTATTTCGTTATAAACTTCACATTATGAATTATAATAATGACTTCAGTATATGCTAATATGTTACCTTTCATCATCAGAGCAGCCGCTAGCAGAGCTCCACTACCACCGCCTTTGCCGCCACCACCCAGCCCGCCTCCTCCAGACTTCCTCCCAACTGATTCCTTCTCCCCCTTAGCCATATCCATAGCCTCCTTTGAAGTTTGAGGATCCAGCAGTCTGTACCTCAACGAATGTCCATCCAAGTAGTCCTGAAGACGGTATAAAAGAAATCTATTTAACTTCTCATCTGATTTGCCGGGGAATTGTCGGGACAACTCTGCAGCCATTTCTTCAGGGCTTGGCGTATTTGTCTGGTTTTCTTTGACGATGCTCAATCCGGGGAGAAGGTTTAGCTCATCGCGAGAGCTCAGATCTTCCAGAAAGGACAACACATGTACTTTTAAGCACTTTGAACTTAATAACCCATTGCATTCTTTATGCAACGCCCTTCCACTCCTTTCTGTATTATTTATCACTTTAGCATCATCAGTAATCGCATTCGGTTCAGATCCATCGATGGCTCCTTCAGACACCACAACACATAGAGTCACCAAAACAGCGATGGACACCACATTTTTGCTGTACATTTTCAACACTTTATCACTGACACTGTTATAATCCTTGTTTATTAGTATATCATCTCACTGGGCGTTCTATAAGCGACTGATACCGCCTATTGGAGAGCAATTTGTTTTATACCATTCAAGATAACAAAACGAACTCCATGATACAAGAAAAATGATAAAAAGAGCAACATAGTTGCTTTTGGAGCGTTATTGTCAGATAGCGAAACGAAGGCACTTTCAAACTGCAAATAAAACATTAAGAGTTTGATAATGAAAAGTTGAAAGTGGCTGAGGGCGATTTTCCGTCACAAATCGATGATAATCTGAGGCATTAGCCAAATTAAGTTATGGTGTTGATGGAAAAAAATCCCAAAAGTAATGTGGTACACACATTTTGCTATAATTCATCCACTATAATTTCCAATTTTCAAGCAGTATGCCTGCAAATTGTGTTACTGTGGTTACATATATAAGAAAATATAATTAACGTCTAATCATCACTTATAATAATTACTAGCTGTTGCCCGCGACTCCGCCCGCGTGGCATTTAGATTAAATGAAAGTAGCTTATATTACTCCTTATAACATCAACTATCTGCCAGTGAAAGTCCCGTCAATATAGGTCTAGCCATTTTGGAGACTAGCCGGAATAAACAGATATTTGCTTATGAGTACCTACCTACCATATATACTTTCATATGCATTTAGTATTTAATTTATTTTAACATTAAAACAGACACTACATTTTTATAATAACGAATATAATGGCCCTTTAATGGCCAACTTCTTGATTGAAATGGTTACATGATTTAATAAAATAAATAAATAAATATCGCCAGATGAACACACCACCTGTATGGTCCCAAACCAAGCATTGCTTGTACTATGGGTACCGTACAATGGACTGGGGGCAATCCTAGTGACACCCAGACCTGGGAAAATTACGAAAAGGCCATGTCCGAAATTTGCCCCGGCGGGAATCGAAACCGCGCAACCACCATGTGCAGTGAGCCGAGCGGCCTACGCTCGAACCACTGCGCCAAGCGGTCGTCAAACTCCAAATTACCCGTTGCATGAATCGGACTAAAACCCAAGATCTAGATATTTGCAACGAATGTGGTAGTCCAAAATTAATAATTGTATTAATACAGGTCTCAGGCACAGTCGTTGTAATGTAGGTGTGCAAATGGTATCTAGTTTTTGTTTAAAGACTTAATAAAACCTTAGTTAATTAAATTACTTCATTACCTATTATTTTAGATATAAGGGGAAGCCTGAAAGTAGCGCCGGTGACAGAGAAAATAAAGAGCGGAAGGTTAGCGTGGTATGGACATGTTATGCGAAAAGAGGATGATCATGCGGTCAAAAGGACGATGGGTATGAGAGTGAGCGGTAGTCGGGGTAGGGGACGTCCTAAAAAGACGTGGGTGAACTGTGTGGAAGAGGGTATGAGCGAAAAGGGAGTGAGTGCAGAGATGACGGATGATAGGCTCGAATGGAAGAAGAGAACGTGCTGCGCCGATCCCACCTAGTGTGGGATAAGGGCAAGTTGATGATGGCCTACTATTTTAGATCATGCAGAATATTCTTGGATCAACATTATTATTGAATGTAGTTTCCGTCCAAGGCACCAGTAAAGTTATGAATATTTAAATATCTAATCTAGCATCTGGACCACTCTCATGGATCATCGAGACTCTAGAATGTAGAGCTACGGAAAATCATTTTAAACTTATTTAATACGCAAAGATCTCCATCTAGAATACCACATTTTGCAAGGTGATTTACAGTATTTTACAGTCAAAATATACAATAATACCATTTATTATTAAAGTGATTTAATTCATTTTGCAGTAGCAACGAAATTAGAAAATTGATTACTTCAAGTAATACATGCGTACAAACAAAATACAAGAATTATGAAAGTGATTCAACATTATTATGTCAGTCAAAATGTAGATTACATTTCTAATGAGCATTCACAATCAATGAAAAAAGTAAAAACCTACGTAGCTTTCTCCCTAAAGATATTGCAGCGTGCCTCCCATTCGTGAACGAAAGTTTTTATTTTTGTTTTATATATTTTCTTACATTTAACTAGGTAAGCGAAGTTACTACACTAAATTATTTAAGTAAGTATTTTAAGTTCTGTGTATGAATAAAAGTTAGCAGACTTGAACTTGATTTTGTTATTTTTATTAGTGTTGGGATTTGCACCTACTAGGAATAAATACAAAATATAAAACAATACTGATTTATTTTGTTTTTGTGCTGAAGAAAAAACGAAGGCAACAGAATTAAAAAACAGTAATAATATAAATATGCAGATAAACACAAGTTAAAAAACATATAGGAACATTGTAAATCAAATACAATAAATATAACAGAATATCATTTTAGAGTATACAACATTACTAACATATTATAGTATTTTCATTTGTTTGGAAGAAAATAAGTTAAATACAATGTGTAAAGCCCGATACATATTCTATAAGAACAAATACAAATTTCGTACAATTATAATAATGTGGAAACATACATTCTTAACATATTTGATAAAATAAAATAAAAATACTACTCAATAATAAAATAATAATAATAATAATAACAAAACAATATTATTAATAGCGTAGATGCTAATTTGAAGGAACTGAAGGAAGAGAACATAATAAAATGTCCATATTAATATAAATATACAAATACAATTATAAATAGGCATAATTTGGCTCAAAGAAATAACACAGTGCGATCTTAACCTAAAAATAAATAATTTCAATAAATTAGTGAGTATTTTCGGTACATTTTGTCATTTACCTATTTACAAACAAAAAGTTATTAAATTCTTATCATTACTAAGTCAGTGTATTATAAAGTAAATAATAAAAAACAACAAATACATTAGCTATCGAAATTGTAACATGACATAAAAATCTTTGTCATTTAAAAAATAAAAACAAAAATCATAAAACTGATTTAAAAGAATCGTACAAAACAAACATTTCTGATTCCAATAAATATTTTCTATAAAAATAACACACTAGACTCAGTCATAATAAAAAATAATATGAATTAATAAATTAACGTCTCCTGACATTCAAATTTCTTCCGTAACCTGAGTGCCCACCGTACCCCCCGACATCCTCATGCGCCGTAGAGTGTGAGTGAGAGTGAGAATATATAGGTTTAGAGACGATCTCATAAGTGGTGGACTTCTGTCCTCCTGTGAGGGACTTCAGGCCCACGATTGCCGACAACAGGAGGGACATCAGGGCGGTGACGAGGGCCTTACCAGCCAGGAGGGCGAGCGCTCCGAGACCCATTGACATTAGAGTACCTGAAACGAATGAAAATCACAATGATTTATCTGTCAAACGGTAAAGACGAACATTTTAGGGCTGCATGTATAAGACGCGTGAAATTCCTCTGCGCTGGGTTAGAGCGTGGCGTAAAGACATATAAAAAAAAAAAAAATTTGGCCTTCAATTTTATACACAATACCGTCCTTTGATTATGAAATTATAGATATAGTACATTTCTTATTCCTTAAAGTTGAATATAAAAATTTAATAAATAAAACCTTTTACAGTTCTAGGTTCGAAATGGATTATTTACAATATCGCGTAATCTGATCATGTATCATTATTGAGAGATTTAAATTTGCTAAATAGCAAGGTTATAGATTAGTGTTAGATGGAGAGGTAGTAAACATATCTAGCAACTTCTTACTATTTAAACCGTGTGATGCGAACCGATTAAAACACCATAGAAAGTATATCAGAGCAATTACACTGCTCATCCCGGCAGAAAGCAAGTAAAAGTTTAAAATTAAAATGTTAGATGACATTTGTTTTTTTTCCTTATTATTACTACGCTCTGATTGCTAACACTCATTAGTGTATGTTGTTTCACTTATTTCTATTGACACTGTTCCAAAAATTTTATACTGTAGGCATATTTTTTGTCAAGTCTTGTTTGTGTTGATTAGAGCTCTCATATTTTTTTTTATACATTTCCATTTTAATGTACTTTATAGGACCATGAGCTTATTTTCAGCAAATGCTGTTTTACGAAGTTATTTTACGATTATATGAGATATAATTTCCAAAACAGTTTTACAACGAAACTGCGTTGTTTTCAAGATTTCTTTCAGAAAATGATTACTATCTTAATAAGTTTGTTAATCCGTTAGATCTAGATTGTAAATATAATGAGCGCAAGGTGAATTTCACCGACAAAACTCAAGTATAAAAGCTTGAAATTAAATAATAATATGAAATTAAGGGAAATCGTTTTAGACATTGTTTCATCACCAGTTCCAAAGAAAAGTGCTTCTCTGAACTAAATCAAAATTCCACTTGGAGACCAAATTCTCTTCATCAACTACATACCTTTCATCAAAAGTCCAGCAGCTAACAAACCGCCCATACCACCCTTTTTTCCTCCTCCTAACCCTCCTTTACCCCTCGCGTCTCCAACTAGTGCTCTAGCCTCCTCAGCAGCATTCTCATCAAGAAGCTTCAACTTCACCGTATGGGTGTCCAAGTAATTTCCAAGTCTATACAAAAGGTATTTATCCAATCTTTCATCAGGTTTTGAAGGCAACGACCTCGCTAACTCTGCTGCAAATTCTTCAACTTTACTTCCGTTTTCTTTTCTTTCTTTTACCAAGCTCACGCCAGGCAGTAGACGTAATTCCTCTTTAGCGTTCAGCTTTTCAAGCATCGATATAGCTTCTATTTTCAGGCATGTAGGACTGAAAATCCCGCTCGAGCAATCTTTTCCCATGGCTCTTGCTGCGTTTACTACCGTAGGTTCTATCACATTTTGTGAAGTATCACCTACTTCTGGATTAGGCATTGCTGTCACTGTGACAGCTAATACTAGTATCAATATGATATTATTCATTTTACTCACACGCGTGTGTATCGGTACGAATACTGTTATACTTTGATAAGCAATTGTATCGCCCACCTTTTATATATCTCACATAGTATGATTAGTAGCAAGTACTCTTAAACCCATTATATTTTCATAGAAGGCTGACTGCAAAATGTCTCTCAGTGTAACGAAAACTCTACAATTTGCGTTTAAGGTTTATTTTCGATTGGATCTTTAAGGTTTTTGGGTTATTATCGTATGCAGTCATCGAAGTAGAGGCGACACGACTGATGTAAATGTACTGCAATTTTATGGGGTTTTAATATGTTGATGAATGGATATCACTTTTAATTTAAATTTAATTTTTTCAGCGGAGCCGATTTTCTTAACATTTTTTATTGTTAGCTTACTCTGTTGTCCGTTATTACTTGTTTTTATTTAATTAAATAATAGTAATAAGTCTGCTATTCATTAGCTCTAATTATTCTGCCAACTTTTAATTCGTTGAAATAATTAATTATTAAAATTGTAGACAGGAAATTCAAGGAAATGTATTGGGTAATTGCCAGGTCTGATAATTTATATTGAATTTTTAAATCACGTTTAGAGTCGTATTTTCTGTCTTTGTTTCTCAGAGCATCTCTCCCAAATATGAAAATACCCACTCATTTAGTTTTTGGTCCAATTGCCTGGTGTATGTAGTGTCTTTTGTAAAGACATCAAAAACAGACGAAGCCAATGAGTCAGACGTCTTGATTATATTGCTACTTTATATATAACGAGACAAAAAGTCTGTTACAAAAACTACTTGCCGGGCTCCTCTTTGTATCTTTCATTTGAAATGTTGATGGTGTTATTTAATTTGATATTTTTTGTTCCTCTTACCACAAATCCTTGTGAAGTGTGAAATTTACTGACATTTTTTCACCCATACGTGTGGATGACGAAATGTGTGTAGCAATATTGTATTATTCTGGATTTAAGTCGGTATTCCCTTATACGTTATAAGTTTGCACTTAATTATAAATAAATAAGAAGTGTTAGATAATTAAAACGTATAAAACAAACAACAAAAATGATTGTTATGCTCATGTGCCTCTAATTATTAGAAAGAGTGCTCAATTATACAAATTGGATTTTTTCATATTCGCTCATAAAGACAATGGAAAATATAATTATTTTGTTTTCTCATAGATTTTTTCATTTTCACAGAAAAGACCCAAATAGAAAATGCGAGATTCTTCATTATCTAAATGACTATGTCCTGTACTTTGGGAGCTATTGTGTCTCGGGTATTTTAACATTTGGGAAATTTTATTTATCTCCCGAGTATTACGAGTGCAGATTGGGAGGTATAAATACAAAAAATAAATAAATGATGCCAGAGTATATGTTGCTTCAGTTTAAAATTTAATTAGCAGGTCAACTTATAAAGATAATAAATTTGCAAAATGTTTATAAAAGTAAGGCATATATGATCAAATAAAATCAAGGAATATGAAATTTTGGGTAACGATTTTTATATAAATTTATGGTAGATTATTTCTTAAGCCCTACAGGATATTTTTGATAACTATAGCGTATTTAAAACAATATAAGTTGGGTACATACCTTTCATCATCATAGCCATAGCCATAAGACCTCCCATTCCTCCCTTCTTCCCTCCTCCAAGTCCCATCCCTCCTTTTCCTCTTCCTTCTTCGATCGCATTCTTCGCATCTTCCACAGCAGAATCATCCAGCAGCTTCAGTTTCACTGAATGAGTGTCCAAGAAACTTCCAAGATGGTACAACAGGAACTTGTCCAGCCTCTCATCAGGCTCCGAAGACATAGATCTCGCTAGATCAGCAGCCACTGTGTCGTATTTAGATTTATCACTGTCCTTAACGAGGCTCACTCCCGGAATCAAAGCCACTTCATCCTTGCTGCTCAGTTTTTCAATAACAGTCAACGCTCCAAGTTTTAAACAAGCGGGACTAAGAATTCCATTAGCACAGTCTTTCTTTATCACACGAACTTTATTTTCTACTTCGGGGTTTGGTAAAGCCACTATGTAAGTCACAAGTCCGAAAAGTATTATGAGTATTTTATGCATTTTTGCAAACACGTCTAACTTTTGTTCAGGCGAAATTAGAACTGTGTACATCTAGTATATTGTCACCCTTTTATATTTCATGTCTTGTGGTCAAATGATTGCTCCCGAGTAGCGTGGTCCAGTCTCCGTTTCTGTATTAAACCAATTTGTGTTCGCCGTTTTGGAATCATCTTCAAATTTATAACACACCTTATTGCTAGAAACACAAAGGTTAATATCGTTTATGTCTTCACTGTTTTCGTTTCTACTAGCAGCAAAACTATTGTAGTTTTTGCCGGCGTTTTCATAGGATCGTTAGTAAAATGAGTGTGCAAGTGAAGTATTTTTTCATTCGGATTAGTTCTTTAAAATAAATGCGTTATAGACGAATTTGGCGTGCCGGTAACCATTATTGTTTCTTGTTTTATTTTGATAGATGTACGAGAGAACGCATCATAATGCTTGTGAATAATTTTGGTGCGGTGTTTTTTTTGTTTATTTACTTATCTTCAAATTGATCTTACGCTTTAAGAACAATTTGTGTTGTATTATTGCTACTATTATTGTTCTACACTAGATTGTCGAATACTAGATCAGCTTCACGTTTTAGAATGATATGGAAACAAAATAGTGTTTTTGATTTGCGGCAATAATGATATCATTACAATTTTGAATTAGGAGTTTGAAGTTAGAAGAGTGTCATAATTATTATTTACAGTTTGTACCATGCCTTAACTTTACATGAGTTCTGCCTCATCTTTTATTAAAATCTATGATAAAATCATTAAATATGTTAGAACGGGCATTGAACCTCAACCTTTCACTTATCTTCTGGTGCTCATTAACAACCTATTACCTGCATTAGTGGATAGCTGGAATTATCTATAAAAAGAAACTCTCCGTTATATAGAACGATTGTTTATTTGGAATTTAAACATGTTGAAAGAATTGCTTTTACTTTAAAGTACGTAGTGCTTTAAAGAAGGTAAGTATAGCAAGCTCAGGAACAATATAGCTTAGTTGGAGTAGAAATAGATCATAATATGCTCTGGGTTATCTTTTCATGAACTGAATTCGATGAAGTACAAGCCAATTAGTTAAATAATATGATGAAGTCTTTTGATTATTATTTTTAAGATCATGGTTTCTCCATCCACTCCGCGTGAGAAACAGCCTCGCAGCATATCGGTAATCACAACACAACACACTCATTAATATCGTCTCCCACACTATCCAGCCATCATCCTTTATACTACATTAAATTTGATTAACAGGCAACCAAACAATTCTCACTTTCCGTACTATCTATGAAATTGCCATTTTTGTTTTGTTTCGAAATTATAGAAAACAAAAACAATAACAGTCCAAATCAGTTTGACGTTAAAATTGCCCGGAAAGCGCCAACTGGTGTGTAACTAATAGGTAGGCTGTCACGAATTGTGATGTACTTTGAAGCGTGACCTTGTCATAAAATAAAAATAAAAGTTGGTGACTTTTATTACGAGGAATACTTAAGTTACTCCTAATATGGATCACCTGTTACATAATATTACATTCACTAGTTTGTACGAGTACATATATCGGAAAAGATAAACAATGATACTCTATGGTAGTTTAGTGATACGGGCCTGATGATTTTAGAGTTTGAGAGCTAAACTGTAGCAAATTGATTACAGTTCATACACGGCCTGGCTCTACAGGGGTAGTACTATCCTCTCACAGATGATCGGTGAAAATAAACTACCAATTATAGCCGCATTTTGTATGATAAGCAAGAGAGCCGGAACACCTCTCCATGTGTCCCTTAGGTCGGCGGCATGCGAGCAATGCCTTGGTATAGAAAGCATACGGCAACTGCTTAACATTAGGCGAGTCGTGCGCTTGTTTACAAACTTTGTTAAGATAGAAAATAACATAGTCGATGCCTGGAAATAGTGGAACGAGTAAGTATTTCAAGTTTTTTTCTAAATAAAATTGCAACCACTGACGCGTGTTTATGATATCTAGAACGTAAACCGAGTTTTGGTTTCAAACCACAAAAACAACCTTTTGCTTTGTCAAACCGATTAATATTTTGTTTTATTTTCCACACTCCCAGTTCACTCACAACATGACCTTCTTATAAAACTAAGTAAATAACACAACTTCCTTAACTTGGATATTATTTATTTTTGAAATATCACTCTATGTTATTGCTCTTCTTGAAATACTAGGCGTAATTCATGATAAGCCCAGAAAAGAACAAGACAAGGAAAATATAGCGTATGTTGTATTAAAACTAGGCGTAATTTACATTAGACTTGGAACAGTGGTAGTGCATGTGTCTTACGGCTGGACCAAACAGGTAGCTAGATCAGCCTAAAGCCTAACAAAAGCATTTGACATTGATTTCCATCTGACACAGAGGTTATACGGATATCAGTCTGTAATTATAACAGTGTACTACATCTACCAGTGTCATTTTTTCACTTAACAATTTTTGCAGTTTAGCCCTTATAACCATAGCCATTAAGTCAAGTCTGAGGCTTTCGGGCGGCCTACAAATTTAGATACCAGATTTGTAGACTGTGAGCTATATATCATACGATAAGAAGCAGAAGCAGTCTCAATAAACTAAATATTTGTTATAAATATAGGTTAGTTATACACTTTTTGATACATTGCCATCGTCTGGGTGAAACTGGGATCAACCCCAGTGTATTTTGCACATGCCCCAAAGAACGAGCATGGCTAAGTTTAAAGAGATTAAACAGTGAAGTTGGTGTGTTGATGTGGCGATATTAAGAGACTCCATCACGGCTATATTTCCTAAAGGGATAGATAGGCAGTGCATTGCAATGTATCCGTATTTTGCTGTTATTACCTATTTTGTTCACAATTGTTATCGGGGGCTAGCCTATATAATAATAATTTATGTGTTAGGGCAGTGGTTCCCAAACTTAGTTTGTATACTGCCCATTTTGAGAATAAATTATTTTTTAGCGCCCACATTTTTTCACCTACTTACTTAAAACCAATATAACTTCAAATTAAATAAATTGATTATTGTGAGCTACACAAAATCCCTCTTTTTTTCTGGGTCTCTTACCGTCCCCCTTTAGGCCTGCAGTGCCCACAACGGGGCGTTATCGCCCGCTTTGGGAAAGGATGTGTTAGGGCATCTGTACATAAATACCTATTAAACTATTACTTAGTAGTTACATGGTCTATTTATTTAACCAATAACATAAAGATTCATAAAGCAAAAACTTTAAAAGCTTTATTTATCATAATATAAATGCTACTGCAGTCTGCATAATGTTTATTTTTATTAATCGAACGCTCCGTTGAGAAAAAAGAAAAAGAAAACAGCACTCTCTAGTGGTAAGCACTGATTACTGACACTTTTGTACTTTTTGCTTTTTGCCTTTCATTTTTTTCCTACAATGCTGAACGCAGATGGCGCTACCTTCGAGTTTGAAGGTTGATGCTGGCATGACAAGAGATGGCGTTAAGAGTATAGGTTTGTAGCAAATAGAAAAAGAGTGTAGTGAAAGAGATGATGAACAATGTTTTCTATTCTTGTTTTATACTTTTTATCAGAATCAAGTGCACGATATTTATATAATTTTATTTCCTTATTTGATTTGATGACGCTACAAACACATGAAAAAATGTTTAAAGTGTGTTTTACTCAGGTGTAACCCACCTATTTCATTTCCGAAGTTGCGTAGAGTTCATCCCTATAAAATCCTATATCTGTGGCAACTTAATGATTTCTACGCGTTTATTTGCTCAATAGCTGATATTATTGAGGTAGTTAATAGCTGTCTGCAAGTTACACAAACATTTGGGTAGCAACCTTCACTATTTTTAAGTAGAAATGATTATGTAGGGATCTCTGTACGTTGAGAAAATTAGCAGTTGAATTTAAAAGTATGCATTTGTAAAGTATCTTTAAATTATTACGGAATAATGATAAATGTAGAGTCCATTAATATTGATAGAAATTGTTATAACTCTCGGTGAAAATTACTTGGTGGATTAATACAATTTAGTATTGTGATAGCTCGAAACCTGAAAAATAGAAGAATTTCAATGAGTTGTTAAAATACGAAATCACATTCGTTCTGAGTCGTATAATCGTTTATTCACTTCATTTCATTTTATTTGACAGTACAATTGTATATGTATATTTGTTTCATTGGTCCAGATTCTGAACAGAAATTCTACTTTACGTAACACCGCTACATAAGAGTGTTTCTATTCACTGAAATAAAAAATAGACGCCTGTAAATTGTTACGCGTATTACAGTCGCTTTCACAATAGGTATCCTCAGGTCATCAACCGGCTCAATAGCCGGTTACCTAACTCTGAAAGCTTCATTCATCATTCAGTGTCAGTGTATAACCTTGCGCACATCTCAAAATTTAACTCTATCGACTGAGACTTACAGTTGAAATTTATTTGTCCATCTTAGAATTATATTCACTATTGGAAATTAAACTCTATATTTTATTATTAAGGTTGGAATTCATGGCCAGTTTTAAATAGTGGGTTGTCGAAAAATGAAAGTTCGTGAAAGTTAGCACCTGTGTCGTCTGTGTGTGTGTGTCTATGTTATGTAATGTGGTGTCAATGTGTGGGTTGTTGATTTACGACTGTTTGGGTAGTAAAATATAGCTTCGGAAGTGTATATAGTCGGAAGGTTAGTCGGATAGTTCTGGAAGCGCGTATATACGAGACAGGATCTAAAATTGATAAATAAGCAAGTTGACGACAGAAATTCATTATAGATGCTACAGTGAGATGACACGCCAAAAATGGTCCCAAAGCGAAGCTTATGTTCTGGGCATGGGCACTGTTCCATTAGCAACCCGACCTGAAAAAGACCAGTAACTAACCATACTAAACATTATAATTTTAGTGTCTTGTCTGTGTCATCAAATAAATAACAATAATATCATTACGCTTTATAACTGTTTAAAAAAATAATGTGTTCATAAAACTGTCTCAATTTTGCAAACACAGAATTAAGAAGATATTATTGTAGAAATTTATTTTATCTGAGGTTAATTTAACAGAAACATAGATAGAATATTCCAAGATAGTATCACTGATAGTACAAAAGACATCAACGCGCTGCCGACAGAAAGTATCTCTGAATTGTATAAAAATGTAAGCAATCAAAACTTTCTAATTTATAACATTAGATGGATGTGTGTGAAGAGAAAATCCATTCCACGTTAACCAGTATATTCGATTTATATCCTGGTATCCACATCATGGTCATACAAATAGTTAAATACACTTTTTCATGTAACTAATAGTAACTATAATATTCTTATAGTTTATCAATCACACATTTAAAAACATAAAAAGCAGTTAAATATTGCGCAAATCTATGTTCGTAATTGTCAATAATCGAAATGATATCTTCATAAGCTTTCTATATGCAGTTTAATTAAGCAGGAAGGTTTGTAAAATTGTTACATACTTAACATACAATCCGCCTATCGACATACAAACTCGACATTCCAACGCACATCCCATATACATAATGTGCGTACGCATCGGGATGGAAAACGAGGCTACAGCGTACATACGCACGTGAATGCCAATGGCACGCACACATAGACAGTGTGAAAGTGTGTACATAGGCAAGTGGTTTGAACGAAGCAGCGTCAATGTTTGTTTGGAAATTATTTTTATATGGAATCTTGTATCCATCAAATATGGTGAAGAAAGCAATGGGAAGAATTCTGAATAATCTTGATTACTGAGTTAGTATTTGAAAGACAGTAAGGTGATATCTTTCAGACAACGCACCTTTATCGTATCTTTGTAGTAGTATTGGAGTTATAAGAGAATAATGCTAGACAATTTGTATGGCACCTTTACAATTTGTATTTAGTAAATAAATAAATATCACCAGACTGACACACCGACTGTGTGGTACCTAACTAAGCAACGTTTGTACTATAGGTATCGTACAATCGACTGGGGGCGATCCCAGTGACACCCAGACCAGGGAAAATGCTAAAAATGATGTAGGTAACTACAAAATAAAATTGTTTAAAATTTTGATCATTATTTGGTACAGCTGTTGGTAGCTAGTGATTTAGTGAAACGTCAGCTAGTAGACGGTAACACCTTTTTATTTTTTGCGGTAGAAAGGTACATCATCAATTCACTATGGGACTATGCAAAGAATCGTGCATAACTTAAAGAAAATCTATTACTGAAAATGTTTTTTCCATTTCATTTGATTCCCATTTCTATGTTCGTAACATCTTTTTAATATTATCTATGACAGCCATAGTTACTAGCATCATTTGCATTTTCATTGCCTGCATTCCGAAGGGTCAGGCAGTACTTGTACCAAATTTTCTTCAGGAGCAAGTCCGTATAAAATTTGGTATTATTAGAAAGTCCATTCTAAGAATACTCAAAATGTGATATAACAAAGTTTAGCGTGGCAACACTGGTTGGGCGAGTGAGCCGGCCCGGGTGCAACGGCCGACTTTCACGACGTCGGCCATCTTGTTCCGAGATCGGTGATATAACCAAGGATGCTGTGATGTCATACGAAATGAAAGTTCTTTTGAGTTTGAAAGGCGTTGAGTAATTTCGTTTTTTGTTGGCAGTAAGTGTATTTAATTTTGAGAATTGGGATTAAACGGAAAGTAATGTGTTTTGCTTCGATAATTATTAATGTAATAAGCACATCTACTGATTTAAGTATATTTTTTGATCGAAAATATTATATTCAATAATTTCTAAGTTTTCAATAGTTTCGTTGTTCTTATTGGTTCAATTAATTGTTTTTCGATGATATTGAATTAGAAAGTTTATTCTCTACCGCATGATATATAAAACATGATATATGTATGTATATTTTTAAATAATGCAAGATTCCCGTTTGCACCTGCATCTAAGCTAATTGCTTGTGTTGGGAGTGGGTTTAGGTCAATAGTTTAATGGTCAAGATGGGGATCGAAGTCGGAACCTCTCAGCTACGACCACTAGGCATGGTAGGTATTGACGCCTTGAATAAAAGATTATGAATTACTTTTAGCGATTTAACTAACAATTCTAGCGGCCCCATATCAGAAGGCTAATCCAGCAATACGGGACTTTAAGGCGTTAAACAGACCAGTCGATCAGACGTTTCTCTATGTGGACCCAGTCGATTGATGTCAACTTATCTTACCTACTCTACCATTGCTCAAAGGATTATTCAACGGTCCAAAGATTTGGCAAAATAACATCGAATGCCTGTTTTTTTGGATTTTATTGCCATTAATATATTGTAGTCCTGCGCCTGTGGCAACGAGCTTATACAGTTAAACTTTATGGCAATTATATTCGTGAGGGTTCCAAGACAATTTAGCTTTACTTAGCACTCATCAAGGGTCAAACCTTGGTGCCATCATTGGATACCATTGTAGATTCTGGCTTACAGGAGGTTACTCCTCTGTTTACACCTCTGTTAAGAGGTGGTGTGTTTCAGTCTTAGTACCTTTAAAACTCATCATTATTCAACAAACTGATGGAAAAGTGAAGATGATGTGACTCTACAATGTACTATCAACTCATCGTTGTGCCCACCTCATAAATTACCAAAACACATCGGGCGGGCGTTCTCTCGGGCATTCACTTTCACGCCACTTTCCAAGTGTGTACACTTATACACTTTCACCTGAGGTGGGGGTAAAAAACTACATCCGGCTGCGCCCGCGCACGATTGCGAAACCCAATGGCACCTGATTCGAGAGGTCCGTTTGGGTAATAGTGTGTAATGTTTACAGGTGTACTGTTTATAGCTGTGTTACCTTCCGGTTGTAAACTACAAATATCCACAGACTAACACACCAACCGTATGGTCCCAAACTAAAAAAGGTATTCTGGGTACCATACGATTTGGACTGGTGGCGATCCCACTGAAAACTGGACCAGGACTGATCTCTAGAAGGCCATTTGCGATACCCGCAATCACTGCCCAATCATTTATTAAATCACCAAACAATTTTTTTTTTAAATACCATTAGATATTTCCATTTTATGCTACGTATATCATATGAATAATTGTGCATTACTAAAATAAGATCATTATATAGAATATTTCAGTTTTCAGGTACCCACTCATTCTATTTTATCTACCTACTTATCAATATTTATTTAAGAAGTTATCTGGATTTTACAGCATTCTCCGCTGTATACTCAAACACAATGTGTACATATTTGAGAGCTGATACAAAGAGTGAAGTCTCATATAGTTAAGAGCCGTATTAGTTAATCAATATCAAGTCTACGAGTGATATTAAGTAAGCTTCTGACGTTAAATTTTGTTCTGGAATGACATTTCCAAGATCGCTCTCAGACTCGAGATCGATTTATTAATACAGGCCTTAGTGTCTCATATTTTAAGGACTGTTCCAGTATTCTGCCGTCTATGTTGCAAACAATTTTAAATTTCAATCTCAAGATTCATATTATCAAATTATATACATGTTAATAATCTATCGCTTTCCTTTCTAAGCACGAAGCAAGCCATAAAAATATTTCCCAGGCTTTATTTCAAATGCTCGCCCGAACGCACAAATAAAATGCTCACACCACATGGGTGGTGTCTAATCTTAGGTGAAATAAAAAAAATGGAAACCACACCTGTTCTTACTATTTCCACCTAACATCACGTATTCTAGGTCCAGTTATTCCAGCAACTGAATGCGAACTTTGATTGCAGAGAAAAGAGTCGATTTTTAAATGTCCAGGTGCGTTGGTTATGTTGTTATGTCATGGGAGATTACATCGAGGGCACTGTGTTTACTCTTCGCTGTGAAAGCAAGAGAAAGGCGACGGCGGAGGAGGCCGCTGGGCCCCAAATTCCTCGGTCAGTGAAGACTTTTTCCTTTTAATAGCCCAAAGCAGGTGACTTGACTTTTCTTGATATTGTAATAATTTATTGATCACAGGTCGCTGGTCGAACGTAAGTTATCAAATGCAAGGCATGAAGGTCCCATGCACAGCTTGCACCGATAGGATCTCATTTCCATCTGAGATTATAATGATGTTGAACGGTGTAGGATAACATTGTGAGGATACCTGCATGTCTTTCGAGAGATACGTAAAGTTCGCCAACAAGCACAGGCCAGCGCTGTGGACTAGGCCCAAACCCCCCTCACAATGAGGGGGAACATTTCCGATATCACTACGTTCAATCTTCGGTCTTTTTCAATTTCAGGCGGTTTGAAAACTCCGTCCGCGTTGGGCACTAATTGATATGAGCTAACGAAATAGATGTTAAACATTACTTTTCCATCAAAATCAAGTATCTTGAAAACCGCAGAAATACCTACTACCACGGATACGACAATAAATAGGCTGTTTTATGATTATATTTATGAATAAGTCGTCTTCAAGTTTCGTCTACATAATTCTATTTTTCGATGGCAAACTAAGAATTTATTGGCCGCCGGTATATTGGCGAGCCTGGCGGTGACCGACTTGACTCGTATCAATACTCGTTGGCCATGGAATTGATGATCCATGGTATCCATTCATTAAAATGCCTATAGTATAATGTGAAATACAACTACAAGACCCCAAATCTTCTAATCAAATCTGCAGTGTTCACAATTGTTATAAATATTATGGTCTTTGATAGTCCGTTCGTAAGTTTGAATGAGCGACCGACCGGATTTGAATAGGATATGTTCTGGATTTCCTAAAAGGCAATTTTTTACTTGAAATTCACGCGGGTGGAACCACAAGATAATAAAGTAGTAAAGAGTATTCAAGATTTATCATTTTACTTTGGTGTTACCGGATATCCGTTTCATTTTAATTCTTTCCTTTGATAATTTTAAAATTTAAAGAAGTATGTTGAATAACTTAGCTGGCTACTAAACATAATGCTAATATTATAACGTTATATGAATGGATTAACATTCACATTATTATATACAAAAATGTATAACGATTTCATTTATAGAAACATCATAATCATTATAAATATAAGAAAACGGAACGAAAATACAACAAAAATGTGGGCGAGCGAAAGTGCCACCTACACAGATATAAACTTTGTATGTAGTAGTAGAGAAAGTTAGATGTCTACATAACGAGCCTAGAAGTGGTGTGGAGTGGAATTTGTCGAAATAATGTTGAGTAACGTGAAGTAGTTTTAACAAAAAAATATTTAAAATCATAAAATAATGGAGTACTTATAGGATAAAAAAATTGGTAATCGTAAAGTTGTAGGGTACAAAAATATGCAAGAACCTCGAATCCTCCCAAGTTACCGATAATTCGGTTCATCCTCTTCTAATTATCAGATTTTAATACTCTACACATTAACACTCTATATAAATACATTTAAAAAAAATTCTCATTTATACAATGGCTGGCTGATTTATGGCAGACAATCCGTACAATTGTGTATATATATTATAAAAATTGACTTAAATACTATAATTTAAAAAATAAGTTGGACTTTGTAAAACGCACATGCTATTATCTACCCAAATTGTTAACAATAAAACATTGAGTGACAAGACTACTCCAACCATTTCGTTATCCCGTCTCCCCCGTCAATGTGTGTGTGAGTGAAAGGCGTGTACCGACACTACAATACCCACGCGCCCGTGTCGATGTGTGCGCGAA
The DNA here is from genome assembly GCA_918843915.1 of Notodonta ziczac. Classification (NCBI taxonomy): domain Eukaryota; kingdom Metazoa; phylum Arthropoda; class Insecta; order Lepidoptera; family Notodontidae; genus Notodonta; species Notodonta ziczac. The sequence goes on along the minus strand of OU974060.1, from coordinate 8,571,583 downwards.
GATGGCATGTAATTTTTTTACGCATTCTATCTATATTGAAAACTCGTATAAAAGTAGGTTTGTCCGCTTGCTCGGATTAGTTTCTAAACGACTGACGATGGTGAGGCATGTTATTGATTTTCAGAGAATGTTGGATGATATTTGTATGAAAATATCAGTTAACTTTGATGTATCTTGGAGAAACATAGCATGTACTGTAAATGCTCATACAATTCATGACCATAATTCTCTACAGGAATGGCACTCCTCAGGGGTAGAGAATACTCTACCATTACCAATCAACGTTACCGCTACCAATGTTTTATTACCTATAATAAGAATACGACAATTTTATGATACATTTAACAATTCCGATTCATGTTTTTTTATAAGTACATTGTGTTCTAATTCTTGTGCAAGACCCCATCCGGTCTATGCAAGGGATTGGGTTTACTACGCTAATACAGTTGATCTATGGCGCTGTTTAAAATTATTGTGTACAATAAAGTAACTACAATTTTAGAAATCGTGTTTTAAAACTTGAATAAATTAATTGTTTTCTTTCTATAATCATATTTTATACAAGTTATTGTGAGATTAAGGAAGCGTCAGCTTCAGGAAAGTAATGTTTATTTATTTATTTTATTTAAACTTTATGCACAAGTACAAAACACAATGTACAAAGGCGGACTTAATGCCTTAGGCATTATCTACCAGTCGACCTTAGGGTGGTGCAGAAACAACATGGCGGGTGCAACTTAAACGAGTGAAATAGACAGGAATTTATACCTATATACATATATTGATAAATACATAGATACATACATACATATAAAACAAAATTGTTAAGAAAAATAAGTCCAACGAATTACCGCTGTGAATGTGCTCTCGTGCCTTCACCTTAAAAGACAACCGACTTTTTGCCGTCCTGATATTCAGAGGGAGCGCGTTCCAAAGGAAGATCGCCTATTACCTGTACATTTCTTTTAAAATTCAATACAGTGTACAGTTTTTAACTATGACATCAGGACGTCTTTCACCTCAGTCCCCCCGTGACCACGGTTGCTGTAAAGCAACCGAAACGTCGGGAACATAAAAAGTAAAAATAAACGCGATATAATCCGTAAAAATAGTTTTATTTCAAAGTGTACAATCCTGGCAGAAACAAGGGGTATTGTATTGGTCTTGGCTGAGTTCGATTTTATTTGAGAAAACCATATGTCATTACGAGAGTAGATGGCACTAGTGTGTATGTTATATTGAAAAGTATCCTTAGGTACCTACCTAATCTTTATATAAAAGTGTGGAAATATACTCCGGTGAAGAAAACCCATAAACTGATACTAAGTAATATGTATAAAATAACAAAGTTTAAAGTTCGCCAACGTACAAAGGTGGTGTACTACTACGTGAATCACCTTGCATTAAGGGGAATGTGCCTGGCATAAAGACTCGTTGTTACAATAAATGTTTTATTAAAATACCTTCAGGTAATTATGTGTGCAATTCTGCCTACCACTTTGGCAAATTCAGGCGTGCTCGTATGTTTTAATACATCGTGATGTATATAATTAACCATGTATGATTTTATATTTTTGTAATATTTTCTTGAGGAGTAAAGTTAACATAAGCCACCAATAGATGTCGCTGGTTGTCGTAACGAAGCAACAGTAATAATCAACTGACTACAAAAAGAAGGAAGTTCTCAATTCAGTTATAACTTTTTTGTGTATATGTCCAGCTAAACTTTGGAGGCTTTTAGTCTCTTTAGCTTTTGGGTTGATTGCTTTGTTGACAATTATGGGCAAAGATTGGGTCTTTTGCCACTTTTAAGAATAGATTTAAAAAAATATATTTATTATAAACCATTTTTATTCATTTTCTTACTACTAAGTGTACAGTCTTATTATTTCTTATTTAAATAAGTACATATATTGGTTTTATGACACATAAACCCGTAAAGTTATAATTAATTTTGGAAATCATGGACGAACTATTTAAAAATTACTTATGGTTTTGTCCCATAGTATATTATGCATCTACCCTGTACCATCCAAACTTGCAAATTATTTTTACAAATTAATAAATAAAATAGTAAAAAAAAACATTTAAAAAAATCTTAATATAAATTTAGAACTTTGTTAAAGTTTCATGCACCATTACATTCAGCTTTCTAAATAAATAAATTACAAATTTAAAGCTTAGAAACGTTTAAATAAAAATCTTAATTTAACAGTGAAAATAAGAATATAAAATCCTTAAAATTAATAAAGATCATTGGAAATCTGTAAATACTCGTACAAAAATATTCTAAAATAAATTACATTCATTATCTTTAAACATAATCCTATGTTAGTATTATCATATCATTATTTTATTTAAAAACTATGTTGAGATGCAAAATTTGAACCGGGCTGGAAATATAAATTATTTTAATTATAAATTACATTTGTGTCTAAGTTACTTAATATGCCTTTAAATAAATAATAATTATCGACTTTAACCCACGACATACTATATTTTCTGTTGACTTCAGAGGCACCTTTTTATATTTATATTTTTTAAAGTTTATGTTCCCTCTATATTTATGATGTTAGTTGGGCTTTGTAAGCTAAATCGTTAGCGTCATTAGCGATGTTCGATGACCTAGCGTATGGGTACGATGATGCTGCTGACGCCGTCGGCGATGACCACTGCTGGGACGACTGGATGCCTGCGAGCTGCGGACATAAGATTCTTTAAGTTTGAGGTTGTTGGTCAACCAAAGGTGAATTGGTAGGTCCTTGGGTCTGATTAATACTAAGAGTTTTTTTTAATATAAATGCTTTACGTAGACGCTAGCGTTTAGCGAGCGTAAGACTCATGGTTACGTATTCCAATAGCGTAAGTTGCACCCAGATTTAGCAGTAATTCACACGCAGAAGTCGACACGGTTTTTTCTGTACAGTTTTGACAGATAATGGCTGTAATATGTACTTCCGGATACGGTAAAATGTATGGAAATTATCGGTGTCGCATTAACGGTGTGAATTACCGCTTATATGTGTACTCGTACAGTGGTCTTTGCATTATGTTTTGTTGATAGTTAAGTCGCGATTGATCTATGGAGTGCCAAAAGTCTTCATGGGTCTACACACTCCTACCCCTTGTACTGCTATAGTAATCCCAGATCACAATATAAGGGGAGCAGACACCGTGCCGGCTTTTCAGTAACGAGACTTGTAGACTTCCGTTTTGAAGAACCCCGTGTTGTAGGGCAAAGGATAGACTTCAGCGGGGGTATTCACAACCAAAGATTTGTAAACCACACGTAAACCAAGGAGATAGATCTCTTTTGTGCAACATTATCCATAGGCAACACAGATAGACTATTGGATCCTAAACTTACTCTTACCTTTCCACTAATATTGTTTAGTCCACCGCCACTCAGAAGCTTCTGGATCCCCAAAGCCGCAGCGACGACGAAGGCGAGTTTGGCCATCACCAGGGCCTTGGTGACGAGGAGAGTCAGCCCACCGAAGAGCAGACCAGCTACGGCTAGTACTTTGACTCCGATGCCAGTTAGCAGTGGTGTGTACTTCTTAATTTTACCACGAGCTGCAGAATGAGAAAGGAAACTTCACTTCCGTCAATGCCTCTACCATACACAGTATCGTGAGTACAGAGAGAGAGAGAGAGAGAGAGAGAGAGCGAATTTGAGAACTGTCATTTGTCAATGTCAGCCTACTTCAAAAGGCGCCGCACTGATGTCAAAAAAATAATTAAATACTATCAGAATGACAGATGTTATTATTATTAGCTTGATTCTTAGTCAACTTACGTGGAGAAGAAGGGAGGAATTAATGCATGATTTCTAATACAGTATGGTGAGTAAATATTCCGAAAATATAATGTAAAATTAAATATGTTTTGTACATATTATAAGTACTAGTATTCTGTAACATAGGTATATGCAAGAGACAACAACAGTTTACAACATGAAAGTTTAAACAGGAGGACGTTGAACTGTTACGTGAAAGAACGTAACTGTGCGGAGAGGGTCATCTTGTGATGACTTATTGCGTTTGTTGTTATCAACAGCAAGGTAAATATTGTGATATAGCAATTTTTTTACATGCTGAAATGTATTTTTAGCAAAAAAATATAGAAGTTATGGCATTGTGACAGACGGGCGGACTACATGATCTTATAGCGAGACCTTATAATAATAATAATAATAATAATAATAATCGTTTATTTGCATAAATAAGGTACAGAAGGTTGGTAAAATGTACAAAATTGTTCTCTTATTCTGCCTTTAATTTCGGCGTGCAAATTAAAAAAAATAATAATATTAAATTACATACTCTATTCAATTAAATTTTATTTTGATCATAATCATGCTGGCTTTAAACCGATTATCCCATTAAATTGTATTGTTGAATTAAAAGACAAATAATGAAAAAAAATAAAAATTAATAATAATCACAAACATCAATAATAATAATTTCAATAATGGGAGACATTTTCCATACAAAAATAATAACAAAGATATAATTTAAAATTTACGTGCAATTGACAAATCTTACAATTTATAATCTAAAAACTCATGCACACTATAAAAGCATTTTTCAATTAAAAATCTCGTCAAATCATTTTTGAATTTAGAGAATGGTAGAGTTTTTATGGAATTTGGTATTTTGTTATACAGTTTTATGCACATAATATAGCTGTTGTTGCCTGTAAATGTGAGATTCGTCCTAGGCTTAAATAACTTATTGGTATGCATAGAGCGTGGAGCATAGTAGCTTCTCTCTTGCTGAAAAAGTCCCTTATGTTTGAAAACAAATACACACGATTCTAATATATAAATGCATGGTAGAGTTAGTATTTTATATTTCCTAAAAAATGGACGGCATGACTCTATTTGCTTCAATCCAAATATAGCTCTTAGACACTTTTTTTGCATTGCACTTTTTCTGCATATAGGTACTACGGAACTCTAAAAAACTTTATTTTTAAATTGATGAAGAATAAAATGTATCATTATAATATATTAATTTATAATAATCGAACATAACTTAATTTTGTTGGCGTAGATAAAAACGTCCCAACTCTATTAACTACAGTAAAAGTTTTTATAAATTTTATTTTTGCTACCTAATTGAACGTCATAACAAAGTCACCACTGCCAGAATTGTCTACGCTACGAATGCAATCAAACCGCCCGACGTAACCTTGACCGAGCGGCCGGTTACGTCGACGATGCAACAGGTTAGTGACCCACTGCCGCTACTTTCATTTCTGTAGACTTTTCTCTCACGTAACCCGTTAACGGATAATGAATGATATGGAGGGGTTATTTATTTATAATATGTTTTACTTAGGAGAAAACAGTATATTTGGAAAATCACCCGAGAGATCCGAACGTGCATAACGGGAAGGAATACATCGTGAGGAAACACAAGTCTTTCGAAAACGTCTGAAGTTTGCCAACCCGCACTGGGATGGCAAGAAACCCCTTTGCATCGAGAGGGAGTGATCCCAGTATAATGGCAATAGGCTCGTGTCTAACATTAATTGTGGGATTATTCTCAGCATACCTTCTTCAAAAGTCCTCGCAGCTTCCCTCAGTTCACCGGGTTCAAACTTGACGTTTAGTTTTTCTTCTCCAGATGCATCCCTGCAAATAAAAATATAAGACGTTATTATCTGAACCGCTTGGGTTAGCGGTTTCGCACGTAGGGTATCGCTCACTGCACAGGGTGGTTGCGGGTTCGATTCCTGCCGGGGCAAACTTGGGAAATGATTTGTTCGAAGTAAATGAGATGAGAGATCGCTTCAAGTCACCTGTATGTGCTACCAGTACTGCAAACGTTGCTTGGTAGTCTGGAGATAGTTAGTTCCTAGTTTTTCCGACTTAATTTCCTTGTTTCCAAGTCTTCAATGTCCGAAAGACTTAACAGTTACCCGGATCCATCCAATATTTGTTACATAAACAGTACTGGAAAGCGAACTGTTTACGGTTGTCATAAGGTAGGTATTGTGTTGACGCGTAAGAATTGTGTTTGAACGCGTATTTTCACTAAATTAACATTACAATTGTCGACTTAAATATTTGCTGCAATGAGTCAATATTTGTAAACATCTAAATAATATTTCAGAGTTATCGTTTGTAATTTCTGGAACTATCCCTTTTATACGTCAGAGCGAACACTGTGATGATTATTTTGTCTTTATGGGGTGACTTGGATGGTTTATAGCTTATGTTTGGCCTGATATGTGGCGGAGTTGTTGAAATCTAGTATATAAAGTCTACGCAAGCGAAGCTGCGGTCAAAAGCTAGTTAATTATAATAATTAATCATCAGTCATGGATTTAAGCATGAATATAATAATTAAAGTTTAAGAATGTAGTACATTTGATTAATGTAATATGTGATAATCCCGCCCATTGAATGGCGTAAATTTATTTACATACAAACGAACCACTTTCGCTTATGCTTAAGTATCTAGTTTTACTCTTAAGGATTAAAAGCTGTAATAAATGGGTGTTTTTGTTATACGTAAATTGGGTTTTTTTCAGGGCCCGGAAGCGGATAGTTTTTAAAAGGGTTTAAATAGGTTCTTATACAAGTAACCCTTTGATAAAATTAAACTAATTAAGTTAACTGATTTCAGTAATTAGTTTTAGTAATATATTTTACTAAAACCACCTTTCTCTATCTGTATTGATGCTATTTGGCATAACTTTTGCTGGCTCCACTCCCTAGTCTCGCTCTGGTCGTTCTACGTTATTATTTTCGTCTGAGTTTAAGGCTTGGACTGTCGGGCGACTGTAAAAGGTTTTAGTCAGCAGACCTCAAAGAGTCCTATATAACCCGCTAGCCTCCCTTGGAGCTTCCATGTGGATTTACCCACGGAAAAAAAGTTTACCTAATACTCGAAAACTATTTTGTTGTATTTGCCCGATCGTTAAAACAACCAACTTTCCCAAGCGTCGCGTTACAGTAAAAATTACCAAACAATGTGTGCGTTACGCTAATTTGACCTAATACTTGTTGAAGCGTTCGTTCTTTGTTAAGACACAGAGAGTTACGGTTATTTAGACAGCTTACAAAATAGTGTGGTTATGTACACGGATAGATTGATCGATATATGTACTACTTAGTATTTTATCCTCTTTGGATATTCTCTATTAAACTAGCTAGATCCATAAACAACTTTATGATATTGTTATATAAAACTACCTTAAATCCGCAGCTTGTAGGTTCTCACAGCTTTCATCCTCGTTTTTACCCCCTTATTGGTGGAATTTTACAAAAGCCTTCCTTAATGGGTGACTACAGTATAAAAAGTAACAACTGCCAACATTTCAAGCTTTTAAGCCCAGTGGTTTAGGGTGTGCGTTGATAAATCAGACAGACAGTTTCTCCTGTTACATACACAGATTAGAAGTAAAATCAAAGGCACTCACTTCTCAATCGCCACGCCAGAAAATATTTCTAGTCTCTCATCATCTTCGCTCGAAGGCCCAGGCGCAGCTCGGCAGACCACCACCGCGACAACCAGCATCAAACACAGCACACGCATTTTACAGGAGATTACCAAAAAAAATACCAAATAGTGCCAAAAAAGTACTAAAAAGTACCAAGAAAGTACCGAAACGTACTGTTTTGAGAGATCAGGATGTTAGTCCTTAGAAGGTTATTTTCGTAGTGAGATGCGACCGGGATACCGTTTGCTTTTATATGGCCGGTGGGAAGTTTGTGAAGCAAGGTTACTACGGAACAAGGTGTGAGAGGTTGGGCTGATTTTGGTACTTGAATAGTATAAAATAAAAGTAAACACGGAAAATATTATGACGGAACTTTTATGTCTTGTTAGTGTATTAGTACCAAACAGCATGTATTAAAAAACTTGGTCTTACTTCATTTTAATCTGCCTCCTCTAATTTAGTGTTATTAGATCTCTGATATTTTTTTTAAAGTTTACGTGTATTTGAATCTAATTTTGTATTTCATCATTTACAATTTAAAAGTTAGAACTCGGTCATACATAATATATTTTCCCAAAAAAAATTTTTTTTGGAGACTTTGATATTTGGATTTTCTCAATCATTTTTGATGAGTTAGACTGTAGAAATGATAAAGTGAGTATAATTTTAATGTGTATAGTAGACATTATACCTATTCACCAAATATTCAACAAATAATTCTAAATATCAAGACTAATCACTCCTACTTTAAACTTAAAACGTTCATTCTTTTTTTTTTTTTTTTTTTTTGAATTGACTATATGTTGTTGGCCAGAGTGGCCATAACAACTTCACCCGGACAGAGGGCGAGCGCAAGTGCGCTCCAGCCATAGGGGCAGGGGGGCAGCTAGCTCAAGGGCGTCACTAGGGACACGACCTCGGCTTGGGCCGCTGCCAGGAGAGGTGGCGAGGGTAAATCTACCACCGTTGTTCCGTACAAGAACAAAAGATGATCGTCAACACCACTTTAAATAAATACTTAAGTATTATAAGCAGTACAAGAAAATACAACCTTAACACTAAACAATTAGGTACCTATTCATTTTGTATAGAAATGAGTCTGAGTAGAATTTTATTTTTGCCGAAATATAGGTATGCAATGTTGTAGTTTAGAGATATTTCTTACGTAGCAGGTTATTACGTAATTGGGATACAAAAACATTTCCGTTAGGAAATAACTGATAACATACAAACCATAACCATGTAACATAGAGCCCTCTACTTATTATAGAGTATAATAAGAATCGAACTTTAGACCTTTCAATCTCTCACCATCTCGATGTATAATATGTAGTTCCTTAGCTATTTCGTCTAGTGAGTACAGACATAGCATATGTACGCAGCATACACCCCATGTTCGAATCTTTGGTTAGTCCAAATTTTATTCTGGTTTGCATAACAAGTATGCCTGAATGGTTTTTTAAAACATTACTAGCAAAGTGATTTTTTTCACATTATGTACTAGTATTCCTGTTAGCCCCTCCAGCTAAGCTAGTGCTTGTGTTAGCGAGCGGGCTCACGTTAATAATTTAAAGGCCAGGATGGGGATCGAACCCGGAACCTCTCAGCTACGAAGGCGGCCCCTATAACCACTAGGCTATTGTCAAAATTATTTGTTCATTTGTAATATAATAGGCTGTTCCTCAATTACTTACCAACTTAATTCTATCAGCTACAGTTCTGCCCACCCTTTCAGACACTAAAGGCTTGATGGTGTATAATATTCAATATTAAAGTGAAACTGTTTTACGGTGAAGATCCTTCTTGGCAATGGGGGGTGTTATTCATACATTCCATAATGTGTGGCCGTCAAACATTGTGGACACTTTCACGTGGATGCCTCATTGTTTCAAACAGGGCTCTTAGTTTGTTAATTCAATGCACGTTATAGAATTAAAACATATCGGTTTTTGCAATATTTGATAGCTTCAGTAATCTACTAACCACAAAGACGTTGATTTCAGTAGCCCACTGGCCGACACCGCATGTCGACTAACAAGGATTCGACTACCAATGTTGGAAAGAAGATAATAATAACGACCGGTTATTTTCTGAAAAAATGGATGTAATGGATAAATCTGTCCTATTCGCGGCCCAGATGCGGTCACTAAAGATAGTAGAAACTAGGATCCGTATTAGTAGATTGATCTAGAGCAATCTCAAGTCGGAGAGCGATCTTTAATGATGTCAGAGCCAAGCTATAGGTATTTCTACAGCTTATACACGGAATGGCATGAACGGGACATTACTACCCTCTCAGAAGAGTGGCGTTCTTTATACAGTACATACTCCTCGCACGAAACTCATGTATAAACTCAAACTCAAACTTTATTTTATTCATGTAAACCGTCAAAGCAGTTATGAATAGTCAGAATCTACCTCCGGTTGAGAATGCTGCTTCCACTGAGAAGATCCGGCGAGAAACTCTATGGTTACTCTTTTCAATTAATAAAAGATGATGTGCATTCTCAGGAACAGCAACAGAGTGTGAGCAGTCAACACCAATGTCACTAAATAAGTAAATAGTAATCAATAATATCAAAAATAGTGCTTAATAGCGTTGCATACGATGAGAGAGCCGGGAGCGTAGGCTAGAATGTATGCACTTGATAAGTAAAACCTCTCGATGCGCGCAACCCTTGAATGGATGACTTGGTCTGCCACAGCCTAAACATTATTAAATTAAATCAAGATATTAACAATTCTGGACTCTACATAAATATTTCATAGCGATGGTATATCTGTTACCACGAGGTCAAGGCTACTTTCACCAGGGCCCGAGTTAGACGAACGTTGCATCATAACGACCAAGGACACGCCAATGAACTTGGTCGGCTCGCTTACTTTCTATTTGAGTAGTGGTCTAAACTTACCGCCGGCTAAACAGGTGTCATTGAAATATTTTGTACTATAACAACATATTAATTAAAAAAAAACCTACCATGTGCATGTCGGGTCACGTACAATGTAGGGTTCCGAACCTCTCGTAATTAGGATTCGCAGATGAAATCTGAAAACCCGCGAGCCATGGTTTGAGTGCACCTTGTTTACGAGCCGTGTGTTTGACTTGGCAATTGTTGCTCATAAAATAAAATTACATTAAACACTTAAAGTTGAAGTTACCGTTTAATGTATTTTCATTCAGTTTGCACAAACACTTGCATGCATTTATTTTATTGTATACTACATCTGTCTCCATAAAACTGGGCGGAGAATGGATTGTCCAGAGCTATGTTGCTCTCAGCTATTTTATCTCTCACTCTATCAGATACTGTGTGTATTCCTCCAATGATTTTTCTCATACCTCTTGCTATGAACACTTTCGGACTGTGTTTATGGAGATACGCCTTCATTTTCTTGTGTTTAAGCATTATTTTCCTCCGCAAAGGATGTGGTCTGCTGAACATCGATCTTTTCTTCTTCGCAAACACCCTTCGCTTCCTCTTACCCATGTTGGTGTTATCGTCACCGTTATATCTCTCTTACCGTCATGTTGTATTCTATTGCTTTGTTTGGATGGCATTATATTTTTAATGGTTCTGTAATTTATTTTACATTTTCGCGTGATTGCTTATGTCAGAATGGAGATAATGTGATGTCAGAGTAGAATGCGTTTATTTAACAGCCAGTTATTTTATGAATATGAAGACGTCGACTTTAAAAGGAGGGTTTAAAAGGGTTACATAATACATTAAAACGCAATTAAACTTTTAAGGGATAGTAACAGTACACAAAAATACAGCAAAGCTAATAATTTCTAATATTTTTAAATTACTTTCACATCACATAATCAAATATCGATGTTACAAACACTTCAATATGGTTATTATCTTGCAAATAATCAACCACCACCACTGAAACTAATGAATAACATTGCTTGCTCACGGTATATAACCTAACACAAGGAAAACGTAACCTTAAGTCTTTACCTAAAAAGTTGAATCGCCTTATGAGTGAAATTGTAATTCCTTTTGACAATAAAGTTCTTTAAACCGAAAATGCTTATCTACTCTAACTAAAACAAAACATTTTCTAACTCCTTTATGGTAGTGAGTACAGTCAATCCAACAAAGAAACCCTTTAGATTATTTTTGTCGCAGGTACTCAAATGAAACAAATCTAAAATTATCTTGGTAATCATCTTTGGCATAAAATATCGGCATTATATTATTAAAATAAGGCCTTATATGATATAGTTTTTAGTGCTATTCAGGATAAATAGTAACATTATTGAGGATGACAATATAAAACAAAACAAAATTTATACCATATCTTTTTATATTCAAAATTTATTCAAAATTAAACCTTTGGTTACATCATTACATTACAACAATAATTGTAGCTTAACACGGCTTAACATAAACCCCTATATTAACAAAATAGTAACTTAACGGACAAACAAGTAACTTAGCAACAAGTAATAGTAACTTAAAAGCAACATCACCTTCATAGCTCTTTACACTTTCTATTCTAGAAGTACGTAGTTTAATTAATATCAATGATTCTCCAGGAGACCTTTGCCCAATTGTGAATAATACAGGTAAAAAAACGAATCATCTTCATCAGTTCATCATCACAGGCACATAATCACCCCTCTTGTAATGTTCATCATAGTACACGTGGTCTTCACTTTTGGACGGCACTTGGATGATCTCCACCTGAGTCTTGGTGTCATCCTTCCTGTTCTGGTAGCTGTGCTGGTGATCAAACATGCCTTTGAGGCTGAGGACTGACGCCATCACCGTGGAGAAGAAGCCCATCACCAGACCTGGAAATTGGTAATAGATAATGTTTTTGATCGAAGAATTTGAACCTTGTTCTACTAAGCTTAAGTGGCATAAAATTAGACTCATCATCATTTATTGTTTTCTTATATTTACGCAAATACTAAACATTGAAATAAAACTATTTTACGGATTCTATCGCGTTTATTTACTTTTTTATATTCCCGACGTTTCGGCTGCTTTACAGCAATCATCACCATTAACATTTATCACCATCATCACTTAGTCAATAAACTGCTTACTTAAAATTTTCTATTAATATTGATGCCAATCGAGAAATCAATCTATATCTGACACATCTAAAAGTATTTTTTGTTTAGTGCCTTCTTTAGTATTATTATCTTACCTTTGGCGGATAAAAAAGCCAATGCCTTTAAAGCGATCGGTATCAGTAGACTCTTTGCAGCCAGCAGCCCCAGGATCAAAGGCATCATGTACTTTTTATGCATCTTAGGAAACTTATTACTTCCTCTATTCTTCTTGTTATCCTTCTTGATCACCTTAAAGACGCACTTCTTGCCTTTCCCTTTGCCTTTGCGGTTGGTTGCCTCTTTCTTCTTAGCCTTCTTGCTTCTCTGTTTATTGGTTGCTTTTGTGGGTGATCGTTTTGGTTCTTTTGATTTGTCTGTAACGAAGGTGTTTACAGATTATGAGGTTTTGAGGCTTTTATATCAGGTAAGAGTGAGCTAGTGACGTTACTGAGGTCCTAGGTCTGAGGTCGCTAAAGTTTATGATGGCCGCAAGTGATCTCAGCGGTTATTGGTGGTTTATGTCTTGTCTATGCTGATTTCTATCACATAATCTTAAAAAGATTAACAAAAGTTCATGTATTTTAATATTTTTAATTTAAAACGTAGCTGAATGTAGCTTAACCAAAACTTAGTAAACAGTATTTACCTTGTAAAGACCTCGGAGCAAAGTTTCCTCTGGTAATAATCCACTCTAAGGGCTCCGTAGTATTGAAGGTCGTGTCCACATAATTGTCTTCACTTGACGGTCTGAACCCAAATACGGTTTCAGTTTTAACTATACCATAATTATTTGCATTGTCTAAGATTAGCCCACGAGAGTACGGCAGCATCTTAAATACTTAGTGGTAACTATTACATATTTTAGATTTACTATTTCAAGATGTTTTTCATTCGACTAAGTTAAAGCTCTCGACGTTACGAATGAAATGATACGACTGTTGACAGATAATGACTTTTATAGTCAAAGTAAAATTGAGTCCATAGTGGCCTATGAAGCGTGCTCCTTAATGTCAACGTGTGTAGTTTTTCTAATTGCTTATTATGAACGGTTAATTTTAGTTCTAGGGAAAGCTGTATGGTTTATTACTGTCTATATTACTTATCTGGGCCTGTATTGCAAGAATGTTGGTCTCATAAATGTTGTTTGAAATCTGGGTAATAGAAAATTAATAAATAAATATCGCCAGACGGATAGGCCAACTGTATGGTCCCAAACCAAGCCACGCTTGTACTATGGGTACCGTACAATAGACTGGGCAGCGATCCCAGCGATACTCAGACTGGAGCAAATTACGAAAACGCCATTTCCGAAATTTGATCCGAAAATACCAGTGTTTTTTTAAGCAATACCGTCACCTATCTAGTTCCGGACTTCAAGTTATTTAAGAGCTGTCCCTCAATAACATTAACACTTTTCTTAACCGCAAATATAGATTTAGAAAAGCTAATACAGTAATCGCAACTGGAGCGTCGCGCCGTAGTATCAATCTTAGTCTTATGGCCATTTAGATTTCCTATAATGTGTACTAGCGTTTACGCATGATTTTGATTGTATTGAAATTTAAATAAACGGTCTATTTTGAGGTGTTTCAGTGTAGTTAGAGACACTCTTGACTGCCTGTCTTGAAAATTAATTGACTTTCATTTAAATTAATGCAAGGCATTAAATTAAATTATTATTTTTGAAGGCCTACTCACTTACAAATTAATTTTCATTCTAGCATTTCGTTTTCTTCATAATTCAAGTTATGGTCGTAGAGTAAAAAATGTGATAACACTTATATTCTCAGCTCCCGTAATGCGAAAGATTTAACGCCAACCTCAAGTTAGTGAATAAATATGACAGAAATCTTCTTCATCTTAAAAACAATGTTTTAGGCGTAATGTCAAAAGGTTTTCTCGAAGCAAAAGACAAAACCAATAAAGCTTTTATAATTTAAATATAATTGTGTCTCATTAACTACTTATAACATAATATAATGGTATTCTATATTATTTGGTAACTACAATATAGCCAATAAATTATTAGAATAAACTTCTTATTTTATGGAAATAACTTATCGTATGAAACTATTTACAAAAATGCGCGAGCAAAGAATACGGAAGTATACTTGTTTCTATAAATAATAAAAAGTAAGAGAAGTACCGTAAGACACGACTAATGACAAGTCCATTACTAGCAACAGAGCTCCCAAACTACCCATTGGATAATGGTAATGATTACCGAAAGAATTGACCAATAATATTAGTCTCTTCATTTTTAATCAATGGGCTTCCAAATTCGAACCTGCAATAAGGGAGCTCGATATAAATTATGTTGATAGACGACAAACTATTTTAATTTAATCTAAAATTATTGCTCTCTTGCTCATGCTTTACGACTCTGAGAAGGACGGCAATACCCTTAGTTAAATCAACTTTACTTTGTGCACCAACAAATTTCCGGCATTGGTTACTTCACTTGCATCAACTAGCAATGTTGATCATTCAAATCTTTGAAGAGACAACTCAAATCGGTGGAGCGAAATTGTCCGATAAATCAGACTAATAGTTCGTCATGGCAACTGCGAGTTCGTCGACTTTGTTATTGTTTAATAGCCTCCCTTCTGTAAGCCCATCACTGCTGCGAATAACGCGAAGAAGAATCCAGCCAAGCCAGTAGCTCCAACTAGAAGTACCAGCCCGCCGATCATTACAGGCACCAACGCAAAATATTTCATCTTGTAAGCCAGTAGCAAAGGTAGCATGTACTTCTTCAGTTTCTTCGGTTTGATCTTCTTCTTCTTATTCTTCTTCCTCTCCAATTCTCCGTTGCCAAGGTCTTCGACTTCGTATTCACCGTCGTCGTCATCAAACTCATCTTCGTCATCGTCGTCCGCGCTGAAGATATCTGAAATGATGAGAGTAGTAACGGTTAGTCTTGTAAAATATAAAAAGTTGTGTAAAGGATTCTCTCTTTTATAATCATTGACAATGTAATAAGTAAAAGAAGCAGCTCTAATTACTCTTGTTATTGGATGAAAGAGATAAGATTAAAACTAAATACTCGTGTAAGTGTGAAGATAATTAACTTGACTAACAATGTGGTATAGATATAAACATTGTTTGAACGAAAGCTGGTTTAGAGATTGTATATGACGTTATCTCAGAAAATTACTAGTGTAAAATGCAGCAATTGGAATTACACCATAATTAAACTTATGGACTTGGGTTCAATTGGGTAAATTACGTTCTTAAACACATATTTAGATTGAGTATGGGATCAACAACATTCTCGAATATTTTGAAGAATAATTTGCATAAAAGTCGATAGCTTGTCCACCGAGTGCATTATTGCTTTATGACCGATACCACATATAAGAATGATGTAGTGTTTTACATGATTAACTGATCAATTACCCTCGAAAGAAATATAGATCGTTCATTATCTACATAAAAAAATACATTGATCACATAAATTACTATCATTATTTATTTAAATCAGTGCCAATTTAAAGTATCGATGATAAAATTCCCAAAATTCGGTGGTAATTTATCGAGCTAATTCTGTAAGTAATTCATTAATTCATTCATTGTGTGCATAATATCAATAATCTAAGTTATGTATTATTTAATTAGTCTGTCAAAAACTCATTAACAATTTCTTAAACTGGATTGGTATCATTTTACCAACCTGAGCTACCTGGGTTTTACATATTGATGCCGGCACAATAATCCTGTTCAATCATTTCTCCATATATCCCGTCAAATGAAATGATGTTGTTAATTACATACCTGTTGTGTTATTAACTGACCCTCATAAGCTCATAAGAAAATATACTATTATTTTATAGTTCATTTTTAGTAGCTCTATGATTGATTCGTGTATCAGAAACCCTATTGTCTTCACATTGTGACATCCAACTAAAAAACTTTTTTCTTTAATGTAGAACAAACATCTCCTTGTCAACCATACATTTTGCTGGTAACCCTACTGAAACACGCGATACTGTTATAATCAACATTGATATTTTATAGTCGGCGAGCGGAAATGATTGCAAGGCATCGAAATTCAGGGGTTCTAGTGGCGACAGGCAGCCAGTCGACAGTGAAGCTACAACGGAACATAATAATAGAGGAAGGTACCACAATTTCAAAATTTGTAACTTTCTAGATGTTATTGAAATTATAAGGGATGTTGAAGATGAGTAAATAAGAACACACTATAGATAAAGCGTGTTTTAAACGCTTGTTTAGTCAAGGCTAATTCAAACTAGTACAATAATAATAAGCCCTTAATTTTGCAGGAGAGACTCGTACCTAGCATTTTCACAAAAAATATTTAAATGGAATATTACAAATACCTAGTTATCTTAATAGTAGTTTGTGCGGGTTCTAGAACAATAGCTTTTCCCTGGGACTCGTCGAGGGTCAAACCTGGGCATTCATGTAGGACACTATTGTGTACCCTGGCTCACAGGATGAGTATGTGACGGAACTAGGTACCTAAGCCAAAATTGACAGCATCATTCTGATGTTCTCGAGAAGAGATACGATAAATCTGGGTCTATTTAAGCTTCTTAATGGGATATGAAGTGAAATATTCTGATACATGTGCCAAATTTTGTATTCAAATAAAATAGTCCCCAAAGTTTATTCTTTTATAATCAATACTCAGGTTCAACGCCTGAATAATTTTATTCATCGTTGATAGACGCGTGTTTGCGTGTTTGCGAGACATAGATGGATGGGACAATCAAAACGTTTCGATAATCAATCATTATGTACGATTGTATCGATATTAATATCGATCGCGTGTTTCGTGTCGCCTGTCAAGTTTAAATTAGCCTTTTATTTAGTTCATTAGTATTGGTGTTGGTCTGTTTTTGAAGGTAAACATTTGATCAATTTTATTTAATTTGTATTAATATTGTATCAGGTATCGAATTGACAATGCTTAGTCTAATGGTATGAGCCTAAGACATTCGACTCACTGCACCGGGGGGTTACGGGTTAGATTTCCCGCTAGTTTTGGAAATCGCCTTTGAGTATTTTTCCTAGCTTAAGCATTACATAATTCCTAAGTAACTTTCCTTCATGTCTATTAAGTTTAAAAAGGTAAAAATTAAATAGTGATTACTATTATAGGCTATTAATGACAGTTAATAACAAATTTTGCTTACCCGACAGTGATCTTCTAGATGCAGTTTCCGAAAATCCTTCAGGCTTCTCTATAATCGGCTCTTCCTGAACATCCAAAGATCTCTTCTGAAACTCATCATGCCTTATCAACGGTATCGACATTGGGTAAAAACCTGCATTCATTTGCGAATCATCTTCATCACTTTTCTCTTTGGCAATTGGAACATAATTACCAGGGAAAAGTCTTTCAGATTTATTCTTCATATCATTCGCATAGTACACGTTCCTTTCTAACTGCGACGGTTCTGTGTCTCTTCTCAGGGGAATGCCTCGAGGTTTGAACGAGTAGTAAGGCACTTTGGAGTCCTTACCTGTGTAAGCATCCTTGTAACTCGATGGCTGGATAACTATTGACGCACTCGTCACGTCTATAACCGAATCACTGTCCTTATTAAACCATAGCTTCTTCAATCGATCCTCGAAGTTTCCAGCCGCAACGGCAATACCACAAAACACTATTATAGTCTGATACTGCATTTTAATTGCTTTTATTAATTGCACTTCACCGCACTTTCGTTTAATTAGTTCAACACCTTCAGGACCATGATTATATTACAAGCGGCCGCGCAAAACTGAATCGTTATCGTTTGCAGGCGTTATATTTATACATGTGTTTTAAAGTTGCGTTTTGCCAGGTTGTTCACGGTTGGGCGGGCCGGTCGGCTTCCTCGGGCTGGATGGATCGAATGTGGGAAATACAGCGGCCGAACTGAAACTGGAAGTATCGTGGCACGCGTGGCTTCTTCCGCTAACGACTCATGGCGAATTTTCTCCGTTTTGATCCAAATTGACATTATTATCGTGTCATTATTGGATGCTATTTTCATGTCGGAAGATCTATGTTACGCTGGCATCTAATTTGGGTTGTTTTGAAAGCTGTCAGTGTTAATTTTTCGTCATATATCTTAGTTTTATTAATTTGAACATATTATATCTTTGATATCTAAATTAAAATTGGCATTTATTTTGCTTAGGAATGTACTTGATTTCACAACTCAGTTATTTTTGAATACCTGTTATAAATTGAATCTATTTTAATGCTGCTTGAGTTTAAATTTAATTTAAAATATGGCGCTATTTACCTGGCATCGTGCATTATCATGTAACTCTAGTAAAATTAATAATGATATAGATAAATATATATAATGATAAGTGTGCATAATGAGGCCAACATATCATTTAAATTCGATAGTAACAATCTATAATAGATCAACCATATATACTGGCTATGCCCACGACTTCGTCCAAGTGTAATTTAACTTAACAAAAATTTCGGGATTATTCATCCCCTATTTTATCCCTTTGGGGGTAGAATTAATAAAAATCCTTTCTTAGCGGATGCCTAGGTCATAACATCTACCTGCATGCCAAATTTCAGTCCGATCCGTCCAGTGGTTTGGGCTGTGCGTTGATAGATCACTATGTCAGTCAGTCAGTATCAATATGTCTATGTCTGAACATAGATTAACCATAATTTTATTGTTAGGTCAAGATAAACAAACTTAAATCGTAGTTAATTAACTCTACTGTAATAGTTATGGTTACAAATTAAAGTAGAAAAGCAAAAAAGTGACATAATTTGTTCTATTCCAAAAGCACAAGTCTACAACACATTATTCTTTGTTTTTGCGACATGTGAATCTAATATTTTGCGGTAAGCCATCTGTAGATGTGGCAAGAATTTTAATTAATAATAGCTTTAATAAGCTACCACTAGCTTTAGCAAGCCACTGGTAGTCGTAGTATGAATGATATCAGTAGCTGCAGCAAACTGTAGCCAGTTTCTTGTAATCGCTGCCTGTTGCCCATAGCAAACTACTATATCAAACAACTTTAAGTGAGTTTTCTCTCGCTGTAACAAGCTACTATAGCTATTGAGAGACACCTGTAGCTGGTAGCAAGTCGCCTGTCGCAAACTACCTGTAATTGCAGTAATTTGCCTATGGTTAGCTTATACTAATTGAAGAAGTTACTTGTAGCTGTTTTAGATACGGATAGCTGTAGCAAGCTACATGTAGCTGTAGCAAGCTAAACAATGTTAAGTGTAAGCTCATTTTACTAATCACATGCGCTTGCGTAGTGCAGTGGGCTCGTGCGAAACGTTCGCTCGGAAGTTGGTTTGACTTCCATAGTTATTTGTTAATTGCCTGTCTGATGGTGCGTGAGCGTATGGAATTAGAAAAGTGAGCGTGGATTGTGGGGATATACGGGTGGCTAGTGTGTGGGCGGGCACGCGTTAGCAAGAACTGGTACGTGTAAAATAACAAAGATAATAATATTATTCGATACATATTATTATATAATTAATTATTATTATGAAGTCAGGATCGGACTCCTACAGTTAATTGCCTGTAAGAATGAAAACTTAGTCACAAAAATATGTTTGTTAGAGCAACACTTTATGCAGATCATCATAATCCTATGGTAGGTAATGATTAAACGAATTTCTCAATCACTGCTTAATTAATAGTTGCCTGCCTCAACTAAGGAATTTACACTAGTAGGGAGGTATTTATTTTGTGACACTTGTTTTAGCAATTCTATCCTATCCTTTATCTGGATGTCACTGGGATCGCACCCATTTTATTATACCTAAGCACGAACAGATTATATTGAACAGACGTCGCTAAGTATGGAACCATGCAGTTGATGTATTTGTCTGGCAATTTTTTTCATCGAATGTTTACTTTTGCGTTTTCACGCGTGCCCGTTTCAACTTATGTGCGGTATGTTTCCAATATATCGTGTTTATAAATAATATTGGTCTAATGCCCTGCCTTGTAAAGAAGCCAATACTTTCGTTAAAACAATAAACAAATCGTATCTATTAGTTAATTAGCTGCTTTTTTGTCCAACTGACTTTTCGTCACATTTTTTGTAAGTTATTAATTAATAACAGAAATTTAGATAAATTAACAATAAATAAAAATGTTAAGTATCGCCAGACTAACACACTAAGTGGTGGTCACAAACTAAGCAATACTTGGGCGATACCAGTGACCAGGGTTAATTATGAAATAGTCATTTCAGAAATTTTCCTGTGCCAGGAATCGAACCTGCAACCACCCGGTGCAATGAGCCGAGCGGCTTACACTCGAACTATTACGTCAAGAGTTCGTCAAACAATCCACGTCCATATTATTTTATTAAACTCACATTGCTTTAAAAAAATTATTTTGATCCCAATAATGTAATATTAAGTTATGTAATATGAAGAAAAGATAAAGTAAGATTGGAAAAAATCAAAAATGTTACTAAATTTAAAGATGTCAATAAAGTATGCAAAACACTTAAATGGAAATGGGTAGGCCATATGCTAAGAGAGAAACATGAAAAATTTACTAAAATAATAACTGAATGGTACCCCATAGATGGAAAAAGAAGCAAAGGTCGACAAACGAAACGTTGGGAAGATGACCTCAAAAGAGCTGCTGGTCCAGAATGGATCAGAATGGCACGCGACAGAGATAGGTGGAAATCTATGGAGGAGGCCTTTGTCGAAAGACAAGCTGTTGTTGGAAAACCGATCGCCAGTGAAAAAATGTATTGAATATTTAAACTATTGTAAAACAGCAATAAAGGCTTATTTTATTTATTTTATTTTAATGTAATATTGAGTGAGACTATTTGCCATTATCTTCCCCCATAATGCCTTATGCCTCCCACTCAATTCGAGAATATGGGCTAAAGTTCACAACGCTGGTCTTTTTGGGATGGCAAACGTCACACGTCTAAGTAACAACGTGCTGGTTTCTTCACCATACGGTAAGTGAAAATTAATTTCGTATGTAAATCCAAAAATATGAAAGTTGCAGGCCGGGAATTGAAACTGCACCCCCAGTTTGAAACTTAAAAATGAGCCGTCGAATTCTCTGAAATTAACTCAAATTTGAAAACTGACTACTCAACTTCTCTTGCCGCAATGTGGGACCTAGGCCGGTATTAATAAATCCATCTCAAATCTGAGAGCGAACTTAGAAATGTCATTATAATGTCAATACAGTACAAAATGAACATACACCTCAAAAGTATGCTCAAGATGAGTCTCAAAGTTGAGACCGATATTAATAACAGCCTTAAACATTTGAGAAGCGTTTGAGTATTCAGTTGTGTGACAGTGAAACACAGATGTCGTTAGTATCCTTACTGTGTTTTCTATTGTAGTTCCTATCGAATGTCATAGATGGCGGTTGCACAAATATATTTCAATACAATGAGTATGGTACTTATCTACACAATACTTCATATTATAGTCCAAGGCTGTACAACGTTCTCTAGATTAATCTTTGCAGCTGTTTGTAAATGATGCTATAAGTACCTACTTGAGTTTGTAAAACGCAATAAATACCTACTAAAGGTCGAGTTCACACACCATGATAATGGTTACAATATTTTAAAAGTTACACATTATGTCAATAATAGATACACACAAATTATCTGGTCCAACTAAGCAACGTTGTGCTATGCCTGCCGCACTTTGAGGAACGATCCAAGTCACATCTGGGCATATTACAAAAATACAATTTTCGAAGTTTGCCCTGTCGTCAGGGGTACTCTTAGCAACGATAATCGATATCTCGTGACAATTGTCGTGTCGTATCGATTACTGAACGAACGATACAAAATATTATCGTTCGTTCAATAATCGATACGATGGCACAAAAGATTGAATTTAGAGTAGGATTCGACACGGCAAATGTCACGATATATCGATTATCGTTGGTAAGAGTAGCACCCCAGGAATCGAATCCGCAAATTTTAGCGATGTATTACCACTAGCCATTTGTTAAGTAGTTAGTTAATCCTACTAATATTATAAATGCGAAAGTTTGTGAGTGTGAATGTATGTTTGTTAGTCTTTCACGCAAAAACTACTGAACGGATTTGGATGAGATTTGGAACACAGATAGTTTATAACCTGGATTAATACATAGAATACTTCACTTAAGTATATGCGGACGAAGTCGCGGGCAGAAACTAGTGACTTGATACTAGTGATGAGTACATAGCAACCTACTTTGATAGTCTAGTCGCCAGCGCTACCTACGTTCCTAAGTAT
This sequence comes from Notodonta ziczac, assembly GCA_918843915.1. Taxonomy (NCBI): domain Eukaryota; kingdom Metazoa; phylum Arthropoda; class Insecta; order Lepidoptera; family Notodontidae; genus Notodonta; species Notodonta ziczac. The sequence goes on along the minus strand of OU974060.1, from coordinate 8,548,814 downwards.
TAACCTAAGCTTAAGTCCAGTAAGTGAGCCCCATTCATAATAAATAAATCTACCAATTATTAGAGACCTTCTGACCATTTAAATTGTATGATGACATCCCTCTCTTATTGTTACACAGTACCTATTACTGCAATTGTAAATAAGGATAAATAATTGAAAATAATAGTATTAATTAATAAATTATTTATTGTCACACAAACTTATGTTATCAAATTTCAACTTGCAGGCATGTTTGCCACTCAATAGTCATGTTTACGCTCACAAGTCATAATCAAATTAAATTAATTAACATTAATAAGTATTCAGGCACCAAACAGTATTGCATAGGTAAATAAAATCTAATAATAAATTATTAAAATAAAACTTATGTTTAAAAATAAATAAAACTTTTAATAAAAAGTACTGATCATTGTTTTCTTAAAAACAATCGCCTCTTTTATTTATATTTTAGGTGATTTCATTAAATAAGTTGTTTTTAATGTAGGTGGGCAAAACCAGAGGAATATAATTTAGCTCGAATCGATCTAAAAGTCTTACAAAAATAACGTCGTATTAATACTTTCGAAAGTCTTTGTTAGATGAGAAGGGTATCATGTAAGTGAAGCTAGTACAATATCAATACGTATTAATATAACAAGTATTTATTGATATTGTACTAGCTTTCAAATGATGGCGATAAGAACTGTCCTCGTCTAAATCAGCCATTACTTATACTTTTTTTTCTATTTTTTATGCAGTAATTTTATTGAATTACCAATTAATTTACCCCAAGAACGAAAAGTTAATTCTTTTAATTAATTTATACACAAAAATACTTTTAAATTCTTATTTCTGTTCTTCATCGTTACCTAATATTTTTACAATAATAATATATCCTTCAATCATTGTGCCCCATTTACAATATAATCCAATTCAACGCCCCAGACAATAAACCAGTTAAGCATATGAAATATTGTTTTACATTACCTTATTTGGGCAACCATAGACGGCTTAAACGGCCACTGGTGGGCACCTCCGATTTATATAATTCTTATATTATGGTTGGTTTAAAATATAAATTAAAATAAGACTAACTTATTATTTACATACAGTTATTCTTTTTTATACGCCTTGTATGCTAACTCAGAGGAGTCAAAAGATCTTCTGTCATAGCCCCCGCTGCTTCCGCCGGAAGACCAGCCGTGACTCTCGTGGCCACCCCCGTGGCCGCCGCCGCCCCCACCCTTCTGGGACATGAGCTTCTTCAGGATCATGATGCCAGAGAGAAGGAGAGCGATCTGAAAAGAGGGAGACGGGACATCGTTACTTTTGTAGGTATACCTTAATCATGATTCTGTGGGTAATTAAACTACAAACTTGAATTACTTGGCTAACAAAAAGCGATACGAAATTTTAAAAATGGCGGAGTTCAAGTCGGTCACCGCCGGGCTCGCCAACAAAGTCTCAATGATTTGACGATAACATAGTTTAGATCATTCATCGTAGTAACTAATTAATGATTTCATTTTCACGACCGCTACAGCTAGTGACTGAAGTGGTGGTCGCTAGGCTCACTGAATCGAATGGTCGCGGGTTAGATCCCCGTCAGGACATTTCAACCATGGTTTGTTCTGTCGTAATCGCCCCAGTACAAGCGTAGTTTAGTTTGGAACCATACTATTTAAGATCCTTTCAGGTTCACGGATACTTTTACAAGATTATGAATGAATCCCGGAACGACTACCTATCGTAGATTTTGAAAACAACTAGAAAGGTCAGCTTAACGTACTTCAAAGCATGAAGACAGTCTGTTTATTTTAAATTCGGCACCCCATTCGAGTTTCGACCGAACTTATAAAACAAAGCATAATTCAAACCAATAATATCATATCATTATAAGCTTGTCGCGCAGTGGCGTCATATGCCTCCCCAAGGCTTGCCGTCTTTCGGCTCAGATGATAATGATGATCTTAATCTATCTATAAATCCTACTAATATTATAAATGCGAAAGTTTGTGAGTGTGGATGTATGTTTGTTAGTCTTTCACGCAAAAACTACTGGACGGATTTGGATGAAATTTGGAACACATATAGTTTATAACCGGGATTAACATATAAAATACTTTTTATCCCGATAATCCCGAAATTTTTGTTAAGTTAAATATTACGCGGACGAAGTCGCGGGCATAAACTAGTATATCATATAAATACTAGCATTGGCCGCGGCTCCACCCTCGTGGAACTTTTACGAAATAAAAGTAGCCTACGTTTCTCCTTATAACATCAGCTATCTGCCAGTAAAAGTCCCGTCAAAATCGGTCCAGCCGTTTTGGAGGTTAGTCTGAACAAACAGATTTTTTTTCTTTTGTATAAGTTACAGGGCTTATTTTAATGTAGTGTTATAATAATCTATCTCTTGTAAATAAGCTTATTTCAATATATTTAAATATGCACGAATCTGTCTCCGATTAGAATGTTACGTGCAGTGATAACGGTGTAGATTCTGGACTCACGAGTTCAATGAACTCATTATACAGTGACGCAATAAGACACATGTCTAACATTTCGTCTGTTGTTCCGTAAAAATGTGGTGTAGGTTAAAATAAGATTACTAGCAATGTGTGTTTATCACATTACTAGTATTCCCTTTAGCCCCTCCAACTGAGCAAATGCTTGTGCTAGGAGTGGGCTCACGTCAATAGTTTAATGGCCAGGATGGGGATCCAACCCGGAACCTGTCAGCTATGAGGACGGCGAGTTTAGTTTTATATTTGTTTAAATTTAGTTTTGTGTTAAATTACGAGCGTACATAAACGGTTAGTTGTGTGGCTGTGAGTACAGGAAGTCTAAGATGCGTGGTGGCTATGTAGAGGATTATGTCCAGCAGTGGACGACTCCTGCCCCCTAACGTGGATTAGCGGGCGCGTAGTTACACACCAAACTATCTTTTTCTATCATCAGTAATTTGACATTTGAATGAAGAAGACACAGTATGGCGTAACTACACAACCGCTAATCCAAGTTTATTGATAAGGAGGATAATGTTCAAACGAATTCTCAAATTTCCTATACTGTTTAAAATTTGCCTAATGCTTAAGTACGCACATCAAGACACTATTTAAATGTTCAATATATTATAATTTCGGTGTGCGTGTGTTCCTAATACTTCTCCTCTTAAACGGCTTGACCGATTTTGATATATTTTGTGTACCTACTTAACTGATGACCTGGATCGTTCTTAGATATAGTTAGATTCGCTAGGTGGCTCTGTTGTCGACATCCAGATAATAAGTTAGCAAAGATGCGGGTATAACCTAGGCACTAATAAAAAGACGTAACACATAGTTTTTCTATGTCACATTCATTTTAGTATAGCATCTATAGTCTTCTAGTGCATTTAATTATTTATTTTGAATTTATCAATAGACTGGGTGTTATAAAATAATATTTACGATTACATATTAAATTAATTTGAATTTATCGTTAAATAACTTCAAAATCAATCCCAATCTAAATAATTTAAATTCAAAAAATATTAACAGAAATGGAACTCAAATAATGTATGGCCCTAGAAACAAAATTATGAAAAATGCAAACATTACCACGTTGTTCCGAATTTGAAGAAATAAAAATCACTATCGATATAAATAAATCTCGTCCGGCTTGCTTTGATACAAGCCGCACGAGATTTACTTGTGTCGACAACGATATTAGGGCTCCTGTAAAAACGGCTTGAAATGCGGCTTCAAAACGGCTTGAATCGGCTCGAAATGCGGCCGTGCGAGCCGCTGCAACTATAAAACTGGCGGTTGTTCCGCTGTGTTGCTATGCTCCGTGTTCCCGTTTGACATTTTACGATTCTTTTATCGAAAGGAATCACGTTTTGTGTTGGTTTTGATTCTTGATAACCCATATAGTTCGGATCTGTTTTGTCACGTATTATTATTAAAGTTTGTTTGACGTATGATTAATTAATTTACGTTATAGAATATTTATCTTACGATTAAATTAGTTAATAATATATATAAAACTGATAATCGTTGCTGAAAATAAAATTAGTGTATTTAGAAACGTCCGGACTGAAACCTGTAATTTAACTAACTTTGTATATAGCGTTAAATTGTTTGACACGCTATGGACCGTATTAATAAATCAATCTCAAGTCTAAGAGCGATCTTAAGTAGGCTTTGACAAGTCATTTTGTCGACATTGGCAGAATCACATTGGGCCTGACTCAGTGGAAAGAGGCCATTAACACAAAAAAAAAAACATTTTGTACTGGTTTGACATAAGGATGACATTTACAAGATCTGTCTCAGACTAGAGATCGATTTATAAATACGGGCATATGAGATAATACGTACATTTTGATATCACAGCGAGTATGATCTTAAGTGATTAAAAATGCTACAACTAAAGTTTTCCCAAACCTCTAGGGAACCATTGAAAGCTAGCAACACTACATTATATTATATTGCGTTCACCCGAAACAAATGAAGCGGGAATGGACCATCGAAGGCCGATTACCATACGTAACCAACTTATTAAATTCCTTCACATTGCACATGCGATTGTAACCATTATTGTTAAGGTGGTAAAGGTTATAATGGCCCACAGTGCAGGCTATGTCAATATGAGTTGATAACATTTGTATAATGTGCACGTATACAAAACAATTAATGGCTGGAATGTTTGGTCAATTAAAATTTTATGTAAGTATTTTAACATAATAAATTCAAATCACCCTGGCATTAAGGGGAGGCTGTAATCCAGGAATGTAAAATTATTATATTATTCATCCCCTATTTTATCCCCTTGGGGGTAGAATTAATCAAAATCCTTTCTTAGCGGAAGCCTACGTCATAACATCTACTTGCATGCCAAATTTCAGCCCGATCCGTCCAGTGGGCTTTGTTTGGGCTGTGCATTGATAGATCACTATGTCAGTCAGTTACCTTTGAGTTATATATATTTAGATATATATAATATAATATATAATAATATTATAAATGCGAAATTTTGTGAGTTTGGATGTATGTTTCTTACTTTTCACGAAAAAAGTACTGGACGGATTTGGATGAAATTTTGAACACAGATAGTTTATAACCGGGATTAACACATAGAATACTTTTTATCCCGATAATCCCGATTTTTTTTGAGTTAAATACGAACACAGCTAGTACTTATAATTGACCTCAAGTCGAGGTTAAAGACCTTAACATAATCTTAAGACAAAAGGTTACCTAACATGACGTCATTGCGAATGCTAATTCCAACCATATGTTATGAACTATGGAAACTGAAGTCTGTCTGTCTGGCCCGTCTGTGTATATGTCATTTTCCTGATAACTCTCGGATGCACAGCGCTCTTGGCATACCTATGCTTTAGTAAGTATATAGCTAATTATGTTTACTCAATCATTCAGAGAACATTTCATATAGTAGGAACAGCATATTAGTGGTGTTGTATTTATCATGCATAATGCATCTCCTAATTATTCAATTTTGAACGCAAAATGCTCCAAATCTGGGCCCTAACCACGCTAGCTATACAATTCGTAATAGAAAAGCAAAAGCTGACGATTGCTCCGCTTTTGACGTGTTGCTGACACGAACTTCACGATTTCTACTGACATTGATATGGTATGGTGTCAGCAAAACGTCAAAAGCGGAGCATTTGAAACGTAATCGCGAGCGTTTGCTTTTCTATTACGATTTGAGTAGCTAACGTGGTTAGGGCCCTGTTATACTGTTTGGAATATATCTTATCACTCCTTCAGGGAATATCGTCGTGATGTCAATCATTAGAAAGTCACAGGAAATGCAAGCACGGAGCCGAAGGTCTAAGGTCTCATAGAAAGTTCGTATGTGACGGAAAACATGTGATTATTTTAAATGATAGACAATTTGATGCGACTGATTGCTGGGAGAAAATGCAGAGACCTATAATAATGTAAGTCCACTCACGCCCAAGGATGTAGTTTCTGTACCAACCTCTCATAACAATTTGACTACCGAATTAAATCTCGCTTCGTATTATTTGAATGAGTTTCACGTGCGTACATAAGTAATCATTAAAGAAAAGTGACACAAAAATGGCCCAAAACAAAGAAAACAAAGTCACAATGACTTAACACCAACGAAGTATGAAAGTGTCACTCCACCGAAAACCCCAAACAATGGGAGTGCGTAATTATGCTTTGGAACAGCCGCGCTTCAATTTGATGCGAAGAATTTCACTATAGCTAGGTCAAATGTCATAAAGTAACAGCGACGTCTGACTGATGATTTTAATTTGTAAACAAACATACAAGTCGAAATCGATTCCGGCTTTACTTAAAAAAATTGGTTGCTTATAAAAAGAAAACTGGATTATGACTAGAATTCAAAACTAATACAATGTTATGAAAATAAGGACCTGAGGATACTTTTGGCAGTAACAAAAGCAATCGCTTATGTGAGAAACTATTTGTTGAAAGTGTTTCCTGTGAGAGATAGTACAATTTAATACAAATTAAATCTCGAGTCATCTACACACATCACTTACATATATCATTATCATCATCGCCATCATCTAAAGCAGTGGCTCCCAAACTTATTTTGTATACAGCCCACTTTGAGAACAAATTATTTTTAGCGCCCCCATTTTTTCACCTACCTAAAAACCACTATAACGCCAAATTAAATTAATTGATTATTGTGAGCTACACAATGCCCCCATTTTTTCTGGGTCTCTTACCGCCCCCTTTAGGCCTGCAGCGCCCACAAGGGGGCGTTATCGCCCACTTTGGGAAAGGATGATCTAAAGAAATCATGAAAAGTCCAAAAAAAATATCCATAACTAAAATCCTCTTCAGTTAAAGATAACTAGATAGATAGACGATGGAACAGCCAATTTACTAAAGCTCATATAGTATGGGCTGGTTCGACAGGGGCAGTACCACCCTCTCACAGAAAATTGACGTAAAGTATGTTTCTTATAGCTGCGTTGCGTACAATGAGTGAGAGAGCCGCAAGCCAAACTACTTACCTTATGTGTCTCTATGTCCCCACCTCCTTTCAATTCAGCAGCGTGCGAGCCGTACAATCCCTTTTCTAACATTTCTTTTTTTTAGGGACTAGTCCCGCCACATACTCCCACCACTGTAACTCCTGTAAGCCAGGATCGACAATGGTGACCAATAATGACGTCAAGGTTTGACCCTCGACGAGTCCCGGGGAAAAGTTAAATTGTCTTTGAACCCGCACGAATTTAATCGAAAGAAATAATAGGAGGAGTTGGAAGAAAAAAATTCCACTTCCCTCCGGTGCAAAGCGGGAGACAAAAATGCTTACATTTATGAACTATTATAACTGCTTAACATTAGGCTGGCCGTACGCTTTATTGTAAACTTTGTTACATAAAAAATCTCATAGTTAAAACTTCTAAACATTCTCCAAGAGATGATTAACATTTTATAAATGTTATTATAGAAGCTTAAGTATCTATCAAAGCAAGACAATTTAATCACTCCAAAGAACAGGTCAAAAGGTTTTAAAGAGGAGAAAGCAACGGCCTAGGGGCTATTACCGTTAGAAAACCCTTCAAAGTTGAGTGTTGATTGAGGTTTAAGGCATGTGAATTGTTGGATCTGGTGGCCAATTATCAAATTGTATTTGCCTTTTATTACATTGATACGATGTGACAGAAGATGGAATGAAATCTACTACTGTTGGTGTTAAAATTCATGCTTAGGGTTGGAAACTAAACACACATTTTACCCAATAGTAGCTATTTATTGTAAAATGAGTATTTGACTGGAGTTAAATAAATGGACAGAATAACATTTCATTTAAACTTATATAAAGGATAAGTCGTCCTGGAGTCCTTAAGAGGCTTGATTTTTGTTTTAAAGTTGATTTCTTTAGCAATTCATTCCAAGAAGTTTGACGCTATCCAAGCTATTTGTATTTAATAAGTATTGTTTTATCTTGACCGTTTAATGCGTGAACTAAAATGTATGTATACGCTGTTATTCATAAGAGGAAGCCGACAGTTGAATGTTTGCAATTTATCGCTGCTGGGTTAATCGTGTGAATTAACAGAACAGCATTCAATGCACCATTTAAAAGTCATCAATAAATAATTTAATATCATACATTTAAATTTCTGTAAAACTTTCCTGTCCCACGAGCTACAAACCCATAAACACAACAACTATTTATAAAACCGGAACATACAATCAATGACAATAAAAACCGACTCCCGCGCATCGGTGTTTATTGAACTCACATGATTGTGAGCTTCGTGTAAACTGTGCCGGGGAATCGAAGTCACGAGCATTGGGGATGTTCCCGATAGATGTTAATGATACCGGAAGCTATGAGATGTAACAAGTTAAAGAGATATATATGATGACAATAACATGTAGATTTGACGGCCATCTAAACTTTTTTTAGTCTTTTCAGGTCATCTTGAGGTCTACCCTTCTGGGGTCAGCTTTAAGTCTTCACTTCTACAGTGACCGATTATCAATATTTAAATAGAGCAACATTCATTTGCTCTCCGCGACCCAACAAGAGGTCGGACAATCTAAGAATTACATTGGGGACTATTTTCTTCCAGCCTTTCAATAGACATAAAGGTTGAATCTGATACCAAGGACATTTTGATTTGAAATCTATCTTATTATCAAATTAAGAATTATCAATCTAAATTACATAAGAGGTACCTATTTAGTTAGAGATTATACAAGGTAATCTGTTTGCCTAAAATAAGTAAACGTAAATACTCGTACCTATGTAGAGTTAGCTTTTTAAATTGCGACAGTGTAAATTTTTGAAATTTCGATATTACTAAACCGATTGGTCGTTCATCAATGGTAATCGAATAGATACTGTCGATCGATGTCGAATTATCTCAGTCCATCAACGACCGATGGATCGATCGATCAACTAATTGGTGTGGTAGGTATCACCATAAAGCGTTAATCTTTCAATTCTTAAATATTCGATTTCCAATGACTTACGTGCAAAATACTTAGATGTTGCTATTTTAATTGAATGCTGGTTCAAGTTCGTGACTTTAACGTTCCATAAATAATAGAACAGTGTTTGTAACTTGTGTCTGTAATGGAATACCTCAGGAAAGTACAGTCAGAGCAATACTAACACTACATAATTATTATTCTCGGTAAATCTAATTTTATTAATTATGTTTTCTTGACTGTGCTTGAATTTTGAAACACCTATTTGATTGTCTCTGTTTCTACATCTATTTTATTATGCAACCAGATATGATAAAATTTGCCCTGCCCCACATTAAACTGGAAATTTTTGGCTTTAATTGTTTATCAATTCGACATAAAGGAGGTTTAATTTTTGTTGGTTTTTTTTGGGTCATACTTGTCCTGTCGATTTTGAAAAAGGTGATTTTAATTTATTTTCACAAGCTTTTTCTTTGATAGCTTGTATTCACAAGATGCTCTTTTATTATGATTTATAGAGATGGGCTCGCCTATTGTGAGAATAAGGTTTTAAAATTTCCTTTTTTTACGCAAACCGTACATAACTGCTAGGTTGGCATTAACCACAGTTTATAAGTCTAGCTTCAAGCATCTCGTGGCTACAATCTAACTAGGTATCTTGGAAGTGTGTCACAGGGGTTAGTTTTACCTTGGGCGAACTTAGTCTACAGCTGGAAATATTTTTTTATTTTCTGATTCTCTGAACTTCTTAAAACGTAATAAATTATTGTTTATAAATGGGTAGGTACCTTATTAGTTCCAAATGGTAACGTTAACAGTAAGTATGATATATCAATAAACATTTATGAACTGGAATCTCTTGATATATAAATAACTATTTAAAATAATAAGCCTCTCGTTGCGACTTATTGAAAATTCTTTGAAACTAATTACTTAAGAAACTGTTAAAATTCATCCCACGGAAATTAAGGCATGTATTTAGAAATGAAAACGAAGCACTCTTTAGATAAAGAAAGTATGTGGAACGTAGGAAAAAATTTTCAATTCAAAGCGATGACTTCGCATTATTTTTGGAGCGAGAATTTTAAAATCATTTAAAAGTGTAGATTCACGTAATTGGAGAATGAAAATCCAGACAAAAGAAATTCTGCAACTATATATAAAGACAGGTATGATAACAAATGGGAAGCTAGCGGAAACAAACAGTAGTATAGGTACATTAGGTGGCCTTATCTCATGTTGATAAGATAAGCGACACCGCAAATGAAGATTACATTGTATAACATAAGTATCGGAAGATAAATTAAACATTAAAAACCCCGGACTAATACACTAACTGTATGGTCCCAAACTAAGAAATTCTTGCATGAGTACCATTATAATGGACTGGGGAAGATCCCAGACTAAGGCTAGTTCTGATATAGCCATTTCCGATATTTACCCTTATGGGAACCGAACCCTAAACGACTCACTGCAGTGACCAGAACGGCTTACGCTCGCACCACTATGCCAAACGATAGTCAGAATAGTAGGTAAGTACTAAATATTTTCGGTCTGCATTTTTTTTTCTAGGAAGCAGTATACAGTTTTGAATATCAAAGGGCAAAATGATTTTAAAAATCATACGTAGTAGTTAACTCAGATTTAATAGGATTAGAAGATTAACTTTCATATGCAAGTCATGATTTTCTTCGTAACAAAATAGTACCCTTTACCCGAAAGTGAGTCTCAAGTAAAAGGACATAAATAACAATGTTGCGTGTACGCTTGTTATCTTGATTTAAATCCAAAGCACCATCTCATGTCTCAGGTCGCATGCGTTCCCATGGTTATGGGAAATTGTAATAATAGCTGGAATTTTCTTCATTGAACTATTATTAGTTGCTGATTTTCTCTTTAGGTAATTTGATTTGGATGGTTTTATAGCTTTGAAGGAAACTATATGATTGATGGTTCTGTTGTTTGATTGGCTAAATATTTTGTGACATGATATCGAGCCGATTGTGATTCTTCTGATTATATATTTTAAAATACGTGACAGTCACGTGTCAGAGTACTGTCAAATTCCTTGGTTTTAGTTTCATAATCTGTAATTTAGGTTACTACCAAAGACCTTATAGAAATTTTCGCTTCACTCCTTCATCTATGGTTACTACCATGAATTTAGAGGAAAGAAAATCTGAATTAATATTTTACCAAAAGTGCTACAGGAGCTTTTGTTTCGCCAGATAATATGCTAAAACGTATTCACAATTATATCCAGCTTGAAAACCGTGATCTAAAGGAACATTATATTTATGGTACAAGTGAAAGTCTATTTCATTGCATAGACACGTACTGATGAACTGTAATTAACATTAATTCTGAATTACTGTAAACTTTCTACTGCACGCATATATAAATAATAATACGTTACATCTTGAAGTTGTTATTAGGCTTACCTGAAAAATCATTCTAGTCAAATGTTTTGTAGAAATTGTTGAAAACGTTGTGTATTATTCCGAATACACTGCATTTTATTAACGGCTATCAGTGAAACACAATAATATAGTAACTCGTAAGTCAGTAAAATAGTTAAGCATGCCAATTGATTAGTTCATATCCAAAGCCTCAACTGTCAACCGGTAAATCATGGATATCGCCAGACAATAATTATAATTTGCCAGACAAACACCAACTATGTCCCTAAATTAAGAAGTACCAAATTAAGCAGTGCTTAAAATGGACAGCGGGAAATCTCAATAACACCCAGTCAATTTAGGTAGAATGGACGCATCCAGACCGGGGCAAAATGCCAAAAGATTACTCAAATCTGCCGAGATGGGAACCGATCTCGCAGGTGCAGACCCAGGCGGCCTTCAAACTAGACTCAGCATCATCAAGCATGTTCAAGTTACCTTCGCAACGATGAGCGCCTTCCCCGCCATTATGAAGAGCCCCGCGATGGCGAGCGGGATCATCGCGACCATCTTCATCGCGCCGCCCATCATCATCATCCCCATCATCTTCTTCATCTTGCCGCGACCTGGAATGTACATGGGGGCGGAGTTAATTAATTGTTGGCGGTAAAGCCTACCTAGAGCCAATGGACTACATCACATATATGGGGTAGATTACTGGGGTAGTTCCATCCTCACCCAGAAGGTGGGCGTAAAGAAGCTATTATAGCTGCGTTTGGTACGACGACTGAACCGGAAGATCTTCATTGGTTGTTCGTTCCACTTTGGAATCAGCTAAGTCTTCAATTTGTTTACTTAACTACAATTTTATTTTATTATTAGGTAAAATCAGGAAATACCTAATGAAGTAGCGTGTTGAATGCAAACTTTTGTATATAAGGAACAAGACAAAAATATAAAGAAATTGCGATATGCACGCCACCGTTCATTGGCCGACTGAAAACCGGTAAAAGTACTTCATGTAAATTGTATCAGGCATTTCAGTTATTTCCTTATATTTATTGAAATAACAGACTTGGAAAAATATAGTCTTAAGCATTGTGCTATTATATAGTAACCTCAAAAGGCCATTATATTTATATTTTTATCTACTACCCTATGTAATTCTAAAAACAGAAAAATAACAAAATGTAAATAGAAAAGCCCGCTGAGTTTCTTGCCGGATCTTCTCAGTCGAGATCGCGTTTTATTATTATCGATATTAGAAAAAAAAAAATTCATTTTTCAAGTGCCCCTGTAGGCCTAAACAATAAATGCTTTGACTCTGACTTGACTATGAGTATTTAGTGATATCCTTATTTTCTGAAGCAGCCTTCAGAAAGGTACATGAGGTACATTGCACTACACACATTACGCCGCTGGTACTATTTGTGGTCGTCCCAATGTAATAGGGGTGAGTCTATTGACATTGTACTGGGCCCACATTTCCTCTAAACGAGGAGGATTAGGTTCAAAGTCCACCACGCAGGCCCTGTTACAGGTAACAAAATTCACGTGTTTATCGCCAAAATGGACGGGTCTCCTCACGATGTTTAACTCCACTGCCCAGTAGTGATTATTTAAAATAAAATTCGCACATATAATCACACAATTTCAGGCATGCGAAGTAGCCTTCTTCTAGTTTTGAATCTGCACTCTTTGTGGTACAAAGAAACTCCAAAAGGAGAGTCAGTTAATTTTACTGTGCTTTTAATAGCATTTCGTGATACTGAATTATGTTTGGCTATTAAATGTAGAAACTCGTAAATAATAATAGTATTGTAACAATAAATATCACGATTGTCTGACCGTTTGTTTAATAACACTTTCTCTGTTCCTGCGCGATCACAGAATATAATAGTTACATTTATTTTGTTTACTTCATGAAATATTTTAATGTTTATTTTATTATTATTATCGCCAGACTGACACTCCAAATGTATGGTCCCAAACTAAGCAACGCTTGTACTATGGGTACCGTACAATGGACTGGGGGCGATCCCAGTGACATCCAGACCTGGGCAAATAACGAATAGGCCATTTCCCAAATTTGCCCAGGCGGGAATCGAACCCGCAAGCACCATGTGCAGTGAGCCGAGCGGCCTACGCTCGAACCACTGCGCCAAGCGGTCGTTATTGAACAGAATATAAGAAAACTTCAGGCTATAAAGTATTATAATGTAGTAGTATCGCAGTGATAGCCAAATGGTTGAATGGACCCTTTGAAATAAAGGGCGATACGTTCAAATCCTGACTCGCTTCCGGTATTTTCATATTTCATGTGCGAATCACATTTCCAACAAATAATTTCACTTGTGGAATGCTGAAAGAAACATCATGAGGAAATACATTTCTTCACAATGTTTACCGCACTTGCTCGCAATAATATGAAATGTGTTTAGCATCATAGTCATGTGTTAGGTTTCATCAGGACCAAAATACCTTCAATGAAATGTTGATGCACCAACATATTATTGTGCATTTGTTGACGATTGTCGCTCGATTCGACTCAAACTCGACTCTCAATACGTCAAATCTCGTAAATAAATACGTTAGTTTTGACAGTCCTTCTATAGGAGAACTGTCAAAAATGACGTATGCAACAGAATACGAGCAAGATGGTATATTTATTAATAGTTTATTCTCTCAAGTTTTCACTCATAAAACCAGAGTAAGCGATCATAACAATAACGATATAACTAAATTGCCCTCATCATATAAATTACACCCATTTTCTATAGAAACCTCAAGCTAAAGTTCTACCCGTTACGTTCAGATTTGTTATAACTGGATATTTTAAATAACAGCTGTTGTTAATATCGTTATTTTTCAGGCACTCTTCAAAGAGGTGTGAAAGCCATATTATTATGGCGATCCTATGCTATTGGAAATAAGGTTCAAAGTTTAGCGGAAAACATCGGTAGGGAATATTCGCATGTTTCGTACGAAGTTCACCCATGCCCAGCGAGGTGGACTGTGCCTGTGTGTCATGGCATACTTTGAATTAAAATAATGTTAGATGAATAAATACAATCAAATTGTTGCTTCAATTGAAAGTAGTTTTCCCACAAATACTTTTGCGAACTGAAATGAAACTATAGTCACTTGAAATAGGATTGGTTTTGGTATACAGCAGCACGTGATGGTGGTTCCATTATTAAAACTATATACAATATTAAAAAGAAATATTGTTGCAATTTTTCTTTGGATTATTTTTGAACAGACAAATAAATGAGATCGTAGAATGAAAGTGAAGCCTTCCTTTTAAAATTAATCTACATGTGAATGCAAATATACCTACTTATGTATGTTAATTATCAATGGAGATAGTAATTAAGAGGTTTATATGCTAAACCACAGTTAAAATAGTATCAACTTTTGCTAAATGTATCGCTCTGAATAAGAAAAATCTTCATACTGTTCCGGCGTGCGTAGTTACGTTCCTAATTTCTCACCTCCTTAACAGTTTGACCGGTTTTGGTGTTATTTTTGTAATTATTGGATTCACCTGGTAATCACCTGGATTATACTTAGCTATAGTTGGATACGCTAGGTGGCGTTGTTGTCGACATCCAGATAATAAATCTACTCATATGTGGCTGCGGGAAAAAAACTAGTATGAGTCGAAATGTACCTATTATTTATTATTCCTGAAGAGTTCAGCATACTTTTTTAGGAAACAAAGTCGGCACCTAATCGTACGATGCCCGATGTTAGGCTATTAGAGGAAAGGGAAGGTAGAGGCGGGTTGGGCTTCTGGCTCTATCACTCATTGTACAAAACGCAGCTTTAATATGCCAACCCCTTAAGGGAAAACAAGCGAGAAGGCTAACTATAATAGATGGCTCTAGGACACTAATCTTTGACCTTACTGTTATCGATGTCGGTTATTTCCGTGCGGTAACATTGATGGATTGCTACCAACCTCACAAAATGGGGTAACCGGAAATACCTATTTGAGTAAACACCATTACGGTTGTATTCCTCGGGGGGTGAGCAGCGCTGTTCTGCTGTGTACCGATATTTTAACAATGATAATTCAGTCTTATAAAACTTTTGTAAGTAACACAGATATCTTAGTTGCCTACAAACCTCTGTGGTATAACAACATGGTTTCATTAACAGCTCTACAGCCCTCATTATATCGCAAAAGTTAACAGCATGAACTATAATTATACAGGGGGTTTCAAAAGTCAGAAATAATGCTCGGGGAGTGGAAAAGTATCGTAATTATAATTGAAATGTGAAATGGAATCAATCATATCTAAAGTTCTAGTGTATATGCAAAAAAATTACGAAATTTTCTTGGAGATCGGTAACTGCTTCTATGAAATGCAGTTAACACTGTTTTTAGGTGGCTGGATACGCACGATAGTTGTGACAAATATTCAGACAAATATACCTAAATTATTTTTTCTAATTTTACACCATCCTGTATATGATCTGCATGTCGGAAGCAATGGGCTTACGTACATCTAATCATTGTTCGATATACAACCATGTGTATAATATAAACAATGCGATACAGGTTAGTACTGAAATAGACATTACCTTCTTCAACACCTTTATTCAGTTTTTCCCCAGAAATCTTCGGCAGCGATAGTTGAACAGTCCTTGAGTTGGCAAAGGCCGCGACTCGGTCCCACACCATCTCGGTCAACGCCTCGTCTCTTCCCAAACTCCTGGGCAACACAGCATCTATATCATTCTCACTGATCCCCTGAACGGCTGGCCCAGTCCTGACCACATCTAACCCGTCTATCAGCGGTATGACATCCATTCTCGCCGCTCTGTCGAAGAACAAAATCGCCTTCTTCTTCAAACAATTGCCAATACTCTCCGATTGGTTGCAATCTTCGTATAACTTAGTTAAGTATCTGAACCCGAAATCATTTTTAGCCGTTGATACGCTATATATACCTGCTAGGTACGTAATAAGTAACACTTTGGCGTACATTTTTGTTGTTGACTGTACAATTGTGCGGTTGGTACTGTGGGCCCGCGAGCCGGCTCGAATGTATTTATAGGTTAGGTTAGAATGGGTACAGTTAAGCGTTGTTTAGACGGTTCGCGGGTGAAGTTGCGTGAAAAATAGACTTGTAGGGTGATTTACTTTACTTTTCTTAACTTGATTAGAAAAAAAACAAATTTTACACGAATAAATAAGTACTAGAAATGTGTGGTGACTTAGTAGTCCTGTGGTAAGCTGAGTGTGTCAGCTACGAGTGGGTTCACGTCAAAAGTTTAATGGCCAGGGTGGACACTTGGAACCTATCGGTTACAAAGGCGGACCCTCTAACCACTTGGCTATTGATGCTTCAAATATGATTCAAAACTAAAAAGTATTTTATTTTATTTAACAGGTTGTGCAAAGTTTCCATTAATCTCTGTCCTCAGACACTCTTTCCCAGTATTCTGGCAGTTTTGCTTGCAAAAAGAGTCTCTGTTTCAGTCTTGCTTGTCGAGACTTATCGAATTTGATAACATTTGGCAAAAAAACCTTCCTACAATTTAGGACTCAAAAACTTCCAGTTTTTGTGATTCGTGGTAGGTGAGCACATTGCTGCTGAAAATTTATCAATGCTTACGTGGCTACATAGACTCGATATTATCAATTACCATAATAAGTCTTATTAATTGAGCGCATTTTCCAAGCCAAGCCGCGAGCCAAAGTTAAGAATTTATTTGATTTGTACGCGTTGTACATGCAATATCCACATTATCTTAGTATCTGTTTAGTTATTTTTGTTTTTTTACATTCATTTCATGAAATTAACAAGTTGTCAAGAAAGATTAATTGTATTTCGATAGTTTTTAATTTGACAGTGGCAGAGCGAAGCTGTAGTTGATTGAATAGAGCCAAAATTGTAATAATGTTATAATTAGACTAGCTGAGCCCGCGACTTCGTCCGCGTGGAATTTTGATCCTTTCTTAGGGGATGTCTACGTCATAGTAGCTTTATGCATGCAAAGTCTCAGCCCGATCGGTTTAAAATTGACAAAGTTTTATACAAACTTTCATCCCCTATTTTATCCCCTTGGGGGTAGAATTAATCAAAATCCTTTCTTAGCGGATGCCTACGTCATAACATCTACCTGCATGCCAAATTTCAGCACGAGCCGTCCAGCGGTTTGGGCTGTGCGTTAATGGATCACTATGTCAGTCATTCAGTCATTCAGTCACCTTTGAGTTATATATATATAGATCCTTTGACAACAGCTCATATATACGGAAATAATTTCTTTATTTCTCTAAGATTACAATAAATCACTTACGAGAAATAGTAATAATTTAGTTACAATAAATAACACAGTAATAATCTAGGTGTCCAATTGATTTGGGTTGCCTTGACCGAGATGAGTAAGAGAGCCGGGTAGGCAACCCCTTTTCTCTCCCTTCTTTCCCTCAACTTCAAGCCAGCAACGTGCGAGCCATGCTTTTGGTATTTTAACGGCCACGGTAACTGCTTAACTTCAGGCGAGTCGTAGACTTGCTTGCCGATTATGGTATATAAAAAATGTTATCAAAACTTACCCAAGATAAGAGGTATTTGTCAAGCAGTTTTTAATTAAAAACAAAAGACAATTTAGGTACTCCTTATAAATAACAAAAATATAAATATAAATTATTAAGAGGCGATTTCATTTCTGAGAAGAAAATTATGAGATAAAAATGGATATTTACATCAGTTATAATTTTGCTCTCGTGTGCAGGGTAGGTACATCATCATGTACTACCTACATGATTTATGTAGCCACCAGTAGTTAGAAATGTAAAAAAATGCATTTTAAATTAAAACAAGTTCATAAAAAACGTACGCATCTGTATTTATGTAAATTTAAAGGTACTTAGCTATTTCAAAACATACTTGGCTTACGCTACAATAGGTGGGTGCTTCAGGCGTAAAAGTAGCGTCTGCCCCATTTATAACTGTTTGGAGTTTAGAATAAAAAAAAATGTCAATAGGTTACTACTGTTTGGACTAAATGTATTTTTTAAAATATATGCCTATTTGAAAAATAATATTCTTTAATTTATGATTTATTTGATAGATGTAGTATAGCATAGAATTTCCGTAGGTCACAAATATTCTTACCTTCGCATGTAGGTACTAGGTAGGATACACAAAAATAATTACTATGATGTCGTAACATAAGCTAGTTATCGCCACAAGTACCTACATTTATTCTAATTTCCTAAGTAAAAGTAAGAACATTGCTTGTTAATTACTCGCAATCATAGCATGTATTTTAAGTTTACATTAATATTATTTTTTTAAAGGATTGATCTATTAATAAATATATTGCTTCAAAACTGAAATATATTCCCTTCCTTCGTCCCAAAAACACAGAAACGTACGAGGCGGTAGACATCTGAAGGGGTGACCGCTTTGGTAACATTTATAACTCGGAGGGTACGTTAAGCTGTCGGTTCCAGCTATCACAGTCGTTAAGCCATGTCAAAGGCTCAGGCAGCTTGAAAACTCCGGATTAGAGTTGGTTCCTAACTCAAACAAGCGAACTAACAAAATAGCATCGATATGACGAAAGTTGTTCATTGACAAAATTTGTAATAGCTCAAACAATCACCATTTATTGTTATTTTCTTACAAAAATGTCTCCGAACCCCAATTAATAACACTAACAATTAAATAAAAAGTTTCTAAAATAATAACTTTTCTTGGCAAAAATATGTATAGGCCCAGTTCCAAGTGAAAGCTTAATCTTAAGACTCGTCACGTCTCATGCGTGAATTGATGGGTTTGAGCGTCACGTTATGGCCCTTAAGGGGTAAGCAGAGGTCATCATCATCAAGAAAGACTTTGTAGAGTATACATTGATTTTAGGTTGAAAAAACACTATTCTTTATACACCGTAATAGAAAAAGCAAAAAAACGATAGTGCTCGCAGATTACATCTTGTACTATTTATATTTTTGACATGATTAAGTGTGAATACCTACTGTAGTAGTTCTTAAATAAATTTATTTTAATTATTAGTAGGTTTTTTTTTATTTTTTTAATCATTTCAAGTTTTTATGAACAAAAGGCTAATGAATAAAGTTTCCAAATAGGTCACAAAGTTATTCGTATTATCGCGACATCGCAAATCCAATTGCTTGGTCACACTTTCGTGGGAATTACAAGGTACACGCGCTGGGGAAACTGAGGTGCTACCACGGATGGCATTGTTTGTTTGTTCATCGTTTCGTGATATTGGTACCTACTGTGATACAAGTCTCTCCAAGAGTGCTGGCCGCTTCTCCCGCCATGCTGCTCTGAACGACATCATCCGACGTTCTCTTGCCACCGCCAACGTACCGGCCATTTTAGAGCCGCAAGGTATCGTACGTGACGATGGTAGGAGGCCGGACGGTATGTCTCTCGTTCCTTGGAGCAGGGGGCGGGCTTTGGTGTGGGACGCGACTTGCGTTGACACTCTGGCCCCGTCTCACCTCCTGGGAACGAGCCAAAGAGCGGGCGCGGCGGCTGAGGGGGCAGAAAATTTGAAACGCCGCAAGTATAGGGTTATCGGCTCCGAGTACATTTTCGCACCGTTTGGAGTCGAGACCCTAGGTCCATGGGGTCCAAGCACGCATAATCTCGTTGAAGAGATATCAAAAAGATTGGTCGACGCAACCGGCGACCCAAGGGCTGGGCATTTCCTCGCTCAGCGAGTGGCTCTAGCCATCCAGCGAGGGAATGCGGCTAGCATCTTGGGTACGCTACCGCATGGGCCAAATTTTGTACATTTTTTAAATAATTAGTAAGGTTGTAATCATTTATTAATAACTTAATTTTCTTTAATAAAGATTTTGTTACATTTGAATGGCATTCAAGGCGACATATAATAAAAGTTTGACAGTCTCACTGGGTTATTTGAGATATCTATATGTATTATTTTTAGTATGGCACGTCAAAAATAAACTGCCCTAACATTTAAGTTACATTTGAGTTAGACTGACAGCCAAAACGTAGTCTCCCGTCACGAGTTTGCCAAATACACGAACTTAAATTTTGAACGGCACATTTTTTGTCAACGGTGTCCGGGAACACAACATATCACACAACAGAAAAATAATTGCTTTAGTGTAAATAAAAAATATATCGTAATTATTTTTTTCTTAATTATAAAGTTTTCGCAGAAAGACAGCAAATCCATAAAATGTTATTTAAATAGTGTTATCAAATATTATGTATTTTAATAAACTCGTTATCCAATCAACTATTAAGTACAAGGCTGTGTTAACTCAACCAGCGCCTGTACGCCGTTACGTCAGCGTGCGCGCGCGCAGGTATATAAGCGCTGTTGGCCTTACACTTGACACCACTCAAGCACTCTGCCTTTGCCATTAGCAAATTTCTTTGACAATTACATATTCTAGATTAAATTTTTATACTTAGTCTTTCAGAGGATTTAAGGACTGACAGGGTCAGAAACACCATACTGTTTTTCTTATTTTACCGACTGATGAGGACGAGATTGGGATGCTAATAGCAGGTTTAAAAAGTGACTGCTCAATTGGCCTAGATATGATATCTGGCGAAGTTCTAAAGGCAAATAAGGATGTCCTAACAACTCCCATATCGTACATTTGTAACTTGTCACTTTCGACTGGAGTATTCCCTGCCGTCTACAAAAAGTCGAGAATTCATCCCATCCACAAAAATGGAGACAGAGGCTGTGTCAGTAATTATAGACCAATTTCTATTCTCCCTACTCTTTCAAAAATTTTAGAACGGATAATTAATAATAGGCTAATAAAATATTTGGAAAATAAAAACCTATTATCGCAATCACAATTTGGGTTTCGAGCTAAAAGATCCACATCAGATGCGGTTTTTGAACTGACAAACTACATAGTTAATAATTTTGATACTAAAAAGAAGACAATAGGAATATTTTTAGATTTAGCGAAGGCATTTGACACAGTCTCTGTCCCAATTTTAGTTAAGAAACTGGAATGCCTAGGTGTTAGGGATCTTCAGTTGAAACTTTTACAAGATTATCTGACCGGACGAACACAGTGTGTCCAAATAGGTAATATCACAAGCGAGGAGGTCTCAGTGTCTTTTGGAGTTCCTCAAGGAAGTATCCTGGGACCGACTCTCTTCCTTGTGTACATAAACGACCTTTGTCAGATGCAAATCCCTCACGCCAAGATCATTACCTTTGCAGATGATACAGCCTTGCTATTCTGTGGTGACTCCTGGGATGATGCTTTTTTAAATGCACAGAAGGGAATGAACTAATGTTCATTCCCTTCATTTATAATTAAATAAGTGGTTGTATAAAAACATTCTAACGCTAAATGTTGCAAAGACAAACTACATAACCTTCTCTATGAAAAGCAACGATGAGCCTGATCCTTCATGTCGTATTATTTGTCACTCGTGTGCGAATTCCAATGATGGCTGCTGTTCATGCCCCAATCTTACAAATACAGCATTAACCAAGTATCTGGATGTGATGATTGACAGCAAACTAAACTTCCACCATCACATAGACCGTCTTGCTGCAAGGGTACGGAAGCTTATCGTAATTTTTAAGAATCTAAGACATGTTGCCCAAATAAACGTTATTAAAACAGTATATTTTGCTCTCTGCCAGTCACTACTTATTTACTGCATCACCTCTTGGGGCGGTGCAGGTAAAACCCATTTTCTAAAAATTGAGAGAGCGCAAAGACTACTTCTTAAAGTTAGTTTGTCCCTGCCATTCTATCACCCAACGTGTGATCTTTATAAAAAATGGGAAGTATTAACGGTCCGTCAGCTTTTCATCCTATATACAGTGACTAAACAACATTCCCTGTTAAAATATCAACCTGACCAACTCAAAAATCAGCGACGTAAGGATACAGTTTGCTCAACAACTCCGTTCAAAACTAGATTTGCACATAATTTTTTCTGTTACCAGGGTCCTAACTTATATAATAAGTTAAATCGTATCCTATCAATATATCCATTACCAAAAACTAAATGTAAGTATTTGGTAATGGAGTGGTTGAAAAAGTTAGATTACAACCGTACAGAAAACCTACTTCATCAATTAATATTGACTATCTAGCTCAAAGATATTAACAAAAATACAAAGGAAAGGAACACTGATACAATAACACACATCCACACACACAAACATGCACTCACTTAACAAGAAAATACCTAACACACCCACACACACACACGCACACACGCACACACGCACACACACACACACACACACACACACACACACACACACACAGCACACATTGAGGCGTTTGTTTAAGTTATATTCTTTTACGTATTTGGTTAAAAGGCTAATAATTTAACTACCTACCCCTGTTTCTCCTAATATATTGTTGTTTATTTGCTCCTTATATCAAAAAGTGCTAATATCTCAGTATTATTCAAATACAACTGGTCTTGTTTCATCCGTGGGTGGGGACCTGGTGATCTGTAATACAGGTATTTTCATGCCTACCTCAGACACCAGCTCCTCACATATTCTAGACTATGCACATACCTGTATTTAAATAGATATAAGTAAAAGTGTAATAATCTAAGGTCTATTTTTGTGAGGAGAAATAAATAAATATTATTATTATTATTATTATTATTATAAACTAGCGACCCGCTCCGGCTTCGCACGGGTATTTTTATCAGTGTTTCTCTACTATATTATGCATGTATTATACACATAAGCCTTACTCTTGAATCACTATATCTATTAAAATCCGTATTAAAATCCGTTGCGTACTTTTAAACATCTAAGCATACATAGGGACAGACAGACAGCGGGAAGCGACTTTGTTTTATACTACTTATGTAGTGTTGGGCTTGCTCTTAACCTCGATCTTGCCACGGGAGCAAAGATGATATCGACGATGGACCGAGTGCATCCAGATGAAGCCTGTTCACCCTACATTTGAAGAGATTTGGGTTGTAGGCACTCGGATACATAGACGCAGGCAGGGAGTTCCAATCCTTGGCTGTGAGCCTTACTGAATTCCAAAATAGAATCAGAGACGTGGTTTTAAAGACTATCAACCTTTAATAGGGATGGGCGGGACATATGAGAAGAATTGACCCGGGCCGATAGGCCGAGACCGTGTCCAATATCAAATAACATATATATTTCTGTTTACAGAAGTTGTGTAGGCTGCAAATCATACGTTATTGGAAGTCCGGAAATTAATTTTACTTCTACTCTAAATGTTGCTAAGGCTAAGCGTATTCTGACAGGTAAGCGAGGCAGCACACCAATAGATTTGGCAAGGCCGCCATGTTGATTCAGTTCTCAAAAAATCAACTAGATGGCGTCAGTGAATTATCCAGGTCACTGGACACTAAGACATTTAAAATTTTAAAACTTTGTTCATGCACAACACTTCGTTCCTGGGTGGGGGTCCACAAACCGCACAATTTTTATTATTTATATTCATTCTTAAAGTTATTTTATAGAATAGGGCTTAATTATATAGCTTAATTTTGTAGGGCTTCGTTAGGTAGCTTAACTTTGCTATATAAAATGAGATTTGAGTTGCTTGTGGAACCCTGAAAAACATTGTGACATTGTAGTTAATTACAATTTATTTATAACTAATTTATGACCGCGACTTCGTCCGCGTAGTATTTAACTTAACAAAAATTTTGGGATTATCGGGATAAAAAGTATCCTATGTGTTAATCCAGGTTATAAACTATCTGTGTTCCAAATTTCATCCAAATCCGTTACGTAGTTTTTGCGTAAAAGAGTAACAAACATACATCCACACTCACAAACTTTCGCATTTATAATATTAGTAGGATTTTGTAGGGCTTCTTTAGGTAGCTTAACTTTGCTATAAAAATTGATTGGAGTTGCTTGTGGAACCCTGAAAACATTATGACATTGTAGATAATTACAATCTATTTATAATTACCGTGCAAATTATATAATGCACACACGCGATCACGACTATCAGATGAGTTCTTTAACCTTTGATAATTACATACTCCACACACATTTCGCCGATCGTTCTTTGGTATCAATGTAATAGGAAGCGTGCCTTTTATAATTATACGGGGCACATCCCCCTTAATGGGAGCGGGATTAGGGGTACAGGGGTACAGTCCACCACGCTGGCCCAACGCGTGTTGGCGAACTTAATGCCTCGCGAAAGCCGATGATTTTGGGAAACATTAGTTTGGATATATTATGTTTGCCATGTGTTAACATCTCTGCTATCCTTATTTAAAATTCAATCGTTATTTCTGGGATGAAGTGTGATGCTTCAGCTAAAGTGGGAAAGATGTAGGTCACTGCAACTACCAATCACAGAGCGTTTGAGAGCAGAGTATGCCGCGCATCCCGTACGTGTTGCAGGCAATAATTGTAATACGGACGTTAGGTGAAACATCTGAACATTTTTAATTTGTTACATTCGATAAGTAATATTTGACCTCTTCTGTGCTTCAGAAGATAGCGTGTCTGTCGGTCCCTGTTGTCAGAAACCTGATATAAACTGATACCCGTAACTTTAATACCAGCTGGGAGTCTCATGAGTAGTTATTTCAATAACACGGCGATAATTTAGCAGATTGTAAAAAGCTACAGGAAGAAAATGAGACACAAATTTTTGTATGGTTACATCAGCCCGGCTAGCTCAGTCGGTAGAGCATGAGACTCTTAATCTCAGGGTCGTGGGTTCGAGCCCCACGTTGGGCGAAAGCTTTTTAAACCTACAAGAATATTAAGAACTATTTATAAATGATGTTATTTTATTGTAAAAACTAAATTTAATTATATAATATAGCAAGTTATTGCGGCTTTTGTTTTCTTGATGTCGACGACAGCACCACCTACCGGTTCCAACTATAGTTGGAGATAGGAACCATTCAGATGACCACAGACATACAAAAATATCATCAACATCGGTCAAGCCGTTTAAGAGGAGAACAATTACAACCACACACACACCGTAACTTTATACATAAACCAAACTTTTTTTTTTTTATAAAAATCTATACAAATAAATAAAATTGGTGTGTCTGTTTGTAATATCAAAATAACACCTTTTCACTAAATGCATATGAAAGTACATACGACACCTATAGCAAAAACGCGATTTAATTCTTTTTTGTCTGTCTGTCTGTCTGTCTGCCTGTCTGTGTGTTTGTTCCGGGTAATCTCCGGAAAGTCTGGACCGATTTTGACGGGACTTTCACTGGTTGATAGCTAATGTTATAAGCAGTAACTTAGACTACTTTTGTTTTAGAAAAACAAAATTTAAATAAATGTGTCCTGCCACGCGGGCTCAGAACGCGGGAGCAGGCGTTTTTGTTAAGTTAAATTCACGCGGACGAAGTCGCGGGCTCAGCTAGTGTATAATAATTACAACAATTTCTCAGGAGAAATTGACTAAATAATAATGGAAATCTTATCAAAATCCGTTGCGTAGTTTAAAATATCTAAACGGATAAACAGACAGACGCTACTTTATTCTTACAATAATTCAGAGACTATCCTCAAAGCATCAGCCTCTTTCATGAAAGCCGAATTTCTGAAAACTAACCTTGACATTGACACAAACCGCTTCGTCAGCATCAGATCGATGACTGACCACCAACACACGCAAAATGTCACACACACACGCGTTACATAGACGTATATATGCATGGCTCAGTGCACTACCTCACAGTGCAACGATTGCACGCTCTAAAAGATTTATAGATAAGTGCAGTTCCCGGTGAAAATGGATAAATGCCTGTGCGCATACACGCGGTCCACATTTCAATAGACGCAACCAAGAACGCCGGTCACAGGTCCATCACTGGACTTTTCCAACAAGATGCAGTGCCGCGCTATTGTCCTTTTGTGTGTATGTGTGCTCGCCGCTTCCGCTGACACACTCGGCGCCAGCCTCAAGCTCCTCGGCAGGGTCTACGACAACTGCGAGAAGTCTCCAGAGATCATCAAATGCCTGAAGATCCAAGCGGCGAAGTTAGCGGACAGGGCCGCCCGGATGGACAAACTGGCAATCATTGACGGCGTCGCGCTAGTCAGAAGAACGGAAGGGAGAGCTTCGCCAAATTCGCTGCTCGATGACGACGATTTGGACCAAAAATCATCGGACCAAGTGGACAAATATCTCATGCTAGCCACAAGTAAGTTGATGTCGACCCATCGACTGTTTATATCACCAGTGAACTTAGGAGAAGATGTTGGAAGATCGATGAACGAAGCGAGGGGCAAATTGAAGAAGATGATCGGGCCGATAATGGCCGGAGTTGCTATCAAAGGTGGATTTTTGGCGATGGCGTTCCAAGCTATCGCTTTGATAGCCGGCAAGGCTCTACTGATCGGTAAGATTGCTCTGTTATTATCTGCGATCATTGGCTTGAAGAAACTGGTGTCTGGCAACGAGTCCCATGAGAAGACGACGTACGAGATCGTGAAGCATCCTCAGGTGTCTCAGACTCACTCGTACTCTGCCTCTCACTACGGTAGTGACTTCGACTCTACTGGCCCTGGTGGTCACTACAGAAGGAGCGTGGAAGACGAGGCGGCCGCCCAGGACAGGGCCTACAAAGCCTATGCGAAGCAACAATAGGCTCAACAGATAAGGCTTACGACTCCATACTTTACAAAATTAACAACGACGCGGCAATTTAGCACTAATTGTATAACCAAAGTCCTTTAACGATAAAAGGAATGAATGAATAACCAAAAAAACTATTTATCGTGCTTATAAATTGCGACACTAGATAATTTATGGTAATAAGTTATTCGCTAGAGGAAATGTTTATTTTATTTATTTGCGTAGTTTTGTAATTGTATGTCAATAAGATTGCGTACGCGATTTTGCATATTATGTGTATGTATTTTTGTAGTAAGTGTTGTATAATCAATCGCACCAAATAATTGATGTAACGTTTATTTAGTTTTACAAATAATTTATTCAATCGATTAATTTATTTGATAAATTATTACTAGTTATTTATTTAGGCTAGTCGACGGGTACTGTGCATTGTCTGTTTTTCGTCCAATTTTGTGTAAAATATAGTTATAATTTATTTATAAGTGATCATGTTATTTTATTTATACGGTGCTGTTTAGGATAAGTAGATAATTTATTGATCAATTTGTTTCAACATCTCTTTGTCGATAAATCGACGTGCTGGTTACGCGAGTACCTTTTGTTTATATTAATGAATGCGTACTTACACAATAACCCTGTTATTATTAGAGTTATGATTTATTTTAGTTGTAAGTAATGATGATGAAAAATATTCTTGATTTAAAAAATGAGACCAACGACACGAAGATCGATAAAGGTATGGAAACTGAAAGATTTCGTTTTATTTAACCTGATAATTTGAAATAACATAATATGACAATAAATATAAAATAAGAACTTTTTTCAATTATTAATTATTTAGACCCACCCTTAAATACATCATTTTAAGTTGATAAAGGAGTAAGACTAAATTATAACGTACCTCAAAAAGTTAATGAAACACAAGTTAATAGGTTTTAAAAGTAATTCAAGTTGATATAGAACTAGGAGTCAATAACATTTAGCTATAGCAGTTATTGTATCGGTGACCTCATAATTTTGCGTAACACAAATATTGTGTAATTTGTATCATCTATTTATCGGATAAAATAATTTCGTATAGTAATAGATTTAGCAGAAAAATTAATTATTAATTGCAAAGGTCCATTGCTATTCAGGTATTTGTGAAATTAGATATCTATAGATGTTTGCTCTACTTCGGTTCCTTTTGTAAATAGTGGATATATGGAATTATTACAAAAATCTTAACAATTTACTATTATAATTATTATGCATTTAAGCGTCAAACAGCCTAGTGACAAGACAGGCCCTTGTTACCGAGAGTTTCCGGGTTTGATCCAAACCTATTTACGTTAGCCCACTCCTAGTTTAATTTCGTTAGAATGCTGAAAGTCACTATCTTTATAAGGGTATCTCTTCATCTTACGGGTCCAGGAGTGATGAGTAGTGATAATATCGACATAATCATGACCATGATTTGATTACAAATGATGCAAGAATGGCTGCAAAGTATACCCAAGTGCTATTCGTAAAACTAACCTAAAGTTGCAATTATTGTCAAATAATTTATTGACTCAGGCGTTACCTTGCGAGAATCTATTGTAAAATGATTTGGGAGACGGACCCAACACTCACCCTGGGCTTGTCAACAGTAAATTTGGTTTATAAGCAAATAAATTTATTAATAATAGAATGCCAATTAGACAGAAGTTCGTTAGTCAAGAGTCTTTCTGCCGTGAGTGTCAGGGAACGTAATAATATGCAATTTCCCGCGGAACAAATAAACCTAAAACCTCTTCTAATGAGTCATCCGCAGGATAGAGCAAACTATGCAAGATGGCAAAGTATATGTAATTAACACAAAACATTAAACCAGCATAATAAATAATAATTAAAATCATTATTTAAACTAGTTTAAAACGATGTGCTAAAGACGTAAATTGTATTTCAAACCGCTAACTGCACAAATGAACTATTAAAGACCTATTAAGATCACTCTTGTGGAGTTATGGATGCTGCAGTAACGGATGCTGATAACTAATTAAAGTCAGTCCTGAAAATAGTTGGAGCAGAACTCTTCCGCTATATAACTGTGAAAAGCACAGATATAGATAAGTATATCGACTTGGTTGATCATTATGTATGCCTATAAGAAGTATAAGATGCTGCAGATGTAAACCACGATAGTTGAGTACATTTGTCTCGAATGCACTTATTGATAAATTTGAATGGTGAAAACAAATAATATTTGAAAATATGTAAACACACAGCTTTACGTCTGAATACGATAAGTGATAGGTAAATCAAAAGAGATGCCGAATATACGCTGAAATCGGAGTATTAGACTTTATAGCTGAGAACCAAACCAGAGAACTTTGTACAAACTACTTAAGTTTGCATTTGAAGCATCCTGTTTGTGCTGGACAGATATACTCGTATAAGAATGGAATTCCTAATTTTGTTTCCGATATTGGACGTTAATATTTACACATATGTACTTATTATAACAAAATGGACAAATCCATCGAATCACCCTAGCGTGCTGACAAAGAATTCTACCAAAGAAAACCGAGAAAGCCTAGAGTCAATTCACGCAAAACTGCAAAGACTCTCCGATGACGCACGCGATGCAAACGCAATGGCATTCTGATGAAAAACGATGAAAGTGGAAATATGTAGAGCTAGTTATAGGCTTCTCTTCTCTACTTGTGTTCGCCGAAGAGATAAGCAGAGATGCACTGCTAACCCACATTCCGCAGAAATATTTTGGTCCGAATGTAATAAGGACCAGTCTATCATCCATTAAACTTATTTTCGCCCTATTGACATTCAGACCCAAATACAATCGGCTAAATGTGGGTGCACTGCAATTCACCTCTACTTACCCGTTCGTGGATTATATGCGTGATGGTTGAATGATTTGTTCTGAAAACAAATTCAAAATTCTGTATATAACTTACCAACCATACCACATTCAATTAATGACTATCGCCTAATTATCGAGCAATGGTGGATGATTAAAGTGATTTATTTCCTAATAAGTGTAAGTCGGAAACGCATCCTATCGAGCGCGGGCGCAGTTTCATGTTATTTGGAGCGTGTAATGCGACGGCCAGGATACAGTTGTATGCGTTGTGTGAAAACAGTGCGGGGCTGCAGCAATTATGGATTGGTTTCTTTTAGAAAATGAAACTTGAATTTTTATTCATTTTTATTTTTAATTTTGGTAAAAATAACGTAAGCATCAGAACAATTTATGTAAATAATTTTAATATAAGTGGTCGCAATACAAATATTATCTAGAGTGCGTTTCCTTACAACAATAATAGTTGACTGAATTGAATTAGTGATTAAGAACACCAAATTGAGAATCAGAAAATGGTATAATAATAAAAGTCTGCTGAGAAAAAATATTTTACAATTTAGATATGTTTTGACTAGAAGTTATTATCATGCAATTTATTTCAAGCTTATATTATGCCACAGAAAAAATATTATAGTTAACTACAGCAATTTTCGAATTGGCGAATACTTCTATTACTGAAACTTGTTTCCCCACCGCCTACCCTGTGTTAATAGGTGTCCAAGCGAAATGTCTAGCATTCCTTACACTAACATCATCATTATGATCATTTGGACTCTCGTTCTTCGTCACGAACAGTCTCTCCAGCTTGTCTCTTAGTTCTCCAGGAGTGATCGGTGAAGCTGTAGATGGCTCTACCGATTTCTCTCTATAGTAAATATCTTGGTGATGAGGGCGGCGGTAGTAACCTGAAACATTAAATTTATTATCATTTGAGGGGTTCACTGTCAGAAATATGACCAGCATCTCGACAGCTATTTTGACTATATCATATGAAAACGCATTGAAACGTGATATGGATTTATATTACAATACTCCTAATTCATTATTACCATTGGCTGTAGATTTCGGTTTAACAGTACGGCCCTTAGATCAATTAAAAGATGGTGGGTGTGGTCTGGATGATTTTAGCACAGGATAGAGATAGTGCGCACAAAATATACTTATTTCCCAAGCAGTGGGTAAAGAGTAGCTGTCGATGGTAATGAAGAACACGATGAAGATAGAGATGCGAAGAAGTCCCTAAAAGTGGAAGTCATTCAGCCAATGTCTAAACTGAGCTAACAGCACAGCGTAGTTTGACGTCCGCTTGGCGGTTTAGCGGCACATGGTGATTGCGGGTTCGATTCCCGCCGGGGCAAATTTCGGAAATGGCCTTTTCGTAATTTTCCCTTGTCTGGGTGTCACTGGAATCGCCCCCAGCCCATTGTACGGTACTCATAGTACAAGTGTTGCTTAGTATGGGTTCATACAGTTGGTGTGTCAGTCTGGTGATATTTATTTATTATAGTCGTTAGGATTTTTTTTCTTATGCTTATTTAAGTACACCTTACATTATAGAGGATTTGTGTTCTAGAAGATCGACAATCAAAAAATAAAGAATATATTATTACATACGCGTGTTAAAGCGGGACAGATAACGTAGCAATGAATAATCGATATAACTGATAGGGCTCTTTTCAATTTAATAATTATCATTATAGCATAATTTTTATAGCTTAAAAAGTCCTCAAGCAAAGAGTATAAAATAAACTCACATATACATTAGGTTTAAGGTGCATATTTGAAACGTAGGTAATCGTTTGAAGGTTTTGAAACAGTGCATCGGCAAGAGGTCTGAGGACCTACCGAAAAGAGTATGCATATAAACATTTTTTTACGAATGTGATATCATATCCTGATGTCACTTGCTGTGGCAATATTTAACTAACACTAACACTACTGCTACCCATTTCGACACTTTAAGAAAGCAAGTCAAATTATTTAAATGGCCGGTGATCATATTTTGACCATCGTAAAGTACCTTGGTATTAAAATAAAATAATAAAAAAGTTTTGTAATGAATATTATCCACTTCTCTACAATGCCAAGTGGAAAACAAAATCTATTATTACAAAGCCTGGTAATCAATTGCCATAAATGTTTTAAATCAAATTTTTTTTCTCCCCGCCAGACACCGACCTCGCCGGCGAGGTCGACGAACCCCCGCTTCCGCTAGAAGGTGCGTCTACTTACCTAGACGCACCTTGGCACCCGACAAGCCCGCTGAGTTTCTTGCCGGATCTTCTCAGTCGAGGTCGCGTTCCGATCCGGTGGTAGATTTACCCTCGCCACCTCTCCTGGCAGCGGCCCAAGCCGAGGTCGTGTCCCTAGTGACGCCCTTGAGCTAGCTGCCCCCCTGCCCCTATGGCTGGAGCGCACTTGCGCTCGCCCTCTGTCCGGGTGAAGTTGTTATGGCCACTCTGGCCAACAACATATAGTCAATTCAAAAAAAAAAAAAAAAAAAAAAAAAAAAAAAAACCAATTTTAAATTTGTAACTAGATGGAGCAAACTGACAGGTGCTAATGTCACTTTGGGACAGATTATGTACAAATAAGGATCAGCATTACGAGACAGTAAAGTTTCTAGCTGTCAAATTACTTCCGCCAAAACAAACTACATTAATAAGAAATGAACTTTTACATGAACAATAAACGTACTAACCTGATGAAGTGTGATGATCATGATGATGATCATAATGTCCTGGATGTTCTGTATAGGAGGAGAGCGCAGGCCCTCCAAAACCCACTGAATTCGGACCTCCAAACCCTGTACTGAAGACTGTCACCGCCAATAATGCTAGCTTAGCTAGCAGGAATGCCTTTTTACTAGCAATCAATAGTACACCTAATAGTAAAGGTAGGAGAGTTGATATTTGGAATTTGAAACCCAGGAGAAACGGTACTAATAGGTTTCTAGCTAGGAGGCGACCTGAAAATAGAAATAGAACAAAAATTTGTAGAGGAAACATGATTAAAAATAGATTTTGGTTTTAATACTGTGTTAACGATGTTGACTATTAGTATCGCTTGGACTGACTCTTTCCCTTTTGCATTCTCAATATTCAGTATCATAATTATTTAATTTCAAATATCTCTAATAATCTGATAATTTGATTGATTATTTATTATGGTACGAGGGCAGGATGATAAGTAACTAGCCTAATAAGGAAACACTTAACTTTCCATGATAAAATTAATTTTATTTTTCGACTTAGTCTCCGAGAACCTCTACGCACTTATTCCATCTTCGTTCTAAAGCAGTAATGCCTTCCATAAAATGATTTATTTCGAGGCCTGTAAAATACTCCTCTACAGCGGCTATGACTTCATCATTTGTGGCAAATTTCAGTCCGCCCAAAAAAGTTTTGAGCTTAGGGAATAAGTGGAAGTCTGATGGCGGTAGATCAGGCGAATAAGGTGGGTGGGGCAGCAATTCATACTTCAATTCGTTGATGTTTGCCATAGCTTTTTTGATCGTGCGTAAGTAATCGCGGCACCCAACGGGCCGATAACTTTTTCACATTTAATTCCTCAATTAGGATATGATGTACCCGCTCTTTTGAGATACCTGTAGTGTCAGCTATTTCAGATAACTTCAATCGTCGATCTGCTAAAACCATATCATGTACTTTCACGACCATTACCGGAGTCGTGACGCTTTTTGGACGTCCGGGGCGGGCTTCATCTTAGACACATGTACGACCGCGTTTAAACTCAGCCACCCAGTTTTTTACTGTGGCATAAGAAGGAGCACATTCATGCCCTTCATATGAAGAAACTTTATCACCGCCCTTTGTTCAATTTTATCCATTTTGTAAACAGTTGACGAAATATATTTTCAAATGACAAAAAATCAATAAAATTTTCACGCCACCAAATTCAAATTTAGAACACAGGTGGCCAGAGACACGAATTTCAAAATGACATTTATATTTTTTATAATTTTAACTTTTTAAATAGCATTGGCTAGTTACTTATCATCCCGCCCTCGTATATTGTCTTGTTATTTGTACATATAAAGGTTATAGCTAGTTTATCTAATAACAGCAATTTTAAACTCTTGAAAGACTTGCGCTATAATTTTTCTGCATTTTTTGGTACATCAAAACTTTAAAAATCGTGTAATAAGTTTACGTGCAGCCTATTAAACTATCTATTCATTCCTAAAAGTGCATGCCTCCACCAACAGGCGGCGCGGCGACGTAGCAAAGTCAAGTTCATTGCCACTCAGACCTTGAGGAACTTTTACCAGTTTTAGTAGTTCCTCCACAAATGTACAGATGGCGCTGTCTTAAACATTCTACTTATTATCATTCACTACAACTATTAAATGATTATTAATATTTTAATAATCTCAAATAATATTATTTGAATTACATTTTATTTGAGTGATGTTGTGATAAAGCATCATTATT
This sequence comes from Notodonta ziczac, assembly GCA_918843915.1. Lineage (NCBI taxonomy): Eukaryota > Metazoa > Arthropoda > Insecta > Lepidoptera > Notodontidae > Notodonta > Notodonta ziczac. The sequence goes on along the minus strand of OU974060.1, from coordinate 8,514,567 downwards.
AGATTGTCTAATTCTGTTGGCAGGTATGCAAATCAAACTTGACCAAATAAAAATTCATTTGGTTAACCCGACAATTATTGCCATCCATAAATGGTCATCCTATCGTATGAGCAAGATATTAACAAAAAGTCAGTAATCTATTTTGGCTTGTCTGGTGGACTATTATCCTGAATCCTCCTTGTAATAAGAAGAAGCAAGTATTTGATAGAAGCGAATATTATATTTTATTATGCTATAGCCACTCTACCTGTACTAACTTCTCCGTGTTGCTGATAAGTTCGATCTTTGATCCTTTGGTCCATCACAAACTCCAACACTCCATTAGCTAGAGTGGGACCTATTCTCATCACTAGGCCAGGGTAGAGGCCACTGAGATCCCACTGGAGAGAGCGTCTTGAAATTAGATGACTCGCATCTTCTATGATGGAGCTGAAATATTAGTATTGGTAAAAGTGAATTAAATATAATAGAAACTGATAGATGACTAGTTCTGGGTTGGATTAAAAAATAAGGTTTAATTGTAATTTATTTTAAATTTTCTCATGGTATTGAGGGGAGACCACTGCTTACCTAGGAACCTAGCTACTGCTACGGAAGTTTAAAAGAGACGAATTGAATTTTCAGTGAAAACTATACAGGAAAAAAACCAGGAAAAACACAAGGAATTCAAATTATGAATATGTTCAGAACCTAGCTTAAGACATATTTTACCGAAAATCCATAGGATCCTTATCCAGAAAGCTGCCGATATCTCTCGGAGTCTTCTCATCTCTAACAAAAGAAACACCAGTCGCTAAACTAAATGAATCTGCTTCCTCATACTTGTTCAGTTTGTTTAATAGCTCTTTACCAAAACACACTCCAGTTTCAGTACTCCTATAAGCTAAACACTCATTCAAATTAGAGTCAACATTATTCTCTTGTATTTCTTCTCCTTCTTGTAATTCCAATTGTAATGAGAGCACACTTGATATTAACGCAGTTAAAACTAAGTTTGTAGTGAGCATTTTGATGTTAACACTTTTATCAGGAGCTAATCGACTTTTGATAGTTAATTGCAATGCTATATTTGTGAATTTTAATTTAGTCAAATAACAGTTTCTGAAGCTGGGTATTGAACAATGTCCAAATGTTAACCGTTTGAACTAAATAAGGCGTCAAACACTCTATCTTTGATTAATGAAATACGTTTAATCACAGTATCACTAATTTACATATTTTCAGCAACTGCAAAAGCACCACTGTTCCCAATGGAGGAACTGTTACATATAACAATATAGAATCAGAGGTCGGTCTGTTATATAGAGTTTCCTTGTTATGTTTGGTTGAACTTTGCCATTGTTTTGTCAAGGAACGGGGCCCGTTACGGAGACTTCCCACGAACAGACGGACAATGGGGTGAAAATTCGTTAGAGATAATTTGGTTGAGGTATCTTGTGAGAGTGATCTAATATCTGTTGTTATGCAAAACTTGGTAATATTATGTAATTTGGAAGTATAATGAAATATGAGAAGTTCATAGAAACAACGTTTAGTATCCACAGTCCCTACAAAGAGCCTTATAAGATCAATCGCGGATAAATAAATATAAACAATGTTCTTTATTGGAAGACTTTTAGTAATGTATAGGAGTAAAAAGATGCATTAAATGCTGTAAGATGTATTTTTCCAGTAAAGAACTAACAGATCAAAATATATTTTTTAATTTAAACCTAATTCGTAGTTCATTTCATACTTTGGAAAGACTTATAACAATAAAAGTATTGCATAAAGATTATAAATACAGACAGTAAATATTATCACATTGTTTTCCTAGACAGTTCAATTACTTTGAACAAAAACGTATACACTAACTTTTACTTTTCAACCATCGCTACATAGAAACTAGCCATACGATACTAAAAGCACAACTTACGGAGCCTTTGACCCCACATTGTCTCAGAACCAGCTATATTATTTACATCACACATATCATTAACTTAAATGTTATTTTGATCCTTATGCACTGAGTTGTAAAGTCTGTCTTTTAGTGAAAAATTTGCTGTTGTTTGGTCGTTTTGAAAATTAGCATGCTCAAGGAGTGAAAGTGTTTTTTTCTTCTTGTGTCCGGTCTCTCTTTGGTAAAAGTTTCGTCTGATGTAATAGCTTCTTGGTTTTACAATGACAACGCGTGTTCATAAATTTCGCGTTTTACGTTAGATTTATCGGCTATAAGACTTTATTTTAATGAACTTAGGGGATTTCACTTTCTTGTAATGCTTTAAGTTTTCATATTTTTAGTACTGATATTTTATTAGTGTTATTTTCATGACTGAATGCCTTGCTTTATTGTTATTGTTTGAACCTTATTATTGTTTTTGGTTCAATCTTTTTGTTAACAGAAACAATAAAATCATAGTTTACTCGTGAGTTTTATAGGAACATTTTTCATTATAATGCAAGACATAGAAACGGATACGAAATAAAACCAAAGTGGGGCACAAAAAAAACTGACGTGATTATTTTTTTGTCGTTCCTGCATTTTTTTCTGGCAATCAAGTTTTGTTTCATAATAATTATGTCTGAAATTATATCTCAATCCTTTTCATTGTTATCAGTCTGCAGATTCATCGTTCTTTTTTATAATCCGATAGACGTTTATTTATTTCAAGATCATTGTCATCGTCAAACACGCTTAGTCACAATCGAAGCTTACCAAGACAATGAGATGTTTTCAGGTCATACATTTCTTCATGTGCCTGACCTCATTCATAACCTGTGCGAGTTCCGTACATTACTCATCGACAAGTTGCTTTCGCTGCTGTCCCCGGAGGGCCATCGGCTTTCTGTATCTCACGTATTTTATGTAACCTCCCCCCTCCTTAATCTCCCACACATCTTTACCAACTTATTTTTGCAGTCAGACTAAGTTTTCAACACCTTAATTCAACTGCATAACGTCTACAATCACTTGGATTTTAATTTTATCAACAGCAGAATGTGAGTTTGCCGTAGTACAACTTGCCTACAGTTCACACACCTTCACGTGCATGGTTTGATACATCGTCATCATCAAACGTGTTCTCATAGCAATAAAGTTCAATTTCATATGGCAAGTTATACAGAAAACAGGTATTTGCCTTGTCCACCGAACCAAGTTTCATTTGCAGTTTCCCCATTCCAATTTCAACGATCATCATTCTTGATACATTGCAGATAAGGTTTTATATTGCTCAATTGGTGATTTTGAGAATGTTATAAAGATTTTTGTGTGTGCTTTAAAGGAAAAGCGTCGTATGTAAACCGGACACAGGAACGCGTGAGAAGTGAAATTTCTTTTTTTCTCTCTCTCTCATCGAAAAAGGATGTCGTAGGTGCGTCTGTCCTAAATATTTCAATGACGTGCGCATGCGTAACTGATGGAATGTGGTTTTATAACTTTAGGATCTTCAAACTAATGGGTGTCTCTCATATTTGCAAGGTTAGAAGGTTAGCAGGTTTCAAAATTCCGTGTTTTAACTGTTCCGTCAACGGGACTGCTATGTCCGTGTTATGTTCAGGTGTTTAATAGACTGCATCGACTGCTTGTCTTGCTGTGCGTTGAGATGGTTCTACTAATTTGCTATATAGGACGTTTCTGTTGATTTATACATACGGAGCTACCATATCATGATATAGTGCTACGCTCTGCCGTTAGTGTTACAGATATTTTTAATTATAACCTCAGTACATTTATTTTTGTAAGCAGATTAAGCTTGCTTCCGCCAGCGGTACTGATTTCTACCATATATATAAAAGGAGTTCAGAATGTTATATTTACAATATAGATGCAAAAATATGCGGATTAAATAAGAAAAATCTTAATTTGACAAATAATTATTTGTCAACCTTTCCCGATTATAATCGGGAAAGTCGTTGGTGATTACAAGATGTAACCGAGTCTACTTAGTATTGTAGTATCTAGCTTATCCCCTCAACCGTTACACGACTCATTGAGTCGACGTGAGCCTGGTCGGGTTTAATGCGACTTTCAGTCACAGTACAATATACCTTTCTTGCTCTAACTAGCACAGAGTGTAGGGAAAAGAAACGAGAAAAAAAAATATTATATTGTTATAACAAAATTTCTGTGCCTCTAATTGTCTATACTTTTAGATGGGGCTACCAAATTCGTGCAGACTTTGCAATATATTGTTTATTTAATGCCCAGATATCCATAACTATGCTTGTATCTCACAAATGCTTAATAAATGCTGTCTAACAGTTACTGTTCCACATGCCTCATGGTACCACTCTATAGCTGTAAACACCATTGCGTGATGAAACACCGGTGTATAGAGGCTAGTTTATTTATACTACTACAAAAAAGTCTTGATACTGCATACTTATAAGTGAGTAAAACCTTAGCGTAACAAGCCCAAGACGGAGGCGGAAAGATGGAAGAGGGAACCTTTTAGCCAGCAGTGGGACAACTAACATGCTATTATAAGTATCTAAATATATATAACTCAAAGGTGACTGACTGACTGACTGACTGACGGACTGACTGACATAGTGATCTATCAACGCACAGCCCAAACCACTGGATGGATCGGGCTGATATTTGGCATGCAGGTAGATGTTATGACGTAGGCATCCGCTAAGAAAGGATTTTGATTAATTCTACCCCCAATAGGATAAAATAGGGGATGAATAATCCCGAAATTTTTGTTAAGTTAAATTACACGCGTACGAATTCGTGGGCACAGCTAGTTATCATATATTTTGAAAGAGAAGATAAGTAGATGATCACGTATATCTTAACCCACTTAGGTGGGCATACGATGGAGAGAAACCTTACTATTGTGGAACTGAAATTTAAAATTTCAATAGGATTTTGAAATTTCGCCTGGTCATTTCAGAATATTAACTGCACGTCAAAAATAATTTGGCGGGATCATTTAGTCACCTTAGTTGGTCGGAAACGGCACAAGAGAGGAGTTTGTGGAAAATTAAGGGAAGGGTAGAGAAACAGGCTGTTTCAAAAGTCAAAATTAATATTTTAGTACCATATATACACGGTAGTTCATTATGTAGATGGTTAGTGAAGGACAACTAAACTAAATTATCGTATTTCTTGAGTTATGGGCCTTTTAATAATATACTCTCCTTTCGTGTTTCGTACATCAAATGACTTAGACAACAGTGTAAACTACACTTACAAATAGCAGCTAAGTACTCATTATATTTCAGTAAGTAACAGTTTGTATAAGAACACAAGATTTGAGACATTATTTACATTAAAATTGCCGCATTTTTTTAAAATAAAAAATGTCCGTTATTCTATAAAATCTTTGTAGGTACCTACCATTTAATTGCCTCCATCTTTTGAAATGTCCTGAAATTAAATTTTTTATGTAACTTAAAACAATTATGAATGATGGTCATCAGTTAGAGTTCTAAGTTAATTAGTTTACATCGGGCACACTTTTTATGTTTGCCAAACCAGTTGGCCGACCGGTCCGCCAATACCTGACACCCTAAACACCATCGCCGCTAAACTTTCGCTTTCCTCAAAGGAAATTACACAACGAATGTTCTAATTAACCGCACACCGACATCCGTGTAGAAACGCCAATGCACTGTGAATTGGTGCTAATACGTATCACTCATTCATTCATATTGTTTTATAGTAGAGTTTTACGAGTGTAAATCGACGAGTTTATTTCCAGCGCTCGGGCTATCAATGAAGATTTTATTTTTTAATAAAGACTACTATCGTTTTGAGGTTATCACATTGCTAGAGGTCCCGTTAACCTTTCCGACTAAGCTAAATGCTTGTACTAGATTGTCGTTTATAGTTTCATCTTCAGGTCACTTGAATCAGTCAAGTTTGCACTTTATTACCGCGTCGTGAAAGCAGCTTTTATATTTGTGTCTTTGCAGATTGATTCTTATGTGCGTAGTATGAATTGTATTTTGTTTCTATTCACACATCGGGGTGACGTAAGTTTATTCGTAGCGTTATACTGAAACGTGCCAATGAGAAAGTGTCATCTCTACAGAATTTAAAGTTACGTAAACACAGTACCTATCGTATCGTATACAGTACACAATAACATTTTAACCAATTCAACTATTTTGCAAATTCTTCTTTATTGCTTATTTATTTTAATCACTTTTAAGTATGAAAGTGTCTCTGATTATAACTTACTTAGTGTAAAAAAAATTTAAGTCTGATTTAATTATGCAAGGTATCGATCTTGCATGCAGTAATGTAAGAAAGTTCTCAAATCTTTTAAGTTACATTAAAGTACTGCGTGTGAGCCTCAGAATTATTTGTTTTGTGTAGATTGAAGCTGTCATACTCTTTACAATAGACAGTAGTAAAAAGTAAACTCATAGGAGGTGAAACATAAAGGGTACCTATAGAATTTTTTTTTGCAACTTAACGTTGTAAGTCTAAAACTGTCGGCTTTGTGGGACAGCTGAAGTACTGAAAGTTTTGTAGACTTATGAAATCTGGTAACAGCTGTATCCCTATAACACCTTTTGTTTTTCAAGTTTCCTTCAAAGCTGATAGCTTTAGAATTACAAAGTTAAGTTTGGAATAAAAGTATACCTTTTATGTTTCAACCTGTATATATATATATATATGTTACAAAATAACGCATGGTCAACATAATGGTAGTTGTCCACGGACCACAGCGTGTGGTTGATAATTGCCACAAAGCAACTCACACGAGGCGTGGCCTTTACGAAAGCTGGCCAGCTTTCATCGGACTACGTCAATTGATCGACCAATATTAAATAAGTGAAAAAAGTAAAAAAAAACGATTTGTTAGGTTAAATAAACTCACCAACAAATTTATTGGGAATTACTAAGGCATAAAGCTGTTTATATTCATTTTTCAATGACTACTAGCAGTGATAGGCGATTGGTTAAGCACGCGGCTTGCGGGCACCAGGTCCTGGGTTGGTTCAAACCCCGGCTCGCACCTCTGGGTTTTTCGAAATCTAAGTGCGAATCATAATTTCTTTTTGATTATCACTTGCTTACGGTGAAGGAAACAACCGTGAGGACCTGCATGTCTTATAAAATCTAACTAATTTTCGGAAGACATGTGAAATCCGCCAACCCGCTCTGGGCCAGCATGGTGGATTACGGCCCGAATCCCCCTCGCAATGAGGGGGCCCGTGCCCAGTAGTGGGACGTCAAAAGGGCTAAATTGTTTTAATTATAGGCATATATTATTTCAATCAAAACTGTATTTATTTTCAAACACATTATTTCTTACGATCAATTTTATTATGCTTAATCTATTATGGGTAAATATTGTAATACTTTTTTGATGATCATATAATAAGTGTTTATAATACAAATATAAATATTATTCTCGACGAATATTCCGTTTTGCTCGGTAGACTGTGCATCAGACTTGGTTCGCGAACAGACCGTGTAATACCCGCATTACATCTCTCGTGTTTGTGCAAACATTTTTAACCATACACTTTGCATAAATCTAACCAATTTAACATGTGTAAAGTAACATTTAGGGTTCTGTGGTATGTATTGAATTCTAAAATGAAAAATATTTTTACAATCTGTCAGTAATTAAGATCAGATTTTTGATACTAATTGCAAATCTATCTCAAGTCCTGGAGTGATCTTAAGTTCACTTATGGCATGTCGTTTGTACTGGTATGACATTTCCAAGATCGCTCTTAGACTTGAGATCGATTTATTAATACGGGTCTAAAACAAGTACCCATTATTAATAAAAGTGGTTTAGCGGTTGTATAGTTAAACCATGCTTTGTCTTCTTCATTCCAATGTTAAATTTGTGATGACGGAACGAGATAATTCGGTATGTAACTAAAACTATCCACCCACTCTACCAGGTTTATTAATAAGGGTGGTAATGTTTAAAATCTGTCAGAGGCAAAAATGTATATGTCATTTTTGACATATAGGTACCTACATTTTTTATTTTATTTATAGAAGCATTTTCTTAAATTATTCTTGACTAAGTGAGTAGCGATTACCACCCACAAATTTATTTTTTATCGGTAAGATGTAGTGATTGTGGTTAAAAATAATGTCTACGGAACCTTGGTTTGCAAATCATTTAAATTTTTCAGTTTTTTTTATTAACCATCTTCATTTGCGTGCAAGCAATCATTATGTCGTTTGAAACTCATTATTCGCGGTTCCAACGACTATGGCTATTATTTCAGAATAATTCACCAATTATTTAATTATTATTCATTTATTAATTGAAATAAACTTTTGGGATCACACGTATAGTATGGTATGTTTAAACAGTTAAACACAATTTGATTTATCCCGTCTTTACCAACAGTCAGAAAAATAGCTAATGGTGGTTCCATGTGGATGATGATGGTTCACAGACCGAATGGTCATCAAATATGGATGATTAGGTTTTGCTAGCAACGTCTGCGTGGATCAGACAACAGAATTTACTTACAAACTTCCATCCCATATTTTATTATCTTAAAGGTGGTAATTTCAAAAATACTCCCTTAATCAATGCCTGCCGTTCGTAATGTTATTTATTATTTTTTATCAAAATCCTGTAAGCCAGGATCGACAATGGTGTCCAATAATAACGTTGAGGTACCCTCGACAAGTATAGGATTCGACGCTAAGGGTGGCGACATAAGTAAGCGGAAGACAATATTAGGTTAAAGTTTTCGCGCGACATTATATTGGTCATACCTACTACCACAAAATCGAATAATACAATGGATTAAATAAAAGAAGAGCAACTTTGTATTGAGCGGTACTTCCATTTTGTTCATCTATTAGTTAGAAGAAGTCCACTGCTGGGTTCAGCCTACCTCCAATGACTTCCTGACACCCTAGTCTTCCGCTACTCGCATGCACTGCGATCCTAAGACGTCTGTGATGTCATCAGTCCATCTTGTGGCAGCGTTTCTCAGTCTAGGAGCTTTGAATTGAGAGGAACAATGGAAATAGCTTGTCAATCTCTGGACCTGTTATATCAGTTGACCTTGAGTTCATATATTATTGGGTTCTTAATTTGTACACTACCTTTACCATATCACACCAAATAAAGCGCATCTTACAGTTAAGTTTTGATATCAAACTGAGATAGATCATATTCCAGTGAAGTACAGTGAGGTAGACATATTCTTAACTTAAATTATAATTTTATCTAACACTAGCTGAGCCCGCGACTTCGTCCGCGTGGAATTTTGATCCTTTCTTAGGGGATGTCTACGTCATAGTAGCTTTATGCATGCAAAGTCTCAGCCCGATCGGTTTAAAATTAACAAAGTTTCATATAAACTTTCATCCCCTATTTTATCCCCTTGGGGGTAGAATTAATCAAAATCCTTTCTTAGCGGATGCCTACGTCATAACATCTACCTGCATGCCAAATTTCAGCCCGATCCGTCCAGTGGTTTGGGCTGTGTGTTGATAGATCACTATGTCAGTCAGTCACCTTTGAGTTATATATATTTAGATGTAATAATAATGTTTATTATAAAACTTCATTTACCGTGGTCATGTGGTGATGAGTGGGGTGTGGATTGGAAAAAAGAAACTGGTTATAGTTATAAGTATTTTCAAATATGCTTTTAATACCTCACATTAATCACCGTAAATTTTCTAAATATTCATAAAATCAGGAACAAATCATCAGAATTTGATAAAAGACACCCCTACCTACATTAAAGTGGTCAGCTAACTTTAACATCTCCTTCCATTTTATGTTATCCCAGTACTTTTATAAGGTACCTAACACTCAATTATATAATGTAATCCTAAGTTATTTAGCAAGTTGTTCAGAATTCAACGACCTTTTAATCGTGAACACCATTACAGCAAACATGGACTATGAATGAATCCAATCCCGTATCCAGAATTCTCCAGCCGACTGTACCAAATTGCATAAATGCATCGGTGCATCCCTCCGGCGGGCCCACTGTAGCGTGACTGAAAGAGCATATAAACGGTAACACTGCTCTAGTTTTATCTACAGTGCCTATATCGCCAACGAACTGCGAGCAAGAACCATGGTGAAATACCTCCTGATATTGACCTTCGTAGTCGCCGTGACGGCAAGGACTGCAACCACCGTACAGAACAAACTTGAAGGAAGAAGTTCAGATGACACTTTACTAGGGGATCTAAAATTGGCATATGAAACGTATAAAGATTGCAGTGGAGCTGATATCTCACATTGCCTGAAGAGGAAGCTGGCCAAATCATTGACGAGGTTATCCAAGAGTGAGGAGCTTACGGTACTGAGTGGGGTGACGGTGAAGAAAGACAAAGATGCGAAGGTCCTGGAGGTTGAGGAGGCGATTCCGAGGGGTCTTGATGAGAATTCGTTGGACACCCTCATTTTGGACAAGATCATTGGATTCATGCAGTCTCACACTGTTCAGGTAAAATAATTGCTTAAGACACTAAAATGATTCGTTATATACTTAGTTTAATTTGTGAAGTTTATTAACCATAATTATATTTGCTTGTTAGTTAAATTTATAATATAGATAGATAGATAGATAGAATAATATTATATTAAAGATTGTTCAGATACGGAATTACAAATGATATTAAGAATGAAGGTACGTTTCAAGTAATTATGTACTGATTATCCATAACCTTACTAATCAATATAATAATGCGAAAGTATTATTGTTTGTTAGTTTGAACTGCTGAACGGATTTCGATCGAATTTGTCACAAAGATAGGTTGTTTTTAAAAGTAATATAAAAGGCTAATCTAACCTGTAAAGCACGTGGGAAAAGCACAAGCAGAGCTAGTTAGCATACAAATAATTATACTCAGAGTATAGTATTTAACAACGTGAGAGTATCTAGGTAATTATTTTCTCTCGCTTACACTGAAATAAGAACTAAAAAATATATGATTCATCAAAATTAACTTAATCATCGTACATGTATGGAGTCAGACGTCAAAACTGTTTGGCACCGACATTAAGTCATGCATAGCTTCATAAACACTGAAAATCCTACTAATATTATAAATGTGAAAGTTTGTGAGTGTGGATGTATGTATTTATGTTTGTTACTCCTTCACGCAAAAACTACTGAACGGATTTGGACGAAATTTGGAACACAGATAGTTTATAACCGGGATTAACATATAGGATACTTTTTATCCCGATAATCCCGAAATTTTTGATACGTTAAATACTACGCGGACGAAGTCGCGGGGCACAGCTAGTGATTTATAATCTTCTTTAAATACTTTAAAAAGAGAATGTAGAATCTAATAAAGATATACTTAACATTGCAGTAGCATACAATACAAATGAAACAAGTGCCCCACTTGATCTAACCAATCAAAACCGAGCGTAATACAAGTCATAATACAAACAATACATGACGTAACAAATTGGACGTAGTTTTGAAAGATTGTACTAACCAACACGCACTAATGCAAACTAAAACCAACCTAGAACCACTAACACAACGTTGGTTTTGGTCTACCGCAGTGCACGTGGGTTGATTTCGTTTTACAAAACGATATTCAAATTTTGATGGAGATCACGGCACATTGGTGGGTGTTGAGACATTCCGTTCACGTATTGATAACTTGCAATTTATCTGAATTAGTGTGGTCTAAACTAATTCAATTGTTGCATCTAAAAGAAATGGGTATGTTTAAAAATACTAGCACCGAAGAAAATGCCTAAAATTTGTCATGAAATGAGATGAGTAGGTCAAAATAGGCCTGAACCCAAAAATGACAATTTTTGAATGGAGAAAATGTGATGAATGTTCATTTTCATGTTCAAAAAAATTCCCTAAATGTATAAAAATATTCCTGTGGTATGCAATGCGTCTGTTAAATTCATTGTTTTAGCTACATAAATCATTATCCAATACTTTGATGAAATGTTGAGTTCTCTGTTTATACAGCCAATACCTTCAGACGAAAAGAAAAACTGTGACGTAGCACGGAAAAATAATAAGTAAAGCCAGAAAAAATTTAAATCACATGAGTCAATCTAAAAATAACACTGGATTGATGCAACTAAAATTGCGTTTGCTGGCTTCACTCAATAGTACTTCACGCTTCGTCTACGTTTTTCTATTCGTCTGAGCCCATACCACAAAAGATGTCGAATTGATCAACGGCAAAAAATACATTTCTATACCCACAAATCATTTCAAATGACACTAATTCACGTAAACGATGCAATTACAAAAAATCCGCATACCACACGGCCACGCACCGTGACAGCTTTCCCACTGCATCTTATAATTGCCAGAGCAATTAATTCATCTTCACTTTTTTACTCGGCCACACTCTATTAAACTGGCTCACTTCAGCCTACTTGCTAACAACAGTTTCTTTCGCTAATTGGTCCATGCGTGATGCGTTCTGTGATATTAATAGGCTTTCATTCATGGCTGATTAGTGAATGCGTTTGAGTTTTTTTTTGTTGGTGTTACAATTCATGTTAGCCAAATAATTTGGAAGATTTATCATTATCATCATTAGCATTTTCTCCTTTTGGGTGCAGGCCTAGCTCAAGATTTTTTGAGTTCAGTTTGCAAGTTTTATTTTTGACCACTCATGAACAATTTATTTATATTATTCTAATAAGCAGAAGACGTTACATCAATGTTAATTATATCCATTTAATTTAGTATGAGAAACTTAAAGCTTCACCTGAATCTGAAACATAATTCTCTCATTCCAGGTCAAATTCCCAGCAGAAGACGTGCAAGATGCATTGGAGGAAGGTCGCGGCAGGAGGAAAAAGCTCGCTCCACTCCTCGCTATCCCCCTCCTGATTGGTGGGATGATGGTGCCGTTAGCGTTCGGAGCTCTAGCGCTATTGGCTGGCAAAGCCTTGATTGTTTCTAAGCTGGCTTTAGTCCTGGCTGGTATTATAGGGTTGAAGAAACTGCTGTCATCGAGCAGTGGGGGCAACGAGGCCCATGAAGTGGTAGTGTCAGCGTCGCATGGGGGCCCCGGCTGGAGCAGGTGAGGTGGAACTGTGCAAAGGCACTGATGCCGTTAGACATAAACTAAATTTAACTAATATTATAACTTAAACAAGGTCTCATTTTAATAATGCACGATATTTTGCAAGGCGTCTCAGTGAATGGTTTCCTTCATTGTCAGCTATTAACAATCATATTAATGATATGATTCGCACATACATTTTGAAAAACAGAGAGGTGCGAGCCGTTGTACTGTATGGTCCCAAACTAAGCAACGCTTGTACTGTGGGTACAAGCGTTACTACAATGAACTAGGGGCGATCCCAGTGACATCCAGACCAGGGCAAATTACGAAAAGGCCATTTCCAAAATTTTTATAAATAATAATACACTATCACGTCTGTATTCCCCAAAGGGGTAGGCAGAGGTGTACTGCAGTGCACCCTCATTTCAACGATATTGTTTAATGGTGTTTCCGGTCCCAATGTGATAGGGGCGAGTTTATTGCCATTATACGGGAGACATTCCCTCTCAATACTAGGAAGATTGGGACTATCTCTACCACGCTGGCGAACTTCAGACGTCTTTCGAAGGACATGTAGGTTTCCTCACGATGTTTTCCTTCAACGTTCGGCAAGTGATAATCCCGGTTGATAATTCAATGTATTTAGGTGCATACCAATTTAAAAATGATACGTTTTTTTCAGGTCGCTCGAAAAATCTCATGACTTAGCATACAACGCTCACACCCAATAGGCTACCTCACCCACCAATCACAGCGTTTCACAAACAAGCGAATAAGGAACAATCGTGCATGTCTCACAGAATTATAATAAAATAGAATGTGTTATTTAATTTATTTATTGTGGAGTACGTGGTTGCGCAACATCTGAACGTTTCCATATTTAAATTTATTTAAAAACTATATATTTAATTTAATTCCGCTATGAAATTACTAATATTTATGAACTTTACTGGCGAATTTTATTGAAATGTTTTTATATTGAATTCACTGAATAAATTGATTATTACTTATGTAATGAAAACACATTTAATTATCATTATATTATTAAAAATGCTTTCACTAAATTATCATTTAAAAATAATTTATATATTTAATATACTCTAAAGTTGTTGAAATTTACTAATAATGCTTGAAGGGTCAGTAAACTATTAATTTTGAATGTTAATGGGTTATGAATAATAAATAATAACATTATTTCACAGTACCTCAAATACTCTTTTTAAGTATTTAATATAAATTTTATATAATTATTATTTAAAATATTACATAATAATATAAGATAAGTAATTAATTTATTAATTATATGTATGTGCATTGTATACAGAGACTTTGGAATTTGCTTTAATTACATTTATTTATTAAGCGCTGAGTACCGATACACATAATATTATTTATTCATTTAAATGCTTATAAATTTGTTTATGTAAAGTATAAGTACTTATAATATTTTACAAATAATAATTGTACATAATTTTGTATACTCTAAAAATAATAGAACAACATTTATTTTATCCTGTTTAAGACTGAATTATATAAGTACATACATATTTTATGCATGGATGGGTATGTAAAAAGCTATTCAAATACACTTACCGATTAATTATGTATGTTTATTATGTACATAATGTAAATAAAATATTGTATTTATGTAATATTATATTGAATTAATATAAAGGTATTAGGAATCGCCAAAAATATTAATATTTATCAAACTACTTAGGTTACGGATCTCATATTTATTTATTTAATTATTTATACATTTATAAATTCATTTATCATAATAAAAAATGGTGCTCAATTTATTTATGTATGTAAATATTTTATTTCTTTGTTTCCGTTATGTTGCCGTAATTTAATAATTTATTATCAAATGTTATCAATAAAATTGTTAGTACTCCTAATGAAGTTTAAGTTTGTTTCATAAAACCATATCAAAATCCACGATGTATATAACTAAAACATCTGAACCATAAACTCCTCACGTTTTGGGAAAGCGATAATTCGGAAATTGAATTAAGTTTGTCAAAGTGGTCATTTTATGAGACTGGTCATTTCCTTAAGGCCTATCAATAAAAAACTATATAAATTCGAAAGCGTCAAACTTATAACATCCCCTTTTCGAGTTGCATCGTTGGTTAACAAGTCAAGGAAGCAAGATGACACAGATACCAGTTCCATAATACGCTGACACAATTTCCTATTGCCAAAGTGCGTACGAATTTTGGCATCTCTGCATAATGTATGAGAACGGACCATTGTATGCGAATGTCCGACACCACGCCGATTGAGTAATAATTTTTACGCATCGGCGAAAGTATGAGGTTGGTATGCAGTTCTGTATACAATGACGCTCGAAGTCAGAGGATAAGCAGAGGTGAATTGGTGTACAGTCACAACTAAAAGTTCGAGTAACCAAAAATGCAAGAAATCAATAAAAGTTAAATAAGTAAGGCCTTTTATCGTCCCACTCCTGAGCACGGGCCTCCCCTCAACACGAGGGGGAATCAGGCCATAATTCACCACGCGGGATCAGTGCGGGTTAGTAGATTTCACATGTCTTTCAAAAATTAGGTGAATTTTCTAAAACATGCAGGTTCCTCACAGTGTTTACCTTCACCTTAGGTGATAATCATATTGAAACTATATCTCGCATAGATTTCGAAAAACCCGCAGGCCCAAACCCAGAGCCGAAATTTGAACCCAGGACCTTGTGCCCGCAAGAAGCGTGCTCAACCAATCGGCTATCACGGCCAATGTTATGGCACTTACGTGTAATGTTAGTTTATTAATCCACTAAACCGGCCTATCCACATTATTTTCATACACTTTTCAGCAAAAGCTTATGACTAATTCCAAAAATACCAGCGCGGGAGTTCGTACCTGCACCCATCGATTCAAAAGCAAGCATTCTAACAATGGGACTATTATAACCTCAATAACCAAAATACTATCTATGAAATGTGGGTCCGCCACAATCCCTGCTTGTTAGCCATTACCTGCTTGATATATAGGTACTATTTTAAAAATATTTATGTAATAATGCTGCTAAGGGTGCACTCACACGGCGGTTTTTGTTCGCGCCAAAAAAAAACGATGTGAATGCGCCCTAAGTAATCAATAAATACAGCAAGATTGAACTTTGAAGAAAGTTCTAAACACACAAATCATTCTGATTAATCACGTTTACGTTCATACCATTAGTTATGGGATGATTTATTATTATATACGTTAGGAATTCCTATTGAACGATGATGAAGCTATTTTGAAGTCATCATTTTATCAGACTCATTTTATAGAGGCGTTTTAGTAGCATTAAAGCGTTAACATTATTATAGAACAGTCGCTTTTATATTTTTATAGAGGCGTAACAACGCTTTTATATTTTTTGTAGAGGCGTTGCGATGCCTCCATAATTTTATAATGACATTGAGGCGTTTTTATTATTTTTATAGTGACATCGCAACACGCGTATAATTTTATAGTGGTATTGCGACGCCTTTATTATTTACATGTGGCGTTGAGATGCTCTTATGTTTTTTTACAGGCGTCGCGACGCTTTGATATTATTTAGTGTCGTTGGAAGGACGGACGGTCTGGATGATGAGAGCTCCTCGTAGGGACTACGGAATCCGTACATAAATTTGTTTTAAACTTTCTTTAGTGGTCTCTTACTTAGACAAGAATTGTTTATCTGAGGGAAATAGAGTAATTCCATGATCACTACGGTCCATCACTAACAGTGCCAGCAAACCGGAACATTGAATTGCAATGACTGAATGAATTGACCGCAAATGCGGCGTTCAATTTTATTTTATTTCTATCATAAAGTTAAATCAAATGGGTGAATGATTTATGAGATTCAGACATTTCTTCTAGCCTGGACGATATCGGATAAGTTCCCAAGGACATGTCAGCTAAGTTGACAGCACGTAAAATCTATGAATTAAAGAGATTTCTTTGGGTATTTAAGGCTATGCGCTAGGTTTTAACGATGGTAGAGCCAATCTGTGGGCAGTTGACTACAGAGAGACCGCGATTCAAAAGTAGTGACAATAATTAAATGGCCCGTCTTTACGAAATTATGATAGTTACTAGTTTCTGCCCGCGACTTCGTCCGCATAGGCTTAAGTAAAGTATTCTATGTGTTAATTTAGGTTATAAACTATCTGCGTTCCAAATTTCATCCAAATCCGTTTAGTAGTTTTTGCGTGAAAGAGTCACAAACATACATCCACACTCACAAACTTTCCCATTTATAATATTAGTAGGGAGTAGGATAGTAAGGTGTTACAGTCTGCTATCACGGGACATACATACGGGTTTGCTATGTGTCTCAATTATTATCCTCGCTTTATCATTGACGATTTACTATCCCCAATGTCTATAGAGCATACTTGGTACAATCGCACCATATTTCCACTAACAAATTGACAAAGCGTTCAATCCTTATTCAGTCCTCTGTTATACTATACTCATTTTGACCCACTAACATTACACAATAATACAACAAAACAAATAGTAAAGATACAAAAAGTCCACGCGTTCCACTAACGGACAAAAGCAATGAGGTTATATAACGACAGTAATATCTTGTGGTTAACTTTGAAAAAGAAAAAAGAGATGACCAGAACTTTGACGCTTGGCGTACTCATTTTGTTTATGTTTTTTGATTGTTAAATATTTATGTTGCCGGACTAAAAGTTAGATTAGATTGTATGGGCACAAGTTTTAATTAATCGATCTTAATTCTGAGATTGGACTCAACTCTGAGTACACTATTTAAATGTAATATTGTACGAGTATGACGTTAATTTTTGTGAGGTTTTTTCTTAAATTTGAGGTCGTTTCATTAATGCCGCTTTAACAATGCTTGGGTACCCGTACAATAGACTGAGGTCAATCCCAGTTACACTAAGACCTGGAAAAATAAGGAAAAGGCCATTTCCAAAATTTGCCCCTGTGGGAATCGAACCCGCAACCACCATGTGCAGTAAGCCGAGCGTCCTACGCTCGAGCCACTGCTTCGGCATTCCTTGAAAATTACGTAACTAAGAACCCAGTTAAATGAACAAGTCAGGCTCCGATAGAAAACAAAGTGAAAACACACATCGGCTTTTCTAAAAGCAATAGAACTTTCATGCTTTACCGCGGTTCACCATTTTCTTTACCATCACACGTTTAATTATCACTTAAACGTAAAAGTACAAGTAGCAAGTATAGTACTCAACGTTTAGTATACTCGACTGGAATAGTCTTGATTTATTTAGAATGAACTCAGACTGAAATAAATCTATTTGCGTCAATTTTATCTAACGACATACGCCCAATCTAGCTTATTAGACTGGTATGGCTTATAATGCGAATGAAGTTTCAATGACATGTGTCCCACCTTGATTGGTAATTAAATTAACCTAATTGAGATTATTTATGATAACTAGGCATGCCTTCAATCTAGTCGCTTAGATTACCTGAATTATGTCACATGCGTCCAATCTAGTCGTATAGATTATTAATCCTACTAATATTATAAATGTGAAAGTTTGTGAGTGTGGATGTATGTATGTATGTTTGTTACTCCTTCACGCAAAAACTACTGAACGGATTTGAATGAAATTTGGAACACAGATAGTTTATAACCGGGATTAACATATAGGATACTTTTTATCCCGATAATCCCGAAAGTTTTGTTACGTTAAATACTACGCGGACGAATTCCGTGGGCACAGCTAGTGATAATATAAACCGTATTCAGCGTATGCGTTTCTCGTTCAAGGAGGACAGTGCCTAGTATAATGGTCACCCCCCCTATTTCGTAGGGGCCTAAATACCATCAGGAATGCCTCTGCCTACCCCTGTAAGGAGTAAAGGCGTGATGGTGGTGTGAATCAAATCGAGGATGATACATTTTTATATAGGGTTCTGCATTTTTGAATTGTAATTCCACCTCCTAGTCTGGTAATGCCACCGCTTATATTCCAACAAATCTGTCTATACAATTGTAATTCCGTACAAAACCGAACTACTTTCTAAGTGTTTTACTTTTCTTTACTCTATGTGTGGCCCAGATAAATACCCATCTGTATTCAGTAAACAAACTTGAGATTTAATGAATGTTATTATAATTAACGTCTTTCACTTAATTTGGTTTCATTTTAATAAATAAGTAACCAGAGTAAATGCCAAATCTTCAACCGTGACTTAAATTTCAGAACTACTTAAGTCTGACGCGCCAAACGAAAGAAAATACAGATAACTACTTACACCTCAAATATAGCTGAGTAGGACTCAAAATTTGAGTATTGTTTCAGTATTAGATTGTAACACACCTAGATGGTCCTAAATTAAGCAACACTTCTACTATGGTCTCAGTGAGATCTAAACCAGGGCTGATGACAAAAAAGCCTTTTTGGAAATACCCGATTAAATTTATTTAACACGGAACCCTATGTCCAGTACAAACGTCTTCCGGCTGATGGATGGATGATGGATGAACCAACCGGTGTAGTGAGCCAAGCGACCTACTCTCCAGCCTCTAGACCAGGCTGACGGCAAAGATTTATGTTTGAACATATTGGCCTTTATCCAGGAAAGACACATCTTCTGAAATTCCATGCATCTCAACCTTTATTCACGGAGCCAAGGAGCACAGCTTTATGCATGTGGTCAAAAATGTATGACGACCGCTTGGCGCAGTGATTCGAGCGTAGGCTGCTCGGCTCACTGCACATGGTGGTTGCGGTTTCGATTCTCGCCGGGGCAAATTTCGGAAATAGTCTTTTCGTAATTTGCCTGGTCGGGGTATCATTGTGTTCGCCCCCAGTCCATTGTACGGTACCCATAGTAGAAGCGTTGCTTAGTTTGGGACTATACAGTTGGTATGTCAGTCTGGTATATTATATGCATGTTATAGGCAGTTAGAAGCTAGGAAAATAATAATCCTAGAACCGATAGTCCCATTCCATCCACTGAGGATGCAAACGAGAGTAAACCGGGTGGGGCGACACGGGGCTATGTTTTAGGGTATACATAAACTTGGAAAAACCTAAAATTTATGTATTTATTTAAATAAAAATTCTACAGGCTCTCGTTAGCCTAAGGACCTGTGCACACCACATTTTTTAAACGCGCCATTGACGCGCGTTTGTAGCGATACAGACGCGATACGCACGCGAGTCAGGCGCAGGCTATAGACTTTTGTAGGATAAAAGCGCGCCGTCGACGCACGTTTCTAAAACGCGCGTCGACGGCGCGTTTATAAAACGTGGTATGCACAGGCCCTTACAATTAAAAGAACTCTTATTATAACCACAAGCAACGATAAACCAAAGATGAAAGTAAAATAATGATTATCGTCAGTTATCGCAGGCTATTGTTCCCACCGATTGTGGGAATTGAAAAGCATCACTTTTTAGGTTAAGTCTACCTTTGTTTGGCATTTTATAACATTAATTCTCGTGTAGTTATGATGAGAAATTAGAGATAAAATTCTTTGTGATAATGTACTACGTGATACGTGAGAATTGGGTGACAATTTAGTGAGTGTTTGGTTAGAACATGGCTGTATTTCCAAAATGGTTAAACAGGTTCGTCCTCTGCATGATATCATAGAAGAAATCTATTAAAGTATGAATAAATGATCTAGAATCTAGGTCAATGAGATGAAAAACAAAAGAAATACTTCTCACTTTGGTCAAGTTACGGCTTAAATAGCCTTTGCATTTTCAAACTGTTAGTTTATTTAGTATAGAAGTAAATTAAGAATTATCAGTTTTCATAATACAGCGAAGCAGTATGTAATTATTTGTCTATCTTTGTATTTAAAATATGAAAACAATCATAACTTTTAATAAATATAACAAATAAATTAGAAACTGAACACGATAAACTGGATGTCACAAACCAGATCACGCAATAACCACCTGTCGCTACGATCAAGATCAATCGCTCCGTATTCCCCGGTGCGCCCGCGCATCTAGCTATCCCGCTAATGCCGTTTCCATTGATCCGTGTGGCACACACTACAACCTGCACACACACACAGGCAACCAATGTGAATGAACCCCAAAAACGTAGACTGCTCGCATTAACATTAAAATAATTTCATCGACACCGGTTGATTCGTTCTCTTTTGGGTTCACTTTTCTTGACCGGCCCGGCCACTGGTAGTGGGGTGAGATGCTTAAAACAGGCCGCTTTATACACGATCGCCACACTTTGAGCTTAACTTTCTGTAGGGGTAGTAACTATGATACTGTACGCAATATTTATCGTTTTAGTCGCGTCGACTCAGGCGATGCCTGCGATCGACAATGAGTCAAATGACATAGGTGTTTTTGGTTCAGTATTAGGTGTCATCAAAGAGTGCGTCGATGGAGACACAGCATTGTGCATCAAGGTTGTTGATTGTGAAGTGATGTGAAGTGTACCGGAGAGTGATTGTGTTACTAAGTATCATGTTTTGGTTGCAGGAGAAGACGTTGAAATATGTTGAGGCAGTTAACACCGCGAGGGAACTGAGCATTGCTGATGGTGTTTCGATACTTGGCAATGGGTCTCCGAGGTCAGCTAGGGCCCTGGAGCCATTGGCCGAGGAGCCCAAGGCGAGGGAAGCTCAGATCGAATCTCGGCTTGTCGACTCCGCTGCAGACTTCCTGGAGAACCATGTCATCCAGTTCAAATTACCCTCTTCTGCTATTGAAGGCATGAAGAGATCACTTGAAGAAGGTGAGTTCTAACAGATTTTAAACACAAACACTAACTGCAAACTTTATGAGTTAATTTTGCAAATGTGTCTTAAATTGGGTGAACGTTGCACGCTAAATAATTAATTATACACATTATTTTAATTGCAAAAGATCGAGTTGAACGTAATTAATTATATTAAAGTATGTTCCGTGCAAATATTGAAATAGGTAATAATATAAAGTATCAGACATTCTTATAAATAGAGCTTTGAATAAGTATTTTAATTATATGCAAATGTGGGCAGTTTAAGCATCCGGAAATAGCTCTCAGTTTCAAAGATATTTTGTAGAACAAATAATGTCATTAAAGAAGTTGTTACGAATGAAAATAGTATAAACAGTGTTAGAAAAAAGTGGGGCATTGATCTTGAGATAGTTGATCGTAATAAAATGGTTATTAAACAGAGCACACAAATTGCGATGAAGTTTTATGTGGACCAAAGATTTCTCTTATTTTGTTATCGATCAGCGAATGAACTTAAACACTTTTTCTTTTTAATGATGCAATGTTTTGCGGTTTTTAATTACGCTTTCTCAAATCATACCGGATAAAATTGTCCAAAATTTTGCACACTATAAAAGATTTATTCACTAAATGGTTTGTCATAGGCATTTATTAAAATAACAAGATAATTTTAAATTCTAAAATGCATAAAAATAAAGCGAATTCTTGTTTTCTTGAAAAAAAAAATAGAGGTTAAAGCTTATAGCCAAGATGCCACATCATAAAAAGCAAGTCTAATTTTGACAAAATTATTTTAAATTATCGTACTATCTCAAATTTGAGAGCCGCTTTAAATTAACGCTCCATTAAAAAAATAAAAGATAACGATGTCTCAAACCGCTAAGTGTTGTGTACATAAGAGTAGCTTTTGAGTATTCGCTCAGCCATCTGACACCTATTTGCAAAGTTTCGTATAAACAGCAAAGAGTCATAGATTTGCTTCAATCTCTGGACTGTTTTCCACACGATGATTAAAACATCAAAGTACTAATCGATCAAACAAATCGATTTACTTTTAACTCGTCGACTCTTAAGTCTCGTCCCGTTTTAACTTTCACTCATATATCAGAATCGATTATTCAAATGATCCATACAACTAGAACTGATATACGGCACTTGTTTATGCAAGTAACTGTTCTCATGTGAACTTGTCCTCATGTTAGGTGTTAGTATTCATGGCGCAGTGAAGTTTTGGGGTCAGATTGAAATAGATAAGGAGGTTTCTATTGAATGAGTCACGTGTGATGATGACGTCGACTATATATTTGTGATGGTATTTTGTTTGCATTATGGCGGTACCAGACGGAGCCGAATAACAAATATATACATACTTAAATGCTTTTCCTGATTTTCAAATGTTTTCAAAGGAAATCTACTTACGGTCGTATTTATAAATCAATCTCAAGTCCGAGGGCGATTTTTAAAATGCTTTCGGCATGCCATTTTTTACTGTTATGACGTAAGAATGACATTTCCAAGATCGCTCTCAGATTTGAGAGGGATTTATTAATACGGCTCTAAGTTTATGCCGTTTAAAATATTTGAAAATAGTTGTAGACCATGACTGTAGACGTTTGCAAGGATTACCTAGTCTCTAGTTACTAGAGACCGCTCTCAGACATAAGATTCAATTATTAATACAGCCCTTAATGTTGAGGTGGTCATTGATTATTTTGTAAAGACGGTTATCACGTTTATCAGTAAAAGGACAAACAACTCTCTAATTGACTATTGTTACTTACCACTACAATTAAGAAATCAGTTTAATTAAATGATATATTTATATAAAGCATAACACAGGAGCTCTACTGTTTGATCAGTAAATCAACGAAATATTCTACTAAAAGCTCTGTATTTATGATCTTTGGTAATACAGCTAATTTTGATCGTTACATAAAATTAAAAAAATATATTGAAAAACATCAGAAATACTTCATGTCTGTCACTGCTATTAGGCCGGAGCCGCACCGCGTGATGTGACTATCGCTTATATGTTTATAGGGGTTTGATTGCTGTCGCATCGCAATGGCTTTACCGGTGTTGCACCGCCCTAAGCCTCGGAGAGTCGGCCAGAGAGTCAAACCTAGGCGTCTTCGCTATACCACTGTATTTCCCAGCTTATAGGTGTTAGAGAGTGCGATGCCAAAGAAAACCTTACTGCGTGTTCAATACCCGTTTTTATTCTTACCATAATAACATTTAAATTCCATGTACAGCAACCTCATGAGAGTGGTACTTACATTCCTGGTGTGGTCATTAGAGTTGTTGTACAGTGCTGTCCTGTCGGAACCTGTTTGCGACGACCCACGAGAAATCGCATTTCGCCACTCCTCTGCGTTTTCTGTTAAGAAAGTTGCCTTTCCAACAGGGTTGCCACTTACTTTTATACTTGTTTATATGTTAACGGTTACTTCGCATCAAACGTTTTAAAATTTGACGAGTCATTCTCGGATAGCCTTTTCAAATATTTTATGGTAGAAATAGCTCGTATCTTATTTGCCTAATCAGGAGGACTCACCCGGTATACGATTTTTTGGACATTCGTTTAACAAGCAAAGCTTTTGAAAAATGAATCTAAACGATTTTCTATTCTATTCTGGTTGAATGCCGTTCAATAATATTTTATGATATTTAGGTAACCAAAGAGCTTGACTTGTAATTTTTGACTATGACACAGTTTCGTGTGGCAACCCTAACTACAAACTGTATGTTCTCAATTGGCCTCGCCTGTCAATTTGATCATGGCAGTCTTTATTGAGGAAACGGTCCATAATGATAGGATGTTTTTCCAGCTTCATCTACTTAATTAAATTATTGCTATCTATTTCTTCTTAGTCAGTACAATCTTGACAGAGGGTCATGATCGTCAAGTTAGGGATAATCTTTTGTTACTGCCGCCTTTCTGGCGCTCGAATATTAGACTCGGACACATTGAACCATCTATGGCAGTTTAACTTCGTGAGCTCTGGTATACTTCGTTCTTTTCACGAATTTCGCGTGCTGTGACTCTTATGACAATGGCATATGGTTCAATTGGCAATAATTCCTGCGTCTTCAATTTCTAAGAGTCTTATTAGATAATATAAAAGTAGCCTAACTTTCTCCATATAACAATCAGCTATCTGTCATTGGAAGACCCTTTCAAATCAGTCCAGCCGTTTCGAGGATTATCCGGAATAAATAGACGGACAGGCAAACGGACATTAAAAACATAATTCAAAATTGTGTTTGTTTTAGTGACGCATATTTTTTCATATTATGCATGTCGGAAAAAGCTTTTATTATGACATTACAAACAGACACTTCAATTTTATTTATATTTGTATAGATATAACTCGGGGCCGAATTCAAACCCCCAAACTCAACCCCACATCAGCTTACATAGCTTTTTCTGTCTCCATTAATTGTCTTTATTCAACTCCTACCGCCTTATTAATAAGAGGGATTGTTTATTCTTTTTAAATACGTAATTTCAAATCATCTCCAGTGACGATGTAAATGCCAGAGAGACGAATTAAATAGAGCTTCTCAATTTCAAAATTAAACTGTATTCATAAGATATTTATTACTTAATAACGGTTCGCCTGTTTACCTAGTTGTATAAACAACATAGTAAACTTAAAACCGCTCACTAGACAACCTGTTGACCCACTCTAACTCAGAAAAACATATCAAATTAATAATGTTCAGTATCAATCCGCAAGTCTCTTATATCTTAATTATTCATTTATCTTACTATGTTTGACCTTTATAAGATGAAATTGGTGAGTATTATATGCGTCCATAAAGGGAATGCGAAGTGAGTGGGCCAAGTAGCTTATAAAATATGGTGTCATTAGGGTGCTCGGCCACTTTAGCTGGCTAGCTTTCGACCAATATGATCACTTCATTTTCCAAAATTACATGTCAAAAGCGTTCTTAAGATCGCTCTCAGACTTGAGATTGATTTATAAATACGACCCTAGATCGAGCGATAAAATACCTTTTTAATTTATGTCGCCGTAGTAGACAAGACAAAGCCTTAAAAAACTTATAATTTTTTACAGAAACAAAAGAAAGTAAAAAACTTTTTACTAGGAACCAGTTTACAAGCCCAACATTTAAACAAGTGGGTTGTCCAAACTCTTAAGTTCGTAGCACCAGCTAATGGAATGTAGGTAACATTAGACAATGCTGACATACATTTTGGTAATGAACGTAGAAATGTGTGTAAAATTGTTTGGTTCTAATTAGTTGTTAAGTGTAGATCCTGAAGTCACAAACCAGTATTTGATGAACGGATAAATACTGAAACGTTACTGATACGTTCAAGTCCCACTTCTTCAGTTTGAGACGATGTTGTCTATGGTATTTTTTTTGTTTGTCTGTTTAATTAAGCAGGTCTCAGATTTAAGTTTTTCTGATAACCTATTTAATATAACTAAAATTGAAAGTTTAGAAAGCCCTCGATGCGACGACTACAAAAGGGCTGATAATTTTCAAACGGCTGAATCGATTTTCGTGAAACATAGCTAAGAACACTCTTGATCAGAATACCTGTCTAACAACAAAACTAAATTGAAATCGGTTCATCCGCTTGGGCGCTACGGTGCCACAGAGAGAAACTCAGATACACATGTTAAACTTATAACACCCCTCATTATTGTCGGGGGTTAAAAATGAAACCGAATGAATTAAAATAAGTTATTTATAAAATGTTTACTTAAATTCATCTTTGTTTTTCAAGCAAGTCTTACTTAATTCATCTCAGGTCTAAGACCGAACTTAATTTCATTTTTGAAATGAAATTTTCCACCACAATAAAAAATAAACACTGCGATCTATTTATTAATAGGGGCCCTCAAACGTTCATAAACTTGAAAGTCCCATCGATAGATTCATTTTTTATCGATAAATATTGAATACGATCAAAATAAATTAAATAGTTAAGGCACACATAGTTTATTAACACTTTCAACTTTTAGCATATACATTTTTAACATATACCGTAGCACTGAAAACAACATTTTCAACAATTTTCTTTGCATTTTTTCAGCTCGTGGCAAGAAAAAGAAGCTGAAGCAGCTCCTGCCCCTCCTGGCCCTCGCTAAACTGAAGATCATGGCTCTCATACCTCTCTTCCTTGCAATCATCGCCTTCGCAGCCGCCAAGGCTGTCCTCCTAGCCAAGATCGCGCTCCTTGTTGCCGGTATCATTGCTTTGAAGAAACTCTTGGCAAGCAAACACCAGGAAACTAGCTATGAAGTGGTCGCCCATCCTCATCACGAGGACCACTATGCCAGCAGCGGCCATGGTTGGGGTAGATCTATCAACGACGCACAAGACTTGGCATATGCTGGCCACATTAAATCAGACTAATTATTGTTTTACTGGGCGTACCCCAAGGGTTTGAATTGGGCCCCGAGTTATATCAATGTATGAGTGATTAATGGAATGTTTGCGCACTGAGATTATTTATTGTTAGTTTTAAGGGATGTCTATTTAATTATTTATTAATCCCTTTGTAAGGGAAGTTGTTATTGTTTTCCCAAAAATAATGTTCCAAGTTTGTATGTTCTTGTACTATGTTAGTATATTTTTCACACCCTATACGGTATCCGTATTCGTGTATTTTTATTTAAAAGATGTTATTTTTCATATCTTATTTTTATCTAGTCTCTTGTTTCTAAGTCTTAACAATAATTTTATCTTTTATTATAATGGTGCTATTAATTTTATAAAAATACTTTATCTATTTAGGATTTTTTTATAAAAGCATGGTTTTATATACGTATTCTTTGTGATAATAATAGTTATTCATATTTATTCTTTGAATATTCTTCTAATTTAATATTTCACTTCATATATTTATATTTTTATGTATGCCTTCTATAATTTTATGTTATATCAATATTTACTATTTATCTTTTTAGTTTTGAATCTTTTGATTGCATATTTGTAACTATATAATGTATTACTTTTTTATGATTCACCTTCTGCATAAAATATAGTATTTTTTATTTCATTACTTTTTAAATATTTATGATTTTATTATTATCGTACAAATAAAGAACTTAAATTGTTTACAATTTTTTTTTTACTGTTTCCTCTTCTAAAATTTAAGCAGAGAGTAATATTTAATTGAATAGGCATGATATTTATTTTATTGCGTAATTATGTTACGAGGCGTGGCTTACGATTACTACCAGTATTTCATTTTCAAAATACTTAATTTGATTATTATTGGCATAGGTAACAACAGACACTTAAAGTTTCACAAACAGTACTAGTTTGAGTATGACGTGATAACTGATTTTAGCCATAGGTCATCCATCATAGCCATCGTAAGAGAGAGCAGAAAAAGGTATCTGGTTTAAGCAAACTTTAAATAAAAATATTTTCAATAATAATAATATGTCAAAGAAGGATTAAAAGCAAGAAGGCAAATATTTTTTATTGGTAGACATCTACGCACATAATGGGAAAGATACATACAAATATATAAAACACAACAAAAGGCAATTGGTTAGTACTCTTGAAACGATAAAAAATACTAAATTTAATGTGTTTAACCTATTGTTACACCAATGTACACCAAAATGATAGGCGGACGTGAAATTCAGTGCACGAATATTTCATAATTGATATTTTCATCACTAGGTACCATGGCCCAATGCGTTTTGACGACTTCACAGGTCTTTTAAAAGATATGAAAACATCATGCAGGCTATCATAAAGTTATCAATAGGTAATTGTGGTATCCCAAATGAAGCCTCCTCCTTATTGAATTTCATAACAACTTTAGTATACTTAATAATAATAATTATTCAGCCCTTTTCCCGTCCCACTCCTGGGCATGAGCCTCCCCTCACTTCGAAGGGGATTCAGGCTGAATCCACCACCCTGGCCCAGTGCGGGTTGGCAGATTTCACATGTGTTTCGAAAAGTGATTAGATTTTCTAAGTCATGCCGGTTTCCTCACGTTGTTGTCCTTCACCGTAAGCAAGTGATAATCATAAATAGAAATTACGATTCGCACATAGATTTCAAAAATTCCAGAAGTGCGAGCCAAGGTTTAAACCCAGGGCCTGGTGCAAGACGCGTGCTTAACCAATCGGCTATCACTGCTATCCAAGCTATCACTGCATATTTTAATAAAAAATATAAGAATAATAATTCAGCCTTTTGACGTCCCACTCCTGGACATGCATGCCCCTCACTACGAGGTGGATTCAGGCCATAATCCACCATGCTGGCCAAGTGCAGGTTGGCGGATTTCACATGTGTTAAGATAATAATTTTCTGACGATGCTTTCCTTCATCGCAATTCGTAAGCAAATGATAATCATATTGTAAGTAATAATGATTCACACATAGATTTTCAAAAAACACAGGTTTGCGAGCCGAGGTTTGAACCCAGGACGTGGCGACCGAAAGACACGCGTGCTTAACCAATCAGCTATCACGGCTGCACTGCCTTGAACTTTATTAAACATGTTTAAATCAAGAAGCTGATACAAGGATGGGAACACTTGTTAACAACTCCTACTCTGGTGAAACTAACAATGCACAATAATCTGTAATTCAAACGTTTGTACAGTGTCAGAGGAACATAACACACAAAGACATCAATGACTGACTGCATACCGTTTCAATCTACACTTTAATTGCGAAGCATCAAAGTTGAATTTCAATTGGAAAGCTCTTGGAATCGTTATTGAATATGAAGTTGTTCCACCCGCCCCGAGGCATCGAACTTGGATTCTAATGACAAGGTCATAAGGTTATGTATGAAATGATTTTCCTTGAGTGACTTGTAAATTGTTATTTTTTTTTTAGCCTACGGCAGAAAGAATCATGCTGCCACAGCTGATTTGTGATTTGCAAAACGGTATTTTTTTGCTGACACAAAGGCATAGCTTTTTTCTCTATAACAAAGTCGGCGGTCGAGCTGCCTGATGTTAAGCAGTTAACGTAACTTACAGATGCTTGCATTACAAATGGCATCGCTTGCACGTTGCAAAACTGAAGGGTAGTGGGATACGGGGAGGGGAAAGTGGGAGGTTGGGCTTCCGGCTCTCTCACTCATCGTAAGAAAATGAGCTATAAATAGCAACCGATTTTACCCCGATCCCAAAAAAAATCCTGAAACATTTTTTAAGTATTATGTCCATAAAATATTGTTAGTGAATTTGAATACGCCTTATACATAGTGCTACCTACTCTTAATATTTCTTATCATCCACATTATTTCTCGTACATATACATAAATCGACTAAAATAATATCGTTTAGTTTAGTTTTTAATAATATGTATGTTAGTTTATAAGGTATGTATCTATGGGCCTGCGATGCCTGATCATAAATAAATAAATAAAAATAATAATAATAATATAATAATAACCCTTTTGACGTCCCACTCCGGGGCACCGGGCTCCCCTCACTACGAGGGGATTCCGGCCGTAATCACCACCAGTACGGTACGGTTTGGCGGATTTCACATGTCGTTCGAAAATTGGTTAGATTTTCTAGACATGCAGGTTTCCTCACGATGTTTTCCTTCACCGTAAGCAAATGATAACCATAGGGAAATTATGATTAGCACATAAATTTTGATAAGCATAGGCTGATGATGATGATGATGATGATGATGACATAGATTTCGCGAGTCGAAGTTTGAAGCCAGGACCTGTTGCTCGCAAGGCGCGTGCTTAACCAATCGGCTATCACTGCTACTCCACTAATACTTACGAATTACTTAGTTAGAATAACATGAGTTATACACTGTTTCCATGGTATCGTAATATGTAACTATGTTGTTATATAACTGTATATTCAATGAAATTTATGGGCGCGACGTGTGGAAGGAAAGCTGTAACATGATATATAACAATGTAGAAGTGACATGGAGGTCGTGAGTCAGAGGCTTTATTTCGTAGTTCAATTGAAACATTATATAATTGAAAAACTAATTTGATTTTTTTAAATAACGAATATTTCGGTTAATTCGATGAGCGCAGGCCGCTTGGCTCACTGAACATGGTGGTTGCGGGTTCGATTCCCGCCGGGGCAAATTTCAGAAATGGCCGTTTCATAATTTGCCCTAGTCTGGGTGTCACGAGGATCGCCCCCAGTCCATTGTAAGGTACCCTTAGTACAAGCTTTGCTTAGTTTGGGACCATACAGTCAGTGTGTCAGTCTGGCGATATGTATAAAAAATTATGGCCTGAATCCCCCTCGTAGTGAGGAGAGGCCCGTGCCCAAGAGTGGGACGTCAAAAGGGCTAAATTTAATGACAGGTAAGAAAATAAATAACATAAGAATATAATTGTCATCCCAGTATAAAATGACGTGCTCTCAATATCGCTCTCGAATAACTGGTAATTGAAATTGGTAATGTCATTCTAGAACCGAATTGCATCATGAAAAGTGTCATTAAGTTGACTGCCAGAGATTTATAACTA
Organism: Notodonta ziczac; assembly: GCA_918843915.1. Lineage (NCBI taxonomy): Eukaryota > Metazoa > Arthropoda > Insecta > Lepidoptera > Notodontidae > Notodonta > Notodonta ziczac. The sequence continues at coordinate 8,483,416 of OU974060.1, read as the reverse complement.
AGGGCCTCACTTAAAAAATCATCATCATCATCAGCCTATACCCACTTGTCCACTGCTGGACATAGGCCTCCCGTAATGAGCGCCATAGCGCCCTGTCTTCAGCTTGTCGCATCCAGCATCTGCCTGCAGTCTTTCGCAGATCGTCATCCCATCTGGTCGGAGGGCGTCCTACACTACGCTTGCCGAGTCGAGGTCTCCACTCAAGAACACGTTTACCCCAGCGGTTGTCGGTTCTTCGCGAGATATGGCCAGCCCACTGCCACTTCAGCTTGCTAATTCTAAAAATTGAGCTATGTCGATAAAAACACTTAACATTTCAAAAATACATACTAATAAAACTATACTAATCCCTTTCACACTGTTGCAAAAATTAAAGTATTCCTGTACCATGCAAGTATTAACGATACTCTTGTAGACATCTTAGGTACTGTGTTGGTTATTAATTTTTATATCCGAATATCTTATTTTAAATTATTAACCACTTCAAGTATTTGCTGTGTTATAAGAATAGTTTTTTTTTATAGAAAACAGGGCTTGAAAGAAGTTTACTGTATCTTGACGGAGTTCATTCAATATTCAAACTCGAGAAACCAGACATTCGGGCGTCGGAATGAAAATTCTACCTCGTATCGAACCACGACGAGTTCAAAACAGGTCCCATAAAGTGTAATTATCAAATAACGAGTCACCGTTAACCGTTAACCGCTCACCCACAAAGACACTACAGGCGGGAGCGGGCGCGGGAGCGGGCTAAGCCCTACAAAGCCATAAAAAGCATTTTTGGTGTGAAAACTATTTGTGAAATCCATTGGGGCAAAATTCTGACGATCTTCTGAATTTGAGACTGTTCTGAGTATTACTATGATCGTTCTCAGTCCATTGTATGTACGGTAATAGTACAAGCATTACTTAGGGACCATACAGTTAACGTATTTGTCTGTCAATATTGTTTTATTTACCGCTTCTGCGATAGGCTGCGCCCGCGTCGCGTATCACTTAAATAGTGGTCTAATAATTGCCTGCGGCGTCGCTCGCTTACGCACAAATATTTATTAACGAAACGCAACGATTTATTAGGAAGAAAGTTGTGTGTAACCTAGTTATGAAATAAGTTTATAAAATCTTGAAGACATATAAACATTATTATTATATTTTTATAACGTGTCTTTTTGGGGTTACAAAAGTTCGGTCGAAGACACGTTAATTGACAGACTTCATATGTTTTAACGAGAGATAAGTAGACTTTACGAGTTTTGTCTCCATCGTAAAATGTGAAGGCACTTATTACTTTTTTACTTCACTCTATTGACAAGCAGTGATAGCTGAGTGGTTAAGCACGCGTCTTGCGGGCACCAGGTCTTGAGTTCAAACCCCGGATCACACCTCAAAGGTTTTTCAAAATCGATGTGCGAATCATAATTTATATATGCTTATCACTTGCTTACGGTGTAGGAAAACATCGTGAGGAAATCTGCATGTCTTAGAAAATGTAACCAATTTTAGAAAGACTTGTGAAATCCGCCAACCCGCACTGGGCCAGCGTAGTGGATTACGGCCTGAATCCCCCCGCGTAGTGAGGAGGTCCGTGCCCAGGAGTGGGACGTCAAACGGGCTATACATTATTATGACATTATTATATTGAAATTGAGAATAGAAATTCACACATAGAATTACCAAATTCTCCGAATTAAAATTTTCAGTTTACATCTATTTTCAGTTTATTTGTACCAAGATTCAAGTGTTGAACTGCGCGATCATAGCTTTGATTCCCAGATAGTATGTTATTATGCATAACCCGGTAATCAAACCCACACAAATAAGCAGGTTCTATAATCAATAGCCTATAGTCCGTTATGCCGCGACCTACAAGCCTGTCGATCCCGCAAAACAATGGCTGTAAGTAGTAATAAAAACAATCTAGTGAAAACTTTTTATAACGTGTGAAACTAAACACAAGACTAGCAGATTCACGGTTTTCACATACACACAGGTTTTTAGGGGTCCTTCAGGGAGCTGATAAAACCTTTTTTATCTATTTGTTTTCCTTTTTGATTCTCAACATTTATTATCAATAAATAGGTACTTACTAATAATTCATCATTTGGACATATGACATGACATGATAAACAATATAGCTGTAATTCATAAAACTTCTTGTCACAGTCATTGCTATAGCAATATACATGACAAAGTTGCATAATATCACTATTTTACTTCTTTTTTTGTGATGAATAAGTCGATATTTAGATTAAATACAAGTTCGTATAAAATATAATACAATAAGTTTATAAAACTATAGTAATTTGTTGGTTAGTGATTTAACAGGTTAGCTGTTTGAAAGTTAATCGTTAGTTTTTTAACTGACTTCAAAAAGGAGAGGTTCTCAATTCGGTTGTATATTTTTTGTGGTTGTTTACCTTTAACATTTACTATGGCACTATGCAACATATCGTATAATAATATTGCCTAAAATAATAACATTATAATAATATAATTATAATAGACGGAACCTATTTTACTTTATTTCAGGCACGCTTCACTTGACGCTAAGTACCTCAGCATAGCTCCATTTTCTCACAATCATAGAACACCAGTATATAATATAGTCATTCAGCTACCGAGCATTTCTTCAAGCGGTACTTTAAAATCCACAAAAAAAGAGAAACCACAACATAACACGCCGCAATAAAATTTATGATGATGATAGTAGCTGAGGTGTTAAGGAAAATATAAGTACCTATATTTTTGAAACTGTGGCAAATATTATAATTAAAATGTGTGTGGTCATTTACACATAAATATTAATACAGTTAAAGTTGCCTACCATGGTCTAGTAGTTTCCGTTTTAAGGTTTGGAATAATATTTTGGGGTAACTGTAGCGAAAAAGAAAGCATATTCAAGGCCCAAAAACGCTGTATAAGAGCAATCTTCAATTTAAAAACAAGAGACAGTTGCGTACCTATTTTTAAAGCTCACAAATTGTTAACATTTCCATGCCTTTATATTTTAGAAACAGCTATATTTGTCAAAAGTAATCAACATCTTTTTACTACACTAAATGAAACACGACTTAGAACTGTAACTATGAGATCTCAATACCAAAACTTGTTATATACTGGTGAATATAAAACTGCTTTATTAAAAAAAAGTGTTATTTGTATGGCACCTTCTATTTATAACAAAATTCCGAATTCTATTAAAGAGCAACCTATAAGAATTTTTAAAAAACAACTAACTTGTTTATTATTGGAAAGGTGCTATTACTCAGTGTTAGACTTTTTAAATGATACTAGTTTTTAGTGTATAGCTTTAAGTAGTATAAGTATTTAATGTTTGTATGCCCTTAATGGCAGAGTGTACAGGGATTCATTTTATATTGTCAACACCTTTGTAAAAATTACCTACATTCCGTGCAAATAAATGATTATTATTATATTATTATTATTATTATTATTATTATTATTATTATTACACAAAGAAGCCGTCACCGTTTTGTCCAACTATAGCCGACAGACAAAAGCCGAATTTGACAAATAGATGTAGTGAAATGTATAGAAATTATCGGTGCCGGGTTGACCGTGCGAATTACCGCTTTGAGTTAAATTCTTCATCCGAAGGCGAGTAAATATTCTTGCACACTGAAAACATATCTTTGTGTCCAGTTAGCCAGAAAACTCAGAGATGATTGTGTTAAAACAGCAAGTGATGTCTCTCAGTAAATTCCAAGTAATTTAGACCGGTGTTGCTAGATGCAGAAGCGCTCGTCGCGGTATAAAACCGGGATGGGTGACCTCTACTTGCATTTATAAAATAAAATAAAAATATTTAAGCGAACTCGTTCGCTTTTTGATATACCTATATTAAAGTTGGCAATCAAATGTTCGACCCACCTGATGTTAAGCAGTAACCATGGCCTATAAATACTTACAATACGAATGGCACGCACGTTACTGACCTGAAGGGTAAAGACTAAGAATTTGGATAAAGGGAGGGAGATGGGGTAAGGAGGCATTGGGCTTCCAGCTGTCTCAGTATGTGCGAATCACAAATTTCAATAATTATGATTTTCATCTCTTACTATGTGCGAATCATAACTTCAATATAATTATGAACGTATAAAAAATATGAAAATATGAACGTATAAAAAAAACAAAAAAAAAAAAAAGATTATCACTTGCTTACAGTGAATGAAATCATGGTGAGGAAACCTGCATGTCTTAGGAAATGTGACTAATTGTTGAAAGTCATTTGAAATCCGCCAACCCGCACTGGGCCAGTGTGGTGGCCCGAGCCAGTACTACGAAGACGGACGTTAGAATGGGGCTAATTTATTATTTATATTCTGTTTTGTAACAATTTTTATGAAATACAGATTTTCAGTCAATATAGTACAATGTTATATCATAATTATCAATTCTGTAATTCCATCAGACTTACATCATTTTTAGAAAACCTGGTAAAGGAAGTAATCGACGTGCAGCTCATAAATCATTTACGCGGAACGCCTCAGAGAAAATTTCCCTTCGCTTACACATTCTGCGTGTGCCCAGAAGCAACTAAATGATTCGTCCTACCAGCCAACTTTGTACCTAGGAAACGGACATTCTCGACCCTACAATCAATTCGAAACTTAACCCTCTCAACGATAGAGATCATTTTTAGGATTTGGACATGGAAATGAATATAGACATTGACTCTCTCCATGATTTAAATGTCATTGTTTGAATAGTACAGCACAGTCAATAGATCTCGGAGAGGCGGTGATGACAAAGCAATTATTCGGGTATTGTCAACGGTATTTAATATATGAACGGATGATGGGAAATTGATGATTATAAACGTAACACACTGACTCTGAAACAGTTATATAATATAGAAAATAAATCCCAAATTGTAATTAGATGAAACAAAAATATAATAGCCAGATGTTGTTTGGGCAATTCCTAAAATGGCTCAAAATAAAATTTCACAATCACTAATGTCTCAAACACTACAAAGTGTAAAAGTTATATCAATTTTATCTAGTTTAATATACACAAAATATTCTGTTTTAAATATACTGCGCTAAATATAATAATGAGTAATTATATTATTATATATTATCGCGTATTCGTTGTCAAAAACGCGAAATACTACTTCTGCCCATCACATCTCACAAAATGAAAGGAAGAACAAATTTGTAATTAATTAAAAAAATGCCAATTATGTAATTATTCATGAATCAAAGAAAGTCGTCGTTACGTAACTACCTGATGCTGAAGAGCTGGGTTCGTCATCAACAATGAAACCAAAAGTGATCAACAACGAGGTGTCGGCCATAACTGTAAATAAATAACATAATCCAGCAGTTTATATTCCAAATAGACGTTTGGCTTTTGTCTTAAGTACAAAACTTTCGCTCGGTGCATCAACTGTGCTTATAAATGGTCTATTATACAATTTACTTGAGAATACAAATGGTCAAAAATATAGAAATTGCGATGATATAATTGTATCGATGGGTTAGAAAGCGATTTGCGAAACCCTCTTGAGGAACCGGAAACCTGTTTGGTATTTGAAATATTTCGGCCGGTGTGACGGTTTTTTGGATCCTTGATGATGTCACAGTTTTGCGTAATCAAAAACGAGATATGAACAGACAGATTCAAGATTTGTGCAGACAGTTTTCCAAAAGCCTATATTTCATTGAGCGTAAGTTTTTTTTCTTTTCAGGGTATATTTTAAATCATTTTTGTATTTAAAGCTGTATCATATTTTATATAAAAAAATGTTAAATGACCTCAATAAAAAACAATAATTTAATTTGCTAAGAACTTCAATTAGCACGATAAAACTATTGCAAATGCATTACCTATTGTATTATCTACATACTTTTTCTAAACACTTATTTTTAATAAAACACTACTTAATTTAAAAAAATAATTATTTTCTTAAAAAAAAAACTACCAAACTTTTAAAATACTTGTTACCAACATAACTCACCCTCAAAAAAATTTAATCCAAAACCACCAGTGCCCGCACATATTTGCATTTCATCATAGGCCTCACGCACACGCCGCCACGTGACATATGGAAACAGGCGGAGGGGGGACGCAAAATAAAACTGAACGCCATACAATGATCTTGAACAATTTGAGTTTGGCTATCGAGCAAGATGAGAGCTGTAGTATTACTCTGTGCTGTGGCCGTGGCCGGGGCGATGCCCATGGCGAAGGAAGATGGTGCTGCTGAGAGGTTCATCTCAGCACTCAAGGATTGCCTGGAAACTGACACCACGTTGTGTTTGAAGGTGTGTGAAGTGACTGTGACAGTGAAGTGACAAAGTGTTGGGTTGGAGGCTGCTGCCTTGGGCTCTTGTATGGAATTTAGGAATTAGAATTGTTTTGCGAAAATTAAGGATATTATTTTAATTTAGCTGGCTAATTATAGTGAAATTAGTAAAAAAAAATAAATAGAGCGTGTAGTATAGTTAAATATTTTGGAAATTAGAAAAACTGCTGGTAGTTAATAAAGGCACTTACTAAAGATAAACTCGAATCAGCAGATAAAAATTTCACATTGTTCACTAACGATTAAAATAAAAATCCTTACAAGTCTGTTCCAAGCTTAAATTATTTTCTTTTAATTCTTATGAATTTGTTTTAAAACTATAAATCCAGAAGCAATATAAGCATGACCCAACATAGTTAAAGCAAAGAAATACCATTCAAAAATAAAATTTACTTTACACCATCCAAACTTAACCGAACGTTTCTTCCGCAGGAAAAAGCAATGAAGTTCACTGACAAATTGGCCTCCTCATCCAGCCTCGAAATTCTCGATGGAGTCAGCTTCAAGAACAATGGAAACAGTCGCTCAGCCCGTAGTTACGAGCCTCTACCTGAAGAACCCAAAGCCAGAGAGCTGAAGGTCGAAGAAAGAATCATGGAGAACCTCGTGGACTTCCTGGACGGCCATGTGCTCCAGCTGAGGATGCCTAAAGCTTTCGAAGAGGACAACTCCGTAGACGAAGAAGGTATGTAATGATTTCGTTAACTTTGCAAGTTTGAAATCTTAATTACAGCTTTTAATAAAAACCAACTGTAATTACAGATTTTAATAAAGTAAATACCGTCGTAAACGTCTTGATAAAACAAGCAATTAAAAATTGTTAACGGTTTTAGGGTCACGCAAGAATGATTAAGTATCAAATCTTAATAATTTTACAGTGAAAATATTATAAGAATGTCTTTTGTAAAATGTTTATATAGATAAGAAGACTTTTCACTTTACCTTTACATAAAATCTCAATGAAAATCAATTAAACTCTAGATAATTATAAGAGAGTCACATAACAATTGGAACATTAACATCAGGAAATAAATAATTGTTTTTTAATAATGAATATATATCTCAAAAATCGTGTTATGCTTTTACCTACAAAAGTTTCACGATTTGCTGAGTACACATAACAATAAATCAACCACGTGATATTATTCAACATAATATAGATACTGTTAATTGTATAACAGACGGTAAATGCCGATAAGAATAAGAATAGTAATATGTTGAATAAACAAGAATATTATGACCGCTTTCACGCAATGTCACCAGAGATGTAACTAAATTAACAAAATTGATCAAAACAAGATTTCCCAAAACATTGTCAAACCAATTTTGTAAGCTTGGGTAGAACTTAAAAGTAGACGCTCAAAACTTACTTAACTATCATTAGTATTGCTTATTAAGAGCACATTTTAGACTCAGCTTCCTTCATTTTATTTGAAGCAACATATTAATTTACTAATAAAGATCTTTCAACAACTAAATCATTAGATACTATGACAAATTGCAGAACAGAGAAAAGAAAGGTGACATGTTCATTCAATTCTAACAGAAAAAGCCACTTAAGCTTTCAATTGTATGCCCAAAGTTTGGTAAAGCTTGAATACATACTTGGACAAGTCTTTGAATAGGCTTTTGTGTCAATAGGTGCCGTTCATTTGCACTTAGACGCGAGAGATCGTCAAACATTATGCACTTTCCTGCGATTGTTGTATCGGTTGAAAACCGGATCCACTCGCTTAAAATACTGAGTAGGTTTACGGTTTTTTCGAAATTTTATTTAACTTCTAAATTTTTGTTTTTATTGCCGTAATTTGAAGAAACTGCTTCCTTAATCTTGGCATTGGGTATGCCGTTAAAAATGGAAGTATTATACGCTAAAGCTGCGGCATTAGATATTTTCAAGTGCAAGTAATCAAATTCTAAAAACTATTAAAAAAATATAATAAAGAAAGTGAAAAAGAGAGCGTTTGGTGACCAAGACTATCACATTCTAATTAATGCCATATTTTAACATCCTTAGCAGCTCAATCAAGTAGGATATAATTTTAGCAACCTAACTCATAAATTAGAAATCGCATCTAATTATTTAAGACAGGTTATCCTACGCGTGTGAAGCTAGTGTACGCGTCAGATGACATAATGAACCGGGAACTTGCCTTTTCACCTGTACTTGTTTCAATTTACGCAACAGCTCTTGACATTCCAGTTGGTTATGCAACTAGAAGCTCGGCCCGTTTGAAATCTTTATCAGAAACGTGATCCACATAAAATTTCTCTTTCGGACATTTGAATTTTAATGTTGCGTGTACTATGTTTGTGAGTACTGTAAACCTGGGCTAATTATGTTTGAGTTAAAAGACAGCTTTAATTATGTATCTCGAGCATTTATTTAATAATTACATGGCTTAACGCAGGTAATTTTGATAGCGATAAATAAAGCTATATCAATCAATATTAACTTAAATAAATAAATTTTAGAAAATTATAAAATTCTCACATTCTAAAAACAAGACCAAGTTTATGATAGAATGTAGAACAGAGAACAAACAGCAATTAAGTACAACTAACAAAAGAGACACGTCTGAACCATCCGTGAGCTATCATTTCACATGACGACAACAAAGAATCACGAAAAACGCTTCCCACAATGCTGCTAATCTCGAACAGATCATTGTCAAGCGTACCAAGCTCAGCAATTAAAGAAAGCTCAAAAATGTAGTCGCAAGAAACGAAAATTAACTTTTGACATTCATAAGTAGTATAAAATTATAATTTCTTTGAGAAAGTGAATGTAAGTATGTCACCAACTTAAGGTCATTTGCGGTAAGATGGGAACGGTCTCCGAGTCTTGGAGAGCCCGAGGCTTGCCACTCATGCGCACTAAATTGTTATCCTCGACTTTGGTTTCTTATTTTTCACGTTACCGCCGTAATTTCAGGCGGTTTTAACGAATCTTGGATTTGCAGTTCGTTATTTATAAATTACCGCACCCAAAAAATAATTTTCATTCTGATGATAATCTTTTTGTGTCGTTTGTAAACAGTTTACTTTGCCAACAAACGAGTTTAAGTGTTCAGATCTTTAGGAACAGTTAAAATCTTCGCTAGCTTGTTATAATTTACTAGATAAAAGTCTTCTACATCCAAAGTTTATTTCAGTATCTCAATTGTGTCAATAAGATTATCCTCACTTTCGGCAACCGTGTGTCTAGTCGTTTGTGAGCACTTTTTAATAGGGAATTTCCTAATTTTTCCTCGTTTGTGTGTTGCTGAGATCGCCCCCAGTCCATTCTAGGCTTTTACGGTATCCATGGTACAAGCATTGCTTAGTTTGAGACCATGCAGTTGGTGTGTTAATTTTGCAATATTTATTTATATACTTCTATTATTCCAGGCCGTGGCAAGAAGAAGAAGAAGCTGAAGAAACTCCTTCCTATCCTGGCCCTCATCAAACTGAAGCTCGCTGCCCTCATTCCTCTCTTCCTTGGTATCATCGCCTTCGCTGTCTTCAAGGCATACATCCTTGGTAAGATCGCCTTTATCGCCGCTGCCTTCGGTGCCTTGAAGAAGCTGTTGGAATCCAAGAACAAGAGCAGTGGGTGGTCCGAGCCAGCTCATGAGGAGCACCACGGCGGCTGGGAAAACAGTGGAGGCTGGGGCAGGTCCCAGGATGCCCAGGACCTAGCCTACGGTGCCCACATGAAACAGGCGTAGATAAATAAGCTATTTATTTATTTATTCGTAGCGTTATATTAATTTATTAAAGCAATTACTTTGTTTACATCTTTTTAATTATTTGTCTCGTTGTGTACATATTTAGCTCAGTGGATACGGTTGTATATTTTTTGTATTTATTCGTTTTAACCACCGCTGTATACAGTTTGTGTTAAGTTGTATTAACTAATTTTATTTATGTATATATTTTTGTGTTTAAGTTTTCCATGACTGATTTATCTTTAGTCTATTATTTTCACGAGTATTTATATAAGTACGTTTTATGTATAATTATTATGTTTTCTTCTTAGCGATGATACTGAGCGGAAGCTAGTATTTTTACTTATTTTAAGTTTCAGTTCCAAAGATAATTTTTATTTTTTTATTACTTATTTTTGTCTTTGTTTTTTTACTATTTTGTAGTCATGTTTTATGCTGTATGGGTATGTCTCGAGTCATTTATTTATAACCGTATAAAATGTGTAAGCGCTAAGTACGATATGATGTAAACTGGTTGTTTGTTGATGTTTAATTTATTTTACGATGGATCCACGTAAAACGTAATAAAAAAAATTATTAACCATTATTTTATTTTATTTCTACATCCAATGTCCCATTGGAGACAAGCACAGGGTTAAGCTTAAATACAGAACCTCAAGAAATATAATGAAACGAAAATCACGCACATACATTACAGAATATGGTTTTATGGTTGACCTTGATAAGAAAGATTTTGTTCCACCGTTCACTCACGAAGTTGAGGGTTATTTCTAAGAATCACTGCCAAGGATATTATTCATACACACAGCAAGCGGCTTGTGATGCAAGCGAATGCACTTGTGATGCAATAAAATAATTGCTGACTTAAAAGGCAGTTGTAAAGTGGGTGGGGGAGACAAGGCAGGTTGAAGTTCCGGCTTTCATCACTCACCGTACGAATCGTAGCTACAGGTATCAGCTACTTCACGGCGATCTTGTATGAGAGAGTGGTATTAGTGTTGCCTGACTATCGATTGCCTATCGATAGGTTGTCAATACTATCGTGACCTCGAAAAATAGTCAGAATATCGATAGCCCTATCGAGACTATTGAAATTTTACAATTCGTATGTACGTACGTATACCTACGTATAATTATGGCGTATTTTACTGCAATCACTGTCGATACTATCGATAGTTTTACTACATCGATATTTACCCAAAGTTCAATAGTATTGCACCGGAATTTTAGTTCATTAGCATATCGAAAATAGTTGTATTATCTAGTAACTTCCCTTTACTCACTTAATTTATGCGTCTGCGATTAGTTTGAACAAGAGTGCAGAGTAATTCCTAAGGTTTGAATGCAACACGATACTATTGAATTTTGGTACAATATTGATGTAGTAAAACTATCGATACTATTGATAGTATTGCACTTTATCAATATTATTGCTAAATTTCTTGGATAGATACTATGGATAGTGTCGATAGTATTGTAAAATTTCAATAGTATCGATAGGCCTATCGATATTGTGACTATTTTTCGAGGTCAACTATCGATAGTTAGGCAGTACATACTCGTATAATGTGTATTATAGGATATTATGTTACCTAGTAGTGGAAACACACCTAGCCCTATTGGTGTGTGACCTAGTGTTTAGTCACGTTTGCCAGTAAGGTGGAAAGTTTCATTACGTCCATGGGAATATAAAAATCTTGTTGAAGTCGTGAGGCCGGCTCTGTTATTATTGTAAAGAGTAAACTTGATGGTATAATAGAAAGTCAATTAAATTTAATAATCACTTTGTATAAAACGGTGTAAACGTATTATTATACTTTCTAAAAAAACTAAACGGTAATTAAGAGAACTTAGAAATTGTGGGAAAATCTTTGTTTATAGATGTACTTTATTAATTAGGTCTTGTTATATTTAAATAATAATTTACCTTAAGGAATATCCGAAAGGTTAAGCACGCGTCTTATGCGAACATTGTCCTGGGTTCAAACCCCGGTCTCGGCGTTATTCGAAATCCATGCGAGAATATAAATTTCAATAATGATTATCACATGCTTGAAATCCACCAACCTGAATCCCTCTTGCATTGAATGGAGGCCCGTGTTCAAGAGTGGGTCATTAAAGGGTAGGAGTGGGTTTTGATTTTATCGTGGAACGCTGATTACCAATGTTCCACGGAGTGACCGCGAGTGACTCCAATATTTTTTTAAAAAATTACCTTAGAATTGACCATGGTACAGATCTCTTTCAAATCTGTCCAACATCTAAACTAAGGAACTATTTTTACCAACACTCTTTATACTACTTACCGTTATCACCACATATCTTGATTTCAGCCTTCAGGTACTTACCTACCAACTATCCGATCATACTGTACATAGTCTTATGAAGAAATCATTAAGAAGCCACAAAGAATTTTAAAACTTGCGGTGGGTTCAAAAAGGTCACAATTGTCAAGAGGCTCTTTGTGCATTTGACCTTAACACTTTATCATTATCAGAAATGTTTGACCACATCATCATCATCAGTCTTCTGAATATAAAACTTTCCTGGAGACTTTGAGCCACAGTAAAATGTGCTTTCAGGAGAATCTCTTGTATAAAATTGTCTAATAAACGTACCTACACCAAAATGTCGCAAATAGAAGATTGATGCATTAGCATCAATCTTCTATTAAGCAGAGTTTAATATGTGGAAGACATTTGGACGGCCTATTTCCAGCAGTAAGGTAGGTATATCAAGTAAGGTATATGACTCAGGAATCTAGTCTAATATTTAAAAGTATTTCTTGAAATAGCGCCTGGCAGAATTGTTACAGCGACAATGAACTAGAAGTAACTTTTGCTTGTCGTTTCAGTCAAGTGGTGACGAACTTAAGACAATGATCAATTGCAGTTTATTTCATGATTTGCTATACTAAAGTATACTTGAAGCCATGCTTTGAATTGCTTTAGACATAATAATATGGCCTAAAAGTTTTTTTTTTTTTAAATTAAATATTCAGTACCTAAGCGGGTAATATTCTGAAGTTAAAATGATTGGAGTTGTTTTATCCTCAAAATAATATAGAATTACCAAAAAAAAGACATATTTGCGAAGAATGCGTCTAGAAAATGAAATGTAAATATTTCTCAGATGAGGTCTTGTAAAACATTTTTTTCGGTATCGGAAACTCTCCATGCCAAAAGATTGCAGTTATTTCCATAATAATTTAGAGCTTAGATATTTTAATTGAATTATTTTAGAAATCTGCCGAACAGTTTTCAAAAAGCAGTTTTAAGTATTACCTAATACAACTTTCACTTATAAAAACGTAATTTATGACATTAAGTGATTCTATTTTATAATTATGCGAATATGTAGGCATATATTAATGTTCATAACTAAGTCTTTATTAAAATGTATAAGGTATAAATTCTGGGACGTGTTCATAAAGCTGAATTTCGGAAAGTCAATTAAAAAATAGTTTTACTTCAGAAAGTAGGTATGGTTAATTATTTATTTTATTGTTTTGTTACTTAACGATACAGATCAATATTAATGTCTTAGTTTCTGAATTAACATAATTGTATGGATTTGTACCTATTTTTATAGTACCTACCTACTTTTGAACTCTTTCAAATACCTATAAAACAGTGGACTTATAACTTAAAACGGAATTTATAACTACCTACTTAAAATGTATCTCAGTTCGCATGCCTACTTCAAACTTATAAAAAGGGTAGCATTTTTTTAAGCGCAATTGTTTTGTTTTTAGTAGTTCTTTGTCCGACACTTTTGTATGCGTATAAGTAATGAATTCGTACCTACTTCTGAAACATCAAGTAAAGGAAGAAAATATTGGAGTAGCGTGGGATTCGAAACCGCCATAAATGACGCACTGAGAGGTGCGATTACGCAAACCCAACATCATATCCGCGCGTGAGTGGATAGTTTCCGCGGCCGCCGGAACAGCGGCGCGCGCGCACCGGGCGCGGCCGCGAAAGTCACCGAGCCTCGCTTACTAAATACACATCGATGTACACAGGCTGATTTTTTGCCAGAGTAAATTCCAAAGATATAAATGTTTCCTCACAGCACATGATTACATATACCTGATCCAAAGGTTCAATGATGGCCATTCTTTTATTTTAATTTCAGGGATCAAGTCTGTGGTTTTCTATTTTGTTCCAGAGATAGGCTGGATTTATAAAAAAAATCCCTGCATTTGGTCCAGTTTATTTTTTACTTGCATGTAACATAATCATAGTATAGCTATACATTTTATCTTGATACAAAATCCAAAACACATGTAACAATTTTAGTAATTCAAAAGTAAGAACTTAGTAATAAGAAAGTGGTAGATATGTTTTAAAATAGAACCCGTACCTAATCACTAGTAGTATCGTAAAACCCTGCAATTAAAATAATTGGCTTGTAGTTACCAAGAGTAGAGTCACATATCCTTAGAAATATAAACATATTTTAGAACAACTGTAATGACAAAGAGAGGTCTCTATTTAACACCATTACAAACACCACCAGTGTGTGACGACGAGACAACGAGCCCAAGCGCCGTTTGTTTCAAGGTCGCGAGCCAGCTCGACGGCCAAGTTCCACTGACTCACACCACTTTCATTTCGATGGTACCTAATATGCACTTGTGGATGTTACGTTGTTGCAATCTTATTCATGTGGTCAGAGGGCGCTTGAACTCTTATTTCTACGCAGTGTAATCTATTAACTAAATTGCCTGAATATGTCTTACTAGCGGCCCGCCCCGGCTTCGCACGGGTACATTGCGGTTACATTATTCGAGTTTTAGTAAGGATCCCTAATTTTTTTGAAAATATATTATAGCCTATGTCACCCGGGGATAGTGTAGCTTCCCAACAGTGAAAGAATTTTTCAAATCGGTTCAGTAGTTTTGGAGCCTATTCATTACAATCAAACAAACAAAGTTTTCCTCTTTATAATATTAGTATGATTATAAAATGCAGTTTAAGCCGGAAATTACGGTTATGCATATAAGATGTGTAGGTTCAAACGAATTTTCGGATTTCATTTGAAAGGCCTACTTTCCTACTTGGATTGCCATTGATGAACGGTGAAGTTGGCCAACCAGCATTGAGAAAGTTTAATGAACTCTGACCCCTTTAAGCCCTGTCTTTGAGAATGTGCCCGGTTATTACACCGGGATTTAGACTCGCACCATTTAAATTGTGACCAAAATAATATAATTATTATATCGTCCAGTACCTCCACATAATAAATTTTTGAAGTTATTTATATATGGAGACATCTAGACAGTGACACAATTATCCAGAAGTGTACCTAATTTTGTTAAAAATACAAAATAAGGTGAACTCCCTAAGGTCGGAAAGCGATTGATTGGATTAATAAATCGATCTCAAGTCTGAGAGCGATATTGAAAATTTCATTTTTATGTTATACCAGTACGAAATGACATGTCAAAAGCGTACTCAAGACCGCTCTCAAACTTAAGATCGATGTATTAATTCGGACCTAAATTCAGTACCTAAAGTTAATTAATTATTATGGTACGGGTTGATGGTTATTGAAATTCATTGCCGGCTCGTCATCATTGTGGATCATAAAACAGCCTAAAATGACAACCTACCCACACACTTGAAATTATGTAGAAAGTTCCGCACCTGGGGTAAACCTACAAAGCTTAGAAGGGCATCGACATACTTAATTTCTTTGTCGCTTACCGAAAAAAAAAACTTAAATATATTATGACATTTTTACGAGTTTTAAAATTCCATTACTTTGAAGGCGGCTCTCGAGATGATACAATGGTAAATAAATAGGTTGTTATGTATTTAGTGTCACATTGTATGGTCGTTTTCAAAGATATTGTGTCAATGGCGTTTGTTAGTTTCTATGGGAGTTTTTGTGTACCATATTGAAACTGTACAGGCGCAATGAAAAGTGTTTAGTCGTTTTTCTTATGAATAGTACTATGTTGAAAAGGCAGAGCATTGTTAAGTTACTAAGTCAAACACTTATTTTTGTGACTCGCTGGCTGACTTTATTTTCAAAACAATGACGTAAGAATGTCAGAATATGATAAATGTCACCTAGTGGAAATAATAATTATTATGATGTCACCTAATTTGATTGACAGCGTACCTCTAAAACTGAAAAAATAAAAGAATACTAATGGCATATATTAATTATAGTTATTCTGAAAAAAAGGTTTACGACAAAATGGTTATACTTAAGCAAATATTCGATTGTGTAATTTGAAAATAATTATTAAATTTGTTTTAATACGCAATTTAGTTTAATTTGTCTGTTTATGAATAATTGCAGCGTGCAGCCTTTTTGTAACAACCATCAAAAAAGGAACCAACAAATAATAAAATTTAAAAATAAAAATTCTCGTCACCAGCCATGCGACCTCGCCGCAGCTGTCTTGCCGGCGTCTTGCCGGCTCCGCCTCGAGCCCGCACTTTCACCGCGTGTACCTACTGCGGCAATGTAACGTTACATCACACGCATTGTATGTACACTTGTGCTCAATTATTTAATCGTTTTATAATTGTGACCTAGCATCGGCGTTGCTATGTGCATGTTGCACGTTGGGATGGCATCTTTTGATATTTTTTTCCGCATACGGAACGTTTACATTTTCGAGTTTTTTTACATTTTATGTTTTAAACGTATTTAAGTTTTATATCATAATTTAACGTATTTAAATTATGATATAAAAGTTACATTGAATTCCAGACTATGTAAAAAATAAGCAGAATAATATTAAATACAGGGATATTTGTAACTGGATTTCATTATGATTTTTTTTTCAATAATGGAGTATCATTGATATTTGAAAATAACAGTATTAACTTATTCAAATGAAGAAATACTTAGCCTTCGAGCCTTTAACTTTAATACTCAATAATTATTTATAATTTTGTTTAAATTATAAAATACGTATTTGAAATAAGGACATCAAATAATAATCTGTAAATTTAAATAATCGCACAACAAAAATAATAATTACCGAGCAAAGGCTAGTTTTCGCATAAAATTAAAAACATAAATCGATGTCAACAATGCGTAAATATTGTTTTATAATAAACACAAAAGACTAGAGAAAATTTTAGAAAATACATAAATGTAAGTCCAAATAAGAATAATGCGACAGAAAGTTCGATTTCGGGGTCGCGACTCTACTAAGCTTTCCGGTTTCCGAACCGACCTCGAAACTATGGAATTAAAAAATAGCTACATATGAAATTAGATAGCGCTCATGCGAGAGTGAACAATGAATTTCATTTTTATATTAAATGTTTTTTTACCTCATAAAAAATGTAATGTGTCTAACAAACGTTAGAAACAGCCGTTACGACATTAATTTTCACTCTAGCCGTTTATGGTCTTACGAAAAATCAAACAATCGCACTTTTTCTTTCGTTTCATTTGCACTGTGTTCACAAAATGCCGTAAGAGTGCGTATTTAAGATGTCGTAAAGACAAACTACGCTTTCTAACATTCAATATTTATTTTTCTACTTATCCTTACTCTGCGGGGCTTAAACGATCTACGGGCGATCAGTTAGCATACGACTTCAAACAGTGCGCGCGCACTTTACGTCATATTGTCAAAATTTTGTAGTGGGGAGTTGAAGGATAAAATCCATCAGTTTTTTGGGAAGTCATCATAAGTTTGCCGGCTGTGGCACTTGGAGTACATGAGTCCAGTGGAATATACAACAATAATGTGGAGGAAAATAGCTTTTTTGGCCATTTTGGCAACAGTGAAGTGTAGCCCAGTGCATGAAAATGGTGTTGCGGAAAATTTTGTGGGTGCTGTTACTGAGTGCATTGAAAACGATACATCGTTATGTCTCAAGGTGAATACCGATGTGGATTTTATAGGAATGTGATAAGTGAAGTGACAGTGATAAGGATATTTCCCTAAAATATGGATTTAAAGCAGTTTGCTTTTAAGGAATTGACGGGCACTCAAATCTAGGACCCATAATGTGTGTCAGCCTGATACATATCCAAACCTTAACCCCAAAAATCCTAACAGGCATTAAGTCTGAATCTGCCGTCTTTTTAGCATCATATACATCAGTTTATTATTGAGAAGTCAAGTATTTGATTTCAAATTAGCCTTATGTCGTTTTGAAGATTTTTTATTTCGTAATTTTAATAATTTCCAAAAATTATTGAACTAAAAATATTACTACATTACAAATGCTCAATTATTGAATTGATTCCTTTAGAAATTGAAATTCAAATCACACCGAACAATTTTATTCGTTTCTCATTACTATTACTGAAATTTAAATTATTTTGTCCGCAGGAAAAAGCCCTCAAATTCACCGAACGGCTAGCTTTCTTGAAGGACCTGGACATACTCGAGGGTATGACCCTTGTTAACACTGGATCAGCTCGTTCTGCCCGAAGCTACGAGCCTCTAGCTGAAGACACCAAGACCAGGGAGTACCAGATTGATGAGAGGATAGCTGACAACGTTGGAGACTTCTTGGATAACCACGTACTGCAGTTGCGTTTGTCTGAGCCTGAGAGTGAATCCAGAGATTTAGACGATGAAGGTAAGATTTAGTCAGATTATTGAATAAGTCCATAATATTAAATTTGAACTATTTTGCCACTTGAACTTAAAGGAAACAAAATATCTGTACTTTAAATAATGAATAAAGCACTTTATGTAATGTACTTTAAATAATGAATTCAGCCAAAAATAAAGACTAGACTTTGCACAAAAAATTACAAAACGTAGAAATAAATCCCAAAATCATTTCAAAATCTAATTTGATAATGTTTCTAGAAATAGCTGTAACAACAGTTTGTCATAAGTGGCATGTAAATCTCCAAACTGTCACCAAACAATGCATCGAACGTCACCTAGGTACATGCAAACCGGGGCTTTCTCTTCCATACATGTCATATTTACATATGCAGCATTGAGAGCTCAAACAAAAGCCCTTTATTGCCTTAGGTGCTAAAGTAATATTTTGAATGGTGCTTCGTGCGTTGCGTTAACAAATCATTTAGTTGCCAAATGAGCCATGAGCACTTAAAAATTTGCAAGTTTCCCTACAGATTATTTGCTTGATACGTCATGAGAAATAAACATTACTTACGACTTAGAAAAAAATCTTGGTTAATTGCACATGAGAAGATCCTTTATTCAATAATTTATAGAACATCCATTTTAATGACATTGATTTATTCATTGACCTTAAAATACTGCTGAAAAACTGTCAACATACGCCAATATTCCTTGTGTTTCAGCCCGCGGCAAGAAGAAGAAGAAGATCAAGAAGCTGCTCCCCCTTCTGCTTCTTCTGAAGCTCAAGATGGCCGCTCTCATTCCCCTCTTCCTTGGAATCATCGCCTTCGTTGCTATCAAGGCTGTATTTTTGGGCAAGATCGCTTTCGCCATGACCGCCTTCAACATGATCAGAAAACTTCTAGCTAAGAGGAACTCTTCCTCTGGTACCGTCTCCTATGCTGCACCTCAACATCATGAGGAGCATCCAGGATACTCGTACGAGCCTGCTCAGGGCTGGAGTCGCCAGGCCAGCGACGGTGCATCCCTGGCCTACGCTGGTCAGATTACCAAGTGAAATGGATGAAAATGAATGTATTTATTGTGTGAATGCGTGATATTTATTGTGTTTGATGCCATGTACAAGTACCTCAGTCTAAATTATTTATTAAATTAATTAATAAAATATTTTTATGAAAATTTATTTATTTTATTTCGTTTCTCACTTGATTGAATTGATTAATTCTTCTATAGAGAATTGGTGTAGAGTAATGGAACTGAAAACGTTTAAATTGAATACATTTGATTGATATCTATAATATTACAAGTTGCCCAATCTTCATGAAAACCCAGAAGAAAAAACTTGTAAACAAATAAAAAATAAAAACAAAAAAAAAAAAAATTCACTCATTCATTAGTAAAAAATTGTGAATGAACTCTGTTTTCATTTTTTAAAGTTTCTCTTGATTGAATTGAATCAAAACTTCCTTTGCTTCTCATGTTGAGTTAATTTTACTAAAATTGGAAATGTATTTAGATCCGAATGATGATGTGTACAAAGCAAAATTAATGTCTATAATTATTAATGGGGTTGGTTAATGTTCTGGTTAGCAAGCACACAGTTCAAATTATATTAAATAAAAAACATTAAACTTGCAGTAATAAGTCCAAGTTCAAATAATGACATCACGCATTAACCCTACCAGCTGAGAAAAGTAAGAAAAATCGTTACTATAGAAGCGGCGACACAAAATATTAATATTAATGAATGGAATATCTATGCCACGCACTTTTGCATAGTGTCGTCTAAGTTTCTTTATGGTACAAATCACATTAAAATGTAAATTTTAAAAAACAAACTAGTGGGGGAGTTTCCAATAAAATACTGGTGGCAATGAACTGATGAGCATAGTTCGATCGATCTTGGATTAGTCTGCACCGAAGATGAGGGTTCTTGTGGTGTTATTGAGTGTGGTCGCTGCGGTGACGTGTGGTCCTGTGGCTTCCGAAGAGTCAGTGCTTCGTACTGTGGTCGAGAACTTCGTTGAATGTGTGAACAGTGATTTGGGATTGTGCTTAAAGGTACGTGGAGTGTAGTGCCGTGCAAAGGACCTGTCGATAGTGATCGTGTGACGTCAGCATCTATGGTTATCAAATCGTGTGGAACGATACCGTAGAATAATAGTGCTATCTTTATAGGTGCTTTATAGTAAGATCGGTGATGGATGCATGCCGTTTGAGCTTAGGAGTACCTAAGATCTGGAATGAGCACTGCGCATGATAATGAAATCATACTAGCGTGGAAATAATTTTGCTAATTAATAGCCGTGCAAAAAATTCCAAATGTACAAAGTAAAACTTGCCAATGACATTGGATAATCAAGCATAATGATGTTTTATAAATATAATGTAAAATATTTAAAACTTTGATCATGCTTCCAAATAACTAGTTGTTTTTATCAAAATAATATTTAATGGTACAAGACAAGTAGAAAGATCCTCTTGCCATCTTAGATTTTTCCTACCACGCACAACATATTGTTACAACATTTTTTGTGTATCAATACAGTCTTAGGTAATGACTATTTCAAAAGTGCTTTTTGAACATAATTTGAAAAATTACGTCTTTGTTTACAACATAATTTTATAAATTATTCATTTTTATAAATTTTAATGTAAAGAAGACATCATTTTAATTAAATAATTGTCATTGTCCTAGGAACACGCGCTCAAAGCCACTGAAAGACTTGGAACTGCCCGTAAACTGAAGATCATCGATGGTATCACTCTCCTTAACAACAATCCCAAAGAGCCTAAGAGTCTTGAGCCTCTAGCCACCGAGCCTGAACTCAGAAGACAGCAAGTCTCTGAAAGACTCTGGGACTCCACTTCCAGTCTCCTCCAATCCAGCGAATTGGAACTCAGCTATGGGGATGCTGAAGAAGAAGAGTCCAGGTCTATTGAAAATGATGGTAATGCAATAAATATATTTTTTATTACAAACAGTGAAAGTTATCACTCATGAATAAAATATTAGAATTTCACTTTCCATAGTTGATAATAAAACCAAAGTGGCTAGATTATTAAGTAGGTATCATATTCGAAAATTCAAATCGTTATGGTAATAATTTGAATATTTTGAAGTTTTTTAAAGTTTCTAGTGAAACTAACTTTTTATACCCCATAGCAAATCCATACTCAGGTTTAGTAAATTACAGGATTTTATAAATAATACTCTGAATTAGCCGAATTTAGAGTTGAGTTAGAAATGGAAAACATTTTTCGCGACATAGTCGGCGATTAGTTAAAACACATCAAAATTAAATTAGTAATTATGTGATTGATTTGTCATGGTTTCTAGCAAAGTAATATTAAGAACAAAATCAATTCTTCATATTAAATAAATAATTGAATGTCGCCAGACTTGCAAACGAACTATGTATGGGATCATAAGCCGGGACACAGCAACCCTTGTACTATAAGTTATCATACAATAAACTTTGGGTGATTCTAATCACACCTGGACGAGGAACAATGACGATAAAACATTTTCCGACATCACTGGTGGTATATGTAACATAACTTATTTTATTCTTCTGTCTAATTATCATCTCTCTCCAGCCGAGGAAGCTCGTGGCAAGAAGAAGAAGAAGCAAATCAAGAAGAAGCTCAAGATGCTCATTCCTCTCCTTCTCCTCGGTAAGGCCAAGGCCGTCGTTCTTGTGGTACTAGCCCTCATCGTCATCGCTGCTTCCCTTTTCAAGCTCGCTCTATTGGCCAAGATTGCGTTCATCATCAAACTCATTGCGATCATCAAGGCTCTGCTCGCGAAAAAACATGGACAAGAGGAGTCTTGGGAGCCCCACGGCTGGGAGCCTCACGTGGAACACGCGCATGTGGAGCCTCATGTGGAACATGGCCACGGCTGGGAAAACGGCTGGTCGCGTTCCAAAGACGAAGCGAACAGCTTAGCTTATTCAGGTTACAACAATTAACCAAAATATATTTTTACTGGTTCTTTAATGTTTGAATGTATTTAAGTGTGGATGACTTTGGATTTCGAATCTATTTTTTTTCTCTTTTGTTTTTTATTTTCTTCTTTTCAGTCATTTTCAATTGAAGTAATCTGACTGAAAAGGATGTTTGTTATGTGATAATATTATTATATATGTAAGTTGAGTATATATTTATATATTATGTTTTTCAATCGCTAAATAACTATGATTTCATATAACCGAAACTATCTATTACTATTAAGTTAATATGTATATATTTAGATTATGATTTTGTATACGGGTCTACTCTATATTTTATTTTACTTTATATTTTAAAAAGACTTGTAGATATATTGTCATTTTAAATATAACCTTTTAATATGTTTTAGTTACCAAAAATATGTAATGTATCCATCTTGTACATAATAATGATTTAAGTACTTATTGTATATATTTCTAGGTTTAATAGACATTACGAGCGTTTAGTTTTTTTTCGTATATCTGCATGTTATATTTATATATTTCCTTTATATTATAGTTATTATGATGATCTCTATATATATATATATTATATTTGTTTGTGTTAAACTTTTTACTTTTCCCTGTATCGTGTATCACGATTTCTTTATTTTATGTTTCGCATTATTTTGTGTGTAAGTGTGAATAATTGTTAATTTATTTAATTTATTCATTATCAACTGAATAAACCAAATAATATTTATAAAGTCGTTTATTTACAGCTACGTTCAAAATAACGATATTTGTATATAGTCTAGCTACAATAGTCATAGCTAGGCTACGATAATTGCTTAATCAGGCACCCGCCTTAGTAAGCATCTGCTTCCAATACTAAAGTCAAATACGTTGTCGAAATTTTGCCCTGACGGAAATCAAACCCGTAACTGCTTGGCGCAGTGAGCTGAGCGCCCTAAGCTCAAACCACTGCGCCAAGCGGTCATCAAACAAATAATATTTACATGAGTACTAACTTGCTTCGTTTTTCTGGATTGCGGCAAAAGCGCCATCTACCGAGTCCAAATTTAGATAAAAACCATCCAGGCCATTTAGGAAGAATGGTTTATAATAAAGAAAGATGTTTAATAAGACAAGCGCCTACAAATATTACTATAGCTACGAATTTTAACCTCACTTCAGTGAAAGGCTTTCACTGCTTTCATTACGATCGCAATCGACTCATCTCCAGTTTGCTATAGTTAAATTTTAAGGCATATTTTAACATTAAAACAATAATAGTCTCTGAACATGAATCTAATCACTTAACACTACAGGAAGTCTTCTTCTTCTTAGTCGGGCACTCTTGTCAGAGTGGTCGTGGTTGCGCTGACGAGGTATATGATGGAAGGTTTGGTGAGGCCTTAGCCTTTCCGAGGGTGGCTCTCCAGGCGATGTGCTTCCATTTCTGACGATTAGAGGCGTCGCGAGTACACTGGACCATGGTGGACTCGGTAACCTTTGTCATGACATCTATCCAGCGGGTTGGTACTCGACCGCGTGCTCTCTTGCCTTCCACCTGGCCCTGAACTACCAGTCTCTCCATCGAGTTCTCATTTCTAGAGATGTGACCAAAGAACTTAAGTATTCGTAGCTGCACAGTAGATGATAGTCTGACTTTAATACAAAGCTCTTTGAGGTTGGATACATTGGTGCGAAATGCCGTCCACGGGATCTTTAGGAGGCGTACAGGAAGTAGTTGCAAAAAGAAACGTCTCACCCGTCTTATAATGGCGGTGATAGACCGAGGGGGCTACTCTACTAAATTGTTGAACGAGCAAAGCAACGAATATTTTAACATTTCAATAAAACATGTAAAAGGATAGGAAAGATGTTCTGATTGGACAAAACCTCAAACAACCTATAGAGAGAAAGAAAAACTTTTTTTGAGATTTGCATATGTTATTCAATAACAAAAATTACGGATTTCCTCGTGGTTCAAAAGTTAGCGAATATTATAACATCAAAACATTTAAAATCCTGTACCTGCACTATATTAACCATAGTCCATTTTAACCAAAATAATCAATCTGAATGTGGTCCTGTGGAACCCTACCTACCCCTTTGGGGAACCATTCTTAAATAAATATATAAGTATACACATAATATTCTAGAACTCATACAGAAACTAGCATTTGCTGGCAATAGTTCCATCTAACGGGTCCAACCATGGCTAAGAACCATTCAAGTGAACCCATAATTACTTACAAAATAAATAAATCTTCAAAATCGCTCGAGCCGTTTAGGAGAACATTTGAAATGTGTTGGAATAATCAACAAAAAATGGATAGTTTATTTTAGGCAAACGTATCATGTTTTGTAAAATAAAGAGTTATAGAACAGAAGTTGTTTGTTTATTATGTGTGTAATGACAGCCATGCAAGGTTATTAGTATTTTACCTATAATCTTGTATAACGATAATCCTACTAATATTATAAATGTGAAAGTTTATGAGTGTGGATGTATGTATGTATGTTTGTTACTCCTTCACGCAAAAACTACTGAACGGATTTAGATGAAATTTGGAACACAGATAGTTTATAACCGGGATTAACATATAGGATACTTTTTATCCCGATAATCCCGATTTTTTTGTTACGTTAAATACTACGCGGACGAAGTCCGTGGGCACAGCTAGTTAGTTATAAATGAAGTTTTATTATAACATTTATTACTTATTTACTCACTGTATAAGAATGCAATCGAGATAATAAAACCTCATGCCTCAAAACCATGTGCCTAAAATGGATGTTAAAAAACTGTAATTATTTTACTGTATGGCGTAATAACGATGGTATGTTAGTAACCGTTATTAATATAGCAACATAGTATTTTAATTAGCACGGTATTTAAACGAGATTGTGCGGCGTGGCGAAAATAACTATCTACCTATGTATTTAAGTAATTGTTCTTATCTATGGATACAGTAATGTTAGTAAGAATTGGCGCAAATTTTCCTTTTTATTTTCAATTCTATCGTTCACAAATAACGATTTAATATAAATTGGAGATAACTGTAATATTCTTGTCCTACTACCAAATTAATAGCATCAGAAGAACGCCAATTAATAGATCAATATCACCAGAATATCTCCCCCCCCCTAACTAATCCTTACTAATATTATAAAATGCGAGAGTAACTCTGTCTGTCTGTCGCGCTTTCGCACCAAAACTACTGAACCTATTTAAATTAAATTTGGTACACAGATAGTCTAGAGCTTGAGAAAGGACATAGGTTACTTTTTAATGCGAAGAAAGGGTTGAAAGGGGTTGAAAAGGGGATGAAAAGTTGTATGGAAGTATCGTATGGTGTTACTGGGATCGCCCCCAGTCCATTGTGCGGTACCCATAGTACAAGTGTTGCTTAGTTTGGAACTATACAGTTGTTGTATCAGTCTGGCGATATTTATGTTATTTATTCTCGTCATTTTTAGAACTAGAAGCTTGAAACTTATTTTTTAGGCTGTTGATTCGATATAAATAAATATGACATTCAAAGTTTGTACCTAAAAGTTTTACCCTCAAGGGTGTAAAATAACAGTAGGGAATAGGGAATGAAAGTTTATATGGAAATATAGCACTTTGCAGTGAAACACATCAAAAAGCTCAATTTACGTATGTGTCCTATTTGTAAAATAAAAAGCCTCAATAATTAAAAATGCTTCCCAAAGACTATTCCACGCGGCTATAAAAAAGACGAACGCCAATTCTGAGCTTTTCCACTATGCCAGTCTCGCTGTACCATGATCAAACATTTAAATGAAAATAATTAATTGTATCCGTCTCATGCTTCACGCTCGAGATACTCTGCATACAAAGAAAGTGTAAATATATTTATATACAGATAAAAAGTAAAAGCTAAAGATTATCATTATTTTCACTGCTACTCGTTTACATTTTCACTAAGTTTTCTTTTAACATCGTCACACAAACACTAGAACTGCCTCCTGAATACAGGCTGAATACAGCTGTAGTTTCAAGCAATTTAGGTGTGCTAATAACTTTAGATGTCAAAGCCTAGATGATTGTTGAACGAATGATTCTCCACCCTGGCCCAGTGCGGGTTGTTTGAAACATGTATTCCGTAAATTGGTTCGATTTTCACGAAGTTTTGTATTGTATATATTAATTTTAAAATATCGCCAAACTGACACACCAACTGTATGGTCCCAAACTAAGCAACGCTTGTACTATGGGTACCTGACAATGGACTGGGGACGATCCCAGGGGGGACACCGACACCAGGGAAAATTACGAAAAGGCCATTTTCGAAATTTACCCTATCGAATCGAACCCGCGACCACCGTGTGCAGTGAGCCGAGCGGCCTACGCTCGAACCACTGAACCAAGCGGTCGTCTGCACATAGACTTCCTAAAACCCAGGGTTGTGCGAGCCGGGGTTTGAACCCAGACCCTTGTACAATATCATTGATGCTCAATGGTGTTTACGATTGGAATTTGTCAACTTGTTTGAGGCGTAGTCCGCTGGGCTCTTTGCACCCACACATGGTGGTGGCGGGTTCTAATCCCGTCGAAAAATATTATGAAAAATGCCATTTTAAAATTTTCCCTTGACTGGGTGATACTAGAATCGCCCCCAGTCCCTTTAATGGTAAATATAGCAGAAGCATTGCTTTGTTAGTAACTATCATAGTTAGTGTGGCTATAGTTAATTATTATCTTTAAGCGTGTCAAGCCATTGAAACGCATTAAAATAAAGAAAGTACCTTATGTTTTAACTAAACCCGTCTTGTATACGTTTGACTTCCTAACTTATGTAAAAGCCATTAAGAGTTTTAGGGAAACTCGACTTTCAAAGGTAAGTAACTCGATTCTAAGGTTATGTGGCTGGAGAGCCGGTTCCACTGGCGCTCTGGTTGCAGACGGGCAATCAAAATGTGGCTGACAATAATCTATACAAATAATTAAAATTGGAGTGTCTGTTTGTAATATCAAAATAACACCTTTTCACTAAATGCATATGAAAGTACATAAGATACCTACAACAAAAACGCGAAAAATTTTTTTTTTGTCTGTCTGTCTGTCTGTCTGTCTGTCTGTCTGTCTGTGTGTTTATTCCGGGTAATCTCCGAAACGGCTGGACCGATTTTAACAGGGCTTTCACTGGCAGATAGCTGATGTTTTAAGGAGTAACTTAGGCTACTTTTATTTTAGAAAAATAAAATTTTTTAAATGGGTCCTGTCGCGCGGGCCCAGAACGCGGGAGCGGGCTTTTTTGTTAAGTTAAATTCCACGCGGACGAAGTCGCGGACTCAGCTAGTACAACATATAATATTTAAACAAATTAATTGTTAGAGCTAAGGCAGTTTTGTCCGCCAAGTACTGATGCGGACATCTCAAAAACCTCTTGTGTCTGTGTTGAATAAAAGTTTTTCGTTTTTTCTTCTTGCTTTCTTTCAAAACAGATACAGTACCTTCTATAAATGTAGTTTTGTCAATTTCAATTTCTGGTGAACAGTAAAGTGGTTTTATTTTATACATAAAATTCTCGTGTCACAATGTTAGTTACCATACTCCACCGAAACGGCTTAACCGATTTTTATGAAATTTTATATGCATATTCAGTAGGTCTGAGAATAGGCTACTATCTATTATTCATACCCCTAAAAGACAGGACGACGTCGGTCGGTCCATCTTTGCTAAGTATATGTAGCTAACGAGTATACACTTGAATTATTATTTGGGACTCTTGGAACTAGTTGAAACGACGTGTATATGACTGTTCTTTATTTAAAATTTTAGTTTAATTTTTCGCCACCGGGCCGGTATGTAGCATTTTAAGTGGGACTCAATAGCAGTAGGCAGCCTGTAAGACTATTTTCCGAAATTTGCCCCGGCGGGAATCCAACGCGTAACCACCATGTACGGTGAGCCGAGCGGCCTACGCTAGAACCACTGCGCCGAGCGGTCGTTAATTAAACATAAATACATGTTTATAAACAGGTGTCATTATTTTAAGTATAACCTACATTAGAATTATTCACTCCAGATAATTGTCCAATAACTTTCGTTGCTGACTGTACATCACTGCGCTGGTATGAAGCTGCTGTATCATACCTCTCATCGCATCGTGATACATCAAACATTTTATAATTCCACGACATTACCCACTACATAACTTTCTACATTACAATGTTTATATTTTACGATAAACGAGTACATAAAAAACAAAAAAATGCGCACACTGACACACCAACTGTATGGTCCCAAACTAAGCAATGCTTGTATTGTGGGTACCGCACATTGAACTGGGGGCGATCCCAGTGACACCCAGACCAGGGCAAATTACGAAAAGGCCATTTCCGGAATTTGCCCCGCCGGGAATCGAACCCGCAACCACCATGCGCTGTGAGCCGAGCGGCCTACGATCAAACTAAGTTTTTTCCCTCGAGTTCGTCCGCGTAGGCTTAAGTAAAGTATTCTATGTGTCAATCCAGGTTATAAACTATCTGGCTGAGCGGGAGTGCGGGTCGAGCGCTGCGCAGCGGAGCTCCCCGCGGAGCTTTTGGTGGCAGGCACGGGGGTGTCTGCCATTACAGCATAGGCTCGAGAGGGGGCGCTGTGTTACGTGTGTCATCAAAGCGCCTGAGGTCGTAGTGGCGCGTCCCCAGTGAGGGGGCCTTCCCAGGCCAAGCCGCCGGGGCATCTCGGAGCATTCTAGTGGACTCGGGGCGCTCCACTGCATGGCGAAGGGTGGTACACCGTTGGTTTTTAGTGGGTATGCCATGCGCCTTCGTGGTGCGGGTGACTTCCACATATCCCTCCCGCTTCCTCCAAGGCGGGAGGGAATCCATAAAGGACTTTCCAACGTAAAAAAAAGGTTATAAACTATCTGTGTTCCAAATTTCATCCATATCCGTTCAGTAGTTTTTGCGTGAAAGAGTAACAAAAATATACATCCACACTCACAAACTTTCGCATTTATAATATTAGTAGGATTACTTATAGTAAGATAGGTAGGATAGATAGGCCCTCGTTTTTCATTGGAGGATAATAAAAGATATGAAATAAGATGAAAATATACATCATTTAACTCCAAGTAAAATGTGCTATACATTTTTTCCAATAATCCCGAGTAAAAGTGTGTGTAAGAAAGTCGCTCGTCAGCACAACCCCATCTTACAAACCGGCTTCAACCACAGTGAAGATGAAATTGGACTAAAACATGTGAAACTCCATCTATAGAAAGCGGATACTATGTATACCCACATACATTTCAACCTGTTTAATGATTACCAGTTTTCGAGATACGCCTCCGTTTGTTAATGAATGTGGAACATATTGTAAATGTACATATTAGAGAGTTGGCGGCAGCTTACGATGTCATTTCCGCATCTCTGAGAGTGTTTAATGTTATAACCATTTGAATTTTATAATCATTCGAAGTCATGGAAAAATCTGATGCAAGGAATACCGTCATATACTCAAGGCCCAGTAGAGTTCAATAATACTATTGAAACCTCATTACTAAATTTTAATAGGATTTTATCATCATCGTTTGACACACCAAATGTCTGATTCTAAGTGAAGCAACAATTGTACTAAGGGTAATACTTTTATAAAATAATAAAAAAGCCCTTTTGACATCCCACTCCTTGACACAGGCCTCCCTTCGCTACAAGGGGGATTCAGGCCGTATTCCTTTATAAAACTTAGTGCTGATAGTGGACTAGCATCTATAGTTTAATACATATTATAAAAACTACACTAGATTATAATGACTACTAGAACCCACAATAACATATCCCATTAAGCCCATTGTTATGAGCAAAGTAGTTGCCACTCAGACGAAAATAATAGCAATCATCGAATCGAAAGTGACACGTAATAGACCTGTTTATCTGTTCGCGATTCCAAGTAGATACAATCGGCTCATTCCGATTGTAATCGATACTTTCATATTTCGAAATAAAGAAACGATTTTAACAATAAATTATTTTATTCAATAAATTAATGGCATTAAATTAATCAATAAATAAGTCTTTGTACAACTGAGGTTTTCATTTGGTATGCTGTTCTATTTCGAGTGGGCGTAGCCACTGTAGGCTAGGTTTTGGGCGTCGTCAATGTTCTTGTTCCAGTCAGATCCGTAGCTGGAGTAACCACCGCCATGACCTCCAGCATCATGGGAGAGGTGCTCTACGTGCACCGGATGATGCGACTCATGGTGATGAGCATGAGGTATGACTTCATAGGTTGTTTTAGTATGGTCTTGCTTCATGCACCAGGCGACGAAGAGTATTACAGCCAGGATAAGGGCAATCTTGGCAGTAGCAAGAGCCTTCAGGGCTATAAGCTTGACGATGAAGAGTTTGCCCAAAAGGATCTTGGCTCCAAGAAGACCGATGATCCCGGCGATTCCGCTGCCGCCTTTCTTCTTACCACGGCCTGTGAAATTATTTAATCATAGTTGTTTAAGATTGCAAGGGAATTTGATTCTGTAAAAAATAACTTGTATAAGAAAGAGTGGGCTCAGTGAACGACATTGGAAAGGTTGTCTGGAAGCGACCGTGAGCGATAAGAGAGCCGAAAGTACCTTCATATTTGTACTTTCATTTTCATGTTATTTTAAACTTGGGTGGTTTTTACGATATAATTGAAGGTGCCTATGTTAAATTAATTGTGTACCTATTTAATCGAATGTGTGACAATAACGCAACTTTTAATATCAAATTGTAAAATATTTCTATCAGTTTCCAATATTGCTTGGTACCGTTTCTATGTTTATCAAGATGTCTGTTTTGAAAATTCCTTAAATAGTCTAGCTTCTTTAATTTTTATAGTAATTTAAGCTGGCAAAATAAATGACTAAGTGGGGACATTGTTTTTATAATTTTTTCCAATGTATTTCTAAAGTTTATCGTACCTTCTTCAAGTGACCTCTGCAGGGTCTCCTTATCAGCCTGGTTCATCTTCACTTCAAGGGCATGGCTTTCAAACAAGCCGACGACTCCATCCACAAGTCTGTCATTGACCTCAACGTCTCTCGCGGAAGGGTCAACGGGGAGGGCGTCGAACTTCTTCGAAGACCTCAATTCAGGTTCTCCTTTGAAGATAACGCCATCAACAAGTGTGATACTCCTCGTCGCCCTGAGATTATCAACAATCCTCAACATCTTCTCCTGCAAAATAAAATGTGCCACAGTTATTATTATAGAAAATTGCATCGAATGCACACTTGAAGTCAACTCGAATTTGTTAATACACCAGCACATTATCACTTTCACTTATAAAAATATTAACCTTAACACATAGTATGTAGTCTCCTTTGCAATCCTTGATGAAGCTAATAGCCGTTTCGAGGGAGTGATCACTGTCTTCAGCAGAAGCGAGGGCCGCTAAAGCAACAACCATTAGATAAAATTTCATTTTGAACTTATAAGTTTTTTGTTAATTTTCCCTATAAAATTTTCTGACATCGAGTGATGTCAAGCAATGTTTGGCGAGGCGGCTGGTCTGCTATACAGTTTTATCACATTCCCCCCCACCAGCCTTCCATCTACAGCGTGTTCAGTATCATCTAGGTTATGACAAGTTTCTGGCAAATTCAACTTTAATATTTTAATGGTGCGGTTGGTTTTTGAATGTTAATTACGTGGAGGGTTTGGTGTGAATTCATAGGGTCCGGTTTATTTACGTGTTTGATATAAATGTGATTATTGGAAATTCTTTAAGTTAGAAAGAGATGGTAATATGAAAATTATAATATTATGAAGAATCGATGGAAAGTTGTGCGTAAGTCTTGGGCTTTGCAGTTAGTTTCGGATTATTTATATAGACAATTAAGTACCTTTGAAGAAGATTTTTAATACTGAAGCCGAGAAAAATTGTAGAAAGATTATATTAAAGCGTTAGAAAGCAAATGTTTCAGCTTTTCGTCCATCGATAGTGACGTAATGTATGCAAGCGAGTTTTATAAGTCTCAGAGTCATGAAATTTTGTGTGTTTCTAAGTTCTAAGTGTAAGACTATAAGATCTTTTCCAAGATATGAGTTACATCAT
Source organism: Notodonta ziczac (assembly GCA_918843915.1). Taxonomy (NCBI): domain Eukaryota; kingdom Metazoa; phylum Arthropoda; class Insecta; order Lepidoptera; family Notodontidae; genus Notodonta; species Notodonta ziczac. The sequence continues at coordinate 8,450,814 of OU974060.1, read as the reverse complement.
TCTCCAGATAAATATGTAGAATTATAAATACAAAACAAAGAGTTGGTACCATTTGCATACATGAGAGATAAATTGACACAATTTTATGCAAAATAAATTCATAATTTATGTTACAATTATGATAACATTATGACCATAGTTACCCAATGAATAAATTATTATGGTAAGTACGAGTATAGGAATTTATTTAAATAAAATAGAAAACAGGAGTGATAGCCAGATGTTCAGATGCTTTGGAAACAAGATGTTGGCTCAAACACTGGCAGATTTAATTTTCAATATAGATCTTGCATCACTAAATGGGAAGGAAGCCTCATGAAGAAACCTGCACGTTCACTAAATGAGGGTGACGTTTGCCAACATGCACTGCGTGAGCTTGGTAGAGGCTTTTCTAAACAACGCACCTCAAAAAAGTTAGAGATTATTATTACTTTTTTCCAATATAATCGATAATTATTAAGATATTTGTGACACTTAAGCATTTTTCATGAGTGTAGACTTAAGACCAATACAGATTTAAATAGTCATTTAAAATACGTGTAGGTACATATTCGTTATAAAAGTAACAACTTCGTAACAACAGTACCAGAAAGCAATCAATTGAAACAATTAGATGATTCGTGAAAATGTGAGTGAAAGGGATAGACAGTTATTTTGTGTGAGATAGAGAGAAACGACGTTAATCGATTGATATCGAAAGTTAAGATATAGATGACGGGGGACCGCTGGGGACTTTTATAGGTTACGATTTATCGCATCGTAAAAATGTCGTATCGTATTATAATAATTATTACATTTATTGTATAATAGAAAATGCTTATCATTTATTAAACGAAGAGGAAAATAAAACATTGCGAGGTAATCTGCATATCTATGAAATACTAACTAGCCCTCGAAAGGTGGGCAAATTTCTGTGCAGGTTGAAGACCTTCATACTTCTTTTAAATTCTTGGCCTAGCCTAGATCAGAGTGGTGTAAAAACTGTATCTTGAAATTAAAGCCTCGACCTTTTATCTGCAGAAAATATCATCATAAATTTTATTTATAAATAATTTTACTAATACCTATAAAAAATCAGGAGTCACAACTAGTGGCCATCCTTCCAAGTCAACAGTTTAGACTTCAACCTATTTTAACGTAGTTCGAGCTAGGCGTCTGTTATAGCTGTAACGGACACTGAGTTCTAGTGCAGGGACGGGCCTCTCTACAATGCAAGGAAGAGTTCCTTGCATTGTAGAGAGGCCCGTCCCTAGTGGAATATTAAAAGGCTAATTATCATCCCTGTTTCTTCTGTAACCTTACAACCAGTGGAGTTCAACAACGGGGTGACTTACTCTCTTTACCTTACGTCGAGTCATAGAAGTAAGCTGCTTAACAGTCTTGGAACCCATATAATGATATAAAAGTTTAGTTAACAACCTTGATACGCCAGTGATCAGGATTATACTTATATGTAGAGGGTTTCACGTAGAGGCTTGAGAATTTTATAGGCAGCAATTTTGGTTCATCTTTGCTTCTAACTAAACCGATCAAAACCATTATTAATTTCCGTATAACTTAAGTGAATCATAAACCAGCCTTCGCATTTATAGTTAGAACTAAATCAAAATAAATAATGCTGGTACCAAATCAAATTGATGTAAAAAATAATTAAATTCCTTTGAAATTACCAGTAATTGTAAAAAGCATATTATATAGCAACATATATTTTTCAAACAAAAGTGTAAGAATATTATTTCTTCAAAAAATTAAATGTCGGACATTGTAAACGTCTCGCGAGCAATATGGTTAATTTTTAGAGACTCATCGTTAACACGACATATCATAGAGTCCGCTGGTGACTTTCGTTTTCGTACTACGCACCTCACTTTCAACTGTTCTCAATGAATTCTTTGAATAATTCCACTTTCCAAATATTCTGGGGCTAAGGCTTAAGTAAGGCTTGATGATAAACAAATATTGTTTGGTAACAATCAACAAACTTTTCTGAATCTTTTTAAGCCTGCTGCTTCTTCGCCTGTTTTGGGTGCTAGCTTATTGGGGTCATCCAGGTGTTTTTTCGTCCAGGGTGGCGTCACGTGGCTGTGGACTCTTGACAGTTAAGACAGACTCCCTTTCTCTCTTTACGATCTCTACATGTATTTTTTTGCTTAATCAATTTTATAATGTATAGGCAGCTACATCCTCCAATAAATCGCAATGCAATGCATAAATAAATAGATATCGCCATACAAACACACCAAATGTATGGTCCCATACTAAGCAGCGCTCGTAATATAGGTACCGTACAATGGACTGGCAGCGATCCCAGTGACACCTCGATCAGGGCAAATTACGAAAAACCCATTTCCTAAATTTACCCTGATGGCAATCGAACCCACAACCACTCAGTGTAGAGAGCCGAGCGGCCAACTCTCGAACCACTGCGCCAAGCGGTCGTCAAAATTAAATTGTCGTCAAAGTTAGAGAGTAATAAAATGTAAAATTGTGCTTGTTAGCACATTCACATTACTAATTTTAGCTTCTCCAGCCAAGATAATGGATCTACAAGTTCACGTCAATAGTTTTATGGTCAGAATATGGATCGAAACCGGAACCTATCAGCTACGAAGGCCGTCCTTCTAACCGCTGCGCTATTAACGCTCTATATCCGGTAATCACCGATTTCTCCAATCCGGAATCACAAAAATGCGTCTACCGGATATGAAGCGGCATCCTCTTTATGTGTACCCATGCTTTCCACTGACCCACTGTAAATTTTCACTTCCACATTATAAGATGGCGATGGCAGATGGCATATAACGAGGCGGGCACACAAATTAATTGCAATAGAAACCTTCAATCAAGTGATTACGAAGAAAGTTTGTTTTATATTTTACTTGATGACAATAAGCCTTAAGGTTACCATGGAGTATCGTTTTTGGAGACTCCCCCTCACTTTCACACATTGTTATTTCTGTAAACTAGGATGCACAGCATTTAATGAAGTCACTGAAATTTGAGCATTAGTGGGCATCATTCATATAACACATAAGACAATGTTTTAACAGTTTAAATTCTGTCAAATGATCTCATCGCCTTTGCTGTGTGAATGCAATCTGAGTCCCAAGAAAAAGATCTCAGTGCAAAGTGTGTAACAAAGATTTTCATTATCGGGACCTCTAGTGTTTCTTTATTTATATTACGAGACAGGCAAGTATTTGACCACGATCTCACCTGTTGGTACCTAAGTGACGATGTGTTCGACGGGGGAGCATACTTATCTAGCAAGTACCTGTTCACTCTCGACTTGAAAACATCCAGATTAGTCAGTGGGAAACAAAGACGCTGGTAGGGTGGTCCAATCCCTGGCAGTATGATGAAGGTGGTGTAAGTGTAGTACAGGAACAGCAGTAGTAGTATTAGATGAAGGGGTAGTACAGGAACTTTGAGACCAGATACTCAAACTCAACTCATTTTTTTTTATTAACGTAAGTAAGCCAGCAAAGCATTTATTAATAGTCAGAAATGTCAGAATCTACCACCGGTTCGGAATGCTGCTTCCACTGAGACGATCCGGCTAGAAACTTAATGGTTACTCTTTTTAATTAATAAAAATCATGTACATTCTGAGGAACAGCAACAGAATGTGAGCGGGCAACTGCTTTTAAACCTAGGGCTAATCTGTGTTTTGAACGGTTCTAAATATCTAAATACCGGATCTGTTCAAAGTGGTAGAGCCAACTGACTACATCATTAGCTATAGATAGTTAAGCATTATTGGAATTGTGTTGCTTAGCTATTGCATTAGGTAGGTAAACCTGTTATAATAGCTTTAAGTTTTGATAAATAAATAAATCTCATGTACAGGCTGCCTTGACCGGTGCAGTACCCTATCACAGAAGATAGCTTTTTATACTATGAGCGAGAGAGCCGGAAGCCTGACCCCTTTTCCTAGTATTTGGGATATCCTAACTGAAGTGACTTAAAATAAAATGAATTTCGGTTCTAGGAATTTTCCCTGGCCTCTTATAACTGATCATATAAAATTACGCATGAGTTTGATTACACGTAATTTCCTACGCGCCGTAATAACGGACATTAAAGGTTCTTTGGTCATGTTTATTATGGAGAAACAAGCCTGCTTTTCTCTAACAAATTGTTGAGAATCTTTGTATGAGGACAATAGCATGAGATGTTGTATCCACAGCTGGACCAGTACTGGTTAGCAAACTTCAAGCATTCAAAATATAATTAAGGTTTGCTCATTATGTTTACCGTTCACCGTTTAACGAGTTAAAAGTATTATTGAACATGAGATTCGTACTATTTTAACCCCCGACGATAAAAGAGGGGAGTTATAAGTTTAACATGTGTATCTGTGTGTCTGTCTGTGGCATCGTAGCGCCTAAGCGGATGAACCGATTTTGATTTCGTTATTTTTTTGTTAGAAAGGTCTTCAGATCATCAAGGAAAGTCAAAGGATTTCATGAAAATCGGTTTAGCCGTTTGAAAATTATCAGCTCTTTTGTAGTTTAAAAAGTTGTCGCATCGGGCCCTATTAGAAATTTTCAAATTAGAGTTCTTGTAAAATCATAGGTGTGGTCTTAAATTATTATCAGTCCGTTTCACGATTCCTAGTATTGTGGTCACCTCCAGTCCATGTTACTTAAGCGTTACTTAGTTTGGGACCATTATTATATTTTATTGATGATGTAATACCGCCTGGTTAGCGGAATAAAACCCAAAGTCCCAAGGAAAAACTTAAAAATCGTCTTTATTAACAGAGTACAAAGCTCGGAAAGTAATAATTGCGCGAGTTAGATTGACGCCAACGCCATCTATGAGTATAATTATAATATAAACACCGCCCCACCCCCCATAGATCTCACTTTTCTTCTCCACTGAAAGTGTAAGCGAAACATTTTATTTCACATCCGTTTGAAGACATGCAACATTAAATATTCATAAAAACTCTTCGCGCCGCCGAATTAAGTGCGGGTTCGACTCTCGCCGAATATTTTTTCGTGTGCGATGAATATTCAAATTCTGTATTGTGTGTCTTGTTATATCATAGCGTACGCGACTGAAATTATGTTATGTGGTGCGTGGTAATGAGTACTAATTAGGTTTGCTAAAACAATGTGTTAAAAATAAATAAATATCGCCAGAATGACGCACCAACTGTATGGTCCCAAACTAAGCAACGCTTGTACTATGGGTATCGCACAACGGACTGTGGGCGATCCCAGTGACACCCAGACCAGGGAAAATTACGAAAACGCTATTTCGAACCTGTGCAGTGTACCGAGTGGCCTACGCACAAACCACTGCGCCAAGCGGTCATCAATATATATTTTTCAATGCTTTTTTAAGTGACACGTATATAGGGCTACCATGAATTCATTGGCAATAGTTTAAACTATGCCTTTTCGTCATAATTCATACAACCAGACAACCATTAAGGCTAAGCGTATGCTGAGAAGCAAGCGTCACAGCATAGCAAAGTACAGAATTGGCAGAGCTGTCATGGTGACGCAGTTTTTTTATATAACAAAGTTTGCAAACATGTGTAAAATGCACCTGATGTTAAGCAGTTGCCATTGCTTATAGTTGTTTACAATACAAATGGCACTGCTCGCACGTTGCCTTGAAGAGGAGTTTGACAGAGATGAGTTTAGGCATCCGGCTCTTTAATAGTGCGAAACGCAGCTCTAACATCTTCTTCACGCCGTAATTTTTTGATAGAGGTACTTGATAACCCCGGTGCTCACTTTAATGTCCTTCTTTCCGGTGGCTTTGTGGAGCGTGTCGCCCTCTTCCCTTTATTATAGTTGAGGAGAGTGATGCCGCTTTTCAAGTCATGCCTGTGCGCGGGCGCTACTTGCGGGGATTGGGCCACTCACTTGCCTCTTAACAACATTGTACGAGTAATTAAATCCCATTCATTTATTAAGCATGGAAGGCATCACACCAAAGCAATTATCTTCTTATCCACCTCTGTTTCATTCATTATTATTATGGTTTATACACGTTTGATCGGATTTAAGTAGGAGTAGGTATGCACACCCCAATATCCTGCTTTTTCATTTTATTTAAATACCTAAATCTGAGTGAGATTTGTCATTATTACTTACTATTACTTATTTAGTGGCACTGGTGTTGCCTGCTCATATTCTGTTGCTGTTCCTGAGAATGTACACCATCTTTCATTCATTGAAAAGAGTAACCATTGAGTTTCTCGCCGGCTCTTCTCAGTGGAAGCAGCATTCCGAACCGGTGGTAGATTCTGACTATTCATAAATGCTTTGTTGGCTTACATGAATGAAAACAATTTTGAGTTTGAGTTTTGAGGTCCTGCCCGCTCATAAACTAACGAGCTATAGTTAACTGGCTAAAACTTAGCTAACTCGATATGTTTTAAAAATATTCCAAGGCATATTATGTGGAGTCATTACTAACCAGTACCGTAACTAGGGCTGTGATAGCGGTGCTAAGGCACAGGTCGTAGAACCTGGAGGGGTGCAGAAATGATTAAATCAGGAGTCAGGACCAAGTTTTCAAGGGCGCAGTTTTAAGAGTTCGCACTGGGCGCATTAAAGGCTGCTTACGACACTGTTCATAACGTGGAATGTTTCCAACACCGCGTACAGTCAAAATCTGTCAATTGTATGGAATAATCGCTGTCGTTTTTACCGCGTGAATGAGACCTATCTAGCATGTAACTGTTCAAAATATGTTAAGACAGATAAGAGCTGAAACTTTCATTCATGCAGTATCAACATTCTGATCTATTACAACATAATATGATCTAACCAATCACTTTTTGTGGTCTGAAGTCGTGCCAAATTAAAGCGGTAATTATATTGAGATTGACTGAATAGTTCATTGACGGTCAAACTATGACGCACGCGCCGCCTAGATCTAGACAATTACTATCAAAGTACACTCGTTTTGCGACAGATGGAGTTAAATTAAATAAAAAATATTTAATCTAATATTAAGTTTAAAATAATTATATTGATCTTTGGTTTAAGTTTTAAATAAAAAAGCAGAATGCTTGTAAATACAGTCCAAATTCTAATGATCTTTGAATGTAAGTGACTTCTGTAGAGATCAAGGTTCATAATGCATGGCAACGTAATAATATCTCATAAAGGAAATCCTGTTAAAACTCGGAAATCCTGAATATTTATGTAAATATGCAATAGTCATATAACGATTATATAAGCGTGACACTTGCATCGATAAAGCGTTTTATTTATTAGATCCCGGCGGCTGGTTGATCATGGTGGAATGTATAAGCGGATTATTGGTCGAGCATGTGCGGAGAGTGGCTCGATGTTGGGATGTTGATAAATATTTGACGACCGCTTGGCGCAGTGGTTAGAGCGTAGACCGCTCGGCTCACTGCGCATGGTGGTTAAGGGTTCGATTCCCGCGGGCGCAAATTTCGGAAATGGCCTTTCATAATCCATAGTACAAGCGTTCCTAGTTTGGGACTGTGCAGTTAGTGTGTCAGTCTGGCGATAAATAATAATACAAATTTTAGCCCTTTTGACGTCCCATTCCTGGGCACGGGCCTCCCCTCAACACGAGCGGGATTCAGGCCATAATCCACCACGCTGGCCCAGTGCGGGTTGGCGGATTTCACATGTCTTTCGAAAATTGGTTAAATCTTCTAAGATATGCAGGTTTCCTCACGATGTTTTCCTTCACCGTAAGCAAGTGATTATGATTCGCAGTCTGGCGATATTTATTTATTATTTTGGTACGGTTATTCTAAGATTTTGATAGTTAAAGCTTGTTATAATGACTCTTTAACAAATGCAGTGAGGAACGATAGTCTGTATAAGTGACAGTTTTTAGTTTTGTTTTATATAAATATGTTCAGACATTTTCAATATACACTTATTAGGCTTTTCTATTTTTAATTGAGTTTTCTATCTCCATCTATTGCGGAGTAAGCGACTGAAATAACATGTAAGTGAAGGAATTAATCTAGGGCGACATTTCAAATATTTTTATGATTGACTTCACTCCTAACATAAACATTTAGTTTAGTTAAACTAATGGCACTTATTAAAATGCGTGAAGTTTAATATCATCACACAGAGATCTGCGTGCGAGTAAACTTTTGACACATAGATATGTGTCAACAGTTTACTCTTCAAATATTACATAATACCAATTTGCTCGCCAACAAGTACCTACCAAACCTTATTAAACCATACGCGCGCTACAACATACTCCCGTGTGTTTACAAGCACAGGTGTTGCGCACGCGCCGCCAAATCGTGATCACTTTCACAGGCCGAACGCACAACTTGCATTATTTGATCGTGGATACAAAACAATGCTTGCACATTTGGGTCAGATGATAGAATAACGAGATAATTTACTTTTCGTTTATTAATTAGTCATATCGTATTTAGTTTTTGTAGTAAAGTTGATGTCGCAGTTGTGATTTTAACGATCAATCACTTAGACGCTACTAAAAAAAAACAAAGAGATCCGCTCAGCTCCAAAACCATTATTGGAGCTCGGTAGAAATAAAATTGAGGATTGATAAAAAAAAAATACCCCGGTGGATGGATGCCTTGGAGTGAAGTGGAACAGCGTGCCCGGAAATCCACTGGATCCGGGCGGGCTCCCTAGGCTAGCTAGCCCACTCGCTTCGACCAATGGGATCGCTTCATTTTCCTCCGCTCATTGATAAAGCGATCCTGTTGGTCATTTGGATGGGCACCCTGAAGGAAGAACCAACTCGAATTAGTTTTATTAATGTAAGCCACCAAAACACTTAAGAATAGTCGGAATCTACCACCGGTTCAGAATGCTGCTTCCACTGAAAAGATCCGGCAAGAAACGCAATGGTTACTCATTTCAATTCTAAAAAGATAGTGTAGGTACACTCCCAGGAAAAGCAACACAATATACAGGCAACACCATTGTCACTCAATAGTAGGTATTTGTAATTTTGTATTAAACTGACTTAAGATGATTCCGCCAGATACTTATATGCATTAACGTTGTTTTAGTTCCAAAGTTTTAAATTAAAGTTGTATTTTTAACCCCCGACGAAAAACGAGGGGTGTTATAAGTTTAACATGTGTATCTGTGTGCCTGTCTGTGGCAACGTAGCGCCCAAGCTGATGAACCGATTTCAATTTTGTTTCTTTTGTTAGATAGGTATTCTGATCGAGAGTGTTCTTAGCTATGTTTCATGAAAATCGGTTTAGCCGATTGAAGATCATCAGCTCTTTTGTAGGTTAAAAAAGCCACATTCACGGCCAAAACCAATTTCCACGGCTCGAATCTTTCGAAATTTGAGATTATTGGATTTAGATTTATTATATTTTTAAATGATCGTAATAGACTGAACTGGCTTTTTACAATATTATAACTTTGAAAAGTTTCCCTGATTCTGGAAAAAATGTATATTTTATAAATTTTTATATGAGATTTGTGTATGAACTAAAGACCATAAGTCACGTTTCAAATGATGGATACGCGCATGCGTTAAATTTTGTTTGTTTTGTTAATGTTGTTTTTTCTAGAGGGCGCTGCTCCGCCATTGAGAAAAAATATAAAAAAACAAATCTAATTTAAAATAATTTTAGCGTTATTGAAGATTCTTCCCCTGGGCTGCTCCCGTCCATCTCAACCAGAGTTATTACATAAAATTGAATCATAATTGATAATATTTTACTTGGAATTAAACCTCCGTGGCATCAATATTTAGATTCGTTGTCTATTCTAATGTCAATTATTATAATGTCATAACAAAATAATGTCTCATACTTTTACACAGATTTTCTGTTGATTTTGGTATACATTTGATGAAAAGGTCGTCGCATCGGGGGTTTTTAAATTTTAAATTTAGAGTTATTTTACCCAATATAACGCAATTTCATATAACTTATTGTGGCACTAGGAAGTTTTGTCTTTTGTTTCTGACATTCTAACTATATTGAAATAACAGTTTTATGACACTTTTAAAATCGTTTAAATGTTTATACTTCAAAATTGCATTCAAGTTACTATGGGGACTAGCCGTACGCCGTTTTGTCATATCGTAGATAATCAACATTTTAGTTATTCGGTACAAAATACCAATTTCGTAAAAAATGCAGTTACGTTCTTCTGGTTTTTAACCGTTGAATTTAAGTAACATACAGGAATTAGTTACTTCAGTAACCGCTTTATAGTAACAGTAGCTTGCCATACCGAAGGTAGTGAAGGTGCGAGATCCTTCACTACCTGAAGGAGAGTGGGATAGAGAGAGCAGTTGGGTTTCTAGCTCTCTCTCATCGTGCGAAACGCATCTATTATACCTACTTCACGCCGATCTTCTGTGAGAGTCTGGTACTATCCTGGTCGAGAATATTAACTGTAGTTAATTGTAGTCATGTCTATTAATGATCTTATGTGTGTGAAAAATATTGTGAAAAATACACAAGCGATCCTTCATTAGGTTGGGTCAAATGTGATCTACCAGAACGTAAGCGTCGATTTATGCTTAGCCAATGACCGAGAACCTATCCGATTGTTATTCAAATCGATTAACGTTTAAATGGTAATATCGTTAGCACGCTCCGAAAGTCGGACGAGCGAATAATCGTATAATAAGTATTCTGACGCGACGATTGAACGAAACGTGAGGGAAAATTGCTTTAGCGATGCACGGGGCATTTGGACTACCGGGGCATTTGGCTTTCCGGATTTTGGACCACACAAGGTTTTATTTTAAAGGTTTGATTTGGTATTTACGGTGGTAGAACCAGGCTGTAGTACCACCCCCTCACAGAAGATCGGCATAAAAAGCTATTATAGCTACGTTTTGTACGATGAGCGAGAGAGAGAGCCGGAAGGCCAACCTCCCTATTCCTTCCTCTTCCTCTAAGCTACTCCTCTTCAGTTCAGCAACATGCGAGAAATTCCGTGCTATTGGAATTGCTTGATGTATCTAAATATAGGGAACGGTAACAGCTTAACATTATAGCGTCGTACGCTTCTTTGCCTGTAATATTACATAATAAGAAATGTGGGTGCTCAATGTAATTAGTACTGTTTTTATAAGGAACTGAATATAATCACTACATAGTATAAAACAAAGTCGCTTCCCGCTATCTGTCTGTCCCTATGTATGCTTAGATCTTTAAAACTACGGATTTAAATGCAGGTTTTTTTAAATATATAGAATGATTCAAGAGGAAGGTTATAAAATACATGCATAATATAGTATAGTAGAGAAACACTTATAAAAAATACCCGTGCGAAGCCGGGGCGAGTCGCTAGTAATATATAACGGAAAGAGAGGAACAAGTCATGTAACTGCTTACTTACATTCATTCATAAGGGAAATGAAAAGGACGAACAGTATGTATGTATTTCGTTTGTTTGCCAACAGAGTGAGCGCCGACGAGCAATTTTTACTACTTACTTCCTATAATTATGCGAATAATTAAAATCGATTATAAATTTACGCATCGTACATCAGGTAATACTTGAATAACTCTAAATTGAAAATTTAAAAACCCCCGACGCGACGACCTTTTCATCAAATGTATACAATAATCAACAGGAAATCTGTGTAAAAGTATGAGACATTATTTTGTTATGACATTATAATAATTGACATTAGAATAAACAACGAATCTTAATATTGATGCCACGGAGGTTTCATTCCTAGTAAAATATTATCAATTATGATTCAATTTGATGTAATAACTCTGGTTGAGGTGGACGGGAGCAGCCCAACGCTAAATTTATTTTAAATTATATTTGTTCTTTTATATTTTTTCGCAATGGCGGAACAGCGCCCTCTAGAATTATTATAGCGTAATATTCCATGACCATTAACAAAATTTAACGCATGCGCGTATCCATCATTTGAAACGTGACTTATGGAACGTCTTTAGTTCATACACAAATCTCATTATAAAAATTGATAAAATATACTTTTTTCCAGAAACAGGGAATCTTTTCAAATTTATAATATTGTAAAAAGCCAGTTCAGACTATTACGATCATTTAAAAATATAATAAATCTAAATCCAATCATCTCAAATTTTGATTGGATTCGAGCCGTGGAAGTTGGTTTTGGCCTAGAATGTGGCTTTTTTACCTACAAAAGAGCTGATGATCTTCAAACGGCTGAACCGATTTTTATGAAACATAGCTAAAAACACTCTCGATCAGAATACCTATCTAACAAATTAAACTAAATTGAAATCGGTTCATCAGCTTGGGCGCTACGTTGCCACAGACAGACACACAGATACACAGATACACAGATACACAGATACACAGATACACAGACACACAGATACACATGTTAAACTTATAACACCCCTCGTTTTTCGTCGGGGGTTAACAAAACACTACAGTTTAAAACAAATCACCTGCATAACAATCGATTTTGATAATCGGTTAATACCGATGAAAGTTTGATTGCGGCGGAACGAACATCGATACATCTCGCGATTCGCGAAGCAAGTTCGATTTGTCACGCGTGCGGTTTTACAATGATTCGTGAAGCGTGTGCGAGCTTTTTTGGACGCGGCAATTTGCTGTCGTAGGTGAGATTGAATTCATTGTCAATATTTTGACGTGACGACGTATTATGATGTGATTAATAGACATGACTACAATTGACTACAGTTAATATTTCGGCTGGCACGATCGTGGTAGTACCACACTCTCACAGAAGATTGGCATAAAGTAGCAATTAATGCTGCGTTATGAACAAGGAGAGAGAGCTGGAAGCCCAACTGCTCTCTCTATCCCACTCTCCTTAAGGTAGAGAACGTTACCTTCAGTATTGCAGGCATTTATAGGCTACAGTAACTAAAAGGTGGCTACTGAAGTAACTAATAATAGGCACTAACGCCTACCGACTGTTTGCGAATGTATCAATCAACACAGAGAGAGTAAGCGAATACCGCATCCATTTCATAATGAGCTTAAGATTACATTGTTGAATGTATGATAACAACGTTGAGGTAATAACGACATTAAGGATTGTCCGAACCTCAGTTTGTTATATATTATTATGAAATTGAGCCAATTTGTTTATTTTTCTTAGAGTACGAATACTTAAACACAACTCAGGTCAGGCCAGGCGATCTTGGAAATTTAATTCTTATGTCATTCGAGTACTAGACAATATATTTTTTTTTATAGCAGTGATAGCCGATTTGATAAGCACGCGTCTTGCGGGCTACCAGGTCTCGGGTTCAAACCCCGGCTCGAACCTCTGGATTTTTCGAAATCTATGTGCGAATCATAATTTCTATATGATTATCACTTGCTTACGGGGAAGGAAAACATCGTGATGAAACCTGCATATCTTAGAAGATTTAACCAATTTTCGAAAGACATGTGAATTCCGCCAACCCGCACTGGGCCAGCGTGTTGGATTATGGCCTTAATCCCCCTCGTGTTGAGGGGAGGCCCGTGCTCAGGAGTGGGACGTCAAAAGGGCTAAAATTATTATTTATTTTTTCGAGTACAAAATGACATGTCAAAGCATACTCAAGGCTACTCTCAGACTTGAAATCGATTTATTATACAAGCCTAAAAGGTCCAAGAATCAGATTGATATGTCATAGCAGTACAAAATGACAAGCGTTGTCAATATAAATCGTTCTTAAGTTTGTTCTCAGACTTGATATTCATTTATTAATACGGACCGGAGTCCCCCTTATTAATTAAGAGGTCGTTATCTGACATTTACCGACTTCAAAAAAAAGGAGTAGGTTCTCAAGTCGGTTATATGTTATTTTATAGTAAGTTATTGAGAGGTATGTATGACTCAATCTTGTCTTGACATCAATTTGTTATAAGTGTAGATTAAATAATAACTTAATGGTAATAATATTTAATGACTTACTTTGAAGCGTCAATAGCCTAGTGGTTAGAGGGGCCGTCCTCGTAGCTGAGAGGTTCCGGGTTCGATCCCCATCCTGGCCATTAAACTATTGACGTGAGCCCACTCCTAGCACAAGCATTAGCTTAGTTGGAGGAGCTAAAGGGAATACTTTATTTTAAAAAAAGTCATGTTAAATTAAAACTAATATTTGGATATTTAAAGCTAGTTAATAAAAACTACACAATCACACAACACTATAACTGAAAAGTTAAAAGTTAAGTTATTATAACTAGGCTGTTATTCATTCATAGTATTCATTTAAGTAGTTAACAACTTCACGTTGAACTCACAGAGTGATTTATATTTGCATAATAACAAAGCGGCGGTGATTTATGAAGTGTTAAGGTAAGTATACAGGTTGAAACAGAAGAGGAGAGAGGAGAAGAGAAATACTTTTTTTTTCAAAACTTAACTTAGTAATTCTAAAACTTTGCTTTGCTCAGCTTTGGAGGAAACTTGAAAAACAAAAGGTGTTACAGGGATACAGCTGTTGACAGATTTCATGAGTCTACCAAAACCTTTAGTACTTCAACTGTCCCACAAAGCCGATAGTTTTAGATTTACAAAGTAAAGTTGCAAAAATAGCCTTTCTGTTTCACCTAGTACAACGCCAGTTTCTGTAAATCGATCTTAAAGAGATCTCTTGAGAGAAATCCTGGAAATGCCACGTCAAAAGCGTACTCAAGATCGCTCTCAGACTTGAGACCGATTTATTAATAGCAGTGTACAAGTACTATTTACGACAATTTTACTTCACATTACTAGAAAGTCCGATAGTGTACGGTACTGTGACAAAACCGGAAATATCTTTGATTTCAATAAAGTTATCACGCAAAATTATATATTCACAAAATTCGAGTGGATGTCACGCAAACAGCTGCATTCTTATGCAATGTTAGAAATCTATACGTTCTTGTTTTAATTATGCACAATATTTTGCATGGCGACTTAGAAAATATACATACCACAAAAAAAATGGTATCTTTCTAATAGTTGACATTTTAGATCACTTGCTACAAACCAACAGAACATTTATACCATGAGATTATTGTTTATTATGTATTTTTGTGGCCCACCGCTCTGTTTTACGGTTTGAGCAATGGTCACTTGGATCAGGTCAGGGTAATAATAATACACTATCTTGCCTGTTTTTCCCGAAGGGGTAGGCAAAGGTATATAGCATTGCACTCTAAAAATGAAAAAGGACAAGCCCGCTGAGTTTCTTGCCGGATCTTCTCAGTCGAGGTCGCGTTCCGATCCGGTTGCAGATATAAGAAACAATATCTAAAACTGACAATTTGTAAGTGCCCGCGTAGGCCTTAACAAAATAAATGCTTTGACTTTGACTCTCCTTTTTGTTAATTCTAATTTGATCCACATTCCCTCTCAACGCGAAGGGGATTCCTCCCACGTCACACGGACTTCACACATCTTTCGAGAGACGTAAGTTTGTAAACTGACTGTGTACAGTCATCTTGAAAATGTTAAGTTGCGTAGAAAATAGCCATTGAGAGAGCATACCATTCAGAAGCTCTTGACCAATAGGAGAGCACCTAGGGCACTCTAAACACGAGTAGATGCGTACGCGCACCGGTTACGAACGTGTAGACAGGGCAGTGATCTAGTTCGTCACATTTTTACAATCTAATAGTACAGCTGTTACATCTAATGAGATGTAACAGCTGTACTTAATGACCAAGATTTGTTACAAACTTTGAATGCTAATCCAAAACTATCCTGGCTCTAAAACCCTTTTACAACTGGGCTTTGATACTTAGTTTTCAGAGTCTTATTCCCGTGGAATGCCTATACAGTTAGTTTTGTCTCCCACTTTGCATCAAAGATATGTGGATAATCTTCATCGAATTCCTCCTATTCTTTCTTTCGATGGTATTGGTACCTATTTTAAGATCATTTAGCTTTTCCTCTCGACACACCGAGAATTAAACCTCGGCGTTATCGTTTGTCACCATTGTCAATCCTAGCTTACAGCAGAATTGTGTCCGAAGGTCGGAAGTATATGGCGGGCTTAGTAGGTACTATTTTCTTAAAAAAGTGCTTTGACCTACAACGATCGGAAAAAGAGGCAGATTTTTCTTTATCACACCACCATCAGTAAGTACCTATGTATTTAAATTTTATTCTGATTTATATGCAGTATCCTTTAAATTCATTCAATGTCCTCCTAGGACCTAGAATCATACTAATATCCGTTAGCGCCTGGGTTGAATCATGATGAATTGCTGGTCCCATTCCTTAGTATAGTAGACCTCTCTTTAGGAGTCTAAGACAATAAGTTTTTTAGATTTCTAGCGAAAATTAGACTCTGGATGTCGACAACAACCCAGATGACCCCATAAGTATCTACAAAAAATCATTATAATTATTCATCCCATTTAGGATGAAAAGGATTACGAAAACTACATTTTTTATAATATGAACTCTAGATTCTAGAGCTAAATACAAATGATTAAGCGTAGACTGCTTGGATGGTCGTGACAAACTTTAGCAAAAGAAAGTTTCTAAATTTACCCTAGACTGGGATTGACTGGGAGCAACGCCAGTCCATACAAGCGTTGCTTACTTTGATATTATATGGTTTGTAGAGACGAATCTTTGTAAATGCACAATTATTTTTTGATAGTATACCAATATATTGTTTTCTTATATTTACGCGAATACTACACATTGAAATAAAACTATTTTTCGGATTTTATCGCGTTTATTTAATTTATGTTCCCGACGTTTTGGCTGCTTTACAGCAGCCATGGTCACGGGGGGACTGAGGTGTTAGACGTCCTGATGTCATAGTTAGTAACTGGGTACCCTCATATTAAGTTGTTGTTTGCGGTCCGATCCACGCAGAAAGTGCTCACAGTGTCTCGAGGTCTTGCAATGGTACACTTGGTTTTGGATTTAATTATATTAATTACTGGATCCTAAGTTGGTGGTAGCACCCAGCCATCTTCCCTATTGAAAATAGGATGTTTTTTAATTTCAATGGCCTCACGTATCATCCTTGGTCGGAATCAGTGTGAATAGTTTTATTTCAGTAGTATACCAATGTCATAAGATACTTGAAGCGGAAATATAGTTAACCCTATAACAAACACTAGCTACATTAAAACCATGTACTACTTATTATGTGAATTTAGGTAGGTTAAACGCTAAGGTCTTTTTGCGATCACAAACCTCCCTCATCTCTTCCAAATTCATATAACCTGTTATAAATTTCAGTCTGTCAGCTAGAGCATTCAATAGAAGGTTATGATTAACATTAGGTATAATTTTTTATAGATAAATACGTTGTTCTTTAAATTGTAGACCAGTTATATCGTAAACAACTATATATTCCACACATTTAGATATAATAATTATTAAGTGTGTTGTATATAAAGGCAATCATTGATTTGGAAATTAATTGCCCTTTGTGCGTTCTCGTTCACTTCTCCGCCAGTAAGTCCCAATAAGAGTTCCTTAAAATAGAATTCATAGAAGCAAATACAATTTTTCTTCGCTTTCATCTTCTTGGTATCGAGGCTTCCAGGGTATAAGGTTAAACATGTCCATTTATCTCCTCACAACCGGATAGGATTTCTCAAACTGTTCATTTTCTCATAATGTATTTGATTCCCTCTAACATAAAATCACGGTAAGCGAGTGCAAATAAAGTCCAAATTGTTATATGCATAAGATTTTCAGACGAAAAAATGGTACTTAAATGAAAATAACAAATTCTAATCTAGAGCTAACTCAAATTTGAGAGCTAATTAGTCATGTCATAAATAACGACATCTCAAATAGCTGGTAAATCAGTCTGTAATCTGAGTTCAAGCTTGGAAATGTTATTCTGTTTTTTTTCAGTACGAAACTACAATTCAAATCACGTTCTAGTGCACTCTCAGATTTGGGATCTATTTGTTAGTATCGGCCTTAAAAACTTGAGTTGTATTTCCGTATTCGGTCGATAATTAAAAAAAATCCTATAAATTTGTTCACATAACTATTTTCACACTACCTACACGTCCAATTGTCGTATCTATAACATTCGTAACACGCTCATCGTACCTACTACATAGCGTGCGCGTACGCATTTTGGCGGGAACCCGCCCGCAGTGGGGGTACCACGATAAAACCACCTACGTACGCTCCAGGCGATACATTCGGTTAAACAGTACTATAGCAGCAGGACTAAAATGAAGATACTAATTTTGTTAGTGAGTGTGGCGGTGGTGAGCTGCAAGCCCACTAGTGGGGACGATGACGTCATCGGCTCGGTGGTCGGCGTCGTCAAAGGCTGTGCTGAGGAAGACCTCTGGTTGTGCATGAAGGTGTGTGCAGTGTTCCCAAGTGTTATTACAAGTTTAGGTCCATCAGACTTCAAAAGTTTTTTTCTACTCTTTTGTTACCTTATAAGTTTATAAGGTAAACTAGTTAGTTTGCTCCATATTTGATCCCGATTTTCTTAATTTTTATAAGTAGTTTTTATTACCAATTCGTTCCTATCTCCAAATTCCTATTCAGCTTCTTGTGTTACTTTTAAATCTTTGTAACTTAAAGCATCTCCCAAAATCTAGTCTTCTTGCGAATTCTCCTAACACTGACATTGTACTGAAGAAACTTTAACACCGATTTATATTGCGGTCCCTATATTGTGACAGCACAAATAAAAGTTAACGTCGTTCATGTTTTGCCAATGCAAATCATAGGTGGTTTAAATACGCGAGCTTCCATCCCCTTTTGATGCCGTGATATTTTCTTAAACAGTATTTGAAATCTTATAAATACTATCAAGATATAATTATACGTTTTGAAATAGTGATTCTTATTAAACTATAGCAATAACTTGTAAATTATGAAAAGACTCCACAATGATCACTAAATTATTTTCTATCTGTATTACTCCTGAATTATCATCATGACTTGTCTAAATCTGATTGTAAATATGTTAGACTATCAAAGTGTTCATCAAATGCGGTAACGACTTAACGATTCACTTTAACTATATATATATTATTACTAAACTATAAAGCGTATTCAATTACAACTGCATCATTGCTTTTATTAGATAATATAATATAATAGCATTTCGTAAAGTATCGTACCAATTACTCTGTCGTTATTCAAATTATCGTAATAATACCTACTCTACTAATACCTACTCAAAGTTTACTCGAATTCGTATAAAATATTAAAAAACAGGTGTCTTTGAGATTTGAGTATATATTCGAAACTAAGTAAATTCTTTAGTAGGCGAAAAAATCCACCATTTATATAATCTGACATAAGCTTCATCTGCTATAAAAGAGGATATTTTCTGATGATTGTTTTAATTATCTCTCACGAAGGCTTAATGTCACAATATTACCGTAGGTTACAGGTTCGATAACACGACTTGGTTTCTGACCGCATACGTAGACTACACAGAAGCAATAATTACTATTTAGCCATCATCCAGGACTTAAATTCTCCCATTTTGTTCCACAGGAGAAATCATTGAAATTCTTCGAGAACGCCGCCTCAGCGAGGGAGCTGAACATCGCCGATGGTTTAAGCATTTACAATGTTGGCAGCACCCGCTCTGCCAGGTCCTATGAGCCTCTGCCTGAGGAACCTCAAGCGAGGGAAAACCAGGTGGAATCCAGGCTGATTGATGCAGCTGCTGATTTCATGGAGAACCATGTTATTCAGCTGCGTATGCCCAAAAACACTGTTGAAGACATGAAGAGATCGCTTGAAGAAGGTAAGAGATGAACCATTAAATTATATGGATATAGATGTCAGTTCTATAGTCAAAAGCTCAGTGGTTAGAGGGGCTGCTCATAACTGAGAGATTTTTTAATCGATCTTAGTCCCAGCCGTTAATCTATTGATGTGAGCTTACTCCTAACACAAGCACTAGCTTAGTTGGAGGGGCTAAGGAAATGATAAACTGACATAGCTAATAATTTATAAAATACACAAGTAAAATGACTTGTGGAGTTAGTTTAGACAATACTAATTAGCGTGTTAACATAATTATTTGCACTATTCTGACCCTAATTTTGTTGAATTAATTAACAATTTACCGTGTCTTGATACCAAGCTAGCTATTAGCATTAATAAAGCCATGTTAAAAAATATCTACTTAGATTTGATTTAACAGAACCATAAACCTGTATTTGTATAATAAAAGAAATCTAGGTAAAGATGTATTAAAATAATCTAAGTCTAAAGAATTAGAAGATGTAAATCATGAAACTATTTTAGATAAAACACCTGCTAGTCACAATAAAATGATTGAAAGCTCTCTCGTGAAGTCATAATTGAATCGGATACATTTCATCATAATATTGCCAATTAATTTAAAGCGTTCAAGTGTCCCACACAAGTGAAGCCTAAAAACTACTCATTAACAACCACAAAACCAGTATACATAAACATATAATTATAGTAATTCCCATAAGCGATCAAATTGTACAGAAAACAAGTGAAAGCTGATGAGAAAATATAATGGCTGCTGGTTCTCAAAAGGCACAATGGCTTCTTATAAGGGCAGATGTACATTTTTTCTGAAGATTAATCAAAATCCCATCATCATCGTTGAAAACAATGCAGCATCTGTTTACGGTACAAAGATGGTCTGTTCCACAGAAAGCTTTAAATTGTTACGACCTATTGTTGTTATTTATTCGACAATTGGTTACAGCAAATTATGACACCAAGTACAATTTGTTAGATAACAAATATAAACATTCTCACGAATTTGTATAACTGGTTCTTTCATTCATTGACACAGACAATTTGGCAGTATAAGAATACTGGTTTTCTGTTCCCAGCGATAGTATCGGTGCGGTGAAAATTATGTACAAAACTGTCTGCACTGTATCAAGTCGTGCTGCAAGTAGACTCGTGATGCAACCAAAGTAAAAAGTCGTTTATATAATTTATTAAAACCACCATCATATTCTTTGCATAACTCTCGCCAAATTATAAATTAAAACATACCGAGACCTGTCCGGCGACATGGTTGAGAATTTTAAAATAGAAAGTCAGATAAACGTATAAGTATTAATCAGACGAGTGTGATCTGAGAGACGAAAATTAATAAGATAAGTAAAACGGGTCTGTTACGAAATGCCTGTAAAGAATTGTCAAAGCGGACGTCCGTAGCCGACGTACTGAGGAGAGGCTAGAAATCGCCATGACCAAACGAGTCGGATAGGAGTTTCTCCAACCTCTTAACAAGGTTGATTATCTTGGAAAGCGGGCGAACTGTGTCTAGTTTTTGCTAGATTCCCATAGTACACTTGCAACCATGCAGGACTAGTTTGCAGTTCCGCTATGCGAACGATCGAAATCTCTATCAAGAACCGAGTAAAAGTAACGCTCCAGGCGTTATCTTGTTAACGAAATATGGAAGTAGGCTCCGAGCTTTCGAATTGGTACCAAACGTCCGGCGATCAAAACACTTTCTAGATGAATGAGGTTGTTATGCAAACCGGGTAACATGGTGAATTTCAATTTCAGTTGACAGCGCGCGCACCGCCGCATTGAATTCGAATGAGATTTCTAACTTTATATCGCACGATTACCGTCTGATCTAAAAATGGTAAATTGTTGAAACAGCGCACGTTTGCTATTTCAAATTCCAATACATAGAAATCTTTTACCGGGATCGTTTTAGTGAAATGGCAGGTCGAATATGTATAAAAATTAATTAAGTATGTTAAAAAATTAAAATAATTTAGAAACTTTGAAAGCTGATTGTTATTCAAGTGATATTATATTATGATAATATTTTCATCTTGAAAAACTTAAGTAATAATATTATTTGCTTTAAATTAACTATAAAATAATATAGGAAGTCAAAGCTGCTTTTGTGTTGACTAGTAATCATAACCAAGGCCCTAACCACGCTAGCTACTCAAATCGTAATAGAAAAGCAGACGCTCGCGATTACGTTTCAAACGCTCCGCTTTTGACGTTTTGCTGACACGAGCTACACGAATTCTACTGACATTGATATGGTATGATGTCAACAAAACGTCAAAAGTGGAGCGTTTGAAACGTAATCGCGAGCGTTTGCTTTTCTGTTACGATTTGAGTCACTAGCGTGGTTAGGGCCCAGATTCAAAATCTTCATCGAAACTTACATACTATATTGATGATCAATGTGAAGAATTTAGAATTGGTCATTGATGTGATCATGAATCATTTATTAACAGAATTTTGTGTAAATAATAAAGGTACCTTAGTGTAGGTACTTAAAAACTCTCAAATCTGAACCACTGAACTTTTGTACTTAACTCAAGTTACTGAAGTTGACGTGACTACAGTTACAACATTGCAAGAAATATTTATCTCAAGAATTGGTTATCTTTCTTCCAGGCCGTGGCAAGAAGAAGAAGCTGAAGCAGCTCCTCCCCATCCTGGCCCTTCTGCAACTCAAGATCCAGTCCCTTATCCCCCTCTTCCTCGGTATCATCGCCTTCGCCGCTGTCAAGGGCCTAATGCTCGCCAAGGCCGCTCTCCTCGCCTCAGCCCTGGTCCTCCTCAAGAAACTCCTCTCCAAGAATGAGCACCATGAAAGCTACGAGGTTGTAGCTCATCCTCATCACGAGGAGCACTTTAGCCACAGCAGCGGTGGTGGTGCCCACGGCGGATGGGGCAGATCCTCTCAGGATGCCCAGAATTTGGCTTACAGCGCCTATTCCAACTGATACCTAAGATCAAAGTCCTTTAGGGCAAAAGTTATGTTAGCCTAGTACGGACCTCAAAGTAATGAGATTTCTAATTTATTAATTAATTTATTTAAATTATTTAACGTCTCTTAACGTAATGAGCGAGTGAGACTGTCTGATTTTTTTTCTCTTGCATCGCCAACTGTTAAATCTTATACAATGTACCTGCTATCGTTTTAAGTCTTCCATGAAAGTACAAACAGTATTTTTATCATCAATAGCTTTAATTTTTATTCTTTCTCTGTATCATTTAGTATTATTATTGTGTTCATTTCTTGCTAGTCGTTCTATTTCTCTTTTATTTTATATATTAATATATTACTTTTGTAAATATGCTTCGTATGAAAATATTTAAGTAACATGTTATTTTTTGCATCTTCGTTTATTATTGTATTGTTATAATATTTGTATTGTAAATATCTATGTGCTCAGGTGATGCCCTTGTTATGTAAAACTATTTTTTCATTCTTCTATTTATTATAATTTATTAGAAACCACCCAAATGAATTAAATTATAATAAAATATAACAATCAATCAATTAATTTTGTATCATTTTTACCTGCAACCATACGTAACGTGTTATATAACACTAATTAATAAATCATTCGTTTGTTGCATATGTTCAATACTACTTAATGCAACAAAAAATGAATGACCACACCGATTTTATAATCAGCACTTCCCATTATGAATAAAATATGTATTGCGTAAAATACATCAACAAATAACTATTGACAAATTATTGCACAGTGTGCCAAGTAATTTGATTTTATCATCTGATAAATGACTATCAAAATAAAACAAATTTGGTAAAACAAAACTATCAATACTTTACCAAAATGATGATTAGAAATTTGTAAATGTGACAAGAACTTTAAGCTCCGGCTAGAATTATCCTAGGGTTCTGGGCTCACTTTCCGAAGACTATGGCGGCGCGCACCCTCACTTGAATCAGTCGACTTTGAGCCTTATTATCGCAAAGCTAGAATTGCTGAACACTCCGGCCGACAGATCCGTGCAATAGAATACTCGTAGTAGGGAATCCTGTTTATTTTATCACGTTTATAAGTTTGTTATTTATTCCGTTGTCCAACTTCGTGTATATATATTTGATAAGATTTATTGTTATATTTTACTCGTTTTCGAGAAATATGTAATTTAAATACTGTGAAGCTTTTAATTGAGAATAAAAATTGTATGAAAATTTATTTTTAAAGCGTGGAATAAAGTTATGACGACCGCTTGGCGCAGTGGTTCGAGCGTAGGCCGCTCGGCTCACTGCATCGGGTGGTTGCGGGTTCGATTCCCGCCAGGGTAAATTTCGGAAATGGCCGTTTCGTAATTTTCCCTGGTCTGGTGTCACTGGGATCACCCCCAGTCCATTGTACGGTAACCATAGTACAAGCGTTGCTTAGTTTGGGACCATATAGTTAGTGTATTCGTCTGGCGATATTTATTATTTTATTTTATTTAAAGGTCTCTGACCCCCACATCAGACGTTAAACGCGGCCGATAAAAAAAAAAAAACAAAAAAAAAGGTACAATTGCTTTTATTTCGTATGTACTTATGGGGTCACCGGTCATAAAGATGGATTTTAGCTATATATTATTTAGTTGGAACTAGTGGCTTTGTTGTCGACACCCGAAAATAAAATCTTCAATTATGAAACTGCGGGTAAAAGCTAGTTCTCATAATAAAATAAATGAATTACCCACCACTATTATATAGAAAACAGATAAATAATACTTATGAAGACATGCGGCACTTATCTCATAAAGTTAGACCTAATAGCTTATTAGTAGCTAGTAATGAAAATGTGTGAGAAATAACACAGAAAGTGTGAACAATGGGAAACAATGGCTTTCCTTTTCTAATGCGATGTTGGTGCATTTACGTCGATGGAGACAATGCAATATGACTCAGGGTGGTAATTGATTAATGATATTGTGTTTAAAGCCGGCTTCTTGTCTAGCATTGAGATACTTTTTGGTATCTTATTACAACATTATTATTTAGAATGTACCAACGAACGCTGGACAATTAATCAATAAATAATAAGCAAACTTATACATTTATTTTCTTTTTACGGATGGCTAGCAATGTTGCTAGTATTCCAGTTAGCCGCTCCTGCTAAGCTCACGCTTGTGTTAGGAGTGAGTTTACATCAATAGTTTAATGGCCGGGATAAGGATTGAACCCGGTACCACTCAGGTACGTGGCGGGCCCCTCTAATTACCCGGCTATTTACGTTTTGAATAATGGATTCAGTACAAAATAATGGAGGCGATGCAGATCCTAAAATATTTTTTTTTCTAGCTTTACCCTGATGGGAAACAAACCCGCAGCCACACGGTGTAGTGACCCTAGTAGCCTTCACTCAAACCACTAGCCCCTATTAATAAACATGGGTTAGCGGGCCAATAGTTACACACTGAATTGTCTCATTTTCTCATCAGTGAATTGATATTTGAAACTTAATAAGGGGGTTAGAGGCTAGTATATCGGAGAGCTACAGAGTCTAGTAGCTAGACTAAGAATTCTGTAGCTCCACTATGCCATAGTATTATACATGTGTTTTCCTCTAAAGCAGTAGGTTTAGGTATAGGTTCACTGTTGTGAACCCATAATTCGCCAAGGGTGTAATAGAGGGCGAGGCTATTGTCATCATACCGGATACACTGCCGCTCAATGCGAGGGGAAGCCATAACCCATCATCCTGGTAGTGCAGGTTAGCGGTATTCACATATCTTTCAAATCTTCTACTAGTTTTGCTCTATAAAATAAATATTTTATTCCTATGTTATTCCTAATAATATCAAGTATCTGCCAGTGAAAGACCCATCCAAATTTGCCCAGCCGTTTCGGATATTATCCAGATCAAACAAACAGATATCTAAATATATATAACTCAAAGGTGACTGACTGATCTATCAACGCAAAGCCCAAACCACTGGACGGATCGGGCTGAAATTTGGCAGGTAGATGTTATGACGTAGGTATCCGCTAAGAAAGGATTTTGATTAATTCTACCCCCAAGGGGATAAAATAGGGGATGAAAGTTTGTATGAAACTTTGTCAATTAAATTCCACGCGGACGAAGTCGCGGGCTCAGCTAGTTTTTTTAATAAATGTGTTTTTTTGGAAGTTCCATTATATACTTTTATATATGCATTTAGTAAAAAAAACTGTTAAATTTAAATTATAAACTGACACTTTAATTGTATTTATTTGTATAGATGTCATGCGGGGTTCCTTACGATGTTTTTCTTCACCATAAGCAAGTGATGATGATGATTACATTTTCGTTGTATGTAATTAGTATCGGTAATAGTAAATACATTATTAGTAGCATACAACAAAAATGATTATCATTAAATATTCATTTCTTCAATTAAATAGAGAAACAGGTATTCCCCTTACCACCACGGGAAAGTAATTGTTTTCGCTGAAAATATTTTTCAGATAATCGTGCATACAAACTGTTACGGATGCAATTTACTTTCTATTTCAGACCAATTACAATTTGTTGTTTCCTGCGTTCGTTTCCTATTGATTAATTGTTAAACACGATACGTTACATGTTGTGTTGTTATACGCTTCAGTTATTTTAATTTATTATGTAATACATAGATGACAATACATGCCTGCCTTTGCGTGCATCTGCTCAACGCAATTTTATTTCTTTTATAATGTACTAGCTGTGCCCCCCGACTTCGTCCGCGTAGTATTTAACGTAACAAAAATTTCGGGATTATCGGGATAAAAAGTATCCTATATGTTAATCCCGGTTATAAACTATCTGTGTTCCAAATTTCATCCAAATCCGTTTAGTAGTTTTTGCGTGAAGGAGTAACAAACATACATACATACATACATCCACACTCACAAACTTTCACATTTATAATATTAGTAGGATAATATTATAATTGAGCCCTTTTAACGTCTCACTCGTAGGCACGGGCTTACTCTCAATACGAGGAGGATTCAGCACATAATCGACCATTCTGGCCCAGTGCGGTTGGTGTATTTCAGATGTCTTTCGTTAAATTGCTTAGATTTTCTCAGACATGCAGGTTTCCACACATTGTTTTTTTTTCACTGCACGCAAGTGATAATCATATTGGAATTATTATACCCACGTAGATTTTTATAATCCTAGAGGCCAGGGTTTGAACCCAGGACCTTGTGCCCACAAGATGCAGCGAATGCTTTACTTTATTTTACATTTATTTTTATTAATTCAAGAAATCCCCGTAGTAATCCATCTGTAGTTAGCACCTGACAAGCATCATCGTCCCGGACAGTTATATTTAATGGCTAACTCCGACTTGCCTTAACAACTGTGATAACCGGGATTGACAGCTTAATGTGCCCTCTGAAGCTCAAACGGAAGCGCTCACAATCGAGCGTTTACTGATTCGAGCGCTTCTCTTTTGAAAACAAAGTAGCGTGCATAGGTAGGTGTTTTTCGTGGGAAATCTCCATTAGTGCATGTCCACTTCCGGGATTTGAACCCACTACTTGCGGAACACAAGCCGGGTCTCTTCCCACTGGGCAACAGTGACCCTTTCCTATTCTTATACAGGTTCACTAGTTAGGTATGTCTCGGAGTCTTAATCAGTAAAATCAGGTTAGACTGAAAATAGGGAAATTTTTGAGAATAGAGAAAAGTTTATAACGTCCATATCAATAACGTGGGAGCATAAACTAGTAATTTGACCAGTTAAAGCCACTGCTATTTGTAGGTTACCCGGTTACCATTAGTAAAGGGGCTACTCACTAGTTTAGGTAACATGATATAAACCTTTATATAAGTACCGATGAAATAACGGAATGTGTGTGTTCGTAATTCTTGTAGGTACTCCTAAACATCTCGACCTATTTTAATATTATTTTTGTACTTATGGGGCTTTTTGGTTCTTAGCTATAATTGAGCCAATAGGTGGCATTGTAGTCGACATTCAGAAAATAAAATCTACGCTAGCCACGCTGTGGAAAAAAGCTATTTGTGTTATAAACCTAAATACTTACCACAAATTTGAGAGCTAGTAGTTAATTTTGAGGCAACATACAACAACAACAGGTAATGGCGTCTCAGTCAGCTAAGAGGGACTTAAACAACTGAAGAGCGTTTGAGTTTTTGACCTTAAATCAATAACTAATTTTGCTTACCCACTATAATAGTCGTAAGGATATAATATTGAAAGGAGTCACTATGATATGAGTTAGACTCACTATCGTCTTCATTAAATATTTTTGTTGCAAATTGTTAGTTCCTTGCGTGACGGAGAGGAGTGCCGAAAAATGTTCAATACAAATATAAATATTTTACGTAGAGCTACTGAAGTGTGTTCTTATCGGCGAGATTATTTTATGAAAATCAAATATAGCTCTTTCAAAGTAGTCACCAAGCCATCTAGGATACAATGCTTGTACTAAAAAGATGAAAAAGAAAGTAATCCTCTTAACTTTCAAATAAAACATTTTATTAAATTTCGCGTTTATTCTATTTTAAATATATTTAATGAACTTCCAATTAAATAAATCTTAGATGGATATTTCGAAACGAAAACAAATCCAGATTAAAATGGTTCGAGTATTGAATTCATCTATCAACAATTTATTTATAACAGCGCCATCTATGAAAAATATTTGCAACCAACACCATGGCCACGCTTGTTTACAACAAGAACAAAAGTTCAAGGTGGTTATAATACTCTATGGTTCAAGGTTCCACCGCGGTTACGCGCAAGAGTCGTTGAACTGTTGAATAACATAAAGGTTTTGTAACCTACCATTTATCTTGTTTTTATAAAGCATAAAGGTGTAATAAATAAAAGGTATAAGAAAATAGGCACTTTAACAATGCTTGTAGAGCGATTTCACAGCTTATAGCTGTATTAAACGTCAGATTCGGTAGTTTTACTTTTGTTTCCACTTTACTTTGTAAGTACCATTTTTTTCATTGCATCCTGTAAAGGTTGATCTAAATTCATACAATGTATCCGCCCTAGCGTATATCAAGTAGCAGATTACTATTCTTTGGATACTTCATATTAAGTACCTATTTACTCGTATAATTGACTAGCTGACCCGGCAAACGTTCTGCCATATAAATTATTTATAGTATAGGTATCATATATACTTTACGACCTATTCTCAGACCTACCGAATATACACAAAAAATCATAAAAATCGGTCAAGACGTTTCGGAGGAGTTTGTTTACAAACACTGTGACACGAGAATTTTATAGTTGTCTGAAATGACAACCTATATCTGTATAAGTATCTATCATGTAGTAGGTAGGTGTTTAGCTGAGAAAAATGGTCAAAATTAATATTCAGCTTCCTTAAAATATAGCTATTACTATAAATTATGTGAGAATACCTAGTTTAAATAATAGCCTTTAGATACGTTACTTAAATACATTGGAGACGTTATAGGTAATCCGTTTTTGCATAGCGGCTTATTAACATTAATTGGTAAGTAAGTAGCTCTCAAATTTAAGCTATGCACGAGAAAGGCGATCAAATACTACTATTTACTAAACAATGCATCAAGATTTAATAAAAAAATAAGTAAAAACCGTATTCACTTTATTTACAACATTTTCAATTCATAAAACAACTACAAACGTGTTGTTTTATGAATGAAAAATGTTATCGCAACAATACGAGACTTGGCCAAGGTTACGATAATGTAACGTAGTAGCCTCGCTCTTGCTCCTTTTGTTGCGCGCCTCGTTAACCAGATGGCGTTGTTTATTTGTTCTTATTGCAACTGCAATGTCGGTTACCATGTTATTTGTTACGTGCGCTGGAGTTTCGTTTTGTTTGTCGTTTTATTTAGCGGTTATGCGAATACAAAGCTTTTGACGAACGCTTGGCGCAGTGGTTCGAGCGTAGGCCGCTCGGCTCACTGCACATGGTGGTTGCGGGTTCGATTCCCGCCGGGGCAAATTTCGTGGCAAATTTCCTTTTCGTAATTTGCTCTGGGTGTCACTGGCATCGCCCCCAGTCCATTGCACGGTACCCATAGTACAAGCGTTGCTTAGTTTGGGACTACACAGTTGGTCTGTCAGTCTGCGGATATTATTATTGTTGATGTTTTATTTGGGAATATATACACTATCACGACTGTATGACTCGAGGAGGTAAGCTGAGATACCTTGGTTTGCAACCACATTTTTGTCTTGTCTCTCTGATTGTGAAACGAAGTAAATTAAAAAAGCGTGTTAATGTTTACTATCTACTGCGGCACAATGAATTCAGAATGATGGTTATCATTATGAAAGTAAAAAACATCGTGTTTTAATTGTCTTACGGCTCTGCTACTTAACTCCGTTGATAAGTAATTACTCATTCCTAAGTACATTAATTTGATACGTCATTTATTTTGTTCTATAGTTCACAAAATATTAAAGTCATCAAATCTTAGGTAAATTGATTTCAAATCTGAGAGCGATATTATAAATGTCATTGTTATGTCGTTCCAGAACAAAATTACATATCAAAAGCGTACTCACGATCGCTCCCAGACTGGAGATCGATTTATAAACGAGCCTTAGCCGTTTAAGAAGGCATTATCCGTCATCATGATGTATGCTGCATCAAAATTGAGCAGTTCTCAAATATGAGTTCAAGTTCAATTGTAACTGAACTGTGAAACACTCCTACCCTACTTAACCCTACCTAATGGTAGAGGTAATTAGAGTATAAGATAGTGGTAACCCATTAAGCAATACGGGGTTACATTTTTTTTTTTACTCTCAAAGATTTTATATGACCTGTTTTATCGAATGTAAGCTATAAGGGGAATTAGATAAATTTAACTTATATTGCAATGTTAGGAGTGTAGTTGATGAGTAATTTCACCTTGCGTACCTTTCTCCGGTGCTAGAGGGCAAATAGCCGACCTGAATTCAAAGAAAGCTGCCTACAGACGACTGTACAAGATATAAGAGTGATATAGCGACAATGTTTTTAACCCCCGATGAAAAAAAAAGGGGTGTTACAACCTTAACATGTGTATCTGTATATCTGTGTGTCTGTGGCATCGTAGCGCCCAAGCAGATGAACCGATTTTAATTTAGTTTTTTTTGGTTAGATAGGTATTCTGATCGAGAGCTTTCTTAGCTATGTTTCATGAAAATCGGTTCAGCCGTTTGGAACTCATCAACTCTTGTTGTTTAAAAAGTCGTCACATCGGGGGTTTTTAAATTTTAATTGTATTCACATTACTTCTATACATCGCAGAGGACGTCCACAGATGGAAGCCTTATGTACCTTATGAACGGTATTTTTCATATGACGAAGTCGACGCACAAGCTTACGAGCTACCTGTGCTGATACCATACCATATCAATGTCAGTAGAAATCGTGAAGCTTGTGTCAGAAAAACGTCAAAAGCGGAGCGTTTGAAACGTAATCGCAAGCGACTGCTTTTCTATTGCGATCTGAGTAGCTAGCGTGGCTAGGGCCGATGTTAAACAGTGACCATGGCCAATAGATGCTATCAATGCCAAAAAAAAAATGAAAAAAAAAGATTTTGTATGCCCGTTTCCATGTTGCTGATCTGCAGGGTAGTGGATGGATTGACGGGAAGGGAGTACTCCTCCCACTCCCTTCGGCTCCCTCCCTCATCGTACGAAACCCAGCTATAATAGCTGCTTTATACAGATCTTCTGTGAGCGGGTGGGTGGTTATAACCCGGTAGAGCCAGGTTGAATATGAGCTGCAATTGACTATAGCTTTTTTTTTTTTAGGGGTAGTAAATCTTCCAAAGCATCCCAGGCCTCTTGTGGGAAAGGCCTGGGGTATGTGGGATTCTTACCTACTAAAACCTCCCCGGTGGCCGCCTTCCGCACGTCAGAGGGACTCCGGGCCCTCCCGAAGAACTCGCCGGTGTCCCTCATGTGCCGCGCTCCCTCGCGGGAGCTCGCCCCGGGGGAGCAATTGACTAAAGCTTGGCTCTACTAAGCTCTACAACCGTTAAATCGGTGAAATAAGGTTACAATTAGAATTTTACCCATAAAATCCCCTCAACGGGGCAATTCGCGGAAAAATATTACTTACCTGATTAAGTGGTCATGTATCAAAGTAAATAAATAGTGTCTAGTACATGTAATGTCTGTCACGTACCGAAGTTGGTCATATCCGATGTCTTTCTAAACTGGTCAGGTTTTCTCGGGCATGCAAGCTTGTTTTCTAAATGTAAGTGGTATTAATGTTATTCACTCGGCCGGCGCAATTGAATTCGAAACCTCAAGAGGCTGGATGGAGAGACTTGGTAAAAAAAATTGTGAGAACATTGTAAATGCTTCGGTTATATTCTGCTGCCCGATCACTAAAACCAACTAAACAAAAGAGCTATAAACAAAAACACGGGAATGATTTCCCTAGAAATTGCGAAGATATAACCAACAGTTTTTTTGCTAAAAAATATGACCCAGCCTGGCCTTTGTTTATGTTGAGGGGGTGGAAATCTTCTAAAAATCCCCAGGGCTCTTGTGGGAGAAGCCTGGGGATGTGGGATTCTGACCCACTAATACGTCCCTGATGGCCGCCTTCAGCACACCGAAGGGCCCGGGATCTCCAAACGGAATGGACCGGTGCGACCCAGGCTGGCAACTTTTTCTCAGTACACCCAGACTTATTGAAAACAAGTTGCGCTTTTACGTAATTCATCAATATAACTTAAATATGGCAAAATATTACTTAGCAGTCTTCTAATATACGGCAGTATTTTTATAATTATAGAGATGTTACTGCAATAGTTATAACAAATTTTAAATAATATAAACAACCCGATATTCCTGTACCCATTTAATAATGGTTCTCTACCAAAATTATTTGATGCCAATGTGGATGCCAAGCTAATAGAATAATATTTTATACGTGCCATTTCGTTCCATTTATGCTTCGGAGGGGACATTAAGCTGCCGCTCCCGGCTATCACATTCGGTAAGCTATATCAGAAGACTTAAAAACTCTGACACCAGAAATGACCACTAGCTCATACTAAGAAGATTATTTAAGTAATAATGATTACGGAAATGCAAGCTCGGGCTTATACAAATAGTTATAAGCGTTCAGAGTGATGAATAAATAGAGCACGCACTTACTTATTTACTTAAGATAATTGTTTAACAATTATTCTAAACATAGTTTCATTTATTCGTGCAGGCAAATAAAATACGAACAAAATTAC
The DNA here is from genome assembly GCA_918843915.1 of Notodonta ziczac. Taxonomy (NCBI): domain Eukaryota; kingdom Metazoa; phylum Arthropoda; class Insecta; order Lepidoptera; family Notodontidae; genus Notodonta; species Notodonta ziczac. The sequence goes on along the minus strand of OU974060.1, from coordinate 8,417,965 downwards.
AAGATTTTTTTATTTTGTAATATGGTATAACACCAAAAATATTGTATACATTATTATTAATTACAAAATAACAATTCAATAAATAATACGTCACAAATAAATTAAATATCATATAAGTAAGTACGTATATAATAATTATAAGTACGGATCGTACTCTAAAATACTCGGGGGGACAGACACTTATAAATACATAAAATACTTAATATCTTACACAATACTTAAACAATATTAAAGCCAGGTACTTTAATCATAACACTAAAACATACACAAGGATTGAAACGGAAAACGACTCGCAAGTGACTAAGGAAGAGATGGCAATAAATAAATAACAAGCTACAGTGACAATCATTCAGTACTCGCATCACACGCACACAATATAAATAGTATAAGTACATTGGAGAAATCGCCTAATGAGGTCATTGAACGGGGTCGTAGACGCTAAGGCTTCTGTTCAGAGTACGCCAAGCTTTGTGCCTCTAACGACCGCCCCCAGCCCCCGCCACCGTGCCCCCCTCCCGCACTCCCGCTAGTATAGCCCCCCGAATCACCTCCGTAACCACTCGTACCACCGTAATCATGACTTGAGGTATGAACCGACGACGACGAGTGTTGAGGGTGGGCTATCACCTCATACGTCACATGCTTCTGTTGCGACAGCAGTTTCTTCAACCCTATTATCGCTGACAGCACCAACGCCAGCTTGCCAATCAAAAGCGCTTTCCCAGCTATCAAAGCGATCGCTCCAATCGCCAGCGGCATCAACGCCATCATCTTCAAAGCGACCGCTGCAATCAGGGGTCCTATTATTTTAGCCGCTTTCTTCTTCTTTCCTCTCCCCTCGATCTCATTGTCTTCCGTGAACGAGGATACCGTATCTTCTAAAGCTCTTCCCGCACTTGATACCGCATCGAATACATCGGAACCTTTCACTTCAACCCTCAAAGAATGTGTCTCGAAGTAGCTCTTCATTCTGGAAACTGGATCTAATGCCCTAGGTGCTCCCGTTTCAGTGGGCACATCTCCTGATTTGACGACAGTCACGCCATCCGTTAGCGAGAACGATTCCTTTTGTCCAATCATCTTGTCCACGAAAGAGAAGAATTTGTATTTGAGGCATGTCGTCGATTCTTTTCTTAAACAGTCGCCTAGTCCTTCGAGGTCGTTGTCGGTGTGTGATGTGTCTTGCGCGGGGAGCGCGTGGCACGCCGCGACGAGTAACAGCACGGCCGTCCGACGCATATTGTGGGATACGTGTGAGAGCCGGCGCACTGCCTTCGGCCTTATAAAGCCAGCTCTCCGCACCCCTCGGCGTTGAAAAACCACACAGAAATGGACTTTCTCAGCCTGGCAGTAAAAGTAAAGTCCAAGTGTCGTAATGTTGCGAGCAAGTTCATTGCAAAGGTCGGGGCAAGTGCATTGTGTTTTGGTTTAGCCTGTGATGTAAGGAGCTCGGATGCTAATTAGTAGCGACGGCAGTGGCGATATTTCTTGGTCTAAATGGTCCGATTAAGCTTGATTAATTGATTGCTGCTGCGGAAATTTTATCATAATGTCTTGTTGCTCCTTTTCTTGTTATTGTTTGTGTATGGTAGATGAGCCTTAATAAAAGTAGGTCACCAAACGGATATAGATACATACTTGTGGCATAATATAACAGTAAAAAGTGGTAGATTTTGATAGAGATAGCTAGCTAGCTGGCTATCTCGACAGAGGCCAAAGACCCGGAACACCCAACCCCCCTCTGCGCCACACCTTTTCAGGGGAACAACGTGCGAGAAATGCCTTAAGTGTTGCAAGCATCTATAAGTTACGGTTACTGCTTAACATCAGGCGCGTCGTACGCTTGTCGACTTTGTTATATATATTTTTTGTTTTTTTTTTATTAGTATTTATTACCTTTAGCTACTCCAACTAAGCTAATGCTTGTGTTAGTAGTGGGCCCACGTCAATTGCTTAGTTGCCAGGATGGGGATCGAACCCGGAACCTCTCGGCTACGAGGGCGGAATAGCCTAGTGGTTAGAAAACCACTAGGCTATTGACGCCTTCACCTCTTCGCGAATATTCAAAACCCTTTCACTTTTAACTGGAAACAATGATACTGCAGTTATTTTTTTTACTTGTAATAGCCAGTGATAGCATTCGGTTATAACTATTGATGTTATTTTTATTATGGTGTGATATTTAGCCTCGCAAAACTATCTTTTAGAACGCGGCTATAAGAACAAACTCATATTTTACTTTTTAAGTTAGATAAAAGCTTCTCTTTCTCGATCACGAAAATTCTTCAAAGAATTATGTTCTAATTCTTGGCTATTCCCTGTCAGACATGCTAGGTCTAAGTAAAAGTTAAATAACAATGTTTTCGTTTGTCTGTGTATACGCGTGTCAAGTCAAAATTAACTCGACTGACTTTAATGGCACTTTCACGGCCAGTTCTAAGAAAATCTTGAACGATAATTAACACACTAATTATACGAGGTCCTAACCTTATCTATAAAGATAACCATTACATAAGGAGACACGTGTTAAAGATGACAAAAAGATGATTGTTTATTTATTTATGGTTGTAATTTTTTTAAATGATTTTCTGTATATAAGCTACTAGGCGAGGACTGCTGAGTACCTAAGCAAATTTAAAACCAACGGTCATTTATATTATTTGCGTCATTTTTTTCTCGTAAATCGTAAATTCTTGGCAGTGGACATATAAATAAATATCGCCAGACGAACACACCAATATGGTCCCAATCTAAGCAACGCTTGTACTATGGGTACCGTACAATGAACTGGGGGCGATCCCAGAGATACCGAGACCAGGGCAAATTATGAAAGGCCATTTCCGAAATTTACCGTGACGGGAATCGAACCCGCAACCACCCCGTGTAGTGAGCCGAGCGGCCTACGCTCGAACCACTGCGCCAAGCGGTCGTCAATATTGTCTCAAAGTTTGTCCCTAATCGGTTAGCAGTTCTCTACCTGATACCATGTCAAACTCTAGGTATTTATGATTTACGAAGAAGAATTCACGAAGATCATACTAATCATTGGTTTTTAATTGGCTTAAATGTCAACGAAATTGGCAGACTTAGCTTCCTGGTCTGAGTGAAACTGTGATCGCTTCCAGTCCATTGTAAGTTCTGCACACACTCTTATGAATTGTAGTTTTTCTAAAGTACATTATTATTTATGTTAACATGTTTGAATGTAGTTTGGGCAAAAGCTACTTCAATCATGAAACATTCAAAGCTTGAGATTCCGCTAATTAAAATGTATGGGAGAAAGTTATCTTTATGTTACCTGTGCATGAACACTTCAAATGTCGAGTGCACGAATGTGATGGCTGGGTTGGGTGCGACTGTTAACGACATAAATTTAGTAAAATAATAAATTTATCAAAATGTAAATATCGCCAGATAAATCCACCTCACTAAGCAACCATAATACCGAGGTGTCGTAGAATTAATAACTATGGAAATTATTTAAAATAAATAAAAATAAATATTGTTTAGAAACCCGAGTGGCTCGTAAAAGACATGATGATATTCGCTCATCTGCAGTGCCCTACGGGATTATGGCAACAGACTTGTCCCTACTAATTTGACAAGTCAAAGTCAAAGTGTTTGAAGCCTACGGGCGCACTTACCAATTGTTTTTTTTATATCTACTACCGGAACTGAACGCGACCTCGACTGAGAAGATCCGGGAAGAAGCTCAGCGGGTTTGTCTTTTACATTCTGTTATATTTTTTTTTTATTCGCTAGTTTCTTATATAATTACATAAAATAATATATAAATATTATTATTCTAGTACAGTCAAAATTTTTCAAATTTATATTTTTATCTTTCACTGTCATCATACAGTGCTTCGTACGCTCGTTTTTTTATCTAAAATCGCTATCGCTTATCCCTAACATTCGCACCCCAACCTAAGTTCAGCGTTTGATATTTCTTCTTCGGAAGATGATTACTCTCTAATGTTATATCATAAATTTTTATGGCAGTGCACGTTCACAATGGACTCAATATTAATTAATGGAATTTTTGAACAATTTACAATTTTATGTTTTGAAAAAGAAATTTATACTTTCTATTTAAATAATAAATAAGTAAATATGGTCAGACTATACAGACTGGACTGGGGGCGATTCGCCGTGATACCCAGACCAGGGCAAATTACGAAGAGGCCATTTCCGAAATTTACCCCAGCGGGAATTGAACCCGCAACCGCCATGTGCAGTGTGCCGAGCGGCCTACGCTCGAACCACTGCGCCAAGCGGTCGTCAATTATAATTACAATAATTATTATTTGCACATGTACTAAGTACCGTACAGAAGATTACCGTGAAGTAGCTATGTATTATAGTTGTGTTTCATACAATGAGTGATAGAGCCGGAAGTTCAACCCCTTCTCTACCTCTCCCTCTGTCCTACTCCTCTTCAGGGCGGCAGTGTGCGACCAATGCCTTTAGTATTGCAAGCATCTACAGCTTACGGTAACTGCTTAACATCAGGCGGATCGTGCGCTTGCTTGCCGGCTTTGTTAGAAAATAAAAAAACAATATCCCTTCAGTGTTGAAGTTCAGCTATTCAAAGTATATTCCAAATATAACTCTGAATATATATATTAGAATTGAACTTAAAGTATACTGGATTATATTTTAAATAAATAAAATAATGACCACTACGCCTATTACTCGAAGTAGAAGGCAGAACACCCGCATGTCGCCAATAGTAGCCTAGGTAGGTCTAAATAAGCCACAGTAGCTTCTCCACTAATATATCATTTGACATCTCTCTAACTGTGCCACAATTATGGCAGTGGCATAATGTTTGCCTAAATATTTAGCGCGTTGACCCACGAACCGCATTGTATTACGCATAAATACGTAATATTATGCTAATGACCAGAGTCAAGAGACGTTTAGACTAGCGTTTAGACAGTTCGGTACGATTCTTAAGATGTCACATCACTAGAACTTTATGTTACAAAGGAAGGTTTTTTTTATCTGTGAAAAAATACCCCTAGATATATAGATGAATATTTGTGGGAAAAAAAACTTGTTGCTATATTTTATGTAACTAACTTATTACTATTTCTCGTAAGTGATTTATTGTAATCTTAGAGAAATAAAGAAAATTATTTCCGTAAAAGCCCTGCAACACATAAGTACTCTTCTTACTACTAATCTTTCAAGAAAAGTCTGCGCAGCACGCATCAACACTTAATATCACACTCATCATCATCATCATCATCAGCCCGAAGACGTCCACTGCTGGACATAGGCCTCCCCCATGGAACGCCACAATGGACGGTTGCCCGCTATCCGCATCCACAGGCTCCCCGCGACTCTCACCAGATCGTCGGTCCATCTAGTGGGGGGCCGTCCAACTCTGCGTCTTCCGGTTCGAGGTCGCCACTCGAGAACCTTTCTTCCCCAACGGTTGTCGGTTCTACGAGCGATGTGGCCTGTCCATTGCCACTTCAGCTTGCTGATTCTGTGAGCTATGTCGGTGACTTTGGTTCTTTTGCGGATATCCTGGTTCCGGATCTTATCACGCAAAGAAACTCCGAGCATAGCTCTCTCCATAGCTCGCTGCGTGACTTGGAGCTTATGCAGTAATATCACACTAACTTTTAAAATATTAAAAATACTAAACCTAAACAAATAACTCTACCTTGATTATAATAGATATGAGAATATGCACGTAAAAATACAATTAGTACATTAGACGTTAGCTCGCTCTACAAAACATTCAACAACATAGTAATGTCGATTATTCTACTGAACTTGGCATGTTCACACGACAACAATATAGAGGTGGTTTTAAAAGAGGTTCATGTTAGTAGAGCAAAACGGTAGAGCGATGTATGTTCGATTTTTGTTAAGATATTACCAGCTATTTGTAGTTATAACATATCGGTTAGTCCCTTTCAACTAAACTAAATATTTGTACTAGGGGTAGAGTCATGTGATTTACTGCAATTCTTGGCAGAAGTGCCATTCGGAGCAACCACGTTTTAACAATTGTGTTTCCGGTCCCAATGTAACAGCAAGCGAGTCATGTAACATTATACCGGGCACATTTCCCCTCAAAGATGGGGCTTTGGTAAATATTCCACCACGCTGACCTAGTTCAGGTCGGTGGACATTACTCGTCTTTCAAAAGTTGTTCAGTTTTCCTCAACATGTTTCCATTCATCTATAGCGAGTCATTCATCTATAGAGAATATCAGTTGGAAATGAGAATCTGTAAATTCTAATACAGATACCGTGATTTGAAAATATTCACAATCTTAAATGATATCGTTATTTATGTTTGGTGAAGTCAAGGTCCAAATAAAAAATATATAATTACCCCTTTGACATTCCATTCCTGGTCACGGATCTCATTGCGAGGGGGATTCAGGCCGTAATCTACCACGCTGGTCCAGTGCGCGTTGGCGGATTTCACATATTGTCTGTCGAAAATTGGTTATTTTTTTCCCTCACGATGTTTTTGTTCACCGTAAGCAAGTGATAATAATTACAGAAACTATGATTCGCACATAGATTTCAAAAAACGCAGAGGTGCGAGGCAGTATTTGAACCCAGGACCTGGTGCCCGCAAGACGCGTGCTTAACCAATCAGCTATCACTCCATATTAAATTTGATAAATATCACCAGAAATATGGTCTACCTACTGAAGAGTTCATCAGGTACCCGAGACCCACTAGGTAGAACGTGTGTTCCACCAGTGAACTTTCACTGGTATCTTGAGTCGTTACGGACTGTTACCTATGTTTATTATGTGTAAACTTTTTACGGTTGATGCATGGTCACAGGTGAGTAATCTCAACCGTGATACTTCATCATGCATTTTGGATGCTGTTAGATTTGTTTAGTCTTTCGTTTATTATAAAAAATATAATAATAATTTTAGCCCTTTTGACGTCCCACTCCTGGGCACGGGCCTCCCCTCAACACAAGGGGGATTCAGGCCATAATCCACCACGCTGGCCCAGTGCGGGTTGGCGGATTTCACATGTCTTTCGGAAATTGGTTAAATCTTCTAAGATATGCAGGTTTCATCACGATGTTTTCCTTCACCGTAAGCAAGTGATAATCATATAGAAATTATGATTCACACATAGATTTCGAAAAATCCAGAGGTTCGAGCCGGGGTTTGAACCCGAGACCTGGTAGCCCGCAAGACGCGTGCTTAAACAATCGGCAATCACTGCTTAGTTATTCGTTTATGAGACAAAATATTGTAGACTAGCTGAGCCCGCGACTTCGTTTGCGTGGAATTTAACATAACAAAAACGCCCGCTCCCGCGTTCTGAGCCTGCGCGGCAGGACCCATATTTAAATTTTGTTTTCTAAAATAAAAGTAGTCTAAGTTACTGCTTATAACATCAGCTATCTACCAGTGAAAGTCCCGTCAAAATCGGTCCAGCCGTTTCGGAGATACTCTTTAATTTCATGTGTTTTTATTTTTTTACGCGGAAACCTAATTGTTTTTCTATAATTAAAGTAGCTTAAGTTACTCCTTATAACATGAGCTATCTGCCGTCAAAATCGGTCCAGCCGTTTCGGAGATTACCAGGAACAAACACACAGACAGACAGACAGACAGACAGACAGACAGACGGACAGACAGATAGACAGACAGACAGACAAAAACTATTAAAGCAGTGTTTTGTACGTTAAGTGAGAGCGTCGGCCAACCTCCCACTCCCTTCCCCTCTCTCTATCCCACTCCCCTTCATGTTGAAAACGTGCGGGAAATGCCTTTGGTATACGTTACGATGATTGTAATATTAGGTGAGTTGCCGACTAGTTTGCCGCCTTTATTGTATACAAATAAAGTTTTTCCCACAGCTGGGCTAAAACCGGCCCTTTGTCCATGCAATGGGCTTTAAAAACATCCCCTCTAAAAGATTGGGAGGCAGTTTAGATGATATCACAGATGTGTTAGAAAGCTATTTCCCACAGAAATTCTCACGGACACATTGAGTGGCGCCGGACTGATGAAATTGTATGTTTTTGTATGGAGGTTTGATGACCCGCGATTACAAGGTTAAGAGATTGTATGAGATGTCGTGGGGAGTCTGTATGAGTCTTCTTTTGACTATTAGTTTAAAATTGTGAATTTAAAGTGTTCCTTCAGTAATGTCAATAGATTGCAACTTCTTGTACATAATATTTCTAAGGCAATCGATCCTTGTACCTATAAAAGAATAAACATATTCATTTAATTTAAGAAAAATATATAAGTGTATAAATATATTATATTAATATTAATAAGTATTTAGGCGTCATTAGCCTAGTGGTTAGAAGAGCCCCCCGAGGTTCCAGGTTCGATCCCCAGCCATTAAACTATTGACATGACAATGTCACATTTCTGTTAAAGAAAAAAATACATTTTATTCCTCCTATTCTATCCTATAGTTCAGAATCTGTACAAATGAATAGTCGGCCTTTTTAATATAACTTCCGGCACTCGCACTCATCGTACAAAATGCTGCCTACTTAAGGTGGAGGCGCCTGTCCAGCCGCGAAATTCAAAATTTTCCAGTATTTTTATAGTTTATCCAAAATCTGAAAACATTTATGACAACATTTTGTGATTTGCGACAAACAGAGTATACAGTGCGTTTATTAATACATTTATTTTACTCTAAATATTATCACGGTGGATATGATACTAGTTAATCACTAAATATACAAACGTTGCCAGACTATCTGGATAGCTGTCGTTCTTGAAATGTTTTAGTGTAAGTTGGATATATTAATAAATGCACTGCACACGGTCTTTGTCGCGAATTACAAAATGTGCCTTTTATTTTTGACAGATATTGAATTTTTTTTAAAAAACCTCAAAAAATTTGAACTTCGCGGGTATATGGGCGCTTTAGCCTTAATAGTTACTTTACGTTAATTTTCTGTGAGAGGGGTGGTACTACCGTCGATCGTTCGAGCCATCCCGTATATCAGCTGTCGTCAATTCAGTTGCCTGCAGCCTCGCTCTGCCACCATGATATTTCTCTAATCGCCTTTTACGATTGCTGCGAAGCTGTTTTACCAAACTATCGCGTTCCGATCCGGTGGTAGATTTACCCTCGCCACCTCTCCTGGCAGCGGCCCAAGCCGAGGTCGTGTCCCTTGTGGTGCCCTTGAGCTAGCTGCCTCCCTGCCCCTCTGGCTGGAGCGCACTTGCGCTCGCCCTCTGTCCGGGTGAAGTTGTTATGGCCACTCTGGCCAACAACATATAGTCCAGATAAAAAAAAAAAAAAAAACAAACTATCGCTATCATTTGATACGCAAAACAATAATTTCTAAGTGTCCCACATTAATTAAGTTTCTTGTGTAAACTACAATACTTTCAATTGAATATAGTTTTGAAAGATAAGACCAACCCACGCATATTTTGGTAAACTAAAACAAGCCTACAATAGCCCGCACTAGGGTTGGTTTTGGTGTGCACGAGTACGTGTGGATTTTCCAGTTTGCAAAACCGCTTCGAACGCACGATTGCTAAATCATGAATCAATGAAATGTGTTAGTAATTAATGAGCAAAAATTACACAATAGATGACACTTTTGCTATTGTTTTCATAGCTAATTGGCTCTTCCATATAGAGACACCTAGCAAAAAACAAAATTAAATTGCTGCATTTTTTGCATTTAGTCAAACACCTTGCAAAATATCGAGCATTATTAAGATACGACCTAATTTTATCTACGCATACAAATAAATAATAATTAAAATGAAGTGACCGTTTATAATGTTAACATAACAGCTTGTCACCGAAAGCATATGAAAGTATATTCGGTAAGTATGTGGGGCAAAAAAAAACTTTTGTATGTCTGTTCGTCCGTTTGTACCGGCCAATCTCCGAAATGGCTGGGCCAATTTTGACAGGACTTTCTCTGGCAGATAGCTGATGCAATAAGGAGTAACTGAGGCTGCTCTTATTTCATTGAAACTTACCTAGAAACTAATTAATAAATAAATCTCAAGTCTGAGGGCGATCTTGAAAATGTCATTCCAGTACAAAATGACATATCAAAACCGTACTTAAGATCAGTCTTCGACTTGAGATTGATTAATTAATACGGGCCTTAGTACTCCAGTAAGTAGTAAAGTCCCATACTGCGGCATAACACGGTTACTTAATTCACACCGATAGCACGAGAAGTTACAATGAAACATCGCGGGAAACGCTATTCATCTATTTTTTAATGAATCAAAGCCGGCAATCAAACGTACGACCTGCCTGTTGTTAAGCAGGTATCGTACATATCCTTGCAATGCTAAACGCATTGCTAACTTTATGGGGAATGGGAAGGTGGAAGGGGTAAGAAGCGGGGGTAGGTCATCCGGCTCTAATGTTTTAATTATATATTTAAATCTGTCTTATTATTTCGCTATCGTCAAATTTGCTATGTTTGGTCAAAAGAGGGTGAAGTTAATAGTTTATTAATATAATTAATATGATCCGGAATCATATATATAATAAATAAATAAAATAAAAAGCCATTTTAATCCACATCAATGTTACAAGTTCTGTTGGTGTTAGTAAATTATTTAATTAAAAGGAAAAAAAAAACACAAAATAATAATAATAAAAGATAAAGAAAAAAAAATAGTTTGATAGTTGTTAGTCTTATTTTCTATTTTTCCCAGCGATATGGACCCCTTACTTTGGTAAAGGCCTCCCCCAGTCTCTTCCACTGGACTCTGTCCTTTGCTATGTCCATCCATTTTATTCCTGCCGTGGCTGTTATATCGTCCGCCCATCGTTTCCTAGGTCTACCAACGCTTCTCTTTCCGATGGGTCCTGCCCATTCTGTGGTTTTAATAGTCCATCGTTGGTCTTTAAGCCTTGAGATGTGGCCTGCCCATTGCCATTTTAACTTAAGAGCATATTGGATAGCATCTGTGATTTTTGTTCTTTTAGTCACCTGTCAAAGAGCTATGGAGAGGAGCATTCTGAACATAAAGAAAATACACAAAATCAGAAGCGATGTAATAAGGAATCATATATTCAATCTTCAATTTGGGCGCAAAATTGTCATACAGCCCGCTTTGTATTTATATTGTTGGTTTTGTGTAGATGAGGATGGATTAAAACTAGTTTAGTTTTAGATTATGTTGTTAGTATATTGTCAAATCTAAGAGAGAAACATAGAGAGAACACAAAGCGAACCATAAACTATAACTAGTGCTGTGTGACAGATTAGTAATTTAGTAAGAATACTAAATACAGCCTTCAATAGTTTCAACGAGCAGCATTATAAATGGTGCGCGCGCACATCCGGCTTGTGTGTTTCGAGGTAAATAGCTGAGTATGTTGCTTTCCAAACAAATTGCCGCCGGATCGATAGTTCATTATGATGATGGTGGGTAAGGCTATGTTCGCACTGGTAAACAAAACTGAACCGGTACAGTTAAAATGTAGAGTATGTTTCGCGGTAATGTAGAGTATGTTTCAAATGGTATTAATATGTTAAGAGTAAACATAAATAGACACAAAGTTGTTGTTAAAGAACAGATAGATCATTGTATCTCATTGTTTCATTTAGCTCTATCTCTTTCAGGTACGATTATAAATTAATTTTAGGTAATAGTGCAATTTATACAACGTTTTAACTTCCAAGTAATGTTTTAGTGGAGGTTCACAAGAAACTCCAATATATATGTAGCCTTAGATGAGTAATCTGCTTTATATTCTGTGCAAGTGTAAATTCCAACGGCACCAAATTTGGGGTTTGTATGACAGGAATGACAATATCCTTGGTTTCAGTTTCAACAGGATTAGTAACAAAACTAGAAAACAGTGGTTTAAAGTCAAGCTGTTGCCAATTAGATAGAGCTCATATAAGGGCTGGCTCGCCATAGGCAGTACCACTCTCTCATAGAATTATAGGCATAAAGTAGTTATTTATTATAGCTGTGTTTTGCACGGTGATTAAGGAAGCCGGAAGCCTAACTTCCAAGCCTTCCCCTTTCTCTGTACCACTCTCCTTAACGTTGGCAATGCCTTTGTATTGCAAATATCTGATATGCTACGGTAACTGCTTAACATTGGGTGGTATGCTTGTTTGCCGACTTCATTTTATAAAAAAAGTATGATCTTAGCTATATTGTCAGTTGTAAATTGACGAATATGATACAATTTATGGAAAATCGTAGTCACGTTAGTCCGTTAATAGAAAGATTTAGATCAGTGGCTCTACCTATGAATTTTACGAGAAGATACTAGCGTCTCTACGTACCATCCAAAGGGATCGCCAGGAAACATGCTCTTTCTAGTCTAAGAGCACAAAGAGCACATCCCCGCGATATATGCAAGCATCACTGGCTCTACATCTGTATAAAGATAGGCAGTTTCTATTGCAACAAGGCCACTAGCGGGCGACTAGGTACGGTCACCTACAGCAGTGCTAAGAACACATTTTCATTTCTAAGAAAAAAAAACTAAAAATGCTAAAATATAGGTATGTATTATTGAATTCAGCATTATACCTGTGTAATTTCAAATCATACGTCCTTATTCATTTATGAAAATAGTTCTTAATTTTTTTAAAATTTTCCTGTGTACAGCTGTTCTTAAATCTTCTCCTAAACACCATCAAAACTCCATGGTCATCTGAATAGTTCTTAGCTTTAGTTGAACCCATGGTGAGGCTAAAACAAAATCTACGGTAGCGAAGCTGTCACATGGGCAAAGGCTTTGAAGTCTGTATTTTCGTTATTTTTGGTTTTAATTTTAAAATTATTTCACTGTTTTTATTTCACCATTTTCCATTTACCAATACAACAATTATTTAATTGTGCAATTGAATTGAAATTATCATCCCGATCACCACACTGACAGCTCTGAAACAAAAAAAAGATTTTGGTTTAACCGTTTTGGAGTTATGATACAACTACTAAACAATTAAACTCATAAAAAGTTTAGTAGCCAAAAGCTCTTTTAGTACGAATGTACTTAAAGCGAGGTCCGGTTAATACATCCGGTAAACGTTTCTCTAATAATCACTGTCTCCAAAGCCCGAGGATGTCCGGCGGCCGCGTAAATCAGGTCTACTAACTTCCATTATAATATTATGGCTTTGTCGAAGATGGATTGTATAACTCGCTGTTTTACAAAACAGCTGAATTGATTGTATTGTATGTCATCTATAATCTCTGATATACTAAATTACATATTCTATAACTACTAAAAACTCCTGCGCTAAGTCTAGACTGTTTCACAGTCTAGATTGGACAGTCCAGCAGAACGATCGTTTAACCCTGTTTTTATAAAACAGACAATTTTACCCTCGATCTACGAAATCTATTAGCCTTGAAAGATCGTCTGTTATAATATCTGGGCTCTACAATGATCATCAAGTAAATCACTACTGTAACATAGTAACATAGTTTCATTCGATTCCACATCCCAGTTCCCGTATAGCGGACGTAGTGATGTCACATGTGAGTGGTGTGTCGATAACTATTGAATGTTGCTTATAAATAAATATCGCCAGATAGACACACCAACTGTATGGTCCCAAACTAAGCATCGCTTGTACTATGGGTACCGTAATATAGTCTGGGGTTGATCCCCCAGTTTTTACGGTTTATTTTGACAGAAAGAGGCACTATAAAAAATTACCTTAGTAAAATTTACTACTTACTACGTTTTTACGACCTACAAAGTAAATAAAAATTATTGAGGTCTCCTTTCTATTCTGTTAAAATAATAAATCGTTATGTACTTTTGAATATATTTTTAGATTTATTTAACTTATTTTAAGGGTCTGAATTGCAAAATCACAATGTCAAACTTTTTCAAATTAGTACCTGCTTCAAAATGAAGGTCCCAAGAAAATACCAACTTTATCTTAGAGTTTATCTTATAAATAAATATTATTACCTAGAAAAAGTGTTGTATCGACTACGGCACATCACTACAAGCCAGTAACCTGCTTTACATTACAGCTAGTGTGGGATGAATGTTAAACATCACTTTTTATCAACATTGCAAATTTCTAATACGATAGTTTACGTTTACATCTTATTTCCAAATAATGCCAATTTTATTTGGTAGAGATGAGAGAGTCTTACCCTTATTTTAATGATCCCAACAAGATACGTTCATGGCCACTCATGGTAGTAATGGGTATTTTATAATCGGTTAGATACCGTCTCTAACCTTATTATGGTTTTATACATTCGGTAGAGTCACTAGTCATCTATGTAATAAATTATATATGGTAAATTGTTTGTTCTCTGCATGTCCAATTATATCCCAATTTTTCATTATAAATATTTTAGAAGCCGTGATTTGAGAGCGTAAATCGTGTAAAAATATGATAGAGCTACTCTTATCTGTAAAAGATGTTGCACAATACTGCATATTTAGTTGAAAGCTCTATGTATAGGATAGCGAACTCTAGTTTTGGGCCGAGATAACGAAAAGTGTATTAAATCTCTACATATACAAATAACTTTTAGAATTGGAAAAAAATAAAAATAAATAGATAGTATTAAATATACTGCCATCTACCTAAAGATTTCAAAACTACACATGTAAGAGCCTCTTGTGATCGGTGAAAGGTTCACGAACGGCGAGCTACTTTCTCTTTCTTTTGCAGTTTAGTTCTTACACAAAGAGCTAGGTGGCCGTCGAGCATCGCCATCTAATATAGAGACATTATAACTTCTTAGTATAGTCCGTTCTTTAATGCAGAATAGAAAACTTATAAGGAATAATGATTTAAATAGTAAATAGATGGCATTCTACTTTCCAATGGTCGAAAACTCATAACGCTACAAATGAAGCACGCGCTTTCTTTTGTTTAAATTCGTGTAATTTAGCTTTTCTCCGGGACTCGTTGTGGGTCAAAATTCAAAATTCAAAATTCAAATATTTTTATTTCAAATAGGCCAGATTAACTGGCACTTTTAAAAAGTCAAGAACTAGGTGCATGTTCCAAAACAAAGTCCTATGGAGAAGAACATGCAAGAAACTCCATGGATACATTTTTTCTTTTGTCTTTTTTAAAATTATGTTTGTTTATTTACAGTAGGTATTAAGAGATGTGAGGACAATGTAGGTTAACGGTCAAACCTCAGCATCATTAATAGACACCATTGTCAACCCTGGCTTAAAAGACTAACAGTGGTGGGAGTGGGTGACGGGCCGAGAGTCAAAAGTGTATTTAAGTACCGTTACGGGAGTTCAAACAAATCAGAATATAATGATGACTACGTTGTAGCTCATAACTTTACATATTATAGCTGTTTTGTATATGATCAGTGAGGGAGTCGGAAGCCCAACCTCTCCTCCCTTCCACTCCCTTTGTTCAACTCCCCTTCGGTTAGGCAACGTCGAGCAATTCCTTTAGTACTATACACATCTATAGGCCATGGTAACTGTTTAATACCAGACGAGTCATGCTCATGTTTACCGACGTTTTTGATGCGAAACATTTATATTGGAGCACTTTGGTGGTAAAATAGACCAGTTTTCTGTCACGGCAAATGGCATGACGCTCTCCCGTGCCGTCATGCTCGCTCTACACGACCACTCTCAAATAAACGAAACACTACATAGTTCTACATCTGTCTGGTGTCCTGTGACGGCCAACCTTTTTAAATATACCTTGCTTTTGACGACCGCTTGGCGCAGTGGTTCGAGGGTAGGCCGCTCGGCTCGCTGCAGATAGTGGTTGCGGTTTTGATAACCGCCGGGGAAAATTTGGAAATTGCCTTTTCGTAATTTGCCCGCTCTGGGAGTCAATGGGATCGCCACCGGTCCATTGTGCGGTAATCATAGTACAAGCGCTGCTTTGTTTGGAACCATACAGTTGGTGTGTCAGTCTGGCGATATTTATTTATTTATATAAAATATATGCATGTATGTTCGTATGTACAGATAACAGCGTGATTTAATTGCGTGTTTGAAAGTGAGTATCGACGTGAAAATGAGAAAGGTAGCGCTCCATTGAATCGCACATGAAGGAATGTCCGAAGAAAGCAAGCTGCTGGAAGAATGAAACATGAAATGCTCTTGGATCAAACGTATATTTAACTAGCTACCCGCCCCGGCTTCGCACGGCTTTCTCTACTATTTGCAAATTTAATTAGAATGTATGATACATATAAACCTTTCTCTCGAATCACTCTATCTATTAAAAAAACCGCATCAAAATCCGTTTCGTAGTTTTAAAGATCTATACTATGTATTGATAAAACAGCCAACAAGATACGAGACGAATATAAATAGATTATGTATTTTATTGAAATATCGCTTTACTTTTAAAAGTTGTATAGTGAGCGAATAGGTAAGTATACATCTAATTCCGAAACCGAAACCGGATTCTCTGTTTATGTCATTAGAAATTTGACATTTAGAAGACGAAAGCATGGTGTAATAACATAACCCCTAAACAACGGTTATAAAGATTCGCCTTCATTTGTTTTTAAGCAACTCTCTTACACAAGCGTAGTTATCGTACGACAGTGGTTCGAGCGTAGGCCGCTCGGCTCACTGCACATGGTGGTTGCGGGTTCGATTCCCGCCGTGAAAAATTTCGGAAATGGCATTTTGTTATTTGCCTTGGTCTTGGTGTCACTTGGATCGCCCCCAGTCCATTGTACGGTACCCATGGTACAAGCTTTGCTTAGTTTGGGACCGTACACTTGGTGTGTCTGTCTGGCGATATTTATTTATTTATATTCTGTGGGATTGGCCGAATTTGCTGGTACTATCTTGGTAGAGTCAGTCCGTATAGAAGCTGTAGTCAATCGGCTACATCTTGACTCTACCACCGTATAGTAATTTATATAGAGCTACACGCCCCGGCTTTGTACGGGTATTTTTATCAGTGTTTCTCTACTAAATCACGCATGTATTATACATATAAACCTTCCTCTTGAATCACGCTATCTATTAAAAGAAACCGCATCAAAATCCGTTGCGTTGTTTTAAAGATCTAAGCACACATATGTACAGACAGACAGCGGGAAGCGACTTTGTTATATACTATTATATAATATGTTTAAAATCGGTTCAGCCGTGTGAAAATTATCAGCTTTTTTGTAGTTAAAAAGTGGTCGCATAGGGGGTTATTTACATTTTCAATTTAGAGTTACCTATTATATATTCCCTCTTTAATTTTATTAGTTTTTAAAAAAAAACTAATAAAATTAAAGAGGGAATCTAGAATCTTTGTCAAACATCTGAATAAGGTGTTTTATTTTATTTTCGAGGTATCTATACAAATAAATAAAATTGGAGTGTCTATTTGTAATCTCAAATTAACACCTTTTCACTAAATGCATATTATGAAAGTACATACGACACCTAAAACAAAATAACGTTTAAACAATTTTTTGTCTATCTGTCTGTCTATCTGTGTGTTTGTTCTGGGTAACCTCCGAATCGGCTGGACCGATTTTGACGGGACTTTCACTGGTAGCTATTGTTATAAGCAGTAACTTACTTGCTCTACCTCGGGTCAACCGCCGGCTCAGCAAAGCAATCATACAGCTAAGTAGATCTCGCCTACGACTCGTTACAAGTGCACTGACAGGGCACGGCAACTTTAACAGACACCTTTATAACTTAGGTATCACGGACAGCCCCCTATGCAGAGCCTGCATGGAGGCGGAAGAAACAGCTGCTCACGTCCTGCTGGAATGCAACGGAGTAGCCACATACCGGGCAAGCTACCTGGGCACACCGGGTTGCCTTCAGGAAGTCTTCAGTGACATTAAGAAGCTGGGGAACTTCCTGTCTGAACTTGGATGGCTGGAATGACCGGCTCACCACCCTCCAACACACAAAATAGGCGCAACAGTCGTCGATTTGTGGAAACTGCCCGTAGAGAAGAAGAAGAAGAAGCAGTAACTTATGCTAAGTTTATTTTAGAAAAACAAAATTTTAAAAATTGGTTTTGTCGCGCGGGCTCAAAACGCAGGAGCGGGCTTTTTTGTTAACTTAAATTCCACGCGGACGAAGTCGCGGGTTCAGCTAGGGGCAAATAAACTGAAAACAAACTATTTTTCTAGGTATCGGTATATTCCATTTGCTTTCGTATAAAAAATAATATGTGATATTATGATTACATAAGTGATTGCTAAGTGAGTCTCTTGGTGATTTTGTACATAATCATATCTCAACAAAAAAAAACTACTTTCAAAGGATTTTTCCCCGAAAATACATAAATAACGTCAATATTTTTACGAAAAGGAGTCAATCCGAGCAAATGACGGCTTGTGAGTCGGTTCCGCCCGAAATGAACCCATTCAATGCTTTTTACAAAAAGGAGATATGGCGCAGGTTACATTCATAAGAGTAGCGGGTAGCGGACAGCTTTATTCACCTCATTCAAGTAAGATTAGTACCAACCTCTCACAAAAGATCGATGTAATGTAGCTATTAAAGCTGCTTTTCGTACCATGAGTGAGAGAGCCGGAAGCTTAACCCCTCCTCTCTTCCCCCTCCCTTTGTCCCACTCCTTTTAAGATTAGCAGCGTGCGAGCTATACCTGTTAACATCAGGCAGGTCGCACGGTTATTTAGTCGATATAGCTTCACTATTGAAGTGACATCCATTAGCAGGGTTTACCAATTGAAGTGCTGTGCTGTCAACTGGAGAGGAAGGTTCACCAAACACAGGCATAGCTGTATAGATGGATTTCTGATTGTTATTATATTTTTAATTTCTAAAATAGTATCCACTAGGTATTATTATATAATTGCTTTAAGTACCTATATACATAAGCCTAGCCTATACTAAACAATACAATAATTGTACTCTAATAGTGTCTACCGAGAAGTATGATTACCTCATAGAATTTATTTAACTTTCTTCAAAGCATATTACAATACAACAGTTTATTTTAAAGATAACCTCTTTTAAAACGTTTATTATTGTTATAAGTTCTCCTAATTGACATATAAGTTTATGAAGCACGTGTATTACATTGTCCATCTTGCATACCTGTATGTAAACTCATGTTTTTACAAAAAAAAATTATTCTATTCTATTCTTGTTCAGTTTTATGTATTTTATTTTGTATTTTAAATTTGTTATTACATGAAACTTTAAATTGTAAAAAAATTATAAATATTAAAATGGCAATGGACTCATAGCTCGCACAACAAATTGCTATTGAGGCAGAAATTTTCTGTTTTAGGGCGTCCCCTCAAGTGTTACTTATTTCCGCTCCTCCTATCACTGAAACGTCACCCTGTCAAGAAAATTGCCCCCATATTTGTCAGACAGACCGCTGACACTGGTTCGTGTACCACTATTGTCCTGAAAATGACGCGCACTTCACAATAAATGTACCCAATTTCAGTTAATATTCCATTGAAATTGATTTTATATTGCCAATTTTTCATTCGGTTTGGTCTTAAGATGGTTGGGATGATGGATTGGATGCTGAATTGGCAATCGCATTGCAATTTCCGACAAGTTGATTACATAAACTTGTCAAAGATTTCAATCTTTATCTAATAGAAAAGTTTCATATCGTATCGAAAGTACTCACAAAGGATTCTAGTTTCTTTTTTATATATTGTTCAAACTGGTTCAAATCTTATGGTTGTAAAATGTAACCGAATTTGAACTTTACTGATGTGAAAATACGAAATTATTTAAATCTTTTCCTGAACATTCTGAATGTGTTTGCTTATTGTCGCTCGATATTAGTGGAATCGTGATATTGACGCAGATTGTCAACATAGATTTAGTTAAGCTGAGTTTAACTTGTGTACCAACAGAATCAGCACATGTATCAATTTCTACAAATATAATATAAGAAAGTGTAATAAAAAACACAATATTAAAAAGGAACAATAATTTACTTTCAATAAATAACAATAAATTAACTTAATTACATAGCTCTACTTCTGCGCGTACTCTACCCACCCTTTGTACGGTAGCGGGGTTAGGTCTCGTCTCCTCCTGTGGTGACCATGGTGGCCAGCATAGATGACCTGATGATCCTCGTGGTCATCGTGAGAAGTCAGCTTCTTGACTCCAACGATTGCTGACAGCAGCAAAGCTAGAGCAGAAACAGCTAATGCCTGAAAATAATTAAAAAAACAACAGTGTTCAAAGATCAATTAAAGGAATAGTTTACAAATATTTAATTATCTTCTTCTTAGTCGGGCACTCTTGTCAGAGTGGTCGTGGTTGCGCTGACGAGGTATATGGTGGAAGGTTTGGTGAGGCCCTAGCATACATTTAATTATACACTTATGAAATACAAATAAAAATTATCAAGATATTCAAGTTCTTACAAGGCTAACTTATAGCGGACCAAGTTAATGCAAAGTTATTTTTGAACAAATCCAATAGTAAAAGATACAAATCAACCGCAAATACAACTTTGTTACTTGTAATTCATGACCATAGACTCAATAAGTACGACTACGAAGCTCTACATTTCACGTGACAAAACTTTGTATTTATTTTGTCTTTTCTAGCTAGATGATATCAATTTTCTGGCATGAAGCTAGCCTCTTTTATACTGAAACCTAATGTAAAATGTGAGTCTGCATTGCACTACTGTCTACCCCTCTAAGAGACACAAGCGTAATGCTATTTATTTTAATATTAGCTACAAAACCGAACCTTATCACGCATGGAAATACATCATAAAATTTGTCTGTTTGTCATAAATTAAGATTTTATGACGGCAGTTAATTTGTAATGCGATAATATGGTCCTATTCGAGTTAACGATGTCATAACTTGGGGTATTATGTTCTTAATTAAGGACACATAATACGACTGCTTTGGTAACCAAACAATGTTCACATCTACATACACTGTTTAGCTTTTAAGAATAATATCACCACAGTAACCCACCAATTGTATGGTCCCAAACTAAGTAATGCTTGGATACCGCACAATGGACTGGGATCGATCCCAGTGGCATTGGGACCAGGGCAAATATCCAAGAGGCTGTTAGCGAAATTTGTAGCGGGAATCGAACCCGAAACTACCCTGGTTCTGGTTGTCAACACAATACAAAGCTGAATAGTACATCTTGAGTGTTGTTAAGTTTGTGAATAAATAGGCTAGAATAAGGTGTTTTAGGTAACTCACCAAATTGCTACTCCTCCTATTATTACTTTTGATTAAATTCGTGCGGGTTCCAAGACAATTTAACTTTTCCCCGGGACTCAACGAGGTTCAAATCTCGACGTCATTATTGGTCACCATTGTCGATCCTGGCTTACAAGAGTTACAGTGGTGGGAGTGTGCGGCGGGTCTAGTCCCATAAAAAAACTCACCAAACTGATACTGTCTTACCTTCATAGTTAGAAGACCCAAGCCTCCAATACCAGCCGCTCCCAGCGCCTTCGCGAACATCATCCCCAGTAGAGCCACTCCACCGCCACCGCCGCCCTTACCACGACCAGAGACTGTAATGAGAAGAAACACTTGATGATATACTAGGTACTGTAGGTCCATGTCGGCTGGCCATTAGCGATAAACGTTCCTGGCTGATGAGAAAGTAATACATTTAAGAAAAGATTATCGTTTTGAAATTGAAAGAACTGCGGTGCGCTGGCAGTGACAACAGGGATACCGTTGTAATAAGTTGTTTTTTTTTTAATATTATTATAATAAACCTAATATTACCAAGAATTAATGCTGTAATTAATACATACACGGTAAACCCAGTTGTCACACCAGTTGTCACAGTACGTATACAAGGAATGTGATGTAGCGTTAGAAGAAACACACGGAAAGACGAGGTATTTAATACAAGTAGTTAGAGTCAAGCTGTAGCCAGTTGACCTGTCTCTACCGGGGCAGTAGTACCACCCTCTCACAGAAGTAACATGAGTGAGAGAGCTGAAGGCCAACACCCTCCCCCCTCCCCCTATCTTAATGCCTACACCCCTTCTGGTCGATAACGCGTGAGCAATACCATTCGTATTTAGACGACCGCTTGGCGCAGTGGTTCAAGCGTAGGCCGCTCGGCTCACTGCACATGGTGGTTGCGGGTTCGATTCCCGCTGGGATAAATTTGGCAAAAACCTTTACGTAATTTTACGTTGTCTGGGTGCCATTGTACAGTACTATACAGTACCCATAGTACAAGCGTTGCTTAGTTTGGGACCATACGGTTGGTGTGTTTGTCTGGCGATATTTATCATTTATTTAATACTTATTGCTAGCGTCATAGGTGATGCCAAAAAGAGCCAATAATTATAATAGATAACTTTAAACCGGTGTCTAACATTACATGCGAATTAAGGAGATGAAAGGTCGAACAGACCTTGGAAAGCCTGTTAAACAGAATTTCAATTACATACATGGTATTAGATGGGATTACAGGCAGACTGAAATCCAGGCATCCTCGCTCAACAGCCTAACAATTTAAGTTATACGAAATCCTGATTTATCTCTACTTAGACGGAACTTAAATCTTAATTTTGATGCTGTAAGTTTTAAGTACAATTACTTTTAATTGGTTATTATATTATGATGATAGAGGTCGCGGCGATAAGTAATCATTCATTTCCTTGTTGTTTCACTCCAATAATTTTGTGATCTAACAGTCTACCCTGATCATATCAAATTCAAATTCAAAGCGTTTATTTTGTTTAGGCCTACGAGAGCACTTACAAATTGTCAATTTACATTTTTTTTCTTATATCTACAACCGGATCGTAACGCGATCTCGACTGAGAAGATCTCGCAAGAAACTCAGCGGGCTTGTCTTTTTACATGACAATTTTTTTATCGCCAGTTGTTTATCCTACTAATATTATAAATGTGAAAGTTTGTGAGTGTGGATGTATGTAGGTATGTATGTATGTTTGTTACTCCTTCACGCAAAAACTACTGAACGGATTTGGATGAAATTTGGAACACAGATAGTTTATAACCGGGATTAACATATAGGATACTTTTTATTCCGATTATCCCGAAATTTTTGTTACGTTAAATACTACGCAGACGAAGTCCATGGGCACAGCTAGTATTCAATAATTACAAAGGGTAGTAGATATTAATAGAAATATTATAATAGCTCCAGTGTGTTGCCTTTTGATATTACTAGAAAGACAATTTATATATGGCACCTGATTATGTATTATTAGAGCTACAGACAACAGCTTGTATACGAGCTGGCTCGATCAGAGTAGTACCATCCTTTGACAGAACTTTCGTACGATAAGCGAGAGAGCCGGAAGTCCAATGCTTTCCGCATCCCTTTCCGCGAGCAATGTCATTGGTCGTTCACTTGTTTGCTGACTTTGTTTACTTGCTTCGCCCGGCAGTTGTGTGCTGTGTGCAGTGTGATCTGGACACTTAATTACCACTTCACTTTCAGTACACTCTACACCACTTACCCTTGCCATCCTTGTAAGTCTCGTCGACAGCCTTGAGCGACTCCGCGACGATCTGCGTGACGCGATCCTTTTCAATCAGATTTGGCAACTTCACGTGGAGTTCATGGCCTTGCAGAAACTTGGCCATCCTAAACAATGGAGAGTTCTCACCAAAAGACCTACCCTCATCCTCCAAACTATTCGATATAGGCACACTGACCAACTTAACACCTTCTAGCAAGTCTATATCTCCATCGATTATAGACCCTAACGCGATCGATATAAGTGTTGCCAATATTGACAGTTTTAGGTACATTTTGAACGGTAGTATTTCGAGCAATAAGCGCGAAAGGGAGATGAGAATGCTTTTATAGTGATAACTTTCAAAAAAATGAGAAGTACAAACGCCGGCAATTGGTTCGGTGCGCGAGCGCATTGTGGCAAAAAAGCTGGAGTATTCTGCAAATGTTTATAGATAGTGGTTTGTTTGTGTGTAACTTACCAGAAATAAGATTTGATATTATGACGTAAAATCGGTTTTTTAAATATATAGTTTTATAATTCATAATTATGAACTTTTTATTTGAATTTAAACTCTGAAGAAGATTGGCAGGGATTTCAAAAAATATACTCAGACGTCATAAAATATTGTTACGTAAAATGTACGTCGACGTACTTTATGATGTTCTTCCCGCGATACGGAGTGTGTGTGTAGTATGCACACGTAACCTTTTTACGGCAGACCTTCTGTGGAATATGATAGAGCAACGCTCACATAAAAACATATGATAGCGTCATAAATAGAGCTGAGAAAATTTAGAAAATGCTGAAACAAAATAATATAAAGATTTTTAATACACATTTTTAGACAATGATCCAAGTAATTTTATAGTACATTGTTACACGAGTGGTGAAAGCGACTTGACGGGGTTTGGCGCCCGAGCGTAGCGAGGGCGCTAATAGTTCGAGGGACAAAATAAGTCTTTCACCCGAGGTAAACACTGTGCTTTTCATTACGAATATAAGGAAAGGAAAAATAAAAACAGGAGTTGGCTAAAAAATTTTTACAAGGAAGTATGAACAATACTCTACTGCTCGAAAAAAAAATTAAGATCGGATTGCCGCCTATTTTGTTTTTTTTGTTGGCCTGCCAACTTCATTATTTAGCCATTATTTTTCATTTTCATCTTTAAATGTTTAGCCCAAATCAATGTTATTTTAAAGAAATTGTTGAAACTAAATTATAATTAAGTCATTTAAAAATATATATTCTTTAATTAATACTTTACTTTATGTTATTTCAATTTTACATCGTGCTGTAATTGAGTGACCGTAGAAAAAGTTTGAACATGGTTCCATAGAAATGTGAAAATGGAACTAGATTTTTTTTTATAATTTGACAGCTGTCAGTTGAAAGCGATTCTCCCGGGCCGGAAAAGTATTACTTTCAACCCGCTCCTCAGGCAACTTCAGACCTACTTTCAGAGTATGAGTTATGAAAAATAAATTACACTTAGCATCAGCTTCATTAAGCAGTTGCCGTAGCCTATAGATGCTCGCAATGCCAAAGTCTTTTCTCGCACATTGCTGACTTGAAGGGTAGTGGTACAGGGGGAGGGGAAATGAAGGGGTATTGGGCAACGGGCTCTCTCACTCATCGTACGTAACGCAGATATTTTAGCTATTTTACGCCGATCTTCTGTGATAGGGTGGTACTGCACTGGTTCAGACAGCCAGTATATGAGCTGTAGTTAATCATACTAATATTATAAAGAGGAAAACTTTGTTTGTTTGATTGTAATGAATAGGCTCCGAAACTACTGAACCGATTTGAAAAATTCTTTCACTGTTGGTAAGCTACACTATCCCCGGGTGTCATAGGCTATAATATATTTTCAAAAAAAATAGGGATCCTTACTAAAAATCGAATAATGTAACCGCAATGTACCCGTGCGAAGCCGGGGCGGGCCTCTAGTTATCTAAATCTTGGCTGTACCACCGTAGCACTCTGTTTGTTAATAAAATTGACACAATTATTACGCTACATGACTTGTTAAATTACTTTAGCTCGACGCGATTACAATTCAACTGTCACTTTTTGGAACGAATATAATGCTTTGTTTTGTCATAACTGTCACAGGATATTGTAAATACCGTGTGTTTTGTAATGCAATACTGACTATTATTGCTTTATAATGAAGGTATACTTTTCAAAATAAGTACATTTTTAAGAGTTTTTTATTTCCAAAATAATTTTGTATAATCCAATTTTAAATTTGCGAATGCCGATACTGAGAACAAACCCTGTAATATTTACTTTAAAGGTATGTTTTTAAACAACATGACAATCTTTTAATATTTGAAATGTTCTGAGAAGTTAGCAAAATGGAAGCTGTAAGTATCTCGACAAACAATAACTTTTGACAATTCATTTCCTCAAACGCTTGACATCATCAATCAACATAATGATTTATTACTTTACTAAATTTGTCCCATTTACGTTTTGTTTTACTCTTGTTTTAACTTTACGCAATGTTTCCTTTTTGTACGAGATATATTATTTATATTTCTCGTAAGTTGCTTACTGGAATAAAATATAAAATTATATTTACTGCAATAATTTACCTTAATATTTTTAACATAATATAGTGAGCATATCAAATATTTTGCTAACTAATATTATTGAAAATATTATTATCACAAGAAAATCGGTTTGAGAATAACCCTTCATGTAAAATACGACATTGAAACCCGCAAATAAAACTAAAACAAAGGTACTTTTGTAATGTTTGCTATAGATATGATAGATGTGCCTTTACTATGTAGAGCGTAGTTGTGAATAAGAGTATTTTGAGTAAACATTCCGACTTACCATGTCATTAATGCGGTTTTGATCCTATTTCATTGTGATTTAAAGTTTATATTTATTCAATTTATTATTCAAAATATGATTAAATTTTCGTCGTGGGTATTTTACATAATTCAAATCATTATTGGGAAATAAAACCTCTGTCCTTTTCCAATTTTAAATTTATTATCAAATTATTTCACTGTTCGTAATCATAAATTATTATGTACTACTACGATTACTGACAGTGTAATTATTTCCAAAATACCTTTGAAATGAATAAAAACACAGACGTTTAGTTACCAAATTGGTTTCCGATATTGATTCGAATTAACCCTGCGGAATGTTTATGGGCACAGGTTTGGAATTAACAATCCCCCTCATTTCTTACTCCTGGTTTGCGGTGACGAAACATACACACCAATTTATGATGTTGTCCCTATTTTGAACTGTCAAAAAAAAAGAGACAACACCATGTTTTATGTGGAAGTTTCGCCAGTGCAAACTCACGGTCACAATACCACATCCAGCAACCCCTTATCTCGGTGCTACGCGGTGGAATAACATTATTGAGCGATTTTCGCCGCCGGCCAGTAGTAGACTTAGTTTTTTTTCTCCTTTTCCCACCATCCGGTAAGAGCACAGAAAGTTTTTTCTACAACCAAGGGCTTAGTGAAACGCGCCGCTGCTTGTGGCTGCGTGTGGGTTATTTTCAATGCATTTTTGGTTTCTTTCTTTTTGTTTTTAAAGTTGAGTTTCGATTGTAATGATATACATTTGAGCTTGTTATTCTTGTCAGGAGATTGCAGGTTGGTTGATCACCTAGCTAGGTTGATACGAGCGAGTTATTTAAACTTCGAATAAAATGATTGTCATCGCCGTCGGCGCTATAGTTAGAAGCATGCTATGACTAGTTCCTATATTACAGAGAAGCCAAGCTGCCAATTGGCTGTAGCTCGATATGGGTAGTACCACCCTCTCACAGAAGATCGGTTTAGGGTGAAGGCGCCTGTCTAGCCCGCTAAATTCAAAATTTTCGAGTATTTTTATAGTTTATCCAAAATCTGAAAACATTTAAGCCAACATTTTGTGATTTGCGACAAACACAGAATGCAGTGCGTTTATTATATTAATACATTTATTTTACTCTAAATATTATCACGGTGGATATGATAGTAGTTAATCACTAAATATACAAAAAAATTCAGATTATCTGGATAGCTGTCGTTCTTAAAATGTTTTAGAGTAGGTTGGATATATTAATAAATGCACTGCACACGGTCTTTGTCGCAAATTACAAAATAAGCCTTTTATTATTGTCAGATTTTGAAAAATGTCTAAAAAACCTCAAAAAATTTGAACTTCGTGGGCTAGATGGGCGCTTTAGCCATAAAAGTAAATATTATAGCTAAATTTCGTACCATGAATGCGAAAACCGAAGGCCCAATCCGATGTCTTTGATATTGCAAGCAATGGTAAAATGGTGGCCAAAGGTAATGGTAAGTGCTTAGCAGCAGCTGGTCGTAGGCTTGTTGGCTGACTTTGTTATATAAAAAAAGCTGTGGCGTTTATAGCGATAAGCACCCCATTAATCATACTTAACATTTTATGTGCTAGCGTGATATAGAGCCCTTTGTGAGGTCAGATATTAAGTGTGGGTTTATTTAAAATATAATATTTATTTTAACAGCTTATGTGATAAGGGGTTTTGGCCCTAAACCTAATACAATAAAGTATTTGACACAATATATTGTGTTGTGTGTTGCGATTACCAACAATCAAATAATTATATTTAACCCCTCAATAGCCTAGTGGTTAGAGGGCCCACCCTAGAATCTACGAGGTTCCGGGTTCGATCCCCATCCAGGCCATTAAACTATTGTCGTGAGCCCACTCCTAACACAGGCATTAGCTTAGCTGGAGGGGCTAACGGGAATACTATTAATGTCAAAAATCTATAAAGAATTTATTTATTAACACAAAAAATTACCAACTACCAATTGCATACTTTGGTTACGATAGTTTTTTAGTATTTTAACCGTCCTCTAACAGAGGAGACTTTTAGATTCTACCCTCACGTTCTCATTTATAGCTTTTTAGTTTAGGCTTCTATATATATTTACACAAACTAACTATAGTTTGCTTTTTATAACCTAATTTGGTTAAACTTCTGGCATCCGGTAACCTAAAGGTTACGTAAGAAGCAGTTAAATTTGGCTTTAATTTAAATGGTATATGTAATGTAACTGGTTTGAATTTGTCCCAGGTCCCAGCCTAATGGCCGTATTCACATACAATATTTGTGTAATAAAAGTTTAACATTACTTAATGTGATGTGCGTTCACGCGCACTGTGACACCTCATAGTGATGATTGTGAATACGAGTGTGAGTATCACTGGGATTTCCCGCAGCCTATTTAACCACATCAAAAAGGACTCATTTCCACCCTTTTTTCTTCATCTCTGTAATTTTTATATTATTTGTGGACATAGGTATTATATGGATGTTAGGCAAAGTTAAATGCTCGCTAATGGTCTGCCAAATGATTGGCGTACAAATATTTTGAGCAAAGTTATAAATAATCGCAACAACTTACAAACAAGTACTCTCTTTAATTAATAGTAATTATTTATTTTATTTATATTTCATTCTGCACAAGAGAATCCCGTAGTAACCCCATATTGATTTTCAAGACACTCAGCAATACATAACATCACTGAAATACCTATTTACGAATCACAACACAATGTAACCGATCGATAACTTTCATTTTCAACAAATAGACTAAGGAACTGTTGCTACCTTTGTCAATGAAAAAAAAAGAAAATTAATCTCTTTTTGGCGCGGGCTTTCTATGTGCGCCCGCGCAACCACTTTCACTGTTTCCTCGCGAAACTGCGGAACGTATAGCTCTCTCTCTCTATTGCGCAGGTATACGCTCGTTTTTCTCTTTTTAAAATGGAGCCGAACGCGTTGTTAATTGAGTATCGTTGTTTCTTTTATTTTTAAATGGACATGTTTTGGCATTTTCTAGAGTGGTTGTTGTCTATTAATTTTCGCTTTAGCTATAGTTGCGTGTGATTTTTATGTCGACTATAAAACAAAAATGCTAGGAGATATTACAGCATACAATAACATTTTTATTAAATTAATTTATTACCACGTCAAGCTATTTACATAATATGATATGGACTGAAATACTAACCCAGATTGCTTAATTGGAAACTTTGTCAATTCTTCTATCTACACATTGGCCATATTTAAATTGAACTCAGCAATGCGTATCAAGCATGCCTACAATATTAAATTAAGTTAGCTCGTTATAACGTAAAATAAATTGCCTGTTATTTCAGGATTTAATAACTGTATATTTACGAAACAGGTGTGCCTGTTTCATTTTTTTAGCAAATCTGGAATTTAAAAATAATTAATATATACAGTAATAGGCGCTCGCTTGGGCGGGGCGAATATGATAGAGCCTACACTACTATGGTCGGTGGTAGAGCCAAACTCTACCAGACAAAGTAGTACAACATTAAACAGACGATCGGCGTAAAGTACGTTAAGTAGCTGCGTTTTGAACGATGAGTGTGGGATCCGTCATTCCAATCCCCCTTCCTTATCGACCAAAGTCACATGCTTAACCAATCACTATGTTAAGACGTAACATTGGCAAAATTCGCACAATCATCTTTCGTAACACTACAGTCTAGAACACGTAACTCTTTTGATACAGAGAAAGAGGCGTTTTTTGCTTCATTCCATTCGCGATTACGTCATGAAGCAAAAAGCAAGAAATTGAATCAAAGCACTAAGTTAAAAAGAGAACGAAACATATAGATAACCTTCTCCTTGTTTAATAAATAAATAGTAATACAGATACGTCGAAGGGGTAAGTAGAATGCACCCTCATTAATTTCGCCACTAGTACCTATTTAGAATTCCGATAGTATATATCGATATATATTTATTATAAGATTCAGGCCAAAGTTCACCATACTGGCATAGTACAGGTTAGCGAACTTCATCAGTCTTTCAAAAGATGACGAATTTTACGCTCCCGGTTGAGTAACTTTAAAATGAACTCCACACATAAAAACGCCCTGGCAATTATATTGATTAGTTATTGGTCAGTTTGATGACGTCCAATAGGGAGAGATGGCGAGACATCGTGAGGCGAACAACATCTGCCCCGGAAAACAATACATGACGACCACGACCGCTCTGTCAAGAGCGTAACGACTTAGAAAAAGATTGGTCAGCAGTGATAGCCGATTGGGGTTCAAACCCCGGCTCGCACCTCAAATCTACGTGCGAATCAATTTTTTTATATTATGATTGCCACTTGCGTACGGTGTAGGAAAACATATTGAGGAAACCTGCATGTCTTAAAAGATCTAACTAATTTTCGAAAGACAAGTGAAATCCGCCAATTCGCGCTGGGCCAGCGTGGTGGATTATGGCCTGAATCCCCCTCGTGTTGAGGGGAGGCCCGTGCCCTGGAGTGGAACGTCAAAAGAGCTAAATTATTATCATTACATATTACGCATTATTTCCATACCGCAAATTGATTTTCTTTTCGCCAAACGTATGAACTATTTACCCAGTCGACACGATATTGCGTGTCAATCGTTTGAAACACGATCGTAGAATGTAAATAATGGCTTCCTTCTGGTTGGTAACGGAAGTTTCGTTCGGCCAATGTCGTGACATTACGGTCTAGTGGTACGGGCAAAGAATCAATGACAGGAGATCGGTTGATTGGGAGAATCCAAGAACTTTATACATAACACTGGATGTTTTAGCACGAACAATGTTTTGAAGCCAAGAAATTTGACCTTGAATGACGTCACATATGTTTGTTGAGTGTTGTATCAGTGTTGCTAGATTATTAAAATAACAGCTACCGACAATCAGGAAAGTGAACGGTTGATCTATTTTTTTTTCTATATAAAAATAAATACTGAAGTCAAAAGAGGATTCTCAAATTGACGCATATGTAATATGTAAATAAAATCCATAAAAAAACAGACACGAAAACCATGGACTTGCGAAATCTTGGCTCATCACACGTTAGTTTGGGTATTTTATTGTGTTTATCATGGCAATTTCAGATGAAGTGTGAGAGGGTCAGAACATATGTATGTATGAAAAAAACCTGTCTTCACTCCGTAGTTCTACGTGCACTCTCCAGTGGTATTCTAAGCTTCTTGGGAGAATCTTACTAAATTGACAACGAGCCAGGGGTGCTCGACTCTTAGCAACGATAATCGATATCTCGTGACATTTGTATTGCCGAATCCTACTCTAAATTCCATCTTTCTTGCCGTCATTTATCGTCTGAACGAACGAAAATTTTGTATCGATCGTTTAGTACCAGTTTAAGCCGTAGGTTACTGTCCATGACCTTCAGTTTTCGGCCCTAGGTTTATATTATACTGAATAGCAAATCAAAATAAAATTTTACCGCACAGGCAGTTCTGTACAAAATAATCTATGATAGGAAACTAAATTAATATTCATGCACGTTCCCGTCCATGCGTGCATCGATTCCATTCCTATTAGGCTCATAATTATCGCGCTTCCTAATCATCTAGACAGCTAATTTACTAAATTATAACTTGACCTGGGCCCTAAGTTAACTAATTTAAAAACATTCAACATCATCATTTCAGCCAAAAGACACCCACTACTGGACATAGGCCTCCTCCAAAGTTTTCCACAACGACCGGTGAAAAACATTGGTCGGTAATATCTTAAATCTTACAGCCCTGTACAAATGCTCTACCTCAATGTAGAGGCCTTAGGGAAGATAATTCCTGCCGCCACTTACTCTATATATTAAATATAGCGCCCTAGCAGAATTATCATTAAACAGTGTGGAGATTATAGGCTTGACATTCATAAAATGCTACGTAGATAGCTTTGAAAAGTTTTAATACTCACCAATGCTCTTAGTTCTTGCTTGATAAACAGTAGCGTGCTTGTAATTGTTAATTAGGATTGAATATTACCGTCGAGATACCGTTTATAGATTTAATTAGACTAGTAATTTTTTTTCTTTTATTAATAGCGGCGTTTGGACATTTACTTGTATTTTTAATTTTAAAGTCTAATTTAAACCGTTTTAAGCCGTTCGATAAGAAGGCTTCGGATGAGATGCAACTATCAAATTGGTACCTACACCTTCGGATCGAAATGCGCCTGACCCGAGCCGAAAAACAAATATTCATTTATTTCAGATTTTCAGTCTTTTTTTGCTGTTAGTTTATTGTCTTCACCGTACATACGTATGATATCATGAAACTACTTTCTGAGGAAGCGTTCGGCGCTAAGTTTTCTCGCTTATGGTCTTTATTCTAGAACTATTCATCCCCTAATTTATCCCCTTGCGGGTAGAATTAATCAAAATCCTTTCTTAGCGGATGCCTACGTCATAACATCTACCTGCATGCCAAATTTCAGCCCGATCCGTCCAGTGGTTTGGGCTGTGCGTTGATAGATCACTATGTTAGTCAGTCAGTCACATTTGAGTTATATATATTTAGATATTTCTGGCCAAACTTCCAACCATATTTAGCTCAGCAACCTAGCAAAACTGATATCAGATCCTCAAAGGGGACTGAAGGGGCAGCTGCCTCGCCCTCCACTCGAAAAATTTGAATATTTGAATAATGACCAAACATTGTCAAGAAATTCGTGTAGATTATTTTTAATTACGTTATGTTTTTAATCAATTAGCGATGAAACCTATGCAATTCATAGCCACTATCTATCCGTGCCCTTTTGTTAATGTCTGGCAACGCCCTTGTGCTATAATTTATCATTAATTTACATCTCACCTCTCAAAGATACAAGTATTAAACTGCTGGAGCGTTATTAGCCAACTGGTGGCAGCTGCTACCCTTAAGTTCAAACTAAGTTTAACTAATTAGAAGACTCACCACAATGTGACGCGTAGTTCGGTGCTCTCTTGATTGTTTCATTGAAGATGAAAGGTTGAGTTTGTGTCTTCAATTGGTTTATGTAGTAGTTTACACTAACTTTCACTTATCCTGTAGTAATATTTTATGAGTTTCAATGTATTGTTGTAATGTTATTTTGTGATATGAGCAACTTCATTTTTCAAGTATTTATCATTAAATAAGATCAGATTAGAATGAGATCATGAGACTTAGATAGACGTAAGTAGTAAACTGTTAATTTGGCTCGCATACTAAAACCTATTTACTTAACCCCTGATTAATACGTGGATTAGCAGGCGAATAGTTACACACCGAAATATCTGTTCCTGTCATCAGTAATTTGACATTCACAAGAAGAAGACAAAGTATGGTATAACTATACAACCGCTAATCTATCTTTATTAATAAGAGGGTAAAAGTTAAAATCAGCGGTATTGTTTCAGTTCCCTAAAACGCAAGTAAAACATCAAAACGTAGTGTAAAGTGCTTCCAACGATAACACCATTTTTTACGACACATCACACAAATCTAAATTGGACCTTAACCAGAACTGATCAAGGAAATATTTCCAACAAAAACACGGATAGTAGAATGAAAAGTAATATAGAACAAACAAAGCGATGTAAGTTAACACGTAAAGAGCATGATGAAAAAAATAATGCGCATACGGCTCGCGATGATCATTGCAGCGTGACGCCACATAAAAATGATCAGGCAGGCATAGCAGGACCCATTAGACAAGTAGCCATCGGTGCAGATGGTACGGCAACAGGCGTGACACAAATGGATTGGTGAAGTATTGTGGCTCAGTGTATGTGATATAGACGGTGCTCAAAATGACTGCTCTGATCATTTTAACGGGACTGATGCTGATGGGGGGCGTTAAGGCTATCGTTGAACTGGACTGTCGTGATAATGCTACGTGTATCGATCACATGGCGAAGGAGGTAATACGGAGTTTGCAGCAACATAAGGCAGTGAGGATGTTCGATGTGTTCACGATCGAGCCGCTGTCGAGGAGGCAGGCGAGGTCTTCGGACGGATGGCTGGCGGGGTTCCTGGAGAGTCACGCGTTTAGCTTCGATTGGAACGATTACACGTTCAGGATCTCACAGCCAAATGATTTGAGCAACGTTCTTGATTTGGAAATATATCAAGGAAGAACTGCTAAAGGTATGTTGTAATTCATAGACAGATAAGAGTTATTAATACTGAAAATGGAAGTTTAATACTAAAACTGCATTTTCCTAAACAAAACGACGCGGGTACTATTGGTACAATAGACTGGATCGATTCCAGTAGTTATACTCTTAATAACCCGTAGATTACAAGTCCTGGATAACTGTTGGTTAAACAAGAAACTTTTGGTAAATTTGGAAATAAAATTTTAGCTAGTGGCAGGCTTGATTGCAGTCCGAAAAAATATTCTAACAAATTAGTAAGCATTTTTAAAGCAGATTTAGTCATCTCAAAACAAGTGCAGATATAGCTTAAAAGTTACAATACAATTACTTGTCTAATAAGAAACAAAAAAGTAATTGAACTTGAACTCAAGAGGTTATTATTGATTCAGATAATTACAAGCTTTTGTGTTAAACTGTTATTTCTCTGACACATTTGTATGTACGAAACACAGTAGTAGCTAGATAGTAGATAGCTAGAACGAGGAAGTAAGCTGAAGAGTCAGTGTCACATTACCCAAATAATAGACAACCGCTGAAGTAGAAGCTCTAGAAAGGAGACCACGAGTAGACACAATAACGCACGAGTAGACGCAATGTAAGATACCCAGGGGAAGTCTCGAGCTGCAGAAAGTAGCTCGAAACTGGATACAGAGCGCTGTAGACCAAGAACATTAGCGTGGACAGTATAAACCTGATGATAATCGTGATAATGTTTAATAATTTTTTCTTGGAACACAATAGAAAGTTAGAACAGTTAACGTCTTATTAACTGAATGATCAGATTAATGCGTGCGCAACTGTTAATTCCGAACATGAGCACGCTTCGGTGGACGCATCCGACCGTTAATTGGTAAAGCCTGGTGTATATGATGTGTTGCAAAGTTTTTATGGTCGTTAACACCATTTGTATCATCTTCATCTGTAAGTGCAGTTACTGTTCTATTGTTTTTAAATATAATCTTACTATTGGGAGTAAGAGTTCAAATTGGAGTCTAAAACTGCAGATTCAAGGCTCACACTTCTAAGAATTGACTTCATGTGCGAATTATATCGCAGAATGTATAAGGTTACATCGTGCAGTTACATATGTATGTTTTTAGAAAGAAATATGCCATGCTGAACCTGTATGGTAAACTTAAGTTTGCGTTGATTTGCGTTGAACTTAAGTTGATTGAGGCTTAAGCGTATGTAAGGCTTAAACCTCAATCCCCCTTGCATTGAGTGGAAGTGTGGCTAGTATAATGGTAATTGGCTTGCTCCGAGCTGGGATTAAAATACCATTTCCGAGCTGGCTCGTCACAGATGATAGACGTATAGCAACTGTTATAGCTGCGTTTGGTATCATGAGAGAGAGAGAGAGAAAAACCCAACCACCCGCCTTCCCCTGCTTCTATCGCACTCCCCTTCAAGTTGACATCCGGCGAGGAATGCCATGGGTATTGCAAGCATAATATACTACGGTAGCTGCTTAATATCAGGAGGGTCGTACACTTCTTTGCCGGCTTTATATATTTATTGTTTGTTGTCTTTGTTGCCAACCGCCTATCCTTTTGGGTATACAGTATCAAGATTGATCTCAACTTAGTTACAAAAATCCTAATTTTATAGTTCACTTAATATTGTTGACTTAAGTTCAATTGATCATTGCATCTCACGTGATATCTATGAACATAATGAATGCCACGTTTGTGCACCAACCGTTAGTGGCCCAGTTGTCATGTTGTGTGGCAATTAAATCTCGGAAATTGCCCGCATGTTCCGGCTTTCCTGGCCAAGAATCCAGTTTAAGATTTCCTTTTCCGTGGCCCGCTGACCACGTGGAATTATCGGTAGCTCGGATAAAGATGCCGCGTGCTGAATACTGATGAAATGAAAATGAAATATGAATTAGATTATTTTATCACGACTATTTTTGTCTTATGACTAATTTCTTCTCCGAGGTCGAATACCTAAGCCTTGTTGGTCCTGTAAGTCAGAATTGACTGTGATGTTCAACGCAGACACCGGTTTCACCCTTGACGAAGTTTTGTTTTGCAAGCATATAAAGGCCATCATCATCATCATCAGCCGGAAGACGTCCACTGCTGAACATAGGCCCCCCCCATAGAACGCCACAATGGACGGCAGCCCGCTATCCGCATCCAACGGCTCCCCGCGACTCTCACCAGATCGTCGGTCCATCTAGTGGGGGGCCGCCCAACTCTGCGTCTTCCGGTTCGAGGTCGCCACTCGAGAATCTAAAGCCACTCTAAAGGCCACACAAGCTTAATATCAGGCGGATCGTATGCTTAATTTCCGACTTTATTACATAAAAAATGCCCTTCCTACACCTACCTAAGTTAGCGGCAAGATGTTATAATTAAATAGCGACCCGCCCCGGCTACGCACGGGTATTTTTAATCAGTGTTTCTCCACTGAGTATGCATGTATTATACATATAAACCTTCCTCTTGAAACACTATCTATTAAAAACCGCATCAAAATCCGTTGCGTAATTTCTAAACTTCTACGTAAAGATCTAAGCATACATAGGGACAGACAGACAGCGGGAAGCGACTTTGTTTTATACTATGTAGTAATTTAGTAACTGATCTTATTAAAAGCTTCGTGCTGACGTAACCATCTATGTAGATAAACTGACGAGAGATTTAATACCTACATGCTTAAAGGGCAGCATGTAATTCAAACCTTATTAAGCCAAAATCATCTCACATAATCTTTCGCAACGCAGACATGTCACGTTATAAATGAAAGAGAATTTCTAAGTGGCTCAGTTGAATGATTAAATCACCATTATTATAAAATACAAGAAAACCCATCGGTATTGTAAAAAAAAGATAAACCTGCTGTGTTGCTTGCCGGATGTTCTCAGTCGAGGTCACGATCCGATCCAGTGATCCGGTAGGCGGATTACAGAAAAAAAATAACAAAAATTAATTCTAAGGGCCTTGTAGAATAAACGTAAACGAAAATTACCGGAGCCCTAAACAAAAGAGTTGTTAATATTTAAACACAGTCTAGCCTTCAGAAGCCACTGCCCTGTGATTATAATGTGAGCCTTTTGATCACTAAGAATTAATTTGTGACGTGTTTATAATCAGAATATAAGATGAAAAGCCCGCTCGAGGGGAATTTACTTACCTCTTTAATTATTTATAGGTATTAGATAAGTTTGTTAATCTTGGTAGAGTTAAGTTGTAACCTGACTACATTTAATATACGGGGTGACTCGATTGAGATGGTACCAACATCTCACAAAACATTCACGTAAAGCAGGTATTATAGATGCGTTTCGAACGATGAGTGAGGGAGACGGTATAAGCCGGATTTACTATCAACATCAGATCAGCCAAATCAGAGTAAGTACCTCGATATAATATATCAGGAATATAAGTAATAGACTTTAATTTAAACAGCATATATAATCTCAATATATATAACTCAAAGGTGACTGACTGACTGACTGACATAGTGATCTATCAACGCACAGCCCAAACCACTGGACGGATCGGGCTGCAGGTAGATGTTATGGCGTAGGCATCCGCTAAGAAAGGATTTTGATTAATTCTACCCCTAAGGGGATAAAATAGGGGATGAAAGTTTGTATGAAACTTTGTCAATTAAATTCCACGCGGACGAAGTCGCGGGCACAGCTAGTAATTATAATAAAATACAAGTGTCGTGATATACACGCATTAGCTGAAAGCTGCTAGTGTATCAATAAATAAATAAATACAGTTCAATCTCATTTTAGGTTATGTATTTTCTCATATCACTATCGTAACGACAAAGCAAGACTAACTAATATATACGTTTTGGCTTATTGTAATAAAATAAAAACATTTTTTATTAGTGAATGTAATGTAATGAAAACATGCGGAACTTTAGTGGGAGCGAAAACGTTTCGATGGAAGCCGGTTAATCGTGATTGCTAAGGCCGTCGTAAGCTAAATTTAAGAACTTTATATCGTACAAATTAGTTGGCCATTAGGAATACTTTATGACAATAATTATGGGATAAAAAGTAATAGATTTGGAAGCAGAAAGCTCAATGTTATTAAGAAACCGTATACTAAAACCTTGTACCTACGTAGATCCGCCGATATTTTATCTCTCATTATATGATAGATATGATCTATTTTATCCATATATTTTATAATAATGCAACTGCAGCTGATTTTTGACATTCATCTATATATACATAACTCAAAGGTGACTGACTGACTGACTGACTGACATAGTAATCTATCAACGCACAGCCCAAACCACTGGACGGATCGGGCTGAAATTTGGCATGCAGGTAGATGTTATGACGCAGGCATCCGCTAAGAAAGGATTTTGATTAATTGTATCCCCAAGGGGATAAAATAGGGGATAAAAGTTTGTATGAAACTTTGTCAATTAAATTCCACGCGGACGAAGTCGCGGGCACAGCTAGTTTGTGTATAAAACGGTTTTAAGATTGCGCGAGCGCACACTAACCAATACTGACGTATGTTCTCCAAATAGTTTATTACCTATATTACTTCCTCACAAAGGTGTGCCGCACGCAATATTTTTATGGTACACTAATCCGTATTATGTCATTAAATAACTGTCGTAAAGAACATAATTAATACATTAATGACATACCCAGAAAAAAATATGCCTGAGGTGAAAAGACATTGTTATCATAAAATTGTACCATTTTTTTATCCCTCCAACCGCATCTTCTAATTAATTTTGAAGATGGATGGAAGCGCTTATTTCCAATATCGGAAACTTTTATTCAACTTTGACCAAAAAGGGGTGTTACTCTTAGCAACAATAATCCATATATTATTATCTATACTAATACATAAAATTGGAGTGTCTGTTTGTAATATCAAAATAACACCTTTTCACCAAATGCATATGAAAGTACATACGACACCTATAACAAAAACGCGATTTAAATTTTTATTTGTATGTCTGTCTGTCAGTGTGTTTGTTCCGGGTAATCTCCGAAACGGCTGGACCGATTTTGACGGGACTTTCACTGGCAGATAGCTGATGTTTTTAGGAGTAACTTAGGTTACTTTAATTTTAGGAAAACAATTAGGGGTTCCGCGTAAAGAAATAAAAATACATGAAATCAAAGAGTATCTCCGAAACGGCTGGACCGATTTTGACGGGACTTTCACTGGTAGATAGCTGTTGTTATAAGCAGTAACTTAGGCTCCCTTTATTTGAGAAGAACAAAATTAAAAAAATGGGTCCTGCCGCGCGGTTTCAGAACGCGGGAGCGGGCTTTTTTGTTAAGTTAAATTCCACGCGGGCGAAGTCGTGGGCTCAGCTAGTTATACGTATACCGTGACATTCGTATAGTGGAATCCTACTCTACATTTTATCTTTTTTGTCGTCGTTTATCGTTGCTAAGACTAGCTCTTAAGGTTGGGCAAACAAATTCAGCGGGCTTCTCTTTTTTCAGTATTTTTTATCACTTATTGCTAGTGTTGATACAGACGTTCTTAAGTATCATAAAAATGCTTTAGTGCTATTCGATATAATCAAAAATAAAAGTTGTGAATTATCATTACTAAACTACGAAAAAGTATTTATTTCATGACCAAACCGCACTATTCCCTAGGCGATAGACAATATACGACTTCAAAAGACAGCGCGTGTCCGATTAACGTTCCACCGGGAGGACTGTCGACCAAGAACTAAGACGAATCATGGTTCATTAGTTCAGGTCCCACTGGTATTACCATATACATCAATAGGTACTTTTTGAAGCGAAGCTTCTTTACGGACGTTCGGGGCGCTCGCTACCCGGGGACTAAAACGGTGAAAAGCGTAACGCGTGATGCGTGACGCGTGACGCGTTACGCGTTAATATAATATATCTAATATCTACTGGAAAGCTTCGCTTCTTTCGGGCGTCCCTAGACGGCACTGATTTTTTTTCGTTATATAACAAGCCCAGAGATGTTTGCAATAGCAAAGGCATTGCTCGTATGCTGCTGACCGAAAGGGGAGTGTGACGTAAGAGGGGAGGTTGGTCTTCTCTCTCATTATTGAACGAAACACAGCTTTAAAGCTACTTTATGCGCATTTTCTGTGAGAAGGTAGTACTACCCCGGACGAGCCAAGCCGTATATGAGCTGTAGTCATTTGGCTACAGATTGGATTGGCTACAGGACAGTATAATGGCTACAGATTGGATTGGCTACAGGACAGTATAATGGCTACAGATTGGATTGGCTACAGGACAGTATAATGGCTACAGATTGGATTGGCTACAGGACAGTATAATGGCTACAGATTGGATTGGCGACAGGACAGTATAATGGCTACAGATTGGATTGGCTACAGGACAGTATAATGGCCATATTGAGCAAAAAAAAATATTCAAAAGCTTTGTGTACTTATATAACTCTCTCGCAAAGGTAATGTTACTGTTATTCGATGTGTAGGTCAATTTCAAAATTTGAAACACAAATTGCTAATTCTCCTGAATATTTATTTATTTATATTGAACCAAACTTAGTTATTTGTGTCGCAAAGAGGTTTTAAGTAGACAATATCACAAAAATATGTCAGCATCTAATCAGGCTGTACTCAAAATTGAACTTTCTTACTTCGATGTTAAAGTTTCAATAGCAAAATTACTTAAAGTTAGGTAGAGTGGTTATTTTAATGAGTTATTATGACTAGAGTTGACACGAAGGATTTATTGTCCCTGAATAATGAATAGGAATATTTATTTATAAATTTGATAGACTATGAAAGTTAAAGGACTGTTTTAATCACAAATTTGGTGTTGCGGTCTAAAACATACCTAATATGCAATAACCTATAAATCATAGCAAAATCAAAATGCATCATCATCGCAAAATTGCTGTGAAAACATTAATATTCATGTGAAAATAATCCGTCATAGACTTATTATAATTGTACTTTCTTCAGATGTTTCGGATCCGAATGCGAAGAAATCAAGCAGCAAAGCGGAAGAGGAAACTGAGGAAGACAAGACGCCGAAAACGAAGCTGGGCTTACGTGAGTACCTTCTATTGAGTCAAATTACGATGCAATCTTGAAATCTCCTAAAAAAAGCACACAACTGTTTTAATCCACATCTGTTCTTTCATCTGCTATTCCGATCATCTAATCATAAGATAATCATAATTACATTCTATTGTATTTGTTTACCGAGCAATCATTAATCATAAATGTGCATATTTTTTATTAAATTAATTATTTAATTAATTAATGAAATTTCCCTAAGAATCGGAATCATATTTTCATTATCTGCCTTACCTTTTCCCATTATCTGGGGTCGGCGCAGTATGTCTGTTCCTTCCATACATCGCGCTTTCCCGTCATACTCACATCCACTCCAACCTCGTTCATATCATTCTTAATACAATCCATCCATCTTTTCTTGGGCCTTCGGAATCATTATTTGATACTTACTTAAAATATTCCAATCTATTTAAAGTCATACTATATACAGTATTCATTCAGAAGTCCAAGTTATTGTGGTAACTGACTACAGCTGATATACCTACTGCTCGACCAGGATAGTACCATCCTCTCACAAAAGTACGGCGTAATGAAGCTATTGTAACTGCGTTACGTACGACGAGTGAGAGAGGCGGAAGACTAATTCCTCTCCTTTGCTCTCCCTCTATCCCACACTCTTTAGATAGGCAACGCCTTTGGTATTGCAAACATCTATAAGCTACATTAATCTAAATATATATAACTAAAAGGTGACTGACTGACTGACTGACATAGTGATCTATCAACGCACAGCCCAAACCACTGGACGGATCGGGCTGAAATTTGGCATACAGGTAGATGTTATGACGTAGGCATCCGCTAAGAAAGGATTTTGATTAATTCTACCCCCAAGGGGATAAAATAGGGGATGAATAATCCCGAAATTTTTGTTAAGTTAAATTACACGCGGACGAAGTCGCGGACACAGCTAGTCTTATATATAAAATTCTCGTGTCACAATGTTAGTTACCATACTCCTCCGAAACCGCTCGACCGATTTTCATAAAATTATGTGTGCATATCGGGTAGGTTTGAGAATCGGCTACTATCTATTTTTCATACCCCTAAAGTTTAAGGGTGGTCCACATTCCACGCGGACGGAGTCGCGAGGCACAGCTAGTATAATTATAAATATTTTTTCCAATTACCTAATTTCCAAGTATTCAAGTCAATCAAGGAAAATCAGTTTTCATTTTAACGAAACACAAAAAATGCCATTGGGTCACAGCTTTAAGCACAGATATAGATTTACATAGATAACGCAAATGCATGTACTTCGCGTGTACGAAACCCCGACCAAGCGTCAAGGTTGGTAGCTATTAACTTGCAGTCCACGCGACTACAGATATAAAAAAAATATGAGTATGAGCGAGATGATCACTCGAGAGAATCGTAGCGGGCGGAGGGGCATCGGCGGCATCGGTGTCTTTGAAGCGGTTTGGATTTCCCGTCACTAATAACGTCACAGTAGGTGTTAAAAATTCGGCACGCTTGGATTCAATACAAATCCTGATACTTGCGTTATCTATGTAAATCTATATCTGTGGCTGTAAGCTACTTTTCTCTTAAAGGCAACAGAATTCTGGTTATGCCAACGACGCATTTCTAATATGGCGTGTGTCTTCGCGTGCAACACTGCAACCTAATTGTTACATTTAACTTTTCTCTCAAACGGTTCTTCGTACTTTTGTGGTATGTCGTGTTATGTTAATAATAATAGGTGCCATCTTTGTTGTCGCTGTCTGGCGACTGCACTTTCTTTCGCGACATTTTATGTTACAAGGGAATGGTTTCTTTTAATAATACCGCCGGGCTAAGTGCCTTCTATTTGCGTAGCGTAACGTTAAAGAAACGTGAAACGTTACGTTGAATAAATGTAATCCGTCCTGTTCATGGCATAGTAACTCCAACGTAAGTTGATGTCATTAATTATAAATAATAAATAAATATCGCCAGACTAACCAACCAACTGTATGGTCCCAAACTAAGCAATGCTTGTACTATGGGCACCGTACAGTAGACTGGGGGTGATCCCAGTGACACCTAGACCAGGGCAAATTACGAAAAGGCCGTTTCCGAAAATTGTCTCGGCGGGAATCGAACCCGCAACCACCATGTGAGATATCGCAAGATTTTCATCAACTACCTCCACCATCCCCTAATCTCACGCGTAATTCTTCAACATTTTTGTTTTGGCTGTAAGCTTGTTGGATTATTGAGAAAAAAAAATAGGAAAACGGTTGACCCTAAAGGCCATCCTTGCAACTTCCCTCTAATCCGCTGCTCTGCGAGGTTCGGACGAACACGACAAACACTATTGTCTCAGCCATATTTTAGTCTAGTATTAATGTATCACGCAATTACACCGTTTTCTGCTAGAAAAATAATTACGTGATATTTGCCAAGACCCCAGTGAGATTTGGAAAAATTTGGCGTGATTCCCTCCCCCCCTAGAAGACCTTACGCAATTAATGGACGCCACCTCACACGTGGCTGTGTGTTCTAATAAATTATTTTAACAATAATCTATTACATAAATTACTACAGTTAACGCTCAAGAGCGCTTCGCGTTACAGTAGGTACTTAATTCAAATTAAATGTATCATCCGATCTTGATTAACAAGCTTTGAAATATTAATCTTTCATTCGGCTGTTTCACTGATTTATTTGTGG
The DNA here is from genome assembly GCA_918843915.1 of Notodonta ziczac. Taxonomy (NCBI): domain Eukaryota; kingdom Metazoa; phylum Arthropoda; class Insecta; order Lepidoptera; family Notodontidae; genus Notodonta; species Notodonta ziczac. The sequence goes on along the minus strand of OU974060.1, from coordinate 8,373,924 downwards.
ATAAATTAATGCCTATAGTTTTTGAGAACAAATTAAGAAGAGCTTCTGGGACTTTAAAGGTTAAGTGTCAATTAATTAGCAACTTTGATTTACCATAATGAAGGTAAATTTTTAATTGCTGCATAGAAATAAATATTCGATGTTAAATTCGCTTTTCACAATGAAATGAGTTGCACAAAAAATCCGTGCATCCACTAAGTCAAGTCAAAAAGGTCTATTTTACTTATGTAAAATCCATGAAATGATTCACAACCCACCATATGACATGATGATTAAAGAAATATTGTTTTCAGTAGATAATAAAACCGATAGCTGAACTTTTCGTCTGATCTCGAGAGCCGTCTAAAAATTGAGTCAAACTCAAACTATCGTATATTTAGAATAGGAAAACGATGGCAATAAACTGACATAAAGATGACTTTTACATGAACAGTGGAGATAAATTATTGTATTTGATACTGGCAAGTTTTTTATAGTATTTTCTAGCTTCAATATAATGTCAAGTGTTTTATAACTAAAGGGTGTTATAAATTATATTTTTATTATTTTATTATTCCTGTCAAAATTATTACTTAACTACCTAAAGCCCCTAGTTTTGTTAGCGTATAATATTTACTTTTGTGGCTGTCAAAATCAGCGCCATCTAGCGAATCTAACTATAGCTAATAGCCACAGCTAATAGCTAACCATTTAAGTGACCCCATAAGTACCTACAAAAATGTCATCAAAACCGGTCAATCCGTTTAGGAGGAAACGAATTACGAAGACTCGTGCCCAAGGGAATTTTATATTTAAAGTTTAATTAATTATTATGATAGACAGACAGACAAACATTGTTTCAACCTATATAACATATTCATTTGATAAAATCTGTTATTTTGACATTGCAAGCAGACACTTCAATTTTATTTTTTTGTATCGATAAATTTTGTTTACCACTGAATGAGACGGGAGAAAATTGAGGCCACTCGGTGTAAAACTTGACACCGAAATTCGATTTGTTTATAGCATCTTACTAAAATAATGGGTACGTGCACACTTAGGCTTACTAATAAAACAATCTCAAGTATAAGAGCAATCTTGAGTACGTTTTTGACGTGTCATTTCGTATTGGTATGATATAAGAATGACATTTCCAAGAACGCTGTCATACTTGAGATTGCTTTATTAATAGGTCCCTTAGGTATACTACGTTCCGTCATCATTTATTATTAGTCAATTTACGGTTTCCATAATAGAAAGAACCACGAATTTATAAAATGGCCACCCAAATTTTGCGAGTTAATTTGTGTCCTTGTGTAATTTATGTTAGGTTAGGAAGAAGAAGAACAAGAGGACTTATTACCCAGATCATGTACTTCGTAGGTTTTTTTATTTGAACTAACATTATCAATAATGCAATAAGATTGAACCAAATAATAAATGTATTATCCTAACAATATAGGCTTACTGCTTCGAAATTTACGAGCATCGATGCCGCGTTTTAAATCGACTTTCTTTTCAACCGGACGCGAATCGATTCGGCACTTATCGCTATCCGAGCGTCACTAACAGTCTTATAACGATTGTTGAAAAGCTACCATTGGAAATTCATCTTTATTAATGTAACATTAGAGTTTTATTGAACTCGAGATGGTGCCTCCTATTATATATTAAATTTTAATTCAAAACTTCTAGTTAAAATTTATTAAAAGCTCTGCCAAGATTTGATTATGTTTTAATTTAGACCTTTTTTTCGAAATTTGGCATATTGTACAATATTCAATAAAAATATTTAATTATTTTTAAGTTTTTATTTTCTTTTTAAAATTAGGATTGCGAGATAAATATTACTACAGCCATCATTTTGTTATCAACCATATACAAAAGCGTTTATCTTTTTTTAAACTGTTTTGAATCATAAGTTCAAGCGTAGACATCTTTTTTATCCCGGTACACCCACGGTTTTACGCATCCAACGCTGACCATTGTTTTTTTTTAATTTCCAGGCAGAAGACATAAGAAAAAAGTGATGCAAATGATCATCCCTCTGCTGTTCGGCATGAAATCCGCTGGCATTCTAATATTCGGATTCGCCCTCGTCGCCGCACTCACACTGAAAGCGTTCGTCGCGAGCAAGATTGCTCTCATGGTCACTGCCGGGATGGCTTTAAAGAAGCTATATGAGACCTACGGCAGTGGGTGAGTGCTCCTTTTACATAAACTTGAGCCCGAAACGCTACTCGAATGTTTGAGTGCCACTTAACTGGTTGTAGGGATAATTGGTGGACATTAATCCTGCAGTTACCTATCCCTCCGGTGGCGATACTTTGGAGAGAGTCGTAACACCCAATTTCGTATGGAGCGTCAAAGTTTTCAAAAGACTCGCGCGGAATTTGTATAAATTTTTTTTTATAAGTTTTTTGATTATTAAAGAAGCGAGAGCCACTATAAGTAGGGGACAAAAATGCAATAATTCATTCAATCTGAAGGCTACTTCGTTTGGCATTTTGGCATTTATGTCATCACATGTAATTTTTGCGATGTATTTTTGTTTATATTAAAATCAATTTTCTTATATTAAACTGTACATTTCAATGCAGTTATCTAGCGTTGATTTTTAGTGCAGGATCTGGCCTTATCATTTGATTTGCGTTTGAGCATTCAGCGGTGACTCAGTAACTGAGATAGCGGAGTTCCTGTGTAGCGCGAAAGGGGGTGTAGTTATCTGTAGTATTTAAATACCTCTAATATTACGTAACGCTATTTAAGATCATTCACTCAATATAGTGATAGAGACTCTAATACAAGTTTTGATAGCAAAAAATGAATTTCCAAATTTCTTTATTCAGTATCGCAAATGTGCTGATATTACGAAAACCATAAAAATATAGATATAATCACGCAATCAAAACTCGTAATAGTCTTTTATATCTATTATACTAATATCTGATAATATATTTTCGCAAGTGTCGCAAAAAGCTTGAAGTATTAATGAATACCAAGTTACTGTATTTCAAACTTTTTACGGTGTGCTTATATATATTTTGATCCAAGCATGACTAGATTGACTGACTACAAACTTGATCCACAAACGCACGACTGAATGACGGACAGAAAAGCACAGTATATATACGTATAAACCACAAACCTGCACTATTTGTAGAAGAAAATAAAAATGCAAATAAAAATCATCGATTTGTGTTGTGATCTATTTTCAAGTCGGGCGTGTTACTCATACATATACCTGCATATACTTAGGTGTATACTTCTTTATTAGAGTTACATTCAGAGACACAAAGACTAAAAACACAAAAATACACCCCAACACCGCAGTAAATTAAATGCCATATAGAAAACTAACAATGTACACATACAATGCTCTCAATGTTTTGTATTAAATTTCGGTTCAAAAGAATTGCAATTCTACTATTATTCTCTCTAGGCTCAAAGGAAGACCCCGCTAGGCGTTTCTTAAAAATACTACAATTCAAAAGAACTTAATTTCGCGCAAACACAGTCGCAAATATAAACTCTCAGCTTACTCTTTAACAAAAGCTTTGTTGTATACGGGACAGTGTTCTATAATGTACAGAACATAATTTTATTCCAGATATTGAAACTAGTAAGTATGAGTAGTTTTGTAGTCTTCTAGTAAGGTATACTTATGAGAGCTTTTATTTATTTTCCTATATCCGTGTTTATATCTGCAATTAAATTACAATTAGATAATCATACTTATTTCCACTAATGAGTAAGTAATATAATTTTATAAATAATTTCGACATTGTAGATACCGGTTTGCATTGCTGAATATAAAAAGTGACGTTGGAGTAGACTGAAAAAACAATTTGGTGAATGAAAACAGAAATATATATTGTCTATTTGAAGATAAAATAAATTGAACTTTCTTTGGGTTCGTGGGATAGGGACAGTGTTACTAATGTTTTATGAATGGATTCGTGCATCCTCAACACGTGTGCAAAAGATAGTTTTCTTCACCAATTATAGGGTTTTTTTTAATTAATATCCGATCTGTATGGGGTCTTGACAACTCATTTTTTATGGTGAATAAGAATACTTAATTATCGACGGATAGATTTCATTTGAACACAACATGCATAACAAAATTCATAGGTGTATCATTAAACTCGTAAAATGTACTTAAGCCAAAAGCAATGCAAGAACGTTGGAAAAGACAAACAAAATAGGAACCCTTATAACTTAGGTAAGGAAAATTTTGCAATTCAAATTAGGGGAAATAAATGGAATCGCTAACAGGAGTATTAAAACATTGAAATTGATATTTAATGGCTTTCTAGTTTAAAATCTTTGTCGTAAAGTTGATACAACGACTGAAATGTAAATACAAGTTGATTCCGTGTTTAAAACACTGAGTTTGTCATTTGAGTTTCTAGGATATTCGTTGGAAGTGTATTATGAAGGATAATGAATGAATAAATAAAAAGTAACTAATATTATTTTATTTTATTGTTTTTGAAATACCGTCATCTTCAAAAATACAATAAGTAAATTAAGTTATACTTACGCATCACTTTTATATTTTTATTAGTACTAATAATATAACTCTAAACTGATTTTTTAAAAACCCCCGTTGTGATGACTTTTTAAACTATAAAAGAGCTGATAATTTTAAACAGCTGAACCGATTTTCATGAAACATAGCTACTAGGAACACTCTCGATCAGAATCCCTTTCTTATAAAAAACAAAATTGAAATCGGTTCGGTTCACATGGGCGCTACGTTACCACAAACTGACACACAGATACACATAATATGAAACTTATAACACCTCTCGTTTTTCGTCGTGGGTTAAAAAAACAATTAGTCAAACAGTAAAACACGCTTAGGTAGATACGAAGACATTAGAAAACTATACAATTAAATCAGTTATTACCAAGAGATACTTACAGTCACACATGACTGCACACAGCACAGCACAGCAATGCTAATAAACAATGTATTAATTGCTCGCATTGCAATCATTACGACGAAGCTGAACCACTTTCGAAATATAATTGGATGTGGTTAAATGATTACAATGCAGCAGTTTATATTACTGATAGGTTTGATCATAGTAATTATGAAAATGATTCTATAAACACATAATGAAGATGAAATACGTGACAATAAATTAAATAGGTAGTAGGAACTACCGTAACCAAATAGTTTTCATCTCTTATTACAAAATCATTCACCGTAACTGTAGCCAATCCTCAGGTTGGTACCCAATATTAATCCTGTCTTTGTGTTGCAGAGACAATCATCAAATTAAAAGTGGATATTAATTTGTATTTTGTTATTAAAACAATGTTGTCTCATAGATTTAACATTGATCTTAAGACGGATTAGAGGTTATATTTTAAAATTATTTTATTCTCTGCATATGCGTAAAAGACTCCTGAGTTTTTTTATTATAAACCTATTAAGTACGGGATCGTTAGCATTATTCACGGATCATAGACGAGAAAACACTGGACTTTTGAGACGACTTTATTTTAGACAAAGTTATAAAACAATAACGAAACAACTGGATGGAAGACAATGTTACAAAATCGTGAGGAAATAAAGAAATGACAGACTTTTAATTACAAAAAAATGAAACGACTGAAATAAACGATGAACACTAAGCCATCAGTAGCTTAAAATACAATTTATCTATTCCAGCGTTGGTTTGCCAAACCAACCGTACCTATACCCGCAATATCCGATCGATTTTCCGAGCGCCTCCTCGCACGCATACCCCGTTGTAAGCGGAGTGAGTCCACAATTCGCGTCGCCGGAGATGTATAGCCCCACAGCGATGGGATCGAACCCGCACGCCAACGAAATCCTGCATCACGGCGACGTGACAGCTCAGCAGTCGCAGCAGGCGCCCACGTTACTTGTAAACAACACGCGAGCCGCAGAGAGATGGGACGGTAAGTCGAAATTGCAGCAGTTCCTCGAACCAATCGTGAGTACCTTCAGAAACGCGATAAGTCCGATAGCGAATGCATTCTACGGAGCCATGCCGGCGACCTTCAGAGGTCTGAATACTGATGTATCGACAGCTAAGAGCATTGAGAATGACACCGATGCGGAGGCAAAACCTAAAGAAATTCTAATGGCCCAACCAAGGAATTATGTGCAGAGAAAAATGACGCGGAGAAAATATGTGACTAGACCAAAAAAGTACAGTGAATTGAAGATCAGTTTGGACAGGCTCAAAGACAATAAGGACTTGCATGATTATATTAAAACAAAGAAGTATAAATACAATTATCCGAATACTTATTTTTATCCCAGAATCAAATATTTCGTGAACCCCAATACGTTCTATAAGCCTAATAACAGTAGACTCTCGTCTCATAAAGAAGAAGCTCCTTCTAATACAGTAACTACTTTTCCTTTAATTCGTAACAATTCAGACTGGAGACCAATAATACCGTTAAATCGTACAAGCCTTCAAGAGAATATAACAAGGAGTTACAGAAATGTCTCCAAAAACCCTCATAGAAAACGGGTTAGGTCTAAAAGAAGTTTAACATATAATAATAAATTTACCTCCGAAGACTCAAGTACAAGGTTGTACTCAAAACAAGCAGCTCGGGGTTTTTTTGATCTGCTGCAATTTCTATTCACATCAGACCCATTCAATAGTGTTGTAAACTTCACAGACGATTATGCTAAAACAGTGCTTGAAGATAGAACGAAATCTAAAGAACCTGGATATTATTCATTTACACACAAACTGTTAATGTTGAGTCTAGATGTTATTGATGGTATATCTACGATACATGATGCGTTGACAGCAGAGCCAAAGAAAAGGAGAAAGGTTAAGAGAAAACAAACATCTAAGTGTTCAGATAGATCTAGTTAATTAAAGTCAATCAACATTAATCTATGGTAGAACTAATTTAGTAACATATTTTTGCATTTGAGAAGCATTTATTATTGTAATTATTTTTTGGTGTCGGGTTTGGGGTGTTGTAAACTATGTTATAAGCGGTCATTTTAAGTTAAATTTTGTAAATATCAATGACAATTTTTATGGGAAACAGATTTAAACTGGGTAAATAAATATGTGTAGTATGCGAGTAAAATTACTTTATTAAATTACCGTTTCGTAACCTTAGTTTTTGAATATTATTTACTTCAGAAACTAAGTTACCAGCACTAAAATTATATCAACTGTGTGCATTTGAATTGATATTTGCATTTAAATCTGGATAATCATTAAAATGTTGTATCGTTATGTCACACAGGCTACCGGAGACGCCCAATGTTCTATCCACAATAGCGCGCTACTTCAGAATCCTTTTCGGCTTTTCGGCGCCGCCATTGAGCCCAGCCCAGACTATGGCCATGCCGATGTATGTCATGCCACAGATGTACGGTCCGCCCATGAACATGCCGACCATGCCGCCGTCTCTATAAACAAAATTGGACAACAGGATCAAGTGACAATAGATATTTATAATCAGCTAAATGCCAGATTGCCACGTCTACTTGATCCAGTTATTGTGGTAAAACGGTAAAGAGTGGTAATCTGGCATTTAGCAGCTAACAGCAATGTTTTAATTTACCGAACTTTAGTTTTTAATTTCTAATTTATTTAATTTATTGTTAATTAAAAGTTCAGGTGACTTAACCCATTGCGGAGTTCCCCGCCCTTAAGACTGATACTATTTCTAAAATGCGCGAGCCCGTCGACTTTAAGATTGTTAATTTAATAACTTTAAGACTTATTTATTCAGCACTTAGTTAAAATAAAATAATGTTTACACGTGTTTGTTTTATTTATTTATTTTATGAAACCATGTACCTTACCATGTACCTTACCTTATATGTCATACTACTTTGTGTTGAATACCAACTAAGTCTGATTTAGATTTAATTGAATTATCGCAGAGTATAATATAAATATAGAATACCATTCGTAAAACAAAAAAAGTAAAGAAATCATAGTAATCTTAGCTCCATTTCTAAGCAAATATTCAAGCAACTACCAATACTGTAATTCCAAAGGAAGGTCACAGAAGACATTACAGACGATGCCTTTGATAACGCTTTATTTACTACTGCTCCCACTGGTGGGACTAACTTTAAAGAGGCATTCATTATTGTTATCATTTGGGAATAAAAAGGATTGCAAATAAAATTCGTGGAATAGAGCTGAATAACGCTTATATTTGGCAATTTCAGAGAATGTTTAGCTAAAACGTATTGTTGTATTGATACCACATTGCCGTTATATAACGATGTATAACAATATAAATAATGTTACGACAGAAACTCTTTGTATAAAATAAGTTATATAACATTTTATAACCGCACTGTGAATGTCCGAATTCTGATAAATAAATTTACGTAGAAAAACCTACATTAAAAAATATTACAATAGCTGGCTCAACAAAGCTTAGAGTAATTTTGGGAAAGCGGTCATTTTGGGAAAGTAAAATTTTCGGGAAAGTGGTATTTTTGGGCAGTGAATATTTTTGGGCCTACGAGCTAAAAACTATAACCACCTCTGGCTACCTCTTCGGAGAATATAGATGTGATGGTATTTTTTTTCTAAATGACTTAATGTAAGAAGATGGAAGCGAATAAAATGTATCTTTTCGTCTTTTGAAATCGATTAAAATAGATTTTATTTGAGACAAAGTATTTTTGTGAGTTAGATCACATTACTAGTATTCTCGTTAGCCCCGCCAGCTAAGTTAGTAATGGGCTCACGTCAAAAATTTAGTGGCCAGGATGGGGATTGAACCCGGAACCTCTCAGCTACGAGGGCGCCCCCTCTGTTTGTGTAAGTCTTGTAAGTATACCTAAGGATGTATATTCTAAGCTCCTAGTAAGTAAACGTGAGTTGGACTGCGGTGCGCCGGATCCTTCTGCAGTCTTCTCTTTTCATCCCAATCACGATAAATAAGTGGGTCTGTGAACACCTCGTAGGTGATGTTCTTCTTCTGTAAGCAATAATAAGAAATGTAAGTAGATACCTTTAATACATAGTTACATAAGTGGCACTTGGTGAGCTTGTAGAATCCCTACTTGAGAGTAGGGGTTCTCCAGAAGTACCTTCTTAAATAACTCACTCTTACTGAACTTGATGAATGGAAGTCTATAAGGATCAAGTTTCCGAAGCCCATTCAGAAAAATATTTTTAATATCATTCAGAATGCAAAATATACGGCTAACAATTTAATGTTGGAGGTAGATTTAATTAAAATCCACCCTACGGTTTATAATTATTTTTAACGGCCGACCTGTTCGCCGCCGCATCCCACTGTAAGTTGACCGGTGGCCGGTTTCGTACCCATTTCGGACCCGTTTCGGACCCCAAGTCCATCGTGCATTTTTCCAGTGTAATTTTGGCTACTACGCCCGCGCTTTTTTTTTTTTTTTAATGCTCTTGTAATTTAATTTTATTTCGATTTTATTGATATATTTTTTTTTATTTTTATTTATTTGTTATTGTGTTTTGTAATGTTAATTTAATATGGGTATTTGCCTGAAATAAATGGATTTATTTTTTATTATTAGTGTTAATATTGAATGTTTCATGGGTTTTGATGCGCGTAGCTCGCGAGTGCATTGCGGATGATCGTTATTGGCTCGAATAAGACATAGTTAAGGTGGCGTGGTGACACGTCATACGCGGTGGTAGTACGTGGGGTCGGTGACGGACGTGGTAGACGGTGGGGTCACTGGACCAGGGTACAGTAAATCCGAATGTTTCATTGGGTAATGTTAGTTCCTAGTTAGGGGGGCTATGGAGCCAGGACTTAGATGAAGTTTCAGGATTTTATTTTGTTTTGTTTTGATCATTGTTCTAACCTAACCTAACCTAAACCTAAACCTAACCTAACCTTATCATGTGATGACCATATCATGTGATATCTACACATACATATTATGACCTATTTAGGCTAAGATAGCGTTAGGTTGAAATGAGAATCTACACACTTCGGTTTTCCAAAATGATTCCTCAAACATTTCAATATATGAGACCAGGATCATACTCATTCCTTCAGCTCAGCACCTCCAAAGAATCCAATAAATCAATTTGACACGTTGAACCGTACGTAACATATCCAATTTATTTTCAATCAAAGTCATTTCACGCGGCTTGGAGAACCTTTGTTGTATCAAATGACGGGATATATCTGACTATTAATGGAATATTGCGGGAGATTGCATGACAAAACAATGTATCTGCGGCAGACCTTACAATCAATTGATGGAATGAGAGCTAGACTGTTTGTCACCCCCTACTTAGAAAGATAGGTCCTAAGCATTCAAGTGATATTGAATACATTAATATTGCCAGATGAACAACTAACTGTATGGTCCCAAACTAAGCAACGCTTGTACTATGGGTAGCGTACAATGGACTGGGGGTGATCCCAGTTACACCCAGACCAGTTCAAATTATGAAAAGGCCATTTCCGAAATTTGCCCCAGCGGGAATCGAAACCACAACCACCCGGTGTAGTGAGCCGAGCGGCCTACGCTCAAACCACTGCGCCAAGCGTTCGTCAATGGTTTACTGAATTGGCTTCTTGCTAATCTTTACCCCTATTAATTAGTGTTCTGGCAGAAATTATGACGTCTGCTACCCCCGCTTGCGACGTTACCCAAGTTGGGGCACGTGCACCAATCACCCTCGAGCTCCTGCATTCAAACACACGCATAGATTTGTTTGCGGATATTTTCCTGGATTAATAATGATATTGGTTGACTTAACAACTAAAGTGAAATAAAAAATTGTAAAAATAAATAAACGACTTTAAAAAATCTGAGTGAATCTAGCAATAACTGGGAACCTTATAATTAATTTAGATTGATGTCAATGCCACTATCTTTACACTAAGTTAGGACTACTTAACCTGAATTTTAAATTATTTTTTCTTTTTTAAATTAGTTTATGTTTGACGTAGTGCTGAGGTCACAAACATAGGTAATAAAAATCTTTCTCCTTTTTTGATATTGGTTCAGAATAGGAAGCTATGTTATAAGTTCAGTTTCCCAGGTCCTGGCTTTTTATCTGGATACAAAGAAAGGTTTTGTGAGCGATTTCATTTCAAATCCCGGAAGCTAGATTCCATCTTACGTTGTCAGGGTTGTCATGTAAAGATTTGAAAATAATATTGGTAGCTTGTGTACTGTTTTTAAATTCTACCTAAAAACTAGAGATTCATTTTATTGTCTGCTTGGCGCAGTGGTTTGAGCGTAGGCTGCTCGGCTCACTACACCGGGTTGTTGACAAATTTCGAAAATGGCCTTTTCACCATTTGCCCAGGTCTGGGTGTCACTGGGATCGCCCCCAGTCCATTGTACGGTACCCATAGTACAAGCTTTGCTTAGTTTGGGACCATACAGTTGGTGCGTCAGTCTCGCTATATATTTATTTATTGTGATGACCAAAATAGAACGTAACCCTGCGTTCGCACTGGACCAAACATGTACACAAAACATATTGATGTCTCTATTTTATGAGGACAAAAAAAGAGACAGCAACATGTTTCGTGCAGTGCGAACGTAGGGTAAAGAAAGCTAGATTCAGATACAGACAATTTCCTTTAATATATAAAAGCTTCGAGAAGATAACGGAGCGATAAAGGATCTGGATTTTATTATAAGCACGGACCTGAAATAGCCTGTAAGCCAGATAAAGCAAGATTGGTAATCTACAGAAGCAATATGCTAGAATACCTTGCATCTGTTGATAGCATTTTATTAAGAAACAATATAAAAAAAACTTTTACTTAGAAGACCTTTCATCTGACAACCCTAATATAAGGTTGTGGTCGAAGAAATCTATTCGTTGCATTTATGCATGAGGGACCCAGTCACAAAAAAGGTGTTTCACTGTTTCCACTGAATTCAATTCCTTTCCCATTGTTCAGTGTGTATTTGGTAAAGATATAATAATAATAAATTTATAAATTTAATAAAAAAAATGTGACCTACCTAGAAAAATCATCAATAGAGAAATTCTCTACATTTGAGCTCTACACGTAATGGTGATGTAAAGGTGTCGCTCTCATCTATAGATACCTCTTGTCTCTACCATGACGTTTATAATTGTTTACAGCCAAAGAATGTGTTATTACAAATTCATTCCTTCTTTCTTTATACTTTTTTTCAAATTTATTAATTTAACCTATATCTATTATAAGAATATTGAAATCAACATAAAGCTTGGCATACTCCTGTGTAACATATTTTGTATAATTTAGCCCGTCCCTCGCTCGCTGTGTTCAATCCAATATAAAACGCTTACATAATGTTTTTTTGTATTCTATTTTCCTTTTCTGATATTATAATTTCAGAGGCAGAACTTTTCATTTAAAAATAAAAGAATAACAATAATTTTTCAGCTTTAATTTACTCGTTATCATCTATGCTTGACATAGTAATTACAATATAATAATAATTACATTAGAATGGGTCGTCGTTTCATGAAATATATAAATTTCAGAATAACTGAAAGCGATCGCAGTGACACGACTAAGGCACAATACGAAAGGACATTTCAGAAATACACCCCGACGGGAATCGAACCTGCAACCACCCGGTGCAGTGTCTCAAACCAGTATACAAAGCGGTCCTCAAAGTTAAGTACCTACCTAATCGTGTAGACCTTTTTAAAGTCTTATCACTAAACTCAAGAAAGAAGAAATTCGTCCCAACCCGTGTCCAATTCTTACGGCTGCGTTTAAGGGTACATCAAAACACAAAAAGATTAATAAAGTTACCGAATATATTCACAAGTCGGTACAGTTACTAACAAAACTGCTAAATAAACCTAGTTAATATGTTAATGAAGAATTATGATTACAAAATAGGTAAGCGAGTATAATAAAATGCAAAACATATTCAATCCATTTATTCCACAACAAATGTTAGTACATTTTAAATAAATAATAATAAATTATTTAAATTCAGTTTCAATAAATGCGAAAAATTAGCATTCCATGTTGTACAAGTTAGTGAATACAACTAAAGTTAATAACAATAAATAAATAGTGTTATTTACATTACATGTGTCGCTTATAATTACAATAAATAATTAATTAATGTTGGCAAAAATAACAGCGTATCTTTTTTTTGCCAACTTCTCTGCGACCTACTACAATATCATTGTATGCCATTCTTTGACGATTTGGTGGGATATTTTTTCTTTAAAATTAATCACCATAGATCTGATTGATGACACAACTTTTTTACCTAACCACACGTTTGCTCAAAGATGTATTGTAGACAATTTGGTAACTGACCTAACGTGTTCATACAATTCTTCTGTGTATTTCTAGCATTCATAGAAATTGTAATAAGCCTCTATAAATGTTTTCATAAGGTAAACTCGCCGTCAATTCCTGTTACTGTGACGCATCCATTACCTTAGTCCTTTTTGACGCTAGCCTGGAAAGTATTCGTACTTTAATTTCTTTTTAATTACATTTTTCAAGTAAACTTTCTGAAAAAGTCTACCCTAATTATTCATTTCCAAACGATTGTCGTTCGCTTGACTGAAAACAAAAGAAATTGTTGTTTGAACATTATTATTGTTTTTGCAAATAATAATTATTCAAAATTGAGTGAGGTGATTTTTTTTAATGAATAAAGATTTCAAATTAAGAACTAAATAAGGTGCTTTGATTTCTAAAAGTATAGCAATTCAGTGTCGTGTTCGAAATGAATGTAAATTATTCCAGTTTTTGATAACTTATTTCCCGGTGCACGACTATCTTAGCCAGGTTAAGAGAAGTGCACACAACAATATAAGATTTGGATTCTAGTATTAGAACCAGTGAACAGAAATTTGTCTCTAAGTTTCCTTACCCTGTGAATAAGAGTGCACGTGCGAAACACGCTCTGTATTTGTGAATAGTGCATTTCGTATATAAAGTCTTCTTTACTCTAAGAAAAGTACAATCGAGCACACATATAAATGGAGACAGCAAAAAATAAATAATACGTAGCGCGAAACGACTTGAGAAATACAAGCAACAAAAAAATATGATATGTTGTTTCCAGGACTTTTTTTATATTATATTTGCTTGTAGGTTTTCATAAAATATTTTTGTACTTATATGAAGAGAAACAAATATTTTTATTTACGTAGCAAACAGGTGCTCACATGATGGATGCTTTCGCATGTTTTCATAATATTATAACGAAACGCGGACAAAATAACTGCGTACACGAGTACGTGCGTTTTGGCCTTAAAATATTAGCGTTTCCTGACTTGAATGTATAGTATAAAAATATGAATTGTATTTGCCTCAAAAAGAAAAAAAAATTAACATGCTTCTATTTATAACAAAACCTTTATAAGGAGTATAACGCATATATACTTAATTACATATTAGAATAAAAATCATGAGGCAATAAATTTAATTTAAAAAATAAGCTTATATTACTTTTCTCCACATCTGTATCAGTTTTAAATATAAAAATGTCGCAAGTGCGTCGTTTATAAAGTTCTGCGAGAAATTCTAAACAGATTTGCAGTATTTCAACGATACGACTTCAAGTCACGTACAAGTCGAGACGACTTAAAAAATGACTGTGACTTTTTTAATATACTAGGTACTGAGACTATTCATACTTTTTCGGTTATAGTTATTATACTTTGTGCATCTTTTTCTAGCGAATAACGCAAGCGATGGCAATTTGCATCGTTCTCGATGGAGACGGCTAGGTATAATAAATCAACAATTTGCACCTAGTTCTTGACTTTTTAAAAGTGCCAGTAATCTGGCCTATTTGAAATAAAAATATTTGAATTATGAAAAGGTTTAGCTTATTATGACAAGAATCTACTATCTAAGATCATAACTGAACCATGAGGAGAATGTAATCGGGATCTCATACGGAATAGGGTTGCAGGGTAGCTAGTTACCCTCGCGATGGGGAAGGCACAACGTAATAATGTTCGAGCCTCGCCTTCTCGTATTAAACCGGCTTAATACAATTCCCTTGGGAAATATTGAGGTTGTATATTTGTGCCCTAAAAACTGTGATTTTTTGAAGTTCGCTCAATATTTTTACGTTGCGTTACGTAAATTAGATATGTATTATAAGTGGTGACCGCAGAGTCTAAGGTACCCAAGTCTAAACAAAATATTGAATTAAACAATATTTAAAAAAACATTACCTAATTCAATATTTCTTTATGGCAATTTAAAAATGGCCACATTTTTTCCCTTTTAAAACATCACATTTATTATGGCTACCGGAGGATTATGAAAACAATTGTTTTTGGATTACGTCCAAAAACATTTTTCCTATTTACCAAAACATTTGTACATGAAACAATATATTAATCTCCATTCCATTTTTAAGTCGTTAAGGGGCTATGCACACCACTATTTTTAAACGCGCCGTGTCGAAGCGCGTTTGTAGCGATACGTGCGCGAGTCAGACGCAGCCTGACGTATTTAGACTGTAGACTTTTGTAGGATAAAAGCGTGCTACCGACGCGCGATTCCAACAAGCGCGTCGACGGCGCGTTTAAGAAACGTGGTGTGCACAGGCCCTAAAAGTTACACAGTACCAACCAAAAATAAATTATTTCTTTTGGGTGTTCTGTTAACAAACTCGCGTTTGTTGCAGCGCTAAAATTGGAGGTGTTGTGTCATGTCGATAAGTTACAGCGCTGAATTAGCTGTTATGACTTCTAAGAGATCGGTGTACTAAAATAAGAACATGCAAACAGTAAGTTCATGCAAAGGAATTGGATCCGTTTAGCCAGGTCGCTGACGCCCACTCGAGGGAAGATTTGAATGTAGCCACGATGTGCAGAAATACGTGATAGCTTTAGGTTCTTTTGGTGATCAATAGTATCACAAGAATTGGAAATATCTTGAAAAACATTAAATTTCGTATCGCAAAGTGTAGAGCAAAATATATTGCATTTTAGCTCCTCTATTACAAGATATACGGAAAATTACATGTATCTAATCCTGAGCTCTGAATACCTTTTTTGTTTAAGTGTCAGTACGATATTGTTATTTTTTCCCTCAAAATAACTCTACATCTTCAACAACATGGCCAAACGAATCCAAAACCGATCAAGACCCATCCCACATGCAAGATGCGTCTAATCGTTCACCTGGGACGAGACCAGCTTCTTCAATCCAATGATCACTGACAGCAGCAGTGACACTTTGGCTATCAGCAGAGCCTTGCCCACCAGAAGCGCCAAGAATTTGTATGTGAGAGCTGCGAAGAGACCGAACTTCATAGCGGCGGCTACTATGAAAGGACCTATGTTCTTGTTTCGGCCTCGACCGCTTTCGAAAACTTCAGGAGATTTCAGAGATACACCTGGAAATTAGAGATAATTAAATTTAAATTAAAGTATATTGTTTTCTTATATCTACGCGAATACTACACATTGAAATAAAACTATTTGACGGATTTTATAAACGCGATCAAATCCGTAAAATAGTTTTATTTCCATTAAATTTAAGTTTTATGGAGACATTCAGCCGTGAACAGCAAATAAAATTTAATAAATAAATCTCGCCAGAGGAACACACCAACTATATGATCCCAAACTAATCAACGCATCCCAGTGACACCCAGAACAGGGCAAATTTCTGAAGTTTACCCTGACGGGAATCGAACCGGCCGAGCGGACTACGCTCGAAGCACTGCGCCAAGCGGTCGTGCGGTGCGCTAAGGCGAGACCCTTTAAAATTTTAACGGTGGCAGCCAAAGGAATACCGCCCATATAAGGGCTGGTGTGACCAGGATAGTACAGACACCCACACGTCCCACAGAATATCTGCGTAAACTAACTGTCATAGCTGCATTTCGTACGACGAGTGGAAAAGCCGGACGCCCAACTCCCTCTCCCATCCACTCTCTGTCCCGCAACCCTTAAGGTTGACGACGTGCGAGTGATGCCTTTGGTATCCCAAGCATTTATAGGCTACGGTTACCGCTCTACCAGGTCGTAAGCTTCTTTGCTGACTTCGTTTTATAAAATAAAAATATTTCATTCTATTGTATAAATATTTCAGAAAACTTAGATAGTTTTTAACTAAATAATTCTTCCCGTAGCGCGTTATACGACACAGGCTTCGTTTATAATACCTCGCTTTATTTCCTCGTACACATATAATCCTAATTAAGCTAATGTTTGATGAAAAAACCTTTGATCATTGTTCCCTAAGGCATACTACCATTAATTGACAACCCTAATTAGTCCTTAGGGATGTGCCATTGATGCTTAATCGATTTGGCAATCGAATGTTAGCTAAGCGATTCAGGCTGATTAGTTATTCCCTAGGTAAGACGTTTTTACTGCCATTCTGTTGTTAAAATAATGGTGTGTAATTTTGTGTGTTCGTCCTATTCTATATTTACATTATGTCATCATTATTATGATAACAAAAAAAAAATACCTATAGTATTTGGGTTCGACGAACGCTTGGCGCAGTGGTTCGAGCGTAGGCCGCTCGGTTCACTGCACATGGTGGTTGCGGGTTAAATTCCCGCCGGGGTTTCGAAAAAGGCCTTTTCGTAATTTGCCCTGGTCTGGGTGTCTCTAGGATCGCTTCCAATCCATTGTACAGTACCCGTTGTACAAGCGTTGCTTAGTTTGGGACCATACAGTTGGTGTGTCAGTCTGGTGATATTTATTATTTATTATACATAGCCTATTGCCAAACTGGACACCCCTCCTTAATTAGAGGGGATTTTGGTGATTGCAATCGGTTCAGCAAGTGACATATTTTTTTTTTTTATGTGTGTGTATTTCTCTTAACTCACCAACTCCGAAACTGCCATCCTTTTCCTTCTTCCCAGCGACCACGAGGTCAGCGTTTTCCAGGAGCCTGTACCTGAGTGACCTGGAGGTGGCAAAGTTCCAGAGCTTGTCCATGATCAGCTGCTGGGCCTGGTCTTCCAGAGCTGTTCCGGCCCTTGCTAGGGAGTCAGGTTTGACTGGAATTTCGGTAGCTGCGCCATGACTGGGGAAATAACATATTAATTATTTTAAAAAAAATCGACTCTACAAAGTCCGTCATCATGATTAAATAACAGCTGTTCACTGATGAACATAGATCTCTTCCAAATACTACACAGTTTGGCCTTTAGATATTCCTTTACATATTCGTACAATCTCCTTCTATCTTTTATAGATAAAAAGACAAAAACTGGCGCACTCATCTCTACGGATTTAAAATTTGACATGCATCTTCTTTGCGGCTGCTGTCTTTTCTTTTTATCTAACAAAGTCGTCAAACAAACTTACGACCGGCCTGATGTTAAGTTGCTACCATAGCCTATAGATGCTTGCAATACCATTGGTATTGCTCTTACATTGACGACCTGAATGAGAGTGGGATATAGGGAGAGAAAGAGAGCGGGTTGAGCATCCAGCTCTCCTACTAATCGTACGAATCGGAGTTATTATAGTGCGCCGATTTTATGTGATCGGGCGGTTATCGACCAAAGTTATCGACATAGCTCTAAGAATTAGCAAGCTGAAGTGGCAGTGGGCTGGCCATATCTCGCGAAGAACCGACAACCGCTGGGGTAAACGTGTTCTTGAGTGGAGACCTCGACTCGGCAAGCGTAGTGTAGGACGCCCTCCGACCAGGTGGGATGACTATCTGCGAAAGACTGCAGGCAGATGCTGGATGCGGCAAGCTGAAGACGGGGCGCTATGGCGCTCATTAGGGGAGGCCTATGTCCAGCAGTGGACAAGTATAGGCTGATGATGATGATGATGATGATGATGATGGGCGGTACTACCCGTTGAGGTCAGCTGGCTATAGCTTGACTCTACCTACGTCTTAGTATTATAGTCTGTGATTATGACGTACCTCTCATCAACAATCATGACGTCGTCAGACAGCTGGACGGACGCCGTCCTGAGCATCCGGTCCACGTAGCCCACCAGCTCGATGGCTATGCATGAGGAGGTCTCCCGGGCGACGCACTTGTTGGTCAGGCCCCGCTTCAGTGAAACTTCTGATGGGTTATCCTGGAAAAAGATAATTTGATTCGCATCAAAACGAATTACATGATCTCTATGAATTAAGGAGGATAAATACGTCGCTTGTATTTCGATATAGTTTGAAATATTTGCTGCTGAAATATTTAAAGCATTTTAGTAACTAGTATTTTTGTGTCAACTTGTTGATTAATATTCCAAAATAGTTTAAATCATACGTTGTTTTTTTTAATTGTCATGATTGCTTCATTTCCTGTCAAATTGAGGGAAAGTAGCGATCCTATTGGTCGAAGTGGGGCGCTTTATACCACAACCAAGTGGACGGTCACCCTAATTAACCCTAAACGGTCTCAAATATTGCTTGAATTTGAGTCCGCAAGTAACGTAATAAGTTTGCGTGGGACTATTTTCATCAGAAGAAATGAAAATTATCATACTGAAATGAAGCCTTATTTTTAAAAATATACGCTATTTTATTACAATATTACATTTGTCAAAGACTCTCAATACTATCCACAAATACATTCCTCTATTGTTTCTTCGTAATGTGAGCCCACCATTCTGGAAATATATCTTCGATACTTTTTGTGTTATTGGCTGATATCCGAAGTTTGTAGTGATCTTTATTTATGTTGTGGCGTCAATATCCAGTCGAGTTAGTGTTGAAAGATATAAAAAATGTACCAAAAATGTTATCTACGATCAAAAACCACAGAGGAACCAGCCAAAACTATTGCCATACTCTACAGTACATGCGCTGTAAATTGGTTGGCTTGAAGTTGGTATAAATGGCGTCACAGCAAATCATTTTCATATGAAACATCTAATGCATCGGCGCTAGAACTAACTTTAGGCCGGCCAACTTAAAGCGCACGTACTTTATAATTGATTAGCAATGGAATTAGAAACGCGATCAGTCCGCTAACACTTTTAACTGGTTCTAAATTTACACGAGGTGAGATAAACCCATAGAATTCCAACCAAATAATTTGTAATAATGTCTTATTATTCCAAATTATTTGATTCCAAGGCACTCACGCATACTTAAACTCGCATACTCGCACACTCGCTTATAGCCCTTCCATAAGCATTTTGGTAGCAGAATACCTATTGCTTGACATCTCTGCTAATAACGGTGTGGCCAAAACTGGTATTTAAATCAAGGAACAAAATTTCAAATGGCCTTCACAGTGAAACATTTAAATTTGGAACGTAAATTACAAGGGCGACGATAAAAAACACGCCACAGTTGTAATTTCACAGGGTTGCCACCACAGATATAAATTTACATAGATAACGCAAGTATCACGATTTGTATTGAAACCAAGCGTGCCAAATTTTTAACACCTACTGTGACGTCACAGATGGCGGGAAATCCAAACCGATTCAATGACACCGATGCCGCCGATGCCCCTCCGCCCGCTACGATTCTCTCGAGTGATTATCTCGCTCATACTCATATTTTTATATCTGTAGACGCGAGGACTGAAAGTTAACGGCGACCAACCTTGACGCTTGGTCGGGGTTTTCGGACACGCGAAGTACATACATTTGCGTTATCTATGTAAATCTATATCTGTGGTTGCCACCAACGCCGACCCCAATTTCTCTCAGTATTGCTTTGACCAACGCGCAGGGTTGCCACGCCTGTTCCGTGTACCGGGCACTTGGACCCGCAATTAATAATCTGTTAAAATAAAATATGTTACAAATTACAACTTTTGTTTTGATAGGTGCGAACAAAAAACGATGTGTTACTTGGAACCCAATTTATGCCTCTGAGTGTACTTATGTAACCAAAAATTTTGTTTGTAAAAGTTCAACCCAGCCTTGTAATCGTGTTGGAGATAAGATAGATGCTACTGGAGCCAAGTCCTATACGCAGTTAGAATACTCGTATCACACCGTAGTAATATTTTATAACTAAGCATTTAATAAAATATTGGATAAAACTACTACTAGTAAATCTCATAGTTAAATGCAAATTATCTCTTTGATGTACTTTTCCAACTGCAAAGGTAATACGGTGAGTGGAATCTAGCGGCGAAATCGTACAACTTTATACTCTATTGAAAAGAGTAGGTACCTACGACAGTGAGGTCAGCATCTTGTTTGAAGATCACTTATTTATTGAGGGTTAGTGGTAATTCAATTTATTCCTTACAAAGTGTGATATAGGAGCTAAAATGCAACTACTCTGACCCCCTGTCATCCTGCAAATTTTTTGTAGCTTTCGAAATATTCGAGTCGGATTATGAAACAGAAGACTCTGTTTCATAATCCCTAGACTCTTAACAAGTTAGGTCATGAGGATTTCCTTACAAAGTACTTATAATGATAATCATAATTAAGACGTGTTACATCGCTCTCCTGGGCACGGGCCTCCTCTCACTACGAGGGGGATTCAGGCCGTAATCCACAAAGCGCCAGCTAGTGCAGATTGGCGGATCTCTATCGAAAATTCTTTAGATTTTCTAAGATGTGCAGGTTTCCTCACGATGTTTTCCTTCACCGTAAGCAAGTGATAAATCATAATATAGAACTTATGATTCCCTCATAAATTGCGAAAAACTCAGAGATGCTAGTCGGAGTTTGAACCCAGTACCTGGTGCCCGCAAGACGCGTGCTTAACCAACCGGCTATCACTGCTATATTAGTGTACTAGTGACACAATGATCTAGTTTTCTACTTTCCACGTATAATTGATACATTGGTGTAGTGTGACGCGAGCTGCTAGAGAAAGCATGGATGAAAAGCGAACGCTTTCCACAAGTTGGGAAATTTTTAATTGCTAGAGATAATTAATGAAATTAACTTAAATACAGGAAACATATTTTGACCAACCCACAGGCAATCCGGTTTTTTTGTTGCATAACACATAAGTATGTAAATACGTACTAAGTTTTTTTTACGTATTTGAATATATTTTTTAAACTTATACTTATTAACGGACTTAACGAAAGCAGGTTTTCAATTAATAATAACAATCTTTAATAAATATCGCCAGATCTCTTCGTTTGCGACCAAACATTTGGTGTTTATTATATTATGTCGCCTGATGTTGAGCAGTAACCGTAGGTTATAGATGCTTGTAATACCAGATGCATTGCTCGCACTCATCGTACAAGATGCAGCTTTTATGCTACTTTCCGCCGATCGTCTATGATAGAGTGGTATTACCCCGGTAGAGTCGGTCCGTATTGCAGGTGTAGTCCATTGGCTAATTGACTCTACCACCGTTGGATACCCTATAACATAGGGGCCGACATACCATAGCTTTAGACGAAATGTGAGTACACTGCCCTTTCTGGGAATATATGTATGAAAGATTTAATTAAAATTGAAAATTTAAAAACCCCCGATGCGACGACTTTTTAAACTACAAAAGAGCTGATAATTTTCAAACGGCTGGGCCAATTTTCATGAAACTTAGCTAAAAATACTTTCGATCAGAATACTTTTCCAAAAAAAAACATCCGCTTGGGCGCTACGATGCTATAAACAGAGAAATTATCTATAACACACCAAACTGGGTAGAGTTTTTAGCTCCTGCTTCAATTTTATCGATCTCAAAGGCAAACTTCATTAGCATAGTTTAAACACTGCAACAATTTTAATGGAGATGGCTCAACTTCCGTAATTAGACCAATAAGAACATAATTATGAAGTTCCATTGTTACGACACCCGGAATGACTCCCGAAGAATATATATAGAACCGGGATTAAATAAAATTACATTTATTTATTTTATCAAGGCTCAAAATAGTTACGTTTTAATGGAATAAATCCAACAATTCAGAATATGTTGTAGGTTTATAAAACCTGTAGTAATTTCTAACTCCATTATACATATTACTCCATGATAGCCGATTGGTTAAGTATGCATCTTGCGGGCACCAAGTCCTGGGTTCGAACCCCAGCTTGCACCTCAAAGTTTTTAGAAATTGATGTGCGAATCATATTTTCTATATTATGATTATCACTTACTTACGGTGATGGAAAACATTGCCAGGAAACTTGCATGTCTTAGAAAATTTTACCAATTGTCGAAAGACACGTGAAATCCGCCAACCCGCATTGAGCCAGCGTGGTTGGTGGCTTACGGCCTGAATCCTCGTAGTGAGGGGAGGCTCGTGCCCAAGAGTGGAACGTCAAAAAGGCTAAATTGTTATTATTTTATATTAGCTGACCCAGCAAACGTTGTTCTGCGATATAAATTATTTATAGGTATGAAATATACTATTACGACCTATTCTCAGACCTACCGAATACACAAAAAAACTCATAAAAATCGGTCAAGCCGTTTCGGAGGAGTATGGTTACAAACACTGTGACAAGAGAGTTTTACATATAGGTACTATGTGAAACAGAAAGGGTCTACTATTTTTTTGCAACTTAACTTTGTTAATCTAAATCTATCGGCTTTGAAGTACTAAAAGGTTTTGTAGACTTATGAAATCAGTCAACAGCTGTATCCCTGTAACACCTTTTTGTTTTTCAAGTTTCCTCCAAATCTGATAGGTATATAATTACAAACTTAAGTTTCGAAATAAAAGTATACCCTGTTTGTTTCAACTTGTATAGATTACTCATTTAGTAAGCCTAGCTTTTATGGGTTTGAGTATGTGGAAAGGTTGTGGTGTCCTTATAATCGCTAAGGTAATAATTTATGTGCCCACAATTGCCCCGATACAAAGGTTAATTGTCTGAGGACATTAACAATGAGGCTGACGTGTCTGATACACACTATTAATTAACTTGTACAGTCTTGTCGCAAGGGGATTAGGCGATGTGAGATGTAGGTATTTATAGTTACGTTTCTTGCCGGATCTTTTTAGTGACAACGGCATTTAAAACCGGTTGTAAAATCTGACTATTCATAACCTCTTTATTGGCTTTTAAAGAAAAGCTTCTATACGAACGCTCGAGGCGCTCGCCGCGCGGCCAGTCTATCCGTGCTAAAGCGTCAGTAGCGTTACATGATGTCATCAGTAGCGTTACACGATATATATAGGTATACAGAGTGGAGCTGCCCTAGGCTTTATACTATAAAGCTTCGTTTCTTTCGGGCGTTTTTCTACTGGAACTGGTCCCGCCATACTCTCTCACCGCTGTTACTTCTTTAAACCAGAATCGATTGGCTTACATGAACGAAAATATTTTGAATTTTGAATAGGTTAGTAGGCACTTTAGGAACCAACGGCTATGGCTTTAGGCGGGTCATACGCTTCGTTCTGACTTTAATGTATTAACAAAAGAATCCTATAGTAATAGACAGTTATACAAAGTGTTAAGTAGTCCGTGAACGTATAATGAGCGAGGGATAACTTGATAAATGCTTGTTAATCATTGAGTACGATATGGCATGTGTGCGCCGTAATTGCACATGGAAGTAGCTACTAATTATTTTAATAAGTAAATAATAATCTATACAGCCTGGCGCTACCATGGCGACATTAAATTAACACACGTATTAGGCTTCGCATTTTCTGATTTTTGTTCAACATTTTCTGAAATACCATTTTGGAGCAATGGAGCAATAATCTGCCGAGGTCACGGATAATAACATTTCTTCAATGAAATTAAAACGAACAAGAAATACTATTAGAAATGATAACAATACTATTAGCTCGCCCCGCTCCGAGTAGTAGGTAAGAGCATAAGAGTAGCTGAATGAATCGGATTTCAAGGGTGATCCCAATTTGATTACTTTATTTTTTATCTATTTTGTTAGATTTTTTTTTACGGACATTTTTTTATTACTATTATGATTATTGACCACTAGCCCTACCTGTGTGTTATATTAATGTCGCCATGGTAACGCCAGGCTGTATATACCGGCTGTTTCAAAAGCCTTGTCGGTTGCAGATGAGTATCGGTGGCAGAATTAAAAATTGTGTAGGATAAAAAAAGTTGATCAAATACTTACTGAACAAATTTTAAAAATACCGACAAGAAAAAAAACTTGAACCTGCAACCATCCAGTGCAGAGAGACGAGCCAGTAGACCGCTTGATCGTCATTATATTAATCGGTATTTTCAAATCATCAACCTAAATAATCCATAATATATAATTGCGCGTTCCGCGTGGTTGATACTGTTCATCGTGGAAAATTCAAGTAAATAATCTGTGCACGCGACGGCTAGAATCCGCTTTCGGATGCCATCCGTCTTTCTGTGAAAATGTCGGTGAAACCATCAGCGAAGAATACTGTCAAGTCTCTGGGTGAAACTACATTGCGGGCGGATTTTACGTTCCTTACTTTTTACTTAGTTTGACTACAACGAATATTAATTCGTTTTAGACTCCTCATCACTAAAAGAACAAAAATAATGAACTCATTCCAAATGATATTTGGAGTCAGTCCCGATTCTAAATTAAATAATGAGGACAAACTTGAATGGAATCCCATTCCAGAACAGAAAGTGTTACTTATGTCCATTTATAAGTACACCACGGCCGACGAGAATCGATACGAAATGGAAATAATATTCGAGTTCAAGTCGGTCACAACGTTCTCTCCAAAACACGAACGGAAGCTCAGTTGTAAACGCTACCAACGGTTAGTCATCAAAGTGTTTGTCGCCTCGACCGCTTCTGTTTATCGTGAGAAAAGTCAATTTGTGCACTCTGCTACCGACAGCAGGTCTGCTGGATTTGAACCACGACTTCCGGAATCCATTTCCACAGAGCTACCACGACCTGATCGGTAGTACATACTTATTAATTTAATAAAAGTGTTGCATAATAACTTGCACAACCATTCAACGAAATAATTGTCAACATTGTTATTCGAAAACTCAGCGCTCATTATCCGCACAGATTATAATTAAAACGAAATATTGTACGAACAACATTTGGTTTAACTTTGTATTCGACATGACCACTCATTAATTTTATAAAGTTTTCAGTTTATTTTCATGGACTTAAATTTCAATTTCATTTGGTAAAACATTTTGGTAATTATCTATATTATTATACTCACATAAGCATTGCTTAGTTTGGCTCTATAAAGCTGAATATATTTTTACAGCGAATATTTTTTTTTATAACTCATTCAATGTCTATTTTTTCGATAATCCTCCAGAGGATCATGACTTCGCTTTCTTGTGAAAAGCTATCAGCAAAATTTCCAAGTAAAAGCTTATGTAGCTGCTTTCATAGAAGATCGTGATAAACCCCATCTTTTCCATGAAAATATGGAAAAATATTTATGGAGGCCATGGACGCTACGACTAAATTATCTTCTTTACGAGCTTTATTTGCAAATAATAGGAAAACATACAAACATACCTAATTGAAATATGTTTTTTCTGAACGAAATGCAAATAATGATGTAGTTACGGAGTACGTATTTTTATAATAGCTTGTGTTATTCAATGTGTTATTCAATTCAATAAAAGTTATTCAAGATTATTACACAATTCAATTTATATTTTCAGATAATATAATTATGTATTTCAGTAGTCCGATAAACTTTTTAAATGACAGTCTGGTTTATTTTAATTAATTACAGTTATGTTAATCTATTTTATTTTTTATAAATTCCACGGCAAGGCACAGTCAAATCCGTCAAGTCTAAATGAAATATAGTTTTGTTTTGTTATAATTTAATTGCAGTCGGAATGTGTTGGTCTGCTGTCAATACAGCTGTATGTTTGAAATGTTATTATCTTGCAATTTTCATAATCATTAAAATTTAGTAGCCACGAGTTTGAGTATAGGGGATTAACTGTAATCTAAATGATTTAGTTTATAAATAATACTTATTATTTTACTCACATCATTATCAACCTGACTAGAACTCGCGATACCGAAAAGCAGGATTGACAATACAAACAGGTTTTTCATTTTTAATCGATCGTCCTCACTTCACAAATCACTTCAGATACAAATACCGTTTGTAACACTCGGCTTGAGGGAAGCAAATGAAGAATTAGCTCATGCGTTATAGTTTTATATGGGCACGCATCAATGAACATACGGTGGGAACATCCAACTTGACTGTTAACCAGATATTCTGTGTTTGTTTGTGCGTAAGTTTGAGGTGTGATTTTACACTTTTTTATACTTATATAATAAGTATACAACCCACTTGATGTTAAGCAGTTACTCATTGCGCACACGTTGCCATTTGATCCCTACTGGGTCAAACGCAGGGGAAGGGAGCGGGTTAGGCTTCCGGCTCTATCACTTATCGAAACGCAGATATGATAGCAAAATTACATTGATCTTCTGTGAGAGGTTGGTACTACCCCAGGTGAGTAAGTCCTTATAGCTGTAGTCAAACGAAGAACTAAGCCAAATGGCTACAGCTTAGTTCTATCAACTTTTAAATTTGTTCACTATTGGGCTCGCATGATGATACATTGATGGGAGTGCGTGGAGTTGTACTCGTAATGATGTTACAATTTTAAAGTAATTCAACTAATATGAAGATTGCATATTTCTTTGACATGACCTTTGATAAAGACATGACCTTAATTTTGACATGTTTCATTCTGACAATCTAAGAAATTATGCGTAATAATTTTGTATCTAAACTATTTGTCGATATCTGTAATAAATACTTTGTTGTTTTATTTTAGTTTCATTTGCTGTTTCGAGCTTTAGTTAGAACAAATGGAAAACAAGTGTCGTCGCATGATCAATGCTGTATGGATCTTGGTTGTGTTCTTGATTAACTGACGATACACACTCACTGTAGTACCGACTTGGTAAGATGATGAAAATAGTTTTAGGGAATTAAAAATAATCAGTATAGATTTTTTGTGTTAGAATTTATTTGAAATTTGGAGATTCAAGATCAAAGGTGTGGTTTTATTTTAATAACTGCCTTCACTCACTCACTTCTGACTTGGCTTCTGCGGATTGCGAATAATTGATTTTTATTATAACATAATGTATCAAATTGCATTATTGAATCTGCGTTATTCATTAAGGTCGACAATCTGAGGTCTCTCACCACAAATATTACAGGTGAATGATTGCAGGTCAATGATTCCACATAATTGGCGTGATAATGATATGTGATTTAATAATTCACTAACTCATTTTTTATTGGTAGGTTTTGCACGATATTGGTTATATAAATAGTTATTATGTTTTAAGGACTTTTTATATTTTTTATCGACAGTGATTATCATCTGGTACGAGTAAACAATTAAAAATCTGGTGATAAGAAACATAATATTTACATTTTCCTGGGAGTCTCCATACCACTTAGATGACATGAGATGCACGTTTCCGGTGAGACGGCGATACATTTCGTTTTATTAACTTTAGTTTGGGCGCCACCAAAATAAGTACCTACTATTTTCAGAAACATTGTTTAGCATCTGGGATTCTTTAAAGTGAAATTGCTGAAAGTGACAGTGTATCATTCCGTGCGTTCGTGCAAACATTTGTGTTTGTCAACGCACAGATTTCACGAGAAATACAAGAAACATAGATTGATCATTTCACGAGGACGCGTGCTGTGACTCTTATGACACTGACATAGGGGTCAATTTGCAATAATTCTGGCGACGTCATGAAATACTGCATTGATAATAGTGAATCTTGTACTTTTATGAAAGTTTGATAATTAAGCACGAGCCTCCCCTTATTGCGAGGGGGATTCAGGCCATAGGCTATAGGTTGGTGGATTTTAAATGCATTTCAAAACCTTTAAAAGTACCATGCATTTTTTTTTGTATTCATTCATGAGCTTACTTACCATTAAGGTATTTAAACCAGTTTGGTTCAATCTCTACAACTACGTTATCTCTCTAAAAAAACCTATTTTTTCCTACTCAAAATATTAAAATTTAAAAATCATATCAAACTGATGCGACAAATCCTATTATAATATGAATAAGACCTTAATTTCAACGTCATTATTCATTCTATTGTATCATCGGGTAACAAAGAAAATCAATTTGACATCAATGGCAAAGGGAATTTATAAGTAAAGTGCTTTTTTAAATTTAAAATTGGAGGGTTTCGGAGTCAAGGACAGTAGGGGAAGAGACGTGGGTATATTAAACAATAGGACTTTAATAAACTCAGCTTAATTAATCTAGAAACAAGCAAAAGTACCAGTAGCTACGTTTGGTACCATGAGTTAGAGAGCGAAAGCCCAACCCTCCTCTCTTCTTCTCCGTCTGTGTCACTCCCCTTTAAGTAGAGTATTGCAAACATAGGCGGCAACTGCTTAAGATAAGGCAGTTCATACGCTTGTTTGCTGACTATATTACATATATAACAAGTTATGTATTATATTGTTTTCTTATATTTACGCGAATACAACACATTGAAATAAAACTATTTTACGGATTTTTAGTTATGTATTATATAGTGCCTAATGAAATTACTACTAGAAAAGCATTTAAAAACATAACAAACCTGCAAATTTGTTCGCAACGAGAATATAACTCTATAATTAGGGGCGGTGTCAAAACCAGACTTCACATAATTTCACCCCGTGCAGTACCTAACCGATATGGGTGGTTTAAAATTAGAATGTAAAACCTAACACAATTAGTATTAAAATTGGTTTCAGTTTACATACTTACCTGCGATGAAATTATTCTAAAACATAAAGGTTTTGCGTGGGCGCCAAAAATTTAGGGAATTTTGGGAGTAAGCGTCTTTGTTTTAATTATAACTTTAGGCTTACTCCACACTGGGGTATAAACACGTCACAAACTTGTCACTAAAAATTGATCTCAAGTCTAAGAGCGATCTTGTAAATGTAATTCTTATGTCACACCAGTACAAAATGATATGTCAAAAGCGTACTCATGAACGTTCTCAGAGTTGTCTTAATACCATTGTCGACTGAATAGATGCAACCCACAATGACACCTATTACTAACTAGGTAATTAACTATAACCAGTCTTATTAGGAAGAGCATTAGGCCCATAGTCCATTACTCTAGACCAACGCGAGTTGATGAAGTTCACAATTCTTAAGAAAGATGTGCAGGTTTCTTCACGATATTTAAAAATTGTTCGCTGCTCCGCAATTTATAAACTAACCGCACTATATATGACTTAAATTCGTGAATCACTTCGAATTGATGCATCAAATAAAAAAAACTCGTTGTGTTTTGTAGGGTTCCGTAGTCATTTCAATAACGAAAATATTATATTTTTGGCCATCTAGGTTGTCTCAGTTATCACAAAAACAAACCTTAACGACATGTTGTAGATACTACTTACTTAAGTTGTGAGCCTAGGATTTTTGGGTGGTTTTTAAAAAACCCTAACCTAAACCTAGAATGTTTTGCCTGGGTAGGTTATCTGGGTGTTTGAATAAAAAAACAATCAATGACATCCACACCAGGTAGTGGCTGCTTATTTTAACATAAATAATATTCCGACACATTTAAAAATAGTCTTGCAAATGTTTTTTTTCGCTCGCTTACAATTTTATTTACATGTTTACGTTTTGTATACATAATAGATTGTCAATTATCGTGTTTGGTATTTAATCGCGTGCGCACAAGCCGGCTTGCTTTCCACGCGAGCCGCCTATAAGATCATTGTTACTTGAAAGTATTTTTTTGGGGTTCAGTAAGTGTTCCTGCTAAGCGAGAACTTGATTGGAATTCTGATTTAAAATAAAATAAAATAAAAGAAAAATCTGTTAGATAACGAATCCCAGCCTCGTAATGCCCGTCCATAAACGCTCTCCCTATGCAACCATAAGTGCCCGAGAGGGCTCTTTTTGTGTACTTCCTAAAATCCCAATAATTTTAATTTCGCATCTCTTACAATTCTAAACTGCGAATGAATTTTGATTCAGATTTCACTGACATTTGGAAATTTTCTTCTGAATGATTTGTAAGTCATATAATATCATATTTAAGTTTTATATAACAGCCGTGCGCAGCCAGGGCAGGTCGCTAGTCCTACTAATATTATGAATGTGGAGGTTTGCAAGTTTGTATGTTGTTGCTCAATAAAACAAAAACGGCTAAACGGATTGGGATCAAATTTGGCACACATATAGTTTATAACCTGGATTAACAGATAGGATACTTTAGAAAGAAAGAAAGAAATACTTATTTTTTATTCATTTTATTGGCTTTACTTACGTTTACGCGAACGGAGTCGCAGGCAGAAGAATTTAATACAAAGACATGTTTGG
Source organism: Notodonta ziczac (assembly GCA_918843915.1). Taxonomy (NCBI): domain Eukaryota; kingdom Metazoa; phylum Arthropoda; class Insecta; order Lepidoptera; family Notodontidae; genus Notodonta; species Notodonta ziczac. Next base: position 8,342,822 of record OU974060.1, on the reverse strand, counting down.
AAGTAAATAATTAATTATTGTCTAATTTCCTTTAAAAATACTTAAGCATTATACTTATTTTTATAAAAATATATGTGTACTTATACAAAAATGATAATCTTAAAATTTAATTCCGGCAGATTTACAGGTACAAACAGTATAATCCTAAAGCTTATAGGCAGAGCCATCAAAATTACACTCAGTTCAGCGAAAAGTAGGCAAATAAATATTCATAAAATTGCCTTTCATGGTAATTCTAAACTATTTGAATTTAGTATTTTGAAGTAAGATTTTAAACCTTACAAGAAGCTAAAGGTTGTTAGATCAAAGGCTTTTTATAAATAGCCGTCGGCCTGTGTCTATTCAAGGTGCAATATCTGAAAGGTAGAATCTAGTTTCATATTTCCAGTCCCTTTGGATCAACCATGATTTGAATCAAAGCCAAATATGATCCTAGACCTTCTGGGAAATCTCTGCTATGATACATTTTGATTCGAAAAGTCTTCGCGTCATATTGTTTGGACATAGGTTTTAAATAGTAATTTCTTACTTGTTTGATGACTTGATACGATAAAAAAAACTCAAGGTTCAGTTTAGGTGTTCTTAAGCAATGTGGCACTTAGAAGTACTTGGCACAATGATAGACGTACTCTTCTGTAGATTCTAATGAATATTACAATGCTTATGTTAGTAACAATGCTGTGTACGGAACTCTATGTCATTATTATCTATCTTGACTGTTTTTTCACGCGATTTCCCCCGATGAAATGTAGAGTTGATTATTCATTCTGTCAGTGGTCGACTCTCGTTTATTTTCAACAGTGCCATGTATTAAACATTGGATTCCTATGTTGATTGATCGCTGTCTGTTTTTTGACAAATACTTACTACTGGTTTCATTGAAATAAAACTATTTTTCGGATTTTATCGCGTTTATTTAATTTATGTTCCCGACGTTTCGGCTGCTTTACAGCAGCCATGGTCACGGGGGGACTGAGGTGTTAGACGTCCTGATGTCATAGTTAGTAACTGGGTACCCTCATATTAAGTTGTTGTTTGCGGTCACAAGAGTGAAACCAGCCACAGTCGAGCATCTACCTGCTGTACTACCATATATAAGAGGTGTCACAGACAAGATTGGCTACATCTTGAAACGTGCTTCAATCAAAACTTATTTCAAGCCACCAAAGAAGATTAGTCAGTTCTTACCACCTGTCAAGTGTCACATTCCTCTACAAGATGCAGGGGTATACAAAGTCGACTGTGAATGTGGGCTCTCCTACATAGGGCAAACTAAAAGATCAGTAAAAACCCGCGTAAAAGAACATATAGCTGACGTGAAACACCGGCGCTCCACGAAGTCTGCAATCTGTGAACATGTACAGGACCGCACCCGCCATTATATCAGATTCGATAAACCACAGATCCTCGCAAAAGAACACCGATTCCGACCAAGGATGATACGTGAGGCCATTGAAATTAAAAAACATCCTAATTTCAATAGGGAAGATGGCTGGGTGCTACCACCAACTTGGGATCCAGTAATCAATATAATTAAATCCAAAACCAAGTGTACCATTGCAAGACCTCGAGACACTGTGAGCACTTTCTGCGTGGATCGGACCGCAAACAACAACTTAATATGAGGTTACCCAGTTACTAACTATGACATCAGGACGTCTAACACCTCAGTCCCCCAGTGACCATGGCTGCTGTAAAGCAGCCGAAACGTCGGGAACATAAATTAAATAAACGCGATAAAATCCGAAAAATAGTTTTATTTCAATGTGTAGTATTCGCGTAAATATAAGAAAACAATATACTGGTTTCATTTCCCATTCTAAATGTGATTATCACTTATTGGGGGGTAGCACATTATCAATACGTATCACAATGGGTACTAGCATAGTAACAAACATACAACCCGCCTAAGCGTAGATGATTGCAATACCAAAGGCATTCCTCGCATGTTGACGACCTGAAGCTAGAGAGGGAGAGGAAAGGAAGCCGGTCGTACGAAACGCACCTATAATTGCTGCTTTAAGCCAATCTTCTGTGAGAGGGTGGTACTACTCCGGTGAAGTCAGCCGCATATGAGATGTAATCAAGTAGCTACATGTAGTTATCTAGCCACCGTCAATGACGGGTTTCGAACACAATTTATCTTTGAGTAGTGACTTAGTGCCGCGGCTCCGCCCGCTCGGTACCTACCTCCTTACAACATCAGCTATCTTTGTCGATCTTTCCGTTTATTCAGACAGACAGACCACTTCTTTTTTTTGTAGGTACCTATCTGCCATACCTGACTGACGTATCATTACATAGTATAGAACAAAGTCGCTTCCCGCTGTCTGAATGTCCCTGTATGCTTAGATCTTTAAAACTACGCAACGAATTTTGATGCGGTTTTTTTTTATACATAGAGCGATTCAAGAGGAAGTTTTATATGTATAATACATGCATAATATAGTAGAGAAACACTGATAATTTATTGCATCCGTGCGAAGCCGGGGAGGGTCGCTAGTATAATATAATATGCTGTTATTATATTTGTTTCTATAGGTATGTATAGAAGATAGTTCATGCATTGACACTGTTCGTTATTATTTTATCTCATTCACCATAGCTACTTTCAAAGCCCTTTCTTTCCCTTTCTATAGGACCTCTATAAAACCTTAAAATACCCTCGGAATGGTCGATTCTAAGCATCAGCGCGAATGATCGGGGACGGTAAACAGCACAATTATTACTCGAGATGAGAGCTGAGTGAACAATGGCCGCTCCGCAACTCTCCCGCGATGTACTCAGACGGAAAAGCTTTTACGTTTCAACTGAGTTGTGCGACACACAGCTGTAGAGGTTGAGGATGATTTTAAGCAGTGGAAATTGTTGGAGGTTTTGTCCGAACGAAATAATAATTTAGATAGCTGATGCGTAGAGATGCCTAGTCAAGACAGATTTGTACATAACTATAATATTTTCTGAGTTACAAGTCTCTGAATATATGTTACACCTTTCATCTTACGGCTTTAGAACGCTTGAAATGGTCCCAAAAACTGCATAAATTCATGAATAGAAGACACCAAAATTAAAGAAGAAAATTGATAAAATTTTGCATAATAATTTCATTAAATTGGTGTCAACCAAAGAATTTGTAATAATTATTATTACAAATTCTTTGGTGTCAACATCACGGGTCATAGGTACGCCACTCCTGTTTGCCAACTTTGTTACATAAAAATAAATAAAAAAAAACACTGGGTTGTTTAGTAAAAAAATCTGTGTGTCACAAAGTATTTTCATTGAAGCGAAATACATAATTTCAAATCTGCCCTGAGTGAGTGAATGAAGAGTCGCCGGAGTCGCCTCCTCCGACCTCGCCGCTCAACTCTCCGTAATGAATAACTTTTGAAAGAGAAAAGGCGAAGGACAGATACATTAAAAGTTTTAAATGTTGAGATTTTACGACATTTTTAATCTCATGATAAAAAAGGTTTCCAAGTTTCGAGTTCTTTCAGTAAGTTGTAGGTACTGAGTAGGTAACCTAAGCGATGACGCAGTAGGTAAGTATATTAAGTTAAATCACCAAATACTCAAAGGCCAATTTTTTTGTATGTTGGGCCTTTTTAAATGGGTATTACAGGTGTAATTACATATTTGAGTAGCAGTTAGTCATTCGGTGTACCTACTTGTGTTTGTTAAATGTTACATTTTTGCTTGGGCAATACTCAAATTTTGTTAACTTACATTTGGTGTACCGGCTGTAAATACCTGATTAATTGATTTACCTGTACATTATTAGAGATAAACAATAATAAACATCTAATTTATCCCAAAAACATTACTGGAAATTTTAATTAGCGATGTATCTAGCGCCTGTTATTTGAAAATAGCAAATCGATTTAGAGCAACACGCGATGTATGTAAAATAATAGGGACGAAATATGGCCAATATCTACTGCTAGCTAACTGAAACAGAACGGGTACCTACCCTATTTTTTAACTCAATTTTGAAAATCTAAAACTATCGACTTTGAGGGACAGTTGAAGTACTGAAGGTTTTGTAAACTTATGAAATCTGTCAACAGCTGTATCCCTGTAACACCTTTTGTTTTTCAAGTTTCCTCCAAAGCTGATATTTTTAGAATTATAAAGTATACCCTTTGTGTTTCAACCTGTATATAAAAATGTATCTCTATTTCCTTGGTCATCGCATCACGCGTGAACGGATGAAATGATTTCGCTAATCCTTTTGTTGTGTTCATTATTGTCAGGAGAAGGTTCTTATGAATGGAAAAAATAAGAAAGTTGGCGGAACAATCCGCATTAAAGATTCAAAGTTGAAACAGGACAACGTCTGTCGGGTCAGCTAGTTAATTATATTTTTTCTTGATCTATTTCTGATGAAGGCTTCTTGATATAAAAAGAGGCTTTATACCATCACACCTGTTTTTTCCAAAGGGATAGGTAGATATACACTGCAATGTATCAATATTTCGCTGATGGTATTTTCGCGAGAGGTGTTCACAGACATATTGTTTTTTTTTTTAATATAATTATTATTATTTGAATCAATATGATTTATCTGGCTCTCAATAAAAGTGTCGCAATAAAATAAATGTTTACGAGCAGTCTTTGATTATAGAGTCAGCAGAAATTTTATGGGACTTCTATTGGTGTTGAGTATTGAGTAGAGATCCTACTAATATTATAAATGTGAAAGTTTGTGAGTGTGGATGTATGTTTGTTACTCCTTCACGCAAAAACTACTGAACGGATTTGGATGAAATTTGGAACACATATAGTTTATAACCGGGATTAACATATAGGATACTTTTGATCCCGATAATCCCCAAATTTTAATGACGCTTTGGTTTTACTGATTGCTTTGTGAAAACGCGATTTTCCTTCACCATAAGCCAGTTATGAATATTATTGCAATTATGATTCAGGCATAGATTTCTCAAAATCTAGAGGTATAAGCCGGAGGTTCAACCCAGCACTTTCCGCAAACAAGACGCCTACTCAACCACTCAGCTATCACTGTTAATTCCGTTTCATCTTACAAGATTTAATTTAACTTTATACCCAACAAAAATCCATCAAAAGTTTCCCGGAGGTATTTTCTTATTCATTTGATCTTCAAAGCCCTGAGTTCAAAGCTCTACAAAATGAGCAATGTCCATCTCAGCTCATATCTCCTCTCCAATGTGTCTCGAGTGGACCACTCAGTAGTGGTGTGAAGTGCCCTTAAATCCCGGGGTCCGGTATTACCCGGGATTTAGTGAACATTGCTGATTTATACGATATTTTAGAGTTAATGGGCAATGGGAAAACGTGTTGGAAATATAAACCTTTACTTAGATAAGTATTGTGTGTGTGTGTGTTGGTAACAACCTTGACAATTTTAACGCGCTTGTATTAGTACTTATATATCGCTATATAGGAAGATATTATGTAGGTAGGTAGGTACTTAAATAAATAAAAATAGATAATTGAAATTCAGTCTGTCTAAATTGTTACTTATTGATATATATTATTAGATTATTTTTTCGTAATAATATTGGCATCTCTATTTATTCGGTTATTTTAAAATTCCAATCCCATGTTATCTCGGCACTATTCCTTGTGCTCAAGTTGCTTAACAACTGGGTTGGTCTCGAGTGAGGACACTTGGTTACGACGGAAGCGGGACCCCACCTTTATGGCCACATTTTGTTTGATGTTTAAATAAACAGCTGGTTGATATACGACAAAATAAAAAAGTGTTAGCCACATTGTTCTTGTGGAGTTTTTTGACTCGCCAACGGGATCGCTTGAATTTTCCGGGATTCTACTTACTTTTTTTATACATAACATAGTCGGCAAAACAAGTGTACGAACTGTTGTTAAGCTGTTATCGTCGCCTATGCAGATACTTGCAATACATGTCTAAGGCACTGCCCGCCCGATATCGGAGGTATTTATTTATTTAAAATAAATAAATATCACCAGGCTGGCACACCAACTGTATGGTCCCAAACTAAGCAACGCTTGTACTATGGATACCTTCAGTACAATGGACTGGGGGCGATCCCAGTGACACCAACCAGGGAAAATTACGAAAGGCCATTTCTGAAATTTGCCCCGGCGGGAATCCAACCGGCAACCACCCGGTCAGTGAGTCGAGCGGCCTACGCTCGAACCACTGCGCCAAGCAGTCGTCAAAATCAAAATCATTCGAATCGATACCGGAAATGGATTCAGGTACTCTTAATGCCTATATTTTTGCTATCCTAACGACGCTATCACATGGATTCAGCAATTAAAAGATAGAATAACTTTATAACTTTGATTTTAATTTTAATTTATTGTGAACAATTGTAAGAATGCCATACGAATCCCACTAATATTATAAATGCGAAAGTTTGTGAGTGAGGATGTATGTTTGTTACTCTTTCACGCAAAAACTACTAAACGGTTGTGGATGAAATTTGGAACACAGATAGTTTATAACCGGGATTAACATATAGGATACTTTTTATGCCGATAATCCCGAAATTTTTGTTACGTTAAATACTACGCGGACGAAGTCCGTGGGCACAGCTAGTAATATTATAAATGCGAAAGTTTGTGATTGTGGATGTATGTTTGTTACTCTTTCACGCAAAAACTACTGAACGGATGTGGATGAAATTTGGAACACAGATAGTTTATAACGTGGATTAACACACAGAATACTTTCCTTAAGTCTACCCGGACGAAGTTGCGGGCAGCAACTAGTAAATAAATATATTTTAGCCCATGCGGGTGAAGGGAAGGGGTGGGCTTCCGGGTTGAGAGTACGAGAACTTATCGCATGAAATGCATCTGTAATAGCTACTTAAGGTGAAGGCGCCTGTCTAGCCCGCGAAATTCAAAATTTCCGAGTATTTTTGTAGTTTATCCAAAATCTGAAAACATTTTGTGATTTGCGACAAACACAGTATGCAGTGCGTTTATTAATACATTTATTTTACTCTAAATATTATCACGGTGGATATGATACTAGTTAATCACAAAATATACAAAAGTTGCCAGATTATCTGGATAGCTGTCGTTCTTGAAATGTTTTGGAGTAAGTTGGATATATTAATAAATGCACTGCACATGGTCTTTGTCGCGAATTACAAAATGTGCCTTTTATTATTGTCAGATTTTGGAAAATTTCTAAAAAACCTCAAAAAATTTGAACTTCGCGGGCTAGATGGGCGCTTTAGCCTTAACGCCGTTCTCCTGTGAGAGTGTGGTACTATCCCGTTCAAGACAGCCCGTGAGCTCTAGATCATTGGATAAAACATGGCTCTACCAAATTTAAAATAATTCAGAATATTTTAAAATAATTACTATCAATTCAACTGCTTCATTATTTACATTTAGTAAGTAGGTACAATTATTAACAAACCTCTTGCTAAAGTGTTAATAGAGGGTAATATTGCACAGGATTTGTGTTGCGCCACTTTATACATAGGCCGGTGTGGTATCCCAGTAAATAACAAAAAAACAAACGATCAAATTTACTTTTTATTGTATTATAACAAAATTATACATTTGTTCATGAACGGATAATAAATAAACTCAGATTATTCTTAAAATTAATGAATAAATTACTTAAGACTCAATAAATAATTAATTTTAATCTTAATTTACATTTTAACTTCCGCCTCTTTAACTCATAATATGAAACGCCGCTATAATACGCCCATCTTCTGTGAGACGACGTAACTACTCCTGTTGAGGCAATTGGTTACAGCTAGGCTTCACCAACCGTAAACATTATTTGTTAATAATTATACATTATATATCGAGTTTTTCTTTAATATAGCTAAGTCAATAATAATTTAAACAAACATCTTAAACTGCTTTTTACCCCCTAGGCGAAAAAAGGGGTGTCTGTCTGTGGCATCGTAGCGCTCAAGCGGAAGAACCGATTTTAATTTAATGTTTTTTGTATGAAAAGTTTTTGATCGAGAATACTCTTGCCTATGATTCAAGAAAATGTGTTCAACCGTTCGAAGATTATCGGCTCTTTTCTAGTTAATGAAGGAATATTAACTTTCAGAGGTCTGTTCGATTCAATATTTGCTATCGTATTACTTCAATAATATTGCAAGTACATAGCCTTGACCTGATTCTGCAGCGTCACCTGGAATCTGCAGGATACCCACATCTTCATCAACTTACAGCAGATATATCCTGTTTGGGCTCATTAGAATGGTCACAATGAATAGGATATAGACAGTTGGTGTTCACGGTCTGATGATGGAGCAGGAAAGATAAATGGGGATACAATTATAATTGTAATCATATTTTGTAAAGTCGTTGTATCGGGGGTTTTTTATAGTTATTAAACTGACCTAACCTAAGCCACAACTCCTGGGGCAGTGATGTAAGTGGGCGCCTGTGTGGGCCTATGTTTCAACAGGTTGTAGGCCCTATTTGAAGGCCAGTCCTTGCCGTATCCCCCGCCGGAAGAGTAGGCATAGTTGCTTCCGTAATCAGCGCTGTATTCATTGGTGTCGCTGTTCCCGAAGTATGAGTAGTGGGACATGGGGTGATGTTGCTGAAAAAATATAAATGTAGGTTGAAGAATATGATTTCAATTTCACGACCGCTTGGCGCAGTGGTTCGCGCGTAGGCCGCTCGGCTCACTGCACATGGTGGTTGCGGGTTTGATTCCCGCCAGGGCAAATGTCGGCAATAGCCATTTCGTAATTTCCCCAGGTCTCGGTGTTACTGGGATCGTCAACAATCCATTGTACGGTACCCATAGTACAAGCGTTGCTTAGTTTGGGACCATACAGTTGGTGTTTCAGTCTAGCGATATTTATTGATATTATTAATTAATTAAATTTAAGCATTGGATTGCACCTTTAGTAGCGCAGATTTTCGATTAGGTGTATAAGAACCGAAACTGAAAACGAGCGTACAGTTGTCTGGGTCCTAATATGTTAACCACTGGCATCTCGCCCGAATCGCACGCGACTCGCAATATGTCGAAACTGACTGATTTGACAGTTTTCTTTTAAAAAAGTGTCAAAACAAATGTATTTTATAACGTATTACTGAGGGTCAAGACCATAGAAGTATAAGGATAGATAAAGGAAGACGGCGCTGAGAGTGTCGCCGTATTAGTAGGGCGACATTTCCACTTGTATGAGAGCCTGGGGCTCCCCTCCTTTATCCTTAATCTCTATGGTCAAGACCGCTTCATAGCACAGCCAAGTAGACGGTCACCCTTAGAGCTAATTCCGTCACTTAAGTTCGTCTGCTGACCGTGAAATATTTTATGATACCAATTCGCAATTTTGCGGTCAATGGGCCTGCCATGGACTTGCTACAAAAATATCCCAATTATCGAAAATAACCTAATTTCCACCCGTAATCGATGAAATTTGGAAACGTCAGCGTTTTTTCGCGTCGTTAAAATAACTGTTACACCGTTCTGTTACTGCTGAGGTACGCTATTTGGCTCTTGTTAGCTTTCACTAAGGTTTTCATGTCATTAAAATTGATATCCGACACGAATTGTTTCTATAAATATTAATAATAAATATCGCCAGACTGACACACTAACTGTATGGTCCCAAACTAAGTAAAGCTTGTACCTACTATGGGTACCGTAAGTTGGACTGGGGCGATCCCAGTGACACCCAGACCTGGGCAAATTACGAAAAGGTAATTTGCGAAATTTTCTCCGGCGGGAATCGAACTCGCAACCACCCGGTGCAGTGAGCCGAGCGGGCAACGCTCAAACCACTGCGCCAAGCGGTCGGTGGTCGTTAAAGATGTGCTAACATTGTTTACTAAACCCGAATCTTAAGGAAAATACACTATATCTAGTACACTGTATCTAGCCTTAGAAATTATACCTAAAAATAATCGTAGCGCCGCTGAAAATGCTATAGGTATTAGCCTAATTTAAATACTTATTAAAGTATTAAAAAAATGTTTAGATTAATTTCCGTTTTGACAACCAGAATATTATTCTGAGTTGTGTCAAAGATAATGAATCAAATATAGAAACGACGTTATAGCTTTGACAGCCGCTAAAGCGAGAGCCACCCATAGAGATATTAGGTAAGAATGAAGGGGATTAATTAAATAGGTACAATTTGTCTTGCTCAGCACATCCGTTTTTATTAGATGTGACATTATTTTCTAGGAGACAGAAAAAAATCCAAGATTCAAGATCCAACTCTATTTTTTCAGGCTTCTAACTACACACGCTGATTTTAGTGATGTTGGTTAGACAACCGGGACCGCTGGCTCAACCTGCCCTCCGTAGCACGAAGTGTCTCCACCAAATCACGTCTTGAATACTTACAAAATTGAATTTCTAAACTCGCATAGCATATTTAACACAACATTAATTATAATTCTCATTTCCTTGTCTTATTACGAGCGCCTCCATGATAAAGGCGCTATCCTCCCCTTGTAAGAGGGGGTACGGGTCGGTGACTTCAAAACGCCTTTGAAACTCGTTTTATCTCAGGCATGCATACCTCATTATAAGGTGTACTGTAAGGGATTGTTAATTAAATTTTGTAATGGAAAGAACTTTAGGATTGTCGTGAATATGTTCTGTATAATAATAAAATTCTTAAGCGTAAAGTCACCTTGCATGCTTTTAAAGTGCTCAGAAGACTCGGCAGCAACAGCGCTGCGATCAGCAGAACCTTCTTTATCAGCAGCACTGCCAGCAGAACTGGGACCAGCATCATTTTGGTCTTGACCGCCGCCATCAGGGTCAGTAGAGGCACCACCACCGCTAGCTTCTTTCTTTTGCCACGCGCTGTAACGGAGATAAACATTACAGGACATTATTTTATATGGGACTAGTCCCGCCACACACTCCCACCACTATAACTCCTGTGATCGACATGGTGACCAATAATGACGTCGAGGTTTGACCCTTGACGAGTCCCGGGGAAAAGTTAAAATGTCTTGGAACCCGCACGAATTTAATCGAAAGAAATAATAGGAGTTGGACAAAAAAAAGTAAAAACTTTACAGGACATTATTGTGGATAAATAGTTATGTCTTTCAAGCGGGACCACAGATATAAAAAATATGAGTATGAGCGAGATAATCACTCGAGAGAATCGTAGCGGCATCGGAGGGGTAATCGGAGGGGCATCAGCGGCATCGGTGTCTTTGAATCGGTTTGGATTTCCCGTCACTAAATTTCGGCTGTGACGTCACAGTAGGTGTTATAAAATTCATAAAAAATTCGGCACTCTTGATTTAAATACAAATCGTGATACTTGCGTTATCTATGTAAATCTATATCTGTGACTTCAACAAAAGCTACGCTCTACAAAATCACTGAAATGCTATTACACAGAGAGTTAGTTCCGGTTTGAACATCTGCCCCCAGAGGCGGGTCCCACGGGCCGGCCCAGTTCCGAACTATGCTAATTACGATTACCTCGGATAATTTGTAAAGTTAATTGGCCCAGATTTTAATTTAAGAACGCGAGCATCATGGAAATCATTTTATTCGAGCAAATAGTTATTATTATTTTATTTTGATAGTCTTTTTTATTATTGGAATACTCAAACGCTAATCCAATTTGAGAGCTGCTTAATTGACGCGTGATTCCAAAACAATTACAGACGATCGAATCTCAAATACTGATAAGTACTCGCATATTTAATCAAACTTGAGTAGGATTTTAGTATTAGCATTTACTATTAGCCCTATTAGCTCCTCCAACTAAGCTAAATAGCTAGCTGGTTTACTTAGTTTCTCTGGAATGTAAATCAACAGAGAACAGGATATGAGAGGGTACTAATGCTTTTGTATCGTATTTTATTATGTCGGTCGTTAATCTGTAACCAATTGACTGTTAATATACGTACGCGCTGACTCAACCGGGATAGTACCACCCTCCCACAATAGGAGTGCCGTAAACTACCTATTAGAGCTGCGTTTCATATCATTATAATAAATAATAATTTTAGCCCTTCTGACGTCCCACTCCTGGGCACGGGCCTCCTCTCAACACGAGGGGGATTCAGGCCATAATCCACCACGCTGGCCCAGTGCGGGTTGGCGGATTTCACATGTCTTTCGAAAATTGGTTAAAATCTTCTAAGACATGCAGGTTTCATCACGATGTTTTCCTTCACCGTAAGCAAGTGATAATCATAAAGAATTTATGATTCGCACATAGATTTCGAAAAATCCAGAGGTTCGAGCCGGGGTTTGAACCCGAGACCTGGTAGCCCGCAAGACGCGTGCTTAACCAATCGGCTATCACTGCGTTTCATACGATGAATGAAAGATCCCGAAACCAAACTCCCCGCCACCGTTTCCCTTCCTCTAACCCCCCTATCTCCCCTTTGGGTCGACAATGTGTGAGCAATCCTTTTGGTATTATTGCAAGCCTTTAGTCCCGCCACACACTCCCACCACTGCTAGTCATGTAAGCCAGGATCGACAATGGTGCCCAATAGTGACTCTGAGGTTTGACCCTCGACGTGTCCCGGGGCAAATTTAAATGCAAGCTTATTGTTGGCTGTAAATGTCTTCCTTCACAGTTTCGCAAGTGATCATCAAAGTTGGGTATGAGATTTCATAACATTATCGACCAATACACACTGACACAGTTTATGTTGTGTAAACTACGAGAAGTCACATTACTTGTGTCAATTTAACCCTTGTTTCTTGGCATAGAACATACTAAGAGAGAGCCAAACAAATGTCAGACTTCTCCCAAAGTACACTACACGGCATAGTTTAAAATTGTTTATCTGTATGTTCTGGGAAATTTTGGCAAGAGATTGCATCCAGTGAGGCCGAAAGGTTAAATGTACTAAAGGAAATTGTTTAGTGCGTCAGTGCGCTTTCAGAGAAGCGCTTTTTGGCTCGTATCGGCTTATGCGGTTACACGCGCGTCACTTTTTGCTCTAGAAATAAACGAACGCGCAAACACGCGCTTATTCGGCATGTTCGCTCGAACTGCGGGCAGGCGTCTATCGCGGTTCGCGCTTATACGAGCTTATACGCGCTTATAACAGTAAAACGCGCGCTGAAAATCCAAGTAGTCTGAAAGCGCCTTTAGGTATGAATAATTTTAGTCTAATAATAGCCTAGTTTTTATAAGATTACTAGTAATATAGGAGCTCTTACATTATCAGTAATGGTATGAAAAAGGATAAAAAGCAAATCATGTTTACTTTCTCCCTTTAAAGTACAGTTCATATTTAAAACTTTTATACAAAACAGTAGCAGTGGGGTAAACGACATTATTATGGGCATTGCGGTCGGTCCCAGCTCAGTTTGAATCTGCGGGTGACCGCAAAATGGCGATTTCACCCTATCCATTCAAAGCTCTATAAAAGTATTGTCATTCTAATTTAATGGCGCTATGCAATTTCTCTCTAGATACTATTATTTCTTAAAACTGGCTTTTTTTTGAACAGAAGAAAAATGTATAGAGATATTGGAACAAAATTCTTTATTTTTGTAAATAACTTTAAAATAAGTTGGCAAACAGGCGTGCGACTCGCCTGGTGTTAAGCTGTTACCGGAGCCTATAGATGCTTGTAATACGAAAGGCAACGTCCACATGTTGACCATCTGAAGGGGAGGGGAAATGTAAGGAGGTTTGGGCTTCCGGCACTATACGTCGTAATTCATCGTACGAAACGTACGAAACGTACGAAACGTACTAAACGTAACTATAATAGCTTCTTTACGCCAACCTTTGAACATTAGTGGCTGCTAGTGCTGCTACTTCTTAATGCGATCAACAAGCGTTTACTAGTGATGCCAATATTGAAAGTCCCGGAACTTAAAAAATATTATATTTATATCTGCAATATCAGCTACCATATTATACAATCTTTTAAAACACCCTGTACATGTATACTGCTCAATTAAATTATTCTTCATAAAGCAAATTAAATATTGATAGTATCCCTATTAAGTTTAGATTTGTTTTGTTAAGGAATTCAATTTCCAACGTTAAACTCTATAAGTCCGGCTTCCTTTGTTTACGCAAATATTTAACTTAATTTCAGACTTATGGATCGTATATGGAAATGTCTTTAGCTATATAAAGTTACAGACACCATACTCGGAACAAGTTATGTACTTAAACATCATCATCATCATCATCATCAGCCGGAAGACGTCCACTGCTGGACATAGGCCTCCCCCATGGAACGCCACAATTAGCATCCCCTGCCCCGCCGTTACCGTGGCCGCTACCAAAGCCAGGAATAGCGGAGCTGCCGGGGACTGAGGGCCGTAACTTTGTTGTGCCTTTCATGGGGGGGGTTTTGCCATAATCACCGCGCTTGGCAGGCGTCTTGGTGATCGCAGTAGCTGGTAGTGGGTACATACATAAAGAACGCTGCTGCCCATTCCCTGTATATCCCTTTGCCGGTTCCCACGGCACCCGCCGGAGGAGATGGGGTGATCCTATTATAAAGCCGGGACCACACGGCCACTTACCACATACTTACCAGGTAATATTTTCCAGATTTGTGACAATGGTATTGTCGGCTCACATTGCGGTGCGGTTCTTGGAAATATTATAACATAACAACTTGTTTATTTTGGAAATAATAACTCATGAAGCTTGAGAATGACCATTGAGTTTATTTTCTTGTTGCGCCCTTACAGTGGAAGCAGCGTTCTAAATCATTGGTAGATTCGGACTATTCATAAACAAGTGATATTTTTTTTTAATATCGCAAGACTGATCCACCAACTGCATGGTCCCAAACTAAGCAACGCTTGCCTGGGGGCAATACCAGTGACCCCCAGACCTAGGCAAATTACGAAAAAGCCGTTTCCGAAATTTGACCCGACGGAAATCAAACCTGCAACCACCATATGCAGTGAGCCTAGCGGCCTACGCTGGAACCATTTCGCCAAGCGGTTGCCGGCGGTTTTGGTTTAGGTACATGCATTAAAAATAACTTTGAAATTGCGTTCAGAATTGCCAGTTGATAGGCTTGTCACAAGTATCTCTTCTCAATGGCTTCGCTTTACACATTAAGCGAGTGTCAGCATTTAAAAAAAAATAGTTTATTATGTATCAAGCACTGACCAAGGCTGGTCCTAAGGTCCTCAGTCTAAGCAAAAGTGGGGTATTTTCCAATTATTAAATAATGTAATTTATTTTCTTTTCATGAATACATCTTTGTTCTTACAGTTGCATGCCAGTAGTATAAATAACAATACTAAAATTATTAAAAAACATCAAAATTAACATTGTATTCTACAGAAGAAATAAATAAAACGATATATCAAATGAGGATTCAACACACTCAGATTAATAAAATATAAAAATAGGTCGATGGGTCATTTACTCTTTCCCATTCACTTTTTTATTTCCCACCAAAATGTATTTTAAAAGCTTTATTAATCAAGTCTACTGTATTAAAATGTTTAATTTTACGTTCTTATAGAAATGTGGTTAAAGGATCAAAGAGTTCAAGTACTTATCCTCCCAAAATTAACTTCCTCCTCGTCCAGGCGTCAAGACCACAAAACATTGAATTAGGGGCCTCTCTTTTTATTAGGGTTCCGTTGGTAAATGTCCGCGAACCCTTATAAATCTGTCCACTCCATTAGACCGTCCATTCGTCTGTAACGGTTTGCGTTCGTTACCCCTAATATTTGACGTTGGGGACGAAATAGTCAACGTTTTTGTTACTAAATACAATATTTTTACGACTGATATTGATGTTTCAGTTATTAGAACGGTATTTTAACTACCGACATAATGATTGTTTTAAACTATTGTCTACTTGTATAGCATAAGCTACTCCGGCTCCCTTGATATAAACTCTTGTTTAGATTGGGAACCACACTAAAACTTGTCGATATGTTGTGCTTACTATTACAAATGTTAACGTGTAGCTAATGTTTCTAAATAAAACCACGGTAGCTCAGAAACATGTTAATAGCTTTTGGAAGAAGAGCATATTTATCACGCCTTTCATCGTTCAGCAAGTGATGGTCATGATAGAAAGCGAGAACATTTTTAGCTACATGAAAAGTAAGCTAAACAAGAGGGAGTGATGACATAGCAAGTGATGTGGGAAAATTATGTTCCAGGTCAGCAAAGAAAAAAGGAGTGAAAGGAGCTGAGGACGCTTTTACTGCCAATAGCTGTCCTCACCATACGAGCTCACAACATAAAATAAAATGTCACATAAGGACAGAGGAAATAAAAACTTATTTTCTTTTTGCAAACTTACCCTTGTCATCAACATCTTCCTCCAAAGTCCTCGCTTCTTCGGGAAGATCCACCCTTAGACCCTTCATCTTGAAAAACTCCTGCATTACCTTCATAAAATATTTCACCAACTCTGTCCATTCTGATAGAAAACTTCTAGGCTCTACAACAACTTGCTTATCTTCATGCACTTCTAGTCTCTTTATGGTCTCTTGATCTAGAGGAACGAGACTTATCATGTTAGTGGCTCTTATAGTCTCATTGCTGTTTAAGCTATCTCCAAAAATTGTCTTTTGAGCTATTTTGACAGCTTTATATTTGACGCAAGATAAAGCTTCGCCTTTGACAAAGCAGCCATCTTTGACATAACGGAGGTACCCGTCTTCTATTGTGTAGGTTTGCTTGATGGCAATAAAGAGCAAAATTGCTTGGAGTAGTAGATTGAGTTGCATGGCTGTACCTGGAATTTTGAGAAATGCTGTTTAATTTTGTGAAGCCTCTTCGCAAATAATAAAACTTAAGACTTTTCTATTGAATCTCTGTGTTCAAAACAAGTCCTTAGAATTTAAATTCTTTGAAATTCTTATTTATCGTCAATTTTTTATTTCGTAGAATCACCCGTTTGCCTTTTCGGTTTGAGACCAGCTCTTCGTCTTATTCTGTCTGGGATGGTATAATTTTGGTAAACAAAATTATTATTATGTAATTTGTTATTCTTATTTAAGTAATTTAACTAATGTCGTTTAGATATACCTAAAATACATTAGTTACAAACTTTGACAAATGCCTTAGAATTTGATAAGGTTTATGATAATTATAATTTAAACTATGTAAGTTATTGAAGATATGATATTCATAGTATAAGTGTTTGAACTTATATATAGACAAAATATATATCTCTGTTGCGGTTAACGCCTTTTAATCTAATCTAAAGTTTTTCATGAGGCATTCTACAAGGTTCATATTTGGGAGCCAGCTATTTTTTGTACTGAACCAATAACATCCCTCCCTTTGTTTTCATTTCTCTGAAATCTTAATTCATATCGATGATCTGGAGATAGTGGAAAAAGATAAGTCAGACTATAATATTTCTATATTCCTAGAAAGAGATCTCAATATACTTGTTCTTAGCAAGAATAATCTCAAATTGAAAAAAAAATACGAGATTAAATTTCTATAATGTACATTTCTTGGATTTTCTGATTATAAGAAAAAAGCATCTTGAAGCTCATTTACTACGAATACGTTTATTTATTATGTATTAACAATAAAGATTCATGAGCGCTTGGCATAGTGGTTCGAGCGTACGCCGCATGGATCACCTGCACTGAATGGTTGCGGGTTCGATTCTCGTCAAGGTAAATTTCGGCGTTGGTTTGTTCGTATCTTGCTCTAGTCTGGGTGTCACTGGGATCGTCCCCAGTCCATTGTACGATACCTATAGTTGGGGTTGGCGAAAACCTAATTTATTTTGAAATAAAACAGGAATCAACCTCAGGAATACGTAAGAAATGAAAATCGATACACAAACTGAAACTATTTACAAGTTCAAGTTTGAAACTAACGTCGTTAAGGTTCAACAGGCTATCAATAACAAACTTCTGCTTTATAACTAGTTTTCCCTGCCTCCTTGGTACATAGACGATTGCTTTCAGAAAAGTGATATCGTTTTCATCTTGGTAAACGCCGACGGCATTGTAATCAGGACAAAATTATTTCTATTATACCTGGCACATTCCTCCCCGCCCCCCTCAATGAGAAGGGGTCGGGGTTCTTGTCCACACACCGGTCTAGAGTGGGCTGTTCAACTTATACGTCTTTCGAACCACATGATGGTTTCTCCTCCGAATATTATATTTTTGTTTAACCATCTAATAATAAGCTAGAAACAATTCATCACACAACTCTTTCCTATCAAGGCAAGGGATCAAATTTGGATGTCGACCTATTTGAAAATACAAAACGATGTCAAATCAAGAATATTTCCCATAGCTGTTAGAGCTACTTATAAACTGCGTTGATTAGTCAAAGAAAACAAAAGTAGATAGGAATGTACAGTGGTTAAGCCAAGGTGATGCCAATAGTCTATAGCTGATATATAGACAGGTTCAACCTGGATAGTACCTCTTACATTATGGTCGGCATAATGTTAATATTATTGCTGCGTTCCGTACGACAAGTGAGAGCTTGTATTAAAAAAACAATCGTTATATTGTTCGAAAATCTGCCCAATAATCCATTACCACCATGCTGCATAAAGCCCACTTAAAAATACGTTTTAATCTATGCCAAAGAAAATGTCCGGGAAAATTTAAATTTCAACCCCAAAGATTAATGAAACCCTTACATTATCTGCTTAATGACAACAGCTTAAAGAAAAGAAAAGCCCCTGCTTTTAGGGGAAGGCTCTAAGGGGGAGAAAAATACCATCTTTCGAAAGCGTACTGTCCCATCATCCCCGAAATAGTACCCGATATACTTTCCTGGATCATTTATCACTTGTCGCATCTCATTCGTGATGATCTATGTCGAGATGGATTATGATACCTGAATAGGGTAACCAAGGTTTTAGTAAAAAACAGGATTATCCGATTTAAAATAAAAAATCACAAAGATTGTATCATATCTTGGCTGCAAATATTTTTATTATTATTAAAATAAACAGTCCCTAAATTCAAATAAAATTGGGTAAATGTTATTTGACAAAAGTATTATTTTAATCAGTCACTTTCCGTCTCAAGCACCAATGGGTGTATAAATCGCCGCCTCATAAAATAGGGATGCTTCCTACATTTAAATATTTTCCTATAAATTTTAAATTTAATTTTAAATGACACTTCTGATAAAAGTGACCTTAATACCGCTGTTTTAAGCAGACATTTCAAAAATAAACAAACAAATACCGGTATGTACATAGAATATCCCTTCATATACTTAAAACCTCGTCATCCTACCACAGTACGAGCTGCCACGTAAATAAGCACTCTTAGTAAACGCAATGCAATTTTCTTGAAAGCGGTTTCAATACTTTCAACCACATTTGTAATTATATAAATTATTTTTTCCTAACACGCAAACGTACGTGAATAATTTGTATGCACATGTAGAGTTGAGGTGACTCTACTTAACTAGATTATCGTGTTGAAAGGAAACTTGCATCGGTGTGTCTGTTTGAGGGCAAGAATGTAGAAGGGCGTCGCCACGGCGAGTTCTGATACTCTCTCAAACTCAATTCGTTTCATTTATTTAGGTCTACTGGGGCACCTGTAAATTTTCATTTGTTCATTTCTGCCTAAGGTCAACAAACGGAACGAGATGCGACTGAGAAGATCCGGCAAGAAACTCAGCGGTAAGAACTCTATTACACTGTTTCCGGCCTCGCAATAATTTGTATTTGATGATAATATAATTTTCTTTATTTTACGATAAATTAACAGCAGTCCTCGCACTAAGCTCGAGGCTTGTGTCGCAGAAACCAAAATGGGTTAATATTACATATTATTTTGGAAAACTAAGTTATAATAGACACAACATTGTAAAGTAATAAGCTAACTGAAACCAGAACATCCACGAAATAATACATTATAGGGTATCTAACTTCTAAAAATATAGGATGTAAAATAATGAATGAAAATATACACTGCCTACTATTTTTGTTTACAAATTTGACCTCACGCTCAATACAACGGATAGATGGCGCCAAATGCGACGCCTCAATACAACGTGCGCGTCTTCATAGAAAAACTGCATCACGGTATTAAAACACACACACATCGTGACTATTACATAAGACCCCGACAACATCTATTTGGGCATAGCGGCCGCAGCCTCCCAGGTATAGGGACCACCCTCGCTTGGCTGGGTGTGAAAGACTTCCCTTTTTCACTAAAATTACAAAAATTTAGTTACCTTATCGTTAGCCTCTCCAACCAAGTTACATATTATGCTTGTGTCTAGGAGTGAGCAAGCGTGATAAATCTATTAACCAAATTTGGCAATCGAACCTGGAACTTTTCGGTTTCGACGATAGACCCGTTGAACGCAAACCTCTAACTAACATATTCTAAGGTAGTTTATCTCATTTCCCTAAAATTTAGGTCACTTCGCTTATCTCCCTTTCAGTACTGAGCGAGTTTCAGTAATTATCTCGGAATGTTTAATACTTCGGTATACTGGAATATCTGTGCTGTGAGTAATCCGGAATATTTCACGCTAATTAAGCCAGTGCGTCTGCCGCGACATTCTGTGGGAAATGCTGGTGACGCCTGTCCGCGCAGTTAATTTCGCCAAATGCTTCCGTAACAAAGCCGGTATTAATATTTCAAAGGGTCTCGCAAACTACTGTACTGTTAAATTTGAATTATGTGACATATTTTGTTTCTCACATGATGCCGGATGCTGGTTGAGAATATCATACTCACTTTTGCCACGTAGTATTTAAAAGTCCGTGCAAAATTTTAGAAATTTATAAAACATTTATGTGGCATTACGAAGTTATTTTATTATGAAAATGAAGTTTAAGGTAATTTGTAAATGGATCTAAAGTTAATTGATATGTTTACGTAAATTTCTAAAAATATGATTAAAGGAATTAATACAGGAACTAACAGGAATTAGCCTATCAAATAGAAACTGTATATTTATAGGTCGAAGTTAAAGTCAAAACATTTATTTTGTTTAGGCCAACTCCCCTGTAGGCTTTGCCTTACGAATTGTCATTTAATTTGACATATTTTGGATACTCGACTAAGAAGATCCATCAAGAAACTCAGCGGGCTTGTCTTTATTTTTATTTATTTTTCTTAAAGCGCCAGTTAATAATAATTAATATTGATGTAGAAAGAGTATATAATATTATAATAAATAGTGTGTTGCCTTTTGAGATTGCAAAGAGTTAAATAAAGTTATTCAAACTAGAGTTGAAAATATTTCTACAAAAACTTCTGCTGATATTTTTAAACTCTATTTTATAAGCTCATCGATCAAAGTTAAATTATAAATTTGGTTCGTCCTACTGTTTGACGAGGTTCGGTGATCGATCGAAACTGCTATCTGTTCGTTTTACAGAACACAATAATGGATGGTTCGTTAAAAATATTAATTATTTTGTGGATAAATTATTTTAAAAATATTATAATCCTTGAAGGTAAAGTTAGAGACTTCTACTTAAGTATTGTTAAATTGTAGAAAAAAAAAAAGAAAACTCAACTTACGTTATTCAATATAACACTGGAGTAACACAAAAACACTGACACTTCACTTAGAATAACTAATAAAATAATCAATATTCTAATTTCAAAATTCAAAGTTCGAACACCGCGCGCGCCGACAACCGCAAGATCAATGTCAACTGCACGCTCCTGATTCGCTATTTAAATGATCTACAATCGAGGCGGATAATGCGATCCGTGCCAATTGAAATTGTATCTTGCTACTATCTTTTCTGCGGTTTCACTTGGACTTTTTATTATTACTTACTAGCTTCGCGTGTGGGTGGTCGATTTGATACCAAAATGTTGCAAATTAGGGTGCTTAGAAAAAGTATAATAATATGATTTTTGTCACGGTATGTTAAAGCGTACTAATTAGCTTAGCAGTTAGACTAGCCGCTCTTGAAGCCAAGGGACTATAGCCTTTAAACTATTGACGTGTGTCCACTTCTGGTACAAGTATTCAGCTCAGTTGGGAGTTAAAATTACTTTTAATCTTATTTTAACAACATTTTGATGAGCGAGCGAGCGTTCGACATGCCCTTCTAGATTAGCTCGCTTAGTTAGCTTAGACTACTTACGCGAGCGAGCGAAGCTAGCAAGCCTTTCTACAGTACACTTTTTCACTTTAACCGACCGATATTAGATCACGTTTTATATTTATTACAATACAAATGGAGCAACAAATAAACAAACGTAGGAATTTAATTATGATTTCTTTGAATAATAATTTGCTTACAGCGAACCGAGGAAAACATCGTGAGAAAACCTGTCCGTCTAAGAATCGGATGAAAGACGAGAAATGTAAGCATTTTTTTAAATAAATGTTAAATCCGCACTTCAGTTCTAGACCCAAGAAAATTATATAAAAATGCCTATTTATTAGTGCCCCCCATAAGCCTAAACTAAATAAACGATTTCACTTGACTTTAGCCATTCACCAGATGTCGCTTAATTCGACTGGGCTGACGATAATCTGTGGCTTCATGTCAGTGACCAATCAGAAAGGCGTTGTCTCTCTCGCTCTATTCCTATCCCGAAACTTTTTTCTATATTACTTTGCATCAAGTTATTTCCAGTGTAGAGTCTTGACCACGGATATAGATTTACATAGATAACGCAAGTATCACGATTTGTATTGAAACCAAGCCTGCCGAATTTTAAGACCTACGACACTGATTGATGATTCAAAGACACTGATGCCGCCGATGCCCCTCCGCCCGCTACGATTCTCTCAAGTGATTATCTTGCTCATACTCATATTTTTTATATCTGTAGTCACGCGGACTGTAAGTTAACGGCAACCAACCTTGACGCTTGGTCGGGGTATCGTACACGCGAAGTGGTCTAGACGGTTGTTGGTACAACCTTAAACTTTGAACCCCTCAGCGAAAGCGAATACTTTTACTGACACCAAAGTAACGTGATGCCGCTGAGTTTCCCTTGATATTCAGTTTCACTTGCGATTTCTGCGCCGGGGGACGGAGGTTCGTTGGACTAGGGGCGTCGACGCCGCAATGGCTGGAACTATTTGCATGGATATTATCAATACGTTGTCGGTGTAGTACAAAATAAATAAATATCCTAGCGATACTGACACACCAATTGTATGGTTCCAAACTAAGTAACGCTTGTACAATGGGCTGGAGCTGACCCTAGTGATACCTAAATCTGGCCAAATTACGACAAACGCCATTTCAGAAATTTTCCCGGATGGAAATCGAACCCCTAACAACCTGGTGCAGTGAACCGAGCGGCCTCAAACCACTGCGCCAAGCGGTCGTCTTGTGATATAAATAGGACATTCGTCAAAGTTTATGTTTTTATACTATTCAACAGTAGCCGTTTTATTACAAAAAAGTTAACACGCCATTAACAAGAGCTTATGTCAAATTTTGTGATTGGAAACTTGACACAACCTTTTCTCCTTGACTGAGAGGAAACCTTTGCCCAGTAGTAGAAGATTATATTACCCGCAATATCTGAGTCAGAAGTAATTTACAATCCATTTCATAATCTAGTCTACTTAAGACCGATCATCATACAACACGCATATAAAATTGAACCACTGAAATACAGCTTCAATACTCCATAAAGATACATTATGTCAGCAAACGCGGCAAAGTTGTCATTTACCAACACTTTCAGTGATTTCCATATACAGGATGATTCAAGAGTCCGGAATAGTAAATGTAGATGCCCAGTGAAGACTATACTGTCATATTTTCTGAGTTACGAGCCATTGAATAATATTCAACGGCTTCAAAAGTTACGACAAATATTATTTGTGATAACTTTTGTTTTACGGCTTTAGTGCACATCCAGTGACCCAGAAAACAGTGTAGACCGCATTTACGAGTAAGCGCCATCAATATTTAAGAAAAATAATTGACATATAACTTATACTTTTGTAGCTAGTAGGAAAACATTTTCAAATGAAAAAAAATATATTTTTCGGTCTTTTGAAATACCTGTGTTTATGCTACATTTATCAAGAGAAACTGCCACTCAGGCGAATTACCAGGAAAATACCTAGTAAATAAGATAATTTACCTTCATATCAAATACAAAATAAATCTAAATAAAAGTGTGCCATTTTCATGTTTACCTACATTATACATTCAATATTGCGTATGTAAAGTATGTTACTGAAACGGAAACGGCTTTTGGTACCCACAGGTAAACAAATACACATGCGCGCATAGGGATGTAACAAAATATAATCACATATCGATAGTTTGAATTGAAATAGTATATTAAACGCACTATGAAACATTTACCAATGTTTTTAGTAAAACAAACGAAAAATCTAAATCGGTCCACAATTGGCGGAGTAATCATCATCATAGAAATCATCATATAACCTCTTCCTTTTTGGAAGTCGGTTAAAAATTAAGTGATAATATTGGCGATTTGCATAGTTTAGGCCTCCATTTTGGTTTTCCAATGTGGACAGTCACATTTTTGTATTGTATTGTTATTAAATGTGTTTGTATTGCTATTTGTTACTTATTAATAATAATTAATAATTTTAGCCCTTTTGACGTCCCACTCCTGGGCACGGGCCTCCCCTCAACACGAGGGGGATTCAGGCCATAATCCACCACGCTGGCCCAGTGCGGGTTGGCGGATTTCACATGTCTTTCGAAAATTGGTTAAATCTTCTAAGACATGCAGGTTTCCTCACGATGTTTTCCTTCACCGTAAGCAAGTGATAATCATATAGAAATTATGATTCGCACATAGATTTAGAAAAATCCAGAGGTTCGAGCCGGGGTTTGAACCCGAGACCTGGTAGCCCGCAAGACGCGTGCTTAACCAATCGGCTATCACTGCTTCCTGCTATGAACATAGGTAATCAATAAACACAATATTTTTAGAGTGGCATAGTAAGGTCCACTGACACTCTCATCACAATATCTCTGAAACTATGAAACCTTGGACATGAAATAGTGCATATTAATAAGTCGAAAAACACTTGACACTTTGCAATAATGGGGTCTTATTACCTTCTTATCTATCCTACTAGGTCTTATCTATCCTATCTTACAAGAATCGATGTTTTTGTTTCATTCAAATTGATCTAGTAGTTTACGTCTAATTTCAATTTAAAAAACACATTTTGTTGCATTGGTGTTTCCATTTAAATGTCATATGTTCTAGTTCCTGGATTAGTCTTTAAAATAATTTGTCAATAGGACAGCTCATTTGTCTTCAAACGTGCTATAATCTACAATTTTATGACAATAACAAACTTTCATTTGCTAATAGTTACGTAACATCATAATGTACATGCCTACATGTAACTTTTCTGTAAATGTGTTTGTCACAGAACTCCTCCTAAACGGCTGGAATTATATCGATGTTTTGTTTTAGTATCCAGTAGGAGGCGCTACAATCGTCTGTTAGCAATACTTCCCTCCTAAACCGATTTTGATGTTTTTTCCTTCTTCACCTGTTTGGTTTTTAGTTGTAGTTAGACCTCCCGAGGAGGCGTTGTTCACCAAAAAAATAAAATCTACGCAAACGGAGCAGCGGGCAAAATCTAGCAGCCAAGTAAAAATAAAACTCAACTCCTTCCTAATTAAATTTGTTTTGTCAGAGGCTCCAGTTATACAAAGTTAGGGACATCAATTTAAATTATACTGAAAATATAAAATTTTCTGAGAGAGAACAAATGAAACTTTTTAATATGGATTTGTTCTGATACTGAAGTTTGGAAAACTGAATACAGGTCGTTAGGTATTTATGAGTCCTTTTAATTACCTTTGTGCTTAGTAAAGGAATACGCACAAAACACTAATGTAATAAAAGATTCGATTAATTTTCGCGACGCTTCAAGTTGGCCATGGTTGGAGCTAGGAAACTGGTTTATCAGATTAAATTATTATTTATCGCAATGAAAGGTTTGTAAATGTAACCGGAAAAAGTCATTCGTAACCGGTGATTGAGCCACCACAATACTTGAGCTTTTTCGGTTAACGAGCAAAATAAATCGGCTAAAAGTTTGTCAGGTACATCACTATGCAATCGCATTACCGCGTTTCGAAATGCGTGATTCAGTATTCAGGTTTTATGTGCAAACATTTTGTATGTATTGGGGTTCCTTCGTCATGTTTAATTCAATTTGTCGTCATTTTTTATTTTATACTACCTGACCCGACAGTCGTTGTCCTGTCTTAACTTTGAATATTGAAGTCGTATTGTTCAGATCAGATTTCTTATTTTTTTCTTTAATAAAAACCTTCTCCTGACAATAATAAACACAACAAAAAAAGAATTAGCGAAATCGTTCCATCCGTTCACGCGTGATGTGATGACACGTATTACTTAAATTACTTTTTTAACATATTATATAACAAAAAGTGATTTGAATACGGAACCACAAGCTTTTAAGTTCGACTCTTCCATAAACTTTTTATAAGCAAAAAGGCAATATAGCTCCCGTGATAGTCATTTACGAATATCATTCGAAGATAATAATATGGTTAAAATAATGCGTCTTCATTTGTGGAAAATTTACATTCCATTTACTTATACTCTGAATTTATTTTCCATGTTTCTTTTATACGAGTATAGGTTGAAACAGAAACGGTATACTGTTTTTAAAACTTAACTTTGTAATTCCAAAACTATCAGCTTTGGAGGAAACTTGATAAACAAAAGGTGTTATAGGGATACAGCTGTTGACAGATTACTTAAGTCTACGAAACCTTCAGAACTTCAACTGGCCCACAAAGCCGATAGTTTTAGATTTACAAAGTTAAGTTTCAAAAAATAGTATTCCCTTTCTGTTTAACTTAATATTGTACCTAGGTAGACTGAAATCAATATTGAAATTTCATTTACAAATGATTCAATAAAATTTATATCTTATCTTGATCTTTAAAGGGTAGCGTAATCCCCTCTGCGAAGATACAAGATCACAGTATATAGTATATATATATTATTATGTTTTGTGCCCTATGCCCCTCGGGCGGCATTCTGCTACTTCGACCATTGCTGATCTTTTGTAGCGATGCACTTTCGTATTATAGTTCACTGCCTAGTCCTGAAGCCTTCAGGAACTTCCAAATACTTTGAGCAGTGAGTGTTTGTATCTCCTCCGGATGCATCCTATGCCGCCCTAGGAAGATACTTCTGCAACGCATTAGTGAGCCGCACGAGCAGAGGATGTGCATTGCACTTTCCTCTTCTTCTTGCCAGAATCTGCACATTGTGCTGGTGCACATCTCTAGGTTGAATAATTTTTTGTTTTGTTTGCAGTGCCCGTACAGTATATAGTAGCCATTATGGTTACGTTTCAAACGATATTTGAGAGAGCTGGACACCCAAGCTCCACTCCCCTCCACTCTCCCTCCACTCCCCTCCACTCCCCTCCACTCCCCCCACTCCCATCCACTCCCCCTCCACTCCACCACTCCCCTCCACGCCCCCACTCCCCTCCACGCCCCCACTCCCCCACTCCCCTTCAGGTCAGCAACGTGCGAGGTAGTTGCAAGCTACGGCTCTATAGGACACGGGAACAACTTAACAGTGACTTGAAATAAAACTATTTTTACGGATTATATCGCGTTTATTTTTACTTTGACTTGAGTGACTTTGTTTTATATATTTTTTTTATTAAAAGTATACTGGAAATACTGAATCGTGACCCATCAAAACGTAATTCCGTTGTTTCGCAATGTTAAACTGATTGGATCTCCATTTCAATAGGTTAACCATTGTATCCATCCAAGATTATCGAACGTAATGCGAAACTATAGTTTTCACTTAATACCTTATGAATAATACAGAGGGAGCTTTCATTTCGCTTGTCAATAAACGTCGATCAAACTGAATCCGAAGGTTCTGTCGAGCGGCTTGAGAATCGAGATTTCCCATGACACAAGATTTCAATTCACAATGCCTTTTGTCTCCCGAATTCGTGTGTTTTATTCTGACATTAACAGTATGTGTGACGTCCTTATAATAACACCTACTAATGGAAATATACAAGGTGAGAAAATAAGCCTGAGTTTGTTGGGAAAATAGCCTCGATATTTGAAGGTAGCAAATGATACTGAAAATAAATAATAATAATAATAATACAATTTATTTGCCATCAATTTCAACTCACTTACATGTTAGTAGGTACATGAACGAAATAAACTAGGGTTATAAAACAATGGTAAGTGAAAAAAGGATGATGGTACCTGTGGCTTCCACACTAGGACAAGCCTGTCTCGTGAAAGCCGGCTTATATTTTGCCTGGGAGCAGTTTCCGAGATCGAAATTAGATAACATTGAAATGAGGACATTTAAATAAAAAGTTACGGCACTAAAATTTGCTAATGAATTCAAATAGTAAAACAAATAAAACAATATCAAAACATTTTCAAAAATAAGACGAGCAAACAAACAAAAACAATTGAATTATGTATGGGAATGATTCTCTGTGATTGGTGGTGAGCGAGTGGTCTGTGATTGAGCATTTCATCTAATGTGAGTGTGTGGTGATGTAAGTGAAAGGGAATTGTTAGTAAAAGTTGTAAAATTATTAGTATGCAGGTAGGTATTTAGGTTTAAGTTTTTAATTAAAATTTAAATAATCCCGTATTTTCAAAAATAAACAAAGGATCAATTGCATCTGTTTAACGCAGTATCTTAAATTAAAATAATGCCTATTTTATCATAGTTATAATCAAATATTTATTACTTTCTAAATGGTGAAGGAGATTTATGTAAGGAACTGGTCCCGTCACACACTCTCACTACTGTTACTCCTGTAAAATAGGATCGGCAATAGTGCCCATTGATGACGCCAAGGATTGACCCTCTACGGTGCGCAAAGAAAAACCAATATGGCTCGCAACCCACACGAATAAAATTGAAAGATAGAATATGAGGAGTTGGAAGAGAATTATCCATTTCCCTCCATTCCAAAGTGGGAGACAAGAACAACTGTATGGGCGGATTGGTACAGAAGGAAGACTGTTACAGCTGATTGAAGACAACTTGTAAGGCACCACGGATGGTAATTTGAATTTTGTGATGGGTAGTCACAAAATATTAATCATTTGCAGCAAAAAATATTTACATTAGATAAGAAGATATTGTCTATAAACCGCAAACCGCAAATGTTTACCTCCGCCCTTCGTTCGCTCAATACGCACAAATTAAAGTAAAATATTAGGAAAGTAAAAATTTCACCGGATTAACTTTCTCACGCAAACTGAGATCAATTTAATGTTATTGGAACAAATTGTAGGGGCACGTGCTTTAATGTAGAGTTATATGTAATCGGGAACTCTACGTGACTGTTCGCTAATGCCTTAAACGGATCCAGAATTATAATTAATAAAATTTGTAAAGGGATACAGGGTGAGTTCCAAATGGCTGATAATATTTAAAAATAAGAATTTTATATTATGATTCAGGTTATCTTAAAAAATGAGTACAGGGTTTGATTGAGAAATCTGAAAATAAATCAAAGCCCATTAATGATTGCTCTTGTCGGCATTCAAACAAATAATAACCATGATTTTCCCTTACTTAGTATTTAATTAATTCTATAATACTTCCAGTATTAAATCCACTTGGTCCACTATCTTTAATTTATATAAAATTTATTTAACACGTCATTATGATTTGAAAATAACGTTCCTACAATAATCTAAATGATGTCTACATAATATCATCCCTACAGTCTTCATATTTTCACCCTGATTATAGATTTTAGTTTCAGCCTGTATATTATTTTATATTTTGTCCAGTCCTTTATTCCGGAGATTACACTTGTACTTGATATTATATTCGGTCTAGCCAAAAATTAACGATAGCACTCCAGCCCCTCTAGCCAAGTTGCTTCGTCTGCATTTGTTTCTACAAATCGCTACGCTTCATGTATGGAAATGATATAAGTCACGTGATCTACTTATCGACTTGTAATGTCATTTCCATACATTTAAGCGTAGCGTTTTGTAGAAACGCTTGTAGACGAAGCCACTTGGCTAGGGGGGCAGTACTATATCGTCCTCAATTCTAAGTCATCAACTCAATCGACCTGTCCTCATTAATGATGGTCTACACAAATAATAATAATAGAGATCGACGTCTTATTCTAAACTAGCTGTGCCCGCGACTTCGTCCGCGTGTAATTTAACTTAACAAAAATTTCGGCATTATTCATCCCGTA
Source organism: Notodonta ziczac (assembly GCA_918843915.1). Lineage (NCBI taxonomy): Eukaryota > Metazoa > Arthropoda > Insecta > Lepidoptera > Notodontidae > Notodonta > Notodonta ziczac. The sequence continues at coordinate 8,312,736 of OU974060.1, read as the reverse complement.
TTTTATCCCCTTCAGGGTAGAATTAATCAAAATCCTTTCTTAGCGGATGCCTGCGTCATAACATCTACCTGCATGCCAAATTTCAGCCCGATCCGTCCAGTGGTTTGGGCTGTGCGGTCAGTCAGTCAGTCACCTTTGAGTTATATATATTTAGATATTTTTCTTTTATATTGCAAGAATCGAATGCCTTTTTCCTCTGAAATCCATATCAGACATAACGTGATGAAATAACGCTACACCATAAACTATTTTATAACGAAATCTGAGAAACAGCGAGTATATACAAAATAATAAAATTTATGGTGTTAGGCTGTTGGCACACCTAGTATCATCGCGCTGAATATCTTTACTTTTATTTTGTGTATTCAAAGATAAACACTTAAAGACTATATTCTTTGTAGAAGTACGTTGAGATACAGTACAATGCAATCTCTGCCTACCCACTTAGAAAATAACGGCGTAATGGTATAACATGGAGTCCATAGAGTCTTCTGTATTTAATAGCATCAGAAATAAGTATGTCTTCATATTTTGTTTCCTGTAACAGCTGGTGTATAATGTTACTAGAGTGCGATGGTTGTTTCCCAAAGTTGCTCTACCGCAAAACTTCGTGATACGGGCTCGTAACGATTTACGACAGAAAATTTTGGCTCTACGTTATAATACGTTTGTAGCTCTACGAAAGTATGTGTCCCGTACAAATCGTGTTGAATAAAATAATCCCGCTAAAGTTACACACCAGATGTATAGTCCCAAACTAAGCTATGGTTATACTATGGATACCCAGACTAGGTTGAATTTTGAATAACCCATTTCCGAAATATAACCGGACGGGAATCGAACCCGCAACTCGATGCAGTGCGGACAACGCTTGAAGAACTACGCCAAGCGGTCGTTTAGTATAAAACGTTTGTACAAACATTTTCAGCGTTAAAAACTATATTTTTCAGCTCCAGGTGTGACTAAGTATACAGAGCTTGCGATTATAATAAACAAGTGTTAGATTTACGGTTCCCTTCGAGCGGTAGTTTACTTCACCGAGGCGGTGCTTCAAAGAGATGCGTGCGCGCTGTGTCGGTATGTTATTACTTTTGAAATATTTAGAAAATCATAAATCATAGGTCGTTCTTTAAAGCCTTACGATAATAATGTGAAATATTTTAAGAGATCAATCGATACGTTATTGTTATCAAACCAGCACACTCATGTTGTTTGATGGGGTAAGCTGACTTAGATATCGCTGACGGTATTTGGACCCAATGTAATATGAGGCTTATTGCCAAAACCGGGCACGTCCCTCCTTAATGTTAGGGAAATTCATAACACATTATAAGGTCACTAAGCTAGTCAGGTATCGGTAATGTGAACAGCTCCACAGAACTGTTCGATTTAATCAAAACAAATAATAGGAGGAGTTGCAAAATAAAAAATAAATAAAAAAAAATTGGCTTTTCCCCGGGGCTCGTCGAGGGTCAAACCTCGTCGTCATTATTGGTCACCATTGTCGATCCTGGCTTACAGGAGTTACAGTGGTGGGAGTGTGTGGCGGGAGATCTTTTCGATATACTTGCATTTTTCCTAACGATGTTTTATTTTTTGTTCGATATGTAATAATCTTTGAACGTGAAATTTAACAGTGCGAGCCGGATATTGGACCTGCATACCAGTATTCTTCATCCACTTGTCAATAATTTCGACGACCGCTTGGCGCAGTGGTTCGAGCGTAGGCTGCTCGGCTCCACTGCACATGGTGGTCGCGGGTTCGATTCCCGCCGGGGTAAATTTCGGAATAGGCCTTTTCGTAATTTGCCTTGGTTTGGGTGTCACTGGGATCGCACCCAGTCCATTGTACGGTACCCATAGTACAAGTGTTACTTAGTTTGGGACCAAACATTTGGTGTGTCAGTCTGGCGTCATAAAAAAAAGAAACGTAGTCAACAATGTATAAAACTTCAAACAAACTAGCGTGCGATCCGCCTGATGTTAAGCTATTATTGTAGCCAATAGGTGCTTGCAATACCAAAGGCATAGCTCACGCGTGGTCGACCTGAAAGGAAGTGGGATGGAGGGAGAGAAAGGATGATGGGGTTGCACTTCCGGCTCTCTCAATCATCGTACGAAACAAAGTTAAAGCTACATTCACCGATCTTCTGTTGGAGCGCCCGTGTGTAACCTGTATTCAAGTGGCTAGAGCTTGACTCTCCCACATATTATATTATTAATTTCAGTTACTGTCACCGTGCTGTTACTGGCCGCGAGACTAGTGGTTATGAATAAAAAAACACACAGACCCAGATACCGGAAACCGCTGGTTGAGTACCCCCGAGACACCCAGTTTTGGGCCACCGATTTCTTTGTGAGAGGATGCAAAACCTTTTTAGAGAAGTGTCCAATAGCTTACAAGTAAGTTATCAAGGTATTGCGATAGCGCAATATTGTAATGGATCGTGATAATAATACTACGACATTTGAGCGAAATTTGTGATATTATTGACGGCATATTACCCTCTGCCCCCCAATGAAAGAAACTTCCATAAGTTTTCAATATGAGCGTAGCTAGTCCACAGGTGTTTAAGTAAGCTTCATTTCGAAGCTTTTAAAGGTCAAACTCTATGCGAAAAACAATAATTTTGAGAGTTTCAAGAAACTGAATTAGTTTCAGTTACTTAGTTTCTTGGGAAATACGAGGAATAATCTGATCCCCACTGAGTGAGACGGAACTAATAGGAAATTAATAATAATAAATACATATCGCCAGACGAACACACCAACTGTATGGTCCTAAACTAAGCAACGCTCGTACCAGTAACACACAGACCAGGGCTAGTTACGAAAAAGCCATTTCCGAAATTTACCCTGACGGGAATCGAACCCGCTACCACCATGTGCAGTGAGTCGAGCGTGAGTCACTCGAATCACTGCGCCAAGCGGTCGTCAGGTAGCATTTTATCTTGCTTATTCTCATAGTCCTTTCGTAAGTACGTTTTGTGTTTGGAATTGATAAGTACCGGGTTTTCTAATAACAACTTTTCAAGTCAGCATACGGTGAGCTGTAACTTGTCTATTTGTTCTTTCAGGAATCAGTTAATCTGCGCGCGCAGCTACGACAGTGATTTCAGGAACTTCGCAAACTATTGTGAGATGCAATATGAGAATTGTAACTCTTGGCGGAGTAAGACATTTTCTTTATCTTTTCATCTAGCATTGCTGACTATTTTTTTATGAACGACAAAGTCGGGAAAAAACCGTATGACCCACCTGATGTTGAGAAGTTCCTGTGGATAGACGCGTACGTGATAATTGATTCAAATTTTCGCGAATGTTTACCTTGACAAAAACGCACCAAAAGAGGGATTAGCCAACTTTTTACAATAAAAAATGGTAGACCCTTAGGGTGGAGCTTACCTTTATTGGATAAATTCGTGTAATTAACACACAGTGGGTCAGGAAGCTGGTATTAAATGGGATTTACACGTGGCAATGCGCAGTATATTGCGGGGCTCAGCCGTGTCGCGTGTAAATTGCCTTTCTGATTTACAAGTTTGATTTTAAGCGGTTTTATGCACGCAACATTGTAATTAAACGCGTGATATTTTAATAAAGTTATTCAGATATACTTAATAGGGAGTCGTAATTTCGGCTCAGGCACTATTGTTTAGAGTTAACATTAATATTGGTTGAAACATAAATAGTGATCCTGTGTCCTAAATGAGACATTATTGGGTATGTTTGATAGCCTTTGAGTATCCAAATTGGTAGTGTAGTCAACATCAAAAAGTAGCTTATATTAGACGACTGTTTGGCGCAGTTGTTCGGGCGGAGGCCGTTCGGCTCGTACATGGTGGTTGGTTGTGGGTTCGATTCCCGCCGTGATTATATTGAACGATTTAAATTCCAACCACTTAACTACCACATCAATCATCAAAACACTTCTTAATAAAGAGCGTAATAAGGTCCCAAATAAAATGGCACGTGCTGACCCTGTGAATTGCAAACAGTAAAATATAATGACTTCAGTCTAGACAGGATTCAAGATAAGTTATCTACCTATCGGTACCTATTTTATTGGGACATCGCTAAGTTCTTCAACGCTGACTTAGTGATGATTCTTGATTAATGTCACTATCTCTATAAACCGACTCTATATGGCCTAATCAGACATATAGAGGTGGAAGTTGATAGTGCATCTAATTTCATGACTGTCTCCATTGAACTACAGTTTGTAGTCACACTACTCTTTCTTCTTTGCTCTCCAGCACATGCTGAGCCATTACCTTTCGGCACAGTTCGCTCTGAATGTGTGTCGAATAAATGTTGCTTTCTTTCTTTCTTATATACTCGTCAGTCACTATTGCCTCAAATGCTACAGCGTATTGGTCAGCCGAGGAATTGTCGTATAGAGATTTAACGGAAACGCTAGCGACAAGGGTCTCTTCTCGAACGTAAAACACGTATGGTAGAGATTTTTTTTTTTACCTTATATCCTACTAATATTATAAATGTGAAAGTTTGTGAGTGTGGATGTATGTATGTATGTATGTATGTATGTTTGTTACTCCTTCACGCAAAAACTACTGAACGGGTTTGAATGAAATTTGGAACACATATAGTTTATAACCGGGATTAACATATAGGATACTTTTTATCCCGATAATCCCGAAATTTTTGTTACGTTAAATACTACGCGGACGAAGTCCGTGGGCACAGCTAGTACTCTATATTTCTTTTAAGCTGTAATTAAAATGAAAAGGCAGTTTTATGATTAATAGTCGTAATTAGGCAATTTATAATAGCTATTTTATTAATCTAAATGTATAGTTGAATATATTTAAACGTATAAGTTTTGTAGGCATTAAATTCCGTACGAGTGATCGAATTTTGCAATACATTTCCCAGCAGCGCCCCTAGCGGATACAGGCAGCTATACCGGCAAATGTTAAAGAAACAGTCGATTTGAATACGCTTAAAATTCAGATCTCCCAGATGTATTCTGCAAAAACAACAGTGTTATGGCCTCATTAAATAAAATAATGCTCGAAAAACTGGGCTGTCGGCGTAATTTTTACATATTTGCGGTCCTGTATAAGAGATCTCGTGGGGATTTATTTGTATGATATATTTATATATTGACTAGCTGTGCCCCCCGACTTCGTCCGCGTAGTATCTAACGTAACAAAAATTTCGGGATTATCGGGATAAAAAGTATCCTATATGTTAATCCCGGTTATAAACTATCTGTGTTCCAAATTTCATCTAAATCCGTTCAGTAGTTTTTGCGTGAAGGAGGAACATACATACATACATACATACATCCACACTCACAAACTTTCACATTTATAATATTAGTAGGATTTCTCTTGGCGGTCCCATAACAGGGTGATAAATCTTTCCAAATTAATATTTGAAGCCAAAGTAATAATGTGTGTGCGTGTGTGGGATGTTTTAAGTGAATATAACAACTGAATAAAGCGTACTCTACCCGGAAAAGTCGAAATGGACTTATTGACCTGCTCACGAATTCGAGTTTCTTTTGAACGGTTACACCGATATTTAAAAATCGATTTTGAAAATGTAATTCTTATATTTTTCAAGTAGCTCTACCATATTACTTTTACGGTCGCTTCTCGCTTGCGAGAGCGTGAAATGCTTGTATCGCTTTTATTGCTACGGACACTTGAGATACTAAGAAATTGCAATACAAATATTTTTCTAGAGAGCGTATAAGCTTATGGTAGAGCTCACAGGTAGAGCTAGTGTACATAAAGTATTTTCGATAGCGTACTCTAGTTGACTCTTGAGGTCAATACTAGTTTAAGATCCCAGGTCCCAGGCTGTCTGCTGCAAAGTTAGTATAGGCCAGATGTTTCCAACCTGCCCCCCTATCCAAGTGGCTTCGTGGCCCTACAATCGGTTCTACAAAACGCTACGTTTAAATATATGGAAATGACATTACAAGTCGATAAGTAGATCACATGACTTACGTCATTTCCATACATGAAGCGTAGATATTTGTAGAAACGAATGCAGACTAAGCCACTTGGCTAGAGGGGCTGTTCTGAAACTTCCATTAATATCATAAATCAGCTAAATCAAGGCATTAAGCCGATGTTTAAAAACTTTATTAAATACATAGATTTAAAACAATTTATTTTTATTTTACAGATTGGCACGTATTCAAGAGGGAAAAATGTTAATTTTAATCAATAATAAAATCATTACTTTGTAAAAAGAAAAAAATTGCTGTGTCTATTCCTATTAGATGCGTACTCTTTATAATTTAATTCCTTAAGAGGTTATTCACATGGAGAAGTCGGACACCGTTCTGTCTCTACATTTTTGATGGATAGTGGCCGTTTTGAAATCTGAATAAAGGGTTATTGGTCAAACACTCATGGCAACTTCTCATGAGTATTTTAGTAACATTATAAACAACAAGTTTGTTCTATGACTTTTATTAATTAATCAGACTTTCATACAAAAACAAAAACAAGTATTTAAATAACGCTTTAAATGTTACGAACTTTGTTGTAGGGATATTCGAACGTAAAGAATTAAAATTTGTTACAGAGAACAACGAAATCTTGATAGTTTAATTTGGTTAATATATTTTATTATGTTTTGTTAAAAGTTATAGAACCCAAGTTGGTTTTTTATGATGTTAGTGTTAGTGTTTTACCATTAACATTGTGTTCTAAAGACAACCAAATTATTTTCTCTCAGGAAGTTATAATAAAGGCAGAAGAAATATTGTTAACCAATCAAGGCGCAGCAATTTGTTTTAAAGGAACAACCCTAAAAAATAATAATAGAGCAATTCATCAGGGCTGTGACACAATTTTACGACCGCAAACTTAATAACGCACAAGTTTATGGAGCCCGCTGCAGGCCCTGGTTTAATTAAAACGTATTTTTTTCGACTCACACTGATCCGCAGAGAATTTCGGGCGTTTTTATTGGGTCAACCCTGATGGATTAGTTTTGGGGGTGTCAATTAAATTGTTTACTACCCGAAGCTGTAGTAAATTAAAAAATAATCTCTCTATAATTTTAAAATACATTGAACCGAGAAAGCTTCTCGTCGATTGCTTGTTTGACATAGCAAGAATCTAATATTGGATACCTACGAAATTTTAAAAAAGTAATGAGCAAAAATTACATCCAAAAACAATCCAAATACACTTAAGGCCGAGAAAATTAAATTAATGATATAATTTTATTGGAAGTGAGTGCCAATTAACTTCCATTTACTCAAGACTTAACAAAAATATTTTTTGTTAATCATATTATTTGGTCAATTTTTTATTTAATTAATTATTGTAAAAAAGTCTGCAAACAAGCGTTCGACCCGCTTAATGTTAAGCAGTTACCGTAGCTAAATTCGTTAGTATACTTTGGTTATGTTTTCGTGTGCAAATATTTGGAATAAAACCGACCAGCTGGAGGTTTTCAGAATATTATAAGAGAGTATGTCATCAAAGTTCAATGTCGTCTTAGAACTGAAATTGACTCGAAAACATAATCTAAAGTCGAATTGATGAAACTCTCAACCATCTTTATGTGAGAGCTAACAATTCTTGTTATCGTTCACAGCTGTCGATGTGTTTTTATAGACCATTTTATAGCAACCACTAGCAATGGCCGGCGGCGTCGTCTGCATTGGGGGATCAAAAAAGAAATAATGTAGAGTAGGACTAATTAATTGCGGTAGAGACTAGCTGACGCTATATAGACTTATACCCCATATACGGGTTAGCCACAGATATAGATTTACATAGATAACGCAAGTATCACGATTTGTATTGAAACCAAGCGTGCCAAATTTTCAACACCTACTGTGACGTCATTAGTGACGGGAAATCCAAACCGCTTCAAAGACACCGATGCCACCGATGCCCCTCCGTCCGCTACGATTCTCTCGAGTGATTATCTCGCTCATACTTATTTTTTATATCTGTAGTCGCGTGGACTGTAAGTTAGCGGCGACCAACCTTGATGCTTGGTCGGGGTTTCGTACACGCGAAGTATATGCATTTGCGTTATCTATGTAAATCTATATCTGTGGGGTTAGCTCAACTTGGATAGTACCACCCTCTTACTGAAGATCATCTTAAAGTAACTATTGTATCTGCGTTATGTTATATTAAAATTGTACCTGAGCCTTAGTACAAGCATTTAGTTGGAGGAGCTAACTGGACTACTCTAGTAATGCGATACCTCACAGTACTACCATTCTTAATAAAAAAAACACTTTTTCTGTTACAAAGTAAGACACGTTTTACGGCATAATTTTTACTGATATACTTTTTCTGGCATGGTATTACTGGAATGATTTCACTGGCATTATTTTACTGGAATAATTTTACTGGCATGATATTTACAGACATGATTTTACTGGCATTATTTTACTGGAATGATTTTACTGGCATGATATTACTGGCATGATATTACAAGCATGATTTTACTGGCATGAATTTCCTGGTATGATTATACTAACATTATTTTACTGGCATGATTTTACAGACATGGGTTTTCTAGCATGCTTTTTACAGGCATCTGTATTGCAGCCAGCCATCATTCATTATTTTTTTACCTTTTTCGTTTCATGGCTGAAATATAATAAGTAAATGGTGAAAACGGGAATTACTGCAGACTATTTTGATCCCAAACTACCAATTAGATTCGTCGGAATCCGACATACGTGGTCGTCGTAAACTATAATGGGTAATTAAGGTTCAAGTTACGCTGTACACAACTAATTTGATTGATGATTACCGTGGATATAAAACTGGGATGTATCAATTACGATTCTCTATTGCGTCATACCCTATATTGTAGACTAGAATGTTCTGAGCCTGAAGTCGACGACAGCCTCTCTAACGGAACTCAAATGTGAGACCTGCCTTATTTTGACGTATCAAACAGCATAGGGGCTAAAGCATTTGAGTATTGTTTCAGTTATTACAATTTCTTTCGTTATAGTATTATTTCGTGGTTATTAGGTCAAAGAGCTTAGTCGCTAATGTTTGCACTGAAATGCCAGTAGCCTAGGATTTTATTCCTGTAACAAAGACGGCAAACAAGCGCTCGACCCGCCTGATGTTAAGCAGTTGTCATAACCTCTAGATGCTTGCGATACCGAAGTCATTGCTGGCTCGTTGCCGGCTTGAAGTGGATTGGAACAAAGGAATAACATGGGGGAAGTTGGGCTTCAGGCTCTCTCACTTATCGCACGAAATGTGTCTATGATGGCTACTTGTGTGATCTATGTCCGATCTTCTGTGAGAGGGTGGGACAGAATATTTTTTTCTGTCAGGTATAAAACACCATGCAAAATTTAAGTTAAACCCTATATATTATGTAGGCAGAGCTATTAACCTGAAAATAAAAAGTATTTCTATTGATATATCAAATTACAAAAAATATAATATTCTCGATAAGATTTTTAATCAAATAGTTATCTTTGGAACCCATCGTATTATGATTGGAAACAATATCAAATTTAAAATCATATTATATGTCCAGTGTCATAACAACGTACACTGAACGGGAATGGAAAACACTTGTGTTCTGGAATCATTTGAAATGGAATTGAAAAATTTCCAATTTCCTTGAAAACAATCGTTTAGTGTTTCCAATATGTGGTTGCTTCGAGCTAAATATTATTTATATTTAACCGAGACACAACCTTTATCTACAAGGGACTAGTCAGCAAAATTCCAAGGATTTAACATCTCTTTAAAACTAGCCGGAAGTTAGACCTTTTTTAACCTAGGTAGGCACCCTGTCACTTGGTCTACTTTTAAGTGGAAATCTTTGTTCAGGACCACAGACTGCAAATACTTCGTCTCAGGATTGAATTTCGACGTCGTAACCGTGTTTTGACAACCGTTTGGCGCAGTAGTTTAAGCGTAGGCCACTCGGCTCACTGCACCGGGTGGTTGCAGGTTCGATCCCCGCCAGATTTCGGAAATGGCCTTTTCGTCATTTGCCCTGGCCTCACTGGGAGCGCCGCCAGTCCATCGTGCGGTACCCATAGTACAAGCTTTGCTTAGTTTGGGACCATACAGTTGGTGCATCAGTCTGGCGATATTTATTTATAATTATAGTGTTCTTTTCAAAGTTCATCGACTTATTATTTCTAAGAATACTTCCTAATGCTACTAATAGTTTTAAATTGCCATCATTTTTCTTATAACAAATCCAGACAGGTTCTTGACTGTTGAAATGAGTAATGTCACTCTCGAGACAGAATTGGCTAAGTTATAAGTTGAACCACTATTAGTGAATGTCAGGAAAGTTTGTGATCGAAAACAGAATGGTCATTGCTTGATAGATGAGAGTCTGCACCTGTGGGATTTCAGATTTTATGTTTCATACGTATTTTTACTTATTTTTCTGAAGATAATATTAAGAATTATAATTAGCTCTCTTAATGTGAGGAGTATTCAAGCCAAAAGCCAAAACTACCCTGGATGGCTGATTTCACATGTCTTTAACGTTCAAAACCCTTGATTTAAATGTGAACTTTGGTAAAAGATGCATGTCATTGTGCGCAGTGTTGCGCAAGCGGGTCGCGTCGCTGATGCGCCGTGTGCGGGGGAGCACCAACACCTTTCTGAAGGTCATTAGTGATAAGCCGGACTGTCCAGTTTTGGGACACTGGGTGCATACACATGTGTGTGTAACTGGTGCCTCGAGAAGACCTGGCAGGTATTTAAATTGAATTATATGTCATGTCATACTAACATAGTTGTTTAAGTTGTATTGTAATATTTAAGTAGCTACTAACCAAATAATATGGACAAAATAACGTCTGAAATAAACTTATTTTATTTTATTTTATTGTGATCAATGTGAGGAAGCCTGAATGACTTTCAAAAGCGTCTGAAGTTCACCAAACCGCTCTGGGCTAGTCAGTGTGGTTCAAATCTATCTGGCCCAAATTCCCAATACATTGAGGGAGAAGTTGCCCAGTTTCATTACAATTGTCTCACCGCCTGTTAATATTGGGACCGAAAACTTCATTGACAAAATATGGGTATACTCCATTGCACCTCTACCGACCCCCTGGAGAAATAACGGCGTGAGGGTGTATATTAAATGACGATAGTGAAAAGTGCTAAGTTAAAAGGTTGAGTGTCTGTCTCGGGGAGAGCTATTGATTAAACGCTTCGACACGGTCCAGTGAACACTGGACATTATCTCATGCCTTCACCTTTGCTATCTCGATGCATTGAATGCCAGGGACATAACAATGACGTCTTTCCTGAAACTCTATTTAACAAAGTCGGGCTACGAGCGTGCGACCTGCATTCGAACCCGCAACCACCACGTGCAGTGATCCGAGCGGCCTACGCTCGAACCAGTGCGCCAAGCGGTCGTCATTTTGTTAAACTGAAATGCTATTAGAACAACCTGAGACAAATATTGAGAAGGTCAGAGAATTCAATACAACCCTTTACATCTGCTTTGTGGACTTTCGCAAGGCATTTGACACAGTCATATGGACACACCTCTGGACGATACTTGCGGAAATGGGTGTTCCGCCCCATATAATTTCCTTGTTGAAGAGGCTTTATGAAGACGGTACTGCAGCGGTACGAGTGGACGATACCCTCTCAAGCAATTTTAAGACTGAGGCTGGTGTACGACAAGGATGCATTTTATCGCCATTACTCTTCAACACCTACACAGAATACATTATGCGTATTGTCTTAGAAGACTGTGATAGAGGAATATCAGTTGGGGGACGCGTGATAAATAACCTCAGATACGCTGACGACACTACCCTTCTCGCACAGACAAGAGAAGACATGGAACATCTTCTGACCCGTCTAGAAAGTACCAGCCTCCAATTCGGACTTGCTATCAACCGAGACAAGACGAAGATGATGATAGTAGACCGAGCTGAACAAAGTGGAACCAACGTACACAAAATAGCTAACTGCGAAGTGGTACAGAACTACATTTACCTCGGCTCTACTATATCAAGCACTGGAGGATGTGGCGACGAGATCAGACGACGGTGCGCCATCACCAGATCTGCAGTAGAACGGCTGGGAAAGATTTGGAAGGACAGGAGAATTACCAAGAAGACCAAAGTCAGATTGATGAAATGCCTTGTGTTTCCAATCTTTCTCTATGGGGCCGAAACTTGGTCCCTGAGACTGCAGGATCGCCGCAAAATCGACGCATTAGAGATGTGGTGCTGGAGACGCCTCCTAAAGATCCCGTGGACGGCATTTCGCACCAATGTATCCATCCTCAAAGAGCTTTGTATTAAAGTCAGACTATCATCTACTGTGCAGCTACGAATACTAAAGTTCTTTGGTCACATCTCTAGAAATGAGAACTCGATGGAGAGACTGGTAGTTCAGGGCCAGGTGGAAGGCAAGAGAGCACGCGGTCGAGTACCAACCCGCTGGATAGATGTAATGACAAAGGCTACCGAGTCCACCATGGTCCAGTGTACTCGCGACGCCTCTAATCGTCAGAAATGGAAGCACATCGCCTGGAGAGCCACCCTCGGAAATGCTAAGGCAAACCTTCCACCATATACCTCGTCAGCGCAACCACGACCACTCTGACAAGAGTGCCCGACTAAGAAGAAGAAGAGACAAATAAGAGACCTTTGGGCGGTCTGGCCAGAGTTGGGCAAATTAAACTTAAGCATCATTTCGAACAAGCCACGGATAGGTAATAAATGAGTTGATGATGGTTCGATTCCCGCTGGGGCAAATTTCAGATTTGGCCTTTTCGTAATTTGCCCTGGTCTGGGTGTCACTGGGATCGCCCTAATCCATTGTACAGGCTAATCCACGGTACCCATAGTACAGACGTTGCTTAGTTGGGACCATACAGTTGGTGTGTCAGATTGGCGATATGTACTATCATTATTTATTGTAAAGAGATTACTAAAAAATATAAATCTTTTTATTGAAATCAAAAATTGTCCCGTATGTTATTAGCTACTTCCCAAAGTTTGATCCTAATAAAATACATTATTGAATAGTGTACTGGGCATATTTTTCAGAACCAACTGTTTCGATTCCTGACTGGAAATATTTTTATTGTATTCTATATTTGTAATTCTATATTTTTATATTGTTTTTTTAATCCGGTGATGCAGTTTTAATTTTCATTAAAACCCTATTCCTCATAGACTCGGATTTGGCCATCTACGCCCGCTCGGAAATGCTTTATATTATAAAAGAACCGTCCTCCTTTTACCGATACGTGATAAAATCAGAATTCAATACTAATAAAATCAATAGGATGGAACCCTGCGGGTCCATCGTCGGAGTCCAATATGGCGCTAGGAATAACACGTAATGGTTATGGTTATGGCGATCCCTGTCTTTTAGAATTAGTCTGGCTTACTATAGACTCCTTTTAAGCCAGACATACACTGGACCCTAGTATATACTAATATACAGGTTGAAAATGAATTACCTGGTCGCCGTTGCATAAAATTCCGGTGGGCGTGCGTTCGTATTAATCTCCCCCTAAACTGCTTGACCAAATTTGATGTTTTTTTGTACTTATGGGGTCAACTTGAAGGTTCAACCCGAAAGATGGCAGAAAATTAAAGCCACGCCAGCGAAGCTGCGGGCGAAAGCTACTTATTACAATAAAATGTCAAATTTTAAAAGTCTATTTTCAATAATAATACTTGTTATAACGAGCATTATCATTGAAAATATACTTTTAAAAGATATTATCTTGAAACAATGCTACGTCGTTTTATTGTTCCTACTCAGTAGGTACTTACACAATATGTTCTCTATTGCGTTGCGTCCCTTTCTTATTCCTTTCTAAAAATACTAGCTCACCCAACAGACGTTGTCCTGCTAACTTTTAATATTGAATTAGAATTGTTCCGCTCAACTTCCTTATTTTTTATTTCATAAGAACCTTCTCCTGACAGTAATAAACACAACAAAAAAAGAATTAGCGAAATCGTTCCATCCGTTCACGCGTGATGCGATGACCAAGGAAATAGAGATGAATTTTTATTTATGTATATAGATAAGACGTAAATAACAACATGCATGGAATCATTTATTTGATATTTTATTTTATTTGATTAATTTACTAATATCACTGGGCTTATCCTACTAATATTATAAATGTGAAAGTTTGTGAGTGTGGATGTATGTATGTATGTATGTTTGTTACTCCTTCACGCAAAAACTACTGAATGGATTTGGATGAAATTTGGAACACAGATAGTTTATAACCGGGATTAACATATAGGATACTTTTTATCCCGATAATCCCGATTTTTTTGTTACGTTAAATACTACGCGGACGAAGTCGGTGGGCACAGCTAGTTATTTATATTACTTAGTAATGTGCTTCAATCGTTTTTGGTAAACGAGGGATCACTCAACGAAGTTTGGCCAATGAATTCAATTTCACCCCGTAAAGGTCTAATTTTAATAATGCACGACATTTTGCATGGCTCGAAACCGCTCGCAATGTCGGTGAGTACCAGTGTTATGTTACTCGCTCGCCCACCATTAATTGAACCTACTTCTTCAAGGAGCTTTGATAAAGAAGTTACCCAGCCACATAACTTGTAATGATAAATATTCAAATCGAGATTAATTTCATCACACAGCGTCTGAAAACTTCATCAGATTGTACAACTATTCAGATTAGCTGTTAACGAACACGACCCAGGTGCGGTTATAAAATTAAACATTGCTAGTACAGTGTCGGGTGGGGCACGGCTGCAAATAGACCAAGTCGTGACTTTATTCAGGTATAAAGGTTACTAGAAACGCAAAGATTCCAGAAACAGTGATAGCCGATTGGTTAACTATGCGTCTTGCGTGCACAAGGATCTGGGATCAACCCCGGCTCTCACCTTTGGGTTTTCGAAATCTGAACAGATTTTCCTGAATCATAGCTAAGAGCACTCTCGATCAAGAAACCTATCATACAAAGTAACCTAAATTAAAATCGGTTCATCCGCTTGAGCGCTACGATGCCACAGACAGACACACAGATAGGTACACTGATACACAGATACACATGTAAAACGTATAACACCCCTCTTTTTTCGTCGGGGGATAAAAAACTGTGCCAGCATCAACCAGCGTAAAAATAAAATTAATCACATTGCACCAAGTAATTTTTCAAAGTGGAAAATATTTTAATTGCCGTTTTGGAAGTTGGAAACTATTCGTAGCATGTGCCAAAGCTTTATCGCAGCTCGCCGCGGTCACTACAATTTAAACCGTAGAGTTTACTTAATTAGGGCACATTTTTGAGCTTTGAAATGAATATTGGGTAAACCTCGAAGCTTGAAATGTTTAATTAGGGTGATTAATTTGCATAATTGGGATTTAACATTTGAAATATAAAGTTTTAGTCCTAAATGTTCGTTAGACGTTTGACCTTGTTATGTTAGCGTAGACCGCTCGGCTTATGCACCGAATGGTCGCAGGTTCGATTCATGTGCGGGGCAAATTTTATAATAGCATAATTTTCATGACCACTTCTTGCCCACGGTACGATACCAATTGAAAGCTATTGCCTAGTTTTGGACCATGCAATGGATAAGGTTCGGCCGATTTAAGATCGATATTTTTATACCACTTAAATAATTCTACCAAGTATTATTTCGGACTTTTTAAACACTTATTTTTTAAGTGGTGGAGCCTAGCTGTAGCCAGCTGACTACAGCTCACACACGACTGAGGCAGTACCACCCTTTCACGAAAGATAGGAAGAGAAGGGCGTAAGGTAGTTATTAGCCTCGTAATATAAGCTTAGGAAGAACAAACCCCACTTCCTTCCTCTCTCTCTATCTCATTCCCCTCCAGGTCGGACGTGTTTAGTATTGCAAGCACCTATAAGATGTCTTAAGCTTGTTTCCAACTTAATTGTATACTCAACTCAAACTCAAAATTGTTTTTATTCATGTAAGCCAACAAAGCATTTTTGAATAGTCAGAATCTACCACCGGCTCGGAATGCTGCTTCCACTGAGAAGAGCCGGCAACAAAATCAATGGTTACTCTTTTCAATAAATAAAAGACGGTGTACATTCTCAGGAACAGCAACAGAATGTGAGCAGGCAACACTATGTCACTAGATAAGTAAACAGTAATATAATCTAACTCAGATTTAGGTATTTAAATAAAATTAGAAATCTAGTTTATCACACTATGAAAAGGAAAACAACCTGTATTAAATTTAAATACAAACGCACTGAAAGCTTATGGATTATGAATACATTATTGCGAGCCTTTTAGCGCACTTAAATTGTTTCTGAAGCCGGTTTTATTGTTACTTATGGTTTTTCTTAATGGACTTGGCCATTTTATTTTAGTCCGTCTAATGGAGTGACAGAAAATAGAATTTCTTACACCAGTGAGGCCCTAATGAGGCCAATATTGACGAACTGTAACCCAAATAACACGCAAACACGGTCCCGTCAATAACGGCGGCATTGTCACAGTAATGGCCATAATTTGACACCTTTTCATGGTACCTACGTCAATGTGCTCATTGAGAAATATGGACACTCGGTGTAGGGTTTCGATTGAGAAACGGGACACATCGCCCACGACGCTACTGAAAATAAACTAGCAACACATGCAACCAATCGCAAACTCAATAAAAATGCTAAATTCTAAATACTATACTAAACTCATGTATAATAAGACACCAAAGGACTGGAGGGAAATTAACGCTGTGAAATAAATACCAAATTAAGAAGCCTTTTGTTGAACAATAGTTTACACGAGTTACACGAGTGGTGAAAGTGACTTATTTAGTCCCGAAACGGGGTTTGGCGCCCGAGCGTAGCGGGGGCGCTAATAGTTCGAGGGACAAAATAAGTCTTTCACCCGAAGTAAACACTGTGCTTTTCATTACGAATACAAGGAAAGTAAAAATAAAAACAGGAATTGGCTGAAGAAATAATACAAGGAAGTATGAACAATACTCTACAACTCGAAAAAAAAAATATAGATCGGATTGCCGCCTATTTTGTTACTTTTTCGTTGGCCGTCCAACTTTATTATTTAGCCATTATTTTTCATTTTCAGCTTTAAATATTTTGCCCAAATCTATGTTATTTTAATTAAATTGTTGAAATTAAATTATAATTAAGTAATTTAAAAATATATATTCTTTAATTAATACTTAACTTTATGTTATTTCAATTTTACATCGTGCTGTAATTGAGTGACTGTAGAAAAAGTTTGAACATGTTTCAATAGAAATGTGAAAATGGAACTAGTTTTTTTTTATAATTTGACAGCTGTCCGTTGAAAGCGATTCTCCCGGGCCGGAAAAGTATTACTTTCAACCCGCTCCTCAGGCAACTTCAGACCTACTTTCAGAGTATGAGTAATGAAAAGCTTATTACAGTATCACAGATTATTGGAGAGATAACCTCTGATAAAAATGTTTATATTATCATTATATATTTTTTTCGTAATTCACACAAGTTCAATCTGTTCACAATTTCAATATTTTAATTTCATACGCCATAAAGGCGTGTTTGCATAAAGACATGAAACACTTGTTTTACATTGTCCGTCTTGCATAACTGTATGTAAATTCATGTTTTTACAAATATATTTAAAGTCGCGTCGTAAGTAAGTTGTTTAAAAGCATTACCTATATCAAATAAATTCCATACTTTGATTTATGTGACGGGAGATATTCATTTATCTCATTTATTTAAGAACTCCTCAAATGGATTTCGGAGTCAGAACAATGTAGCAGGGCAGTAAAACGAATCCACCCTAGAAACTAAGCCATCGTAAGTTTTAATTGCGGCTATTTCAACGCAATCAGATGACAATTAACTGCTTGAATATTTTATGCGTTAGGGACAAAATTTCGCAGCCGTTTTCCCGTTTTAATTATTCATTTTGCAAGTGGAGCAATCAACGTGTTGTTATTTTGATAGTGTTTTGTCAAAAAGTTTATTTAAATTAAATTGTCCTTTATATTGTACTAGCTGTGCCCACCGACTTCGTCCGCGTAGTGTTTAACTTAACAAAAATCGGGATTATCAAGATAAAAAGTATCCTATATGTTAATCCCGGTTATAAACAATCTGTGTTCCAAATTTCATCCAAATCCGTTCAGTAGATTTTGCGTGAAGGAGTAACAAACACATCCACACTCACAAACTTTCGCATTTATAATATTAGTAGGATTGTATGTATCATTAATTATGTTTGCACATAAATTGCTCGGATGAGTTTGGTACTATAATCTATTTTTATTTATCATGTCACACATTGTTTTTAAACAACCAGGTGTATACTGGACAATTATAGATAACTAGCTGTGCCCACGGACTTCGTCCGCGTAGTATTTAACGTAACAAAAATTTCGGGCTTATCGGGATAAAAAGTATCCTATATGTTAATCCCGGTTATAAGCTATCTGTGTTCCAAATTTCATCCAAATCCGTTCAGTAGTTTTTGCGTGAAGGAGTAACAAACATACATACATACATACATCCACACTCACAAACTTTCACATTTATAATATTAGTAGGATCTACTGGCTGTATATTATCGATGATTTGTAGTTCTGTATTTATTCACCTCTTCTTGCCCAAAGTAAGGCATTTAAAAACAAAACTATCTACAAGATAAATTCGGCTGAAATTCGTAAAAAAACTGGCTACAAAAAGTAAAGCCTAAGAAAAATCTGTACTCAAAAGTTTTCTCAAACTGTTTTATTCCCGTTCTTCACTGAATAAATAAATTCTTATTTACTTTAACAAAATTCCAAACTCAAGTAAAATGGCCGCCTACAAATTTGTAACGTTTCCATCACTATCGTGAAACAAGTACTTTACCATGTTCTGTTGTTTTTTTTTCGTTATTTTCCAGTGTTTTCAGCTTTGTGACCCTGAACGTGAGTGATAAAGCTGGCTGCTCACGGGACGCAAGCTCATTAAAAGTGCGATGCAAGTTTGCGCTTTAAACAAAGTAGCAAAAGCTACAGGACTTCAAAAATACAAAGTCACTAAATTTAAATGTACAATGGTATTAACAAGCAGTTTGTCCTGAAAAGTGTTTAAAGCTATTTCAAATGCATTAAGATTTGTAAAACCTAGCAAAAAAAACAGGTCGTCGTCTAACATATTCATACATCAATAGCTCTCATTATGAACTGAAAAATCTAGACTGGATACATTGCCCGAGCTTATTGAGGTGTCTGGCAAAAAAAAGAAAGTGGTGTCTTCACCTTGAGGGACATTTGAATATTCTGAAAATGATTTTGAAAGTCTTGTTTTTCACTGATCCTAAAAGTACAAATTAAGTTATCGAAGGAAATATTAAATTCATGTTAATACTCAATGAATCTAACTAAAGTCTAAAACAGCATTTAAATAATAAGGTAAGTAACATTTGAGTTTTTACAATTAATAGGTAATATAGAAACGCGATCAAGATTGGACAGAGATTATTTTGAACATAAAATCTGAGTTCTTCCCAAAAAGCAAAATACTTGAGGATTTATTACTTGAATTATTGAATACAGACACTACACAATATAGTAAATTATAACTGTAAAAAAATTGGACTGAATTGAATATTCAATAAAGCGAATCGTTAACTTCCAAGAGATATCAATATTACTAGCTGTGCCCACGGACTTCGTCCGCGTAGTATTTAAAGTAACAAAAATTTCGGGATTATCAGGATAAAAAGTATCCTATATGTTAATCCCGGTTATAAACTATCTGTGTTCCAAATTTCATCCAAATCCGTTCAGTAGTTTTTGCGTGAAGGAGTAACAAACATACATCCACACTCACAAACTTTCACATTTATAATATTAGTAGGATATAATACGAGTAGGTATAGTAGGATTACGCTAGTAGGTATACCGACCGAGGCGGTTTGACGACCGCTTGGCGCAGTGGTTCGAGCGCAGACCGCTCGGCTCACTGCACATGGTAGTTGCGGGTTCGATTCCCGCCGGGGCAAATTTCGGAAAAGGCCTCTTCGTAATTTGCCCTGTCTGGGTGTCACTGGGATCGCCCCCAGTCCATTCTACGGTGCTGATAGTACAAGCTTTGCTTAGTATTGGACCATACAGTTGGTGTGTATGTCTGGCGATATTTATTTATTTATTTATACTAGCTTTTGCCCGCTGTTTTGCTATCGCAATTTCTGGATTTCAACGACATCGCCACCTACCGAATCCTACTAAAGCTAAAAACTATTTATGTGATCTTATAGATACAATTCCTTGAAATTGAAAAAAAAATTCAAGGAATAAACGGCTTTATTAATTATAAAAATAATAATAGATACAATTAAAAAAAATGGATCATCTAAGTCATTTAGGAGAGGAAGAATTACCAATACACACATACCGGATGTACAACGTAGGTTTTAGTACTTTTACAATGTTTCAATTTTTGAATTGAGAACCTGTCGTTTACCATTATAGCAATAGATGTCGCTAAGACGATTTTGTACTAGCAAGCGTTGTGTGCATAGGATTTTGATACATATGAATTATTTATTCATTAAAAACATCCAGTAACCAGCAAACAGTGTTTTATTTAACAAGAAGAAGACAAGAAGAAAACCCTCTAACAAACTCCGAAGGACAACCCCAAGTGGTGGTTCTACAAAATGGTCCTTCGAGCCGGATTTTGGAGGATTATGGGAAGCCGGAGTAAAGTCTGTCAAATTTCATTTAAATAGAGTTATCGGCAATTTCACATTAACTTTTGAGGAGGTTGCTACGGTATTAGCACAAGTGGAGGCCTGCCTGAACTCCAGGCCCTTATCCAGGTTAGAGAATCAATCTGAAAATACACTGGAAGTATTGACGCCAGGTCATTTCTTAGTTGGAGAGGCACTTGTCACGCCACCGGATAGAAATTATGAGTCGACATCTATCGGTTCTTTAAGACGTTGGCAATACACACAACGCATGTTACAAGACTTCTGGCGCAAGTGGTCTCAGGAGTATCTTAGGCAATTTTTTCGGAGATATCGTTGGGCAGATCAGGTACCGCAGCCTAAGGTAGGGGATGTCGTTCTCGTGAAGGAAGAGGGGCTTCCCCCGGGTCGCTGGCTTTATGGGTTAGTTGTTAAAGAACACCCAGGTCAAGACGGAGTTACACGAGTGGTCACGGTCAAAAATAAAGGCTCATCATTTAAAAGACCCACATCTAAGTTATGCGTACTGCCTGTTACAGATTAGTATACAACAAGTAGGTTGAGTTGTGTTTGATGCTTCTGCTCAAGGGAAAAATAGTGTTTCACTGAATGAATGTTTAATGGTCGGACCAAGCATTCAGCCAGATTTGAGGCATTTAGTTATGTGTTGGCGGCTGTCTCCTATTTGTATAGCGGCTGACATTGTTAAAATGTATCGTCAGATTAAAGTTCACGAAGAGGATACTGACTATCAAAGGTTTCTGTGGAGAAATAATTCAGATGAAGAAATCAAGGATTACAAACTTCTCAGAGTCACATTTGGTACATCATGCGCTCCATTTCTAGCGGTTAGGGCTCTGAACCAAATAGCTATCGATGAAGGGTCTGATTATCCTCTCGTTGCTGAAAAGGTAAGCAAGCAATTTTATATGGATGACTTAATGGTAGGTTGTGAGACAGTGGCGGAAGGGTTGCAAGTCTATAAGCAGATGAACGAACTGCTAAAGAAATTTTGGGAGTTAGAATCTGATGTGGAGCCGACAAGAGTACAGAGGTTCACCGAGGAAGAAAAACGTTGTGAACAATTCTTCGTTGACACTATTACCCGAGATGAAGAAGGAAGATATGTAGTTAAGTTACCCTTTAAAACTGAAGATCCAGATTGTAAATATGGCAACTCTCGAGTAATAGCTGAAAAAAGATTTAAATGGTTAGAAAATAAGTTGAATAAAGATTTGAGATTTAAGGAACAGTATGCAAAAGTTATTCAGGAATATCTAGATCTAGGACACGCAGTACAAATTATGGAACCCGATAAAAAGAAAAACGAAGCTGTTTACTTACCCCATCATGCTGTGGTAAAAGAAGAAAGAGATACAACAAAGGTTAGAGTTGTGTTTGATCGAGCGGGGAAGTTGGTGACACAGGGTGACGTCACGTCAGATGTCAAATTGTGAGTGACAAGGATAGCAGCAGTGAGTGTTACAAAATAATTAATTCTACAAATAAAACTTTTAATTGAGAACATTTAAAAAAAAAAAAAACGAAGAATTCAGAAAACAACTTGTCAAATATTCTGAAAATTTGCTTTGATTTTTTTGGAAACGTCAACAACGTATTATTGTTTTATTTTATCTGTCAGTTTGTTATTTTATAACGAGTTTTATATACTCTTGGTTATTGATTAATACAATAAGGCGTATGTCACACTTGTATTAAAAATGGATTCAAAGTTACTTTTACAAATGGATAATTTCCGTAACATATTGAAAGCTAAAAGCAACTTTAAGAAATCTTTGAAGGAGCAAATTACTTTAGGTTATGTTCAAGTCAGGCTAGAAACTCTTAATGAGTTATGGTCTGATTTTGCAACTACTCATAAGTATTTGATTGAAAAGTTTGGATTAAAATTAGCGGACCAAGATTATATAAAACAAGAAGTGTATGATCAGGCTGAGGAAACAATCATGGAGCTAAAGAATGTAACAGTAACACAAGCTGCAAAATATGTCACCGTCGTCACCATGAATTGGTACATCCTAGAAATATAGATAATGTTGAGACCACTGGTGTTATTCAGGAGTTTGTTAGGGATGTTCCTGTGACGGAACCAGGGCCTTCTCAGGCAGGTTATGAACATGAAAATGTGGAAAACTTAAGTCCGTTAGTTAGTTGTTTTTCGACAGGTCGGAAATACAAACAGGTATTGTTAGCTACGGCCCTAGTCAGCGCCGAGTCGAGAACCGGTAACAGGTGTACTTTAAGGGCATTGCTGGATCAAGGGTCGCAAGCGAATTTTGTGACAGAAGCCACAGTGCAGGATCTGAAACTAGAAAAAATACGAATTAAAAGTAAAATATCAGGAATAGGAGGTAATTCAAACCTTACTTCCAAAGCGGTTGTCAATATCAAAATTCAATCACGGTTAGACCCAAGCACTGTAGTTACAGTGAAAGCATATGTTCTTAAATCTATTACAACGTTTCTTCCGTCTCATAAAGTAGAGATGGTAGAGTGGCCAAACCTTGAAGAAATTAAGCTCGCAGATCCCCAGTACTATCAACCAAATAAAATAGATATGTTATTAGGAGCTGATGTATATTGTCAAGTTCTTCGCGAAGGTATCAAAAGAGGACCAACTGGGTCGCTTATTGCGCAATTCACCAGTTTAGGCTGGATTATATCTGGAGTCGTCGGGTCATCTGCAGGTCAGTTGGAAGGTTCCTTGGCATTTCACTGTCAAATACAGGAAGATGAAGAACTGTTAAAGAAATTTTGGGAGTTAGAATCTGATGTGGAGCCGACAAGAGTACAGAGGTTCACCGAGGAAGAAAAACGTTGTGAACAATTCTTCGTTGACACTATTACCCGAGATGAAGAAGGAAGATATGTAGTTAAGTTACCCTTTAAAACTGAAGATCCAGATTGTAAATATGGCAACTCTCGAGTAATAGCTGAAAAAAGATTTAAATGGTTAGAAAATAAGTTGAATAAAGATTTGAGATTTAAGGAACAGTATGCAAAAGTTATTCAGGAATATCTAGATCTAGGACACGCAGTACAAATTATGGAACCCGATAAAAAGAAAAACGAAGCTGTTTACTTACCCCATCATGCTGTGGTAAAAGAAGAAAGAGATACAACAAAGGTTAGAGTTGTGTTTGATGCTTCTGCTCAAGGGAAAAATAGTGTTTCACTGAATGAATGTTTAATGGTCGGACCAAGCATTCAGCCAGATTTGAGGCATTTAGTTATGTGTTGGCGGCTGTCTCCTATTTGTATAGCGGCTGACATTGTTAAAATGTATCGTCAGATTAAAGTTCACGAAGAGGATACTGACTATCAAAGGTTTCTGTGGAGAAATAATTCAGATGAAGAAATCAAGGATTACAAACTTCTCAGAGTCACATTTGGTACATCATGCGCTCCATTTCTAGCGGTTAGGGCTCTGAACCAAATAGCTATCGATGAAGGGTCTGATTATCCTCTCGTTGCTGAAAAGGTAAGCAAGCAATTTTATATGGATGACTTAATGGTAGGTTGTGAGACAGTGGCGGAAGGGTTGCAAGTCTATAAGCAGATGAACGAACTGCTAAAGCGAGGAGGATTTATTCTACAGAAGTGGTTAAGCAACAAGGATGAGTTGATCAATTTGATCAAGGAGGGGGAAGGAAAACAGGAAATAAAGGACAGTATTCACATTAAGATGGACAAAATAATAAAAATTCTTGGGCTTACCTGGGAACGAAATGAAGACACATTCCGATATGTAGTAAAGATAAATAAACTGGAAACACCTGTAACAAAAAGAAAGATGATAGCAGAAATTTCACGTCTATTTGACCCTTTAGGTTGGATCACACCGTGCATAATACTAGCCAAAGCAATGATACAAAAGTTGTGGATAGCTGGTATACAATGGGATGAAACCGTGCCACAAGACTTATTAAAGGAATGGAATACTTACCGAGAACTGTTGCCAGAAATATCGCAGATAGGCATACCGAGGTGGATGAATACTACGGCAGATGACGGTCGAAGAGAATTACATGGCTTTTGCGATGCCTCCAAAACAGCATACGCAGCAGTAGTATACTTACGGGTAATTGATTCTCAGGGCAATGTGCGTGTCTCGTTGATCACTGCTAAATCAAAAGTCGCTCCAATAAAGCAAGTGTCAATTCCACGGTTAGAATTATGCGGTGCCGTTTTACTGACCAGGCTTATGTTGGAGGTAGCAAGGGTCCTGGAAATGGATGAATGTAGTATGCATGCGTGGACGGATTCGACAATCGTTCATTTTGTAGAACCACCACTTGGTGTTGTCCTTCGGAGTTTGTTAGAGGTTTTTCTTCTTGTCTTCTTCTTGTTAAATAAAATACTGTTTGCTGGTTACTGGATGAATTTAATGAATATATAAGTCATAAGTATCAAAATCAGATGCACACAACGCTTGCTAGAACAAAATCGTCTTAGCGACATCTATTGCGATAATGATAAACGACGGGTTCTTAGTTCAAAATTGAAACATTCTAAAAGTTATAAAACCTACGTTGTACATTCTCCCGCCACTAAGGCGAACTGGGCTTAAGCCTTAAAACTAAACAACTTAATTCATTTTACATAGAACTCTTTACAAAACAAAACATAACATAAATTCAACCTACTTGTTGTATACTAATTTGTAACAGGAAGTAAGCATAACTTAGATGTGGGTCTTTTAAATGATGAGACTTTAGCTTTGACCGTGACCACTCGTGTTACTCCGTCTTGATCTGGGTGTTCTTAGAATTGAAGATAACTTTCTATATTAAAATCAGATACAAGTTTTATATGTAGGTACTGCTGCATGTAAACGAACAAACTTTATATAAGCCTTATAAGATTTATGTCCCTGGCTCTTGGCGGTGCAAACCTTAATATGTCTTCCAAAATCTACTCCACTGCACCGAAATGTCCGAGCTGGAGTGGCTGTAAGGGAAGGTAACTGCCCCATCAATGGACTAACAGTAACTCCCTTGATTTTGACACGTGGAATACCTTTAAGTATATCCGACTTTATCAATTCCCTTTCTCCTAATATAAAATATTTTTTACGTAACAAAGTGTTAGATTTGACCCACAATTTAAAGGTTGACGCTGAACGTCTGCAATGATTAAATAAGTTAAATTACATATTAACCTGATATGTTTTATTTGCTGATACAATTATCACACTGACACACTGCCCTAATCGACTACCAACTTTAAATATATCTTCACGATCTAAAAACAGGTGTAAAATATCTTCTTCCAAATAACTAATTTGATGTTGTTTAAAACACGCAATTAAACCTTCTGTTCGATTAGATGTTTCTAAATAATATTTACACTTCCATCTAGATTTCCAATTTACTTCGATACAATCTACGGGATTTTGTTGTAAAGTGACGTGTGACCACTTGCTTGAATTATGTGAAGTAAGTATCTCTGACCCCCTGGTGTAAGAGAAAACTTTCTGCTTGTTTGGCATATTATTATCCCAAGCAGTAATGATCATCGAATCCGTCCACGCATTCATACTAGATACATCCTCCAACACAAACCTGTTGAGTAGAATGGCACCATATGATTGCAACCGTAGAAGGAATACTTGCTTTATTGAAGCGACTTTTGATTTGGCACGAGCATAATCCCCGAATTCTCTTTGACCGTTGTCTGCCGTAGTATTTATCCAACACCCTTTACCAATTATCTTGGATATTTCTAGCATATCTAACTCTTGTGGTGTGATTTCATCCCATTGTATACCTACTATCCACAACCTTTTTATAATTGCTTTGGTTACTATTATGCACAGTGTGATCCAACCTATAGAATTTCTTAAGATCTTGTCCATCTTTATGTAAATACTATCCTTGATTTCCTGTTTTCTCTCCCCCTCATTGATCGCACTGATCAATTCATCTTTGTTGCTTAACCATTTCTTGTTATTAACGAGAGGATAGTCCGATCCCTCTATAGCTTTAACCGCTAAAATTGGAGCGCAGTACGTACTATATGTGACTCTGAAATAACTATTGAATCTTCCATCTGAATTATTTATCCACAGAAGCCTATGGTAGTCAGTATCCTCTTCTTTAACCTTTTTTGTATCTCTATTTTCCTTTACCACAGTTTCATGGGGTAAGTAAACCACTTCATTTTTCTTTTCATCGGGTGCCTTAACTTGTGCAGCATGCCCCAGGGCTAAATATTTCTGCCCAACTTTTACATTCTGTTCTTTAAAACTCAAATCTTTATTTAATTTATTTTCTAACCATTTAATTCTTTTTCCAGCTATATCTTGAGAGTTGCCATATTTACAACCTGGAACGACATATCTTCCCTCTTCATCTCTGGTAATCGTATCAATACAAAAATGTTCACCCCGGTTTTCTTCTTTGGAGAACCCCTCCACTTCTGTTGGCTCCCTACCAGATTCTAACTCCCAAATTTTATTTACCTGCTCTTCATTTTCTTGCACTTGACAGTGAAACGCTGAACAACTTTCCAACTGAGCAACGGATGACCTAGCGACTCCAGATATTATCCACCCTAAACTAGTGAATTGAGCAACAAGCGATCCAGTTGGTCCCCTTTTAATACCTTCGCGAAGAACTTGACAGTATACATCCGCTCCTAATAAAATGTCTATTTTATTCGGTTGATAGTACTTAGGATCTGCGAGTTTAATTTCTTCAAGTTCTGGCCAATCTACCGCGTCCACTTTGCGAGTCGGCATGAGTGTTGTAATAGATTTAAGAACATATGCCTTAATTGTAACTACGGCGTTTGGATTTAACCGCGAGCGAATTTTCATAGTTACAACCGCCTTGGAAGTAAAGTTTGAGTTTCCCCCTATCCCTGAAATTTTCGTTTTAATGCGTAACTTTTCTAGTTTGAGATTCTGCACTGTGGCTTCTGTCACAAAATTCGCTTGCGACCCCTGATCCAGCAATGCCCTAAGCGTATGCGTATTACCGTTTTTCGACTCGACTCGGACTAGTGCTGTAGCTAACAACACCTGTTTGTACTTCCGACCTGTCGAAAAGCAACTAACCAACGGAACCAAGTGTTCCAAATTTTCATTTTCATAACCTGCCTGCAGAGGCCCACGTTCCGTCACCGGAACATTCCTAACAAACTCCTGAATAACACCAGTGGTCTCAACATTATCTTTATTTCTAGGATGCAACAATTCATGGTGACGACGGTGACATATTTTGCAGCTTGTGTTACTGTTACATTCTTTATCTTCATGATTGTTTCCCAAACAATTGAAACAAATACCCCTTGTCATGACGAAATCTCGACGTTGGTCAACGGTCTCACTAGCAAACTGCGTACATGCCCACAGTTTGTGTTCTTCGGAGCAAAAACTGCACACTAGTTTTGTTACATGTAGGGTTTTGAATTTGGAAACATTATTATTCACGTTGGAATTATTAGAGTATTTATTAAACGTTGACCCAGTATCGATAAATTCAAGAGCTCTGTATCTGTTTGTCAGAAATTCTTTAAATTGCTCGTAAGTGGGGAATTCTTCAGAAGAAGTGCTATTGGTTATAGAAAATTCCCACTGTTTCCGTGACTCTGTGTCCAATTTCAACGTAAGAATGTGAATAATAATTATGTCCCAATTCTTGACCTCTACTCCTAGATTGGAGAAACCACATAGACAATCATTGGTGGTGTCCATTAGTCCTTTTAAATTACTAGCGGATTCAACAATTATATTTTTCTGACTCAAAAATCTTTTAAGTAGATAATATGACAAATATCTTTTATTATCATACCTAGATTTAAGTTGTGACCAACATCTTTCGTAATTCGCGTCAGAAATAGGAATTTGTCGAAGCAATTGCTCCGCTTCGCCTTCCAAATAACTTTTTAAATAATGCAACTTTTGAACATTTTGTAATTTAGTGTTACTATGAATTAAAGAAACAAACAAATCTCGGAACGTTATCCACTCAGTGTACTGACCCGAAAATGACGGTATTTTTATTTTAGGCAACTCAACATGTGCTGTTTTTGAATTCGTGCAATGAGAGTGATCGCATAAAGATTCTTGTTTTATCTGTATATTAGCATAATAATTGATTATATCTTTAAGTTCGGTTTTATATTCTGAATATGTTTCCTCAGCTTGATCATACACTTCTTGTTTTATATAATCTTGTTCCGCTAATTTTATTCCAAACTTTTCTATCAAATACTTATGAGTAGTTGCAAAATCTGACCATAGCTCATTAAGAGTTTCTAGCCTGACCTGAACATAGCCTAAAGTAATTTGCTCCTTAAAAGATTTCTTAAATTTGCTTTTAGCTTTCTGTATTTTACGGAAATTATCCATTTGTAAAAGTAATTTTGAATCCATTTTGATACAAGTGTGAAACAAGCCTTATTATATTAATCAATAAACAAGAGTAACAAGAAAACTAGATTATAAAATAACAAACTGACAGATAAAATAAAACAATAATTCGTTGTTGAGGTTTCCACAAATTCAAAAGCAAATGTTTGCCAAGAAGTTTTCAGAATTCTTCGTTTAAATTTTTTGAAATGTTCTCAATTCATTAAATGTTTTATTTGTAGAATTAATAATTTTTGTAACACTCACTGCTGCTATCCTTGTCACTCACAATTTGACATCTGACGTGACGTCACCTTGTGTCACCAACTTCCCCGCTCGATCCAGGTTTTCAGACGATAATCACCGCCCCGAAGTCCAGAGACTGGCACCTTCTCCAAGTCCTGGCTCCTGCTGCCAGCAGCCACTCCACTGGCTGCGGCGTACCTGAAAGGAGGAGAGCGCCCAGCACCGTGCCTGGGCGCCTTCGCACTGCTTCAATAAGTGCGGCTCCGAAGGACCATTTTATTATATATATATAGATAATAATATTCAAAGGATTATTATTAACTAAAGTAATTTAAAAATTTGTACACATTATTAAATATTGTATTACTTGGCAAATCGTTAGAGGCACTCAAACTAATAAGAACTTATTTTTTTACGAAACGCAAACAATTTTCTAACTTCAATAATAAATATTCGTAGTGTATGTAACAGAAAGCGCTGATAGCTCAGAGGCTAGAGTCGCCGTGTTCGTAAGCGAGAAGTACCAGGTTTCGTTCCCCGTCCCTGCCATAGAACTATTGACGTAAACATCTATTTAGCTTTGAAATAAAACTATTTTACGGATTTTATCGCGTTTATTAACTTTATGTTCCCGACGTTTAATACGTAAAATAGTTTTATTTCAATGTGTAGTATTCGCGTAAATATAAGAAAACAATATCTAATTAGCTTTTATCAAATTCAGCAACCAAGCGTATCCGCCAGATGTTGAGCTGTTACCGTCTCCAATAAATTCTTGCAGTACCAAAGGCAATGCTTGCACGTTGCCTTCCTTAAGGGAGTTGGCAGAGGAAGGGGAAGGGAGCGGGGTTAGTCATCTAGCTCTTTCGAACGTAGACCTAGCTCCACTTACTAGTGGAGCTAGGTCAATTTTATATTCTACTAGAGGACTACTGTCCTCTAGTAGAATCTAGCTCTTATGAAATGTACATATAAAAGCTACTTAACGCTGATCTTCTGATTGAGGATTATACCACTCTGGTGGAGCTAGTCTTATATCAGCTGTAGTCAATCAACTGCAGTTTCGATCTACCACCACTAATAAGAGAGGCTAACGAGACTGCTACAAATGTAACTTTCACAATTTGTATGTAAATACTAGCTGTGCCCATCGACTTCGTCCGCGTAGTATTTAACTTAGCAAAAATTTTGGGATTATCGGGATAAAAATTATCCGATGTGTTAATCCCGGGTATAAAATATCTGTGTTCCAAATTTCATCCAAATCCGTTCAGTAGTTTTTGCCTGAAAGAGTAGCAAACATCCACACTCACAAACTTTCGCATTTATAATATTAGTAGGAGTTTTTCATATTCCATAGCCCGTCCACCCAATATCGAAACAAAACAACAGACATTGTCACAGATACTTTTCAGGACTGTAGCGTACCGATAGAGCGTTCAGTCCGTCAGTCTTCAGTCGGTTTTCAGCAGTCGTCGCGGCGTGACGTCTCGTTTCATACTGATAAACTCACGAAACTATACTGTAAACCATTTAATTTTTGTTATTGAACAGTGGATAGGTTTTTTAAGAACTCAAAAAAATATATTTCACTTTTTTATTCGTCATTGTTTTTGTTTTTCATTTATTTTTGCTTAATAAACTTTGAAAAACAAACGAAATAAACACATTTCTTAAGTTTATTTGTTCACCAATATTTAATTGTTTTGTAAATTATTTATTTTATCGGGACCGTGGCGTTTTAAGTGTTGAAAAATTTGTGTTGTGATTAAATGGTCAGATCGGTGATTCAAAATAGGTGTTCAGTACGATGTGTGGTCACCGCAACGGTCGTGCAGTGGTGATGAAGTAAACTGGACGTTATGCTACTACCACATAAAGCGCATATTGACCATCCTGATGCCTTTTTATGATGATATTGTAAGTACCCTTGATATTACATGTGTATTTTTTTAGAATTTATCCCGCACTTAGTTCTGCAATCTAAAACCAACCAAGCACCACTTGCACTAGAGTTAATTTTGGTCTGCCGAAATGTGAGGGTTAATTTAATTTTTCACTTTTGAAAGTACCCTAAATTATAATTAAAAAAATTACGTGCAGTCGTAAGTATCGTAATAAAACTCTATATCCAACGATAATACAGATTTGCATAATATTATTTGTACATTTCTAATAATAATAACTTAAAATCCGGTTCAAAATGCAGAATGTAACGAAAAACGATACTTAAAACCAATGAGCGAAAAAATAATTTAAAGACTTCCTCTTTTTTATCTGCTATTAAATACTAATAATGAATACAAATATAAATAGAGGACTTATTGTATTGTTTAATAATAACATGATAATATTATTTTAATATTCTGCGGCTCGCTCCTTTGGGATTAAAGAAATCTATAATAATACAAAATGATAATCACTTGCCTACGGTGAAGGAAAACATCGTGAGGAAACCTGCATGTCTTAGAAAGTTTAACCAATTTTCGGAAGATATGTGAAGTCCGCCTACCCGACTGGGGCAGCGTGGTGGGTTATGGCCCGAGTCCCCTTGCACTGAGGGGAGGCCCATACCCAGGAGTGTGAATGTTACTTGCGGTGTATAGGTATAGTAATTTCTTAGTATGTAAAGATAAAAATATAGTACGCGGGTTACTATCTATCTCAACTTCAGATACATAATACATTTAAAGTGGTCACTTCCATCTACCATATCTAGATGTTTATCGCTTTATTGTTCGTTTTACAATAGCTTGTCTATAAAATTGATAACATGTTTCGGATGTAGATAGGTACTTATTTACCAAAGACCAATAAGACATAGACACGGCATAGCTATACACCGTTGCTCGCCTAACATATTATGCATTGTCACTGAAAATTTATGACCGCACCTGACATTTTAATTCGTCCATTTACGACTCGACATTGAAAGGATCATAAAAATTGGCGATTGGATTCTCTTACAATACTGTACTATGCGGTGTCTAGTCTTATTGGTCTATGTTACGTGCTAAGAAGACCGCAATGTTCAATTCTATTTTTTTCTCCTTGACAGTGTCATTCAATCATATACATTATTACCCGATTATCTTAGTCGAGATCGCATTTCGATCCTGTTGTAGACTTATTTGAATATGACAAATTGAAAGTGCCCCCGTAGGCCTCAACATAATGAACAATTTCCCTCTTATTAATGAACGTGGATTAGCGGTTGTGTACTTACATCTTACTTTGTCTTCTTCTTTCGAATGTCAAATTACTGATGACAGAACGAGATAGTTCGGTGTGTAACTATTCGCTCGCTAATCCACGTTTATTAATCAGTAGCTGAGCCCGCGACTTCGTCCGCGTGGAATTTAACTTAACAATAACGCCCGCTCCCGCGTTCTGAGCCCGCGCGGCAGGACCCATTTTTTAATATTTTGTTTTTCTAAAATAAAAGCAGTCTAAGTTACTGCTTATAACATCAGCTATCTACCAGTGAAAGTCCCGTCAAAATCGGTGCAGCCGTTTCGGAGATACTCTTTGATTTCATGTGTTTTTATTTTTTACGCGGAACCCTAATCGTTTTTCTAGAATCAAAGTAGCTTAAGTTACTCCCTATAACATCAGCTATCTACCAGTGAAAGTCCCGTCAAAATCGGTCCAGCCGTTTTGGAGATTACCCGGAACAAACACACAGACAGACAAACAGACAGACAGATAGACAAAAAAAATTTAAATCGCGTTTTTGCTATAGGTGTCGTATGTTCTTTCATATGCATTTAGTGAAACGGTGTTATTTTGATATTACAAACAGACACTCCAATTTTATTTATTTGTATAGATGGGGTAATAGTTTCAGAGTAACAATCATATACAATAGTACATTGTTACACGAGTGGTGAAAGTCTTTCACCCGAGGTAAACACTGTGTTCTGGCTTGTCGCTCCTATATTCCTTCCTATACCAATTCCATATCCAATGTCAAACTCATGGCGCCATTTGTTTTGGCCAATCATCGAAGAGATTACCTCCGCCGCGAAGAATCGACCAATAGCGACGAAGTAAGCGCTCGCCGCGCGGGAAGAACTAGAAGACGGCTGTGTTTTTCGCGGCGTTCCAACTTTTTAATTCTAATAATTCTAAATAACAATAAATTCACGGTTTTGGACTGTAATTGGGTCGACCCTTGAACAATATATAAACATACTTATCAAGAATACGTGTGTGTGAGTGTGTGAACCGAAAAAAGGACAATTTAGTGTGGACAGTGCACCGCCGAAGAAAATCCTTCATCGCCGCCCTAGTCGGCGTGTCTCGGCGTCACCTTCCAGAGCCAGCGTCCTCAAAACTACCCTGCCGTGAGTTACTTAAACCTATATTCATTCCAACCTTTCCTGGTGAGTCAGACAAACATCCCACCCACGGGAGATCTAACTTCCACCTTTCTAATAAAGGACGCGGTTACCCGCCATTTTATTAGTGGTCCGTACGAGCGCGAATATCCTATGGAATTTTGGGTTCAATTTCATTAGAAAACTCCGAAACTATAGTTCATTCCTAGCTAACAATCCTTTTCTTTCGTTTTTATTGCGTTTTCTAACTAAATATAAAGTTTTCAAACCATAATTTTCAAACATTGTATACTTACCTTATATCAAGAAAGTACCTAGACACCTACGTAGGTAGATAATTTTATTCGATTCTATTATAAAAACGTAATTTGGTCGGCGGGTTATCTTGCCACGGCTAGGTACCTAACTACCATTTGATCGTAAAATTGTTTAGGTCGTAGGTACATTCACTGAGTTTGGACAGATACCTACTTACCTAATAAGTAGGTATCTAGTCTACTAGGTAGTAGGTATAGGTAATTTTTATTTCAAGCGTTAGCAATACATAAGTACCTACCTACTTCATAACATCAACATTGCATCTCTTCGCATAGATAGCTACCTAGGTACCTATTGAACAAGCAAAATGACAGACGGAACAAGTTCGAAAACAATTGAAATTGAAAGACAACTCAAGTTGCTTACTACTCAACGCGAATACGCGTTTCGAGATATTCAAATTTTATATGACTTGTCTAAGCATATTCAAACTGATAAGAGTGCAGCATCTCAATTTGAGGCACGTTTTAAGCGCATTGATTTATTACGTAAAGAATACTTGGAATATACGTCTCAAATCAACGATTTAAAATTAATATTAAAGCCAGATGACGTTATTGACATGAACGTCGTGATTGCGTTCGACGACATGTACTACGCTGTCAGCGCCGTGAAGTCAGCTGCGGACGCGAGTCGCGCCGCCGCGCTCGGTTACGGCCGGCCCGACTCCGAGCCGAACCCGAGTACGTCATCCGGGCTTTCTTATCATAGCGCGAAACCCATAGCGCAAACGCGCTTACCTAAACTTGAGTTACCAAAGTTTGACGGCAATATTGAATATTGGCAAGCGTTCTTCGATACGTTTTCGTCACTTGTACATGATAATAATAATATAAGCTCGATTGAAAAATTTCACTATTTATTATCGTGTCTTTCGGGTTCAGCATTGTCGATAGCGAAGGGAGTGCCTGTTACGTCTGATAATTACCAAATCGTCTTTGATGCTCTCGTCGAGCGGTTCCAAAATAAACGTATTTTGGCTGCTACGTATTTAGATAAAATAAGTCATTGTTCGCCATTAAAGTCTGGTAACTTACACGATTTACGTAATTTAACAAATGTGTTAAATGAAACTGTTAACGCCCTTAAGGCGATGAAAATTAAGAAGTTGGACGAGTTTGTTTTATTTTATTTAGCCTCGCGTATATTAGATATTGACACACGTAAACGTTTCGAATTGCAAAATGGCGAACAAATACCTACCTTTTCTGATTTGTTAATCTTCCTACAGGGGTATGTCAAAGTGCTTGAGGTCAGTCAATCGGGTAACCTTTCCGGTTCTGGTACTCAATCAAAACAATTCAATAAAAATACTGAGCGTGGCACGGATACGCGGAACAGGAATAATAATTACAAATCAACATCATTTCCGTCTAACACGGCGGTGGATTTGAACGCGGCAAATAAAACCGCTGAGTGTCCATGTTGCGGTGAATCTCATGCACTTTTTAAATGTTCTAAGTTTCAAGAACTTAACATTTCTGAAAGGTACCGATTTGTGTCCGACAAAAATGTTTGTGTGAACTGTTTACGCCAATATCATAATGTAAATAAATGTTTTTCAAAGGGCACGTGCTCGACCTGTGGTATGCGTCATCATAGTTTACTCCATGACAGTTCCACTGTCGCGGTTCCGTGTAGCTCCGCCGAGGTTACTACTGAAGAGGTTGGGGCCCACGAGTTCCCCACCAGTGTGAGCTCCGCGACGACTACCGCTCACGTCGGTCATAGTCGCGCGCTTGTGTTGCTTGGCACGTGCGTAGTGCGCGTCCGCGGTTGCGGTCCCTCCGCTCAACCCGTCTTTGCCCGCGCGCTTATTGATAGTGGAGCTCAGGATTGTTTTATGACGTCATCACTCGCTCAACGTTTAGGTGTGCCTATACGCCGTTGTAATCTCTCTGTAGCAGGTCTGGGCAACAATGTCGTCCACCAAGTGAAGGGGGAGACTTCGTGCACCGTGTTCCCTTCGGACTCTGAAAATCCAAGCTTCGTTATAAATTCAATTGTTATGAATACAATAACAAATAAAATGCCAGTGGTCGAATTGCCTTCCCATGTTCGTGCGAATTTCAAACATTTAATACTAGCCGACAAACAGTTTGACAAACCAACTGACATTGATTTGTTACTAGGTGCGGAACTATTTCATCAAATATACGATGGGCCACGCTTAGAAATAGGCCCGGGCTTACCGGTCGCCTTACATAGTGTCTTCGGGTGGGTGCTCACTGGCAGGGTGGCTGTCACTGTGACTGTCACCCTCCGCCTTCGGTCTCTTCCCTCGTCGCTTCCACGCGCGCTTTAGACGACGTGGTGAAACGTTTCTGGGAGATCGAAGAGCCACCGAGTATGGTTGTGTCGAACCCCGAAGATGTCGAATGCGAAAAGTTATATTCTACGCTAGTGTCCCGTAAACCCAACGGTCGTTACGTCGTTCCATTATTACTAAAGGATTCGTGCAACGATCTCGGTGACTCTTACGCCATGGCAAAATCACGCTTATTCAAACTCGAAAAACGACTTGAGCGTAATAGTAACTTACAAGGTGATTATTGCGATTTTATGAACGAGTACTCGAATCTCGGACATATGCAGCCTGCAACTCTGAGTTCCGGCAGATTTATTATACCACATCATTGTGTACTCCGCCCTCAGAGTACTACCACAAAACTTCGTGTTGTTTTTGACGCAAGTGCAAACACAACCAACGGAAAGTCGTTGAATGACTGTGTGTATACTGGCCCTAAGCTGCAGAACGACATTGTCGATGTCCTTACGAAGTTTCGGCTCCACGCAGTTGTGTTTACTTCTGATATTTCGAAAATGTATCGTAACATAGATTTACGCCCGACAGATAGAGTGTGGCAGCACGTGTTGTGGAGAGACTCGCCCTCTGATCCCATGTGCGAATACGAATTAAATACCGTAACGTACGGCGTGACCAGTTCACCGTATTTGGCCATTCGTACTCTGCACCAACTTGCGGTCGATCACGGCTCTCAGTATCCTCAAGCGGCGAAGATTATACGTCATGATACGTTTATGGATGACGTGGTGGCTGGAGCGCCATCTATCGACCAAGCACTGAAACTTAAAAATGAGCTTATTCAGCTGCTGAGCTGTGCCCAATTCGAGCTCCGTAAATGGAGCAGTAATGCTCCCGAGTTCATTGCGGCTTTACCTTCTGAACATTGTCAGGTGCCGAAAGCCTTCTGTGATGAAAATCACCAACACATTCTCAAAATTCTCGGTGTTCAGTGGGACCCCATCGATGACTTCTTCACGTACTCGATATCGGAGCTGAATTCAAGTTTAACCAAGCGTGCCATTTTATCAAATGTCGCCCGCATCTATGATCCGGTTGGATGGCTCGCCCCCGTTGTTCTGATTGCCAAGTTGTTGCTGCAAGAAATGTGGCGCCTTCAGCTCAGCTGGGACGAGCCTGTCCCATCGGAGATTGCTCTTCAGTGGCAAAACTTTGTTTCTGAAATGGAGCACGTTAAACACATTAAACTGTCACGTAGACTCACATCAGATGATAGTAATACTTACCAATTGATTGGATTCTGTGATGGGTCCTCAAAGGCCTATGGATGCTGCGTGTATCTGAGAAAGGTCGGTGCCCATCGTTGTGACGCGCATTTGTTGATCGCTAAATCCAAAGTGGCTCCCATAAAGCCGCTCACTGTGAACCGCCTCGAGCTATGCGGTGCTGTCCTGCTTGGGCGCGTTATTAAACACATGTACAACTTACTTCAAGATAAAATTCCTCTTAGTAAAGTTATCGCTTTCACAGATAGTAGCACCGTACTATCATGGCTACACACTGAACCTCACAAACTTAAGACTTTTGTTTCTCATCGAGTCGTAAAAATTCTTGATGACGTAGCAGTGGAGAACTGGCAACACGTCTCGACGCATGACAACCCTGCTGATCATTGCAGTCGAGGGCTCAGCTGTTCACAGCTATCGGCTTGCTCGCAATGGTGGTCAGGTCCGACTTGGCTCTCAAACGATTCCTCCAGTTGGCCAGTGAAGTGCGATTGGGAACCGCCCGAATCTGTACCTGAGTTGCGTACCGCCGCTCATGTATCTCAAGCAGATCCTAGCTCTCCAGAGTCTGATCTCATTAGTCAATTGTTAGACCGGTACTCTACGCTACCGCGCATCCAACGTGTGCTAGCTTGGTGTTTGCGTGCTTTGGCAGCTTTCAAGCGAAACTACGGTAATAGGAGTACTTTAAGTTCCTCAGATCTGGAGCAGTCAATGATGTGTATGGTTCAACACGAACAACGACTTTATCTGACGGCCGAAGTCAAAGCCTCTAAAGCTGTTAAAAGGCTGCATCCGTTTGTTGACAACGCGGGTCTTTTGCGAGTGGGGGGACGTCTTACACAT
The DNA here is from genome assembly GCA_918843915.1 of Notodonta ziczac. Classification (NCBI taxonomy): domain Eukaryota; kingdom Metazoa; phylum Arthropoda; class Insecta; order Lepidoptera; family Notodontidae; genus Notodonta; species Notodonta ziczac. The sequence continues at coordinate 8,274,389 of OU974060.1, read as the reverse complement.
TCTAATTTACCTGTTGCCGTAAAACATCCTTTACTACTGCCAAAATCTTCACGATTATCGCTGTTGATCATAGATCATTTTCACAAAACTTACCTCCATTGCGGTCCTCGTACTCTGCAATCTCTCATTCAACGTAAATTTTGGATACTTGGTATCCGTAACTTAATTCGATCCCGGTTATCTAAGTGTGTCACCTGCTTTAGGGTCAAACCTGTCGCCTGCCAACCTTTGATGGGAGATCTTCCATCATCAAGAGTAAAACCAACACGGTGTTTCCAAAAGGTAGGGATAGACTTCGCCGGTCCCTTCACTGTGAAGGAGAGTCGTAGACGAAATGCTCGTACTTATAAGGTCTACGTGTGTGTTTTCGTTTGCCTCGCTGTAAAGGCTATCCACCTAGAAGCGGTAACTGAGTTATCGACTCCGGCTTTCGTAGCTGCGCTAGATCGATTCGTATCGCGCCGTGGGCTCTGCACATTCATAGTGACCGACTGTGGCACTAACTTCATAGGTGCAAAGCGCTATATAAACGAGCTACAACAACTTGTTCGTCAAAACCACGATTCGCTTGAGTCTAACCTCGCGAAACAAAATATTGAATGGAGACTGAACCCTCCTACCGGTAGTAACTTCGGTGGAATTTTCGAAAGTGGTGTCAAATCCATGAAATTTCACTTAAAGCGTGTGGTAGGTTCACAGGTGTTGACGCTCGAAGAGCTGATGACTGTCCTTACCAAGGTCGAAGCTGTCCTAAATTCACGGCCACTGTGCTGTCTATCCTCTGATCCGGAAGAAGTGGACGTTCTAACTCCCGGACATTTTCTGACTAACGGTCCCTTGGTATCGTTACCTGAGCCCGAACTCGCTGATGAATATGTACCACCTCTTGCGAGCTGGCAAATGCTTCAAAAAATTACCCAGTCCTTCTGGCGTATTTGGCAAAAGGATTATCTCCATACCTTGCAACAACGCGCAAAATGGTTCCAGGAACGTGCCAATATTCAAACCGGAGACATCGTTCTAATTGTTGAAAACAACCTACCACCTCTAGAGTGGCGTTCTGGCAGGGTGCTCAACTTGCATCCCGGAAATGATGGCGTAGTGCGTGTCGTCACCTTACGCACTGCTAACGGACTCGTTCGGAGACCCGTCAATAAACTTTGCCCTTTACCTATCAATCAATAAAAAAAAAAAAAACTACTTATACAACCAAAACTTACCTTCTAATTTTAGTATCTAAGTAATAACATCATAAAAGTAGAGCAGTAATGTGATTTGTCTTTCAATTAAATTCATTTGTATAATTATCTATGTTTCCCATTTTCTACCCAATTAGGCGAATCATCTCATATAATGCTAGGACACTTTTCTGATAGGTAGAATTCCAAGCTTGAATTAGGCAGTTCTTATTCTGAAATCTGGAACGATTTCAAGTGGGGGGAAATGTTCTGGCTTGTCGCTCCTATATTCCTTCCTATACCAATTCCATATCCAATGTCAAACTCATGGCGCCATTTGTTTTGGCCAATCATCGAAGAGATTACCTCCGCCGCGAAGAATCGACCAATAGCGACGAAGTAAGCGCTCGCCGCGCGGGAAGAACCAGAAGACGGCTGTGTTTTTCGCGGCGTTCCAACTTTTTAATTCTAATAATTCTAAATAACAATAAATTCACGGTTTTGGACTGTAATTGGGTCGACCCTTGAACAATATATAAACATACTTATCAAGAATACGTGTGTGTGAGTGTGTGAACCGAAAAAAGAACAATTTAGTGTGGACAGTGCACCGCCGAAGAAAATCCTTCATCGCCGCCCTAGTCGGCGTGTCTCGGCGTCACCTTCCAGAGCCAGCGTCCTCAAAACTACCCTGCCGTGAGTTACTTAAACCTATATTCATTCCAACCTTTCCTGGTGAGTCAGACAAACATCCCACCCACGGGAGATCTAACTTCCACCTTTCTAATAAAGGACGCGGTTACCCGCCACACTGTGCTTTTCATTACGAATACAAGGAAAGTAAAAATAATAACTCTAAATTGAAAATTTTAAAACCCCCGATGCGATGACCTGTTCATCAAATGTATAATTTACCTAGTTCTTCCAAATAATGATGTTAGCGCGATTTGCGTAGCTCCCGTAGCTCAGTATCCATAGCTCATCTCGCAAATTCATCTGGTACAACTAGTTTCGATGCCAGATTATGAAAGCACCATTAAATCATTTGTTTTGGCTTCCTCATTTATAATCTAAGATGTACAATAATCAACAGAAAATCTGTGTAAAAGTATGAGACATTATTTTGTTATGACATTATAATAATTGACATTAGAATAGACAACGAATCTAAATATTGATGTCACGGAGGTTTTATTCCTAGTAAAATATTATCAATTATTATTCAATTTGATGTAATAACTCTGGTTGAGGTACACGGGAGCAGCCTAGGGGAAGAAATTTCAATAACGCTAAAATTATTTTAAATTAGATTAGTTTTTTTATATTCTTTGTCAATGGCGGAGCAGCGCCCTCTAGAATTATTATAGCGTAATATTCCATGACCATTAACAGAACAAACAAAATTTAACGCATGCGCGTATCCATCATTTGAAACGTGACTTATGGAACGTCTTTAGTTCATACACAAATCTCAATAAAATTGATAAAATATTCATTTTTTTCAGAATCAGGGAAACATTTCAAATTTATAATATTGTAAAAAGCCAGTTCAGACTATTACGATCATTTAAAAATATAATAAATCTAAATCCAATCATCTCAAATTTCGAATGGATTCGAGCCGAGGGAATTGGTTTTGGCCGTGAATGTGGCTTTTTTAACCTACAAAAGCGCTGATGATCTTCAAACGGCTGAACCGATTTTCATGACACATAGCTAAGAACACTCTCGATCAGAATACCTATCTAACAAAAGAAACAAAATTGAAATCGGTTCATCAGCTTGGGCGCTACGTTGCCACAGACAGACACACAGATCCACAGATACACAGATACACAGATACACAGATACACAGATACACAGATACACAGACACACATATACACAGATACACATGTTAAACTTATAACACCCCTCGTTTTTCGTCGGGGGTTAAAAACAGGAATTGGCTAAAGAAATAATACAAGGAAGTATGAACAATACATTCCAACTCGAAAAAAAATAAAGATCGGATTGCCGCCTATTTTGTTTTTTTTTTCGTTGGCCGGCCAACTTCATTATTTAGCCATTATTTTTCATTTTCATCTTTAAATATTTTGCCCAAATCATTGTTATTTTAAAGAAATTGTTGAAACTAAATTATAATTAAGTCATTTAAAAATATATTTTCTTGAATGAATACTTAACTTTATGTTATTTCAATTTTACATCGTGCTGTAATTGAGTGACTGTAGAAAAAGTTTGAACATGGTTCCATAGAAATGTGAAAATGGAACTAGTTTTTTTTTTTATAATTTGACAGCTGTCAGTTGAAAGCGATTCTCCCGGGCCGGAAAAGTATTACTTTCAACCCGCTCCTGAGGCAACTTCAGACCTACTTTCAGAGTATGAGTAATGAAAAATTGTTACCTGTCTCGGGATAAACGCACAAAATATTTTTATCTGATAACCAACATTTATTTTGTGAGTTTTCAACGTGTTTCAGGCAAATTCCGTGAATAATACCTAGTCTTTTATAAACGAACCTCAGCGTTTACACACTTCGTTACTCCTGCTCTTTTAATTTGATTAAAATCTTAATGAACACAGCGAGAGAACAAAAAAGATCTTGTAAAAAACAATGGCCCTAGTACCTACAAAATAAAAGAACATCGCTCGGGAAATCTCTAGATGAGACTTTACTGTGAGGCAACAGAAAGAAAAAGAAGGAGATGATTTATAAGGACGAAGCATTACTTACAAAAAACTTCTTAAGAGTATTGTAATATTTATAGTCAGCAATACTGTCTGGACTCCTTGCTCAATGCCTAGCTAATTCCTTGCCCATTAATAATAGGTTCAATTGTTTCCGGTGTTGTAATTATTAATTACTAGTTGCTGCCCGCGACTTCGTCCGCGTAGACTAAAGTAAAGTATTCTATGTATTAATCCAGGTTATAATATATCTGTGTTCCAAATTTCATCCGAATCCGTTCAGTAGTTTTTTCGTGAAAGAGTAACAAACATACATCCACACTCACAAACTTTCGCATTTATAATATTAGTAGGATATAAGCAACTGGCGTTTAAAAAATGATAATAATGTATTACAAAATGTAAAAAGACACGCCCGCTGCGTTCGCAAGCGTCTGTTTTGCATATTAACAGCGCCAGCTATCGTTCAGTCTATAACTAAAAACCAGGTCACCCCATAATAACAAAAAAGAACATCAAAATCAGTCAAGCCGTTTAGGAGGAAAGTAATTATTCAATACACGCACACTCGAATTTTATATACTTTCCTATAAAAAAATGGCGATATTGTTTGTGCCAAAACAATACCAGAAATTTGCCTTCATTTTGTTAGTGACGTCAAAGCATTTCCGGTAACACCTGCCGCCCATACATTGTCCTCTAAACTTCGTTTGTTTACAGCCGTCTTTGGGTACAATAGTAGGTACTCTATTTCATGGACATAAGGTTATTTCCGCGTACAAATCAGTAGGTAACCATGACCTTCGAATGTATAAGGGTTTACAATATGTGGGCAATAACTTTACAAAGTACTTCCATTTTGGTTATCCCGAATAAAGTGCGAGGATGCCGACCTTCCTTGAATATAAACTGTACCTTTGGTATTGAAAGCACCTTTTGGCTACAGTAACTAAAAGCAAGCGTACGATTTAACTATGTAGTTTAACTAGCTTTTTTTTTAAACACACCACCTCTATGGTCCCAAACTAAGCAACGCTTGTACTATGGGTACCGTACAATGGACTGGGGGCAATCCCGGTGACACCCAGACCTGGGAAAATTACGAAAAGGCCATTTCCGAAATTGTCGAGAATCCAACCCGCAACCACCATGTGCAGTGAGCCGAGCGGAATACGCTAGAACAACTGCGCGAAGCGGTCGTCAATTTGAAAGAAAATACTTATTTTTGATTTAAAGGTCATATCAGAAACGTAATATTTGATTCCCAAATCAATGAGCGTGCGCCCACAGCCCCAGATAATGAGATAACATGAATTCTCTACAATATTTGCGTTGCACTTAAAATGCTTATTTGAATTTTTACCGCAAATATTTGCACATATTTTGTTTAGATACGAAATGTTTCAATTAGTTTTAGTTTGTTAGCGTTATCTGGTCTCGTGGCTTGGCTTTTTCTAAGGTCATTTTAATGAGCAATGTCTCTACTATCTTGGAGTAGAAACATTTCATGAATGTAGACATTTTGGGGAAGTGGCCATTACGGAGAAATGGCCGTGATAGGATGGTGGACATTTTGGGAAATTGAAAATTTGTGGAAAGTGACAATTTACCATTTCGAAACATAAAAAAACTCTATCCATCCCGGGATCATTTCCACTAGCTAGACCCGACATCAAAAAAATATTCCCATCATGTTGGCATAACATTATCCCTAGTAAAATTTGCATCGTCATGTTGGTACGAACGCGATACCCGCTCAGTCCATACTCTAGGTAAAAGTAAATCTTTCGCTATGAATAAATTTCTGAAGACTAACATAGGATAAACTTTATTCACACGTTTTCCACAGAGGATTATAAAATTTATGTAGATACAAATAGAGTGAGTTTACGAAAGACATTTTATTTTATACTTACGTATAAAATATTTTTATTTAGCTCACAAATTACTAACAGGAGAAGACTGGACATATATGTGTGTTTATTGTAAATATCTATTATTGGTATCGAATGCTATCGGCGAAAATGTGGTTGTTCAAGATTGCACCACAGGTAGCAGTTCAAGGATACGCGTGTTATTGATCCAGGGTTGTTGCCATGCAAGAAAAGGAAATAGGGTTGTCACCACGCCAAAAATATGAATCGTAAAATTCTTACTGAGAGATAGGAATTTACTGCCGACGGATATCGGTTTTTTGCAATAAAAAACGGAAAGAAATAAATAAAATAACTTATCTCGAGCGTTTGAGATAGTTCTATAAATAAAACAGAAACGTTTTCGAGTATGTTTTCCTATTTATCTTATAACGTCTGATAATAATATATTATATTAAAGAAATGGCGTGATAAATAATATTCGAATGAGCAGATAGACATATATCCCTGGTGTAAAGTTCAACTGTCACGCTTAAATAAAAATAAGAAAAATACCGAATTCAAATAAATAATTATTAACGAATAAAAAATTAATTTGGTAAGTATTTGTATTTAAATTTTAATTCAGTTATATTGAAAAAGCAGTAGGTGCTGATTTTCGTAAATTCTATCGAAGAAAAAAACCGTATTTAAAACCGGTTCATCCGTTTTTGTAACATTGCTGAGAGTGCTCAATTGTCTGCCTGGCCCGCATGAGACCTGGCGTGAGTATTTCAGTATAACATTTATATGATAATGTTTGATTAAAGACAACAGTACTAACATGTTCCCTCTGGTTTCTATATTCCATTCGCTTCAGTCCGTTAACCCATTTTCATTAATCCTACAAAAGCAACTGATACATTAAACATTACCACCCACATTGCTATTTGCATAGCTTTGTGAAAAGGGATCCTAAATGAATAATAATAGAATTACCTTTCCAGTGAATTCTTTAGTTTACATTGTTACTTGAAAAGCAAACAATTTAATTATTTTTTTCATAAATTTGATATTTTTCACATTACTTCTAGTGACAGGTTTTAGGTTCTAGTCCGTAAAAAACCGTATAATGTTATTTTATAGAAAAAAAACACTATTTATTGTTTTTATTCTTACTAAATCCATTTTATTTCTCTAGTTACTAAACTAATACAATGTTCACCTTCGTGGTGATCACAGAGATTGCTTTCATTATATTATTATCATTTCAAATTCTAATAAACAAATAATAAGTATTGGAATCAAGAAAACGCCACGAGATGGGTGAAATTGGAACAATCACACTATAATAGGATTTGTTCAGGATCCAGGGCCAATGAAAACCTGACTTGTTCCTTTTCACATAAATCCTACCGCGATACAAATTAGTTTACAAATGAGTATTGGTCGATATTGCCCAGAATGAACGTATTACTAGTGTTGTTGTTTAAAAAGGTTTCCGCTTTAATTAATATATTTTTAATATTCTTCGTTTGTGTATTTTCTGGATGTTAACGACAGCGCCACCACCCGGATTTAACTATAACTAAAAAAACCAAGCAAATGACACCATGAATCTCCATGAGACGCCATGGCCTAGTGCGGGTTGGCGAACTTGACATGTCTTTGGAAAATTGTTTAGATTTTCTTAGACATGCAGGTTTCCTCAGGATGTTTTCTTTCACCGTAAGCAAGTGATAATCATTATTGTAATTATGATTCGCATATAGATTCTCTAGAAACACAGAGGTGTGAGCCGGGGTTTGAACCCAAGACTTGGTGCCCGCAAGACGCGTGCTTAACCAATCTGCTATCACTGCTGCTATCTATTACGTACTCTAAGACAGCTGATTGGGAAATCCCCAAAAGAACTTCTGATAATATTTGTCAACAAGTTTGTCACCTACTTATCATAGTGATTACATATATAGATATAATAATTTACAGTTTACCAATGTAACTGCGGGTGGATTAGAAAATTACGAAAATCTGTGGCGACCTCACATTCACGTCGCCGACAGAAACGGACAGATGGCGCTAAATGCAGCGCCTCAATACAATGTACGGATTCTTCATAGAAAAACTGAATCACGATATTAAGAATCGCAAGCATCGTGACTATATATACAAGACCCCGAGAATAACCAACAGGGGGCATAGCAGCCGCCCCGCCAGGCATAACACCCGCCTGGCTGGAAGATCTTCCCTTCACCGCTAAAAATCTATTGGCTCTATGTATAGCCACCTTAATAAAGCGAACATGTTATGATACCACACTAGAAATAAGGATCCTAATAAATCAACATCCACAAATATTTGGCCATTAAGGATTAAGGATGAATCATACAGCAGTGATAGCCGATTGGCTAACCACGCGTCTTGCGGGCACAAAGTCCTGGGTTCAAACAATGACTCGCACGTCTTTCGGGTTTCTCGAAATCTATGTGCGAATCGTAATCTCTATTTATGATTATCACTTGCTTACGGTGAAGGGAAAAAACGTGAGGAATATCTGCATGTCTTAGAAAATCTAATCAATTTTCGAAAGGCATGTGAAATACGCCAACCCTCACTGGGCCAGCGTGGTGGATTACGGCCTGAATCTCCCAAGTTGTGAGGGTGGCTTTGTGTCCAGGAGTGGGACGAAAAGAGGGCTAAATTATTATTATTTAAGGATGAATCTGCGTCTGTCTGTCTGTCGAAATCGAGTGGTTTAGTAGTTAGATTGTAGGCGTTTACTGCATCGAGTGAGCGGGTTCCATTCCCGTCAGTATTTCAAACACTAATTAAGTATGTCTGTGTATGAAATCATCTCTTCAACAAATACAATCAATTTCAGCTGGCTAAAAATAGAAAGGATACTCAGTTCAATTCCACTGATTACAAAACTAGGTTAGTACTATTTTCTGGGTACCAGGCAATCTAAATTCGGCGTCAGCGATTTACCAAAGTCGTTTAGGCAATGATCGTAACTTTGGATGAAGACATTTTATCTAGCATTTGATGTTTGGATTTAGGTCGTAACTTTAAATTTGCACACATTGTACTGATGGGTGAAGCTGTGAAAATTCAGGCAAAATCTCCATTATCTCGTCTCAATTCCCCGAATGAGCATCCCGAAACTTTTTTATAGTAGACACATAAAGTAATTAAAAGTTGACTATTCATTACTAACTGGAAACTTTTAAGGTCATTTTCGAATAGCAAATGCTTCACTAACATTTTATCGCCATGACTGGCATGTACGGATGCCATCGTAATGATACTTAAATGAGCAGGCGGAAATTTTGATGATAGTACATTATACTACTTTTATTCATAATAACATAGTGTTTCTAGTATTCATATTTATCGCTGGAACATAAAAATTTTGGGGCGGATTGCAATATGTGCCGTGATTAATTTCCAACTGATAACAGCATATTGAAATGACAGACGAGAAATTTTATACAAAAACTAATTACAATCTGTGTAAGTTAAGGGAATTATTTGTTATTGTGAATATTCATTTATTTATATAGATACCTACTAAATAAATTATTTTATCGAGCTTTTAACAAAACAAAATAGTAAATGGATTATTGAAAGAAACAGCTACACAAAGTAAAAGATTTCCAGAAAGAGTCGGGATCGACCACAGCTGCGTAGTTCAAAAACTCTCCTTATAATTTGTTCCCGTTGACACAAAAGAAAAATCCACTTGTACAGGATTTTCAGGATGACAAACGACTTTTGAAATTAATTAGTTGGACCGTTAATTAGTTCGACTAGTAAAGATTCCGGTTCCATATTGAATGATTTAGTGATTAATAAATCTTAATAAGTATTTCTAGATATAAATGGAGATAGCAATGGTATAGTTTATACCAACCTGGCCAATGCCATGGTATCAAGGCCCAGGTTCATATTTATTGGTATTATTCGGGCACACTAAGCGACATTGCATTTTTACGTTTTGAGTTTGTTTTTTTTTGCGTTTTGTACCTACATTTTGCTTCAGAGGGAAAATTAATCTATACGAATAAATAAAATTGGAGTGTCTGTTTATAATATCAAAATAACACCTTTTCACTCAATGCATATTAAAGTACACACGACACGTATTGCAAAAGCGCGATTTAAAAAAAAATTGTCTGTCTGTCTGTGTGTTTGTTCCGGGTAATCTCTAAAACGGGTGGACCGATTTTGTCGGGACTTTCACTGGTAGATAGCTGATGTTATAAGCAGTAACTTAAGCTACTTTTATTTTAGAAAAACAAAATTTTAGAAAGCGGGCCCTTACGCGCGGGCTCAGAACGCGGGAGTGGGCTTTTTTGTTAAGTTAAATTCCACGCGGACGAAGTCGCGGTCTCAGCTAGTACCTTACATAAAATCATGAGGTCTTTTCTGAGGAATCAAGCCTCATAATCGGCTGTCATGCTTGCATGCACCGCTGAACATACTATTATTGTACAACAATAGGGTAACCACCTAATTGTTCGATGCGGGAACTAAATCAATTAATATCAGTTAAGACACAGTTTACTGGGCTGTTAACAAACTGATAGGCTGGGTAAGAACAATACTATCAGTTTGTATATATCTATAGCTTTACACAATGCAGATTCGCTCCAATAACTTCCAAATCTACACTACTCGCGAAGTTGGCCGAAGTAGGCCGAAGACGAGTGCGTGACGAGGTGCCTCTGTTCGTGCGATTTCGCTTCGCTACGACAACTTCGCTTCGTCTCGGGCGACTTCCATAAGTACTTTTTAACCTCCGACGAGAAAAGACGGATGTTATAATTTTAACATGTGCCTCTGTGTATCTGTGTATCTGTGTGTCTGTCTGTGGAATCGTAGCGCCCAGGCGGATGAATCGATTTTAATTTTGTTTTTGTAAGAAAGGTATTCTGATGTAGAGTATTCTTAGCTATGTTTCATGAAAATCGTACCAGCCATTAGAAAATGATCAGCTCTTGTGGTTTAAAAAGTCGTGTCATAAGGGGTTTTTTAAATTTTCAATTTAGATTAATTATATCACGTCTTGCTTCGTTGTACTTGATGTGTACCGCTCATGAGTGGAAGTCGCTCTTACGTTTGTGTTTCCGAAGAAATATAACGGGTATCTTTATATATATTTATTTATTCGTATGGCATTCATACAATTGTTCACAATAAATTAAAATCAAAATTATAAAATTATTCTATCTTTTAATTGCTGAATCCATGGGATAGCGTCGTTTTCGAGAGAGAACAGGTCTGTTGGGCAGCCGTGGTATCTTTATATATAGAGTAAACAGACTGTTATTGAATCAGTGCGGCACATCTTCGGCAATTTCCATCAGGTGAAAAGGGGGTCGATGATAGATCAATTTTAAGAATGAAAAAATATGAAAACGATCTCAGTATTATAATGTTTGTCAACAAACTTTGTTTGGTTTGAAGAAATTATATTAGTAGAAAATCGTGATATTATTAAAATTATTAAGCAAATCAATCAAAACACTAAACCTATTTTTTGTGGATAAACATTCTATTATAGAGTTTGCCATTAATACAATCGAAATTCTGTCCCCACAGAGTACTTTATTTTATTCTAGTATCTCTACATTAATTGGCAAGGAAATTCTCAAGGAACTTTGAAGAAATAGAAGCTAATAGCTTAATGCTCTAATAATGAGCATAATATCTCTACCAGCTGTATGTACACTCGTTTCATGTTCGCAAACAAGACTTGATATTTGCTGACCCGCGCTGGGTCAGCGTGGTGCATTATTTTCTGAATTCCCCTCGCATGGAGAGTGAAAAGGTTCTCCCCGCATTACCTACATTGGAACCAAAATACCTTTGACAAAATATGGGGTCACTGCAAAGTTACTCTGCCTATCTTCGGTGAATACAGGCGCGATGGTTGTGGCGTCAAAGTGAAATTGTAAAATTACATAGTGTACGTTATCGTTAGCTAGGAAATTGTTTACACAATACATTTTCTAAAAAAAAATTGCTAAATACACATAAATGTCTACATAATTTATGTTCATACAAATAACTAGGCATATATCAAAGTCTGCATTGCACTGATTCCATAATTTATAAGTTAGTTTATAATGATTTTTACAGGCGAGTTACTTTTAATGAACTAAATTTGAAACTTGTTTTTCTCACTATCAGTTCATTATGGAATCCGAAACATTCTAATTATCTAATTGCTAAAATAACTGTCCTGTCTCTAATATGACTGAAGATAGAGAGAGATTTGATGTGACAATATGTATGTGACATAACTTGTCACAAACCTGTGAGATACGCCTTGTCGCAATCCGCTGTCATACTAGTCCATAGCCAAAAAAAAACTATGGAAATATCATTTTTTTTCTGTGCGAATTTTAAAAACCTCTATGCTTTAAAAAACATTTGCAAGCCCACCAAATTGCAACGCAATATTTACATGCAGCACCTAAATTTTCCCCCACTAACATAAGGGTTGCTATTTTGAATAAGTTATTAAAATGACATCGAAACACGTATTACATTCGCGAGCACTATTTACAAGAAAAGGTTCTTACAAATGGTTTGTCAGACGTTCAGGACGCCATTAGGTTGAAAAGGCAATCTCGTACCCTCGTCAGCCCTGTAATACTTAGGACTCGCTTTCAACCGCAACAAACATGGAATGACTGTAGAATTGGACACTCAAAAATTGGGAAGATTTTTCAGAGATATCTTCATACTAATATTATAAAGAGGAAAAATTTGTTTGTTTGATTGTAATGAATAGGCTCCGAAACTACTGAACCGATTTGAAAAATTATTTCACTGTTGGGAAGCTACACTATCCCCGGGTGACATAGGCTAAAATATATTTTTAAACAAATTAGGGATCCTTACTAAAACTCGAATAATGTAACCGCAATGTACCCGTGCGAAGCCGGGGCGAGCCGCTAGTTTGTTATACAACAAAGTCGGTAAACAAGCGTACGATATTAAGCAGTTAAGCTGGCAATACTAATGGCGTTGCTCGCACGCTGCCGACCTAATGGGGAGTCGAATAGAGGGAGGGAAATAGAGGGAAGGGTTGGGCTTCCGTTTCTCTTACTCATCGTGACACACGCAGCTATAGTAGCTACTTAGCGCTGATATTCTGTGAGTGGGCGGGACTACCCCAATCGTGTCTCGTGTATGAGCTGTAGTTAATCGGCAATGGCTTGGCTTTATCCTAAAATTTTCTTCCACTAATTCCTTCTCTTATTGCTCTTTTTATTATTTGTGTAATTTTTGGTAATATCAAAAGGCAACACACTGGAGCTATTATAATATTTATATTAATATCTACTACCCTTTGTAATTATTTTTTATAAGCAACTGGCGAAAAAACAAAAAAAAAGACATGTAAAAAGACAAGCCCGCTGAGTTTCTTCGCCGCCGGATCTTCTCAGTCGAGGTCGCGTTCCGATCCGGTTGTAGATATAAGAAAAATATATGTAAAATTGACAATTTGTAAGTGCCCCCGTAGGTCTAAACAAAATAAATGATTTGAATTTTTATTTGTACAAAGCAGGAAGCCACTTAAACTACCCTATCTCGGCGTTTGCATATAAATCGGACTCCGATTTACAACATCCGATATTCCGGGCCATTAATCTCGGAAATCGGACATTGTGATCACAGAAAACGGAATTAAATAGAAAAGACTTTGTTTACAATTATTTCCCAAACTTGTGGCCTCGATCATTGGTCTACAGTATTTAGCTCCTAATTTGATTGTCTATCAGAGGCGGAAAAACTAGATTCTTTTACATAAAACACCACTGTTTTATTAGTTTTGTTTGCAGGTTTACAATTGGCTTGCAATAGGCTTTATATGTTTTTTATGCGAACTCATATTTCTAGACAAATACACGCCATTTTTAACTAAGGCCCGTAATAAATTGATCTCAATTCTGAGTCCGATCTTGAAAATTTCATTCTTACGTCATACCATACCTGTACAAAATTACATGTCAAAAACGAACTCAAGCTATCAGTATTGAGATATATTTATTATTGCCGGTCTTAATTATGTGATAGTGAAGATACATGTGACTAGTCCAAATTGTACAAAGTTATATAATGTGTCAGGCCTGTATTTTGGCCGTGAGTCCACTTAATTCCACGCGATGCGTGGCTTCCGCACTTCCACTTATTCCTTTTTCCGTGAGAGTAAGAGATCGGGTCATTTGATACGGGCTGCTGTGTTTTGGGATTAGAATTGATAAGTTTATCTTTTGAATGAAACGCGGTGCGATTGTGTTTGGTAGGCACTTATCTTATTCCAGGAGAAAAGAGATGTCACTTATTCGATGTCACACATATTCGATATTAAAACCTGAATCGTTTACTTATAAAATGAACTTCAAAACAATTTAGCTATAACTGAGTTTGCTATGAGATAGTGCATTTGAAGGACACGTTCATGGATGATTATTTGATTATATGACTTAATAAATCAACAGATTTTGATTCATCTGGATTAATAAATAAAAAAATTCTACACCCACTCTAAATTTTATGAGTTCTACGGCCGCGTCGCATCATACGTGCCCTTGTAGCGATATTCGATAATGCGAAAAAGTGAAAATGTGTTAGATATAATAAAGAAGTTATGAAAGTTTGTTATTGGTAAATGTATTGAGTAAGTTTTGTTAAAAGTCAAACTAAAGTTGTTGAAATAAAACTATTTTTCGGATTTTATCGCGTTTATCCGAAAAATCCGAAAAATAGTTTTATTTCAATGTGTAGTATTCGCGTAAATATAAGAAAACAATACTAAATTTGTTGTTTATGATTTTAGTTTTTATTTTGTATTTTTCATAATATTTTAGGTACTTACTTATTATAAGCAAAAACATAAAATGTATATGTTCAGCCTTTAAATGTACACCTAATACATTCAAAGGCTGTGCATTTTAAAACCTGTATTCTATATAATATAATTTAATTACAATGATATTATATTTAAGTGAGATGCCAACGCTGGAATGCACTTGATTGGATGCCAGTGGTGGAGATCGCAATTTACGTGCACTGAAAGCGACCGCACATAGTTAGCGCGCCAATCAGCGTCTATCAATAGCGGTTAATATAATGTTGTAACATATTTTAGTCGAGGTATATCCACGAATTGGTTCGACCGGGGTAATGCCACCGTCTCACAGATAATCGGCTAAGGAAGCTTTATAATTAATTTGTAATTATAAGTCAGTATGCAGCTGTTGATATACGTAAGGGCCTGTGCACATCACGTTTTTTTAGCTATACACACGCGATACCTACTTACTTACTTACTTATGTTCCTATGTCCCCTAGCTGGGGCAGAGGGCTTCCACAATGCGCCGCCATCCCGTTCGGTCTTGAGCTTCACGCTTTAATTCGCTCCAAGTCTTCCCTAAGTTCTTCGCCTCTGCGATGATCGTCCGCCGCCAGGTTTGCTTTGGGCGGCCACGCTTACGCTTTCCTTGGGGATTCCAGTCTAGGGCTTGTCTCGGTATATGATTAGAGTCCCTTCGGAGCGTGTGGCCGATCCAGTTCCACTTGCGGCGTTTGATCTGCTGGTCGATCGGAGTCTCATCGCAGCGTTTCCACAGCTCTATATTGGAAATTTTCTCGGGCCAGTAAACACCAAGAATACGGCGAAGACAACGGTTGGTGAAGACCTGGAGCCGGTGCGAGATGTCCTTAGTAACCTTCCACGACTCACATCCGTACAGCAACACAGTTTTCACGTTGGACCGGAATATCTTGAGCTTAACTCTCCTAGTCAGCTTCCGTGATTGCCATACAGAGCGCAGCTGTGCGAAGGTTGCTTTTGCCTTGGCGATTCTCGAAGCGATGTCCTCAGACGCGATACGCACTTTTGAATTAAAAATACTTTATTAAATTGACAAGAGTGCCGACAGGTATCAAAATAACAATGAAAAACACCTTTTTCTAACTATTCTAGTCTTTATATAATATTTTAAATGCTAACTATGCATTCCCAGGCAATGTCGCAATGTTTATTGACGTCATTGGCTGGAAGTGCTGACGAAGCTCACTTGGGTAGGTTGTCTAACCTTAACTCCTCCCTCCTCAAGTAAGAAATTATCCGAAGGTAATGAAGTGGGCTTCGGAGAATTTCGAATAAGAGTCAAACGCGGCCTGTATACCTTTGTAGGATAAAAACGCGCCGTCAACGCACGTTTCAACGAGCGTCGACGGCGAGTCTAAAAAACGTGGTGTGCACAGGCCTTAAGTCGGCTAGGCTGCAAGGCATGCAGCTCCGCAAAACTCTCGTATGCCTCGCGCGAAACGATCGAGCCTCGAGCCGCTGCTCGGTTAAGTCTGTACATGTACAGTTAAAATACTGCATTGAACTTAGATCCAGATAGAATTCAATGAAATTATCAGTATCGAGATCTGGTTACATAATCGATTATTGAACGACCTTTGTGTCCTCTGTCGGTATCTACAATCGAGATCTGTTGTCAGCGCATAAGATTCCGAGAATTGTTTGGCGGCGTAAGTATCGTCTCCAAACATCGGAAACAATCAGGGGTGTTAGTCTCAGCAACGATAATCCATATATCGTGACGTTCGTATTGTCGAATCCTACTCTAAATTCCTTCTTTTTTCCGTCGTATTGATTACTGAACGAACAATACAAAGTTATCAGCCATTCAGGCGATGTACGATGGCAAAAAGATGGAATTTAAAGTAGGATTCGACAATACGAATGTCAGAATATATCGATTATCCTTGCTAAGAGTAGCACCCCTGAATTTACAGGAGTCCTCTATACCTACTCTTCTAAATTAAGATTTTTGTAAGTTGAGTTTTTTTTTCGGCATACATGCATACGATCTGGTTGATGTTAAGTAGTTACCGTGGCCTATGGGTACTTGCAATACCAAAGTAATAGTTCGTATGTCTCTGCCCGGGGTTTGGGCTGCCGGCTCACTCACTCATCGTACTTTACGCCAATCTTATTAACCGAGCAATCTTGTTAATTACTTGACGACCGCTTGGCGCAGTGGTTCGAGCGTAGGCCGGTTCACTGCACATGGTGACTGCGGGTTCGATTCCCGCCGGAAAAAAAATCGAAAATTTTCTTTATTTGCCTTGGTCTGAGTGTCACTGGGATCCCCCCAATCCATTGTACGGTACCCATAGTACAAGCGTTGCTTAGTTCGGGACCATACAGTTGGTGAGTCAGCCTGGCGATATATTTATTTATCTTGTAAGAACTACCCTGGTGGGACTACTCTAGTCAGGCCGACCTCTATAAAAACTGTAGTTAATTGGTTACAGCTTAACTTTACCACCTTAAGAATTTGTCAGTTGAATAAAAAAAACTTGAGAGGTGTCAAGGGACACCCGGATGGAACGAAGTTGCAATATCCGGAACTTGTGCAGAAACACTGTCAGGATTCATTACTGTTTTTTTTTTATTGACCTACCGACCGACCAAGAATTGTCGGGCGCGGCCAGAACTTAGATTGGTGATCGTTTGATGACACGTTTTAGAAAAAAAAAAGTGTCGTAACAACTTTTGGTCTTAATTTCTTCCGTCTAGCCCCCTTTCGCAACGCACGATAAGGAACTTCGTTCCAAAAATGAGGACTATACGTAAAAATTAAATGTTCTACTAAGTTGTCTTGGCTTGGTTGTTATAACAGCTAGGCTGGCCTCCTATTACATAAGGATCAAAATACCATCGGAAAAATCTGGGTACACAACCCGGCACCTCTGCCAACTCGTCCGGGCAAAGGCGTGATGATAGGGATTATAATTGTGATGCCTACGTGTGACGCAAGTGTCGCACCCAAACAAGGATTTATTACACAAAAGTTAATCAGATTACGAGCCTAGCTTTTATGTTCCAGACTTTTGTGTGAAAGGTTGGTCCGCCATTGTTTCAACATTAGATCCCGTGCGATGAAAACCTTTATTACCAATTGCGTTTGTCCACAAGTTTTTGATTTAAAACTCGTTCTGTTATTTGAGAACGATACAAGTTGGTTGAGCACATTGGATGATAAAAAAAACAGCAAAAATAGAATCGGTTTTTTATTGGCTTGTAAGACTGTCCTACCCCTGGGCAAAGGCCACAACTTTTCTTTTCTACGTTGTTCTGCCCAGGGCAATTTCCAGTCATGTCTTTCCGTAAATACGGTCCACATTCATACATGTCTCTCACCAAACCCCAGATTTTGATAAAAACTTCAGCCATTTATCCGCTAACAAATCACAAGTTGCTATTGCTAGTTTTATTTTTTCGATTTCATGGCGTAATAAAAGCCTAAATCTAAGAAAATTAAGCGAGCTATGACGTCACAGGATGTTATTAAGAATGGGTCAAGCAGTCGTCACATGGATCTTAGCAATAATGTTACTTTTACTATTTCTTTTATAAATCATAAACTTTACTCAAAGCTGTGATAGCCGATTGCTTAAAGCACGCGTCTTGCGAGCACCAGGTCTTGGGTTCAAACCCCGGCTTGCACCCCTGGATATTTCAAAATCTATGTGCGAATCATAATTTCTATATGATTATCACTTGCTCACGGTGAAGGAAAACATCGTGAGGAAACCTGCATGTCTTAGAAGATCTGACCAATTTTCGAAAGACATGTGAAATCCGCGAACCCGCTGGGCCAGCATGGTGGATTATGGCCTGAATCTCCCTTGTGTGGAGAGGAGGCCGGTGCCCAGGAGTGGGATGTCAAAAAGGGCTAAATTATTATTTAAAGGGCAAATTTATATATTTTTGGTGTCGAAATTATTCTGGAACGATCATCGAACCGAACCAAACATAAAACGTTCATCGAATTCACGTAAATGAAACTCACACAACCATCCCTATAAAATTTTGTGTATCATGCATATTTACTAGACCGCTTCTAAGAATTTAGAGACTGTTTATTTTCCAAATGAAATTACTAAGAGAGAAATAGTGGCATTTTATGTGCGCCGCCGTGAATCCGCGGTTAGAATAACAAAGTAATGAATATGGTCCTGGTGCGAGAATATTTATTGCGAATTAGTCTAAAAAAGTTATTGGTTTCGCCGCTTGAAGTTTATTAACCAGAATACAGATGTATATAGGTCGAAACGATCGGGACTGTAGAGGTTTAAATAAAATAAATTAATAAATATCGCCAGACTGACACACTAACTGTGTGGTCCCAAACTAAGCAATACTTGTACTATGGTTACCGTATAATGCGATCCCAGTGATACCCAGATCTGGGCAAATTACGAAAAGGCCATTTCCAAAATTTGCCCCGGCGGGAATCGAATCCGCAACCACCATGTGCAGTGAGCCAAGCGGCCTACGCTCGAACCACGGCGCCAAAACGTCGTCAAATATTGATAAAGATTGTATCATAATATAGTCAGGGCCGGATTATCCATTAGGCAGTGTAGGAAACTAACTAGGGGGCTTCGACTTGAGCCCCCACGCTTGGAAAAAAACGCATGTTTTTTATATAGATTTTTATTTATTTAATACTAGTTGCTGCCCGCGGCTTCGTCCGCGTAGACTTAAGTAAAGTAATATATGTGTTAATCCAGGTTATAAACTATCTGTGTTCCAAATTTCATCCAAATCCGTTCAGTTGTTTTTGCGTGAAAGAGTTACAAACATACATACACACTCACAAACTTTCGCATTTATAATATTAGTAGGATGGTGATGAAATTGTAAATACAATTGCGTCGTGGTAAAAAATAGGAAATACATCAGGAAGTTAGAAAAGGGTGGAGGTGCGATGTAACCTATATACAGGATGTTTGGGTGTGTCGGGTGTTTAAAAAGTCCGAATTAATACTTGGGGTTTGATTTAAATGGTAGCTAAAAGTAATCCAATTTCTAGCCATTAGACTTGTACAATCTATTCTCTACAAAGTAATTTAGTGACGTAAGTTTTTTTTCTGAGTGTTTCTAACAATATTTCTTTCAAGGTACTAAAGGTCTTTATTAAAATGAATTGAGAACTGTTGTTTTGAGCTTGTGAGATAAATATTTCACTGTGACGCAACGATATATCAGTAATCACTTTAGCGAAGAGTCGTTACAGACGGCAGTTCACGAGCTCTCGCGTTTTTCATCCAATTTACGGGGTACAGAAAACTACTAGACAAGTGACACGTCTTTTATTTTTATTTTTCTTCTGCTCGTAAAGGCTCCAATCGAATGGCGCGCATTATACCTACGCGCGTATAATGGAAAATAGGAAAAAAGAATTAAAGTCAGTAGTCTCTGGCAAAAGCTGTGTTTTTGCGTTTTCTCGTGCGTATTTTTTAAGGTGTAGCCAGTATTGAAACTAATATAGTTTGTTTTTACTTTGGCAACAAACATACTGCTTATTATATGACTTCATTTTACGCTTGTGTTGGTGGAAGGTTATCTTATTAATTCTATTCGCAATTATATTATCATACCTATTTAAAATACATGTGAGGCTTGTATACTCTCACTGGGCCAGCGTGGTGGACTATGGCCGCAAACCTCCTGACATCGAGGACTGTATATTTACATATTTTTTTTTTTTTTTTTTATTCCATATAGGCATATATTTCACCACAATCTCACCTGATGGTAAGTGACAATATGGTCTACGGTGGTGCATACTTGCCTAGAAGGTACCTGTTCACTCTAGACTTGAAAACATCCAGGTTATAGTCAACCGGGAACAAAGACGCCGGCAAGGTGTGCCATTCCTTGGCAGTTCGGACAGTAAAAGTGGAAGCGAAACGCTTAGTACGAACTGAAGGAATGTCCACGGTGTATGGATGCATATTTATATATAATTTAGCCCTTTTGACGCCCCACTCCTAAGCACGGGCCTTTCCTCAATACGAGGGGGATTCAGGCCGTAATCCACCACGCTGGAAAACTGCGGGTTAGCGGACTTCACATGTCTCTCGAAATTAGGTTCTAAGACATGCAGGTTTCTTCACAATGTTTTCCTTCACCGTAAGCAAGTGATCATATAGAAATTATGATTCGCACATAGATTGTGAAAATCCCAGAGGTGCGAGCTGTGGTTTGAACCCAGAACCTGGTGCTCGCAAGACGCGTGCTTAACCAATCGGCTATCACTGCTGTACTATCTGGTAGATAGCCAATAATCAAAATAAATAATGAAGACGTACCAACGTTCGTGGGCATCCTCAATGACAACTGTCGAATTGAGACGGGAGTCGTAAATATGAGTCTTGATTGAACATTGACGACATTTTCATGTGAACAGACGCTTATTCTTGGACGTTTATAAGAATTAATAAGAAAAATTGTATGAATATAATTGAAAATAATACACTGAAATGCTTTCGGATTATTTTGATGGAAAAATGAACAAATTTATTTTTGTTTTTATTTAAGTATAGTTTTTTTATTTTCCATCATGCCATTAAATTAATCATATTCTATATTAGACTACACAGGGGCATACAGTGTGAAACTATATTGGAATTGGATTTTATTTAAATGAAAATAAATGCGAAATACCTATCAACTTTTTTAATAAAATAATATTTTCATAGTTTTGGTAAGACAATAAAACTTTTTTGTTTTATTTTTATAACGAACGCCCCAACATGAATGCTTAAATTTACTTTTTATAGTGAAATAAACGCAGCCACGACCAATATTATTATAAAAATCAGTTCGATTTAATTGTTACAATTAAAGATCGTACGACATTTTTGTGAGTTATTATGTTTAATAACAGTTTATATATAGTATTCTCATAAACAGCATCGGACCGTAATAAAAAACCATTAAACCGTCCAGCCTTCACAGTTTGTCGCTCTGCAGTTGGGATGCGGCATGCGGATAAATTTTCAGGCTCGTTAATTTCAAACTCGTTAGCTCTCATGTATTTATATAGGACAGCGTGTGGTAGGATTATAATGGATACATTATAATCATTAATAATCCTAACGGCTGGTTGGGCCCATCGATTTCCAGACCATTACCCATAAGTTTTGTTGTAAACCATCATTTATTAAGCCATTTTTGATAGATTATTTTTATGAATATAAGGCGCCAATAGTCTAGTAATTAGATGGGCCGCTGTCGTAGCTGAGAGGTTCGGGGTTTGATCACTATTCCGGCCATTAAACTATTGACGTGAGCCCGCTCCTAACACACGCATTAGCTTAGCTAGAGGGGCTAACGAGAATACTAGTAATGTGATAAACTCACATTGCTAGTAATCTTTTGCATTTAAGTAAATTAATATGTGGGTTATTTTAGTAAATTTCATTTTAAAATGCTTTTTCGGTTCGTGAGAAATAATCTGATGAAAATTTTCGTGGGACGTAAGATCGTAACTACTTCTTAAAATATGTTTTACATTAATACGTCAGTCATTATTTAAAATAGATCTAAAATCTTTTTACTGATACGTAATCCCTGGTCTTGGCCTTATTTTGACAGGAATTGTTTTTGGTAGGACTATTTTTAAACCGTGGCGCGTCGTGTATACGGGAAGGAAGACGTCTAATAACATAGACCAGTAATCTCCATTCTCATTATCTCAAATGTTTGAAAGCTTTTAAAATGGATCAAGTTCTGAATCACGCAAGCCAAGTTTACATTGCGTATAGTATAATATAGGATGTATTAGTAGGCAGAAATTATAATTAAGGCACATGTACGGCGGTTGATAGGTATGCTGAAGCTTAGTGAAACCAGATACGCAATCATCAAAGTTTTTGAGTAACGTGCCTTTGAATATTTGTCACAACTTTAAGGTTGCGGCCATGGAACACAATCCAACGGTCTATAAAAGAGTGTATCAACTAGTCCAGAATAAAAAAAAACAATTATTTATTTAAATAATTATCTGGTAATAAAAAAAAAAGTGTTATAATTTATTTCAAACTTTTACGATATTTCTGTGCCCGATACTCGAACACACAAAAATATTATTTCGTACTAGTTGCTGCCCGCGACTTCGTCCGCGAAGACTTAAGTAAAGTATTATATGTGTTAATCCAGGTTATAAACTAACTGTGTTCAAAATTTCATCCAAATCCGTTCAGTAGTTTTTGCGTGAAAGAGTAACAACCATGCATCCACACTCACAAACTTTCGCATTTATAATATAAGTAGGATTTCTAAAACACCCTCTATTTAGAAAACTATTTGTAACACTTTCATAAGGTGTGTTACAAAGTCTGATATACAACAGATGGTAGCAAAAATGGAATAATATTTACACTCTTATTAATGGGTGTGTCAAAAATTTACGTATGCTGATGTGTTAGCACCAAACATGCCTTATGTAAACAGCCAATGATTGATAGGTAAACCTGGCATATGATAGTTATAAATTAATTGTTCTAACTTCTATTCCTCTTGTTATGACGACCGATTGGCGCAGTGGTTCGAGCGGAGGCCGCTCGGCTCACTGCACGTGGTGGTTGCGGGTTTGATAAATTACCTTTTCGTAATTTGCCCACGTCTAGGTGTCACTGGGATCGCCCCCAGTCTATTGTACTGTACCCATAGTACAAGCGTTGTTTAGTTTGGGACCATACAGTTGGTGTGTCAGTCTGGCGATATTATTATATCCTACTAGCTGTGTCCGCGACTTCGTTCGCGTGGAATTTAATTGACAAAGTTTCATACAAGTTTCATCCCCTATTTTATCCCCTTGGGGGTAGAATTAATCAAAATCCTTTTTTAGCGGATGCCTACGTCATAACATCTACCTGCATGCCAAATTTCAGCCCGATCCGTCCAGTGGTTTGGGCTGTGCGTTGATAGATCAGACAGTCAGTCAGTCAGTCAGTCACCTTTGAGTTATATATATTTAGATTATTATATACATAACAAGATGGAGTCACCCTCAGTAAGTCAAAGATCAGAGCCGCATTTCGTACGAAGAGTGTGAGAAACGGAAGCCCAACCTCTATCCCCTCTGTATGCCAAACTTACCTTCTCCTTCGGTATTGCAACCATCTATAAGCTACGGGAACTGCTTAACACCAGGGCCCTACGTCTGCTTATCTTAAACCAAATGAAAACATCGGTCCTTTTTAATTATTATCTTCGTGCCATGTTGACATGTCGTCGGCCAATGAACCTCTATCAGATTGTATATTTTATTTTATTCAGGTCAACTGCTTCGTGGTTACTAGCCTAACAAAACTGTCCAAAGTAACAAAATCAATCTATTTTAATTATATTTCGCGCTATTGAATTAGCTGAATTGGGGCCCATGGTTCGGTGTGATAGCGGTATCTTCTTAAATCGCCCCAATCTGGGTGTCACTGGGATCGCTCCCAGACTCGCACTGTACACACAGCCTTTCGTTTAGGCTTACAAGGTTGTTTTTTGTCTGGCAAATTTTCTGAAAAATAACAACATCGCTGCCATCTTTAGGCTTTTAGGTATTTTTTTCTCAAAGTAAACGCTCCAAAACTTTGATGCTTAAACGTCAAGGCTCGACGATTTATCTTGCGCCACTTCTACTAAGTAGTCAGAAACACTAATGCTTTTACAGATAACCTTGAAATTTGAGAAAGTTTTACATAGGTACCTACTTACATAGATAGTAGATAATTCATGACATAGTTTTATAAATTATCTCTTGCTTTAAATTTAATTTGGTACTACGTGGGGCAGTATTATAGTCTTAATTTGTTGAATAAAAGTTTCAGCTTACATTATTGTCAAGTTTCATTTTATACTGAAAAATATTCCACAGTTATAATCGAACTAAAAAGTTTTAACTACTGGACGCGTTATCTTGTCCTTATCATACCTGGCCTTTAAAGTCTAGTGTCTAGTAATTAGTCAAGTAAGTAAGTATAAGACGGTGACAGCGCTTTATACTAGACTAGCTGTGCCCACCGACTTCGTCCGCGTACTATTTAACTTAACAAAAGTTTCGGGATTATCGGGATAAAAAGTATCCTATGTGTTAATCCCGGTTATAAACTATCTGTGTTTAAAATTTCATCCAAATCCGTTCAGTAGTTTTTGCGTGAAAGAGTAACAAACATACATCCACATTCACAAAGTTTCCTCTCCACACAAAAGTTGGTTGAACGCGTTTTAATACTTTATCGTCCAGTGATAAATAGTTCTAGTAATTGAGTTATGTCTTTCTAACAGAGAAATAGTTATGAAAATATTGAAGCGAAGCTTCTATACGGACGTTCGGGGTGCTCGCCGCGCGGCCACTATCCGTGGTAAGCGTCAGTAGCGTTACACGATATAAACAGGTTACAGTGTAGCGGCTGCGGCGCCCTACGCTTTATACAATAAAGCTTCGCTTCTTTCGGGCGTCCCTAGACGGCACTTTTTTAAACTTATTTGACTATAATACAAACTTTAAAAGTTTCCGAATCTTCAGTGGATCAGTGTCTTCTTCATGTAAATGACGGTCCAGCGGTTTGAGACACGATGTTCTGTATTTTTTTTTGTATGGCGTGTAAATTTTGAGCCGCTCTCAACGCTGATCCGCTGAACTCTCGACGCAAACATTTTCAGACGACCGCAGATTTTCTCATTGAAAAATCGTCTAACAATGAGTGTGGCACCGATGACCGTAGTGCGGGCTCGGGCACTCGGGCATGAGTGCCGATTGACCCAGTTACATAAGTGCCTGTCTCTGGGACTTTGGATTGATGGACGCCTGCTTATGTCGATAAATTAAAAGAATTGATGAAAAAAATCATTTGAGTGTGTGAGCACAAACAACTACACCTCTTAATAACTAAAATTTAAAATTTATAAAAAAACTACAGTAATGACGACTTTTTAAACTACAAAAGAGCTGATAATTTTCAAACGGCTGAACCGATTTTCATGAAACATAGCTAAATACACTCTCGATGAGAATACCTTTCTAACAAAAAAACAACATTGAAATCTGTTCATCCGCTTGGGCGCTACGATGCCACAGACAGACGCACAGATACCCAGATATATAGATACACTTAAACTTATAACACCCCTCTTTTTTCGTCGGGAGATTTTAGTAAACCTTTTAACGAAACGTCTTCCGGCTCATTAATGGCCAAAAACGAAGTGCTATTAAATAAAATTCCTCTAAGATTCTACACAAAAGTAAGTAACATTATCACCAAAATAGCATAACACGACACCTTTATATTTCGACTTGTAAATTATTGTCTACATATTGCAACGATATGATACCGCTTCGGATAACACTTTCATTGAAGAATAGTTATCTTTGTTATCGTTCATGAAGGTAAGACTACTTGAACATGAGTTTGATGGTCTGTCAAACTATCGTTAAGCACGGCACTGAAAACTTAAGGATCGAAACACAAAATAATGTTAAATATCCAAACGCCTGTCACTTTGAAAATAGGTCGATCGAACGAACTTGATTACTCTTTGATATTGTACTGGAATGGTATTATAGGCACTCCTCCAAGTTCGCTTTCAGACTTGAGAATCGATTATTGAATACCGGCTTAAGATACCGGCTTAACTATTATACTTACGTTCAGTTTGTCTTCACTGGGCATCTATTCTCCAGCAGCCTACGTTATTTCGAATCATTCGGATTCATATCGGAAACGAATTAGGGAACTTCAAAAGTGTCCATACATTTTTGACAAATAATGACAGTGCCATAAGTAGCCTTTTATTCACTTGGTGATAGCTTTAACAGCGCCTTTGAAAACGTGGTCATGGTGGTCTATTTATTTCTGGGTCTGGGTTTATCAAAAACGTCCTTAAAAATGTAGGTAAAGTTTCAGAATTCAACCGTATACATAAAAAATATGCGAGTGACTTTTTTTAAAACATTTAACAAAGTCGGCAACCAAGCGTACAACCCGCCTAAACTGTAACGGTAGCCTAGAGATGTTAAATTACCAATTGCTCATACCTTGCCGACTTGAAGGGGGATACTACAGAGGGAGGTTAAGGGAGGGAGGTCGGGCTTCCGGCTCTTTGAGTCATCGTGCGAAACACAGCTTTAATAGCTGCTCTACGCTGATCCTCGGTTAAAGGTATCTAGCAATGTGAGCTAATCATAATTACCTTTCAATAGTCCCGTTGGCTTCTCTAGCTAAACTAAGCCGCTGAGCCCACTGCTAGCATAAGATCTACCCATAATTAGAGGTACCTACTTGGTACAATTAATATTATACACATGAGGTAGCTTAATGTTGCTCTACCTAAAACTCTACTCCACAGTCTACTCACGGAGGGCACGGTAGAGACGAATGCGGAAATGGCTAATCCTAATACTTTATAAGGGACGGGGATATTTATGTTAAATAAGGGATTTGAACATCTTTCATGTCAGAAAGTGCTGGGTATAAGGAAATTTATGTTTTCTACCCTCACCGGTGGTATTTGTCATCATCTATAAGGTTGTATATCAAGTATGGATGACACAGATTTTTCCATATTCATAGGTAATATAAGTACCTTAAATCTCTTATGTATAAAATTCTCGTGTCACAATGTTAGTTACCATACTCCTCCGAAACGGCTTGACCGATTTTTATGAAATTTTATATGCTTATTCAGTAGGTCTGAGAATCGGCTACTATCTATTTTTCATACCCCTAAAAGACGGGACAACGTCTGTCGGGTCAGCTAGTATTATATAAAATTTCGGTATGCGTATTCTTAATTATTCACCGCCTAAACGCCTTGACTGATTTTGATGTTTCTTTGTACTTATTCTTTGGGTTCATCTGCATAAGTCTTATCTATAATTTGACCCGACAGGTGGCTGTTGACTTGCAGAAAATAGAAACGCTACCGAAACTGCGAACAAAAGTATACTTACAGTTTTTTGCGTTTTAAAAACATTGGCGTCTTACAAAAACTTTCAATATAGATAGGTAAATATATGGAGCTTACATTAAATTACTTAATTTGACAACGCTACTATAACCTTAAAATGGGGCGATCCCAGTAAGTCCCAGACAAAAGTAAACATGCCAATTACAAAACTATCATTTCCAAGCCGAAACACTCTAAATAATATTAATGATCGCCCTATTATTATTATACCATCTCCTTGTTCAAAACAAAATAATAAATTGCACAAACAAACAGAGACACAAAGCGCCTCAACAACGAAAACAATAAATAGAGGACTACTGATCTATGGAAATTACATTCCGTATCCCAGATCCATGGAACTAGTATGCCATGGAAATCGCGTCTCCGAATACGTCAGCTTTGTCAGTTTTCCTATTGAAAATCTGTCAAAATTGACGTATTAATGACGCGATACGTCCGTTTTGACGTATTGCGAGTCGATCGAGAGGCCAGCGGTCATCGGATTTGGCCCACTGGATGAACGCTTGCTATAAAATGCTGAAACATTCGCATCGATGTCCTTCTACCACCTAAAAAGTGAAAACCAGTAACATGCATAAAGGAATACAATTCATTTTATGTTACCTACATTTATTTACTCACATATTCAGTTTACTCGCGTCGTGGTAAATTGTCAGCAGAACAATATACTAAAAATTGTATTGTATTTGATCTCAATTTGCGGTGCGGAATGCGGATGAAGTTTTACGAGGACGAAATAGTTATTCGTTTCAAATTTGCTGTGTGATATTGAAGTAATCTTTTTTAAATATGATCCCTGCGTATTCACATGTAGAGATTAAACTCTTAAAGCGTCTTATACGCACAGGTGCATGTCTAACAATAGATAATCTGCTGTCTACTTATGGTAATTCGTTGGGTTAAACTATTATGCTTGTATGCCAGAGGGTTAGCAGATAAGAGTTTACCATAATTATTATTATTATACGATTCCGTTTATCAAAATGATTGCGAGACAATACTTTAGGACTTTACGCTTAGTTCAAAATGTTATGAAATAGTGTTTTTATGCAACATTTCATAAAAAGCCGAGCTGATTAATAGATTCTTGCTCTTAATGGTTTAAACAATGTGAAAGCAATATACATAGTTAGGTACTTACCCATTAATGATGTTTTATTTTTTTATGACCGGGTGGTCATAAAAAAACGAGCCAAAAATAAGTTATTGAAATGGTTACAGAACCATACAATTTGTGCGTCCCGATATACACTTAGCCAGGGTTTTTATTTTCTGAATTTAATATTTAGTCTTTGAAAGTAACATAACCAAAATTAATCCTAATTTTATCGCGCATTTACAGAGTAAACGTCTAAGATAAAAGTATAACAACTGATATAACTTTTTACAAAGCAAATTCTTCTTTGAGTATCGCAAATCCTTTGCGCCGACGGTTTTCATTTGCTGTAACTTTTTTGTACAGGGTATTTCAATAGTTCGAAATGATCAATTAGGCACATATACGTTAGCCGATATCTAGATACCTAGTGAAGACAGATAACTGTGGTATATATTCTAATAATATTACAGTCTTAGACCACATCCAATAATTCAGAAAAGAGTTTCACTTATGAGTTCAACCACTACCATTTATGAAATACTTAGATGGTAAAACAAGTCCTATGAAATTGTTATTAAATAAAAAGTTAGTTATGTATAGAAAATATTTGAATATAATTTAGAAGGTCGATCAAATTATTATACGATTTAAATATTATATCCTCAAGCCATATTTCGGTCTTTTGAAACATTATGTGTAAATACCAAACGAAATTAACTTTCATTCAAAGTATTCGGGAGAGAAAGTTATTTCATTGTTTTGTGGCTTTTTTTCTCACTTTGTTTTGTGCCAACCTGTTTCAAACAAAATAAATAATACCAAACGCGAGCGTGACTCATCTGTAACCAAATAAATTGTATAATATTACAATTTCATTTCTTTGACTGTGACTAATATTTTTATAACGAAGGCAAATATTCTGGAAATAGAAATACCTGGAAATAGCATGCTAATTCGGATGCATACGATTAGTTTGGGTGTTATTTTGGGTGCAAAAGTTTCGGTCAAATAAGAACAAGGTAGTAATATTTATTTTCAATCACAGCTCGCACTGCGTGGAAAATTACTGTCGGACCATATTTTTATGGGTGAATAATGATCACATTGTTTATGCGTAAAAATCGTTTATCTCTGTTCAGAGTTAATCGGTCATAAGCAAGGTGGACAGCTGATCGATATAAGTGACGAACACGATCGGACATTGACCTTTATCTTGGATGACGCATAATAACTTTGATGTGACATACCCATCGACAGGGATAGTTGAAAGAATATTAATGATGGTCGCCCGCCACGCCAACCTTCGGGTACGGCTATGTATAAAGCCAGTCGTTTGCCGAGGCCAATACTCAAATGAGACTTAAATTTAAGGACTGTCATGAGAAGGTTCATAAATGCGTGCTAACGTCTTAATTCGACAATAGCCTGGCCCACTCGTTTGAGCGTAGGCCATTCGACTATATGCGATGGTGGAAATGAAAATCAAATGAAACGCGAATTTGGTTGAAAATTAGTTTTATATGCAGTTCGATAGGGTTTTGGATTCTCTATCGATGTGTCTATAACACTTATTTTCGACCAAAATCGCGTTTCATTTGTTTTTCCTTTCGTATGCATCAACATATAATTTCAGCCCTTTTGCGGTCCCACTCCTGGGCACGGGCCTCCCCTCAACACAAGGGGGATTCAGGCCATAATCCACCACGCTGGCCCAGTGCGGGTCATGTCATGTCGGGTCATGTCGGGTCATGACATGTCTTTCGAAAATTGGTTAAATCTTCTAAGACATGCAGGTTTCCTCACGATGTTTTCCTTCACCGTAAGCAAGTGATAATCATATAGAAATTATGATTCGCACATAGATTTCGAAAAATCCAGAGGTTTGAGCCGGAGTTTGAACCCGAGACCTGGTAGCCCGCAAGACGCGTGATTAACCAATCGGCTATCACTCCTATGCATCTGCATAGTACAGTATAAAATATGTATCGATAGAACTTGCATTAATTCCTAAATTCATAAAGCTTCACCCAGCGCATTTATTCAACTTTGTTATGTAAAATTCACTGCAAAATGCACGTTTAATAAAGTAGCAAGTACATAAATCCAAGCTTAACTTTAGCACAGTTCATAACCTTTTTGCTTCGTACCAGGCAGGGCTGGAAGTATGACGAGCGCTTATTTGATCTGCGGGTATGATTAAACTGACTCAATGTTTAATAAATAACGATACTTGATGTATTACATTGTTTTTAAGTCCGTGTACACCAGAATTTATCATTTAATATTGGATACACTCGGTTAATATTTTTAGAAGAAATAACTCAAACGGGATGTTCCACACCCCTCCAAAAAAATAATTCCACTGTGGTCTAAAGGTAAGTTTAACATAAAATTATTATGAAATTTCTACCGAACCTCAATATTGTATTTTAATTCTCTGAGAAAGTATAATTATTTGTAAAAGTAAATAATACTTATGTATTTCACGACAGATTTCGGTATGCAAAATTAATTTGGAGGTCTCAGATACTTATATACTAGAAGTCATATACTTATGGACGGTTGCAGTTTTGAAAACAGTCGTTTGAGAGCGAAGCAGAATCATCACTCAATTTTTACTTAATTATACAAGTTCAATTTACCGGTAAGATGTTTGTTCAATTTAATTTTATGGGGACGTGTGGTTAAGTTAAGAGTTTGGTTCTCTTAACTTCTCAAACCGTTGGAGTAGAAAATATTATTTTCACGTTATAGCCGTAACACAAATACGTAAAAGAGCTTTAAAGCGACGTAGGATTATCCCCCGCGACGCAGATAATATGGTTGCATTATTGGAAAAGTTTTATATAGAATCCACCATCAAGGGATATTAATACACCGCTGTCGGTTATTTATCATCTGATCGAGACGGGGTCCTTTAGTATAAAAGTAGGTACTTATATGGCAATATACTCAGATCGCTAGAATACAGGTAGAAACGGAAAGGATATTCTTTTTTTCAAAACTTTGTAATTCTTAAACTATCAGCTTTGTAGGAAACTTGAAAAACACAAGGTGTTACAGGTATACAGCTGATGACAGTTTTCATAAAGTCTACAAAACCTTTAGTACTTCAACTGTCCCACAAAGCCGATAGTTTTAGATTTACAAAGTTAAGTTGCAAAAAAAATTGTATACCCTTTCTGTGTCACCTAGTAAAGAATTTCTGATACATACAAATAAATAAAATTGGAGTGTCTGTTTGTAATATCAAAATAACACCTTTTCAGTAAATGCATATGAAAGTACATACGATACTAATTACAAAAACGCGTTTTTTTTTTTTGTCTGTCTTTCTGTCTGTCTGTGTGTTTGTTCCGGGTAATCTCCGAAACGGCTGGACCGATTTTGACGGGACTTTCACTGGCAGATAGCTGATCTTATAGGGAGTAACTGACGCTACTTTTATTTTAGAAAACCAAAAAAAAACAAATGGGCCCTGTCGCGCGGTTTCAGAACGCGGGAGCGGGAGCGGTTAAGCTAAATTCCACGCGGACGAAGTCGCGGGCTCAGCTAGTGATTTAATATAAGTCTGAGAGCGATCGTGGAACTGTCAACATAACATCATCCCAGTACAAAATGACATGTCAAAATCGTACTCAAGATCACTCTCACGCTTGAGATCGATGTATTAATACGGGCCCAAGATTATCACATACTGAACAGTGAAGAAAACTAGCATGTAGTTTGAAACTGTGTGTGAAGTTCGCCAAGCCGATTTAGATTGTGGATTATGGACGAAATCTCTCTCGTGTTGAGGGAAAAAGGGGCCGGTATGTTTGCAATAGGGTCGCCCGTTATTAACATTGGAATCAAAACATTACAGGCGTGTGAGAGTACATTGCTGTACAGTACTACCTGCCTTTGGGAAACATAGGCTTGATACATATTTAGAAAATTGTTTTCGTGTAGGTATATCTTAAAGGTATGAGTAGGATAGTTACTTGATGATGATTCAATATAACCAATACATTGAATTCAAGAATATTACCAAACATATTCGTATATATACCATCTCATTAATCTTAAAATAGGTACTAAAAATCCATAGTAGTTAAGGGTTATTTAGAATATTTGTATTCAAAGAAATAACTTTGAAAACACTATTTCACTACAGATAATAAAACTTTAATACTTTATAAGAATATCAATTGATACTGTACTGAGAAAAGTTGTGCGCCAAATGTGGGAAAGCACACAATAACTTAAACTGAGGAACCAAAGTTCACAGAGACCTTCAACTGAACTTAAATCATGCCCCTACCTCCGGCAAGTAGGGCAAAAAACAAACACATAAAACTAATATCTTAAGGCACACTTTCCTAAACTTATTCCATATCGGTTATAAAAGTTGGTCTGTTTGTTAAGATGTTAAAAGATGGATAATCGTTCTGACCTAGTTCATGCTTGAGTAAATCTTAAATTGACGAATTTTTCCTGGTGGAGGAAAACCTGCTTGAGGAGATGATGTTCATGTTCCCTCGTCTCTGTCATTAAGAATATGGAGCTGTCTGAATTCAATCGTGTTCTTAATGCTTTAGCAAAATGTAGGACTTGTTCTATTAAAACAAAATTATGACCTTATTTTATGGTAAGGAGGAAATATTTTAGATATGTTCCATATTTTTGCCCCGCATAAATAAAGGGTTTCAGTAGCGGAGAATGTTCAAATAAAAACCAACACAGAACATAATTTGTTTCAGATTTTCCGCGTAATTTTTGTGGTGCTCCACTTAGCTCCAAGAAATTATTTCTTCTCAAGTTTTACTCAATTATTCTTGTAAATTTACCACCGGACTCTAAGAATAAATAGGCGCGTAATAAGTTTATTCAATTATAAT
The DNA here is from genome assembly GCA_918843915.1 of Notodonta ziczac. NCBI lineage: Eukaryota > Metazoa > Arthropoda > Insecta > Lepidoptera > Notodontidae > Notodonta > Notodonta ziczac. The sequence goes on along the minus strand of OU974060.1, from coordinate 8,240,827 downwards.
AATTAATTTGATTTTAGCCCTTTTGACGTCCCACTCCTGGGCACGGGCCTCCCCTCAACACGAGGGGGATTCAGGCCATAATCCACCACGCTGGCCCAGTGCGGGTTGGCGGATTACACATGTCTTTCGAAAATTGGTTAAATCTTCTAAGACATGCAGGTTTCCTCACGATGTTTTCCTTCACCGTAAGCAAGTGATAATCATATAGAAATTATGATTCGCACATAGATTTCGAAAAATCCAGAGGTTCGAGCCGGGGTTTGAACCTGAGACCTGGTAGCTCGCAAGACGCGTGCTTTAACCAATCGGCTATCACTGCTGTATTCAATTAGCTAGTAAAATTATTTTCTTTGTTAGTAAATGCTTTGGAGCCAGGTAGAAAAAGAGTCTGTGATACTCATGAATCTTCGTAATTTTGGGAACAACGGTTTTGGAGCGGTGTGGAACATCCGACCTTTCACATTTTTTTTACAAATTCAATTTCCTCCGTAAATTTACCCCCTTTATCTCTTTTATAAGGGTATTAATACACAAACGAATGCAGATTTTATTCATCACGGTACGTTAACAAGATTTACATACTAATACCGTGTACCCTGGGCTGAACCCACACGGTGGGGTGACCGCTCCCGCTTTCACAATCATTGTAATTAGGTTTTATAGTTCAATAAAAAACAATGGATCGAGACTTTGAGGTACTGTTGGTATTACTGTGTAATAAGAAGATGTAAGTGTAGCTTATCCTAGGTGAAACAAAAAGGGTATACAATTTTTTTTGCAACTTAATTTTGTAAATCTAAAACTATCGGCTTTGTGGGACAGTTGAAGTACTAAAGGTTTTGTAGACTTGTGCAATCGGTCAACAGCTGTATTCCTATAACACCTTTTGTTTTTCAAGTTCCTTCCAAAGCTGATAGTTTTAGAATTACAAAGTTAAGTTTTGAAAAAAAAAGTATACCCTTTATGTTTCACCTTGTAGATGTAATAGGTACCAAAAGCATTACTCGTACGTCGCCAACTTGAAGCGGAGTGGTACAGGGGGAGAGAAAAGGAGAAGTTCGGCTTCCAGCTCCCCCGCTCATCGTACAAAGCGCAACTATTATAACTACTTAACCATTTGGCATTTAAGTGTGAGATTAGGCATCCCGCAGTGTACCAGGGTGGGGGAATGTCGCCTGAATCCCCCTCGCAATGAGGGAGAATGGGCCCATTATAAAGGCTCGCCATTATAATAATAATTATTATTGTTTAGCCCTTTTGATGCCACGGGCCTCTCCTCACTACGAGGGGGATTCAGGCCGTAATCCACCACGCTGGCCCAGTGCAGGTTGGCCCATAACACATTACAATCGATTTTTTTTTGTTTTCTAAGACAAGCAGGTTTCCTCACGATGTTTTCCTTCACCGTATGCGAGTTATAAACATACAGAAATTATGATTCACACATAGATTTCAAAAGCCCAGAGGTGCTAGCCGGGGTTTGAACCCAGGACCTGGTGTCCGCAAGACGCGTGCCAATCGCCAATTGGCTATACCTCCTCGCCACCATATGGGACCAAAAAAATATTATCTTAAATATGGATGTATACTGCAGTGCACTGATTACTCCATCTGGGAAGAAAGACGAGATAGTGTGTGTCTGAAAATAAAATCCATTAGAGACTGACTCTGGTATTAAACAACAAAGGTGCGAAGCTCCAATAAGTGTCAATTTGGTAGAAAATATTGGCCAATAAATCGCTTACGTAAGACCATAGATCTACTGAATACAGGTGCGGGATTGGGGGCGGTTATTTTTAAAAAGTTGTTGGATAATCCGTAGAAAGTGTATTCATTGCCGTGCCGGTGAGGATTGTCGGCTATTTCAAAAGTCCGAAATAATGATTCAGATAGGTACATATAGATACGGCAGCTGATATGAAGATGTCTAGTGAGGACAGACTATACGTAACTATCATAGTTTCTGAGTTACAAGTCTTTGAAATTTGCTACAATTGGCTTGGTTTTAATACCAAGTTACAGTGTCCCCGCAGTGGCTAAGGATGAAACGTTTATTTAAGTACTTACGCGCCTAATGTAAGACGTTGTTAAGTATTTAATTGCATATGATTAAATCACGTACTTAACAACAGTGATAGCCGATTGGTTAAGCAAGCGTCTTGCGGGCACCAGGTCCTGGGTTCAAACCCCGACTCACACCTCTGAGTTTAACGAAATTTATAGAAATCTATGTGCGAATCATAATTTCTATATTATGATTATCACTAGCTTACGGTGAAGGAAAACATCGTGAGGAACCCTGCATGTCTTAGAAAATGTAACAAATTTTCGAACGATAGGTATGTGAAATCCGCCAACCCGCACTGGACCAGCGTGGTGGATTACGGCCTGTATCCCCCTCGTAGTGAGGGGAGGCCCGTGCCCAGGAGTGGGACGTCAAAAGGGCTAAATTATTATTATTATAAACAACAATAATGATGATGGTTATAGTGACGTTACCTTATAACTGTAGATGAAAACCCTCAAAGAAATTAGAATGAAAAATATTAAAACCTTGATTCAGAAGAGATACGTTTTCCACATATGTTTACCTACCAGATTTGGAATCTCAATTAACTTTGCGTCCGACGAAGGGACTGTTTACAGAGCCCATATCAACAATCCAATCAATTTATCAATATTAATTGATTTAGTGGTCATTGCTTGCCTCCCTTTGTTTCCGGAGTTAATTGTTTGAGTAATATACGGTTTTGGAATATTGAGAGGAAAGTCAGAAAATAGGTTAGGATGAGTACTTTTGTAGGAAGTTTCAGGGGTAGGTATAATATAAGTTCAGATTTTTTTTAAAAAGCGAGGTGTATTTTTTACTTCTTGTTTTAAACCCAAAAGATGTATTAAAATACTAAAAGGTACCTAATATGTTTAAAACCATTAAATACAATAATACTTCCAAAGATTCCAATCATAGATTCCTAGAATACAATTTCTCTTAAAGTAATTAATTATTTATTTATTTATCCTCACTTAAAATTATTACTTCACATGACTTGTAGACATTATTTAACTTAAGATTTTGTATATATTTTTTAAAAAATGGTTAACATTTTCCACGTTGCAGTTTTCGTAAACTGTAAAACAGACGCTGGATTTATTACATTTCAATGATTGCCCCACATTTAAAATGTTGTTAAACGATGATTATTCAAGCATACGGACTTCCAAATACGTATTCAGGTTAAAAATACACCTCAGTCTCATCAAGTTTTTCCTCCGCCGGTTAAAAATAAAGGGCATCAAATAAATTCTCTGTAAATTTGTTCATTACGCCTCCGCCGTAACGTGGGCTTGGAAAAAACAGGAAAAACATAAAAAACAAACGTATTTGAACACTTACATCAAGGTCTTGGAAAGCGATAATCTATAGTAAAGTTCTAGTTTCCGTACCATGTACAATGTTAATCAAATACAATACTATTTCTTTGTATCTTATCTTTGTTAGTTGTGTAACTCTTAAACAAGACAGTCTTTGGGAGAAAGTTAAAGACACAAAATTGTTTTATAGATTTCAAAAGTCTAAAATATATCTGCACTAGTTGCTGCCCGCGACTTCGTCCGTATAGACTTAAGTAAAGTATTCTATGTGTTAATCCAGGTTATAAACTATCTGTGTTCCAAATTTCATCCAAATCCGTACAGTAGTTTTTGCGTGAAAGAGTAACAAACATGCATACTCACAAACTTTTGCATTTATAATATTAGTAGGATGTGTTATTACAAAACCTTTGATAAACTGTGTTTTATGGAGTTATAAAATGTTGATTCTCAATTACACCCGAAACCCGGTTACATTACAGCATAATACTTAATCCTATATGATTCGGCTTTTCAATATTGTTGGTATTTTCTTTTTAGAAACATAAATGTATATGATTTAATAGTTTCACAGCAAGAATAAAAAGTTGCCAATTATGTTTTATGTAGGTACCCAACATTAAAAAACCTCGCGCTGTTAATGCGGGAAACTCAATCAAACACTTGTAAACAAATACGTGATGAATGAAGATGTCAAACATAAATTGAACTCTAATCTCATTTGTTCCAGGGTTTGGAATCGAACATGAACTCGACCCTCAATGTGTCAGCAAAATGGCTGATAGAGGCATCTAGAGGCATCCAGGACCCGAACATCTTGCTGGACAAGTTCTCACAGAACAGGAAAGTCGATGACCCAACGAGATCGCTACTGCTTACGTTTTATGGCATCCTGGTAGTTATCGGAGCGGTTGGCAATGCATTAGTTGTTATATCTGTGAGTATACTCATTTTTAAGACTCCTTTGTAAGGCTCATTTCGTGGGACTCATTTTTAGACTCAGTTTGCTAACTCATTTGGTAAATATTCAGCTATTGGGTAGCAGCTGAGATTGTGATAAGCGCCTCTTAATAAGGCATTTATGGGGTGAGTTGTTCGACACCCGGCTGTGTACGCGACACGGGTTAGCTATCACACCTTTATTACTCTGCAAATCGAGCTTGTAGGGGAGAGTATGTATTCCTCTAGCGATGGTAGAGTCATTAACATTATTTTGTGGTTCTAGCATAAGATCAACATCTGCTATGTAGTTAGCAATCCACTCTTAATTAATCTCTTCGTATTGTTTATTTTGATATACTATATTAAAATAAAATTTGTGTCTGTTCCAAGACTATTTAGCTTTGGATCAAACCTTCTCACAGTACCAAAATAAAAGTTAACTGTAGCAATATGACTCCAGAAAATATATACTTATACTAATATTAGAGTCACTGATTCCCATTTTAGTACTGGCATGCATTAATTTTCCTCAAAACGGTTTAAAATATTTCCAGAGTAATTAAACGTTGATTGCTAGCAGACCCACCCCTTCTTGTTTAAAGGATATCCGCCATAATTAATTTCCAATCGACAAGAATTTGTTAATTACATTTTTTATAATCATCAGAGACTCTACACTGTCTTGATGGCAGAAGACATAAGCCAACCCCAAGGAGAATTGATTTAAATTATATTTCTGTTTGATCTCATAAGGCGGTTGTCATTTCAACATTACATCTCGATGACTGCCTGCCCATACAAAACCACTTCAACAAATGTGTTAAATGTTTCAAAAACTCCCAGAACCAAATCAAATAGGAAGAACAATATTTATTCAGCTACAGACCCCCCTTTATTGTGGTCACACAATAATTCTCCTGGAAGTGGCCATGCGATCCTTTTGTCGATAGTACCAACAACATTATCGATGTTATTCTATTATCAGAACATGCGATTATCACACTCACTGATAACAATGAGATGTTTGATGGATTGATAAATTGGTTAAGTGAATTTGTCTATGAAGATAAAAGTACCCGTGTAATACAATAGTTATCATTGTTATTGGGTTGTTGCCACACATAGTATTCCGTTCATGAAAGTGGAATAAAATAATTAAATACTCTTTTTTTATTCCATAATAATTGAATCAATGTCCTACTGTATTAACAGTGAAATAATGTCATTATTCATATATTTTTTGTGTCGTCAACAAAATATACACCTATCTATAACACTATTAGGTGAAGCAGAAAGGTTTTAAGGTAAAGGCACCTAATTCCGATGAATTTAGAATAACGGGGTTTTCTAATAATATACAAGTTATTTTTGTCTGCTAGATACATTGTTCAATTGATAATTTATCTGGTCATGTTATTATGAGCAAAGGAGTGCTTTAATGTGCGTACGTTTTAAAATAATCGGTATATTTGACGCTAGCAGCTGACTCGAGCGCGGGCTTCATACATTTCGGACCTTTTGCACGCGAATAATACGATTTGCCAAATAGTGTTTTAGATGATAGTTTTATACTGTGTGAGTTTTTGTTTAGGTTGAAATATTGGAAGGACTATATTTTTTATTGAAAACGCTTAAAATTAGACTAATAAATTCACAAATTGAGGAGAAAATAAGTATTTAAAATACCGCGGCATTAGGAGCCAAATATTTTAGTTGGTTCCTAAGTACCGATGGATACCACGGAATTGAGTGTTTATAGACGTTATCTTTTTTAAAAAATTTGAAGGCAGTTTTATGATTACGAACTTAATATTTTAGTTCTGATTACTGAAATAACTAATTAATAAAAAAAACTAATTCCGAGGTACACTATGGCACCGCATTTACTAATTATAGCAGGTCAAAGATTGTTTGTTTAGGTACTTTATTAATTCGTTGTATGGAAAAGCTAAGTACGGAAAATTAAGTTATTAATGTGTTTTGATATAATCCCGAGTGTGTTTCTTATATTTTTTCAAAGATATCGCAATTAAAAATTCATTTATTTATATGAGATTTCAAACTCTTTTACTTTTTATTACTCGGAATTAGGAAACTTGATTTACTATACTAAAACGCAATTCCGATGTATATAAGGCGGAATTAGGGTATATGAGCACCTAATTCTGTGGTATTGGCACACGTTACATACAGAGTGTTCATCCATCCATTAGCGATAATAAATAACATTATTTAATTTTCCATTGAATGTTTAAAATAATGTTATTTAATATCTAACTGAATTACATATTGTGATGCCATTTTATGAATCATATGAAACAGAGACTGATTTGAAATCCAAAAATTATAAATGGACTTGATTTTTTTGAACATCATGTATCATTCTCCCCACCTTATTTCCTTTGTATTTTGTACACTCGGAATTAGGATTTTTACCTCGGAATTAGGTGCCTCGGACTTTTTTTATTTTAAAATAATTTTACATTTTTATTAACCTTTTATTATGAAACTGTGAGTATATTTCAATAATAAGATACATAATACTTCTGATAAAAATAGCCAAACCTACAGAAAGGTATAATAAATACTGATTTTTTAATGTTCTTTCTAGTTATGGTGAAAATACCGCGGAATTAGGTGCCTTTACTTACTATATTTTTGCAACATTACTTTGTAAATCTTAAACTATCCGCTCTGTGTGACAGTTAAAGTACTAAAAGTTTTGTAGACTTATGAAATCTTTCAACAGCTGTGTCCCTGTAACACCTTTTTTTTTCAAGTTTCCTCCAAAGCTGATAGATTTAGAACTACAAAGTTAAGTTCGAAAAAACGCCCTACCCTTTCTGTTTTAACCTGTAATTAATAGTACCATATACTTTTTTCTAGGTGGTAAGAAAGCCAGTCATGAGGACAGCCCGAAACATGTTCATAGTGAACTTGGCTGTCTCCGACGCTTTCGTCTGCTGTGTTGGCACGCCCCTGACATTGATGGAGCTTTTGACCAAACATTGGCCGCTGCCCGATTGGCCCAGCCTTTGCAAGGCGTGCGGGGCGATCCAGGCGATATCAATATTTGTCTCCACGATATCCATCACCGCGATTGCTTTGGACCGATATCAGGTGGGTTTTGATTTGATTGCCTTCTGTGTTATTGTTCAAAGCTAGACTGGTGTCAGTATTGCCAGACTAACACAACAACTGTATGGTCCCAAACTAAGCAATTCTTGTACTATAGGTGCCGTACAATGAACTGGGAGTGATCCCAGACCTGGGATAATTACGAAAAGGCCATTGCCGATATTTTCCCCGGCGGGAATAGAACCCACAACAACCATGTGCACTGCGCCGAGCGACCTACGTTCGAACCCCTGCGCTAAGCGGTCGTCAAACACGTCTTCGTATATAGGGTTAAATTCAAAATATTAAAAACCTACTTACTCAACTACTTTACATATAAAATTAAATTAATTTGGTTAATCCCCCGTCGTTTCTGAATAAACTCAATACTGAGATTAAAAATTCAATCGCAAATACAATTTTGTTTCTTGTATTTCACTACTTTGGTTATAGATACGATTAATATTCGGTTTTAAAATGGGGTGTGCAAGTCCTGACGTGCACTTGTCCGGTTTTTTTTGGAGATTGACAAACTAAGGGTCAGTGGTGAGTCCTTCTCCCAAATGATTTTACAATAGATTTGCATAACGTAACGCCTGAGTCAATCAATAAACTGAATAAAAATAATATAGATTTCCTTATTTTTTATCTAAAAATAGCTCCAAAACTATTTTACCAAAAATCACTTGAATGAACAAACACGTCTTTCATACAATGGACCAGAATACCTATATTACCACTTATTCAATTTCTCCACTCGGCCGTTTACTCTTTGAAGAGGAATCAGCCAATGCGCGTTTTCACATCAGCCCACAACGACACCGATCCGATATCGGGACGATGTCGTCGGACTTATAATCTCATTGGTACATTTTGTACGAAACGTTTTCACCGGGCGCCGCTCACCGACGTCGGGCCGTTTCGGGCCGATACCGTTGTCGTCCAGTGTGAACTCGCCCTAACTAAGGCTCAAAAGGCTCAAAGCTTTTGTATAGTATATTTCAATATTATTACTTTCATACGAGAATTCATTACGAACGCTTCAATATGGTAATGGTAAAAATACATTTCTGAGAACGTGTTTTTATTTAAGTTACAGATCTGAAAATAAATTATGTTATTGAAAATGTTAAACGGAGAAAAAAAAGTATTGCGATTGGATTTTTTTATTATGAAACCCCTTATTTGATTGCTGAGCGAAAATCTGCAAAATAAATTATTATTTACAGGGTATAGCGACAAATCACTTCGCGGTAAAGAGTTCTGTAGTACCTACTTTGTTTGACTTGCTTTACTTGTGTGACCTGTGTCCCTGAAAACCTTTTCTCAATAGGCCGGCTTGGGTCATATTTTCCATCATTTATAATCAGTAATTGGTCTAACAAAAAATCTGAATGTCTTCACAATGTCTAAGGACATCATCTCTCGTTGTTTTTTTTTAGGTCAAAATTGGTAGATACCTACTTACCAACTTAACAGCCTTTTGGTAATCGTAATAATCAGAAGCAAAAGTAATTACGACCGCTTGGCGCAGTGACTCGAGTGTAGGCCGCTCGGCTCACTACACATGGTGGTTGCGGGTTCAATTCCCGCTGGGGCAAATTTCGGAAATTACCTTTTCGTAATTCGCCCTGGTATGGGTGTCACTGGGATTGCTCCCATTCCATTGTACGGTACCTATAGTACAAGCGTTGCTTAATTTGGGACCATACAGTTGATGTGTCAGTTTGGCGATATTCATTTATTAATAAGTATTTTTTTCTAATCAAAGATTACTAGCAATGTGTGTTTATCACATTACAAGTATATTTTCATGAGCCCCTCCAACTAAGCTAATTCTTGTGTTCGGAGTAGGCTCACGTAAATAGTTTAATGGCCAGGGTGGGGATCGAACCCGGAACCTCTCAGCTACGAGGACGGCCTCTCTAACCATTAGGCTATTGGCACTTAAAAGGTTCTTAAATATTTTAGCCAGGCCAAGCAATAGAGTTAGGTATTAGGCAAGCGTTTTTTTAGTATTATAAAATATTATTAACAATTTCGCGACATTTTATGACCACTCATCACCTGTCATTCCAATATTGCATTCCCATGTTTTACAGCTGTGTGTATCTATTTTATTAAGTGCTGTTATCTGGCCAGTACTGGGTTCATTACGTTTGACTGTAGATACACCAACGATATGAAATCAATATGTTCAACGGATGCATTAGGTGTTCGAGATCTCGGTAGTATTTCGAGTGGAATATCATGATTCATTCATTTGTATTATGTTACTGAAATCGAGTGTTATTTCATAGAAATATCTATGTTTGGGAACGTGAATAGAATACCTAATTTAATAAATTAACTTATAACTACAACTTCTACCATTTTTTTCTAAATATTAGTAAAACTTTAGCAAAGATATTCGCTATTCAAGTTTGCTAAGACTGCCTACTCAGTTACTACGTCATACTTCACTAGTTGGAACCGAATTGTTTTCGAATCTTTTAACATCTGTTTGTACCAATTTTAAAGTTTTTATAATTACCAACTTATTAAAATTGTATATACTACAATTGTATAATTATTTTAATAATAATCCTTACTAATATTATAAATGCGAAAGTAACTCTGTCTGTCTGTCTGTCTGTCTGTCGCTCTTTCACGCCAAAACTACTGAACCGATCTCAATAAAATTTTATACACAGATAGTCTAGAGCCTAAGAAAGGACATAGGCTACTTTTTAATGCGAAAAAAGAGTTTTAAGGGGTTGAAAGGGGGGATGAAAAGTTGTATGGAAGTATCTCATTTTAGAGCTAGAAGCTTGAAACTTATTTGTCAGGCTGTTGATTCGACTTCTATATTAGTAATTCCGTTCAGGGGTACGGTAGACTCGATTGAAACCTTACCAGAATAATAAAACATAAAAAATAATGATTTCGAGTCGACAACATATATCGGCAAAATTCGGATTGTCGAGTATTTTGTTAAATTCTAACGGTGCAAAAGACAATATTTCGCCATATTGGCAGTTCCGTCAAGTTTGGCACAGTACCGCTATATTTTCTATGAACGAATCCCTGTCAGTTAGTGTCAGTGTTCTCAATGTGTAAATGAGTCTTTATTCGAAATATCTATTAAACTGGGTGGGCCATATTTTTTAAGAAAGAGGAAGAAGATTGAGCTTTCAGAACAAACAAATTCAGCCTTCATGTTTTTAGGGTTCCGTAGTCCCTACGAGGAACCCTTATAAGATCATCCAGTCCGTCCGTCCGTCCGTCCGTCCGTCTGTCTGTCCCGACCCGTCACAGGGTCATAACTTCTACAGTTTCTGACGGATGTTGATGTAATTTGGTACAAAAATACTTGAGTAGATCTCACTTTCAAAAATATAAAATGTAGCAAAATTACTTTTTTTGAGGTACCTCCCCGAACATCGAAAAAGGGGCAATTTTTTTTTGGTTACCCAATCATGTGGGGTGACGTTGAAAAGGTCTTTTCAAATAAAATGATGTTTTCATACAACATTTTATCATCAAAAATTCCGTTTGCGAGATTTTTAACTTTTAAAGATTAAATCAAAATTCCGTAATGAATTCCGACACTTCTTACATTTTTCTATTGCAAGAACATTAATAAGATTATGCAGTCGAAAATGGATACATTGTTCACCAATTTCAATGAAATAACAGCAATAAATTTATATTTTGTGTTAATACGTGTATTTCTGAAGTGTTCATGCACGTGGATAGATGTCGGTAGTAGTCTAAAACAACATTGGGTAAGATTTTTTACGAAAAAAATATCGACACTTCTTACATTTTTATGTTGCAAAAATATGAATAAGATTATGCTGACGAAATTGGATAAATTGTTAATAAATTCCAATTAAATAACAGCAATAAATGTATGTTTTATGTTCATTAGTCTATTTCTTAGTATTTAATGGTGTCGATAGATGTCGGTAGCAGTATGTATACAACTTTAGTATCTATTTCAACCTGGGGTGAAATTTTAAACAGATTACCTTAAATGAATCGGAACCCTTCATTGTGCATAGCTCGACATGGCACTTGGCGATTTTTTTTCGTATTCATTTCAATGGACAATTCTATACGAATCTATGCCTTGCCTAATATTCCTTGAAAACCGATAACTACAAAAATATCTACCTAAGTTTTGTAAAAGATTGTGTATTATGAGTCACATTTCACCCGAGCGAAGCCGACTGACATAGTGATATATCAACGCACAGCCCAAACCACTGGACGGATTGGGCTGAAATTTGGCATGCAGGTAGATGTTACAGCGAAGGCATCCGCTAAGAAAGGATTTTGATTAATTCTACCCCCACGGGGATAAAATAAGGGATGAAAGTTTGTATGAAACTTTGACAATTAAATTCCACGCGGACGAAGTCGCGGGCACAGCTAGTAATGAATATAATGAAACAAATAGTCACTATCCCCACGGATTGAAATGGCTTTATCATACTTCATTACTAATGTATATTATTTTGCCCACAGTTGATCGTGTACCCCACAAGGTCAGGCCTGCAGACAATGGGAGCACTGATCACCATGTTCTTCATCTGGGCCACTGCCTTCGCACTAGCCTCCCCCCTCTACATCTTCCGAAGCCTAAAAACCCACCACCTCGGCCTAATTGGGATGGACTCTCTCAGTTTTTGCTACGAAGACTGGCCCATCAAGAACGGTAGAGGCATTTACTCCGTGCTGAGTTTGATATTCCAGTATCTGCTTCCGGTCCTCATGGTGATTATCGCCCACGTGCAAATTCACAGAAGACTTAGAGGCCGACGAAGGACCACCAGAAAAACCCCAGCTATTTTGATAGCCATAGCGGTTACCTACGTCATTAGTTGGCTGCCATTGAACGTGTTCAATCTGGTCGCAGACTTCAGTCCTGAACCTTTCATGGACGAGAAGACGATGACAATCACGTACGCTGTATGCCACATGTTTGGGATGTCCAGTGCGGTGTCAAACCCTCTGCTGTACGGGTGGTTAAACGACAATTTCAGGAAGGAATTTGAGGAGATACTCTGCTGCTGTAAGAAAAGACAGATGACTAAAGGTACGAGGTTAAAGAATAGGAAGATGGACACGGAGCTGACGGCGCTCGCGCAATTAGAGCACACGGTCACAGCCAACACGAAGACGTCGCAGTGTTCACAGGTTTTCTGACTAAAATCCTGCTTCAAATAGCATGAGCAGACCGGCGTGGAGATGCAAAGTATATGAATGTCAATTGACTTTAGTGTAACGGTGTAAAAAGTTCCTTTACTTGTTTCCTTTTCTGTAAATACGTGTAAATAATGTGAGAACAATATTGTGTTTTACGTTTTCTTGAGCCCAAAACGTAGAGCGCTAATATTGAGATGGAGCCTTAATTCGAATAGACATAAGGGTAATTTTTAAATGAATAAACTCTTTCGAGAATATTGGTATTCGTTTTCTTTTATCAATATATATCAAAATGAATTGCTGCTCGTTAGTCTCGCTAAAATTCGAGAACCAGAGTCCAGAAGTCCAGAGATGGTTTAAAAGATGAATAAATATGAAAGTCCACGCGGACGAAGACGCGGGCACAGCTAGTCTGATTATATCATATCATAAATGAATTACCACAAAATCTGATTACTGGCATAAACACTCGAAAACAGCTCAAAAATTTACTCAAAAAGCACTATCTATCGTTGTGCCCATAGTCAAGGTCCATGAAGTGTACCTATAGCATTATACATATATACATTTATATTGATCTACGTATATAGCATGCAAATTGAGAACTACTGCCGACAAACTGCTATGCAGTTTGGCAGATGATAACATAATATGTAAAATGATCTTGTTTGATATGAAAATAATTAAATGAATGAAATATAAATATACAGACCAGACAGGCTAGATAAATACTCCCAACATGATATCTACGTAGCCTACTGCCAGTCTTCGAAGGGATGATCACAAACATTCCAAATGGAGCCACTCCAAACGGAGTTACAGATTAACCGCGAGACAGTAAGCCCCAAAAGGTCGATTTAAATTACATGGTTCAAGATTTTAATGCCTTTAGTCACCTTTTACGAGATCTATACATAGACCGGTAGAGGTAATATTCTAAGAGATAGATACTTAAAGGCTTAGACCATTTATTAACACCTCTCTGCTTAAAGGTAACTAAAATATTAAAGGCTGCTAATAAATGAATGGATCTCAAATCTGAGAATGTCAAGACTGAAATTTGATTCTTATGAGTGAAATGACAAAATGGGGCACCACGCTAAAATTACATGACAAAACCGTACTCAAATAGCTCTCAGACTTAGAAACGATGTAAATTAATATCACTTAGCTGACTTAGACGGTGTTATCTTAATTTTGTATGACGCTAAATTTAATCATATTTTTACGCAAATTGAAAAACACTAGTCGCACGTGAAGTCACAGCCTTATACCAACATCGTAACGAAAACCTAATTAAAAAATTAACGTCTCATTAATGGAAATATTACAGCTTAATAGCTCTTGACTATTCATTATGAAAAAAAATGTAAAGTAAGTACCTACTCGAATGTAATTTGATTAGGAAATGAAGAAATGTTTCGTGTTCAAGAGTTTGTGGCTTTAATTAGTGAGTACCTACTTATATATGAAAAAGTGGTGGAAAAATATGTATTAGTTTTCAACTTTTAGCTGTCAGTAGCTTGGCAACAATAAATAAAGGACGTGAAACGTTAAAAAATAAATCATCAAAATGTATCTGCATGTTACATTTTGTATCGCTTCTCGTTAGCCGTGTGGTATGATTATTATGATAAGTAAGCAAGCATGGTAGAGTCATCAAATTACGATCTATAGACACATGAGACTTCAGACCTCTTCACGACGACCTTGTGTAGTGGTTTGAGCGAAGGCCACTCGGCTCTCTTCACTAGATGGTTAAGGGTTTGGTTCTCGCCGGGGCAATTTTCGGAACTTGCCTTTTCGTAGTTTTGCCTGTTCTGGTTGCCAATTAGATTGCCTTCAGCGGGCTCGGACACATAGTGTTGCTTAATTTGGGACCATACAGTTAATGTGTTAGCCCGTATTAATTCCGATCCCAAGTCTGAGAGCGTACTTCGAAATGTCATTGCAGTACAAAATGCCACGTCTATAGGATGTGCACTCAAAAGGATTGCTCTCAGACTTCAGATTGATTTATTAAAATACGAGCCTAAAGTCTGGTCATATAATTTTTAAATGGTTTTATTTAGCTTGACTTCGTATATTTGCATGTTTCGTTCAATTGTTCCTCTCCATCCTATAAGTATGTCACCATACCAATTAAAGAGTTTTGTTCCAAATGCACCCCACAGTTTAACAAACGAATCATTATTTTCTAGCTGTTAGTGGATCAGCGGACATTTTCATCACATGTATTATTATTACATAGCTGTCTTGAACTACCTGACGACCACTTAGGGTAGTGGTTCCAGCTAGGCCGCTCGGCTCACTACACATGGTGGTCGCGGGTTCGATCCCGCTGGGGAAAATTTTGGCAATGACCTTTTCGTTATTTGCCCTGGTCTAGGTGTCACTGGGATCGCCCCCGTCCATTGTACGGTGCCCATACTACAAGCGTTGCTTAGTTTGGGACCATACAGTTGGTGTTTCAGTCTGGCGATATTTATTTATTTATTCTATTTCTTAGGCCTTGCAGTATCTCTAGCGAAAACGCTGGATGACAGTCCGTTGCCGCCTGAACTCTCCTTCATCACAAGCAACAAAACTGACCACGAGCAGCTCATTGAAGAATGCATGAAAGACTACGGCGCTTGCGTCGCGGTGCTTAAGTAAATATAATTATACAGGGTGAAATATAATGCAATGGCCAAATTCATATCAGTAACTGAAATCAATAAATCATAATAAAATAATATATCATATTAAAAAATTTAAAGTATACAAAATAATACTTAGTGACCTTTATTGTACCTACTCAGTACTTACTTACATGCGTTATTTGTCGAGTCCTTTTCTTATTCATTTATTAAATAATAAGACGCTATGTATGAGTAGCGTTTGAATATACAGAGGCGAGATTTGCATTTTCTAATATTTAGATCCTACTAATATTATAAATGTGAAAGTTTGTGAGTGTGGATATATGTATGTATGTTTGTTACTCCTTCACGCAAAAACTACTGAACGGATTTGGATGAAATTTGGAACGCAAATAGTTTATAACCGGGATTAACATATAGGATACTTTTTATCCCGATAATCCCGAAATTTTTGTTACGTTCAATACTACGTGGACGAAGTCGGGGGGCACAGCTAGTCTTCTATATTACACAAAGGAACACTCATCGAAGTTTGGCCAATGAATTCAATTTCACCCTGTATTTTCAACCACGCACAATTCAGGGACCGTATATATCTTTTCACTACTCATATTCGGAAAGTAGGTCTGAAGTTGTCTGAGGAGCGGGTAGAAAGTAATACTTTCCAGCCCTAGGGTGAATCGCTTTCAAATAACAGCTGTCAAATTATTAAATAGAACCTAGATCTATTTTCACATTTCTATTGAACCAGGCCGGCCAACGGAAAAAACAAAATAGGCGGCAATCCGATCTTCATTTGTTTTTTCGAATACTTCCTTGTATTATTTATTTGGCTAATTCCTGTTTTTATTTTAACTTTCCTTGTATTCGTAATGAAAAGCACTGTGTTTACCTCGGGTGAAAGACCTATATAGTCCCGAGACGGGGTTTGGCGCCCGAGCGTAGCGAGGACACAAATAGTTCGAGGGTTCGAGAGTTACTTTCATCCCTAGATACAATGTACTATTGCTACTTTTTAGGGTTAGAAAATTCTGTGCCATAAACGAGGATCACCAGCAACGCACATTCTACACGATATGTGAATTGAGCTATGAAAATTGCAAAATGTCTAAACGTAAGTAGCGTAGTACTCTTCTACAGATATAACGGTCATTCGCACGGTTAACCCAGCACCTAAATCTACTATATAAAAATAAGTCGGGTTTTCCTTCCTGACGCTATAACTCCAGAACGCACGAACCGATTTCCACGGTTTTGCATTCGTTGGAAAGGTCTCGGGCTCCGTGAGGTTTATAGCAAAGAAAATTCAGGAATAATTTCAACAGAACGCGGACGGAGTCGCGGGGCACAGCTAGTAACTTCTAAATATTTTACTGTATCAAAGTGTCAAATACCGTCGTTATCTGTCAACAATTTATAGAAATAACGGTGTGGGTTACTTCGTGTGAATGACCGCTTACTGTTAAAGCTTGGGTACTCCTTGCAGATATTAGAGGAGCAATTTAATGCTAAAATTATGAGGTCCCTTTTAGTCCTATACTACGTAATGAATTACTGTTAACCGTAAAAAGACCATATCTCTCAAACTACTGAACGGATTTTGATGAAATTTATATGGGACCACCTGGAGAGCACATACACTTTCAAACAAACTCAAAAACGACGAATATAGGACCTCCTTTAATGGAAGTCGGTTATAATATAACTTTATTAAATAACTAGCTGTGCCCGCGACTTCGTCCGCGTGGAATTTAATTGACAAAGTTTCATACAAACTTTCATCCCCTATTTTATCCCCTTGGGGGTAGAATGAATCAAAATCCTTTCTTAGCGGATGCCTACGTCATAACATCTACCTGCATGCCAAATTTCAGCCCGATCCGCCCAGTGGTTTAGGCTGTGCGTTGATAGATCACTATGTCAGTCAGTCACCTTTGAGTTATATATTATATTTAGATTTGTAGATCCTAGCATCCCTTAAATTATTTTTTACTAAACATTTTAGAACCACAAATTTTATTATTATGAATACGAAGAAACACATTTCTTTTTAATAATTATTGAACGTTTCGTAAAAAAATACAAACAAAAATCCTGGGAAATATATATTCCTAAAAAAATATTTTTTGATTGTATTTTCTTTTCTCCGTGTAGATAAAATCGTGTACTACTTAAATATAACAGAACATTCTTAAAACCCTATTTGTATGGTCATCATCTCATCTAACGATATGGCATCTAATTCTAGGTGTCTGGGAGTACATGAATGATGACGAATGCAGCACCCACCCCGAAAACACCGACTATGCACCCGGTCCAGCCAAAATGTAAAATAAAAATTGTTATAATAATAATCATTGATTTGTCTTTTATTTATTTCAATTATATGTGAATTAGTAGTGTTTCGTATACATATGTTTTGAACGCGTCGAAACGTTCACGCTTTTGATTTTTTGTCTGTGGTAAGAGACAGTTACGCTCAAACTGTCGATACGGGCGCGTGCTATGCGATTACCATCCCCGAATAATCACTGCCGAGGATCTATACCGGCATATTTCAACCTAAGCCCCCATCACGCGTGTGTGTAATCGGAGCTGAACCCAAAACCCACCGGTGGACGTCTGTAAACCATCATCACATCGGGTGCGAATTGGCGGTGGTCATCGAAGACGCTAACGCAGACGTGTCCTCGTATTGTACTTGCCCAGCGTAATTCAAAATCGTGAACCCATCGTTACCGGTTCATCGGCAGGCCTTCAGCCTGACCCAAGTGGAGTGTTAGGCCACAACCTATTTCGGCCTTGTGCGAACGCTCCAAGTAGGTTTATCTGGCATAAAACCAGCGTATTTGCGTTTGTTACGCGGCAGAGCGTTGGACATTCTTACGTATTTTTTTAACCCCCGACGAAAAACGAGGGGTGTTATAAGTTTAACATGTGTATCTGTGTATTTGTGTGTCTGTGTATCTGTGTATCTGTGTATCTGTGTATCTGTGGATCTGTGTGTCTGTCTGTGGCAACGTAGCGCCCAAGCTGATGAACCGATTTCAATTTTGTTTCTTTTGTTAGATAGGTATTCTGATCGAGAGTGTTCTTAGCTATGTTTCATGAAAATCGGTTCAGCCGTTTGAAGATCATCAGCTCTTTTGTAGGTTAAAAAAGCCACATCACGGCCAAAACCAATTCCCTCGGCTCGAATCCAGTCGAAATTTGAGATGATTGGATTTAGATTTATTATATTTTTAAATGATCGTAATAGTCTGAACTGGCTTTTTACAATATTATAAATTTGAAAAGTTTCCCTGATTCTGAAAAAAATGAATATTTTATCAATTTTATTGAGATTTGTGTATGAACTAAAGACGTTCCATAAGTCACGTTTCAAATGATGGATACGCGAATGCGTTAAATTTTGTTTGGTTTGTTAATTGTCATGGAATATTACGCTATAATAATTCTAGAGGGCGTTGCTCCGCCATTGACAAAGAATATAAAAAAACTAATCTAATTTAAAATAATTTTAGCGTTATTGAAAATTCTTCCTAGGCTGCTCCCGTCTACCTCAACCAGAGTTATTACATCAAATTGAATCATAATTGATAATATTTTACTAGGAATAAAACCTCCGTGACATCAATATTTAGATTCGTTGTCTATTCTAATGTCAATTATTATAATGTCATAACAAAATAATGTCTCATACTTTTACACAGATTTTCTGTTGATTATTGTACATCTTAGATTATAAATGAGGAAGCCAAAACAAATGATTTAATGGTGCTTTCATAATCTGGCATCGAAACTAGTTGTACCAGATGAATTTGCGAGATGAGCTATGGATACTGAGCTACGGGAGCTACGCAAATCGCGCTAACATCATTATTTGGAAGAACTAGGTAAATTATACATTTGATGAACAGGTCATCGCATCGGGAGTTATTATTTAAATGTCCAATTAAGAAGTGAATACAATTTGTTTACATTCAGGCAAAGAGGTCCTCTCATATGACAGTAGGAAGTCTAAGCATAATTGTACCTACCTACATAACAAAATACCGGAAGAAATATAAAAATAAGCTTGTCTATTATCGTTTCGACAATCGAAATCTTGCCAAGTAACTGTCAGCAGAACAGAAGAAAATGCTACATCATTCAATAACAAGTCGGGAGAGAATAATAGTGAACTTTAGCTATTGGTTCTTAAAGTATAAAATTGTCTCTTTATTCCCGGATAAGATATTGTGGATTGTTAATAATAAAGGTAGTCAGTTTTCCTCATTAATTTACCATACTCCTCATATTGTTACACAAATAAATAATTATACTAAGAAATATGATCATTATTTCGTATTAAGCTCCCTATTGTATGAGTAAGAATTGTCTCAAAATCATCACGTCTGATTGGGCAGGGCTACACAGATAATTTTCGAGTCTGTGATAAAGGAGAATTTCCAGAAGTCTCACCCAAATAAGTTGTAATAATTAAGAAGGCAGATATGAAAGAATTTAAGGCAGGAATTCAAATATGGGGCCTCTAACTCAAATGTTAGCATAGTCCAAAGACTACAAAATTCCATCCTGAAGACATTGAGTAATGCACCATGGTTTATTACCAATGCAGAACTACATGAGCAACTGAAAGTAGACACAGTTAAGGACACAATTGGGATTGTAGAAAATACCTTCAAGTGGAGACTTGCGATCCACCCAAACGATCTAGCCGTGCAGCTGCTGAACCAAACCTAAATAAGCGCCTTAAAAGGCATAATATCCGAGATCGCAATAAAAAATAGCTGTGCTGTGACATGCTCATTGGAGTCATGCACACCATGTTATAGCAAAACAAAAATATCTGCTTATAGCTAGAAGGCTGATTGCAGATTCATCAATAGTAAAAAAGAAGGCAGATATCAGATGGGTATTTCATGTACGTAAGAGTACGGTTTCACGATTTCTTAACATATTCTATTTGTTAAATCATTACTTGAAGTTTTAAGAGCGAGCACTTGACTCTGTTCAAGACTCAACCGCGTACGCAACGACAAGTGCGAGAGCTTTGCGACGACATCTCCGATCGCAAATAAAATCAAACCAATTACTTAATTAATAATTAATTACTTAATCATTCACTTTGATTATGAGGAAAATCAAGGTTGACTGGTAGCTGAGCCCACAACAAATAAGGAAAAGTTTGGAGGAGATATTATAATTAAACAGTAATTCGAATTATATTATGACTATATTTTCTGTATTCTGTATGCGCATTCCGAAATGTTCATAGTTATATTAGCATCTATCTTGTTTTATCATACTCCATTCTGAAAAGGAAATGTTTCATATAAATTAAAAAAATATTGTCATGGTTAAACTTAAAAAAAATATGGTAAAAAAGTTTTAAAAACAAACTTTTTGGATTTAATGTGACTTTGTATTAGTATTCGTGTTCTCCTCAGCAAACTCTTTCATTTGATACCCCTACTGTGGTAATAGTGCAGAAAAAATAACTAGTCCGCCATCTTGGATGAGCCGCCATAATGGAATAAGAAAGACGTCACATAGCATGCTAAATGTCATCCAAAATAAACGTGAACACCAAATTTCAGCTCAATCGGTTAAAGACTTTGATAATTTTATCAAAGGTTAAAGATAACTGATTTAAAATTCAGTTGCAAGAACCCCCGGACAAACATAAATTGAAAGTTAAATAAAAGCTTGTTAATAAAATACACGAGCGTAACATTATATTCTGGAAACTTTATGCCTGTTATAGCACCCATACCGAAGTGATGAGGGTTAGAAAACAGCAGAACCGCCTATTCGTGGGATTCGACTTCGGTGGACGCGCTACTGCGTCTGCACAGAATACCAACTGCTGATCTAATTCACGGAAATATTACAATAATGGAGAAACTCCATCTTGAACAGCTCTGAAACCAAGTTTTGATACATAGATCACCATGCAGTACAAATTTCAAAGCACATTGGTCACCAAAGTAGGTATTAAAAACTCGACTTCACAGCCATTCAAAATGTTTTTTTTTTTTTTAATGATTGTGCACGGATGGTGCACAATCTGCCGCTTCTCCTCTGACATAATCAGAGCCCTTTTTTAGTTTTTAATATTTTTTCAGGGTATTTTTCTTTTTCCCTTAGGGTATAAATAATTTTTTCATACATTCTTTATTTTAGTATATGTACAGGTATAACGGTTTGACGACATATTCGTATGATAGTGCGGCTTGTTGTTAATAAATATATAGATCAACAATAGTTTCTGTTACAATTACATTGTAATTTGTTAAATTGATACAATTGTGTATATCATAATTTACTCCTAATAAAATTAAACAGTTCAACAATTATCATAAAACAGTGTAAAATTTGTAAAGTTGTAGTTATGTTGTAAAATTCAATTAAATGGTATATTTGGTAAAATTAAAGTAAAATAAAATCAAAATGTCGAAAAAAAAATTAAATGTATAAATTAGTTAAAAATTGAATTAAATTAAAATTGAATAAAGATTGGACAGAATGGTCTTTGGTTTATGCCGGCGAACGCGACACATGTTGTGTGTGTTGTGATGTGTGTGTTTATGGCCCTGTTCAGTTTCATGTACATTTTGACGATATTCTTATGAATATAGTGTATGTGACACTATTTATGACAAGGCCATAAACGTGTGTGTAGGTGTGGGAGTGTTTTATGTGGAGTGTGTGTTTTGTATTGTGTTTTTGTGTGTGTGCGGATTGTATGTATACACAAATGCATCCGACAACACCTTAGTGTTGTCGTGTACATTTGTGTGGTGTGGTGTGCTGTGCTTTCAAGTGCGGCCTGGATACTCTCCAGACCAACATTGCACAGAATGTGGCTGTCAAATAAAATTTGTACGGGTACCCAGGTCGCACTTGAGAGTGTTGTGTGGGTTGCGTGTTGTGAGTGTTTGTGTGAGTATTTGTGTTGATTTGTGCCGCGTCTGTCCAGCTCTTCAAATGTGTATGGCACCAATTGCACACCCGCGGCGACCTTAACAGTACGCGACGCTCGACCGCGCGATATTGTCCCATTTCTTGCGAATGGGACAGTCCCCGTCGAAGGCGTTGTGCCCGGTTTCTTTGTGCTTGGAAAATGTGCAGTTCCTGCACTTGGGCGTTCCGCCCACTGTATAGCGTGGGCAGTCTGCACAGGGGTGCGGGTCACCGCAGTAGCTGCAGAGATCAATAGGATCCTTCCAGCTTCTGCGGCCGTGCCCGTACCCCAGACACCGGGTGCACTGCACCAGGGGGGACTGGTCCTCGACCTCCACCCGCTGCAGATCGACGTGGACTTTCCCCGCCGTCGTCAACCTCAGCCACATCTTGGGAGACACCTGGAGGACTACGTGGTTTTCCAAGGGATTCCTCGCTCTCCTCCGGTATCTCACCACGACGGCGCTGAAGTCGGCGTCGGTGAGGTCGGCCAGTCGATCTGCGTTCTGGGTCCGCAGCGACGCTATGATGTCCTCATCGGTGTTGTAGGTGAGGACATCCTTGATGATGACTAGTGGGTATTTGTTCCGCGCTTCCTCCACCGCAAGGCCACCCGTGGTCCTGAGCTTATCGGCCATCTTGGCTAGCTCCTCCTTGGTGGAGCAGCTCAGGACCACTTTCTGGTCTCGTACCTAGCGGACGCGCTGGAGTTGGAACCCACAAGTCCTGGCGTCCAGGGCCGTGCGGACCTTGCCGAGCACCTCCTCGCTAGTGTCCATCTCCTCCTGGGAGGACACTATGATGGAGTGGTGGCTCGGTGGGGTGGGGGGTCGTACGGGGGCGGCGAGCGTCTCGGCGTACGTTGGGGCGTTTAGAGCTGGGGCTGCCACTATATTTGTGACTTGCGTGCTGACGGCTTCGGTGGCCGCTTTTGTGGCCAGCAGCTCCGTCATTAATTTTTCGTGGCGCCTTTCTCCATGGCTCACGTGTTCCCCGCCCGCCATTATACGGTCCATTAGCTCCTTTACGTCTTCTGTGGCCGTCCTCGCCGCCAGTATCTCTGTCATTATTTCTTCGTGGCGCTCTATTCCAGGGCCCCCGGCTAGCGGGTATCCTGCGTTCGATAGAGCCACTTCTACATTCAAAATGTTTATTGCATTCTGCAGGTTGAAACAGAAAGGGTTTACTTTTTTTTTCAAAACTTAACTTTGTAATTCTAAAACTATCAGCTTTGGAGGATTCTTAAAAAACAAAAGGTGTTATAGGAATACAGTTGTTGACAGATTTCATAAGTCTACAAAACCTTTAGTACTTCAACTGTCCCACAAAGAAAGATAGTTTTAGATTTACAAAGTTAAGTTGCAAAAAAAATAGTATACCCTTTCTGTTTCACCTGGTATAGCTATCTCGTTTTTTCTCAACATGTTGTTTGATGAATTTGAGTCGTAAATATGTACCTTTGTCACGTTGTCCATGAGAATACCTCCGCGGTCTAGCTGAACAACCTGACAAAACGCCTGATAAAAATCTTATATAGGTTACTTCAAACAGAAGCATTGCAATATAAATATGTCAGGCTCTCAAATACATTAACCCATTTATCTCGTGTTCGCGTGCTATTTTACCTAGACAATTTGTAAACTCAACAAAGCAATAGTGGGTAGTGTACACACAAGGTCAGTTTAGCCAGTAGCAATGCAGGGACAGAGGAGCTAAATACTTCAAATCTACCCCCTGTATGTTTCGCGAAATTTTGTCTGTTTTCGGGATATTTCCATAATTGTGATTTTTTTATGAAGACCCAAACCACTGAAGTTAATGACTTATTCAAAAGAAATAACTTATTGGATGAGTTTTAATGCAATTGGAAGTTATTTTTGATGCACCATAATACAGGGATAGGTACCTGGTACTGTTTAATCATTAAATTTAGAAAATTACGTATCAGTTTAAGTTTAAGACTCAATTTATAATTTTTGTGGTATTCAATTGGATTACGAAATTTGAAAACATCTTGAAAACTACAGAAGTTCATATGACACAGCGGTATATTAAAAATTGTTGCAATCAATTTGCCACCGACTGTCATGTGACACGACTGTCAAACTGACAGCTGTCACCTGTCGACTGTCATACTCACTTCTCCAACTGTTACAGTTCTCATACTCCATTTCGCAGTAATTGGTGAAGGTCCTGTAGGTACATTCCATCATAATGGCGAGCGCAGACAACTTACTGTAAAACATCCATGGATATCTTAATTTATGATTAATTATTGGCAAAGGATTATGATAATTCCATCCATTCTTCAACCGGAAGTTGTCCACAGCTGGACGTCCGCCAACTCGCAACTACCGGCTTCGGTCGCAATCGTAATCGACGACGTAATCGAAACGACAACGTTTTTTCTACTGTATTTTTTTAGAGATAATGGCCGTATGAAGTTTAATATGAAAAGTATCAGTGTCGGGTTAACCGTGTGAATTACCACTAAATAAACCAGCGTGATATACTTGCTTGTACCTGCTCGGGCAGAATTGAATAAAAACAACACATCCTTTATCTATGAGGTCTGATTTCTTAAAAACACTATCATTTGGGTAGAAGCGGACTCTGTGTGGTTTTGGATGTTTCTTGTTCACGTAATCAGCAGCCAGCAGCGGTATGGCTACTGCACATGAAATAATCTGGTTCTAATTTAAAGGGTGAATCTTGCTACTTACGTAAAAAGGCCACAATGAAGATCAATATTTCGTAAACGGGAATTAATATTGAAAAACTGTCAAAGAAACTTTCAAATTATTTTAAAATACCTACTGAACAAACAACCTCAATCGAGGGGGTGTGTAAACATTTTTTCACTCCCCTTTCTTAAGTACGGGAGGTACAATGGAATAACTTTGCTTTCAAAATTTAAATACAGTTTTTAGCGGTACATAAACTCCATTTTTTGGTAATATGCAGTATTTTAGCCCTAATAGTCTCTGAATAAAATGACTGTGATGTGAGATGGACGTGGCGAAACGATTCTGAGTTTGTCTACGCAACCCTAAAAACTGGTTTATTTTCATTCATCCTGGATTCTCTAGGTCGAAAACCAATTCGTGATTTGTGTTTTTTTTCAATTTAGATTGTAATAGTCTAAATATTTTTTACTCGCAAGTAAGTTGTTAAATATCGTATGAAACGCGTGAGCATTGTTAATAACACACCTGGGCTCCATCACAGCACAGCCCTCGCGTTAGTCTCTGGCTGCAAACCAGCCTCGACTGTATATTAGCTCACTTGCACATAATGTACTTAAATCTGTTTTTTTTAATGGAACCGATTTGACGTACGTATCTAAATTATAAATAGGATCTTTTGAAGCGAAGCTTCTTTACGGACGTTCGGGGCGCTCGCTGCCCGGGCACTAAAACGGTGAAAAGCGTAACGCGTAACGCGTAACGCGTTATTTTTATGTTACACTCTGCCTACCCTGTTTCAAAACCCTATGCACGCCACTTATAATATATCTAATATCTACTGCAAAGCTTCGCTTCTTTCGGGCGTCCCTAGACGGCACAGATTTTTTTTCTATTACTCTTGTTAGTCTAATTAAAATAAAAACTTAATAAAATTTGAATATCAAATAAATTTGATTAATGCAATAGTATTAAACTACCCTCAAATCAAAACAAATCTCTTCGAATTAACTTTATGTGACTAACTTCGTTTTACAACCTGTATGGCTACGGATTTGTTCGGCCGACACGAAATGTCAAACCAGTCTAACATTTTGCACGTTCTTTATTAACCCCCGATGAGAAATAGGGGTGTTATAAGTTTAACATGTGTGTTTGTGTATCTGTGGCATCGTAGTGCCCAAACAGAGCATTCGATTTTAATTTTGTTTCTTTTTTAGAAAGGTATTCTGATGGAGAGTGTTCTTAACTAAGTTTCACGGCAATGAAGGAATGGTATAGTGGTTTACTGTGAAATAAAATAATAAAAATCTGTTATTATATTACATAGTAATGTTTAATAAAAATTATAGATTTTTCCTAAACATTGAATGCAATTAATAATAACGAATGGATATAATTAATAAATTTAGTTTGTTCTAATGCCGGCTGGCCGGTGGAGATTTACGAAATTCGCAAGAGTTTCATCGGAGGGTCTGATTGTGTCTCGTATCTTCTTGCCAAACTCTTCCTGTAAAAAATATAGAAATTAAACAATTACAGTACCTACTCATGAATTGTCAAAAGTATTACAAAATGATATTATGATAAGACTCTACCACTGAATTTTTGTTTTTTGGAGAAGAATGGGTAATAAACTCATTCCTTGTACTATTAAAAAATATACTTGTTTTTTTTTTTTAAATATACATTATCTTATAGCTGTCTTATAGTAGTTAGGTATTGGATTTTTTTAATGTGTCTAAGCCCGCTGCTCTCTCAGCACTGCTCATGTGAGCCAGAATAAACAGTGTTGTCCAATGAAGATGCCACTGTTTGACCCTGGACTAGCCCCGGAGGAAAGGCTTTATACAATTTTCTTAGCACGAATAAAATCAAATTAGAATTAAAATGTACTGTAACGGCACGAACTCGTCCGTCACGTGCACAAATATAAATATATCGTGCTAATATCTAAATAGAGACATCAATTTAATGAATTATAATAAAAATATGCATAAATCTCATCTAAAACAAATAATTAAAAAAATCGAATGTTTAAATAAATGTAGGTAGCTGTACTGTAAGTACCTATATCGCGGTTGCCACGTGTAACTTTTACACGTGGAACATAGGTAGTTACCTACCCTGGATTTGACCTTTCGGCGCGTGCAGCGGCGAAACCTACGCCTACGGTAGGCGGTCCCTTAGTCGGTATATTATTTAAGCAGCCAGCGGCGCGGCGCGCGGGCGGCTGAGACACTAGGTACCTACAGAGGGCGGTTTCTTTGTAGGAAGATGCCGAAAGGCCGCGCGAGGCGAGTACGTTGGGTGGATTACGAATAAAAGGGCTGGGGTAGTAGGCATATAGGACTGATCTTCTCATTCGAGGTCGCGTTCCGATCCGGTGGTAGATTTACCCTCGCCACCTCTCCTGGCAGCGGCCCAAGCCGAGGTCGTGTCCCTTCCGCGAGTCTGTGTGTTTGTTCCGGGTAATCTCCGAAACGGCTGGACCGATTTTGACGGGACTTTCACTGGCTGATAGCTGGTGTTATAAGGAGTAACTAAGGCTACTTTAATTTTAGAAAAAAAATCAGTGCCGTCTAGGGACGCCCGAAAGAAGCGAAGCTTTGCAGTAGATATTAGATATATTATATTAACGCGTAACGCGTAACGCGTTACGCGTCACGCGTCACGCGTTACGCTTTTCACCGTTTTAGTGCCCGGGTAGCGAGCGCCCCGAACGTCCGTAAAGAAGCTTCGCTTCAAAACAAATAGGGTTCCGCGTAAAAAAATAAAAACACATGAAATCAAAGAGTATCTCCGAACCGGGTGGACTGATTTTGACGGGACTTTCACTGGTAGATAGCTGATGTTATAAGCAGTAACTTAGGCTACTTTTATTGTATAAAAACAAAATAAAAAATGGGTCCTGTCGCGCGGGTTCACAACGCGGGAGCGGGCTTTTTTGGTATGTTAAATTCCACGCGGACGAAGTCGCGGGCTCAGCTAGTACTTAATATAGTAAAAGCAATTTGAATAATTTAAATTTAATATTTGATCATATCAATTGGTTTAGAGATGAGAATCTGGATGGATAAGATATTAAAGTGGCTGATAAGTCTATATATTTTACATTATTTATTCCTCGACTAAAGCTTGATGTTTTGGATCACACTGGGGGCGGTAGACCCTGTTGGTAATCACTAAACAGTAGATGATAGAGTTGCTAACCTGACAGTCACTGACCTGATTCCTCAGCTTTATAAAACTACAATCCTATGTTTGGTCATACTTAGGGCGGTAGACCCTGTTGATACCAACCATACATAGAATACTCTCATCACAAGTAGATGATCGAGATGCTAACTAGTCACTGACTAAACTTATCGAATGTGTATTTATAGACTTTGAAGCAGAAGATATCCTGAAGGTCTTGATAATGGCCAAATGTTTGGAATATACTTTTCCTATTTTAAGGAAGTAAATTATACATATATGTCAGTAGAACAGACAATTACTTATCATTCAGTCAATTTTTGCTGATATTAAAGTTGTACTAAAACAATTTGTTAATTTAAAATAGTTGACTGAGTGACAAGTCAAGGAGGAAATATGGATATGTGTTGTTTCCACGGTCGAGCAGCGGTGGTATGGGGCTCCCGACCTTGTCACAAACAAATAATTGCTGCATAATATCTTTGGTATAACTATCATGTAAAACTATGTATCATAGAAACTATGTATTGTTGAAAATATCTTATTTACGGAAATAATTATAATTCAATTTCAAAATTATTACTAGATCTACTACTTTATTAGATCCACTTATTCATAATTTGTGTGTATAAGTATTTATTATTTTCACATACTGTAATGCAAGGACATAAACCTCTTCAACATTAATCTTAGCTTGAATTACGATGGTCTTCTTTATACTTAGAACATAGAATATTAACTGTTTAGGTTAGATAATGAAGTATGTATTTAATGTAGGTATGTTTGTTCTTAGAATACCAATCTTTCACTACAGTAATTTAGGTTACTATTCTCGGTGCACTACGTTAGGTCCTATAACCACCAGACGATACGGATCACTTGGCCATTATAATATTCAAATATTTCATGTTATGCCCGGGGTATGTGAGGTGGGTTGTTACAGTAGGTACCTAATACTAAAATATCATAGAATCTTTGAAATATAACTATTATACGGATATTGTTTTCTTATATTTACGCGAATACTACACATTGAAATAAAACTATTTTTCGGATTTTATCGCGTTTATTTAATTTATGTTCCCGACGTTTCGGCTGCTTTACAGCAGCCATGGTCACGGGGGGACTGAGGTGTTAGACGTCCTGATGTCATAGTTAGTAACTGGGTACCCTCATATTAAGTTGTTGTTTGCGGTCCGATCCACGCAGAAAGTGCTCACAGTGTCTCGAGGTCTTGCAAACGTCGGGAACATAAATTAAATAAACGCGATAAAATCCGAAAAATAGTTTTATTTCAATATTATACGGATTTTATCGCGTTTTTTTAGTTTTATTTTAATGTATAGTATTCGCGTAAATATGAGAAAACAATCTATACAAATACATACAATTGGAGTGCCTGTTTGTAATATCAAAATAACACCTTTTCACTAAATGCATATGAAAGTACATACGACACCTATAACAAAAACGCGATTTAAAAATGTTTTGACTGTCTGTCTGTGTGTTTGTTCCGGGTAATCTCCGAAACGGCTGCACCGATTTTGACGGGACTTTCACTGGCAGATAGCTGATGTTTTAAGGAGTAACTTAGGTTACATTTATTTAAGAAAACCAAAATTAAAAAAATTGTCCTGTCTCGCGAACGGGCTTTTTTGTTAAGATAAATTCCACGCGGACGAAGTATATCATAGAATCTATTATCATGACCATTGCGAATATCCTTAGGTAAATCGCGAATATGGTAGGGTCGCAGATGAGAGCGAAAGCATTCCCCTGACCCCCCCACAAAGTGGATTATATTTTATTTGCAAACATAGGCACAAAAGTAGACTAACTATACATGTATAAAATAATTCGTGAAAAAAAACTTACAAGCCCATTGTAGAACTCCCCAGCGTAGGCGACGGAGAGAGCCATGGCGCAAATGCACAGGAAAATTAAAACCTTTGATGATACCATTTTTCCTTTAAGGTGCCTTATTTCCTTAATACGTGTGTCAGATTGTTGAGGCGATCTCCGAATGAAGACTACTCTCGGCTGGCCTGTTTATATACGAAATTTAACGGTACATACACAGATATAGATTTACATAGATAACGCATATCTCATTTTGTATTGAAACCTAGCGTGCCGAAATTTTAACACCAACTGTGACGTCATAGGCGAAATTTAGTGAGGGGAAATCTAAACCGATTCAAAGACACCGATACCGCCGATGCCCCTCCGCGTCCGCCCGCTACGATTCTCTCGAGTGATTATCTCGCTCATACTCACATTTTTATTTTCTTATATGTATATGTAACTTACTTCACGTTCATTCACACACAATTATTTTATTTTTATAACAATTTGTCAGATTATCAGTTCTTTTATTTTCCTTTTAATTTTATTTAAATACTAGCTGAGCCCGCGACTTCGCCCGCGTGGAATTTAACTTAACAATAAAGCCCGGTCCCGCGTTCTAAGCCCGCGCGACAGGACCCATTTTTTAAATTTGGTTTTTTAAAATAAAAGTAGCCTCAGTTACTGCTTATAACATCAGCTATCTAACAGTGAAAGTCCCGTCAAAATCAGTCCAGCCGTTTCGGAGATACTCTTTGATTTCAAGTGTTTTTATTTTTTTACGCGGAACCCTAATTGTTTTTCTAAAATCAAAGTAGCCTAAGTTACCCGCTATAAGATCAGCTATCTGCCAGTGAAAGTCCCGTCGAAATCGGTCCAGCCGTTTCGGAGATTACCCGGAACAAACACACAGACAGACAGACAGACAGACAGACAGACAGACAGACAGACAAAAAAATTTTAATTCGCGTTTTTGCTATGGGTATCGTATGTACTTTCATATGCATTTTGTGAAAAGGTGTTATTTTGATATTACAAACAGACACTCCAATTTTATTTATTTGTATAGATGTATTATATTTATTATTACGTATAAGTACTTATATTGTTGTGATAGCTTAGCGGTTAGGGTAGCAAATGGTGTAGGTATGTAAGACAAGGTATGAGGAGGCTTTGGCTGAAAATCAGCGTTGGAGGAGATTTCGTTCCCCTCCAGTACATGCTGAGCCTTTCGGTACAGCTCTCACTGTAGGAAAAGCAGCTTACTTACCTTAGGTCTATATATTTTGCTTATTTTATAATTATGTGCTGATCTTTCCTTGTGTTCCCTGTGCTGATTAAATATTTTTCATTTCATTTCATTTCATTTTCATTTCATTTCAGGTACACATACTACGTATACATTTACATGAAAATATATAATAACTATGCCTTTTCTAGTTTTCTCTTCCTTGACAATGATGAAGGTTTTTGTGGTGTAGGTATCTTTATTATGTAAAGCACAAATTAGTGTATGCCCTATATCTTATACGCTACTAATTAAAAATATTTTACACATTAAATCTATTCACTAACCATTGTCAATGAGTTTTAGTATATCAATAGTGGGATATGGCGTTTATTTTCAATAAAACTTTTTCCCTACAATTAAACTGATATTTTCAAAATGTATGGAAGAAATTGTACTGTGTTTAGTAGGGAACCAGTCTTTGACCATTGCCGAAGCCTTTGAAAATGGGAAAAAGTAAAAAAAAAACCTAGTGGAACTTGGTTATTAGAATTTTTTACATAAGTACATTTTAAGGTTATGTGAAAAAGTGTAAATACAAAAGTTGTAGATATTTTTATTACTTACCTACAACTTTGCCATTTAACTTTCTTCCATAGGCCTTGTAGTTTTTCCGGAATTCTAGATAAACCGTTTTTACATACTATATTTACATATTTTTTGTTATATTCTCTTCCTATTCCAATGGGTTTCATCCTACCATGTTTTTTGTTTGGTTTCAAAAATTATCGACACTGGTCTATTACGTCCCGTGGCTGCCATTCATTTTTCTTTCAGGACTGGATCACGTGGGAAATAAAAAAATAATTAAACACAATATAAATGTATAAACATAGTCGTATAAGTTCAAATGATAAACATTAAACATGAACACGTTGTATACATGAACCACCCTCCATTTTTAAAGCTATCGTGTAATATTAGGACATGAGTTTGTTTTTATCTACTTAATTGGCTATTTTATAATATCATTTGTCTGTCCGATATCCAGTAAAATCGATTATTGATATAAGTTGTAGAACGCACTACACTAGTCGCTACATTTGACAAACAAAATGATAAATTGCCTGTACCACGAAGTCGAAGTGTCGCGCGACAGTATCGCTTGTTCTGATATTCATCGTCTCTTTACACACAACGTCAGATCAAACGATCAAAGCAAACGCAGTTAATCCATAGTTACATAGGTATATTCTAGGAATCACAACTCGGAATACTTAAAAAATTGATTTAAAATGCATTTGCGCATAATATAATTTTAAAATAACATACATACCTGTGATAAGAAATATGTTCCTGTCTTTGGGTGCTCGAAATGTTTAAGCTATTGCAGTTAATTGTCACGCAACGCAATAAAGTGTGGGCCATTGTGATCTCAATTGACCTATGCCCCAAGTCAGATAATTCAACGCGAAATATAATTATAAACTACTCGTAATAATAAAAATAATAAAATTTATTTGCCATAGGTTTCGACTCACTTACGTTAGTAAGTACATATTAGTGATGTAACGAATGTTGGATTTTTGACATTCGCGAATGCGAATGCGAATATTTGGCTCCAACATTCGCGAATGCGAATGCGAATGCGAATGTATGTTGACTCTCAAATAGAAAATTTCAAGAACCCCCGTTGCGATTGCTTTTTAAACTACAAAACAGCCGATATTTTTCAAACGGCTGAACCAATTTTCATGAAACATAGCTTAAAGCAAAAAAAACGAATTAAAAATCGGTTCATCCGCTTGGGCGCTACGATGCCACAGACAGACACACAGATACACATGTTAAGCTTATAACATCCCTCTTTTTTCTTTGGGGGTTAATAAAGAGCGCCCAAAATGTTAGACTGGTTTGACATTTCGTGTCGGCCGAACATAGCCAAACCTATATAGGTTGAAATAACGAGTTAATACGAATAGATTTGTTTTGATGTCAGGGTACTTTAGTATTATTGCATAAATCAAATTTAATTGATATTCAAATTTTATTGAGTTTGTTAATATTTTAATTAAACTAACAAGAGCAAAAGAGAAAGATCCTATTTATAATTTGGTTGCCTACCTCTCAAGACAGTTCCATATTTTTTCCAATTCCAATTCAAATATAAGTAAATAAGTGCATTATTTACAAGTGAGCTAAGTTGAGTTACGATCGAAGCTGGTTTGCAGCCCGAGACTAACACGAGGGATGTGATGGAGCCAAAGTGTGTAATGAACAATGCTCACGCGTTTAATACGACATTTTGCAACACACTTGCGAGTAAAAAATAACGAAAATATTACAATCTTAATTGAAAAAAAACACAATTCACGAATTTTTTAAGACCTAGAGAATTGCAGGATGAATGAAAACTAAAACCAAATGGCGCGCCGTAAGTTTTTAGGGTTCCGTAGTCAAACTCAGAACCCTTATAGTTTCGCCACTTCCGTCTGTCCGTATGCCCGTCCCTCTGACATCAAAGTAATCTTATTCAGAGACTATTATACTGAAAATTGGCAAAAAATTGAGTTTGTGTACCACTACAAAACTGTGTATTTCAATTTTGAACGTAAAGTTATTCTAATGTACCTCCCGTACTTAAGAAAGGGGAGTCTAAAAATGTTTACTCACCCCGTCGAGTGAGGTAATGTTCAGCAGGTATTTTAAAATAATTTGAAGGTTTCTTTGACAGTTTTTCAATATTAATTCCCGTTTACGAAATATTGAGCTCCAAAGTGGCCTTTTTACGTGAGTAGCGAGATTCATCCTTTAACTTAGAACCGCGTTATAAATGGTTTATTATATGAAATAAATAGTTATTAACTTCAAAAAACTAAATATAATTAATTAAAAAAAAAACGGAAGTTTGGTCTGAGTCTCAAAGCCACGCGCCACTGATTGTGCATCCAGTCTAATCACAACTTAATTATTTGAGTTAAAACACCTTATAAAAACTTTACATCAGTCCAAAAATAAAAAAAGGTTTATGTCACTTTGCTTAAGATGTATATGAATGCCGGTTTAATAAATTCAGTAACAGAATTTCTTATTATTACTTTATTTTTAGGGTTCCATATTATCGAAAAGTGGCGGGATGTCTACGGAACCCTATAGTATGCGTAGTTTGATTTGGCCAGTTATTTATCTATGGGTCTGGCAAGGCCTAACAATTATTATAATATTATTTGAAATATAATAAACTGAATGTTTATAATAAATAAAATTAATAAATAAATCTATTTAAATAATTAATGATTTTATATATAATAATTTATAAACATTGTTTATTTAGTTTATAAAAATGCTTACTATTTTTAGGATAACTCTTTACTAAGATTAAAAAAATGTAAAGTCAAAAGCACTAGTGCGTAATAAGCTTTATGAACCTAAAAGCGGTGCAATAAGGGCCACCCTACGAGCAAGTTTGTTGAAAAAATATATAATTCTTACTAGTTGTATTAAATTACATATCCATGTATACATAATTTCCTTTTTGTTTTTCAAAAACATTCGCCAAACATTCGCATAGATTCTTGCGAATGCGAATGCGAATGCGAATGTCAAAAAATATGCGAATATTCGCGAATGCGAATGCGAATATTCGTTACATCACTAGTACATATAAACGAAATAAACTAGGGTTATAAAACAATGGTAAGTGAAAAATGGATGAAGGTACCTGTGGCTTCCACACTAGGACAAGCCTGTCTCGTATAATGAATACCTTTTGTTGCTTTGAGTAATTTCGGTAGTATACTAAACACAAAGTCGTTGATATAATATAAAAAATCGCCAAGTGCCATGACGAGCCATGCACAATGAAGGGTTCCGAGTCATTGAAGGTAATCTGTTTAAAATTTCACCCCAGGTTCAAATAGGTACTAAAGTTTTATAAGTATACATACTACTACCGACATCTATCCACACCATTAAACACTAAGACATAGACTAATGAACATAAAACATACATTTATTACTGTTATTTAATTTAAATTTACTAACAATGTATCCAATTTCGTCTGCATAATCTCATTAATGTTTTTGCAATAGAAAGACGTGTCGGAATTCATTAAGTAATTTTTTATTTTATCTTTAAAAGTTAAAAATCTCGCAAACGGAATTTTTGATGATAAAATGTTGTATGAAAACACCATTTTATTTAAAAATACCTTTTCAACGATACCCCACATGATGGGGTAAAAAAAAATATCCCCTCTTACGATGTTGGGGGAGGTACTTAAAAAAAGTAATTTTGGTACATTTTATATTTTTGAAAGTGAGACCTACTAAAGTAAAAATAAACGCGATATAATCCGTAAAAATAGTTTTATTTCAATGTGTAGTATTCGCGTAAATATAAGAAATCAATAAGTGAGACCTACTCTTAAAGTATTTTTGCACCAAATTACATCAACTTCCGTCAGAAACTGTAGAAGTTATGACCCTGTGACAGGTCGGGACAGACGGACGGACGGACGGACGGACGGAAGATCATCCAATCTTATAAGGGTTCCTCGTAGGGACTACGGAACCCTAAAAACAAGTGCGAGTAGGACTCGCGCGGTAAAGGTTCCGTAATAGGTTAAGTTTATTTGTAGATCAACAACCCGGTATTTGAGTCTCGACCAATGTTTACCAGTTATTGACACCAAAACAGATATGATATCGTTACCTTTAATCCCTTAACATCCTTTAACATCCTTAGGAGTTGAATTTTTCAAGATACAGATTGATTGTTTAGTGTCTTGAGTATACATAGCCTTTATACTCATTTTGACGTCTCCTGTATACTAATTTCCACCCCTTATTT
This sequence comes from Notodonta ziczac, assembly GCA_918843915.1. Lineage (NCBI taxonomy): Eukaryota > Metazoa > Arthropoda > Insecta > Lepidoptera > Notodontidae > Notodonta > Notodonta ziczac. Next base: position 8,204,785 of record OU974060.1, on the reverse strand, counting down.
CATATGCATGTGGGATGAAATTTCAGGGAATTCAGTAGTAAATCAATTTCTATTTCTAAATCAGGTGAAAGCTTTGATTAAAAGAAGTAATAGATACCGCATGTTAGTACGCGTTGTGTTCCACCAAAAATTACGCTTCATTCAAGTCGCCCGCTCGTCTGCAATCGACCATTGACACAAGAGTTGTCAATACCGCGACGTAAAATATTGAAAGAATGCCGTTTTGCATCATTAAAACATGTAAAAGTGAGAACTGGAAGCATCAGTGAGTCCCGCGTAAAATACAATATTTTAGAAGAAAAAGTAAAATTTATAGTTTCATACATTTTATTTATGTAAGTACCAGGCATGCCTTTTAAGTTCTGTCGTTTCCATATTTCCCGGCAATTTTGAATTTGGAACTGTTCTATATTCGAATGTGTTTAAATTTCGAATCTCAAAACAGTTGAAAGTTTTAGGATTAATGCTATTGTTTAGTCACAGCGTCGATTAGAATCTGTCAGGTTACGTACGAAAATGAATCTTTCTAAGGAAAATGTTCGTGCAATAATTTTCTACAACTTTAGAAGAGGCCTGACACGGCTTCAGTGTTTTGAAGAGCTAACATCTGTGTTCAGTGATGAAGCCCCATGTCTGCGGACTGTCGAAAGCTGGTATTTAGAATTCCAGCGTAGACATACTAGTCCTAGTGACAAATCTCGCAAAGGACGGCCAAAATCCGCCTTCACTGAAGATAACATCATTGCTGTGAGACAACAAATTCTCGAAGATCGTCATGTGACGTATCGAGATATAGAGGCTCTATAAGGCATCTCAGGGACAACCATTCAGAAGATCTTGCATGAAGCGCTCGGTGTAAGAAAGCTAGTTTGCCGTTGGATACCGCATCTGCTTTCCGACGATCACAAGGCGGCCCGCGTCAGATGGTGTAAGAAAACTCTGCAAAGGTTCAACCGAGGAGAGTCAAATCACGTCTACGACATCATCAGTGGTGACGAATCTTGGATCTATGCCTACGATCCTGATTCCAAACAACAATCTACAATCTGGGTCTTTCAAGACATGCCAAAGCCGACTAAAGTTGTTCGTTCTCGAAGCACTTCAAAGAAGGTGGTGGCCACGTTCATTGGAAAAACCGGCCATATTGCGACTATTGCAATTGAAAATCGTAGAACGGTTAATGCAGAGTGGTATACCGCAGTTTGTTTACCACAAGTCATCGTCAACTTCCAAAATCTAACTCAAAGCGACGCATCATCCTGCACCACGACAACGCAATCTCACACAGCGCTCGTCAAACGATTGAGTATTTGAAGCAGGAAACAGTAGAAATTCTTGACCATCCCCCATACAGTGCTGACCTAAGCCCTAAAGATTTCTTTACATTTCCTAAAATTAAGAATAGTCTTCGTGGTCAAAGGTTCCAGTCCGGTGAAAAAGCAGTCGACGCTTTCAAGTCGCCATTTTGAACACCCCCACTTTAGAGTGGTATAAATGTTATAATAACTGGTTTGAGCGAATGGAAAAGTGTATTAAGCTACGTGGTGACTACTTTAAAAAACAATAAAAAGTACTATAAGGTTCTAGTTGTGATTTTTTCTTCAAACGACAAAACTTAAAAGGCATCCCTCGTAGTTGGATAAAGTGGATACGACTTCTATATAATTATATTTTTAAATAATAAATTACATTGTTCTAAAATGCCGTTTTCGTAGAAAACGGTTTATCGCGCTCTCCACAAACTTAACTTATACGCACTAGTAGGTACAGTATCATTTGTTACAAACAAAACTTCCGAATCACATAGCAGTCGCACAGTCGTCCAATATATTCGCTTACCTAAGGGTCATCGTATATTCCTCCATCTTTGCTTTCTTAACACATGTTCAATGTCGCTTCCGATGACAATATATTTTTTAGGGTACATACTTTTCTCGACAGTTAAAACTCGAAAATATCGAAAGTTTTTTATTATCAGGGTAATTTAAGACATTTAATTTGAGTTACGACAGTGAATTCAACATTTTCCCATAGATTTCCTCAGTATATAGAGGCGTGAAAAATGGACTAATGCCATACTTTTTACGATTGGAGACAAACAACACGTACTTGTATTTTGAATATAACCCGCCACGTAACAATATTCTCATGTAATTGACTTAAAATCATGAGGCGTATCCATAGTTTTGACGTCAATTTGCACAGTTTTGACACCGGGCCCCGCGCGCCGGCGCGCTTTACACACACTGTCATTGCCGCGAGATCGCATTTGAATAATAATAAAGTATTTAGTACTGTATCCTTTCCTTCCTTTATCAAAGGGTAAAAGATCATAATAGTCAATAGATTTCAAGATTAATAACACGTGACAGGCTGACTCGCTGCGGGACTTTACATAATATTTATGAGCGAATTCATGTTGTGAATTAAACGATAGTAATTATAACTGAGATTGTGAGTTCAAAAGTTCACCGTAGAGATAAAGGATACTTTACCGGCGATATTAACAAAACATTAGTTAATTATTATGTTTCCACATACCTACTTCAGATAGAATAAAATAAATACTTCTGATTTTAGAAAAAAAAAATATTACACTTAATTAAAATAAATAATGGCGCTTCAACCCTTAATAATAGTGTTTAATTTCAAATCCATAAGGTCTATTTTCCGATTGATGCGACTTGTCCCACAACAGCCACTGCTGGTCCTGTTTTGATGATTCCATCGCGGATGTGTTGACCAAGTCTTTCCTGTAATAGATTAAAACACTCTTTGTAATACTAAGTATCTACAGTATGGGAATACAGAGTATTCAAAATAGATTATTTAATAACATTTTATTGTACAAGCTGCGCTACTAAGATGCGTCTCATAGGTTGGCAATTGATATGATACCCTATGAACTCATATATAAAGTCGAATATATTTCGATTTAGGAAGCGTCGTGTACGGAAACCGGTCCGTACAGAACGGTAAGCAAAATCGAATAGTACGGAATATTCGACTCTTTTTTTAACTTCATAGGGTAGATATCAATTGGTGATCTGCGGGTTTTTTTTTAAAGTACGTATGACTTTCGGAATGCAAGCTGGGGCTATTCCCACTAGGCGTTTATAATCCTTATATATCATTGATCAGCAATTCCATTTCAGCATATGAATACACCGACGATACCCACAGTTGCTACAAGTACCACGCGGTGCCGCGCACATGGCCTGCTCCGCCGAGGGTGGGCACCTGGCCATCATCAACAGTCAGAAGGAAGTGGAATTTATCAAACGACTCATGGCTAAGTATCCAGCTCGCAAAGGAGCTATGAATGGAGTCACTATGCCTTTGTTGGATGGAGTCCATGATTGGGACGAACATGGCGACTGGAGAACTATTCATGGTAAACTGTTTTTTTTATTATTCACTATACCAAATAATATAAACAAAAATACTGGGAACTATATATTCCAAAAAATATGTTTTGATTGTATTTTTATTCTCCGTGTAGATAAAATCGTGTACTACTTAAATATAACAGAACATTCTTAAAACCTTATTTGTATGGTCATCATCTCATTTAACGTTATGGCATCCACTTCTAGGTGTCTGGGAGTACATGAATGATGACGAATGCATCACCCACCCCGAAAACACCGACTATGCGCCCGGTCCAGTAAAAGTGTAAAATAAAATTTGTTAAATAAATAATCATTAATTTGCTTTTTATTTATTTCAATTATATGTGAATAAAGATTAGGTTTATCTGGCATATAACCAGCGGATTTGCGTTTGTTACGCGGACATTGGACTGTTTGTTACGCGTTGTTACGCGTTGGACATTCTTACGTGTTTTTTGATTTAAATGTCCAATTGAGAAGTGAATAAAATTGTTTACATTCAGGCTAAGAGGCCCTCTTACTCAGATTAACGCAGATGGAGTAAACGCAACAAACGATGTGAAGCCACATAGCATTAAATGTGTGCGTGACAACTAGGAGCGGCACTGTAGGGACACGTACATCTGTGTGCGTGTAAAGTTGCCAGATATTGGGGAAAAACTCCCATAATTTTTCCGATTGTTCTCAGTAGTACTAATGTTACAAATTGGAAATGGTCTTTCGCAATTTAGGTACTTAAGTAGTAGGTATTTGAACAGAATAATGCTAATAAAATAAAATAAACTTAGTTAGTATTTATTTTTTCTGCAAATCGATATTTGAAGATCTCTGCATTATCACTCAAGAACATTATAACATTAAAGATTTTTGGATGTCTTTATAAGCATAATTAGGTACATTAAATTGAAAAATGTTATTAGTTTTAAATATTTATTACAAATTAAAAGATTTAGCGGCCATTGCAAAATCGCAAAATATACCTCTGATTGGTTTATTATTGATTAAATAACTAGAGTTTTAAATAAAGATATAATATTATATATATACATAAATTATTTCCGTATATAAATGTATAAATTAATCATCTTTCTACACCCCATGCACATTTCCCTAATTCAAGGAAACTTATTTCGATGTAAATTGGCAACACCAACCAATTACTGTCAAAATTTTGTGTTCCGAGTGAGCGATATCAAATTGTGGGTAAATAAATTACAAAACTATAAAATAAACAATAGTTACCTGTGGAAAGATATGCCATCTGCTTTTTTTTGTTTTTATGAACAACTTTTACACATTTTAATTACGCAAGACGGCAATTTCAAAATAAAACAACTAACCACCTTTGACGTCTAAGCGCTGTGACGCGAAGTTCAGTACTGACGCGAGATTGTATTCGCTTTGTAATTTGTATTTGCTTTGGTGGACACACTTTTGTGTTCTAGACGCGTCATCTGCCTATTCGTTAATCTGAGCCCTCTTATATGACAGTAAGAAGTCTAAACATAAATGTACCTACCAACATAATGAAAAAAACCGGAAGTAATATAACTCTAAATTGAAAATTTAAAAACCCCCGATGCGACGACCTTTTCATCTATTGTATACAATAATCAACAGAAAATCTGTGTAAAAGTATAAGACATAATTTTGTAAGACATATTAATTGATATTATATATAATAACTAGCTGTGCCCGCGACTTCGTCCGCGTGGAATTTAATTGTCAAAGTTTCATACAAACTTTCATCCCCTATTTTATCCCCGTGGGGGTAGAATTAATCAAAATCCTTTCTTAGCGGATGCCTACGCCGTAACATCTACCTGCATGCCAAATTTCAGCCCGATCCGTCCAGTGGTTTGGGCTGTGCGTTGATATATCACTATGTCAGTCAGTCAGTCAGTCGGTCACCTTTGAGTTATATATATAGATGAAAACCCGGCTTCGCTCGGGTGAAATGTGACTCATAATACACAATCTTTTACAAAACTTAGGTAGATATTTTTGTAGTTATCGGTTTTTCAAGGAATATTAGGCAAGGCATAGATTCGTATAGCATTGTCCATTGAAATGAATACGAAAAAAAGTCGCCAAGTGCCATGTCGAGCTATGCACAATGAAGGGTTCCGATTCATTGAAGGTAATGTGTTTAAAATTTCACCCCAGGTTGAAATAGATACTAAAGTTGTATACATACTGCTACCGACATCTATCGACACCATTAAATACTAAGAAATAGACTAATGAACATAAAACATACATTTATTGCTGTTATTTAATTGGAATTTATTAACAATTTATCCAATTTCGTCAGCATAATCTTATTCATATTTTTGCAACATAAAAATGTAAGAAGTGTCGATATTTTTTTCGTAAAAAATCTTACCCACTGTTGTTTATAGACTACTACCGACATCTATCCACGTGCATGAACACTTCAGAAATACACGTATTAACACAAAATATAAATTTATTGCTGTTATTTCATTGAAATTGGTGAACAATGTATCCATTTTCGACTGCATAATCTTATTAATGTTCTTGCAATAGAAAAATGTAAGAAGTGTCGGAATTCATTACGGAATTTTGATTTAATCTTTAAAAGTTAAAAATCTCGCAAACGGAATTTTTGATGATAAAATGTTGTATGAAAACATCATTTTATTTGAAAAGACCTTTTCAAAGTCACCCCACATGATTGGGTAACTAAAAAAAAAAAATTGCCCCTTTTCGATGTTCGGGAAGGTACCTCAAAAAGAGTAATTTTGCTACATTTTATATTTTTGAAAGTGAGATCTACTCTTAAAGTATTTGTGTACCAAATTACATCAACATCCGTCAGAAACTGTAGAAGTTATGACCCTGTGACTGACGGGTTGGGACAGACAGACGGACGGACGGACGGGATGATCTTATAAGGGTTCCTCGTAGGGACTACGGAACCCTAAAAACATGAAGACTGAATTTGTTTGTTCTGAAAGCTCAATCTTCTTCCTCTTTCTTAAAAAATATGCCCCACCCAGTTTAATAGATATTTCGAATAAAGACTCATTTACACATTGAGAACACTGACACTAACTGACAGGGATTCGTTCATAGAAAATATAGCGGTGCCTGTGCCAAACTTGACGGAACTGCCAATATGGCGAAATATTGTCTTTTGCACCGTTAGAATTTAACAAAATACTCGACAATCCGAATTTTGCCGATATATGTTGTCGACTCGAAATCATAATTTTTTTATGTTTTATTATTCTGGTAAGGTTTCAATCGAGTCTACCGTACCCCTGAACGGAATTATTAATATAGAAGTCGAATCAACAGCCTGACAAATAAGTTTCAAGCTTCTAGCTCTAAAATGAGATACTTACATACAACTTTTCATCCCCCCTTTCAACCCCTTAAAACTCTTTTTTCGCATTAAAAAGTAGCCTATGTCCTTTCTCAGGCTCTAGACTATCTGTGTATAAAATTTCATTGAAATCGGTTCAGTAGTTTTGGCGTGAAAGAGCGACAGACAGACAGACAGACAGACAGACAGACAGACAGACAGAGTTACTTTCGCATTTATAATATTAGTAAGGATTATTGACATTAGAATAGACAACGAATCTTAATATTGATGCCACGGAGGTTTAATTCCTAGTAAAATATTATCAACTATGATTCAATTTGATGTAATAACTCTGGTTGAGGTGGACGGGAGCAGCCCAGGGGAAGAATTTTCAATGACGCTAAAATTATTTTAAATTAGATTTGTTTTTTTTTTATATTTTATATCAATGGCGGAGCAGCGCCCTCTAGAATTATTATAGCGTAATATTCCATGACCATTAACAAAACAAACAAAATTTAACGCATGCGCGTATCCATCATTTGAAACGTGACTTATGGAACGTCTTTAGTTCGTACACAAATCTCATATAAAAAATGATAAAATATAATTTTTTTCCAGAATCAGGTAAACTTTTCAAATTTATAATCAAAACAATCATGAACAATCTGCACATCACATCCTGTGGGAGTGCAGTCTCTGGCACAACGAACGGACTACTATGCTAAATAGCCTGCAAGTGACATCTGGAGCAGTTTATTAAATTGTTTATTACCTTGTGGAAACCAGGGACAATTTCCGTGCGTTCAAGCGCTTCTGCCATACCTATTATTGGAATCAAGTATAATCAGCTCACGAGTTTAGGTCCAATTATTCATATAACGATCCGTGGTGCCTTACAACTGGTCTTCAATCAGCTGTAACAGTCTTGTTTCTATGGCAATTAGCCCATACCAGCTACATATATTTTGTCTCCCGCTTTGCACCGGAGGGAAGTGGAAATATTTTTCTTCCAACTCCTCCTATTATTTCTTTCGATTAAATTCGTGCGGGTTCCAAGACAATTTAACTTTTCCCCGGGACTCGTCGAGGGTCAAACCTCGATGTCATTATTGGTCACCATTGTCGATCCTGGCTTACAGGAGTTACAGTGGTGGGAGTGTGTGGCGGGACTAGTCCCATATAAAAATATTGTAAAAAGCCAGTTCAGACTATTACGATCATTTAAAAAATATAATACATCAAAATCCAATAATCTCAAATTTGAATGGATTCGAGCCGCGGAAATTGGTTTTGGCCGTGAATGTGGCTTTTTTAACCTACAAAAGAGCTGATGATCTTCAAATGGCTGAACCGATTTTCATGAAACATAGCTAAGAACACTCTCGATCATAATAGGTACATATCTAACAAAAGAAACAAAATTAAAATCGGTTCATCAGCTTGGGCGCTACGTTGTCACACACAGACACACAGATACACATGTTAAACTTATAACACCCCTCTTTTTCGTCGGGGGTTAATAAAATAAGCTTTTCTATTATCGTTTCGACATTCCAAATCTTGCCAAGTAACGGTCAGTAGAACAGAAGAAAATGCATTATTCAATAACAAGCCGAGAGAGAAGAACATTGAACTTTAGCTTTTGGTTCTTAAATAACAAAATTGACTGTTTATTCCCGGATAAGATATTGTGGGTTGTTCGTAATAAAGGTAGTCAGTTTTCCTCATTAATTTACCATACTCCTCATATTGTTTCACAAATAAATAATTATACTTAGAAATATAATCATTGTTTCGTATTTAGCTTCCTATTGTATGAATAATAATGAGGATTGTCTCAAAATCATCACGTCTGATTGGGCTGAAGGAAAATTTCCAGAAGTCTCACCCAAATAAATTGTAAGAATTAAGAAGGCAGATATCAGATGGGTATTTCATGTACGTAAGGGTACGGTTTCACGATTTCTTAACATATTCTATTTGTTTTTTAATCATTTCATCATTCTATTTTGTTTAATCATTACTTGAAGTTTTAAGAGCGAGCACTTGACTCTGATCAAGACTCAACCGCGTACGCAACGACAAGTGCGAGAGCTTTGAGACGGCATCTCCGATCGTAAATAAAATCAAATCAATTACTTAAAAAAATAATTAATTACTAAATCATTCACTTTGATTATGAGGAAAATCAAGGTTGACTGGTAGCTGAGCCCACAACAAATAAGGAAAAGATTGGAGGAGATATTATAATTAAACAGTAATTCGAATTATATTATGACTATATTTTCTGTATTCTGTATGCGCCTTCCGAAATGTTCATAGTTATATTAGCATCTATCTTGTTTTATCATACTCCATTCTGAAAAGGAAATGTTTCATCTTAATTAAAAAAATATTGTCATGGTTAAAGTTAATAGTAATGGTAAAAACATTTAAAAAACAAGCTTTTTGTATTAATGTGACGTTGTATTAGTATTCGTGTTCTCCTCAGCAAGCCCTTTCATTTGATACCCATACTGATTTAAAATTCAGTTGCAAGATTCCACCCGGGCAAACATACATTGCAAGTTAAATAAAAGCTTGTTAAAAAAAATACACGAGCGTAACATTATATTCTGGAAACTTTATGCCTGTTATAGCACCCATACCGAAGTGATGAGGGTTAGAAAACAGCAGAACCGCCTATTCGTAGGATTCGACATCGGTGGACGCGCTACTGCGTCTGCACAGATTACCAACTGCTGATCTAATTCACGGAAATATTACAATAATGGATCTTAATTAATGGATAAGAATCTTGAACAGCTCTGAAACCAAGTTTTGATACATAGATCACCATGCAGTATGTAACGCGGGCACCCTTACGCCCTGCTTGGTGTTGTTCATGATTACTTTTTTTCATTATTTAAAAATGACAAGGAATTTCGAATGTTTTATGAACAAGATGTTGACGTTGGAATTTTAGTTAGAAGATTAAGAAAAGAACGATAAGTTGATTAACCGGATGACCAGTGTTTTATTTGTGTGGAACCGTAAGAAGACACGACACCCAGCCGCTACAAGTACAATTTTCAAAGCACATTGGTCACCAAAGTAGGTATTAAAAACTCGACTTTACAGCCAAACAAAATTTTTGTTGCATTCTGCAGGTTGAAACAGAAAGGGTATACTATTTTTTTGCAACTTAACTTTGTAATTCTAAAATTATCAGCTTTGGAGGAAACTTGAAAAACAAAAGGTGTTATAGGAATACAGCTGTTGACAGATTTAATAAGTCTACAAAACCTTTAGTACTTCAACTGTCCCACAAAGCCGATAGTTTTAGATTTACAAAGTTAAGTTGCAAAAAAAATAGTATACCCTTTCTGTTTCACCTGGTATAGCTATCTCGTTTTTTCTCAACATGTTGTTTGATGAATTTGAGTCGTAAATATGTACCTTTGTCACGTTGTCCATGAGAATACCTCCGCGGTCTAGCTGAACAACCTGACAAAACGCCTGATAAAAATCTTATATAGGTGTTACTTCAAACAGAAGCATTGCAATATAAATATGTCAGGCTCTCAAATACATAAACCCATTTATCTCGTATTCGCCTGCTATTTTACCTATATTCCATTTATTATAACATTAGACATAAGAGGCTCGCAGAAGCAGGGATGCAAAACATTTTATTTCCAAGTCAAAACAACTTTTATTTAGAGTCATTACATTAAAATTGTTTTAACATAACTTTTGATAGATAAATCTAAAATACTAGCTAAATACTTCGATAAACAAAATAAAAGTACGGGTGTACGTTTCTGTCGCCGTTGGCTTTGGTCAGCAGACTCAGAACTTACATGTTGTAAGCCACTCGGGCCCGCACCGGGATCACCCATAGCTCGACAAACCGTAACGTTTTGTACAAACAAGTCACTAACAACAGTAATAACGATAACAAAGGAAAACAGTAACAAGTAACAATTAAAACACGAAAATTCGACAACAATAACAAACAAGCTATTCACAGGAACTTACGAGTGCAGGGAAATGACTCAATGACGAACACTGACAGCACAATATTTACGTCAATTTCATAAATAACATAGTCCGACAAAATTAGAAATACCCTGCTGTCATGACCTCTGAAGGGATTAGGTAACATTTTAGATTTCGTAGGATTATAGTGAAACGAAAAACGTTCCCGGTATGTTCACCCCTGCTTCTTTTAGGTTTTTAGCATCGACACTAATTTGAAATTGTAATGAAATAATAATTATTTAAATGAAAGGCAATATATTTAATAAGATAGATAATTAATATTATTACAGTTAGGTGTGACAAGCTGGTATATAAATAGATTATAATAAATTCGACGTCAATCGTAACTGTAACTCGTAAATTGTACTTTTATTACAAAGTGGACACTAAAAATAACCTTTTTTAACTTCTGTCTAATGCTATAACAAATGGAGTATAGACAATTTGTAAACTCAACAAAGCAATAGTAGGTAGTGTACACACAAGGTCAGTTTAGCCAGTAGCAATGCAGGGACAGAGGAGCTAAATACTTCATACTTCGCTGTATGTTCCGCGTGTTTTTGTCCGTTTTCGAGATATTTTCATAATTGTGTTTTTTTAATGAAGACCCAAAAAACTAAAGTTAATGACTAATTGACAAGAAATAACTTATTGGATGAGTTCTAATTCAATAGGAAGTTATTTTTGATTGACCATAATAATTTTTATCATATATTTAAGAAAATGACGTATCAGTTTAAATTTAAGACTAAATTCAGGATTCTTGTGGTATTCAATTGGATTACGAAATTTGAAAACATCTTGAAAACTACAGAAGTTCATATGACACAGCGAAAAATTGAAAGTTGTTGCAATCAATTCGTCACCCACTGTCCAGTGACGGTCACTCGTTATAAATTTCTCACTGACTGTCAAACTGACAGCTGTCACCTGTCGACTGTCATACTCACTTCTCCAACTGTTGCAGTTCTCATACTCCATTTCGCAGTAATTGGTGAAGGTCCTGTACATCCCATCATAATGCCGAGCGCAGACAATATTTTTTCTGTAAAACATTCATGGATATCTTAATTTATGATTAATGATTGGCAAAAGATTAGGATAATTCCATCCATCATTCAACAGAAAGTTGTCCACATCTGGACTTCCGCCAACACGCAACTACCGGCTTCGGTCGCAATCGTAATCGAGACGACAATGTTTTTTCTATAGGTATTTTTTTGAGAGATATGAAGTGTAATATGGAAATTATCGGTGTCGGGTTACCCGTGTGAATTACCGCTAAGTAAACCAGCGTGATATACTTGCTTGTACATGCTCGGGCAGAATTGAATAAAAACAACGCATCCTTTATCTATGAGGTCTGATTTCTTGAAAACACTATCCTTCGGGTAGAAGCGGACTCTGTGAGGTTTCGGATGTTTCTTGTTCACGTAATCAGCAGCCAGCAGCGGTATGGCTACTGCAATTGAAAATAATGACGCTGAAGACCCGCCTGACGTTAAGCAGCTACCGTTGTCTATAGATGCTCGCAATACTAAAGGCTTTGCATCTTACTAAACGCAGGTATGATATCTACTTTACGCTGTTATTATGTGAGAGTGAGGTGTTACCCTGGTTGGGCCAGGCCCGAATATAAATTGTAATTAATTGGCTACAGTTTGACTCTACCATCGACAATATTGATGCAATGGTGTACATACGTGTACTACATCTTTTTATTTCTCGATGGGAATGCAATTGATATTAAATACTCGTAAATAAATAAATAAACATCTCCAGACGAACACACCAACTGTATGGTCCCAAACTAAGCAACGCTTGTACTATGGGTACCGTACTAAGGACTGGGCGAGGCGAGGAAAGGGCGATCCCAGTGACACCCAGACTAGGGAAAATTACGAAAAAGCCATTTCCAAAATTTATCCTGACGGGAATCGAACCTGCATCCACCCGATGCAGTAAGCCGAGCGGCCTACGCTCGAACCACTGCGCCAAGCGGTCTTCAATATTGCAAGCATATTATATAGGCTAAGGTAACTGCTTAACATCAAGTGGTTTCCATGCTTCATTGCCGACTTTGTTGTTTAAAAAAAATATCACTGTATACTCTTCTACAGCTATTTTTGTCCTCCTTTTTGCAACGCAGGGAAGAGGTTCATTTTCATCCAACTCCTCCTATATGACGAGTGACGACCGCTTGGCGCAGTGGTTCGAGCGTAAGCCGCTCGGCTCACTGCACATGGTTGTTGCAGGTTCAAGTCCCGTTGGGGTAAATTTCGGAAATGGACTTTTGTTGTCATTTTCCCTGATTTTGGTGTCACTAGGATCGCCCCCAGTCCATTGAACGGTACCCATAGTACAAGCGTTTCTTAGCTCGGTACCATACAGTTGGTGTGTCAGTCTAGCGATATTTATTATTACTTTCCTTCAATTATATTTGTGCGGGTTCCGGGACACTCTAGCTTTTCTCCAGGACTTGCCGAGGGTCAAAACTCGGCGTCATCATTGGACACCATTGTAGATCTTGGCTTACAGCAGTAACAGTGGTGGGGAAGTGTAGCGGGACTAGTCCCAAAAAACAATAGATAGTACACTGCTTTGTTCATCTCTCAAGTAAACAGCCTAGTTATAAAAGGGCCTTTATTTGTTATTTTATTTTTAATGTTGGAAAACCCTTTATGGGTCCCCTCACGCCTCGGGGGAGACGAGAGGGGTATGTGGGAGTCCCTGCGCCTGAAGGGCGCAGTATACCCACTAAAAACCAACGGTGTACCACCCTCCGCCATGCAGAGGGGCGCCCCGGGTCCACTGAAATGCTCCGAGACGCCCCGGCTAGTTATAAGAGGGCCTGCCCTCGTAGCTGAGAGGTTCCGGGTTCGATCCCCATCCTGGCCATTAAACTTTTGTCGTGAGCCCATTCCAAACACAAGCATTAGCTTAGCTGGAGGGGCTAACGGGAGTACTTGTAATGTGATAAATTCACATTGCTAGTAGTCTTTATAAAAAATTGTCGCGCCAATAGGTTTGCGTTACTTACCAAATAAATATAAAACAATATTTTGTAATCGTAACATAATAATATTATTTCGTTGGTTTGAACGCGCGACTCTAGGTAACTGGAAATCAATAGTCGTAAACCTTGGTTAGGTAATAGTCACGGCCGCTTTTATGATTTAGTACCTATACATATATATCATCGCGCTTATAAATCCTGAAGGGGTGTGCAGAGTGGGTACTATGGTGCATTCCCATTATGCCGAAGGCAATGAAGGAATGGCATAGTGGTTTAATCTACTAGGTGAAACAAAAAGGGTATACTATTTTTTTTGCAACTTAACTTTGTAAATCTCAAACTATCGGCTTTGTGGGACAGTTAAAGTACTAAAGGTTTTGTAGACTTGTGAAATCGGTCAACAGCTGTATTCCTATAACACCTTTTGTTTTTCAAGTTCCCTCCAAAGCTGATGGTTTTAGAATAACAAAGTTAAGTTTTGAAAAAAAAAGTATACCCATTATGTTTCACCTTGTATACATATAAATAAAATTTGAGTGTCTGTTTGTAATATCAAAATAACACCTTTTCACTAAGTGCATATCAAAGAACATACGACACCTATAGCAAAAACGCGATTAAAAAAAAATTATCTGTCTGTCTGTGTGTTTGTTCCGGGTAATCTCCGAAACGGGTGGACCGATTTTGACGGGGCTTTCACTGGTAGATAGCTGATGTTATAAGCAGTTACTAAGGTTACTTTTATTTTAGAAAAACACAATTTTATAAAATTGTTCCCGTGACGCGGGCTCAGAACGCGGGACAGGGCTTTTTTGTTAAGTTATATTCCACGCGGACGAAGTCGCGGGCTAGTCATACTAATATTATAAAGAGGAAAAATTTGTTTGTTTGATTGTAATGAATAGGCTCCGAAACTACTGAACCGATTTGAAAAATTATTTCACTTTTGGGAAGCTTTTTTTTTATTTACGGGGAGGAAATCTTCCAAAGATTCCCAGGCCTCTTGTGAGAAAGGCCTGGGGTATGTGGGATTCTTACCCACTAAAACCTCCCCGGTGGCCGCCTTCCGCACGTCAGAGGGACTCCGGGCCCTCCCGAAGAACTCGCCGGTGCCCCTCATGTGCCGCGCTCCCTCGCGGGAGCGCGCCCCGGGGGAGCAGATGGTCGCTCCCCCTGCACCCTCGCAGTGCACGGCGGCGGGGAGTCACGCCCGCCGCCGTCCTCCTCAGGGTCGTCGTCGTCAGGGAACGTCCGGGGCCCACACCCTGGACGTTCTCGACCCCGAGGGTAGCCCGTTGTTTTGGGCCCTGGGCATCAGGGCCGGGGGGCCCCGACGTGGTGCAGCACGGCGCCTACGTCGGCGAGCGGGATTGGCTCACTTTTGGGAAGCTACACTATCCCCGGGTGACATAGGGGTAATATATTTTCAAAAAAAATTAGTGATCCTTACTAAAACTCGAATAATGTAAGCGCAATGTACCCGTGCGAAGGGCGGGCCGCTAGTGTGAAATAAAATAATAAAAATCATAGGCATTTCCTTAATATAATGTGGTGTGGTATATTTAATGTGGTTAATACTATATGGATATAATTAATAATTTTAATGTTTTTCCTCGCTGGATCTTCCGGCGAGATTTTTGGCATTCGTCAGAACGTCAATGGCGGGTCCAGCGCTGATGATTGAGTCCCGTATCCTTTGGCCAATCCCTTCCTGTAAAAAAATATAGAAATTAAACAATTACAGTAGGTACTCAGTTGTACTGAATTCTCAAAAGTATTACAAAATTATATTATTTTTATAAGACTCTATCACTGAAATGCAGTTTTTACGGAGAATAATAAACTCAATGGCTACACTATTAAAAAGGTATTTTTATATAAATTATCCTGTAGTACTTAGGTATGAATTTTTTTAACGTGTCTAAGCCCGCTGCTCTCTCAGCACTGCTCATGTAAGCCAGAATAAACAGTGTTGTCCAATGAAGATGCCTCGGTTTGACCCTCGACTAGCCCCGGAGGAAAGGCTTAATACAATTTTCTTAGCACGAATAAAATCAAATTTGAATTAAAATGTACCTAACACTAAAATATCATAGAATCTATTTTTATGACCATTGCGAATATCCTTAGGTAAATCGCGAATATGGTAGGGTCGCAGATGAGTGTGAAAGCATTCCCCTGACCCCACCACAAAGTGGGAGTCTGACCGCTATTATAGTCGCTAAGGCTTCCTCGGGGTTTGCCCATATCATGAGGATATCTCTACGTAAAAATGAAAGTAACTCGTTATGACCGCCGATTATATTGTATTTGCAAACTTTGGCACAAAAGTAGAGAACCTATAAATGTATAAAATAATCTGCAAAAAAATACTTACAAGCTCTTTGAAGAAATTCTCAGCGTAGGCGACGGAGAGAACCAAGGCGCAAATGCACAAGAAAATTAAAACCTTTGATGAAACCATTTTTCCTTAAAGATGCCTTGTTTCCTTAACACGAGTGTCGGATTGTTCAGGCGATCTTCGAATGAAGGCTACTCTCGGCTGGCCTGTTTATATACCAAATTTAACGGTACATACCTCGTCTTTGTGTACAGACTCATTATCAGAAGGGGACTCCCGGGGCTTGTTAAAGTCGTGAATATTATTAATAAAGTGCGAGCCATTGTGATCTCAATTGACCTGGCCCCAAGTCAGTTAATTCAACGCGAAATATAATTATAACGAATCACCTTTAGTTGGTTTGGGTAATCTCGGTAGTATACTAAACACAAAGCCGTTGATATAATGAAAATAAAGAAATATCGCCAGACGAACACACCAACAGTATGGTCCCAAACTAAGCTATGCTTGTGCTATGGGTACCATACAATGGATTGGGGGGAGATACTAGTGACACCCAGACCAGGGAAAATTACGAAAATGCCAATTCCGTAATTTACCCTGACGGGAATCGAACCCGCAACCAACCGGTGTAGTGAGCCGAGCGGCCTACGCTCGAACCACTGCGCCAAGCGGTTCCATTACATCCATTAATTACATCCTTAGGGTTGATTTTTCAAAGAAAATATTTTGTTTTCCTAATGAGTATTAGTATACTCTCTAATTTAACACGCATACGGGATGATTTTTCAGGGAATTCAGTAGAAAATCAATTTCTATTTCAAAATCAGGTAAAAGATCATTAATCAATAGCTTTCGAGATTAATAACACGTGACATCAGACACGCTGCGGGACTTTACATACTATTTATGAGCTAATTAATGTTGTTAAATAAACGATAGTAATTATAGCTGAGATTGTAAGTTCAAAAGTTCACCGTAGAGATAAAGGGTACTTTACCGGCGTTAATAATAAAACTATAATTAATTATTGTGATTCATAAGTACCTCCCTACGAAATAAATTAAAGACTTCAAATTTTTGAATTATTTTTTATTACACTTAATCAAAATAAATAATGGCGATTCAACCCTTAATAATAGTGTTTAATTACAAATCCATAAGGTCTATTTTCCGATTGATGCGACTTGTCCCACAACAGCCACTGCTGGCCCTGCTTTGATGATTCCATCGCGGATGTGTTGACCAAGTCTTTCCTGTAATAGATTAAAACACTCTTTGTAATACTAAGTATCTACAGTCTGGGAATACAGATAATCTAAATAAATATAACTCAAAGGTGACTGACTGACTGACTGACATAGTGATCTATCAATGCACAGCCCAAACCACTGGACGGATCGGGCTGAAATTTGGCATGCGGGTAGATGTTATGACGTAGGCATCCTCTAAGAAAGGATTTTGATTAATTCTACCCCCAAGGGGATAAAATAGGGGATGAAAGTTTGTATGAAACTTTGTCAATTTTAAACCGATCGGGCTGAGGCTTTGCATGCATAAAGCTACTATGACGTAGACATCCCCTAAGAAAGGATCTAAATTCCACGCGGACGAAGTCGCGGGCTCAGCTAGTTAAAATATATTATTTAATAACATTTTATTGTACAAGCTGCGCTACTAAGATGCGTCTCAAAGGTGGCAATTGATATGATACCCTATGAACTCAGATATATAATCGCATATAATTCGATTTAGCAAGCGTGGTGTACGGTAACCGGTCCGTACAGCAAAATCAAAATCCAATACTACAGAATATTCGACTCTTTTCTTAACTCCATAGGGTAGCATATCAATTAGTGATCTGCGGGTTGCATCTCCGTCGCGTTGCTTGTGAATATATCCGTGGGAGAAAGACCGTGAGTCTCAAACAGCCGGTGAATGAATGAATGAAATGAATGAGTAGGGCCCGGATTAATAAATCAAACTTATTATATCAATCAATCCGGATTAATAAATTTTCCGAGAGAATAATAAGAGAGAGAGGGGTTTTGAGTAAACTTTTCACGTGTCATTTTGTACTGGAATGATAATATAATAATGACATATCCGAGATAGCAGTGATAGCCGATTGGTTAAGCACGCGTCTTGCGGGCACCAGGTCTTGGGTTCAAACCCCGGCTCGCAACAATCTACGTGTGAATCATAATTTCTATATGACTTTCACTTGCTTACGGTGAAGGAAAACATCGTGAGGAAAGCTGCATGTCTAGATCTTCTGATCTAACCAATTTTCGAAAGACATGTAAAATTCGCTGACCCACACTGGGCCAGCGTGGTGGATTATGGCCTTAATCCCCCTCATGTTGAGGAGAGGCCCGTGCCCAGGAGTGGGACGTCAAAAAGGGCTTAATTTTATTTTATTATTATTGACATATCCGAGACCAGTCTCTGGCTTGAGATCGATTTATTAATTAGAGCCTTAGTCAGCTTATAAGACACTTACATAAAGATTGGGAGTAATGCTATTCCATTAATTACGGATTAAATAACCATAATATGGGTGCTGAAAGATTACTGCCTAACCCTTCGGAGAATAGAGGCATGATAAAAGGAATACTTACGATTTTCTTAAACCCCTTCCATCTTGGCTCAGGCGCTGCCGTAACTAGTGACATAAATACAATGCACCCGAAAAAGAAAAACAAAATTTTCGAGAAGTTCATGATTCAAATTCAAACTTTGAAATTGGAATTAAAATCCTATGCACTGTTATGGTGCGAATGATGCTCTACCCAAAGAAAGTTTTCTTTTTATACACTTTCTTTGGCAAACTTGTTCAGTTGTCTTGTGAAATGAGTTTGTTGGGTTTGAAGCCCTATCTTGAGTAGTGCTCGAGTCATTTTAGCATCGAGGCTTAGATTGCCGCATAACGACTTCGAGCGTTAGCGCAATGCAAGTTTTAGGGGAGTCCCTGTGTCCTTGCTATTTGATTAGTTTTAGTACTTTTTTTGGACATATGGTCGCAGTGTGGTTTCTTGACGATTTTGATGAGTAATGCTTAATTTTCCTTATGTTTAATAGCATTATGTTACCTTCTTAATAATCATTACAAATTGGGTGATTGTCAGTGCTTTCGCCTTTACGATTAATATTGTACTTATGAAGCGCGATTCCGCAAATTTGAAAGTCTTTCGGAGTACTAGTTAAGGACCCAGAAACATGCAAGTGGCTTAAACCTACATAATTATACTTGCATACTATGATTAGGAAGCGAGAAAAACATAAAAAATACATACTTACTTAAAGCACTAACAACACGATTGTAATTGCGAAAATTTCCAATGCGGTTTCCTTTGTTGTCCAACTTCCAACACCAAAATGGGTCTGATTAAAAGCCTCTCATGGGAGCGGTCTCGCTACCTCAAAAGTTAACCATATAAGTTTTGGGGGCGTATTGGGTTCTATGAAGTTTAATGCAAAATATTAAACTTTTTTGGATACTTTTTTATTGAGATGGGAAAAGTTGTATCGCTTCAGCCTTTTAACATAAATGTTTGGGTCGGGTCCGTATACTTAATATTTTTCGAAAAATTATAATAATAATATTATGTTGTGTTCAACCCTGCGTCATTCTGGCCAAGAAAGGATGCATTATTTTTTCGAAAAAATATTTTGGCATTTATTTATTTACTGGTAGCCATGAACTAATATTATGCATTATTATATATTATAAACTTCCTTATTTCAGGGTATAAATAATTAGATGGGAAACGCTGTCAATACCCAAGTGGTTAACGTGGCCGCGATTTTTTTTATTTTTAATCTTAGTGTACGAGTGTCTCTTTACGATTTATATCAATTGAAGAAGTGTGTTAACTGTGCTGCAATCGTCAATTTGTTTAATTACACTAGAAACCTGGATTATAAGTATGAGATTACTTGAGATTAAAATCGATTGCTTGTTTAGCAATCATTGTTTTAGTAGATAAAATGATGTATAAATGAAAATCTTTATTAAAACATAACTTTTTGCTCAACGATACCTGTGCCTGAAGTCGGTAGGTACATGAGTGTTCTTTATTTAAAAATATAAGGGAAATAATACTTTAGTATGTCTAGTAGAAACCTCACTTTACCCAATTTTATTAAGTTACCTAGCTTATACATTAGAAACAATACCCATTTAAGTAAGATACTAGGTACTACTTCTCTAAATTATTATTTCGTAATTATACAAAAAAAATATTAACCCCAGATAAAGAAATAATAATAACATAGGTATTGGATAAGTGAGTCTGTCTTTAGTCCCGGTGATTCCCTGAGTGTTAACCCAAGACCACAATTATCAAAACGTTCCGTTGAGTAACTACTTCCAAAATTAACAAAACAAAAACTGTATATTCAATAGTATTGTCATAAAACTGAGAATCGTACACAGCGAAGTTTTGAAACTGCAAAAACAAGTTTGCTTTGTATTACGAGGTTCCTATAAAATATGTTCCACCAAGTCTGGTCGAGCATCTTTCAAGCCGTTCGGACTGTAGTGCTTTCTCGAACTTTAAAATTTGCTATACAAAAACAATATTCGCAAAATGAATTTCGCGAGAATTTTTTTCTTCGTGTTCGCTTGCTTTGTGGCCATGGGGACTGTGGCGGCGGCGCCTAAGCCATGGAACCTGTTTAAGAAACTGGTGAGTACTTCCCATTGTTCTATATTATGCAACTAGCAGGACTGAATAATTAATTTATTATAATTGTTATTCCGATGACAATGATGAGTCACGAGTTTAGGTCCAATTAGTCAAATTACGATCCGTGGTGCCTTACAACTGGTCTTCAATCATCTGTAACAGTCTTGCTTCTATGGCAATCAGCCCATACCAGCTATTTTTGTCTCCCGCTTTGCACTGGAGGGAAGTGGATTTTTTTTCTTCCAACTCCTCTTATTATTTCTTTCGATTAAATTCGTGCGGGTTCCAAGACAATTTAACTTTTCCCCGGGACTCGTCGAGGTTCAAACCTTGACGTTATTATTGATCACAATTGTCGATCCTGGCTTCCAGGAGTTACAGAGGTGGGAGTGTGTGGCGAGACTAGTCCCATTAAAAATAATCTGATTCACAAAAGCGAGCGGAGTGTGAGGGTACTGGTGGAATCCTCCCTCCAAAGACATGACCCTCTCCGCGTTTTTCTGACTAAAGTAGTGTTAAAGCATATTCACCCTAACGAAGGCCAATAAAGTAAGTACTTATAGTATGACTAGCTGAGCCCGCGACTTCGTCCGCGTGGAATTTTGATCCTTTCTTAGGGGATGTCTACGTCATAGTAAAATTGACAAAGTTTCATTCAAACTTTCATCACCTATTTTATCCCCTTGGGGGTAGAATTAATCAAATCCTTTCTTAGCGGATGTCTACGTCATAACATCTACCTGCATGCCAAATTTCAGCCCGATCCGTCCAGTGGTTTGCGCTGTGCGTTGATAGATCACTATGTCAGTCAGTCAGTCAGTCACCTTTGAGTTATATATATATAGATGTGGTTGGTAGGCCATGCATTCTTAAAATTAGACCTTAATATTATGGACTTAGTGTCCATGGACACCAAATAAATAAATAATAAATATCGCCAGACTGACACACCGACTGTAGTCGTAGTCCCAAACTAAGCAACGCTTGTACTATGGGTACCGTACAATGGACTGGGAGCGACCCCAGTGACACCCAGACTAGAGAAAATTACGAAATGGCCATTTCCGGAATTTGCCCTAGAGGGAATCGAACCCGCAACCACCATGACCAGTGAGCCGAGCGGCCTACGCTCGAACCACTGCGCCAAGCGTCGTCAAATACACCTCTACTACTCCTTAAGAAGTTAGATTAAAAAACTGTATATTTTTTTTCAGGAAAGAATGGGTCAGAACATTCGCGATGGGATCGTTAAAGCGGGACCGGCAGTCGCCGTGCTGGGCGGCGCTAAGGCATTGGGAAAATAATCATTGCCTTTATTGAAACTCACAATAAATTTACAACGGCATTGCAAAGCGCTATCCTTCTGGAAAATGCTTTGTAAAGTAATTGTGAATAGTGCAACATTTCTTTTGAGGGTTGTAATTAAGTAGGAACTTAAAATTATTATAATTTCAAGATCTTTTAACCAATGAATACTCTACAATGCCAAATAAATGTACCTTATAATAAATGTATTTTATGATTTTAAATATAATTCCTTATTTTGTTAATGTGTGATGTTTTTCAAGGCGCCCTAGACTTCAGTGTAGTAATTAATATTATAATTTCAATTATCCTAGATGGCACCTTAGTAGTTGCTAAAGGTGAGACGGTCAGAAACATTAGTCCCTGAACATAATAGACCCTTATTAATGAACGTGGATTAGCGGGCGAATAGTTACACACCGAACTATCTCTTTCTGACATCAGTAACTTGACAATCGAAGGAAAAAGACAAAACATGGTGTAGCTATACAACCGCTAATCTACGGTTATTGATAAAGGCTTCTCAGTTTTAAAAATCGACAGCGTACTTTTGTTTCGCATTAAATCCTTTCATTAACCCCCGACGAAAAACGAGGGGTGTTATAAGTTTAACATGTGTATCTGTGTATCTGTGTATCTGTGTATCTGTGTATCTTTGTATCTGTGTATCTGTGGATCTGTGTGTCTGTCTGTGGCAACGTAGCGCCCAAGCTGATGAACCGATTTCAATTTTGTTTCTTTTGTTAGATAGGTATTCTGATCGAGAGTGTTCTTAGCTATGTTTCATGAAAATCGGTTCAGCCGTTTGAAGATCATCAGCTCTTTTGTAGATTAAAAAGCCACATTCACGGCCAAAACCAATTCCCTCGGCTCGAATCCAGTCGAAATTTGAGATGATTGGATTTAGATTTATTATATTTTGAAATGATCGTAATAGTCTGAACTGGCATTTTACAATATTATAAATTTGAAAAGTTTCCCTGATTCTGAAAAAAATGAATATTTTATCAATTTTATTGAGATTTGTGTATGAACTAAAGACGTTCCATAAGTCACGTTTCAAATGATGGATACGCGCATGCGTTAAATTTTGTTTGGTTTGTTAGTGGTCATGGAATATTACGCTATAATAATTCTAGAGGGCGTTGCTCCGCCATTGACAAAGAATATAAAAAAAACTAATCTAATTTAAAATAATTTTAGCGTTAATGACAATTCTTCCCCTAGGCTGCTCCCGTCTACCTCAACCAGAGTTATTACATCAAATTGAATCATAATTGATAATATTTTACTAGGAATAAAACCTCCGTGACATCAATATTTAGATTCGTTGTCTATTCTAATGCCAATTATTATAATGTCATAACAAAATAATGTCTCATACTTTTACACAGATTTTCTGTTGATTATTGTACATCTTGGAATATAAATCAGGAAGCCAAAACAAATGATTTAATGGCGCTTTCATAATCTGGCATCGATAATAGTTGTACCAGATGAATTTGCGAGATGAGCTATGGATACTGAGCTACGGGAGCTACGCAAATCGCGCTAACATCATTATTTGGAAGAACTAGGTAAATTATACATTTGATGAACAGGTCATCGCATCGGGGGTTTTTAAATTTTCAATTTAGAGTTATTTTCTTTATCTTTTTATAAAAAATTACATTAATTTGGTTTCGAAAATGTTCACTGACGTTTGTGTAATACCTTAAGAATATTCCAATTTAAGTTGAAAATGTGTAGCGACTTACTGACTGCACCTTTTTGATATTAAAAAAAACCCAAAATTCGTACAGTACAGTGGGAACCAACAGTTCTTGTAGGACATGCGTAGTTCGGCAATCCGCTCAGAGCCAGCGTGGTTGACTATAACCGGAGTCTCTTCCGTACTGCAAGAAGCACTTTCAAAGAGAGAATAGAAGGAGTTGGAAGAAAATTATCCACACATACGAAGTTATTTATTAATACTTATAGGTACTTTGAGTTTATACTCATTTCAGTCAGGATACGTAATTTTCCTTAATTGTCGCCATTATTTTGGGTTCCTGTCTTATTCCTATTGATTCTACGGTTACATGCAAGCGTTGCTGAGTTTGGGACCATTATGATTGTCGTCTGTCTGTCCGGCCAGGTGCATTTCGACCCGATGCTGTTCGTCTTGGGCACTAACGTTACAAACGTGGACACATTTCGTCCGTAACGTAACGATATTTAATAATTTCTGATTTATTAATACAAATATAGCTGGGATAATAAACCAACTGTATGGCCCGCTCATAATAAACAATGTTCTTACTATGGGTACTGTGCAATGGACTGAGGGAACCGGGAATATTACGAAAATGACCTTTTATTGTCTATCTATATAATGATGTAAGTGTTTAAAATAAAACGCAAAAAATTAAGGCAATTGTGTAATAAAATAACCAACTTAAATAAAACAATAATGTTTAATTTGACGCCATGTTCCAGTATACATAATATGTTATGTATATAACAACTACAGGCAAATAGGCAATATACATTCCGCCATAATCGAATCAGTACATGTAGTTTTCAGTCGAGACCTTAATTTATTATATGTATGTCGCCGCCAACTAGCTTAATTCGCCGTTCAATTAACAGCCTAGGCACTTAACTAAACGGCGCCGTTCAACTAACGGCCTGAATGATATTCAGCCGTATCGTCTATTACAACATTTAATAAACTGGCTGGCTAATGCTTAGGCAACTGGTTGACATTTAAGTACTACAAAACTTTTTCAAAATACTACCCAAGCACAACGACCTGGATGGGGTTAGGTTAGGGTTATTTTTTTTATGACCCCACCCGGCAAATAGATTCGGTGGATCTAAAAAAACGTAAAAAACCAAAGTACCTAATAAAATTATTCCATCAAAGTTGTTTTCTTCCGACGCCATATTGACCAAAGAGAATATAGAATATATAGATATTGACAGTTTGGTGAGTTTCTGCGCTAGGTGGCAGAAAGTAGAACTAAATTGAAATGAACAGGCTAGGCAGGTAATTAAACGGCTAGGCAAGTAGTTAAACGTCATCGATCCAAGTCATTTGCCTAGCTGTTTAATCAAATGGCTGAATATCATTCAGGCCACTAGTTGAACGGCGCCGTTTAGTTAAGTGCCTAGGCTGTTAATTGAACGCCAAATTAAGCTAGTTGGCGGCGACATGTATATAGCGTTTGTTATTAACTGGCCTTGAAACCATTGGTGTTTATGACTTCTGGGTTATTAATTTCTTATATTTTATATTTAACGCTTGCACCAAATACTAACATGGAATTAAAAATGAGAATATAAAGTCATGGGATTAATCATTGAAAAAAACCTAAACTCAAACTCAAAATTGTTTTTATTCACGTAAGCCAACAAAGCATTTATGAATAGTCAGAATCTACCACCGGTTCGGAATGCTGCTTCCACTGAGAAGATGCGGCAAGAAACCCAATGGTTACTCAAAAATACTTAATGAAATGATTACATGAACAGAATAAAATAAAGCAAATTATTATATAAATAAAAATGAATTTAATAAGTATTTAGCGTAGGCAGTTAATAAATTTACATTCAAATTTAAATACAAATAACCATTATCGACAAAGGCTAGTTAAGATATTACCTAGAAATCTGTGATTCATGATAATTATGTTACTTCCTTTTCAGTTATTTATTCCGCCCGCATCGCAAGTATACTTTTTCGGTACCGGAATGTATTTACATAATGCTTAATAGTTATGTTTTTGAGTTGGCAAACTGAACAGCACCCCTAGCTAACAGTATTCTAAACGCTCAATGGTACTACACAATTTGGAAAAAGACATGAACTAAACTTAAGCGTGTCGATAACGAAAAAATAACCCAAAAACTCGAAGTTTATTAGTTTAATTTATTTCCCTGGAATCCTGCAGTAGTCGCTGGTCCGCTCTTATTCACAGGAGCGTCCCCAAAATGGCATCCTAATTTGTCCTGGAAACAATATTATACGAAATTAGAATTATAAAATTTTTTTTTCAGTTTAAAATTTTATTAAACTGAGATTATCACTCATTGAACGGTGAAGGAAAACTTTTTTTTTTAATATTACTAGCAATGTGTGTTTATCACATTACTAGTATAGGGCACTAGTATAGGTTCCCTTTAGCCCCTCCAACTAAGCTAATGCTTGTGCTAGGAGTGGGCTCACATCAATAGTTTAATGGCCAAGATGGGGATCGAACTCGGAACCTCTCAGCTACGAGGACGGCCCCTCTAACCACTAGGCTATTGACGCTACATTGTGAAGAAATTTGCATGATTTCCGAAAGATGTGTACAATTCGCCAACCGCACTGGGGCAGAGTGGTATAAGTTTATGGCCTGAATCACCGTCGCATTGGGGGGGAAACTGCCCGGTATAATGGGGGAGGTAGGCTCGCCCCTATTGCTAAAAGTAAATGCACCGCTGCCTAACTGTTGGAGGAATACAAGCGTGATGGTGTATCAAATTATTATGTAACTACCTTTTTATGCCTAGCATCTGCAACGGACGCGTGGAAAGGATTCATGAAAAAAAATATGAAAAATGCACTGCAGCATCTCAGTAATTTATAAGGTTTAGAGTCTGACATTGGGGACATTTTTATAAAACTTTGATCCCTCGTGTCGGACCGCTATCTATAATAGCTTTGTGTAACAAAACCACGTAAGTATTAAAATAATTAGAACACACGTTACACTATAGATTGAGCGATTATTACCAGGCCATGTAACAAGAAATGGAACTCATTGTTGTTTGCTTTATCCCCTGCATCGCTCAGAAATATAACATTTCAATCCAACTGCTATTCGCGCATAACAGATAATAGTAAACATAGGTCGCTAAGCAAATTTTCGTAACTCGATTCTGCTCAGCTTTCTTGATGCGCCTAAATGCAACGCTTTCAAATGGGTGCACGCCAATATTTATAAAAAAAAATACGCGAATTTTCAGCGGGAATTTTCTCCGGCAGTCGGTTGGGGCCAGAACACTAGTAAAGTACTGTTAACACTCACAAGTCTGTGCAAGACATTCTTCCACCAATTGCTATGTGATGCCGACACGCTCGGGGCGCATATGGCCACGAAACACGCGACAACGAAGAATAAAATTTTCGCGAAATTCATTCCGACAAATTTCACGTCAGTACGCCGCTATCACTTTCGTACAAATGAATTGTGAATGTTATTCGATTTAAAATAATATTTAATTTTGTGCGGGAACTCCCGGTAATCATTGGGCGCGTTCAGACAGCTAGTGATCGGTACAACGAGCAGCCAAAACATATTAAATGTAGCCGCGCCCGCGCCATTCAAGACGTCTGATACGTAGACATAACGTCATCCGGAGCGAAACAAAGCATTATCTGCTACCAAATGGATCTGTAAAATTATTTCTCAATTTAAATAAAATAACAAACAGGTCAAGTGCATGTTGAGCTACTACATAATACGGTTGCGTAGCCATTTCGATTATGACAACTTTATTTAGGCTAGCTAATATTTCTGGACCAGGTAAGTGCAACTCAACGCAAACTCAAAATTGTTTATATTTATGTAAGCCAACAAAGCATTTATGGATAGTCAGAATCTACCACCAGTTCAGAATGCGGCTTCCAGTGAGAAGATCCGGCAACAAAGTCAATGGGTACACTTTTCAATAAATAAAAGATGGTCTACATTCTCAGGAACAGCAACAGAATGTGAGCAGGCAACATAATTGTCACTTACTCAGTAAATAAGTAAATGTGTATAGTGTAAAAAGTGAGAATAGGCATCACGCCCTGAGTGTTCCGTACAAACTCAATTATGTCTGTAGAGTTCAGGTATACTCGGATTTGAGAGTCTTGACTTTTTTATCTATGTTCTTCACCAACCTACTCGCTGGATATGGATCTCTTTTATCGCCTATTTTACACCCCGTAGAGATTAATCCTAAGAAACCGGTCAAGTCTGATCACAACTCGTGCACTGGGGGTTTTGTATTATTACAGAACGCCATCCTACTTTAATGTTATAAATGCGAAAGTTTGTGAGTGTGGATGTATGTTTGTTACTCTTCCACGCAAAAAGTACTGAACGGATTTGGATGAAATTTGGAATAAAGATAGTTTATAACCTTGATTAACACACAAGTCTACACGGACGAAGTCGCGGGCAGAAACTAGTACATAGATAATTACGTAGACAATCGTTCTGATTTTGTAGGTAGACAAACTAAACATAATTAGCAAAACTTTTATAGCCGCGCAACCATAAGAGGTCACAACGGTATTATGAGCAAATTAGTCTTTATTCAGACGCAGTAAGTCTGTCTTAAAATACGCCTTACATTTTTTTGTTCCAACGACGAAGATTTGCGACTAAAAGTGTGACTGGGTGATAATACTAACTACAGAGAATTAAAAGAAACAAAGAAAAATACAACAAAGTTATTGAAGTGAATATTTATTTTATACGATATTATTATGCGAGATTCTATTAAGTACCTACCTATCTATTTTATAAATATGCTTACTACAATATCACATTTGAGTTTTACGACTTAAATTATCTACTTAAAAGTAATTACAAAAATACAAGTCATTAGGCATAAAATAAAGGCTTTTATGCCTAATGATTTATGAATTGTTAACTTATTACATAAAGTCTATAGCTAAACAACTCGATTACAGTTTATCCCAACGCCTTGGCCTGTCCAAGCACAGCAATGGCTGGCCCGGCTTTGATGGCGCCGTCACGGATGTTGCGGCCAATCTTTTCCTGCAAACAGAATATTATATATCAGAAAAAAAAATCATTTTCAGTTGGATTCATACGTAAGATTGGGCAGATGGCGCAAGATAGACCTTTATAAAAGAAGATAAAAGTAACCTATTTTAACACTGCATTGGTACTCGTATAGTGTGGACACTAGTTTCAACCCAATCCAATAAACTAGCCATAAGGGTGATGTTGATTGAGAGCACAGCAGATGCACGATACGAGTAACAATAAAGTTGAACATCCAAGAACTTAAACTTGACGATATTCTGAAGATGTCCTTCTTCCTGGTTTTGTTCACGTCGACTTTCAGACTCTTAGTAAATTATTGTCGCACTAACAGTTTTCAAGCTTTTGTCTGCTAGTAATAACCTGCCACACAGTTTGCTGTGCCCTCCGAAGTTTGGAGGATTCAGCCACCCATCCAGTTCTAAGCCGGTATCACAGGCCGTGTTCAGTTTACTTACAATTTTCTTGAAGATCTTCCATCTCGGTTCAGGCGCCGCCGACACGCTCGCCAGGGCCAGGAAACAAGCGAACACGAAGAACAAAATCTTGGTGAAATTCATTTTAGGGTGAATTTCAACAAAGTCGTTTTTTCTTTCATTTCGGTTGAATTTTTTATTTTTAACTTTTTTAAAATTGTATCTTTTATTTATTGTACTTCTTGATATAGTTAATGCAAATTTTTAATGACATCAAAATATCTTAATTAACTTATGAGATATACGTGTTTAAACTTTTGATGTCACCGAAATGAAACAGCCGTTCACCGAAATGAAATAACCAGTCACCGAAATTCTCTTTCAGTACGGTGACTAGTGATTTCATTTCACCTAACCTGTCCACCAATAACGTATACAGAAGGCTTATCTGTACAAATAAATAAAACTGGAGTGTCTGTTTGTAATATCAAAATAACACCTATTCACTAAATGCATATGAAAGTATATACGGTACTTATAACAAATCCAAGATTTAAAATTGTTTTGTCTGTCTGTCTGTGTGTTTGTTCCGAGTAAACTCCGAAACTGCTAGACCGATTTCGATGGGACTTTCACTGGCAGATAGTTGATGTTATAAGGAGTAACTTAGGCTACTTTAATTTCAGAAAAACAATTAGGTTGCCGCGTAATAAATCAGAAACACATAAAATCCAAGAGTATCTCCGAAACGGCTGGATCGATTTGTACGGGATTTTCACTGGCCTATAGCTGATGTTATAAACAGTAACGCAGGCTACTTTTATTTTAGAAAAACAAAAAAAGGATATCATATGCGGCCTGTCGCGCGGGCTCTGAACACGCGGGAGGGCTTTTACGATAAGAAGGTATATAAAACATGAAACATCAACTTGCAAAAAAGAAAAATGAGAATTAACTTTTTGTAAACTCTGCGAATTGAACGAACGTTTTTTGTTAAATCAAATTTTTGTTAAGTTAAATTCCACGCGGACGAAGTCGCGCGCTCAGCTAGTAATAGTATTATAAAATACACCTTTACTTTAAAACTTTGGAACTAAAACAATGTTAAAGCATATACGACTCTTTGGCGGAATCAACTTTAGTCAGATTAACACAAATGAAAGCGAATATATGTTCTAAATACATTATTACATTATGCTGTAGTAATCTATTTTAAAGTCAATTTAATTTTATACGAGCAAAACAATGTACTCGTAATTATAACATACTTTAATTAAGCTCTTACGACATAAAAATAGTATGAGAACCAAAACGGCCTATGTTAACCATTTTGGGAAAAAAAAATCATAAATAAAAACATAGCAATAAAATATATTTAACAATAAAATTATCATATAAGCAACAATTTTTTTTAAAAAAAAAAACAATAATTTTAATATTTATTTTATTGAAATAAAACTATTTTACGGATTCTATCGCGTTTATTGATTTTTTTATGTTCCTGACGTTTCGGCTGCTTTACAGCAAACCATGGGGGACTGAGGTGTTAGACGTCCTGATGTCATAGTTAACATGTAACTAGGTACCCTCATATTTAGTTTTTGTTTGCAGTCCGATCCACACAGAAAGCGCTCACAGTGTCTCGAGGTCTTGCAATGGTACGCTTGGTTTTAGCAGCCAAAACGTCGGGAACATAAAAGTGAATAAACGCGATAGAATCCGTAAAATAGTTTTATTTCAATGTGTAGTATTCGCATAAATATAAGAAAACAATATATTTATTTTATATTAGCAATGTAATAAGAGGTTAAAGGAAGACTATTTAATCAACGCCCACCCATTATTTTGCAATTTCTCAGCAAGCACCAATTTGTAGACACGTTCATCTGGTTCTTAACTGACGCAATGTTAACCTAGGAACCTCTGTTATGGTAAATTTTAGATATTCTTCTGGGTAACATACTAAAAAAACACAATAAAAGGAGTAAAATAAAATAATAAGTAAAAATAAATGTTTTTTTTTAACTATTTACGGATTTAATACGGCTTTGGCTTTGTGCAAATGAGATTACAAATTACGTGAAGTTACATTCACCTATACAAATTCTTTGTTATGCTCATTGCTCAGAATCCTAAGCATAATAACATCAGCGAACCTTGTGAATAAAAGGAATCTCTTCTATATTTGAAACTTTGTACTTTAAAAAACTAAAAAAAATAACAAATTGCGTTGCTGCTTGTACTTAAAAATAGTAGATACTTATAGGTGAAACATTTTGAATAATTCACCTGCTGGCCTGAATTTTCACTGAAATGAAATAGTGATCAACCGAAATGATAAAACAATTCACCGAAATGAAAATATTATACACCGAAACCCTAAGCACTCACCGAGATGAGAATTTTTATCATTACGGTGAGAATTTTATCATTTCCATTGACAGTTTAGGCCACCGAATCAACCGAAATGAGAACACTGAAATTAAAAACAGGGACAAAAAATTGTATTATAAGAAAACTATTTATTATAGGATGCAGTGAATACTACACAATTAAACGTAGTACAATAAGCTTGCTCACGAATACTTAATTAAATGTACTAGATCATTGGATGACAAGTTATACCTATAAACGGAAATGAAAAGAAATTTGTCCCATCACACCGATATGAAATACTTTCGTATTTTTCGGAACTACGCAGGCTATCTGCGCACGTCCTCCGACGATAAGCACATAGGCAGCATTAGTACGTAACTTTTAAGGACATGAGGGGGGAGCTAGAGTTGTTCTATACAAAAATATTCGTGACAAACTTTAGGTCACCGAAATGAAAGGACTTTCTAGGACACATGCATTTTTACTTACCAGTTATTAAATTGAGGAGATATTATTATAAAACTACTTTGTGATAATACTATCACTATTCACGATTAAAATAAAAGTTACCATAAATCTGAATAACCAATAGTTTTTGTTGTACGAGGGAAATTACACTGAAACATGTAATGCGGACAGCTACCGAAATGAAAAAAACAGGGCTTTAGGAATTTTTTTTCCTAATTAATTGCTAACCTAATGAAGAAATAATTTTGCCTCACATAGGCACGAACCTCTTCAAGTTAGAAAAAAATAATAGAACTGTATAGTAACGTTCCACACTACCGATTTCATCCGTGCCGCGTAAATTTTGCTGTTGGGAAATCCACCCTTTAATGAATTTAAATTTTTATTTGTTGTTTGTTTAACAAAATACTTGTCAACCACAGTTGAATGAATGAATATAATTCAGAATCGTCCAGTTATTTATATACGAAATGAACAAAGTTAAATTACAGCTGTGTTAATATTTATTTTCGATACTGTGCCGTATTGCTTTGAGTCACGGTATTACATAGTTTGTTTGAGTGTAAACAATAAGTGGTATTGATAAAGCCCGCGAGATCCACGGGTCCAGGGAACTCCCGCGCACGTGCATCACTGTGAAGCCCCTTTTATGTATTAGTATTTTTTTAAATACGTTTAGTTAACAATTCATTTTTTTTTGCAAAAGAAGTTACTAATTTTATGTTTCACTTAATTTAGTGTGCTACACAAAAAAATACAGGTCATTTCGTCAGAAACAGCTTAGTGGGAATTAAAATATTTGAATAGTATTAAGCCTTTAGTATTTAGCCGTTTCACTCGTAGGTATAAGTTGAAAAGTGTGGTAGGTAACTAAACGTAGGTACTAAGTAGTATTTTTATTCTGTAGATTACGATATAGATTCATTATTGATTTTAACTATCAATGAAAAAAATATAAATTAATTACCTTCCAGCGTTTCGTTTTATAACAGCCAGGGGGAGATATAATATGTCATACGATTTTTTAAAATTATTTGTGTCTGACGTAGATAATGCTGTTTACATGATCTGTCTAGATTATATATGGAATATTATTCCATGATTTCGGGTCAATTAGTTCCTAAACCGAGGTCCATCAGGGCGCCGTCTTTGAGAAGAAACTCGGTCGGCAAGACTTTAGAAGAATAGGATTTAATAGAAATCTATTGCTGTTCTACTCCATAAACCTAGGAACCATAGCAAGGAGAGAGACAACAGCAACTCGGATTTATCATACCTATGTAAAATAAAGTATTACTTACTCTGATTTCTTCTTGAAAAGTCGACGGATTTTGATATTTTTCAGTCTTTCACTAATAATATTGAATGACTTTGTTTTCCTGCATGTTTAACTTTTCTTTTTGTATATTCGTCAAGTGTGTTTGCTGAATGTCTGATAATGGTAACTATATAACTGGGAATTTATAGTACCTAACTAATTTTAGAAGACTTCTAGTTCTTATTATTATTAATTTATGAAAAAAATCAAAACACAGAAGCAAGGCAGTGGTAGAGACATAGGTTATATGGTGTAAAATTTTAGCACTAGTGGCGTCATCAGATAAATGACTTTTTGGGGGTACCTAATTGGAAATTGATAATGTAATTTTAGTTTTAATTTCTTTGAATTATAATGTGTTATATTGGTGGAATATTAATCATTATTATTTTCATAAATATGAATGAGTGCGGGCAATTGGAACAAAAGTGGTGAAACATGATTTTTAGGGTTCCCCCATAAAGTCTAGCAGTTAGTCCGTAAAGTAAGTATCTGCTACTTCACTAATACAGGTTACAGGAGGAGGTATATGAGACCCAGCCAAAGGCCTTCATGTGCTTTTCGCATATTAAAACTTTCATAATGTATTATTTTCTAGTAGGTACTTACTTAAGAGTGACAATGATGTTGCTATTTTCTAGAATGTACATTATATTTTAATCTGTTATGTTTATATTTTATATTATTCTGTCTGTAGGGTAACCATTGAGTTTTTACCGGGTCCTCTCAGTGGGAGCAGCATTCCAAAGCGATTGTAGATTCTGACTATTCGTAACTGCTTTCATAAATTAGCACCCTCACTAAATTTCTTTTAAAAATGTTGCATAATAGAACTAGCCTTGCGAAACGACTACAAGACGGTATTAATTGAGGTCCAGTGGCGCTACTCTTAGCAACGATATATCGATATATCGTAACTTTTGTCGTGTCGAATTCTACTCTAAATTCCATCATATTTGCCGTTGTTTCAACAACTGAACGAACAATACAAAATTATCGATCGTTCAGACGATGTATGATGGCAAAAAACATGGAATTTAACGAAGGATTCGACGCGACAAAAGTTACGATAATATCGATTATCGTATTAACGTCTTAGGAGTGTTAACGTTGCATTCATGTTTGTAAGGATGTTTAGCCCATGTTTGGCCTTGATGAATCGCATAGCAAATAGCTAATGGCTCACCTGAGGAAAGCTTTTGCCTCGCCCGAGCGCTAATGTACGCCTCGCTCATTCAGGACGGCTGTCTGTTGGCGATCGCCATGCTGTCTAGAGATTGTGTTCAGTTTTTAAAGGTTGTGTTCGATTTTTAAAGGTTGTGATCAGGTTTTAACGTTTGTATTCAGGTTTACAAGGTTGTGTTCAGTTTTAAAAGATTGTGTTCAGTTTTATAAGGTCGTGTTCAGGTTTTAAAGGTTGTGTTCAGGTTAAAAGTTCAGTGGCAAAAAATATACACTATTGACGATAGTTGGTGAAATGGTTTTGTATAAAAATCTTTTTATTAGAATAGGCACAAATATAAAGATCAAATAGCTTTTGCAATAGTTTATTTTTCTATATTATTTTGCGAGATTTCATTTAAGTATCTGTTTTTCATTAATGCTAACTATAATATATCACATTCGAGTTCTTTATACGATAATCATTTAAAATTATTTATTTTATAAATCATGTCAACAATATCAACTTAATCAATAAAATATGTCTGTAAATAATTTTAACTATACAATCATGTCAATTATTTAAATATTTTTGCGCCAGGATTTGAGGTGTGTTGGCTTAAATATTCTACAATTATATAAATTATTAATAGTCACTCAATTGCTACATATTAAATAAATATCTTGATTTCAGTTTAGCCCAAAGCCTTAGCCTGTCCAAGTACAGCAACGGCTGGCCCGGCTTTGATGGCGCCGTCACGGATGTTGCGGCCAATTTTTTCCTGAAAACAAATATTTGATTATGAAAAAAAAATATTTTGAGCTGGAGTCATATGGAAGGGAGGCAGAGTGGCGGAAATTAAGTATATATGGCAGATAATTGTTAGCAAACCTTGAGGACTATTCATCTTTCTAGTTTAGATCGAGTTGACTTCATCAAGTCTACCCTATTTGCCTAATCACCAATATTTACGCCTAGACTGCTTTCTATCCTCCGAATGAACTCCTAGTAAGTTAATGGTTAGACCTGTCGAGCGTTTGTCTCCCAGGCAAACCTGGCAAATAATTTTACATGCCCTCCAAATTACAAAGGATTCAGCTACCCATCCAAATCTAAGCCGGTCTATCACGCCGGATTTAGTTTACTTACAATTTTCTTGAAGATCTTCCATCTCGGTTCAGGCGCCGCCGACACGCTCGCCAGGGCCACGAAACAAGCGAACACGAAGAAGAAAATCTTGGCGAAATTCATTTTTATGAATTTAAATTTTATATTTGTCGTTTGTTTAACAAAATACTTGTCAACCACAGTTGAATGAATGAATATAATTCAGAATCGTCCAGTTATTTATATACGAAATGAACAAAGTTAAATTACAGCTGTGTTAATATTTATTTTCGATATTGTGCCGTATTGCTTTGAGTCACGGTATTACATAGTTTGTTTGAGTGTAAACAATAAGTGGTATTGATAAAGCCCGCGAGATCCACGGGTCCAGGGAACTCCCGCGCACGTGCATCACTGTGAAGCCCCTTTTATGTGTTAGTATTTTTTTAAATACGTTTAGTTAACAATTCAGTTTTTTTTGCAAAAGAAGTTACAAATTTTGTGTTTCACTTAATTTAGTGTGCTACACAAAAAAATACAGGTCATTTCGTCAGAAACAGCTTAGTGGGAATTTAAATATTTGAATAGTATTAAGCCTTTAGTATTTAGCCGTTTCACTCGTTGGTATAAGTTGAAAAGTTTGGTAACTAAACGTAGGTACTAAGTAGTATTTTTATTATGTAGATTACGATATAGATTCATTATTGTTTTTGAACTATCAATGAAAAAAGCTATAAATTAATTACCTTCAGCGTTTCGTATTATAATAGCCAGGGGGAGATATAATATGTCATACGATTTTTTTTAATTATTTGTGTCTGACGTAGATAATGCTGTTTACATGATCTGTCTAGATTATATATGGAATATTATTCCATGATTTCGGGTCAATTAGTTCCTAAACCGAGGTCCATCAGGGCGCCGTCTTTGAGAAGAAACTCGGTCGGCAAGACATTAGAAGAATAGGATTTAATAGAAATCTATTGCTGTTCTACTCCATAAACCTAGGAACCATAGCAAGGAGAGAGACAACAGCAACTCGGATTTATCATACCTATGTAAAATAAAAAATTACTCTGATTTCTTCTTGAAAAGTCAATGGATTTTGATATTTTTCACAAATAATATTGAATGACTTTGTTTTCCTGCTTCCATGTTTAACTTTCTTTTTATATATTCGTCAAGTGTGTTTGCTGAATGTCTGATAATGGTAACTATATAACTGGGAATTTATAGTACCTACCTAATTTTAGAAGACTTCTAGTTCTTATTATTATTAATTTATGAAAAAAATCAAAACACAGAAGCAAGGCAGTGGTAGAGACATAGGTTATATGGTGTAAAATTTTAGCACTAGTGGCGTCATCAGATAAATGACTTTTTGGGGGTACCTAATTGGAAATTGATAATGTAATTTTAGTTTTAATTTCTTTGAATTATAATGTGTTATATTGGTGTAATATTAATCATTATTATCTTCATAAATATGAATGAGTGCGGGCAATTGGAACAAAAGTGGTGAAACATGATTTTTAGGGTTCCCCCATAAAGTCTAGCAGTTAGTCCGTTAATTAAGTATCTGCTACTTTACTAATAGGGTTTACAGGAGGAGGCATACAAGACCTCGCCTAAGGCCTTTCTGTGCTTGACGCATACCTATTAAAACTTTCATAATAATATTTTTTTCACACAGTCTTAACGCGAAAATCGAGCCAAATGCAAAAAAATAAAGAAACACGACGTAATCTAAGTGAGATTCAAATAACTGGTAATATTTAATTACTATAAAATTGTAGTGTATTATTTTCTAGTAGGTACTTACTTAAGAGAGACAATGGTATTGCTATTTCCTAGAATGTACATTATATTTTAATCTGTTATGTTTATATGTTATTTTATTCTGTCTGTAGGGTAACCATTGAGTTTTTACAGGAACCTCTCAGTGGAAGCAGCATTCCAAAGCGATTGTAGATTCTGACTATTCGTAACTGCTTTCATAAATTAGCACCCTCACTAAATTTCTTTTAAAAATGTTGCATAATAGAACTAGCCTTGCCAGACGGTATTAATTGAGGTCCAGGGGTGCTACTCTAAGCAACGATATATCGATATATCGTAACTTTTGTCGTGTCGAATCCTACTCTAAATTCCATCATATTTGCCGTTGTTTCAATAACTGAACGAACAATACAAAATTATCGCTCGTTCAGACGATGTATGATGGCAAAAAAGATGGAATTTAAAGAAGGATTCGACGCGACAAAAGTTACGATAATATCGATTATCGTATTAACGTCTTACGAGTGTTAACGTTGCATTCATGTTTGTAAGGATGTTTAGCCCATGTTTGGCCTTGGTGAATCGCATAGCAAATAGCTAATGCCTTACCTGAGGCAACCGTTTGCCTCGCCCGAGCGCTATTGTATGCCTTGCTCATTCAGGACGGCTGTCTTTTGGCGATTGCCATGCTGTCTAGAGATTGTGTTCCGTTTTTAAAGGCTGTGTTCGATTTTTAACGGTTGTGTTCAGGTTTTAACGATTGTGTTCAGGTTTAAAAGGTTGTATTCAGTTTTAAGAAATTGTGTTCAGTTTTATAAGGTCGTGTTCAGGTTTTAAATGTTGTGTTCAGGTTAAAAGTTCAGTGCCAAAAAATTTACACTATTGACAATAGTTGGTGAAATGGTGTTGTATAAAATATTTATTTATTCAGGTACAAATCTCCCTATTCAGGTACAAATAAAGATCAAATAGCTTTTGCAATAGTTTATTTTTCTATATTATTATGCGAGATTTCATTTAAGTATCTGTTTTTCATTTATGCTAACTATAATATATCACATTCGAGTTTTTTATTCGATAATAATAATTTATTTTATAAATCATGTCAAAAATATCAACTTAATCAATAAAATATGTCTAGATATAATTTTAACTATACAATCATGTCAATTATCAATTATTTTAATATCTTTGAGCCACGATTTGAGGCGTGTTGGCTTAAATATTCTACAATTATATGAATTATAAATAGTCACTTAATTGCTACATATTAAATAAACATCTTGATTTCAGTTTAGCCCAAAGCCTTGGCCTGTCCAAGCACAGCAACGGCTGGCCCGGCTTTGATAGCACCGTCACGGATGTTGCGGCCAATTTTTTCCTGAAAACAAATATTTGATTATGAGAAAAATATATATTGAGCTGGAGTCATATGGAAAAGAGGCGGAATGGCGGAAATTAAGTATATAGGGGAGAGAATTGTTGGCAAACCTTGAGGACTATTCATCTTTCTAGTTTTGATCGAGTTGACTTCATCAAGTCTACCCTATTTGCCTAATCACTAATATTTACGCCTAGACTGTTTTCTATTCTCCGAATGAACTCCCAGTAAGTTAATGGTTAGACCAGCTGTCGAGCGTTTGTCTCCCAGGCAAACCTGGCAAATAATTTTACATGCTCTCCAAATTACAAAGGATTCAGCTACCCATCCAAATCTACGCCGGTCTATCACGCCGGATTTAGTTTACTTACAATTTTCTTGAAGATCTTCCATCTCGGTTCAGGCGCCGCCGACACGCTCGCCAGGGCCACGAAACAAGCGAACACGAAGAAGAAAATCTTGGCAAAATTCATTTTTATGAATTTAAATTTTATATTTGTCGTTTGTTTAACAAAATACTTGACAACGTCAGTTGAATGAATGAATGCAATTCCGAATCGTTCAAGCTATTTATATACGAAATGAACAAAGTTAAATTATAGCTGTGTTAATATTTATTTTCGATAATATGCTTTATTGCTTTGAGTCACGGTATTACATAGTTTGTTCGAATGTAAATAATAAGTGGTATTGATAAGGCCCACGAGCGCTAGGGAACTCCCGCGCACGTGCATGTGCTGTAAAGCCCCTTTTATGTGTTTGTATTTTTGAAATACGTTTTGTTAATCATTCTGGTGTTTATCAAAAGAAGTTTCTTATTATGAGTTTCGCTTAATTTAATATGCTACACCAAAAATACAGGTAATTTCATCAGATAGGTACAGTAGGTAAGTAGGAATTAAAATATTTGAATAGTGCTATGGTATTGAGCCGTTTGACTCGTATAAGTTGATAAGAGTAGGAACTAAACGTAGGTACTAGTATTTTTAATCTGTAGATTACGATAAGTATATATTCATTGTTTTTGAACTATCAATGAAAAAATCTATAAATTAATTACTTTCAGTGTTACGTTTTATAATAGCCAGGGGGAGATATATGTCATACCAATTTTTTAAATTATTTGAGTCTGACGTAGATAATGCTATTTACATGATCTGTCGAGATTATATGGAATATTATTCCATGATTTCGCGTCAATTAGTTCCTAAACCGAGGTCCATCAGGGCGCCCTCTTTGAGAAGAAACGTGGTCGGGAAGACTTTTGAAGAATAGGATTTCACAGAAATCTATTGCTTTTCTATCCATTTTCGTAATAATATATTTTTTCACACTGTCTTAATGTGAAGTCAAGACAAATGCATAAAAATAGAGGAACACGTCGTAATCTATTTGAGATTTAATTAGCTGGCGATATTTAGTTACTTTGTATTATTTTCTAGTAGGTACCAATGGTTTTGCTATTTCCTAGAATATATATTACATTTTATTATGTTGTTTTATGTCATTGTATTCTGTCTGTAGGGTAACTATTGAGTTTTTGCCGGGTCTTCTCAGTGGAAGCATCATTCCATATGCTTTCACAATTAGCAGCCTCACGAAAATTCTCTTGAAAATGTTGCATTACAGTATTAGCCTTGCCAAACGACTACAAGACGGTATTTATTGCAGTCCAGCGGTACTATCCTACTCTCAATTCCATCTTTTTTGACTTCATATCGATAACTGAACGAACAATACAAAACTATCGCTCGTTCAGACGATATACGATGGCAAAAAGATGGAATTTAAAAAGTAGGATTCGACACGACAATAGTTACGATATATTGATTATCGTTGCTAAGAGTAGCACCCCTGACACCAAAAACATAACGGTCATTCATTTGTTCGCTTATTATATTAAAAAACTGATTTCCATACATTCCAACCATCGTTCATCATTCTTCATTCCAACCACTACACTGTTAATTGTAATGCCATTCGTTGTAGTATACTTAAAACTTCCCTGTGTCATTATAAATTAGTGTCGGGACCATGACGAAAATTTCTAAGGTCTTTGGTCTGCACTATTAATAAAAATGTATTTCGTGTTATTCAGTATTCTACAACTTAAACCGACCAATCTCAACAAATCGGAACTATGGAATAAAAACAGATTAATCAATCTCCATTGTGCCTCCTGACATTGGCAGAATCACATCGGGCCAGACTCAATGGCAAGACGCCATTAATAAAAAAAAGTCTTAATATTGCCATACTAACACACCGACTACTGTGAATAGGTACCGTACAATAGAATTGGGGGCTATCGTCGTGAGACAAAGACTGGGATGAAAAAGCAACTTCCGAAGATTTTCAATCATATAGTTGAGTAGATAACTAAAAAAATGTAACGTAATATCTTGCGATGCACTCATATTTAGATCATGTTTGGCCTTGGTGAATTGCATAGCAAATAGGTAATGCCTCACCTGAGGCAAGCGTTTGCCTCGCCCGAGCGCTATTGTATGCCTCGCTCATTCAGGACGGCTGTCTGCTGGCGATTGCCATACTGTCTCAAGATTGTGTTCAGTTTTTAAAGGTTGTGTTAAATTTTAAGAGATTCCATTCAGTTTTACAGTTAGTGTTCAGGTTTAAAAGATAGTGTTCAGTTTTATAGGTTGTGTTCCGGTTTTAAAGGTTGTGTTCAGTTTTTAAAGAATGACTTCAGGTTTTAAAGGATGTATTCAATTTTTAAAGGATGTGGTCAGGTTTTAAAGTTGGTGTTCAGTTTTTGGTGCGATTTAAGGGTGTGGCAAAAAATGGACACTATATTTGGTGAAGTGGTTTTGTATTCATCTGAATAGGTAGAAAAAAGATCAAATAGCTTTAAAATAGTTTATTTTACGAGATTATTATGCGAGATTTTATTTAAGTATCTATCTTTCTTTAATTTATGCTAAGTACTTATAATACCACATTTGAGTTTTTTATTCAATAATAATTTAAAATTATTTATTTTATAAACAATCTCAAATATATCAATTTAATAAATAAAATATGTCTAGAAATAATTGGCCATGGGTCAATTATTTTAATATTATACAATTATATGAATTGTAAATAGTCACTTAATTGCAACTTATTAACTAAACATCTTGGTTACAGTTTATCCCAACACCTTGACCTGTCCAAGCACAGCAACGGCTGGCCCGGCTTTGATGGCGCCGTCACGGATGTTGCGGCCCATTTTTTCCTGAAAACAAATATTCGATTATGAGAAAAATATATTTTGAGCTGGACTCACTTGGAAGAGAGGCGGTGTAGTGGAAATTAAGTTTATATTTTAGAAGATCTTCCTAGTTTCGATAAAGTCTACCCTTATTGCCTTGCCTGATCACCAATATTTACGCCTAGGCTGCTTTCTACCCTCCGAATGAACTCCCAGTAAGTAAATGGTTGGTTGGTTAACCTGCCTAGCGGTTGTCTGCCAGGTAAACCAGAAAAATAATTTGACATGCCCTCTGAAGTATAAAGGATTCGGTCACCCATCCAAATCTAGGCCGGTCTATCACGCCGTCTTCAGTTTACCTACAATTTTCTTGAAAATCTTCCATCTCGGTTCGGGCGCCGCCGACACGCTCGCCAGGGCCACGAAACAAGCGAATACGAAGAACAAAATCTTGGCGAAATTCATTTTGGATAATTTAAATATTTTTCCTTTTTCTGACTTAACTCTTCACGACGACGGTAGTCAAATGAATGAATTCAGTTTCCAACGGTTTCATCTATTTATATACAGCACTGACAATGTTGTACCATAACTGTGTAAATCTTTATCGCTGAATAATGCGCTTTACCACTTTGCATTACGGTATTACAATGTTTGTTTGACCGCATTATTATAGTGGTAATTGATAAGGATTCTCTCGCGGACTAGGGAGCTCCCGTGCAGTGTGAAGTCCCTGATTGGTATTGTTTGTATTGAAATTTTACGTGATATAATGTATTTATTTTATAAATAATAACTAAGCATTTTTGTCATTTTTGCTGCGTGTATCTAAATTATTATTACGGAATTTTCACTTTTTATTTTTGTGCCAAGTTTGATGATTCTAGATCCACCCGGTTTTCCTGTGCGTTGCCTGTGGGTACAGTGACAGTAAAAGAAGATAAATACTAAAGCTTATTAGTATCTCAACTCTTTAGGAATGAAGACAAACCATAATAACATGAGACTTCACGCAGCGCGGGAGATCCCTTGTCCGCGAGAGAATCCTTATCAATCACCACATAAAAATACGGTCAAACAAACATTGTAATACC
The DNA here is from genome assembly GCA_918843915.1 of Notodonta ziczac. Classification (NCBI taxonomy): domain Eukaryota; kingdom Metazoa; phylum Arthropoda; class Insecta; order Lepidoptera; family Notodontidae; genus Notodonta; species Notodonta ziczac. The sequence goes on along the minus strand of OU974060.1, from coordinate 8,161,556 downwards.
GTATCACACAGCTATAAAGCGCATTATGGAGCGATCAATATTTACACAGTTGTAAAATAACTTTGTCAGTGCTGTATATAAAAAAGATGAAACCAATCGAAACTTCATTAATTCATTTGGCAGCTGTCGTGAAGTGGCTCGTGCAGTCGGAAGGACTTAAATATAATTTAAATTTACCAAAATGAATTTCACCAAGATTTTGTTCTTCGTGTTCGCTTGTTTCGTGGCCCTGGCGAGTGTGTCGGCGGCGCCTGAACCGAGATGGAAGATCTTCAAGAAAATTGTAAGTAAACTGAACACGGCGTGATAGACCGGCTTAGAATAGGATGGGTGGCCAAATTCTCCGTACGTCTTCGTTTGCAGGCGTTGGTTAGACTGGCAGACAAATGCACGATAAATCTTACCATTAACCGACTGGGAGTTCATTCGGAGGGTAGAAAAAAATCTTGACGTAATATTAGTGATCACTCAAATAAGGGTAGACTTGATGAAGTCAACTCGATCAAAACTAGGTAGAGGAATCGTTTCCTCAACGCTTGCCCACTCTGCTCTCTCCCAAAATAATTAACTTATTTTTTTCCAAACATGTTTATCTTCCGCCACTCCGGTTCTCTTCCATATAAGTCCAGCTCATAAAATATTTTTCTCATAATTTAATATTTGTCTTCAGGAAAAAATGGGCCGCAACATCCGTGACGGCGCCATCAAAGCCGGGCCAGCCGTTGCTGTGCTTGGACAGGCCAAGGCGTTGGGATAAACTGTAATCAAGATGTTTAGTTAATAAGTAGCAATTAAGTGACTAATTTAAAATTAATTTGATTGTATTTTACAATCAACACGCCTAAAATCACAGCTCTACATTATAAGTATTTGAGTAATATTTTTTAGTAGGTACCTACTTACCATATTTATAATAATTTGTTATAGTTTATTTATATGATGAACAGATAGGTACTTAAATAGAATCTCGAGTAATAATCTCAAAAATATACTATTTCATCAACTATTTTGTCTTTATGTGTATTTAAATAAATAACTACAATGATACCTATACTTGGCCGCATTAAAAATCCGGAATCAATAAGAAATAAGTGGTATGAATGGCCCAAAGTGAATATACTGTTTGTCAAAATATTCTCCGTTGCCGTTCAAGGACTTTTTCATAACACACAATAAAATTCTAATCAGGTATGTCTATTTGTCTTGCCGTGTGGGGGCTGGCGTTGTGATGGTGCATTACGATTTTTACAGCGTTTACGGTTATTTAAAAGGAGTCCCTCAATAGCTTCCGACAAACAAATAGTCGTGAAACAATCGCTTCTCACTATACGTATCGGCGTATCGAAGTACGACGTATCGAGAATCGTCTCAAAAGCAATAGTAACAACGTGTCCAAGATTATTGAAAAAAAATAGCTATCATCCACTTAGCAATACTTTGCACGCGCGCCACTTTCATAATATTAAAGTGACGCGCGTGCAAAATATATTAATTAGCTGACCCGACAGACGTGGTCCTGTCTTAACTTTGAATATTGAATTCGAATTGTTCCGCTCAACTTTCTTAATCTATCTTTCATAAGAACCTTCTGACAATATTAAAGACAAACAAAAAAAGAATTAGCGAAATCGTTTCATCCGTTCACGCGTGATGCGATGACCAAGGAAATATACATTCATTTTGATATATTTAGATATCACCAGACTGACACAACAACTGCATGGTCCATACTATGCAACGCTTGTACTGAAGGTACCGTACAAAGGACTGGGGGCGATCCCTGTGACACCCAGACTTGGGAAAATTACGAAGAGGCCAGTTCCGAATTTTGTCGCGACGGGATTCGAGCCCGCAACCACTGGGTGCTGTGGGCCTACGCTCGAACCACTATGCCAAACGGTCGCACTTTTATTTCGGGGTCGTGGCACGAAATCTATGTACCGTCACCTACTATGTCCCACTCTGAATTTGACGCCCCTTCACTGAATCTTCTAAGCATGGCATTGCACCAAGTGACGCTGTCTGTTTTTGAGGCTCACTCAAATTATTAGGGATCCATGGCGAGAACAGCTTTTTCACACCCAAATGTTTGTGTAGGATTTATTGTATCTGACTTATGCCGATGCCTAAGAATACCTGAATCTCAAGGTAGTTCACGTGCCTGTCTGTTTCGATCATACGGGACACAGTATCGATGTTTTTGTTCTTCACAGCGGTGGACGGAAGACCATCACGATATCGGCACTAAAACTGACAAGATTGCGCTTCTGCCCTATCAATCCTTTTATATATATCCTAATCTGTCCTTACAGCTTCATGGTCTCTACGGTGGTGGATAGAACATACCCACTTGAATGTCTTTGCTTCCGGTGATTCTGTGGAACAAGTCACACTCTTCCTTTTAATATGATCGAGGAGAGTGATGTCGCTCCTCAAAGCACGCTCGTGTTCAGGACCTGCTTGTGAACACTGTGTCTAGCAGGAACTCTTAACATAATCGTATCGTGATCAAGAAAGCATGCTATCACTGTCATCCTTATTTATGAAAGCTGCCATGTGAGTGGGACGGCACACGGCTAACATCAGTGACTTACGCTATGAAATTATTTCCTGCTTCGAACTCTGGTTTGCCCATTTTCGTGTGGACAAGATGTTTTTTTCCACATAGGTATTTAATTAGCATGAGGGGTATCACACCAAAGTAATTCATATTATTCTCTTTGTCTCTAGGTATCTAGATACATTTTATTTGATAACATTTCACTGTAAATTGGCAGTATGTATGCACACCTCACTTAAAAAATTCAAACTGACAAATAATATTGCAGGCGTTCATAGGATTTATAGTAAATAGTTGTGTTTAATACTGTAGCTATTGGAGTAAACGGAAAAACAAACTAGTTTTTGTAATCGTTTATTTAACGAGATTTTTATCCGAAATGCTATCTTAAGTACTGTCTATCGTATAAGCTAAGTAAAATATCACTTAATTCGAGATTCTTAATTTAATAATTGTTTTATAAATTACCTATCACAATAAATATTAATCTACTTAAAAATAATAACTAAAATACAATTCGTTAAGCATAAAATAACTGACCACAGCTCGATAATTTTATTATAATGTGGACCTGTGATTTTAGGCGTGTTGACTTTAACATACAATCGTATGAATTGTAAATTAATCACTTAATTGCTACTTATTAACTACACATCTTGGTTACAGTTTATCCCAACGCCTTGGCCTGTCCAAGCACAGCAACGGCTGGTCCGGCTTTGATGGCGCCGTCACGGATGTTGCGGCCCATTTTTTCCTGAAAACAAATATTACATTATAAGTAAAATATATTTTGAGCTGGACTTATATGGAAGAGAGGCGGTGTGGTGGAAATTAAGTTTATATTTTAAAAGATCTTCCTAGTTTCGATAAAGTCTACCCATATTGCCTTGCCTGATCACCAATATTTACGCCTAGGCTGCTTTCTACCCTCCGAATGAACCAGTAAGTTAATGGTTGGTGGGTTAACCTGCCTAACGGTTGTCTGCCATGTAAACCAGGAAAATAGTTTTACATGCCCTCTGAAGTATAAAGGATTCGGCCACCCATCCAAATCTAAGCCGGTCTAACACGCCGTGTTCAGTTTACTTACAATTTTCTTGAAAATCTTCCATCTCGGTTCAGGCGCCGCCGACACGCTCGCCAGGGCCACGAAACAAGCGAACACGAAGAACAAAATCTTGGCGAAATTCATTTTGGATAATTTTAGTTTAATATTTTTTCTTTTTCTGACTTAACTCTTCACAACGATAGTCGTCAAATTAATGAATTAAGTTTCCAACGGTTCATCTATTTATATACAGCACTGACAATGTTGTACCGCAGCTGTATAAATCTTTATCGCTGAATAATGCGCTTTACCACTTTGCATTACGGTATTACAATGTTTGTTTGACCGTATTATTATGGTGGTTATTGATAAGGATTCTCTCGCGTACTAGGGAGCTCCCGTGCAGTGTGAAGTCCCTGATTGTTATTGTTTATAATTAAATTTCACTTGGTGTAAAACTGCGCATTAAATCGGAGCTTTTGTCTTACTTTTGCATGGGAACATACGGTATGCCTCCTTTTGACCATCCCTTTGTTTTTGTAAGTTAAGCCGGAAGTCCCGGTTGTTATGCCATCATTTACAGAAGTCATTATGTTTAGAAGTTACAAGTAAAAAATTAAAAAACTGATTTGCTGTGCTGACATAATAGTGGAAAATTATAAATAAATAGTTTTGCGTTAATATTGGTAATGGGCCACCCAGGATAAACTGAAGGTTGATCTCGATATAAAATAAATTAATAAGCCCTTAATTTTGTAGGTTGCAGATTTGTTTCTCATCGGCAAAATTAAGAAAATAGCCTTTTCATTACTCATACTCTGAAAGTAGGTCTGAAGTTGCCTGAGGAGCGGGTTGAAAGTAATACTTTTCCGGCCCGGGAGAATCGCTTTAAACTGACAGCTGTCAAATTATTAAAAAAAACTAGTTCCATTTTCACATTTCTATGGAACCATGTTCAAACTTTACTACAGTCACTCAATTACAGCACGATGTAAAATTTAAATAACATAAAGTTAGTGTTAATTAAAGAATATATATTTTTAAATGACTTAATTATAATTTAGTTTTAACTATTTCTTTAAAATAACATAGATTTGGGCAAAATATTTAAAGATGAAAATTAAAAATAATGTCTCAATAATGAAGTTAGCCGGCCAACGAAAAAAAAACAAAATAGGCGGCAATCCGATCTTAATTTTTTTTCGAGTTGTAGAGTATTGTTCATACTTCCTGGTTTTATTTATTTAGCAAATTCCTGTTTTTATTTTAACTTACCCTGTATTCGTAATGAAAAGCACAGTGTTTACCTCGGGTGAAAGACTTATTTTGTCCCTCGAACTATTAGCGCCCTCGCCTCGGGACTAAATAAGTCACTTTCACCACTCGTGTAACAATGTACTATTTCTTAATTTCCGCCTCAGTGTGACGGGGAGCGCACAAATGTAACTATGGGCTCCAGAACAAATTTAAGAATTTGTGTCTATATCCTGGCGATCAAAGTCTGCTCTAGCAAAGTAGGCAATTTTTTCGCCAGACTATGTAGTAGCCTAAACTAAGCAACGCTTGTACGATTAAAGATACGAATGTCCGATCCTAATCTCAACGAGTCGGGAAATTACGAAAAAGCCATTTTTAAAATTGGCCTTGACAAGAATCGAATCCGCAACCACGCAGGACACAAAACCGGGCCTGCCGGCTTAACTTGTAAAAGCATCGTGGCGTTCAAAAGGAGACATACCGAATAATATAGTCCCCATGCACAAGTAAGACAAATTCCGATTTAATGGGCATTTTTACACCGCGTAAAATGCCAATATTTATAAACAAAAACAATCAGGGACTTCACACTGCATGGGAGCACCCTTATCAATAACCACGTAATAATTATGGCCATACAAACCTTATAATACCTTAATGCAAAGCATCAAAGTGCAATATTCAGCGGTAAAGACTTACCCAGTAACGGTACAACATTGTCAGTGCTGTATATAAATAGATGAAACCGTTCACAACTTCATTCATTCGTTTGACGTGAATAGTTCAGTAGAAAAAAGAAAACATATTGAAATAAAACTATTTTACGGATTTTTTCGCGTTTATTAACTTTAACAAAAACATATTTCAATTTACTGAAATTATCCAAAATGAATTTCGCCAAGATTTTGTTCTTCGTTTTCGCTTGTTTCGTGGCCCTGGCGAGCGTGTCGGCGGCGCCTGAACCGAGATGGGGCATCTTCAGGAAAATTGTAAGTAAACTGAACACGGCGAGTTCGACCGGCTTATAACAGGATGGGTGGCCGAATCCTCTGTACTTTGGAGAGCACGGCAAATGTTTGCCAGGTCTTATAAATGTTGGTGTTCAGCCAACTAAGGGTAGACTTGATGAAGTCAACTCACTCGAAACTAGGAAGAATAATGGTGTTCTCAAGGTTGCCCACTGCTGTCTTCTAAAACATTCATACATTTAATTTCCGCCACTCCACCTCTCTTCCAAGTGAGTCCTGCTCAAATTGTCTCATAATCGAATATTTGTCTTCAGGAAAAAATTGGCCGTAACATCCGTGACGGCGCCATCAAAGCCGGGCCAGCCGTTGCTGTGCTTGGACAGGCCAAGGCATTGGGATAAACTGTAATCGAGATGATAAGCTTATACATAGCAATTAAGTTACTCAATATTTAAAATTAATATTTTGATTGTATTATTTGTATAATGCCTGCATTATGAATTGTATTTTGGTAATATTTTTTAAGTCGGTGATTACCTACCATATTTTTTATATAATTTATTTTAAAAATAATTTTTCCGTTATTTTTGTATAATACTTACTACTCGAACGTGACATTATACGATGAACAGATAGGTACTTAAATATAATATCGCAAAATATACTATTTCAACAACCTATTTGTATTTCTGTGGATTCAAATAAATAACTACAATGATACCTTTAAATGGCCGCACAGTAAAAAATCCAGAAGCAATAACAATAAAGTGGTATAAATGGCCCAAAATGAATTTATTGTTTTTAACAATATTATCCGTTGCCGTTCATGCACTTATTCATAAGAATCAATAACATTCAAATTACTTTTATTTGTCTTGCCGTGTGACGGGTGGTGTTGTGATGGCACAGGACGATATCTACAGCGTTAACGGCGATTTTTCAGGAGTTCCTCAATAGCTTCCGGCAAGCAAATAGTCGTGAAACAATATTTTTTTTACTATACCTACGTCGATACTCAAAAGCAATAGTAACCACGTGTTCAGGATTATTAAAAAAATAAGCAATCATCCACTTAGCAATACTTTGCACACGCGCCACTTTCATAATATTTAAAGTGACGTGCGTCCAAAATATAATATATATCGCCAGACTGACACACCGACTGTTTGGTCCAAGCGAATCAACGCTTGTACTATGAGTACCGTACAATGGACAGGCGACGATCGCAGTGACATCCAGACCCAAGCTAATTCCAAAAATACCATTTTCGAATTTTGCCCCGACGGGAATCGAGACTGCAACCACCCGGTGCAGTGACCCAAGCGGCCTACGCTGGAACCACTGTGCCATACGGTCGTACTTTTATTTGGGTCGATTGCTGTTTTATTTTGGGGTCGTGGCTAGAAATCTATGTTCCGTGACCTGCTACTATGTCGCACACCAAATTTGACGGCCCGTCACTGAATCTGCTAAGCGTGGCATTGCACCAAGTGACGCGGTCTGTTTTTGAGCCTCACTCAAATTATGAGGGATCCATCGCGAGAACAGCTTTTTCACACCCAAATGTTTGTATAGGATTGATTGTATCTGACTTATGCCGATGCCTAAGAATACCTGAATCTCAAGGTAGTTCACGTGCCTGTCTGTTTCGATCATAAGGGGCACAGTATCGATGTTTTTGTTCTTCACAGCGGTGGACGGGAGACAATCGCGATATCGCCACTAACACTGTCAAGATTACGATTCTGCCACATCAATCCTTTTATATATATCCTAATCTGTCCTTACAGCTTCATGGTCTTTACTTAGGTGGGTAGATAATAACCACTTGAATATCCTTGCTTCCGGTGATTTGTGGAACAAGTCATAACACTTCCTTCGAATATAATAGAGGAGAGTGATGCCGCTCCTCAAGGCACGCTCGTGTTCAGGCCCTGCTTGTGAACACTGTGTCTGGCAGGAACTCGTAACTTAATCGTATCATGATCAAGAAAGCATGCTGTCACTGTCATTCTTATTTATGAAAGCTGTCATGTGAGTGGGACGGCACACGGCTAACATCCGTGACTTACGCTATGAAATATATTTCCTGCTCAGAACTCTGGTTTGCCCATTTTCGTGTGGACAAGATGTTTTTTTCCACACAGGTATTTAATTAGCATGAGGGGAATCACACCAAAGTAATTCATATTATTCTCTATGTCTAGGTATCTAGATACATTTTATTTTATAACATTTCATTGTAAATTTGCAGTATGTAATCATACCTCAATTAACAAATTTCTAATTTAAGTCCTTAAATTTGAGTTAGACTTAATGCGTTTGGTAATATTGAATTACAATTGAATTCTAGTGACAATGTCGTTGCCTGCTCACATGGCGTTGCTTTTCCTATGAATCTAGAACAAAGATTTTTTATTGAAAAGTGTAACCATAGAGTTTCTCGTCGGCTCTTGCCTGTGGAAGTAGAATTCCGAATCGGTGGTAGATTGTGATCATTCATAAGTGCTTTGTTTGCCTGCGTGATATTTTTTAATTTAATTGATATTATTTGCATCAATCACTTAGGATGGCTGTCTGTCTGTGGCTATGCTGTCTAAAAGGTTATCCGTTTATGGTAAGTACATAAATGTGCTAAGGAGCGTGACAAATAATATTGCAGGCGTTCATAGGATTTATAGTAAATAGTTGTGTTTAATAGATAGCAATGATAGCCTATTGGTTAAGCACGCGTCTTGCGGGCTACCAGGTCTCGGGTTCAAACCCCGGCTCGAACCTCTGGATTTTTCGAAATCTATGTGCGAATCATAATTTCTATATGATTATCACTTGCTTACGGTGAAGGAAAACATCGTGAGGAAACCTGCATGTCTTAGAAGATTTAACCAATTTTCGAAGGACATGTGAAATCCGCCAACCCGCACTGGGCCAGCGTGGTGGATTATGGCCTGAATCCCCCTCGTGTTGAGGGGAGGCCCGTGCCCAGGAGTGGGACGTCAAAAGGGCTAAAATTATTTAATTATTAGTTGTGTTTAATACTGTAGTTATTGGAGTAAACGGAAAAAAAACTAGTTTTTGTAATCGTTTATTTAACGAGATTTTTATCCGAAATGCTATCTTAAGTACTGTCTATTGTATAAGCTAGGTACCATATATCACTTAAATTCAAGATTCTTAATTTAATATTTGTTTTATAAATAACCTATGAAAATAAAGATCAATCTACTTAAAAATATTACTAAAATACAATTCGTAAAGCACAAAATAATTGACCACAGCTCAATAATTTTACTATAATGTGGACCTGTGATTTTAGGCGTGTTGACTTTAACATACAATCGTATGAATTGTAAATTAATCACTTAATTGCTACTTATTAACTAAACATCTTGATTACAGTTTATCCCAACGCCTTGGCCTGTCCAAGCACAGCAACGGCTGGCCCGGCTTTGATGGCGCCGTCACGGATGTTGCGGCCCATTTTTTCCTGAAAACAAATATTCGATTATGAGAAAAATATATTTTGAGCTGGACTCACTTGGAAGACAGGCGGTGTGGTGGAAATTAAGTTTATATTTTAAAAGATCTTCCTAGTTTCGATAAAGTCTACCCTTATTGCCTTGCCTGATTACCAATATTTACGCCTAGGCTGTTTTCTACCCTCCGAATGAACCAGTAAGTTAATGGTTGGTTGGTTAACCTGCCTAGCGGTTGTCTGCCAGGTAAACCAGAAAAATAAGTTTACATGCCCTCTGAAGTATAAAGGATTCGGTCACCCATCCAAATCTAAGCCGGTTTATCACACCGTGTTCAGTTTACTTACAATTTTCTTGAAAATCATCCATCTCGGTTCAGGCGCCGCCGACACGCTCGCCAGGGCCACGAAACAAGCGAACACGAAGAACAAAATCTTGGCGAAATTCATTTTGGATAATTTTAGTTTAATATTTTTTCTTTTTCTGACTTAACTCTTCACAACGACAGTCGTCAAATTAATGAATTAAGTTTCCAACGGTTCATCTATTTATATACAGCACTGACAATGTTGTACCGCAGCTGTATAAATCTTTATCGCTGAATAATGCGCTTTACCACTTTGCATTACGGTATTACAATGTTTGTTTGACCGTATTATTATGGTGGTTATTGATAAGGATTCTCTCGCGTACTAGGGAGCTCCCGTGCAGTGTGAAGTCCCTGATTGTTATTGTTTATAATTAAATTTCACGTGGTGTAAAACTGCGCATTAAATCGGAGCTTTTGTCTTACTTTTGCATGGGAACATACGGTATGCCTCCTTTTGACCGCCCCTTTGCTTTTGTAAGTTAAGCCGGAAGTCCCGGTTGTTATGCCAACATTTACAGAAGTCATTATGGTTAGAAGTTACAAGTAAAAAAATAAAAAACTGATTTGCTGTGCTGACATAATAGTGGAAAATTATAAATAAATAATTTTGCGTTAATATAGGTAGGCCACCCAGGATAAACTGAAAGTTGATCTCGATATAAAATAAATTAATAAGCCCTTCATTTAGTACGTTGCAGATTTGATTCTCATCGGCAAAATTTAGAAAATAGCCTTTTCTTAATTTGCCGCCTCAGTGTGACGGGGAGCGCACAAATGTAACTATGGGCTCCAGAACAAATTTAAAAATTTGAGAAATAGTTCTTGGCGATCAAAGTCTGCTCTAGCAAAGTAGGCAATTTATTCGCCAGTCTATGTAGTAGCCTAAACTGAGCAACGCTTGTACTATTAAAGATACGAATGTCCGATCCTAAACTCACCGAGTCGGGAAATTACGAAAATGCCATTTTAAAAATTGGCCTTGACAAGAATCGAATCCGTAACCACGCAGGACACACAACCGGGCCTGCCGGCTTAACTTGCAAAAGCATCGTGGCGTTCAAAAGGAGACATACCGAATAATATAGTCCCCATGCACAAGTAAGACAAATTCCGATTTAATGGGCATTTTTACACCGCGTAAAATTCCAATATTTATAAACAAAAACAATCAGGGACTTCACACTGCATGGGAGCACCCTTATCAATAACCACGTAATAATTATGGCCATACAAACCTTATAATACCGTAATGCAAAGCATCAAAGTGCAATATTCAGCGGTAAAGACTTACCCAGTAACGGTACAACATTGTCAGTGCTGTATATAAATAGATGAAACCGTTCACAGCTTCATTCATTCGTTTGACGTGAAGAGTTCAGTCAAAAAAAGAAAACATTTCAATTTACTTAAATTATCCAAAATGAATTTCGCCAAGATTTTGTTCTTCGTGTTCGCTTGTTTCGTGGCCCTGGCGAGCGTGTCGGCGGCGCCTGAACCGAAATGGGGCTTCTTCGGGAAAATTGTAAGTAAACTCAACACGGCGTGTTAGACCGGCTTAGAACAGGATGGGTGGCCGAATCCTCTGTACTTTGGAGAGCACGACAATTATTTGCCAGGTTATTACAGGAATATGCTTGACAGGTCTTGTAAATGTTGGTGATCAGCCAACTAAGGGTAGACTTGATGAAGTCAACTCGCTAGAAACTAGGAAGAAGAATGGTGTCATCAGCAAATCAAGGTTTACCCACTGCTGTCTTCTTAAACATTAATAAATTTAATTTCCGCCACTCCGCCTCTCTTCCATGTGAGTCCTGCTCAAAATATATTTTTCTCATAATCGAATATTTGTTTTCAGGAAAAGATTGGCCGCAACATCCGTGACGGCGCCATCAAAGCGGGGCCAGCCGTTGCTGTACTCGGACAGGCTAAGGCGTTGGGCTAAACTGTAATCAAGATCATAAGCTAATAAGTAGCAACTAAATTCTCAATATTTACAATTAATATTGTGATTCCTGCATTATAAATTGTATTTTAGTAAAAAAAATTATGTCGCTGCTTACCATATTTTTACATAATTTATTTAAAAAACATTTTTCAATTATATTTTAATAATACTTACTACTCGAACGTGACATTGTACTTAGTTTATTTATACGATGAACAGATAGGTACTTAAATACAAACTCACATAATAATCTCGAAAAATATACTATTTCATCAACTAATTTGTCTTTCTGTGTATTCAAATTAATAACTACAAGTATACCTACCTATACATGGCCGAATTAAAAAAATCCGGAATCAATAAGAAATACGTGGTATGAATGGCCCAAAGTTAATATATTGATTGTCAAAATATTCTCCGCTACCGTTCATGCACTTTTTCATAAGAAACAATAAAATTCAAATTACTTTTATTTGTCTTGCCGTGTGACGGGTGGTTTTGTGATGGCGGAAGACGATTTCTACAGCGTTTACGATTATTTTCCAGAAGTTCCTCAATAGCTTCCGGCAAGCAAATAGTCGTGAATCAATATTATTTTTACTATACGTTAATACTCAAAAGCAATAGTAGCCACGAGTCCAAAATTATTGAAAAAAAGAAGCAATCATCCACTTTATACGCGTTTATACGCGTGCCACTTTCATTATATTTGAAGTGACGCGCGTGCAAAATATAATAAATATCGCCAGACTGACAGCACAAACTGTTTGGTCCAAACGAATAACGCTTGTATACAATGAGTATCGTAGTGACATCCAGACCCAAGCAAATTCCAAAAAGGCTATTTCCGAATTTTGCCCCGACGGAAATCGAGCCTGCAATCCGGTGCTGTGACCCGAGTGGCCTATGCTCGAACCAATGTGCTATGCGGTCGTACTCTGGGTCGATTGCTGTTTTATTTCGGAGACGTGGCTATAAATCTATGTCCCGTCACCTGTTACTATGTCCCACAACAAATATGACGCCCCTTCACTGAATCTGCTAAGCATGGCATTGCACCAAGTGGCGCGTTCTGTTTTTGAGCCTCACTCAAATTATGAGGGATTCAACGCGTGAACAGCATTTTCACACCCAAATGTTTGCATAGGATTGATTGTATCTGACTCATGCCCTTAGTACCCGAATTTCATGGTAGGTCACATGCCTGTCTGTTTCCATCATACGGCGCACAGCATCGATGTTTTTGTTGTTCACAGTGGTGGACGGGAGACGATCGCGATATCGCCACTAACACAGACAAGATTGCGCTTCTGCCCTATCAATCCTTGATTTTTATCTTAATCTGTCCTTACAGCGGCATGGTCTCTACGGATGTGGATAGATCATACCCACTTTAATGTCCTTGCTTACGCTGATTCTGTGGAACAGGTCACACTCTTCTTTTTAATTGTGATCGAGGAGAGTGATGCTGCTCCTCAAGGCATGCTCGTGTTGAGTCGCTGCTTGTGAACACTGTGTCTAGCAGGAACTCTTAACATAATCGTATCGTCATTTCACTCCTGAAAATTACGGTCGTGTCAGGAAGCATAAGTTTCTTGCTGTCCCTGCTTGCCGGACCGTTGCTCGAGCGATGTCCCCCGTACCCCGCACCCTCACTGCGCTTAATGAACTTCTGGATTCAGACGCAAGTTTAGATTGGTTTGCGGATAAATGGGTGAAGATTATGTTGATATGCTTGAATTTCTGTGAAATAGATGCCTGATCGTTTTATATTTCTAATTTGTTTATGCTTCATTGTTGTTGCTTTGTATTGTATTATTAGTGTAATTGGTTAATAAGACCGTTCTAATAAATAAATAAATATGGTTCTTCTTCTTCTTTTTTAAAATATGGCTTTCATCGTTAGGTAGTCGATGATTTTGCCAACAACAGAGTTTTATGTGACTCATGGTCGGTAGGTGAGGCTTTTTTTTTAATGATAATCTAAAAAATTTGAAGTTGGATTGTACGGTTGAATATTATACATCATTTAGTTTGATAGACAGGAAAAAATATGATACATGATAATAATTATGTATACTAAAACTTATGGTTATAGAAATATGGTCATCAAGAAAGCATGCTGTCGCTGTCATTCTTATGTCACTATATTTCTTCTTTATGAAAGCTGTCATGTGAGTGGGACGGCACACGGCTAACATCAGTGACTTACGCTATAAAATATAATTGTATTCTCTTTGGAAATATATTTCGTGCTCGGAACTCTGGTTTGCCCATTTTCGTCTTGACAACATTCTAGTTTCCGCTTATTTAATTAGCAAGAGGGGCGTCGCAACAAATTAATTCATATTATTCTCTATGTCTTACCTAGACATAGAGAATAATCTAGATACATTTTATTTTATAACATTTCACTGTAAATTGGCAGTATGTATGCACACCTCACTTAACAAATTTCTAATTTAAGTCCTTAAATTTGAGTTAGACTTAGTGCGTTTGGTAATATTGAATTACAATTGAATTCTAGTGACAATGTCGTTGCCTGCTCACATGGCGTTGCTGTTCCTAAGAATGTACGACAACGCTTTTCTATTGAAAAGAGTAACCATTGATTTTATCGCGGGCTCTCATCAGTGGAAGCAGCATTCCGAAGCGGTGGTAGATTCTGATTATTCATAAGTGTTTTGTTAGCCTACGCGATATTGCTTAACTTAACTGTCTAAAGGTAGTATTTCGTTTATGGTAAGTACATACATGTGCTAAGGAGCGTGACAAAGAATATTACAGGTGTTCATAGGATTTATAGTAAATAGCAGTGTATAATACTGTAGTTATTGAAATAAATGGAAAGACAAACTAGTTCTTGTAATCGTTTATTTGACGAGATTTTTAACCGTAATTTTATCTTAAGTACTGTCTATCGTATATGCTAAGTACCATATCACTTAAATTCGAGATTGTTAATTTCAATATTTGTTTTATAAATTACCTATGACAAAAATTATCAAACTACTTAAAAGTAATGACTAAAATACAATTCGTAAAGCATAAAATAATTGACCAAAACTCAATAATTTTAGTACAATGTAGAGCTGTGATTTTAGGCGTGTTGACTTTAAAATACAATCGTATCCATTGCAAATTAGTCACTTAATTGCTACTTATTAACTAAACATCTTGATTACAGTTTATCCCAGCGCCTTGGCCTGTCCAAGCACTGCAACGGCTGGCCCGGCTTTGATGGCGCCGTCACGGATGTTGCGGCCAATTTTTTCCTGAAATAAATATTAAATTATGAGAAAAAATTAATATATTTTGAGTCGGAAATTAAATGGAAGAGAATCGAAGTGGCGGAAGATAAACATGTTTGGAAAAAATAAGTTGATTATTTTGGGAGAGAGCAGTGGGCAAACGTGGAGGAAACAATTCGTCTTCCTAGTTTTGATCGAGTTGACTTCATCAAGTCTACCCTTATTTGACTGATCACTAATATTACATCAAGGCTCCTTTCTACTATCCGAATAAATTCCCAGTCAGTTAATGGTATAAGATCTGTCATGCATTTGTTTGCCAGTTTGACCAGCAATCTGGCAAACGAAGACGAACGGAGGATTCGGGCACCCATCCAGTTCTAAGTCGGTGTAACACGCCGTGTTCAGTTAACTTACAATTTTCTTGAGGATCTTCCATCTCGGTTCAGGCGCTGCTGACACGCTCGCCAGCGCCACGAAACAAGCGAACACGAAGAACAAAATCTTGGCGAAATTCATTTTGTATAATTGAAATTATATTTTACGTCCTTCCAACTGAGCGAGCCACTTCACGACAGCTGTCAAATGAATGAATGAAGTTTCGAACGGTTTCATCTTTTTATATACAGCACTGACAAAGTTATTTTACAACTGTGTAAATATTGATCGCTCCATAATGCGCTTTATTGCTATGTGTTACGGTAGGACAATGTTTGTTTGACCGTATTATTCATTGGTGATGATAAAGATTCTCTCGCGGACGAGGGAACTCCCGCGCTGTGTGAAGTCCCTTGTTATTATTGTTTGTGTCTTCATTACCAAAGAGTCAGCTAAATAAACTTTAGTCTGTATCTTCCTCATTCACTGTCTGGCTGACAGAACATAAAATTTGGCACAGGAGTTACTTATATTATGCCGAGAAAATTCCGAAATCATCATTTAGATACACACATTTAGACACAACAAAAAAAGTCTAAGCAACACGCATATTTTACAGAAACTATCCACGTTTTAACTTTATTTTATACTACGTATGTAATGGTGAACATATTTTTAATTATTGTGATTAATAAAACAATTGAATGAAGGATTTTTTTCTTTAGTCACTAATGCATCAAAAAATGCATAATTATTATTTATGAATAATATTTTATATTACAATAGTAAAAATCGTTCAAAAGTTCAAAACCGTACATGTTGCTTAGACTTTTTTGATATGTGTACTTACATTATATACGGTAGCTGATTTTATAAGCCTAGTGGAGACAGACTATACAAAAAAAAATTATAGTTATTTTCCGAGTTACAGGCTTTTGAATATTGTCACAAGTATATTTGGAAACATATAATTTACAGTTTTTGAAGTTATAATTTACAGAGAAAATACAACAAATAGAAGTTAATTATTTAGTGACAATGGTGTTGCCTGCTCACATTCTGATACTGTTCCTGAGAATGTGCACCATCTTTTATTTATTGAAAAGAGTACCCAGTGAGTTTCATGCCGGGTCTTCTCAGTGAAAGCAGCATTCCGAACCGGTGGTAGATTCTGACTATTATTAGTACATTCTTTGTTGGCTTACCTGAATAAAAACTATTTTCATATTTTTTTTTTAAGTCATAAGGCGCCAGATCGGGCCTTTTAAACAGGATATCTCATATGTTCTAAGTTTTCGCCTTCAAATTTCGACTATCTGTCTTGTCGTGTGAGGGATGGTGTTGTAATGGTGCAAGACGATTTCTACAGCGTTTACGGTTATTTTTACAGAGTTCGTCGATAACTTCCGGCAAATAAATAGTTTTTAACCAATCACTATTCAGTATACAACTAAACTCCAAAGCACCAGTAGCCACGTGCCCAGGGATTATTGAAAAACAGAAATTATACACTTAGCAACTTTGCACGCGCGCCACTTTAATAGATAAATATAATAAATATCGCCAGAATGACATACCAACTGTATGGTTCCAAACTAAGCACCGTTTGTACTATGGGTACTGTACAATGGACTCGGGGCGATCCCAGTGATACCTAGACCTGGAATATTTCCGAAAAGGCCATTTCCGAATATTGGCCCGACGAGAATCGAGCCCGCATCCACCCGAAGCTGTGACCCGTGCGGCCTACGCTCCAACCACTGTGCCGAGCGGTCGTACTCTGGGTCGATTGCTGTTTTATTTCGGGATCGTGGCTAGAAATCTATGTATCGTTACCTGTTACTATGTCCCACAACAAATTAGACGCCCCTTCACTGAATTTGCTAAGCATGGCATTGCACCAAGTGACGCAGTCTGTTTTTGAGCTTCACTCAAATAGTGAGGGATCCATCGCGAGAACAGCCTTTTCACACCTAAATGTTTGTGTAGGTTTGATTGTATCTGACTCATGCCGATGCCTAAGAGTACCCGAATTTCATGGTAGGTCACATGCACAGGCATACAGCTGTTTCGATTAAATTTGTGTGAGTCTTAATTAGTTTGGTAATATTTTAGTTGAATTCAACTGACGATGGTGTTGCCTGCTCACATGGAGTTGCCGTTCCTTGGAATGTACATCAACGTTATTGAAAAGAGTAACCATTGAGTTCCTCGTCGGCTCTCATCAGTGGAAGCAGCATTCCGAATCGGTGGTAGATTCTCATTTATTCATATTCATAAGTGCTTTATTGGCCAACGTGATTTAAATAAAAAAAAAATATATATATATTCCTCGGTCGTTCAGAATGGCTGTCTATGCCTATGCTGTCTAAAAGGCAGTGTTCCGTTTATGTTAAGTACCTACATAAACTTACGTGTGTGTTAATAATTATAGTAAATAGTTTTGTATACCTAATACTACAGTTATGGGAATAAACAGAAATACAAAATAGTTTTTTGCAATTGTTTATTTTACGAGATTTTTATGCGTAATTTAATCTTAAGTATTGTCTATCGTATATGCTAAGTACATTATCACAATCGAGTTATTGAATTCGAGATTTATAATTTAAATATTTAGTTTATAAATTACCTATTATACAAATCATCTACCTACTTAAAAATAATTACTAAAATACAATTCATAAGGCATCAAATAATTAACCAAAGCTCAATCATTTTATTATAATGTAGAGCTGTGGTTTTAGGCGTGTTGACTTTTAAATACAATCATATTATGAATTGTTAATCAGTCACTTATTTGCTAATTATTAACAAAACATCTTGATTACAGTTTATCCCAACGCCTTCGCCTGTCCAAGTACAGCAACGGCTGGCCCGGCTTTGATGGCACCGTCACGGATGTTGCGGCCAATTTTTTCCTGAAAACAAATATTAAATTATGAGAAAAATATATTTTGAGCCGGATTTAAATGGAAGAGAACCGGAGTGGCGGAAGATAAACATATTATGTGGAAAAATATAAGTTAATTATTTTCGGATAGAGCAGTGGGAAAACGTGGAGGAAACAATTCGTCTTCCTAGTTTTGATCGAGTTGACTTCATCAAGTCTACCCTTATTTGACTGATCACTAATGTTACATCAGGGTGGTTTTCTACCCTTCGAATTAATTCTTAGTCAGTAAGATCTGTCGTGCATTTGTCTGCCAGTTTGACCAACAATCTGGCGAACGGAGACGTACGGAGGATTCGGTCATCCATCTAGTTCTAAGCCGGTCTAACACGCCGTGTTCAGTTAACTTACAATTTTTTTGAAGATCTTCCATCTCGGTTCAGGCCCCGCCGACACGCTTGCCAGGGCCACGAAACAAGCGAACACGAAGAACAAAATCTTGGCGAAATTCATTTTGGATAATTGCAATTATATTTTACGTCCTTCCAACTGAGCGAGCCACTTCACGACAGCTGCCAAATGAATGAATGAAGTTTCGAATTGTTTCATCTATTTATATACAGCCCTGACAAAGTTATTTTACAACTGTGTAAACATTGATCGCTCCATAATGCGCTTTGTTGCTTTGTGTTACGGTATTACAATGTTTGTTTGACCGTATTATTAAAGTAGTGATTGATAAGGATTCTCTCGCGGACGAGGGAACTCCCGCGCTGCGTAGAGTCCCTTGTTATTATTGTTTATATCTTCATTCCTAAAGAGTTAACTATAGTACATTGTTACCCTAGGGGTGAAGGTAACCCTCGAACTATTGGCGCCCTCGCTACATCGTCTTTCACCCGAGGTAAACACTGTGCTTTTCATTCCGAATACAAGGAAATTAAAAATAAAAACAAGAATTAGCTAAAGAAATAATACGAAAGAAGTATGTACAATACTCTACAACTCGAAAAAACAAATGAAGATCGGATTGCCGCCTATTTTGTTTTATTTCCGTTGGTCGGCCTGGATCATAAGAAATGTCAAAATAGAACTAGTTTATTTTTAATAATTTGACAGCTGTCAGTTGAAAGCGATTCTCCCTAGGGCTGAAAAGTATTACTCAGGCAACTTCAGACCTACTTTCCGAGTATGAGTAATGAAAAATAAGATTTAGTCTGTATCTTTTTTATTCACTGTCTGGCTGACAGAAAACGGATGGATCTAGAAACATCACATTTGGCACAGGAGTTACTTATATTATGCCGAGAAAATTCCGAAATAATAATTTAGATACACACAACAAAAAAGTCTAAGCAACACACATAATTTACAGAAACTCTCTACGATTTAACTTTATTTTATTTTACGTATGTAACGGTACACATAATTATTAATTATTGTGATTAAATCAACGATTGAATTAAGGATTGTATTTCCTTAGTCACTAATGCATCAAAAAATGCTTAGTTATTATTTATGAAGAATATTTTATATTACAATACTAAAAATCGTTCAAAAGTTCAAAACCGTACATGTTGCTAAGACTTTATCGATGTGTGTACTTACTAAATATGCGGTAGCTGATATTTTATGCCTAGTGGAGACAGACTATACGAAAAAACTATGATAATTATTTTCCGGGTTACAGGCCTTTGAACATTTGTCACAACTTTCTTACTGCGGCCTTAGCACAAAATTTTATACTCGTAGTCTAGAAATCAGTGTAAACTGAATTTACGAGTATTTTTGGAAACAGATACCTATTTAGTGACAATGGTGTTGCCTGCTCACATTCTGTTACTGTTCCTGAAAATATGCACCATCTTTTATTTATTGAAAAGAGTACCCAATAACTTCCATGCTGGATCTTCTCAGTTTTTAACCAATTACTATTCAGTATACAACTAAACTCCAAAGCAACAGTAGCCACCTGTCCAGGGATTATTGAAAAACAGAATGTATCCACTTAGCAACTTTGCACGCGCGCCACTTTAATCCTACTAATATTATAAATGCGAAAGTTTGTGAGTATGGATGCATGTTTGTTACCATTTCACGCAAAATCTACTGAACGGATTTGGATGAAATTTGAAACACAGATAGTTTATAACCTGGATTAACACATAGAATACTTTACTTAAGTCTACGCGGACGAAGTCGCGGGCAGAAACTAGTATATAAATATAATAAATATCGCCAGAATTACATACCAACTGTATGGTCCCAAAAAGCAACGCTTGTGCTATGGGTACAGCACAATGGACTGGGGGCGATCCCAGTGATACCCAGACCTGGGAAATTTCCGAAAAGGCCGTTTCCGAATTTTGTCCCGACGAGAATCGACACCGCAACCACCCGAAGCTGTGACCCGTGCGGCCTTTTCTAACGTTATTGAAAAGAGTAACCATTGAGTTTATCGCCAGCTTTCACCAGTGGATGCATCATTCCAAATAGGTGGTTGATTCTGATTATTCGTAAGTGCTTTATTGGCCTACGTGATTTTTAGGGATCCGTACCTCAACAGGAAAAATCAGAACACTTATTCAAAACCCTTTTTCTCGGAAACGGATAGAGTCATCAAATTCAAATTAATATGTTATATCTAACGCTCAGGTTCCTTGGAGATGTAAACAAATTAGGCTTCTAAGTCAACGCAACGTAATCAAAAGATACAGTAATTTATGTCACATATCTTGATACGTGTAGCAAATTTACTTATAAAAAAAGGAATAAATGCTCAGCCCAAACCGCTGGTGATAGAAACAATAAATTTTGACAGTAGGTATCGTTTATACCGTTAATATCCACTATGGAAGGATTTTGGAAAATTTCACCAAAAAACGTATAAAAAGGGGTCGAAAGTTTGTATAAGTAAAAAAATCTCAACTTAGAGCCTTGAAAATTAGTATTAAAGTTACTCAGTTACAAATAAAAAAAACTATAATATTTTTTATTTAAAATATTAATTTTTGTCACCTAATTTTGACTTATTATTGAAAAAGCAGCCTTATTTTCAATCGAGAAATCTCACGTCAAAATATCATTTTTTTTATAAAAGTCGGTGGACTTTTTGTTCGTTGCAATCTCTTCCTTTTGATGGTATAAAAAAATTATACAATCCTATGGTAAATGTACTCAAAACTGCAAAGAAACGAATCCGATTTTTTTTTGACATCTACAATATTTTGAGAAAGTTACGTATTTATTGCTCGAGATTGAGCATGTACCTATTATGTTATGTTTTTGAAACAACGTGAAATTTTCGCCTTACCAATCACTAGCAAACGTAACTTTTCTGACCCATCAGAATTGGCATAGGCCAGGACAGTCAGTCCCTCTTTATTTGCTTAACCACCATGACAAGTTTCTCCCTTGAAAACTTAGGATTTATTTGGCATCAATTTAAAAAATAAACCGAATTCATCTGCGTTAAAAATGTCTCGTGCCTCGTAATTTTGTAACAATTCGGGGAGTGTTGCCATCCATGTATCAACATCTTGTTGTGGCACTGTCTCCCGCGACGTCCCGTGACCCGCTACTCGCTTCCACGAGATAAAAATCGGTACGCGTATTAGGCGTATTAAACGGGATGCGTATCGTATTAAGCGTTAAGAAACGTATGAAAACATGTATCATGTTGCTGGGACTGGCGTAAAATGGCGTATTATGCGATGTGATTCGTATTAATCGGGTTCTACTGTATATATATGTAGATTTTTTTGTTTATTGAAAGGCTTTACTTTGATGGCCCCATAGAAATTTCATAAAAATACTTCAGTAGATATAATAAATGGACTAAGTATTTATGTTTATGACAAATTCAGTACGTTGTCGAACACTAAAAATCTAAAACAACATTTTATATAAAAAAATGAACCGACTTCAAAAACCTGGGTGCACTAAAAGCTAGAAATACCTTATAATTTATTTCATTGTGCATGTCCTGAGTTGGATTTGTCCGGTTAAAAAAAATTTTATTTTTTGCCTCGGTCGTCCAGAACGGCGCGGCTGTCTGTGGCCATGCAGTCTAAAAGGCAGTGTTCCGTTTATGGTAAGTACCTACATGAGCTGAAATGTGTGTTTATAACAATAATAGTAAATACTTGTGTTTGTAATACTGTAGTGTGAACACTTGTGGGTCTTGTGGAATGAAACAGTCCAATAATTAATATTCTCACTTTATATTCCGATAGCGTAACGTTGTACAAGGAATTATCTTTACGAATACTTTTTTTAATGGCGCGTCCTCTCCCGCTTTTTTACCAATCAAAATAGCAGTCATATTACGAACTATTCAAGTTACATTATTGTTTACAATGCCAAATTAATATGATGATTAACTAAATTATTAATTATGAATTTTAGATACAATAAGGTATAGGTATATCACTTAGATATCATTGGGAGTAGATATTATACGTCACAACCGCTGGGCGCCTATGTGTTGCTTGTTAACAGTAGTTATTGGAATAAACAGAAAGACAAAATAGTTTTTTGGAATTGTTTATTTTACAAGATTATTATGCGAAATTGTATCTTAAGTAAGTACTGTCTATTTTATACGCTAAGTACAATATCAAAATCGAGTAGTTATATTCAAGATTTTAATTTTCAATATCTTTTTTATAAATAACCAAAATTAATGGCAAATATTATCTCCATACTTAAAAATAATTCAACAATTTATAAGGCATCAAACAATTGACCAGAGAGCATTTATTTTATTATAATAAATGTAGAGCTGTGATTTTAGGCATTTTGACTTTTAAATACAATATGAATTGTAAATTAGTCACTTAATTGCTACTTTGAAATTGAAAAATTTAAATTGAAATTGAAAATGTATTCAGCACAGCAGTACACACATAAGAAAAGGACAGCACATAATTATAAAATAAATAAAATAAATAGACATAAGGTAAGAAATCTGCATTTCCTACAGTGTGAGCTGTACTTATAAACTAAACATCTTGATTACAATTTATCACTACGGATACGCCTGTACAAGCACAGGAACGGCTGGCCCGGCTTTGATAGCGCCGACAGGGATATGCCCCCCATTCTTTTCCTGGAAACAAATTTACATTATGAGAAAAAATATATTTTGAGCCGGACTTATATGGAAGAGAGCTGGCGTGGCGGAAGATAAACATATTATGAGGAATAATATAAGTTAATTATATTGGGAGAGAGCAGTGGGCAAACGTGGAGGAAACAATTCTTCTTCCTAGTTTTGATCGAGTTGACTTCATCAAGTCTACCCTTATTTGACTGATCACTAATGTTACGCCAAGTTTATTTCCTACCCTCCGAAGGAACTTCCAGTCAGTTAATGGTAAGATCTGTCGTGTATTTGCCTGCCAGTTTGACCAAAAACCTGGCAAACGAAGAGCTACGGAGGATTCGGCCACCCATCCTATTCGAAACCGGTCTAACACGCCGTGTTCAGTTTACTTACAATTTTTTTGAGGATTCTCCATCTCGGTTCAGGCGCCGCCGACACGCTCGCCAGGGCCACGAAACAAGCGAACACGAAGAACAAAATCTTGGCGAAATTCATTTTGGATAATTTAAATTATATCTTTCAACCTTCCGACTGAACGAGCCACTTCACGACAGCTGCCAAATGAAAGTATGATGTTTCGATTAGTTTCATCTTTTTATATACAGTCCTGACAAAGTTATTTTACAACTGTGTAAATATTGATCGCTCCATAATGCGATTTATTGCTGTATGATACGGTATTACAATGTTTGTTTAACCGTATTATTAAAGTATTCATTGATAAGGATTCTCTCGCGGAAAAGGGATCACGTCCCTTGTTATTATTATCTGTATCTTCATTCTTAAAGAGTTAACTAAATAACTTCACTCTGTATCTTATTCTTTCTCTGTCTGGCTGACAGAAAACGCACAGCCAAAACGGGTGGATCTAGAAACCTCAAATTTGACACAGGAGTTACTTATATTATGACGTGAACTGGGAATTTTGTCCCAACGGGAATCGATGCCGCAACCACCCGGTGCTGTGACCCGAGCGGCTTACACTCGAACCACTGTGCCAAGCCGTCGTACTCTGGGTCGATATCTGTTTTATTTCGGGATCGTGGCAATAAATCTATGTTTCTTCACCTGTTGCCATAGTATCACGCAGCGGGGCGGGGAAGAGGCGTCAAATTTGGTGTGGGACATATCTCACACCAAATGTGTCGCTCCTTCGCTGAATATGCTAAGCATGGCATTGTTTTAAGTCTGTTTTTGAGCATCAGTCAAATTGTGAGGCATCCATCGCGAGAACAGCTTTTTCGCACCCAAATTTTTGTGTAGGATTGATTGTATCTGGCTCATGCCGATGCCTAAGAGTACCCGACTATTTGGCCAAGATATTCATGGACATATTCAATCCCCACACCCCCAATTTGTATAGTGCGTTCTCTGATATTGGTAATTAGCTTGGTCTTCGTTATATTCATTCGAAGTTCGACCTCGAGGCTTGCTTTGCCCCGTTGTTCGAGCATGAGCCTTAACTCAGTTGCCGAAGAGGAGAAGAGGACAATGTCGTCAGCAAAACGAAGGTTAGTCAACCTCGTTTCACCGACGACAATGCCCTTCCCATTCCAAAGTAGGTTCAGGTTTTGAAAGACTTCCTCAAGAGTAGCCGTGAAATGTTTTGGAGATAGTGGGTCTCCCTGCATTACTCCTTTCTGTACATAAAATGATGGTCCTGTATGTAAATGAATGGATTTGTATGGATGTTGTGCTATGTTTATATATATTTTGCAGTAATTGTATGTATGTGGACTCTATTCCCTGTCTCTTGAGTGAATTAAATATGGCAGTATGTAGTAAACTATCAAAAGACTTAGAATAATCAACAAAGGCAATGTAGAGTGGTAGGTGATATTCCTGGTGTTTTTCTATCACTTGGTTGAGGGAGTGCAGGTGGTCGGTGGTAGAGAGGCTACTGCGGAATCCGGCTTGCTCGGGTGGTTGGTGGTGATCTTATTGGTTACGTAAGCGATTTTTA
Source organism: Notodonta ziczac (assembly GCA_918843915.1). Lineage (NCBI taxonomy): Eukaryota > Metazoa > Arthropoda > Insecta > Lepidoptera > Notodontidae > Notodonta > Notodonta ziczac. The sequence continues at coordinate 8,136,340 of OU974060.1, read as the reverse complement.
ATAAAATTAATGAATACCTTGTAAAGATGCGATATCAAACTGATAGGACGATAGTTACCAATGTCGGATTTGTCGCCGTTTTTATGCAACAAAATAATGTTAGAGTGACAAAAGTTCTTTGGAAATATCCCTGTTTTTACGATAGTATTGTATAAGGTGCGTAGGTGTGGTGTTAGGGCATTTTCCGAATTTTAATAAATTGCTAGTAATACCATCTTCACCTTGACTTTAATTGTACTTCATGCCACTGAGAGCTCTAACAATCTCTAATGAGTCATCATCGGGATATTCTCAGGACATTAGTAATCTTCAGACACATATGAAGACTCATCAAAATACAAAGACTTATATTATTCTGTGCATAATTGAAATTTACAATAAATTGTTTTTTATTTTCTAAAAGGGTTGTTTTATTAAGGCGTTTTATGGTGTTTGTAATCATTCTATCTATACAAATAAATAAATTTTTCATTACTCATACTCTGAAAGTAGGTCGGAAGTTGCCTGATGAGCGGGTTGAAAGTAATACTTTTCTGGCCCGGGAGAATCGCTTTCAACTGACAGCTGTCAAATAATAAAAAAAATACTAGTTCCATTTTCACATTTCTGTGGAACCATGTTCAAACTTTTTCTACAGTCACTCAATTACAGCGCCATGTAAAATTGAAATAACATAAAGTAAAGTATTAATTAAAGAATATATATTTTTAAATGACTTAATTAAAATTTAGTTTCAACAATTTCTTTAAAATAACATAGATTTGGGCAAAATATTTAAAGATGAAAATGATTAATATTGGCAAAATAATGAAGTTAACCGGCCAAAGAAAAAAAAATAGGCGGCAATCCGATCTTCATTTTTTTTTCGAGTTGTAGAGTATTGTCAAAGTATTATACTTCCTTGTATTAAAAAAATGAGTTCATCTGATTCCGATATGAATTTAACGCCTAATTTCATGAGAGAAGGGGCTAAAGTAGTAGTGGAAACCCTTTTACCACCTAAATCAAAAGACAGATTCTTGGGGTCAAGTAACCTTCGTCCGTAGGAAAAATTACCCTCGAGATTCCCTACACATGACCCTGGGTGGTGCCAAATAGGTTACAAATTCTGGTGATAGGCTTCGGCCGCGGCTAGTCACCACCCACCAAACAAGGCCGTGCCGCCAAGCGGCCTAGCCGTGTTCCGGCACGATGTTTGGTGTAGCCCTTCATGGATGGCGGGTCAGATCAGTTACGCTGTATGGTCTACAGTTGTTTGCCACAACACTATGAAGCTGTGTCGGGAAACTGGCCTTGGAGAGCAGCGGGATCCGAAGCACGGTTTTCCGCTGGCCGACCGCAGTTAGTAGGGGGCCCAAGTAGTGAGCTAGCCACTCATGAAAGGCTGCCCCGCCAACTTGCGAAAAATCCCGGGGTGCGCCATCGTGCCGTTTGGCGACCGGATGTGAGGACCCAATGGACACTCCCGGGGGGGGTTCGGGCGTCCCCGCGGTCTCCAGTCCAGTTCCCCAAAGATGTAGCTTCGTGTGATGTGTCATTCGGTAGTGAATGCAGCGTCTCGATCTACTGCCGCCATCCTTCCCATTCACCCTCGTTATCATGAAAAAGCACGTTAAGGGAAAAAGGAATATACAGCGGAAGCACGTCCTCGCATTGAAAGTGCACCTCACAAATATTAGAGGATTCCGATTCAGTCCACCACCATCTAGAGACTGCAAAACCTCACTTGCTTTTTCTTACGGAGACGCAGATAAGATGTCCGAAGGACGTGGCATACTTGTTGTACCCTGGCTATGTCTTGGAGCATAATTTCAAGCCACGAGCTGGGGTATGCGTGTATGCTCGCGATGACCTATCTTTTCGGCGTCTCCGTAACCTTGAAAACACCAGGTTCTCCGTCATATGGGTAATGGTGGACACCGGTGGAGAGCAGATCATCTACGCCGGTGTCTACCGATCGCACAGCGGAGACCAGGAGACAAGTAGGCTCATTGACTACTTAAGTGAGACGGCAGGCGTGGCCCAAGAGCGGTACCCTTCTGCGCAACTCGTGTTGCTGGGGGACTTCAACGCTCACCACCAAGAGTGGCTGTTCCCATACCAGAACACTGACCACGCTGGTAGACAACTTTATGAGTTGTCCCTGACATTTAATCTCAGCCAGCTGGTCCATGACGCGACTAGGGTGCCCGATATCGACGGCCACACAGCCAATTGCCTAGGCTTTCAACTGACAGCTGTCAAATTATAAAAAAAAAACTAGTGCCATTTTCACATTTCTATGGAACCATGTTCAAACTTTTTCTACAGTCACTCAATTACAGCACGTGTAAAATTAAAATAACATAAATTTAAGTATTAATTAAAGAACATATTATATTTGTAAATGACTTCATTATAATTTAATTTCAACAATTTCTTTAAAATAACATACATTTGGGCAAAATATTTAAAGATGTAAATGAAAAATAATGGCTAAATAATGAAGTTGGCCAACTTCATTATTTAGCCACGAGGCTCATTCGTAGCCCATCATTTGGGCTACGAATGAGCCCAACTTTCCTGAGGATGTCTCGTTCAGAGGCGAAACACGTGTCGAATTTTACTCTTAATTCGCTTTTTGTTCCGCGGAAAATTGCAAATTATTAGGCTCCCTGACACTCTTGACTAACATACTCGACCGACGGAGTTAGGTTTTGTTGACCTCTTCCATTATCGATCAACTTATTTGATTTATAATTTTGGAGGTTAACAAGCCAAGGGTGAGTGGTGGGTCCTTCTCCTAAATTGTTTTGAAAAGCACAGTGTTTACCTCGGGTGAAAGACTTATTTTGTCCCTCAAACTATTAGCGCCCTTGCTACGCTCGAGCGCCAAACCCCGTCTCGGGACTAAATAAGTCACTTTCACCACTCGTGTAACAATGTACTATTAAAATGATAACAGGAGAAATGGGTTCACTAAATCACGAGCTAGAGCCGACCAAGTTAAAGCAAAATTGATTCCCCGTCGTTTCTGAATAAACTCAATACTGAGATTCAAAAATCAACGGCAAGTACAAGTTTGTTTCTTATGTTCCACTTCTTTGGTTATAGATACATACGATAAATATACCTACGCTATTGAAATAGGCGCGGAAGCCTTCTTTGTGCATGTCCTGACGTGCACGTGTCCGATTTTTAGGGTTCCGTACCTTACAAGGAAAAACCGGAACCCTTATAGGATCACTTTGTTGTCCGTCTGTCTGTCTGTCTGTCTGTCAAGACCATTTTTCTCAGAAACGGGTAGAGTTATCAAGTTGAAATTAATACCAAATATCAAAGGCTATGGTCCCTTGTGGGTGTAAAAAAATTAGGCTTCTAAGTCAACGCAATCAAAAGATACGGTGATATATGTCACATATTTTGATACTTTTCGCAAATTCACTTATCAATACAAAGGAATTAACGCACAGCCCAAACCGCTGGTGTTAGAATCATGAAATTTTGACAATAAGTACCTTATATACCGCAAGTATCCACTAAGAAAGGATTTTGGAAAATTCCATCCCTAAGTGCATAAAATAGGGGGTGAAAGTTTTTATGAGGTAAAAAAAATAAATGAACGTAGAGACATTAAAATAAGTATTGAGGCTACTTATTACAAATAAAAAATATTAATTTCAGCGATTTGTAAAATTCCACCCCTAAGTGTGTAAAATAAGGGTTTGTAGTTTGTATTCAGTTTGGTTGCAGTTTGTATTCGGTTCCCGAATTTGTTTAAGCATTTTTGGGAACTATTTATTATTAAAATATCTTGCCGGTATCGATATTGGAATCCAGGAATGGAAAAACTGTGGCGACCTCACATTCACGTCGCCGATAGAAATGGATAGATGGCGCTAAATGCAGCGCCTCAATTTGTATTGACGTACGGATTCGTCATAGAAAAACTGAATCACGATATTAAGAATCGCAAGCATCGTGACTATATATACAAAACCCCGAGAATAACCAGCGGGACATAGCGGCCGCCCCGCCAGGCATAACACCCGCCTGGCTGGAAGATCTTCCCTTTTCCGCTAAACTGGTGACCCCCGACAACGAATCTACCCTCTGAAGAAGACAACTCAAGCACGGACATCACATCACCGCCCTACATTCGATGCTAAACACCTGCAGTCACGCTCACACAAACAATCCAGTGCCACCCAGGACTACTACAGCCGACTCACCGCGCTGCCAGTTCTGCAACGCACACAGCACGTCAGCGAATGTCACCTAGGACTACACCACAGCCGACTCACCGTGCCAGGTTGGTTCTACGACACACGCTCATCAGTCTCGACTCACCGCAGACCACACGAGCTTTCTGGCATCCTTGCAAGGGCACTCGCACTCCTTGGTCTCGACTCACCGTAGACTATGAGACTATGAGCATTCCACCTTGCAAGCAAACGCACCTCGAGCAGACGCAGCAATTTACAAAGACTATCGACCTCCGGTCTTGGAGGGGAGTCCTGTGGCGACCTCACATTCACGTCGACGACAGAAATGGACAGATGGGGCTAAATACAGCGCCTCAATACAATGTACGGATTCTTCATAGAAAAACTGAATCACGATATTAAGAATCGCAAGCATCGTGACTATATATACAAGACCCCGAGAATAACCAGCGGGGCATAGCGGCCGCCCCGCCAGGCATAACACCCGCCTGGCTGGAAGATCTTCCCTTTTCCGCTAAAAAACTATTTAAAATCATAATAAAATATTGTACGGAACCCTCAGGGCGCGAGTTCTACTCGCACTTGACCGGTTTTTCTTATTTAATTGATATTTTATCTTCGGTCGGTCTGAATGGCTGTCTGTGGCCATGCTGTCTAAAAAGCAGTGTTCCGTTTATGGTAAGTACCTACATAAGCTGAAATGTGTATTTATAATAATTATATTAAATAGTTGTGTATTAATACTGTAGTTATTGGAATAAACAGAAAGACAAAATAGGTTTCTTGCAATAGTTTATTTTAAAAGATTTTATGAGAAATTTTGTCGTAAGTAGGTACTGACTATATTATATGCTAAGTACAATATCAGAATTGAGTAGTTAAAAAAATGTTTTTTAAAAAACCTAAGCCAAAAACTGTCTACCTATTTACTTAAAAATAATTACTAAAATACAATTCACAAGGCATCAAACAATTGACCAGAGGTAAATTATTTTATTATAATAAATGTAGAGCTGTGATTTTAGGCGTGTTGACTTTAAAATAAAATGATTTATGAATTGGGAATAAGTCACATAATTGCTTCTTATTAACTATAACATCTTGATTACAGTTTATCCAGACGCCATAGCCAGCACAGGAAGGGCTGGCCCAGCTTTGATGGCACCGTCACGGATATTACGCCCAACTTTTTCCTGAAAACAAATTTAGGAGCAGGTTGAAAAGAATACTTTTCTGCCCTAGGGAGAATCACTTTCAAAGGAGAGCTGTCATATTATTTTTTTAATGTTCCATTTACACATTTCTATGGAACCATGTTCCAACTTTTTCTACAGTCACTCAATTACAGCGCGATGTAAAATTGAAATAACATGAAGTTTAATATTCATTAAAGAACTTAATTATAATTGAGTTTGAACAATTTCTTTAAAATAAATTAGATTGGGGCAAAATATTTAAAGATGAAAATGAAAAATAATGGCTAAATAATGAAGTTGACCGGCCAACGAAAAAAAAAAAACAAAATAGGCGGCAATCCGATCTTCATTTGTTTTTTCGAGTTGTGGAGTATTGTTCATACTTCCTTGTATTATTTCTTTAGACAATTCCTGTTTTTATTTTTACTTTCCTTGTATTTGTAATGAAAAGCAAAGTATTTACCTCGGGTGAAAGACATCGTTACATTCCCTTGTGTAACAATGTACTATTAAGCCGGACTTAAATGGAAGAGAGCTGGCGTGGCGGAAGATAAACATATTATGTGGAAAAATATAAGTTAATTATTTTGGGAGAGAGCAGTGGGCAAACGTGGAGGAAACAATTCGTCTTCCTAGTTGTGATCGAGTTGACTTCATCAAGTCTACCCGTATTTGACTGATCACTAATGTTACGCCAAGGTTGTTTCCCACCCTCCGGAGGAACTTCCAGTCAGTTCATGGTAAGATCTGTCGTGTATTTGTCTGCCAGTTTGACCGACCTGGAAAACGAAGACCTACGGAGGATTCGGCCACCCATCCTGTACTAAGCCGGTCTAACACGCCGTGTTCGGTTTACTTACAATTTTCCTGAAGACGCCCCATCTCGGTTCAGGCGCCGCAGACACGCTCGCCAGGGCCACGAAACAAGCGAACACGAAGAACAAAATCTTGGCGAAATTCATATTGAATAATTTTAATTATATTTTAAGTCCTTTCGACTGAGCGAGCCACTTCACGACAGCTGCCAAATAAAAGTATGATGTTTCGATTGGTTTCATCTTTTTATATACAGTCCTCACAAAGTTATTTTACAACTGTGTAAATATTGATCGCTCCATAATTGCTGTGTTTTACGGTATTACAATGTTTGTTTAACCGTATTATTAAAGTAGTGATTGATAAGGATTCTCTCGCGATCTAGGGCATTTTCATGCTGCGTGGAGTCCCTTGTTATTATTGTTGGCATCTTTATTCCTAAAGAGTTCACTACTAAAAAGCTTTAGTCTGTATCTTTTTCTTTCACTGTCTGGCTGACAGAAAAGGCACAGCCAAAACGGGTGGCTCTAGAAGCATCTACTTTGACACAGAAGTTACTTATACTATGACGTGAAAGTTCCGAAAAAATAATTTAGATACACACAACAAAAAAGTCTAAGCAACGCGCATAATATACAAAAACTATCTACGTTTTAACTTTATTTGATACTAGCGGCCCGCCCCGGCTTCGCACGGGTACATTGCGGTTACATTATTCGAGTTTTAGTGAGGATCCCTAATTTTTTTGAAAATATTTTATAGCCTATGTCACCCGGGGACAGTGTAGCTTCCCAACAGTGAAAGATTTTTTCAAATCGGTTCAGTAGTTTCGGAGCCTATTCATTACAATCAAACAAACAAAGTTTTCCTCTTTATAATATTAGTATGACTAGCGGCCCGCCCCGGCTTCGCACGGGTACATTGCGGTTACATTATTCGAGTTTTAGTAAGGATCCCTAATTTTTTTGTAAATATATTATAGCCTATTTCACCCGGGGATAGTGTAGCTTCCCAACAGTGAAATAATTTTTCAAATCGGTTCAGTAGTTTCGGAGCCTATTCATTACAATCAAACAAACAAAGTTTTCCTCTTTATAATATTAGTATGACTACGTATGTGGCACAAATATTTTAATTATAATGATTAAATGAAAAATTGCATGAAGGATTTTTTTCTTTAGTCACTAATGCATCAAAAATGTTTAGTTAGTTATTGTTTATGAAATATATTGAAGGATATTACAATAGTAAAAATCGTTCAAAAGTTGTTTAGACTTTTTCGATACGTGTACTTACATAATATGCGGTAGCTTATATTATATGCCTAGTGGCGATAAACGATACGCAAATCTATGATAATTTTTTTCTGAGTTACAGGCCTTTGCATATTTGTCACATCTTTTGTACTGCGGCCTTAAAACATAATTTAATCGTCTAGAAATCAGTTTAAACTGAATTTACGAGTAGATTTTTTTATATTTAACGACAATGTTGTTAAGAGGGAAGTGAGTGGACCAATCCCCGCAAGCAGCGCCCGCGCACGAGCATAACTTCAAAAGCGGCATCACTCTCCTCAACCATAATAGAGGGAAGAGGGTAACCCGCTCCTCAAAGTAGTATCCTGATTTTTAACAGATTTTCTGCACAGTTTTGTTTTTAAAGCCAGATCTACCCTAAGGCAACGTTTTCAGCTTAAACACTGTTTTCCCTTATTTCGGACACTTGGGGGTGGAATTTAATAAAACGCTGAAAATTCTATTTTTTATTTGTAATGAATAACCTTAATTAAAAGTTTCTCTAAGTTGTGATTTTGGTTTTCGCATACAAACTCTCATCCCCTATTTTATACACTTAGGGGTGAAATTTTTCAAAATCCTTCCTTAGTGGATATTTACGGTATAAAAGCTACCTTCTGTCATAATTTCATTATTCTAACACCAGCGGTTTGGGCTGTGCGTTGATTCCTTTGTTTTGATAAGTAAAATTATAAAGTACCAAATATGTGACATAAATTACCTATCTTTTCATGGCGTTGACTTAGGGTGAAGCTTCTTAAGGGGTGAAGGCGCCTGTCTAGCCCGCGAAATTCAAACTTTTCGAGTACTTTTATAGTTTATCCAAAATCTGAAAACATTTAAGACAACATTTTGTGATTTGCGACAAACACAGTATGCAGTGCGTTTATTAATACATTTATTTTACTCTAAATAGCATCACGGTGGATATGATACTAGTAAATCACTAAATGTACAAAAATAGCCAGATTATCTGGATAGCTGTCGTTCTTGAAATGTTTTAGAGTAAGTTGGATATATTAATAAATGCACTGCACACGGTCTTTGTCGCGAATTACAAAATGTGCCTTTTATTATTGTCACATTTTGTAAAATTTCTAAAGAACCTCAAAAAAATTGAACTTCGCGGGTTAGATGGGCGCTTTAGCCTTAGAAGCCACATTTTTTTACACCAAAGGACCTTAGAGCTTGATGTTTGATGTTAATATCAAATCGATACCGTTATCCGTTTCCGAGAAAAAGGGTCTTGACCGTCAGACAGACAGACGGACAACAAAATCATCCTATAAGGATTCCGTTTTATCCTTTGTAGGTACGAAACCCGAAAGATATGAATTTATGGTGATAGTTAAGCTGTAGCCAATTAGTATAGACATACGGGCTCGCTCCACCGGAGTAGTACCACCCGATCAAAGGTAATTAATTTATATACTTAAGGCTAAAGCGCCCATCTAGCCCGCGAAGTTCAAAAATTTTTGAGGTTCTTTAGATTTTTTTCAAAATCTGACAATAATAAAAGACATATTTTGTAAATCGCGACAAAGACCGTGTGCAGTGCATTTATTAATATATCCAACTTACTCTAAAACATTTCAAGAACGCCAGCTATCCAGATAATCTGGCAATTTTTGTATATTTAGTGATTAACTAGTATCATATCCACCGTGATAATATTTAGAGTAAAATAAATGTATTAATGAACGCACTGCATACTGTGTTGGTCGCAAATCACAAAATGTTTTCCGATTTTGGATAAGCTATAAAAATACTCGAAAATTTTGAATTTCGCGGGTTAGACAGGCGCCTTCACCTTAACTATGTTTCGAACGATGGGTTTGAGAGCAGGAAGCTCAACGCTCTTCCCTTCCTCACCATTGGTCTCACTTTCCTTCAGTTCTACAACGTGCGGCTGTGCGTTTGGTATTGCAAGCATTTTTTTTATTGGGACTAGTCCCGCCACACACTCCCACCATTGTAACTCCTGTAAGCCAGGATCGACAATGGTGACCAATAATGACGTCGAAGTTTGACCCTCGACGAGTCCCGGGGAAAAGTTAAATTGTCTTGGAACCCGCACGAATTTAATGGAAAGAAATAATAGGAGGAGTTGGAAGAAAATATTTCCACTTCCCTCCAGTGCAAAGCGGGAGACAAAAATAGCTGGTATGAAGACCAGTTGTATGGCACCATGGATCGTAATATGACTATGGCAAGCATCAGACGCTTTTTGACGACTTAGTTATAATATGTAAAAAATCGGACTTTGAGAAAACCGTGAACAGACAAGTCTTTAAAAAAAAATAGGTTTCTAAATACGTAAGTACATTTCGAATTGACAACATTCTCCTTTTATGATGTCGGAAATAAAATAAATGTTAAAGAAAAGTGTATCTAGTTGATTGCTCGACTGACATGTAATGCAATAATCGCATTAGCTCCCAATAAATGTATGCAATTGTTAACCAATAAGGTAAATTGCGTTTGCAAAACCATCGTACCTATTGTTTGTTTGTTTCAGGAAGGCGCGCGCTGTGACTCTTATGACACTACAATACGGGTGAATTTGCAAAAACTCAAGGGTTTTCGTGAAATTAACGGACTATACATAATTATAATTTCCTTAACTGCGTTTACAATAACATCGCACACAAATAAGTCCTTATTTTAATAATACCGGGGCACATTTCGGAAATGGCCTGGTCTGGGTGTTACTGGGATCATTCCCAGTCCATTGTACCGGGTACGGTACCCATAGTAAAAGCGTTGCTTAGTTTGGGACCATACAGTTGGTGTGTCAGTTTGGCGATACTTATTTATTTCTTTACATAACAGTGTAAACTGAATTTAGAGTTTACTAGCTATTGCCCGTCTCTTTGCTAGCGTAGATTTTACTTTCTGGGTGTCAACAATGACATCTACCGGATCCAATTATAATTAAATGAAATCAATATATCCCTAACCATTTAAGCACTCATGAATCAGAATCTCTGGTGTTGCCTGCTCATATTATTTTATATGCTGTTCCTGAGAATGTACCATCTTTCATTCATTGAAAAGAGTAACCATTGAGTATTTTGCCGGCTCTTCTCAGTGGAAGCAGCATTCCGAACCGGTGGTAGATTCTGACTTTTCATAAATGCTTTGTTGGCTTACATGAATAAACACAATTTTGAGTTTGAGTTTCTGAGAAGATCCGGAAAGAAACTCAATGGGTATTCTTTTCAATATAATGAAATGGCAACACAATGTAAAGAGGCATTGGCATTGACACTAATAAGTACCAGAGAGCACTAAACTACTAGATGGTTCAGTATTACTAAACTTATTAAATCTCACTCAAATTTAGCTAATACTGCGACTCACGCTTAAATTAACAGGAAACTCAATAACGGAGCAATTATCAATTAATGATGCAATATTAATAGTTTCTTTGTAAATCGTTTGATTCATATCAAGGCATTCCCCGACTCAGTCTTGGATGACGCTCTTAGATAAACAGGTTGTTATTAATTGATCTCAAGTCTTAGAGCGATCTTGGAAATGTAATTCTCAATTACGTATCGAAAGCGTACTTAAGATTGCTCTCAGACTTCACATTCAAGCATAATTATTATTCTCTTAAATGTGAAATTTTCTCTTAAATTTTTCTAAGTTTGACTGGACATGACGTAAAAACGATAAAACGTAGAGAGGTTAGCTAAGCTCAAGAATACGATTAGTTAAATATAAAGGGTGTTTAAAATTTCCGTAATAAATTATACTTTAGGGTGTGGATGAGTATCAGGTTTAAATCAATTGATGTTATTTCAAAAATAATTTCACAATAATTAAAAGAAATGTCATAAGTACTTATTTCATGTACTTACTTAACTATTCCTGATAAAAAAAAAATAAAAAATGTTTGGACTATGTTTGGATAGTTTGTTAGGGATAAGTGTACCACTCGAACAAATAGGTAGCGAACCTTGCTATAATATCGGATCATGGAATTCTCTGGACACAGTTCTCAATGCGAGGAGATTCCCGCTATAGTCCACCACGCTGGCCTGCCCCAGCGGGGATTGGCGAAATGCACACATCTTTTGTTTAACGTACAGGGCCCTAACCACGCTAGCTACTCAAATCGTAATAGAAAAGCAAACGATCGCGATTACGTTTCAAACGCTCCGCTTTTGACGTTTTGCTGACACGAGCTTCACGATTTCTACTGACATTGATATGGTATGGTGTCAGCAAAACGTCAAAAGCGGAGCGTTTGAAACGTCATCGCAAGCGTTTGATTTTCTATTACGATTTGAGTAGCTAGCGTGGTTAGGGCCCAGGTTTCTTCACGGTACGTTTGTACTTTCACCGTTCAGGAGACAGTAATCATGACTAAAAATAACTCGAGGAGAAGTGGGCTGGGGTCAGACTTCTTCTCGCTTTCAAGGTGAGATGCTCAACCTCCTTTGTTATCAGCGCTCATTGTGAGGGTTCCAATACAAATTAACCACCTACTTAACGTTATACACAGATGGTTTACAGACAAAGTCATCACTTGTACATACATAAATAATTATAATAATTATATTGTTTTTGTTCGCTGTATTACTTACGAGTGCGGTCGCGTCCGCATCATCGTCGGGACCGGCCCGCAGAGTAGGTATCTACATTTTCCCGCGACGGACTACTGACATTGAAACACAAACACCTTTGATCCCAACCCCACAAAGGAGTGTAAACTGGCTGCTACTCGTAATTGTACATTATATTGTTTTATGGGCCATTACATGTATTCTAAGGCCACAAAAACAAGTTAAAAGCGCCAAATCTATATATTATTACGTGAAACAAAAATGTTGTAACGCTTTTTACGAAAATTGCGCGGTCAAAGGAGTATGAAATTTGGCACACTTGTAGTTTACACTAGCTGAGCCCGCGACTTCGTCCGCGTGGAATTTAACTTAACAAAAAAGCCCGCTCCCGCGTTCTGAGCCCGCGCGGCAGGACCCAATTTTTTTTAAAAATATTTTCTTTAATAAAAGTAGCCTAAGATACTGATTATAACATCAGCTATATGTCAGTGAAAGTCCCGTCAAAATCGGTCCAGCCATGTCGGAGATTACCCGGAACAAACACACAGACAGACAATTTTTTTTTAAATCGCGTTTTTGGTATAGGTGTCGTATGTACTTTCATATGCATGTAGTGAAAAGGTGTTATTTTGATATTACAAACAGACACTCCAATTTTATTTATTTGTATAGATAGAGAAGGAGTGCAGAATGCTAATATTTTTTTAATTATGCATTAAAAATACATTATATCACTAAATTAAACATTACACACACTAACATGCGTTTGACACACACACACACACATTTGTAACTTCCACTTGGTAACTGACTGACTATCTGACTGACAAACGGTGACAGTTTTTTTCTTTATTGCGGAGGGCGAGACTTCCATAGTGCATTCTGCGTGCCAGTATCAAATAGTCTTTGACACTAAAACTTTAATGACGTTTAAAATTCAAAATTTAAATGAATTGTATTCGAATTCCGTCCACTACAACGGGAATACTAAAGCAGGGTCGCTGAGCACGAAGAATATCGTACAATGACCTATTACCTGTCTCTGTCACTCCCCCGTAAATCTAAGACTATTTGATACTGGCACGCAGAATGCACTAAGTCTCGCCCTCGGCAATAAAGAAAAAAAACTGTCACCGTTTGTCAGTCAGATAGTCAGTCAGTCAGTCGCTCACACAGTTGCTGTCCACACGCAGTTCACGGCAACTGTGTGAGCGAGACGTATTAGATTTACGCGGTAGTGACAGAGACAGGTAATAACAGGTCATTGTACGAAATTCTTCGTGCTCAGCGACCCTGCTTTAGTAATAAGTTAAAAATAGATGTAAGCACTAAATACGTGACTATGTGAGCATTTTAGTTAATGTGTTTATATGTAAGGGATTACTTATCAATACATAGGATAAAACAAAGTCGCTTCCCGCTGTCTGTATATCCCTATGTATGCTTAGAACTTTAAAATTACGCAACGGATTTTGATGCGATTTTTTTTAATAGATAGAGTGATTCGAGAGGATGGTTTATATGTATAACTAGCTGAGCCCGCGACTTCGCCCGCGTGGAATTTAACTTAACAATAAAGCCCGGTCCCGCGTTCTGAGCCCGCACGACAGGACCCATTTTTTTAATTTTGATTGTGTTTTAAAAAATGCAGCCTCAGTTACTGCTTATAACATCAGCTATCTAACAGTGAAAGTCCCGTCAAAATCGGTCCAGCCGTTTCGGAGATACTCTTTGATTTCAAGTGTTTTAATTTTTTTACGCGGAACCATAATTGTTTTTCTAAAATTAAAGTAGCCTAAGTTACCCGCTATAAGATCAGCTATCTGCCAGTGAAAGTCCCGTCGAAATCGGTCCAGCCGTTTCGGAGATTACCCGGAACAAACACACAGACAGACAGACAGACAGACAGACAGACAAAAAATTTTTAATTCGCGTTTTTGCTTTAGGTATCGTATGTACTTTCATATGCATTTAGTGAAAAGGTGTTATTTTGATATTACAAACAGACACTCCAATTTTATTTATCTGTATAGATACATTCTAATTCTAATTAAATTTGCAAATAGCAGAGAAAGCCGTGCGAAGCCGGGGCGTGTCGTTAGTTAAGAATATACGAGAGATTACACAACATGTAAGAGTGTTTACTCAAAAATTCTAGTAATGTTGACATTATTTTGCAAACTTTCTTCGACCAAAGTCGACGTTGCGGCGCTACAAAAAAAGTGTCCCGAAATTTATATTGTAACGGCCCGCAATTACCATTAAGGCTAAAGCGCCCATCTAGCCGGCGAAATTCAAAATTTTCGAGAATTTTTATAGTTTATCCAATATCTGAAAACATTTAAGATAACATTTTGTGATTTGGGATAAACACAGTATGCAGTGCGTTTATTAATACATATTTTATTTTACTCTAAATATTATCACGGTGGATATGATACTAGTAAATCACGAAATATACAAAAATTTCCAGTTTTTCTGGTTATATGTGGTTCTTGAAATGTTTTAGATTAAAATAAATGTATTAATAAACGCACTGCATACTGTGTTTGTCGCAAATCACAAAATGTTTTCTTAAATGTTTTCAGATTTTGGATAAACTATAAAAATACCCGAAAATTTTGAATTTCGCGGCTAGACAGGCGCCTTCATCTACATATTAAATTAAGAAAAGCTGGTTGGCTGGTTCAAAACGAGTTGGCCATGCCTTCCGTGCTGCTGATTAGTTGTTTGTTTAAATCGAGTTGGTCGTGGTCTAAAAATCCAATGAAAGAGAAAAGTGCAGCGTCGTGAAAATTTTTCAATCATACTAATATTATAAAGAGGAAAACTTTGTTTGTTTGATTGTAATGAATATAGGCTCCGAAACTACTGAACCGACTTGAAAAAATATTTCACTGTTGGGAAGCTACACTATCCCCGGGTGACATAGGCTATAATATATTTTCAAAAAAAATAGGGATCCTTACTAAAACTCGAATAATGTAACCGCAATGTACCCGTGCGAAGCCGGGGCGGGCCGCTAGTATATGATAATTTAAGACAATCAGACTTTTACCTACTTGGCTAGCTTTATTCAAATGAATCACATTTTTGAGTAAAGTACTATACAAGCCTTGGTCTGCAATGCCTGCACTGCTGGCCACGCTATGATGGCCTCAAGCTAAGCTTAGCTACGCTCTCGGCCTTCAAGCTTGGTCATCATTGTAGCCTTGATGTCCGCGCTTTGATTAATGTCTAGTCTTTTACTGTTCGAGGATTGTTTTTGTACTCGACTTGATTGTATTATAAAAATGAATATTTTTGTTGAAGATGTATAAGGAATGAGGCATTGAGAGCATCGCTATCTTAACGACACGATAACTAATTGTTAACCTTAACACTTATCTCGGTAATTCACCCAGACAGAACTGATGATAGTTAATCAAGGTCAAGTCTTAACTTAAGTGTAACGCTGAAATTTTAACTTTATTATTATTTTGCATAATATTATTAAGAACTTTATCACTTGCTTACGGTAAATATAGACAAACGATAGATTACGATAAATGATAGACATGTGAAATCCGCCATCCCGCACTGAGCCAGGGTGGTAGAGGCCTGTCCCCAGGAGTGGTACGTCAAAATGGCTAAATTATTATGAATAATTTATTTTGCTTCCATCCATCCCCTGGAAGAAACAACTGCTGGACACAGGGCTTCCCCCGATGACTTTAGTCACCGTTCGAATCTCGATGAACTTGCACTCGACTCGGAATCCCTCAGTTTTGACAGTTCTCTGTAGTGCACTAACCATCCGCTAACCCGTGCCGAACGATATCTACTAGAAATTGGTATTTAGGAATCTAAAAAAATTGTTATGTCGGAACATTATTTATAAAACAATGGTGAAATTTTGAAGAAGCAATACTGTTACAAATCCTTGTATTACCATTATAAATTGAGACTTATGGAATAGCTATTAGTACCTAGCTAGGTACTGAGTCGATTTCACCAGGGTTCTTATTATACGATTGCTTATAGTCTATCTTAAAGTCTTATATACCTATACATATATTCATATATTGGATTGAGCTCGAAGCAAAAACGATGGTAAATAGGCTCGACGGCCGGCAAAGGCCACCGACACAGAAGCAACAAAATTTTTCATTACCCATACTCGGAAAGTAGGTCTGAAGTTGCCTGAGAAGCGGGTTGAAACTAATACTTTTCAGCCCTAGGGAGAAACGCTTTCAACTGACAGCTGTCAAATTATTAAAAAGAAAGTAGTTATATTTTTACTGTTTCTATTGAACCAGACCGACCAACAGATAAAAAACAAAATAGGCGGCAAACCGATCTTCATTTGTTTTTTCGAGTTGTAGAGTATTGTTCATACTTCCTTGTATTATTTCTTTAGCTAATTTTCTGTTTTTATTTTTACTTTCCTTGTATTCTTAATGAAAAGCACAGTGCTTACCTTGGGTGAAATACTTATTTTGTCCCTGGAACTATTGGCAACCCAAACCCCGTCTCGGGTCTTAATAAGTTACTTTCATCCCTAGGATAACAATGCACCATTTTTTGTTAAAGAGCAAACAAGTGAACAACGGGAATATTAAAACAATTCACCACAAATTGCAATAACTAATATAAAGTGCCTTAAATAATTTAATCTGCCCAGTTCATACACTAACCGTGATTAATTATTTATTATCACTTAATTGCTGAACAGTCGTATTGTTGTAATGAAGTCAATCAATATTTATAGTCCACATATTATTTTTGTTTTAATATTTCTCATCAAAATAACTGGTAAGTAATAATTTATTTCTTAAACTGAAGGACTACCACTGCTTTTTAATAACAATGCAAACCAATCATATCTGTACGTACAATAATAATAAAAATATCGCTAGACTGACACACTTCCCAAACCAAGCAACAGACCTAGGCAAATTACGAAAACGCCATTTCCGAAATTTTCGACGGCGGAATCGAACACGCAACCACCTGGAGCAGTAAGACGTGCGGCCTAAGCTCAAACCACTGCACTATGCTGTCTCCAAAATTGGCTTCACCTTGGCTCTAAGTGGACAAAAACTTCCCCCAATAATGTCCACAGATCACTGTCCACCGGCTTCCTGCGTGACGTGTGATGTCATTGGCCCTCCTTGTGGGTCCAACTTTTGGCTCGTGATCGCCATTCTAGAATATTTCAGCAAGCACCTTAACCAAGACATAGGCAAAGGCTCAGGAGGTTGAGGGCATCGGACTTCGATTTCTTTCCAATACTTCCAGAGTAAATAATCATTTACATTTTCTTGTTGAACGGTGAACTCGAAAGTCGCCAACCCGAATTTGAGCAGCATTTTGGACTATGACCCAAATCCCCCTCGCATTGAGGGAAAGTGAGTACGGCAATGACAATAGACTCGTCCCCATTAAATTGAAACTAAAATACGATGACATATGGGTGAACTGCGGTGCACCCTTGCTTACCCCTCGGCCTGATAGCCAATAATTACTTTACTTTCAGATGGCAATAACTGGAGGTGCGATTATACCTACGTCAGTAAAGCAATGGGCTATTTCAAGTTCCACGAGACACCTGCGAATTGGTACAACGCCCGGATGCGATGCGAACTTGAAGGTAATTTTACATCTACTCTATGTCAATAGATTAGCAGTTAAAGGTCCTCCTACTACGACTGGTTCGAATTCCGTTCAATCAGATTGCGGGGTGAAAGCTTTATCGATTTTTGTCTACATTAGACTATCTGTGGAGGAGGACAATGTTATACATGTTTAGTTGTATTCCCCTCGCTTATACAGCAGAAGGCACGTATCCCATATAGAACAGCAGTAAGAACTAATTAAAAGACTGTGTTATAAAAGGTGCTGTTCTGGCCTCTCCATATCCGCAAGAACTCAACGAAACTCTTCTGGATTTGATGGGAAATCAAGCTCAGGACCGCGCGATCTTCACAGGGATCCATGCAACATTCTCAAGCGGAGACTATCACACAATTACTGGTGAGAATATCAGTATATGTATCAAAATATATTTATAAAAAAATGAAAATTGCCTTTAAAAACCCTAGAGCACAAAAAGTCTGAAAGATTGAAATCGTCACAGTATTTGGAATCCAAGACAATAATGAATAGGTATAAGTAATATTAATATTAAATTTACACGTTACCTCATATTTTAATTCAGTCAGACCTTATGTGATCATGACGATTGGAAGTTCTTTCTGGAGCTCAACAAAATTTTGGATCCATAACCCATGACGTGTGTATGTCTATGTATGACTTACATTCTTCCAGGGACGTCTCTCAAAAGGATCCCAATAAAATGGATGGATTCTGAACCTGACAACAAAAATGATGAAGAAAACTGCTTAATCCTCACTCAGACGGGTCTCGCGGCTGACACCAAGTGTAGCGACACTCACCCTTACTTCTGTTACAAAGAGAAGACAGATGATGACTTGTTCATGGAGTCCTGTGGCACTACCGACCACGGTAAGTTGTATTAACTGCAAAAGTATATGTTAAATGTGAGAATGAAAAGTATTTTTGTGGCAAACACTTCAATTCCTTATATCAGTTGGAAGCAGACTCAATGGTTGGATTTGTATGGCGCAATGGCAGATTGTGCCATATTCATTTATTTTTTATGGATCTTTCGATATTTCACATCTCCCAGGGAACCTGCGACGGCTCGGTATCTTTATAGTATGGCCAGTTTTTATTGCAAGTACTTTGGTTTTTATACAATCTATTAACAAACCCCGAAGCCTGGTGTTCCGGATATAATGAAAATGTATGAAATTAGCATACTTGAGGCCGAGGAGGTCAGAGTGTTAGACCATGGTTGGAAACCCTCCCAAATTGGGGGGAACTGTACACAGATAGGCTTGTCTCCTATTGCATTTGGGGTCAAATTTCAATATTCAAAAGGTGGGTTCACGCAATCCTACCTACCGTTTTTGGGAACACCGGTGGTGTTGATGGTGAATATTGTGTATTTTATTTCAGCATATGAGTACAGTCCCATAACGCGCAGCTGCTACAAGTTCCACACGGTCGCTCGCACGTGGTCTGAAGCGAACATGGCCTGCTCCGCCGAAGGAGGACATCTCGCCATCATCAACAGTGAACCTGAAGCTGAACTGTTAAAGAATCTCTTCAATAAACACGCGACGGAAACTTTAATTTCGTCCTGGGGTTATTCTGCGCTTGTTGGATTCTATAATCAGAATAAAGGCGGTGACTGGAGAACTATTCATGGTAAAACTGCAGTATTATCCACTCTGCTCTCAATTTCATAGATAAATAAATACCTTATACGTTTAAGTATCATTAAATTGCGTTGACGAATTATCTTTAACTGTAACTATGTATTTAGGTAGGCATTTGAAATTTGTCGGTAGTAAAAGGCATTTCTGGTAAGCGTTAAAATCTAGTTTAAGTGCATATAAAGATTTTGTTTTAAATGTCCCAATTTGGGATGTTTGTTTAGTTTAGTTTCCTCCCGTTTCTTAACTTTCGAACTTCTCAAACATTCAGTGTAGCTTTGCTTCGCTATTATTGTCAACGTATATATGCCATCTATTATACCAATCCCATTTGTGTATTGTGTAAGTTGACCTGCAGAGACCGTGAATATTTGCTCAAAAATTTGGTAAATTCCTGAGCAGGAGAAGTCTGTAAAATTGTGAATCAAGGCAACCTATCACGTCTATTAGTTGTACCAACTCGAGTTGTCAATTTGTCGAAACCATAACAACGTACCATCACCTTAACATCGAAATCTACTGGGAATGTCCCAAATTTGACCGCTGCTGGTTATTTCGCCTGAGCTGGCTTATTAACATAACGTGACTTAACGTGGCCACAGATGCATGAACGAAACACGAAAGTGCTCAATTGTTAATGCCTAACTGATGATCAATTTAATGGATTCAATAATATTTCAGGTGAAACGCTGCAGAGTGCCGGCTTCGCAAAATTTCATCATGGTCAACCGGACAATGCTAGGGCAGGAGAGTACTGCGGTTCTATCTTCCGGTCCGGATTGCTTAACGACATCAGTTGTCAAGCTGTCTACGCCTTCATCTGCGAGAAGAAACCGAACAGCTTGCTGTGTGATGATGAACAATTTTAATTGCATGAAAGATTGGTAGATAAATATATTTTTCATGCAATTAAGATTCTTCATCATCACCACCATCATCTTTCCTTTATTGTAAACGAGTTGCTGCCCGCGACTTCGTTCGATTAAACTTAAGTAAAGTATTATATGTGTTAATCCAGGTTATAAACTATCTGTGTTCCAAATCCGTTCAGTAGTTTTTGCGTGAAAGAGTAACAAACATAGATCCACACTCACAAACTTTCGCATTTATAAAATTAGTAGGATATAGTATTCGAATAAATATGTCATTTGTCTAGATAATATTTATATTAAGTACGTTATGTGAATAAAAGCGGTTTTGCTGAAAACAGGTTCATTTATTATTATTAAGAATCAACTTACAACTATTCAGTAGCTAATGCGAAGACATAATGACATAAACAAAGACTTAAGTGTAAGTAATACTAGACTCTATTCATTCTGTAATACGTTCGATTTAGTATCCAACTTATAATTATATTATCCTACTAATATTCTAAATGCGAAATTTTGTGAGTGCGGATGTATGTTTGTTACTCTCTCACGCAAAAACTACAGAACGGATTTGGATGAAATTTGGAACACAGATAGTTTATAACCTTTTTTTTTTTGTTTTGTTTACGCTGGGAAATGCATTTACGCATACCGCCCGAGACCGGGGGGAACTCGGGCGGTTATGTGGGGCTCCTGAACTGTTGTCCAGACTACCCACTAAAACCCAGCGGTCTGCCCTCGCCGCCGTTGCTCCGGAGCGCCACAGGATCGGTATGCACTGTGACGCCCCGGCGGCAGGCCTGGCGTTGGTGCCAGGCCACAGACCTCAAGGTGGGACTAGGTCCCCCCTATGGGGATTAATTTGAGCAGGAGGTCCCCCGACCCCCCACCCAACATCCCGTCCCTCCGCTACGGCGGAGGCAGGAGATGCGCATAGCGCCTCCTCCTTCTGCCTCGCCGTGCTCTTTGGATCGGGTCAGCAAAGGCATCTTCCTATCTGACCCTCTCCGCGGCCTCCTTCTGCGACATTACTGTATCGCAGAAGGAGACCATTGCCTCCCAACACCTCTTGTTGCCGAGCCTGGCCTCAACCACGCTTGGCAACGAGAGGTCCCCTCCGACGACCCTAGTCAGGTCGTGTCGCTGTGACCCCCAAGCGGGGCACTCCTCCAGCGTGTGGCGCACCGTGTCCACGTTAGCTCCATACGCATGGCAGACGGGGGTCATCTCCCGCCCGGCTATCCGATGCAGGTACTCATCGAAACACCCGTGTCCAGTGAGCACCTGCACCAGCCTATATGATAGCGGCCCTCGCTCTTTGAGCCAGGCCGCTAAATGTGGACGGACTGCCTCCACTGTCGCCCGACCATATTGGGGGGACTCTAACAGTTCCACCTCTGCACAACCGCATCCTGTGCCCGCCTTCTTATGCGCCGAACCGCATCCCAGTCCGGTACGGCGCCCCTCAACCGCTCATTCGCTCGAAAAGCGTAGACCACCGCAAGCACTTCGGCCTCGAGCTCCCACGGTGGATCACCCGCCAAGAGCGTGGCTGCCGTCCAAAAGACCGTCCGGTACCCTCTTATAGCTCTCAACGCTATGATCCTCTGCGGTCTCCGCAAGAGGATCTTGTTGGAGGCGTTGAGAGCCTCAGCCCAGATGGGGGCCCCGTACAGAGCCATACTCCGAATTATTCCGGAGTAGAGTCGCCTGCAGGTGGACTTGGGCCCCCCAAATATAGTTTATAACCTGGATTAACACATAGAATACCTTACTTAAGTCTACTCGGACGAACTTGCGGGCAGAAACTATTTATGTAATAAAGTCGGCAAACGGGCGTACGGTCCGCTCGAGGTTAAAGTAGTTAGTATACCGAAGGCATTGCCGGATGAGGAGGGGAAGGCTCTCACACTCATCGTCCGAAATGCAGCTATACTTAATAACTAATTATTTTACGCCGATTTTCTGTGACACGTGCACTAGCACGTGTCACAGAAAATCGGCGTCCTGCCGTCCATCGGTCCTGCCGTTTCGGAGATTACCCGGATCAAACACACAGACAGACAGACAGAAAGACAGACAGACCAAAAAAAAAATTAATCGCGGTTTTGCTATAGGTGTCTTATGTACTTTGATATGTACTTAGTGAAAAGGTGTTATTTATATATTACAGACACTCCAATTTTATTTATTTGTATAGTGTGGTACCTACTGATCGTGGATATCTGTAATACATTTATTTTATTTACTATTATAATTAACCCTATTGTTAAAAATTTTCAAGTGATTCAAGATCCATACATATTTCACATTAGGTAGACTACTTTCTCGTGATGTTGATAACACTTGTTTGTGTAACTTTACTCTTTCTTATCTATCGGCGGTCAGTAGGTATTTATTTGCATACAATACAAGTCAAACTAGGTATGACATCATGTTTCTTTATTACTGTTAAACGGACTTTGCCTGCCGGCGCCGGCGCGATTCCCAACCAATAAAGGCGTTCACACATGATATCGACTCACGACCACACTACACCGTCGAACTCTAACTTTAAGGGGGCTTGACACTATCGAATGACACTACTACTGCATTACCAATGACTAATACTATATTGCAGATAAATCAATTGAAAATGAAGTAAGCACGTTCACTTAACGCCGACTTTATGTGAGAGTGTGGTACTATCCTGTTCGAGCCAGCCCGTGTATGAGCTGTAGTCAGTTGGCTACAGCTTGGTTCCACCACCGTGAATCAAATGGTCGTAATCAAGTGTTTAAGTACCACTTTGCCACCATTTATATGAAAGACACGTGAAAATGAAGCAGCTTTTAAATTTGGTTGGATTTTGAGTTGTTATTCAACGGGAACTTTTACAGCGCCTTCGAGCTGGCGGCCCACTGGTCGCATCGACCATGATGCACTGTTGCCGCACTGATGCACCTCAGTGTGCACCACGCCTTAAATTATTTAGTTTATAATCAAACACAGACTAAAGTGGTCATCGTCAGCTCATCCACAATCTATAGGGTTCCGTAGCCATTCCAATAACGAACATTTATTTTAGGATTTCTGGATGGTTGTTAAACTGCAGTATATACGGCATAAAAAGGTACCTAGGTACATCCTTAGTTTATTCTGTCAATAGAAATAAATCTACTCTAAACTATCCAGACTATTCTGCCTGGCTTGTATATGTATATATTATAGTTTATATACAGGAAAAATCTCGCAAACAGCAAGGCTGGTTATGAAATGTTGTCTCGATATCCTATTCCAATTGAACAGATCTTTCAAACGATAGCCTCCCCATATACGTTACCGTAACTAAAAAAAATATTTTGTTTTTTATTGAATGAAAGAAAATTTCAAAATGTTTTCTTCATGTAAGCTAACGAAGCACTGAATAATCACAACCTACGACTGGTTGGGAATGCAAGAAACTCATTTAAATAGAGTAAAAAGTTGGTATATCTACTCAGATACAGCAACACAATGTGAGCAGGCAACACCATTGTCATTTGGTATCCCTGTACCGAATTTCATTAACTTCCTTCAGTCATTGTAGAAGTTATGGTACTGTGACAGACTTGGACAGACCTAATGAACTATATGGGTTCCTCGTAGAGACTACGGAACCCAAAACATAAAATAGTTACGTAACAAACATAATATAAAGCTCTGTATTCTTACATTTCGCGTCATTATTGAAAATGGCGTCCCGTTTACAAGTTATACTATTCTTTGTTTTAATATATCTCATCAATATAATTGGTAAGTATTTGATTTTAATTATCTATGTATCAATACGTGAAGCAAAAACTTAAGAAAATTGCGCGGACGGAGGAGTATGACATTGATTGCAGAATGCTAATATTTTTATATTATAATACAATAAAAATCGATAAATAAAACATTACACACACTACCATGAATTGACACACACATTTGTAATTTGTAACTCCGATTGTCTGTCTGACTGACAAACGGTGTCAGTTTTTAGAGGGTGGAACTTCCATAGTGCATTCTGTGTGCCAGTATCAAATAGTCTTTGACAATAAAACCTTAATGACGTTTAAAACTAAAAATCTGAATGAATTATGGTGGAATTTAGATCATTATCACGGAAATACTAGTTATAATTATTATTTGTATTTTAATTATAAATAATACACGGCTATAAGTATCCCTAAGTTCTATGAAAATATGACCCTCAATTTATTACTTTTCATAGTTACTGGATATTTCAGCCACTCTATCACACTCTGTAACGAATACATTCAGATACTTACCAGTAACCCTGTAGTTAGAGCTTTCCTTTAAAGTTTATAGTATAAAGACATTATCTATATTACCACTATGTAAATGCGCTCCGTCACTTTATAAGTATACATGACTTTCTGGCTAATAGGGAAAAAGTAACAAAAATACATCCACAATTAAAAATCACCATCATCATCTTGCCCTTATCCCACACTAGGTGGGGTCGGCGCAGCACGTTCTCTTCTTCCATTCAAGCCTATCATCCGTCATCTCTGCACTCACTCCCTTTTCGCTCATACCCTCTTCCACGCAGTTCATCCACGTCTTTTTAGGACGTCCCCTACCCCGACTACCGCTCACTATCATACCCATCGTCCTTTTGACCGCATGATCATCCTTTCTTCGCATAACATGTCCATACCACGCTAACCTTCCGCTCTTTATTTTCTCTGTCACCGGCGCTACTTTCAGGCTTCCCCTTATATACTCATTTCTAATTTTATCCATCCTTGTTACACCACACATCCATCTCAACATTCGCATCTCTGCTACATGCACTCTTCTTTCATCCACCACTTTTGTAGCCCAGCACTCTGATCCATACAATACGACAGGCCTTATAACCGACTTGTAAATTTGTCCCTTAAGTTTAAGGGGCATTCGCCGGTCGCAGGTTATCCCTGAGACCTGTCGCCATTTCATCCAACCAGCATTTATCCTGCTTGCTACTTCCCGGTCAATGTCGCCGTCGCTTTGCAAGATAGAGCCGAGGTATCTGAAGTCTGAGCAGACTGGAAGGGATACGCCATCTAGGGCAACTGGAGTAAAACTGGAGAGGCCGCCAAAATCACAGAACATCTGCTCTGTTTTGGTCCGGCTGATCTTCAGCCCTACGTTCTCCAGTTTCTCCTGCCATTTTACCAGTCTACTCTGTACCTCAGGCCCATCTTCCCCAACGAGAACAATGTCGTCAGCGAACAGCATACACCAGGGTGCTTCATCCTGTATGTCTGATGTCAGTGCATCCATTACCAGGAGAAACAAGTATGGGCTTAAAGCCGATCCATGGTGTAAGCCCACAGCCACACTGAATTTGCTGGTTAGGCCGGCTGCAGACCGTACGTAGGTACTCGCATGACCGTACATCGCTCGGATAATCTGCTGGTATTTTCCAGGCACTCCTTTCGCTTTCATAGCCCACCACAGAACCTCACGGGGTACCCTATCGTACGCTTTCTCCAGGTCAACGAAGACCATATGCAGGTTTCTGTGAGCACGCCTGTACTTTTCGCACAATTGTCTCAATGCAAATATGGCATCAGTTGTACTGCGTCCCGGCATAAACCCGAATTGGTTCCGTGATACCTCGCTCTCCTCTCTCAATCGTCTCGCTATCACTCTCTCCCATACCTTCATTGTGTGTGACATGAGTTTTATTCCTCTATAATTGTTACAATTCTGTACATCACCCTTATTCTTAAAAATGGGCACCAGCTCGCTGTTGCACCACTCGTCAGGGATCGCCTCTTCTTGTAACAATCTATTGAAGAATAAAGTCAGCCACTTCCATCCATCACCTTTCAAATACTTCCACACTTCCACTGGTATCCCGTCAGGTCCAGTAGACCTTCTATTCTTCATACCTTGCACTGCCGTTTTAACTTCTTCAACACTCACCTCGGTTACTACGCCAATGTTAACCGGAACACTCTGCAACTCTCCACTCCAGTCATTCTCTTCATTCATTAATCTTTCAAAATACCCCTTCCATCTATCTTTTATTTGACTGTCATTCGTCAATACCTTTCCTGATTCATCTTTTATGCATTTGATCTGGCTTACATCTCTAGCATTCTTCTCTCTTGCCTTCGCTAATTGGTAGAGATTTTTTTGTCCCTCGGGGCGCTCTAATGATTGATACAATGTATCTTGCGCAGCAGCTCTTGCAACAGCTACAGCTTTTTTAGCTTTCTTCTTACATTCTTTATACATCGCGCTCGTAATCCCTTTCCTTTCACTGTCTCTTTCATCAACACTCTGCCATTCCTTAAATGCATTCTTTTTTTCTTTTAACACTCTCTGTACTTCATCATCCCACCACCACGTTTCTTTATCTATTTGTCCTGTTCCTTTTGACAGTCCAAACACATTTCTCGCCGCACTTCTTATACATTCAGCCATTTCATTCCAACACTCATTCACCGTTCTTCCATCAAGATCATCCATCTCTCTCATTTTATCTACTACTTCTTCTCCAAATTTATTTCCACACTCTAGTACTTCCATTCTGTGCCATTTTTTTTGGGGTGCAGATTTTGTTTTTACTTTAATATTTCGGAAGTGATATTTATTTTCTAAAATTAACAAACGGTGTTGTGGAACATTTGGATCCCCGGGTATAACTTTACAATCTTTAACGGAATTAATTTTGTTTCTTCTTGTTAAAAAATAGTCTATTTGTGTATTATGGTTTCCACTTTTAAAGGTGATGAGGTGTTGGTCTATTTTTTGGAAAAAGGTGTTTGCTATAGCCAAGTCAAAGGCTATCGCAGCATCTAACAAGGCCTCGCCACCTACATTTCGGGTCCCAAACCCCCATCCACCATGTACTCTTTCGTACCTATCATTCACTCTTCCTACATGTCCATTAAAATCCCCTCCTATAAACAATTCTTCTGTATCTGGAATGTTAACCATCACCCTATCAAAATCTTCCCAAAACTTCTCCTTTATTCTATCACCACATCCAGCCTGAGGTGCATATGCACTTACTATATTTAGCACTATATCTTCCTTTATTACTTTTAGGGCTATCAGCCTATCATTCACCCTATTTACTTCCGCCACACATTCTTTCAGCTCACTATCTAACACAATTCCCACACCATTCCTTTTTCCGTCGCTCCCACAATAGTAAAACTTATATCCTTCCCCAATCTCTCTCGCTCTCATTCCCTTCCATTTCGTCTCCTGCAAACATGCTACATTCACTCTTCTCCTTTTGAATACTTCCGCTAATTCTCTTCCTCGCCCTGTCATCGTTCCCACGTTCCACGTGGCGAACCTCAATCTCACCTCCTGGACTTGCCTCTTACGTTGCACCCGTCCACGATGGAACAACCCTAGTCCATTTCTCACAGCTGCCGGGTGCTGCAACTGCGCGTCGCCTCGGGGGTACGCCCTAGTCCGATCGCATCTATACCTATTACTTTCCATAAATGTGCTGCAAGGGTTTTGGCATGGTTTTTACGACCGGCCGCCTGCCTGACGTCAACCCTCCTTGGGAATGCTGTTGCTGACCTAAGCTACTAGCCAGTACAAGTCCCTTAGTCGCCTCTTACGACACCCACGGGGAGATTGGGGTCGGTCCTATTCTAAGCCGGGAACCGCACGGACATCCACAATTAAAAAGTCACACAATATTTTAAAATGTTGCTCCCGACGCTAAAATACGATTGGCGACATGTAAGTGAACTGCGGTGCACCCTTGCTCCCCTCTAGGCCTGATAGCCCATCATTACTTTCAGATGGAAACAACTGGAGGTGCGATTATACCTACGTCAGTAAAGCAAACGGATATTTCAAGTTCCACGAGGTCCCTGCGAATTGGTACAACGCCCGGATGCGATGCGAGTTTGAAGGTAATTTTGAATCTTCCAAACGACAATAACTTAGCAGTCAAAAGATTCTCCTACCACGACAGGTCCAAATTACGTTCAGTCATTTTAAAATTAGCCCGTAAGAGTTACGAATCTGTTAGAATCAGTCATGCATTTATTTAGCAGGGAAGGTATCACACTAAAGCAATTAGTTTTCAGGCCTACCTTTTTCTTTTATTAGGTACTTTGTTTTAAACATTGCAATGAGATTTAATTAACTTTGGTAATACTGAAATACTAGTGTAATTATTACTCTCTAGTTATTTTTAGTGACTATGGTGTTGCCTGCTCACATTATAAAGAGTACCTAAGTATAGAGTTTCTTCCCGGATCATCTCAGTGGAAGCAGCATTCCGAACCGGTGATAGATTCTGACTTATCATAAGTGCTTTGTTCCTTATTAACAAAAAAAAAATGATTTGATCTGACTTTTGTTTCGATCTTGCTTAAACCTTGCAGTGTGACTGCCTTATAGATTTTGGACAATATTAGACTAGCTGTGGAAAACGTTGATGATTTTGATGTTTATCGATGGCTTGATTCGCTTAGAGATTCGCCTTCGGGGTAAGGGCCTCCTCTCTAACCACCACTTAAAGAACATTAGTAAGACCTAATTGATGATTGTAATAAACAAGGTGCTGTACTGGCCTCTCCATATCCGCAAGAAGTCAACGAAACTCTTCTGGATGTGATGGCAAATCTAGCTCAGGACCGCGCGATCTTCACAGGGATCCATGCAACATTCTCAAGCGGAGACTATCAGACCATTAGTGGTAAGAACATCAGATAAAAACTTAACCAGTCACTTGAATAACTCACTTACGCCATCTATTGATTATTAGAATAGCTTTTTCACAGTAAGCGTTACAAAGTTTCATAGAACGGGTTTTAGCGTCACGACTACTCCCATTTCATTCACAGTGGACGTAACAAAGTATTTTACTTAAGTCATCTATTGATTTATGACATAACTTTTTCACAATTGGTGTTACAAAGTTTCGTATAACGTATTGTTTTCTTATATTTACGCGACTACTACACATAGAAACTATTTTTCGGATTTCCGACGGGATAAAATCCGAAAAATTGTTTTATTTCAATTTCGTATAACGCTTTTTAGCGTGACGTTAATTCCCATTTAACCGTACCGTAAAGGAAATACGTTTTAAAATATATCGAAAAAAAGAAAATTGACTTCAAAAATCCTAAAACACTAACAGCTTCGAAAAAAATAATTACATTATAGTATTTGGAATCCAAGAAAATATGAACAGGTCGAAATTATACTAATATTAATGCGTCAAATTGACCTCCTCCTTTTTTAAATCACTCAGGCCTTATGTGATCATTCATGACGGATGGAAATTCTTTCTGGAGCTCAACAAAATTTTGGTTTCCAATCTCTAGTGTATGACTTACATTCTTCCAGGGACGCATCTTAAAAAGATCCCAATAAAATGGATGGATTCTGAACCTGACAACAAAAACAACGAAGAAAACTGCTTAATCCTCACTCAGACGGGTCTCGCGGCTGACACCAAGTGTAGCGACACTCACCCTTACTTCTGTTACAAAGAGAAGACAGATGATGACATATTCATGGAGTCTTGTGGCACTTCTGATCACGGTAAGTTCTGAATATTACAAAATAATAATGTTTATGTGAAAGTGAGATGTAATTTTGTGGAAAATAATTTCAGGTTCTTATGTAGTTTTAGAGTAGGCAAACCACTCAGATTATCGTGTGAGGTTAATATCTAGATGATTATTGTAAAGAAACCTGCACGTGTTTTAAAAATAGGCGTGATATTTTCAAACGCAAATGAGCTAATTCAATAGCGAGTAATATAACAGATTAGTTTTATGGTACTATGGCTAGTTTTGATAGACAATCATTTAAAGAACAAACCCAACCCGAATCTGCTAGCCACTGGGACTGGCCAACAACATGTCGACTCCTAATGATTTAACACCTAAAGTGTCACGAGCACCTACGTCGGTGTATAAGATTTGAATGCTCCAAGTGTCGCGTTCCTCTACCGGTGGGTATAAGACGAGCGGTAATTGTTTGTTTATTTGCTACATTAGTAATACGTCAACGATAAAAGGGTTTCATAGATCGATTATGTCCAGGTCTATCTGTTTTAGTATAGATAATCAAAACACATTATTCGACAGGTAGGTGCACCTTTACCTACCGTTTCTGGGAACACCGGTGGTGTTGATGGTGAATATTATTTATTCCAGCATATGAGTACAGTCCCGTAACGCGCAGCTGCTACAAGTTTCACACGGTCGCTCGCACGTGGTCTGAAGCGAACATGGCCTGCTCCGCCGAAGGAGGATATCTGGCCATCATCAACAGTGAAGCTGAAGCTGAATTTATTAAGAATATTTTCAATAAACACCCCGTGAACTCGATAAAATTGGCCTGGGGCGGTGCTGCATTTGTTGGATTCTATAATCAGAATGAACGCGCTGACTGGAGAACTGTTCATGGTAAAACTTCAGTATTATTCACACACCACACCCCCCCCTCTTGTGCATACTAGAAATTGTCACACACGCATGTAAATGATTATATAGTATGAGTCCAAATTAACATGAGGGCACAATTTAAACGCTCATTCAAAAAATAATTTGATTCTTCAACAAATAAGTTTTGAATTTAAATGGTTATTTTGTAATTATTATTATAGCAAACAATAAAAAACATAGTTATAGTAAAAGATAATCTGTCAGTGCAATCTAGTGAGCATTTATCCGTTTTGTTAGGCATTTGGAATTTCTTGGTTTCAAGGACATTTCTGGTGAACATTTAAATACATGCCGTAACACATCTTTCAGACTTCTGAAATATTCTGTACAACTTTGATTAGTCTTCTTCACTTAAATTATTAACGTGTATACTCCATGCCTCTCCAATACCTATCCCATTTGTATATCATATAAAGAGTGCTGCAGAGACCGTTTGGTCAAAATAGTGGTAAGTTCCTGGGCAGGAGCAGTCTATGAAGTTGTGATTCCAGGCAATGTACTCGTATTGGGTCAACAGTTGTGCCAATTTATCAAACCCTTACCAAAGTACCAATCTATGGGAACCTACCGAGAATCTCCCAATCTGGACCGCTGCCGGTTGGCACGTTCGTCTGAACTGGCCAGTTCACTACCGACTTAACGTGGCTAGAGATGCGTTAACTAAAGTGCTCAATTATAAATGCTACAAGCGATAACCACATGAAGCTTAGATAATTATCAATTTTATGAGATCCCCATTATGTTTCAGGTGAAACGCTGCAGAGTGCCGGCTACTCCAAATTCGATAATGGTCAACCGGACAATGCTGGAGGAGAGTACTGCGGTTCTATCTTCCGTACAGGCTTGCTTAACGACATCAGTTGTCAAAATATCTACGCTTTCATCTGCGAGAAGAAACCGAACAGCTTGCTGTGTGATGATGAAGAATTTTAATTGAATGAAAGATTGTTTAATAGATGACTGCATAGATACCCTTTATTGAATATATTTAAATCGAATAAAGGTCTCATCTGTCGGGCGAAATTAATATATATTACTTAATGTAAATAAAATTGGTTTTGCTGAATATAGGTTCGTTTACTATTACTAAGTATCAACTTACAACTAGTCAGTCGCTAATGCGAATACATAATAACATAAACAAAGACTTGTATCATTCAAGTCTATACGACCGGACTACGCCTCTGAAAACTGTCCACACATTTTTTATGTAATAAAGTCGGAAAACAAGCTCGCCTTAGAAACTCGCAATACAAGAGGCATGGCTGGCATGTTGTCGACCTGAAAGGGGAGTGGGAAAAGGGAGGGGATGGGAAGGGAGGGGAAGGGAAGGGAGGGGAATGAGCTTCCGGCTCGCTCACTCGTCATTCGAAACACAGCTATAATAACTACACCACCCTCTCACAGAACATCGGGGTAGACCCAGGTCCACCCAGCCTGTGTGAGATGTAGTAAAGCTTGGCTCCACCACCGTAAAATATAACTTGTTCATTTATTTGACTTGATAATATAAATGCCTATGTGGCTCAATTTCTGACTGGGTATGGCTAATGATTTCTTATATTTACGCGAATACTACACATTGAAATAAACCTATTTTTACGGATTATATCGCGTTTATTTTTTACTTTTTATGTTCCCGACGTTTCGTCGTCGGGAACATAAAAAGTAAAAAATAAACGCGATATAATCCGTAAAAATAGTTTTATTTCAATGGGCATGGCTACTTTAGGGGCAAATTATTCTACTTCACATTGGTTACTTCACCTTTCTGTCAATGTTCGACGCCGCAAAACGATCATGAACAATCTGCACATCACATCCTGTGGGAGTGCAGTCTCTGGCACAACGAACGGACTACTATGCTAAATAGCCTGCAAGTGACATCGGGAGCAGTTTATTACACAACCTTGTGGAAACCAGGGACTATTTCAGTGCGTTCAAGCGCTTCCTGGTCTTCAATCATTCTTTCGATTAAATTCGTGCGGGTTCCAAGACAATTGAAATTTTCCCCGGGATTCGTCGAGGGTCAAACCTCGACGTCATTATTGGTCACCATTGTCGATCCTGGCTTACAGGAGGTACAGTGGTGGAAGTGTGTGGCGGGAGTAGTCCCAAACAAAAAAAAATATATAAATGCCTAATTTCAAACAATGTGTTTCAGTCAAAAAAAGAAATCTATCTACATAATATTATAGGCTAACCATTAAGTATATGTTATATAAGTATCTTATGTCTGCCTCCTTCTTGTAAATATTCCTGCTGGGACGTTCGCACTACCACTCTTCATCATCACAGACTAAACTGTTTGGCTTCTTCTCGCACACAAATGGGACGTGCTCCTCACACCACATATCGTCGAGGTAGACATTCGATCTGAGTACCGCCCCACAATATTGTCCAGTGGTTAGGTTGTTAGGCTGATTTGAATCGAAAACCTCGTAGCCAGCTTCTTTGAGGGTTTCACCTGAAATTGCGACTCATACTCAAAACTATAGGTATAATTTAAAAATAATTTAAAACTAAAATCCGACTACGGAATTGCACTAATTATATTCAGAACTCCCGATAGATGGCGCTTGTAGTATTCATAAACGGTGAAATATAGTATACAATTATTTTTAAGACGCTTGGTAATAATACCTAATTCAACAAAGTTGGATCGATAGTTGAAGCGCTACGATGCAACACAAAAATTATACTTACAAAGATTGCTAAAACTATAACCCTTCCTTTTGGCTTTGCGTCAGTCTAGTAAAAAGATAACACCATCATACCCATGTCTTTGTATCAAAGTGTTTCTCTCACAGAGCGAAAGAGCTACGAGCCCAAATAATAAAGTAAACAGTTTACCATGAATAGTTCTCCAGTCGCCATGTTCGTCCCAATCATGGACTCCAACAAAGGCAAGGTAATTCCATCTATAGCCCATTTTCGAAGCTGGATACTTAGCCATGAGTCGCTTGATAAATTCCGCTTCCTTCTGATTGTTGATGATGGCCAGGTGACCCCCCTCGGCGGAGCAGGCCATGTGCGCGCGGGACCATGTGCGCGGCACCGCGTGGAACTTGTAGCAACTGCGGGTATCGTCGCTGTATTCATAAGCTGAAATGGAATTGCTGATAAATGATATAGAAGGATTATAAACGCTCGGTGGGAATAGCCCCGGCTTGCGTTGCGCAAGTCATACGATTTTAGAATGACATGAATGACGAGATTAGAATGACAATTCAAAGTCGCTCTCTGACTGAAGATGCATTTAACGAAGAAACAATAAGAATTTTATAGAACAGGACTTACCACGATCAGTAGTGCCACAGGAAGCCATAAATATGTCGTCGTCTCTCTTCTTCTTATAACAGAAGTAGGGGTAATTGTCGCTGCACTTTGTGTCAGCCGCCAGACCATTTGGTGTTAGGATTATGCAGTCTTCAGCATTGTTTTTATTGTCAGGTTCAGATTTCAGCCAATTTATTGAAATCTGACTGAGAGGGGTGCCTGTGGAAACATTGGGAACGATAGAATTACCAAAAACTTTTCCACGAAACTAACTTGAACATGGAAATTTGGAAAAAACATAACTGAGGGGAAATGTCCAGCCGTTTCAAGTATCATCTAAAATGATTATAATTATATCAAGTCTTGCGCCAAATTTTATAACTAAAAAAGGAGTTTGTCTTAAATGAGGTGCAACCACACCCTATACACTTGTGTTTAGTGCAAACTGTATACCTGCTTGCACTGGGATTCTTGTCACTATCATTCTGTGCTGAAATAAATTACAGATGAGCCTAAAAGGACCTACCATCTATAGTGTGGTAGTCAGGTTTGGAGAATGTGGCGTGGATACCCGTGAAGATGGTATCGTTTTTATCTTGATCCGTCATCAGTAACAGAAGAGCATCGCTGACTATTTGAGGATACGGAGACGCCAGTACAGCACCTGTATTGTATGGTGTATTGTATTATACTCCTATAATAAAGGAAGAGGAGGTATTCAAATAGGAGGTACTGTCCCACCCGGACCAGCGAGTCTTCTACGCTAGCCCTTGAGTTGGGTGGTTCCCTGCTTCTAAGCGGTTTATGGAAATATAGGGCCTCGGTCTTATGAGGCGCTGCCACCTAACAAAGCAGAACTCGAGGGAGCTTTCGTATAATAAAGATTTTAGAAACGAACACGATATTATAGAGAAAATGTAAAGACTGTACCTTCAAATTGACATCGCAGCCGAGCATCGCGCCAAGTGGCGGGGATTCTGTGATACTTGAAATAGCCATCTGCATCTCTGACATACGAGTAGTCACACCTCCAGCGATTTCCAGCTGAAAATAACAATATCCATTAGGTCTCGGCTGTGAATACTAGAACTAACTAACTAGGTACTTCAATGTTAGAGCTGCTTGATTTGTTTTAACAAAATATACAGTTCATAATGACTCTCGAACCGTTGCGTAAGACCCATCAAACATTTGAGTGGCGTTTCAGTGTTTTCGTTAGTGTCCCAAATCCTCTATCACACCCTGTAAGGAATACGACGAACCAGTAACCCTTTATAATTTAGGTATAATTATTTAAAACTTACCAATAGTACTGATGACAAATATTAAAATAAAAAATATAATTTGTAAGCGGGACTCCATTTTCAACAAATCTGGCACGGCAATATCACTTTTATAGGATGACTTTTGGGCACATATTTTATATTTTAATCTGGGATCACTTACATATTAAGCGTGGTGTACACTGAGACGCCTGTCGTGCAACAGAAATGTGACGTCGTCATGTCGCATCTTTGTCGATGGGACTAGGGGCCCACCTCTATTTACCGTCGGCATCTCTATTGACTCGCAATACGTCAAAACTGACGTGTCCAGTACGTATATTAATAGGTAAATTTTGACGCTTTACTTACAGAAATATTTTCTTGCGAGCCAAGTAAGAGTCAATCGAGATGCCAGGGGTTTACAGATTTGGGACCCAGTGGGCCCAGCTCGACGGCGTTGTAAAACTTCCCGTCAAATACTCGAAACCAACATAAAATGTAGAGGTGCTTTATTTTAACGCAAAAATATAAGTCAATTAACATTAATTTCTTCTTCTAAGTCGTTACGCTCTTGACAGAGCGGTCGTGGTCGTCATGTATGGTTTTCCGGGGCAGATGTTGTTCGCCTCACGATGTCTCGCCACTTTAATTTAATTAATCTTAATTCGATCCAATAATGTTCATCTCCAACGGCTATGTGAGACTAAAGGTGAACAGTCCACTTGGCTATGCCATGTAGCAGGCTCACTCACCCGCTTCGACCGATAGGGTCGCTTCATTTCGTGATAACTTGAGCTAAGCTGTCTGTAGCTGAGAAAATGAAGCGATCATATTGGTCGAAGTGGCTTTATTGCACAGCCAGTGGACGGTCACCCTAATGGATAGATTATTTTCTTCTTTTATCTTTAGAATGACTTTCAAATTACTTGTTGCTTTTACTCGGTGTTCTTGAAAAAACGGGCTAATCAACCAACAATGTGGATTTGAATGACTAAAGAATGTAAGAGATGTAAGAATGCAGATTCGAGAGTTTATAGTAATAATGATGAGTGGATATCTGATAGCGTTTTTTGCGTGCATCCATGTGAAGGTTTCCTTATAATTTTGTAAATATATACCTCTTATCATATTATAACATTGGTATATCTGGACATTGGATGTGTTTTTTTACTGATAATGCATTTAAAAAGCAGTGATTGCCGATTTGTTAACTACGCGTTTTGTAGGCGCAAAGTCCTAGGTTGTAACCATTCGGGTTTTTCGGAATCTATATGCGAATCACGATTTCAATACCATTATCACTTGCTTACGGTGAAGGAAAACATCGTGAGTAAACTACCATGCCTCAGAAAATTTAACCGATTTCAGAAAGACATAATAATATGAAATCCGTCAATCGCACTGGGCCAGCGTGGTGGATTATGGCCTGAATACGATACTGATATAGATGAATACGGCAGTTTTGACAGTTGTCCTACAGGGAAAAAGTGTCAAAAGTGACGTTTAGAGATACGCGACACGTCAGTTTCGACGTATTGCGAGTCGAATGTGAGTCAAATCGAGGCCTCCATTTTGGTTTTCCAAAGTGACCGGTCACATTTTTGTATTGTATTGTTATTAAATGTGTTTGTATTGCTATTTGTTACTTGACACTAGCGAAAAACCCATTAAACTGGGTGGGCCATATTTTTAAATAAAGAAGAAGATTCCAATCGAACGACAGTCGTTAGAAGAGTGGACCCTGGGCCCTAACCACGCTAGCTACTCTAAATCGTAATGGAAAAGCAAACGCTCGCGATTACGTTTCAAACGCTCCGCTTTTTTGCTGACACGAGCTTCACGATTTCTACTGACATTGATATGGTATGGTATGCTTTTATATTACGATTTGAGTAGCTAGCGTGGTTAGGGCCCTGTTCTCATGTAGGTACCTCGTCTGATAAACGCTTAAATTTGGAAAATGAGACGGGGCGGATACTATTATCATACTATCATGTTCTTGATGGTCATGCCGAGGTGAAAACCACTCAAACATGATAATATATCATTACATTTATAACATGTGTTTTAGCCACGAACCTGTCCTGATTGGTGTTCGGTAAGAGCCAAACAATAGCTACATTTATTTATAAATATCGCGAGATTGACACACCGACTATGCAACTATGTCTGGTCCCAAACTAAGCAACGCTAATACTATGGGTACATTACAGTGACACTCTGACCTGAGTAAATTACGAAAAGGCCATTTCTGAAATTGTTTCCGGCGGGAATCGAACCCGCAACCACTCGATGCAGTGAGCCGAGTGGCCTACGCTCGAACCACTGCGCCAAACGGTCGTTGTCGTATATTTTTTTATTTTTTCACTCATAAACCATCTAGGCCCTAGGTGGTGAAAATCTATCTCAAGTCTGGGAGTTTCTTGAGTAACCTCCCGCCTGATACTAAGCAGTTACCGTTGACTTTGCCGACCTGCAGGGGAGTGAGATAGAGGGAGGATTAGGAAGGGAGGGGAGGGGGGTCGGGCTTCCGGCTCTCTCATGACCGGACGAAACGCAGCTATAATTACTTATTTTCGCAGATCTTATGTGAAAAGGCGGTACTACTTCGGTGAAGCTGCCCGTACATGAGCAGTAGTAAGTTGACAACTCAGACTCCAATCTTAAGGTGAAGGCGCCTGTCTAAATATAATCACGGTGGAATGATACTAGTAAATCACAAAATATAGAAAAATTGCCAGTTTTTCTGGTTATCTGTCGTTCTTGAAATGTTTTAGAGTAAAATAAATGTATTAATAAACGCACTGCATACTGTGTTTGTCGCAAATCACAAAATGTTGTCTTAAATGTTTTCAGATTTTGGATAAACTTTAAAAATACTCGACAATTTTGAATTTTAGCGGGCTAGGTGGACGCTTTTGCCCTAACTAAATATCATTGGGACATAATATCATAACAACATACTTGATACTACGCTTTATTAATTCTAATTTTGTATTAGGTATGAGAGTAACAATAATAAATGTCGAAGACTGGTGATCTCGATCATGAAATCCCCCCCCCCCCCCCACCCCGATCCCCTTTTAACTCGACTGCGGCCAAGCCAAAAGGAAGGTTCACGTTTTTTGCAGTCTCTGTATGTATAATTCTACCGTAAAATCTACCGTATCGCCTAAACTACTCATCGGATTTTGATTCAATATTATATTATTAAATGTCAAATGACATATGCTACGTTTTATACAAAGAAAATCAATACGACGGATGTTACATACAAAAAGTAGGAGATCCCTGATAAATTATTTTTTTTAGTTTTTCATTGCTGAAAAACTCTTTCTGGGTTCACAAATATAAATATAGTACAATACAAAACATACTAAGCGACAGAAAAGACAATGTTATAGAATATTTCAGGGTTATGAATAGTACTAGGGCTATCTATCGGCAGTTCTGAATACAATTCGTGTTATTCCGTAGTCGGGTAATAGTTTTCTAAACGTTTATACTTGTTAACCCTTAATTAGCCTCTGCAGCCGTGCACTCTACATCGTCACAAACGAGGCTGTTGGGTTTTTTCTCGCAAATAAATGGGCTGTACTCCTCGCACCACATGTCCACGAGATACGATGCCCTCGAGACTCCGCCGCAATATTGACCCGTCGTTTGGTTGTTGGGCTCCCCTGACTGGAACAACTCGTAGCCGGCCGCTTTGAGAGTCTCCCCTGAAAGTTAGTGACATATGTAATACTAGCTGTGCCCGCGACTTCGTCCCCGTAGTATTTAACTTAACAAAACTTTCGGGATTATCGGGATATAAAGTATCCTATGTGTTAATCCCGGTTATAAACTATCTGTGTTCCAAATTTCATCCAAATCCGTTTAGTAGTTTTTGCGTGAAAGAGTAACAAACAGAGATCCACACTTACAAACTTTCGCATCCTACTAATATTATAAACTAGCTGTGCCCACGGACTTTATAATATTAGTAGGATGTGAAAGTTTGTGAGTGTGGATGTATGTATGTATGTTTGTTACTCCTTCACGCAAAAACTACTGAACGGATTTGGATGAAATTTGGAACACAGATAGTTTATAACCGGGATTAACATATAGGATACTTTTTATCCCGATAATCCCGAAATTTTTGTTACGTTAAATACTACGCGGACGAAGTCGGGGGGCACAGCTAGTTTATAATATTAGTAGGATTTATTCTTATTCTTAATGAAAATATTAACCAAATAAAAATTTACACTATTCTGTGAATTTCAACCTTGCTCTAGGCCCGCATTAATAAACCGAGCTTAAGTCTGAGAGCGATCTTGGAAATGTTATTCTTATGTCATACCATTGCAAAATTACACTCAACGGCGTACTCAAGAGCGCTCTCAGACTTGAGACCGATTTATTAATATGAACTCTAGTTACACAACGCATCTAACACAAAAGTATCTAGTGTAATAAAAATTTAATAATTTAAAATGATTTTGGTCTGTGAGCTTTGTAACCTACCGACGACCGCTTGGCGCAGTGGTGGTTGCTGGTTCGATACACGCCGGGGCAACTTTCGGAAATGGCCTTTTCGTAATTTTCACTACTCTGGGTGTCACTGGGATCGCCCCCAGTCCATTGTACGATACCCATAGAACAAACGTTGCTTAGTTTGGGACCATGGAGTTGGTGTGTCAGTCTGGCGATATTTATTTATTGGTATCACTGTTATGTGAATCTTGACCTTAGTTGTTCTAGTTAAGTACATATCCCATCTAACACCAAAATAAATAGTGTTATATTTTTTTCCGAATTTAAAATTACTGAAGTCTGTGATCTATCTTTATAACTTACCCACCGACCCCTCTAAAATATTTCTCACAAACCTGTCTCTCCGAATTGTTAAAATTAGTCTGATGCTTACCATAAATAGTCCTCCAATCGGCACGTTCATTCCAATCATGGAATCCAATAAAAGCCATGTCTTTCCTGAAGTTTCCTATCATCTTGCTGTCTGGGTACTTAGCATACAGTTTCTTAACGAATTCCGCTTCCTCCTTGCTGTTGATGATGGCCAGGTGTCCCCCCTCGGCGGAGCAGGCCATGTACGCGCGGGACCACTTACGCGGCACCGCGTGGAACTTGTAGCAACTGTGGGTATCGTCGCTGTATTCGTATGCTGAATTAAAAGTAAATAATATTAGTATCTACTGAACTATATTGTAAATATTATGAAATAATAATGATAACAGTATAAATGTTAGCAGTGATAGCCGATTGGTTAAGCACGCGTCTTGCGGGCACCAAGTCTTGGGTTAAAATACTGCCCCGCACCCCTGGATTTTTCGAAATGTATGTGCGAATCATAATTTCTATCATGATTATCACTTGCTTACGATGAAGGAAAATACTATCGTGAGGAAACCTGCATGTTTTAGAAAATCTAACCAATTTTCGAAAAACATGTGAAATTCGCCAACCCACACTGGGACAGCGAGGTGGATTACGGCCTAAATCCCCCTCGTAGTGAAGGCCCGTGCCCAAGATTGGGACATCAAAAGGGCTATTATTATTAGGTACCTATTTTATTATATATAATAATAATAATTTAGCCCTTTTAACGTCCCACTCCTGGGCACGGGCCTCCCCTCAACACGAGGAGGATTCAGGCCATAATCCACCACGCTGGCCCAGTGCGGGTTGGCGGATTTTATTATAATGTATACTTTATACTTATAAAAAAAAATGAAACGCGTAGTATTTTTAACAACTATGTAATTTTCGGTACATACCGCGATCAGAAGTACCACAGTAATCCATGAACATGTCGTCATCTTTCTTCTCTTTGTAACAGAAGTAGGGATATTGATCACTGCACTTTGCATCTGCTGCGAAACCCTTTGGCGTAAGGATAATGCAATTTTCAGATCCATTCTTGTTGTCAGGTTCTGATTCAGTCCATTGTATGGGAATCTTGCTCAATGGCTTCCCTAGAAACACATGGTCTAGCTTAAATTTCCTTAAATTTGAAGCATCCTATTTCTTTTACTAACCGCCACTCGAGATATAGTCA
Source organism: Notodonta ziczac (assembly GCA_918843915.1). Classification (NCBI taxonomy): domain Eukaryota; kingdom Metazoa; phylum Arthropoda; class Insecta; order Lepidoptera; family Notodontidae; genus Notodonta; species Notodonta ziczac. The sequence continues at coordinate 8,095,031 of OU974060.1, read as the reverse complement.
ACTTTGGTGAGCCATAATCAAAATCAGATGTCATAAGCAGCTAAGGGCCGTACCACAGATATAGATTTACATAGATAACGCAAGTATCACGATTTGTATTGAAACCAAGCGTGCCGTTTTTTAATACCTACTATGACGTCACAGCCGAAATTAAATCCAAACCGCTTCAAAGACACCGATGCCGCCGATGCCCCTCCGCCCGCTACGATTCTCTCGAGTGATTATCTCGCTCATACTCATATTTTTTTATTTCTGTAGTCGTGCGGACTGTAAGTTAGCGGCGACCAACCTTGACGCTTGGTCGGGGTTTCGGACACGCAAAGTACATGCATTTGCGTTATCTATATACATTTATATCTGTGGGCCATACCGTAGTAACAAATCGACCTTCAATCTGAGAGCGATCTTGGAAACGTCATAACTATGTAACAGTACTAAACGACATGTCGAAAAGGTACTCAAGTTCACTCTAAGATTTGAGATCTAAAGTGGGATTTTTTGAGTTGCCTCGATAAGTGAGATTGTATATATTTCCCTCCGTGTCTACGGGCCTGCAAGAAATAGGGAATTAAGGTGAAGGCGCCTGTCTAGCCCGCAAAATTCAAAATTTTCGAGTATTTTTATAGTTTATCCAAAATCTGAAAACATTTAAGACAACATTTTGTGATTTGCGATAAACACAGTATGCAGTGCGTTTATTAATACATTTATTTTACTCTAAATATTATCACGGTGGATATGATACTAGTGAATCACTAAATATACAAAAAATGCCAGATTATCTGGATAGCTGTCATTCTTGAAATGTTTTAGAGTAAGTTGGATATATTAATAAATGCACTTCACACGGTCTGTGTCGCGAATTACAAAATGTGCCTTTTATTATTGTCAGATTTTGAAAAAAATCTAAAAAACCTCAAAAAATTTGAACTTCGCGGGCTAGATGGGCGCTTTAGCCTTAAAAGAAAATCTACTTCCCGTGGTCTTGATACCTTACCATCGACAGTGTTGTAGTCTCCTTTGGAGAATGTAGCATGGATTCCTGTGAAGATGGTTCTGTTCTTGCTACGATGGGACATCATACCCACGAGGGCATCTTGAACTTCTTTGGGATATGGAGAAGCCAGCACAGCACCTGACATAACACATAATTGGCCCTTAGTGACCTCAGTTGGACCTTTCCGTTTGTTGGAGGGTGATTTATTTTATCCACGAATGATTTGGCGTCAACAAGCCTATTTTCCTCTTGATACGGTGTGCCTGCCAAAACCCTTACCTATGTAAATATTCGTGAGTTAAATTTGCTATGAGCCCGATACAAGTATACCTACATAATAAAATATAAATTAAGTATTTCTTTTATATATTAAATTTTTAGCCATAAAATGATTAGCATGCTAACATTTATAGAAACACTAATAGATAAAAATATGTACATAACAAAATAGTTTATCCATCTCCTGAAAAGTTCATAAAAATGTATACAAGTACAGCTTTTGGCAGGCGCATCGATGAAGTTTATGGTGTTGGTTATTGGTGATTCATCGACAAAATATATGGTGTTGGTTGTTGGTGATTCATCGACGAAATGTATGGTGTTGGTTATTGGTGATTCATCAACAAAATTTATGGTGTTGGTTATTGGTGATTCATCGACGAAATGTATGGTGTTGGTTATTGGTGATTCATCAACAAAATTTATGGTGTTGGTTATTGGTGATTCATCGACGAAATGTATGGTGTTGGTTATTGGTGATTCATCAACAAAATTTATGGTGTTGGTTATTGGTGATTCATCGACGAAATGTATGGTGTTGGTTATTGGTGGTTCATTGACGAAATGTATGGTGTTTGTTGTTGGTTATTCATCGACGTAATCTATGGTGTTGGTTATTGGTGGTTCATTGACGAAATGTATGGTGTTTGTTGTTGGTTATTCATCGACGTAATCTATGGTGTTAAAGCTATAAAGTTATGGTCAATGACCCCTGCTTAGGAATATACCAGTCTATGTATAGTGCCTAAAGTACCGTTGCTTAGATTGAAAGTGTAATAAGATACCAACCAATTTAGAATTGAAGATATTTACCTTCCAGTTGACAACGCAGTCGAGCGTCGTGCCAATCCGCAGGGATCATGTGGTACTTGAAATAGCCATTTGCTTTTTTATTGAAGGAGTAGTCACACCTCCAATGGTGCCCATCTGTAAGGAAAATGATTTAATTTGTATTTAGTATTTTAATATTTTAGTTTCATTATAGTATACCTCAGCAAAAAGCAGTGATAGCCGAATGGTTAAGCACGCGTCTTGCGGGCTACCAGGTCTCGGGTTCAAACCCTGGCTCGAACCTCTGGATTTTTCGAAATCTATGTGCGAATCATAATTTCTATATGATTATCACTTGCTTACGGTGAAGGAAAACATCGTGAGGAAACCTGCATGTCTTAGAAGATTTAACCAGCCAGCGTGGTGGATTATGGCCTGAATCCCCCTCGTGTTGAGGGGAGGCCCGTGCTCAGGAGTGGGACGTCAAAAGGGCTAAAATTATTATATATAGTATACCTACCGATAATTAATGTTAATAAATATATTACGCTACTGTCTATTCGACGTGTTTATTGCAGCATCTAAAGGGTCGTTGAAATAGAAGTATTGTAAGGTAATTTCACGAAAACGTGTGAATTATTGCAATTTGACCCATATTCCAGTGACATAAGAGTCACAGCACGCGTCTTTGTCAAATGAACGAACTAAAACCCCGAGAAGTTCTTATATTTTAATATAAAGGCGGCTTAGCACATGATAAAGATGATGGGGTTCCTAATTAAAAAAATACTGCCCTTTCTTTTTTTTAATGAAGGAAGAAATGAATAATGAAAAGAGTGACCAGAAATTAGACTACAGCGAGACATAAAAATATTATGGTGTGTCATTTCCACTCATGTGTCTCATGGCTGGCCTAAAAGGTGTCGAGTTCAACATAAGTCAGATAGTGAGGACACCAGGCGGTGATTTTCAGCTGGACCCCGCAGACAGTAGGTACACGGTTGACAATCATTTCAAAACTGTTTCAGATGACAGTAATAACTAATAGGCAGGTATAAAGTAGTTAATAAATTTGAGAAAACGATTTAAGAGAAGGACTCTCCACTCACCCTTGTCTAGTCAACCTCCAAAATTACAAATCAAATAAGTTGATCGATAATAGAAAAGGCCAACAAGACTGAACTTAGCTAGTCAAGAGTTTGACTTTCGTGAGTGTCCCTGATAATTTACATTTTTTTAGTATAAAGCGAACTAAAACTAGATAATTATGTTTCGCCTTACCAATGATGTAGATGAAAAATATCAGAATAAAAAATAAAGTAGAACAAAACTCCATTGTAGCAACTTGGACACGAGTTGCTTAGTAACTAAATGGGATGAATTAATAATACTTTATAACGAATATTGTGATAATGACTTTAGGTATGTTACCATTAACTAAGGGTGAATTCACATGGGATACTGTTGAGATAGCTAATCATCACCGAGGGTATTTAGTCCCAGTATTGTCCTGCAGGCCTAACACAGTCCTAGCCGAAATCAGGTGATGGGTCTTTGGCATGTCGTCTACCTTTAGCGCAGGCCTCCGAGGCGAAAGGGGTATATGCGGACACATAAAGGGTGTTTCAACATATAAAAAAGGCCATATAAAGAAGGCGCACAGAAGTATTTTATGAAGATTATGTTTCTTGTAGTAAAGTAACTGTGGGTAACACTTCGTTATTTTGAAAAATATATTTGGGAGAATGACCACCAATCAACCTCCAAAATTATAAATCAGTTGATCGATAACTGGAAGAGGCCAACAAGTCCCAACTCCGTCAGTCAAGAGATCATCTGCCATGAGAGTTAGTGGTCAGAGTAATTAAATAAATAAAATAATATTTTGACATGTGTTTCGATTCTAATGCGGTTTACAGCGGTTTACTTCGTTATTACAGTGTGACTTGGTCCTAATAGTTTATGAAAAGGGGAATAACTGAGTTATGTGTCAATCCATATAATGATAAAGAAATATTCATCATTATTATATTTAAAAAAACAATTCATTTTTATATCAGCATTAACGCCGGATGCAGGGTTGGTAACGACAAAAACAGAGTTTACAACAATAATATTTCCCGGAAAAGATGGCGGATACACGCTTTATGTTTTTATTTTTAACCGAATACTGAAAAAATAATGTTCTCTGTTTCTCTTTATATTTGTATGTGCCCATTTTTTTCAGGAACTATAACCTCGGCCGTAAGAAATTGAATAGATTTGCTATTTTATTAAATTAACTAGCTGAGCCCGCGACTTCGCCCGCGTGGAATTTAACTTAACAATAAAGCCCGCTCCCGCGTTCTGAGCCCGCGCAACAGGACCCATTTTTTTAATTTTGTTTTTCTAAAATAAAAGTAGCCTCAGTTACTGCTTATAACATCAGCTATCTAACAGTGAAAGTCCCGTCAAAATCGGTCCAGCCGTTTCGGAGATACTCTTTGATTTCAAGTGTTTTTATTTTTTTACGCGGAACCCTAATTGTTTTTCTAAAATCAAAGTAGCCTAAGTTACCCGCTATAAGATCAGCTATCTGCCAGTGAAAGTCCCGTTGAAATCGGTCCAGCCGTTTCGGAGATTACCCGGAACAAACACACAGACAGACAGACAGACAAAAATTAAAAATATCGTATGTACTTTCATATGCATTTAGTGAAAAGGTGTTATTTTGATATTACAAACAGACACTCCAATTTTATTTATTTGTATAGATTCCAGTCTAAGTCGGTCACCGCCGGGCTCGCTACCGTCCGACTTGGTGTTGGAACCGTACAGATTGTGTGTTAGTCTGGCGATACTTACAATTATATTTTGTTGTTTTTTTAAGAATATTTCAGTAGAGACAATACAATACAATAACTTTTATTTGCGAATATAGGTAGATTAGATTAGATTAGATAACTCTTTATTAGTCCACCACTAGAAGACAAAAATTATTAAATAATTTACACAGAAAGTGGAAAATGGGCGGCCTTAACTAAAAGTGATCTCTACCAGGCAACCTTAGGATGGAGAGGAACTAAAGAAAAATAATACGGGAATGTACTTACATAAAATTAACTTATAAACAGGTAGGTATTCATATCGTGTGAAATACCCATAAGCGGAACGAGTGCGTATAAAAGCCATTATCAATTACAATACCTAACACAACCCGTGCCATTGCGATAATAATTGTTGTTCAGAACTTTGGCCATCAACACATCAGTTGAGAACGGTGGCATACAATGTCGTCGGCTTTGAAATATTTACTTTTAATAATTTCTACACATGCATTAGGTAAGTTTACTACTATGTTTTATAATTATAGTCGTGGGTGACCGCTTGGCGCAGTGGTTCGAGCGTAGGCCGCCCGGCTCACTGCACATGGTGGTTCGGGTTCGAGTCCCGCTGGGGCGAATTTCGGAAATGGCCTCTTCGTTATTTGCCCGGGTCTGGGTCCCAGTCCATTGTACGGTACCCATAGTACAAGCGTTGCTTCGTTTGGGACCAAACAGTTGGTGTGTCAGTCTGGCGATATTTATTTAATGTACAATTACACCATTAATTTATATCGCTTGGAGTAACGAGGTTCACATACTAGAAACATAAAAGCTTTATTTTTCATCCAATTTGATGAAGTCAAATAAGACTTACCAACCCAATCTTAATCTACATCAATTTTAATAAGACTTACCAACCCAATCGCAATGTACATCAATTTTAATAAGACTTACCAACTCAATCGCAATCTACATCAATTTTAATATATTGCTTAACAGTTGCCGTTGCAAAATGGAGATGTGATTATACTTACGTTCAGAAAGCGAATGGCTACTTCAAGTACCATCAAATGCCGGCTACCTGGCAAGACGCTCAGCTGCGGTGTCATCTCGAAGGTAATAAGAACTTTAGCGGTCTTCAGATAAGGTTCAGATCAGATCAGTCTTCAAATCTTCCAGCTTGGCTGGTGAGGCGGCGGCGGCTGTGCCCCGCTGATTATTGTCATTGGTGAAACACTAACAACCTCTCAGAACTATATTACTAGTGATATACCACAAATGATTTGTTTTTGGGTATGTTGATAATATACTTAAGCATCATAAACAACAATTTTAGTTGTGTGACAATTAAAAAATCATGCGATTTCAATTCATAAGATTTTCGTACAAAAATATATTTAAATTCAACACTCTAAATGTCGTGTCAAATGTCCTTGTAGCGATATTCAGTAGTGCGGGCACGTTAAGAATAATTGTATTGCATTAGGTACGAGTAGAACACGAAATCATAAAAGTTTGATTTTGGCATATTTATCGTTTCGTAAAAGTCATAAAATTTATTGTTTATGATTTATTAGTATCACTGTCTTTCAAGGTTGTTAGTGTTTTACCAATAACCCTGTATATTTTACAATGCGTGCGAACTCTAGTATCTTGATTCACTGGCATAGGCCTCTCGACTCGCTGCCCTGGGTGGTTGCGGGTTCGCTTCCCGTCGGACCAAATATCTAAAATGGCCTTTTCCAGATCAACTCTGGTCTGGATATCACAGGGTTTTTCCCCAGTTTATTGTATGGTACTCATAGTACAAGCGTCGCTTAGTTTGGGGACCAAGGAACTATAGACTCAGGTAACTTTATGAGCCCCTACAGTGTCACGAGCAGCTATGTAGCTGTATAAGATTTGAATGCTCCAAGTGTCGCGTTCCCCTACGGGTGGTTGTAAGACGCGCGCGGCCATTGGTTGTTTATTTGCTACGTTTAGTAACACGTCAACGATAATAGGGTCTCATAGATCGATTATGTCAAAGACTATCTGTTTTTAGTATTGATTCTTGTATAAAAGTTACTGATCGGAACGAAAAACAAAAAGGAATTGTCATACTTCCGACATATTGCGACACTTGGGGCCGAGGGCGCTCAGAAGTGGGGATCAGTGGAAGAGTTAAAAGGTTATTCTCATCAGGTGCTGTGCTAGCGTCGCCGTATCCACAGGATATTCACGACGTTCTTCTGGATATTATGAAGAGCAACTTTAAGGGATATTCCGTCATCTACACAGGAATCCATGCTACTTTTTCCAAAGGAGACTATTACACCATAAACGGTAATAACAATTATATTTTATAGATAATGCGTATTCACTTCCCTCCCCGCTTCCGTACGGTGCAGTGAGGCTTTGTTTCGCCGTCGTCAAAAATTGCATTTTGTCCTTTTAAGGATAATTTTCGGCTCGCGAGTTGCTTTTCATCGTGTAATATCGTGTTTCGTGCGTGAATACGTGTGTTGGGATAAGTATTAATCGTGTTTATTGTTCATAATTGTGTATTTTATCAGCGCTCTGGTAAGTCATTATTATTTCCTATTGCGGGTAGGACTTAGGAATAAACTTTTTCGTGTTAAATCGCTTATAGTTTGTGTAATTTTCTTAATATAATCCGATTATTCAATATTCTCCTTGATTTAAATTAATTAATAATGTCAACTAACAACGACGATCCGCCTGATCGGGGCGGAGGTGCGTTTAGCCAAAGCAAAATTACACCTAGGTCGCCACCCTCCACCGGTAATAATAGCAAACGTTTATTTTGCGAAACGTTATCTCCATCTTACGTTTCACCTGACGATAGGTCTAAACGTGTCCTGAGATGCGAATCCACGGATAGCAATCCGTCGCCGTCAAATGTTAGTGACGCCGGGCAAGCCGATTATTGCGAGTTAGTTTCTCAGGCATCTGCATATTTGGCAAAAATCAACGAACTTGTGAACGACCAAGGCACTCGCATCAATATCGCGAATAAAACCGCGATAATGGACATGACCCAGCGTATTACCGGTATCGTATCCTTACTGGCAATAAAATCCTCCTGCAACGAAACTAAATTGGCAAATACGGAACGGGAATTAGATAAAATCAAAACCGATCCGGGCACCGAGAACCAAATAAACAAAACATCGTACGCGGACACGTTAAAACTCATGCCGAAGATAGCCCCGCTCGTTGAGGTCCGCGCGCCCCGCGCCCCTTGCGTTATCGCCTATCCGACCGCTGAGCGATCAGCTGAGTTTGAGTCATCGTCGGCGACCAAACAGGCGCTAATGAAAGCGATCAAACCCAGCGATGACGGCTTCCAAATTGTAGGCGTTAAAAAGACCGCGAAATCGGGTGTCGTATTGCGGGTTGCTAATGATAACCAAATCAAAAAACTTCAGTCCGTTGATGCCATTAAAACCGCCGGCTTGCGTTTGGAAAAACCGAAAGGTAGGAGACCACGCCTCATAGTCCACAATGTTCCCGAGTCCATTGGTGACGACGCGTTTTTACTATCTTTATACCGGCAAAATATTAAAGATGAAATGCCCATTAAAGAGGACGATTTCATTAAATCAACAAAAATAGTTCGCAGGCGTCCCACAAAAAATGGCCGTAAATGGATGGGCATCGAAATCGACCCCGAAATTCGTAAACACTTATTAGACACAAAAGAATTCCTATACATTGATTGGTCCAGCTGCCGATTCTTTGACGATTTCGATATGGTACGTTGCGCTAACTGTCAACAATACGGGCATGTCCATAAGTATTGCACCGAAAAAACACCATCGTGTGGTCATTGCGCGGGTAATCATGAAACGAAGTCCTGCAAAAACAAGGACAAGCCTGATTTCAAACCTGTTTGCGCCTCTTGCAAGCGTTACAAGAAACCGTGTGATCACCTTTGCGGTACATCAGATTGTCCAACGTACAAATTTAAATTAGAACAGCTAGTCCTCTCTACAAACTTTTAAAATGGATAATATGGATAATTTTATTATAGGACAGTTAAATCTCCATAACGATAGGGTGGCGACGTCCGAGCTAGACCGTCTGACAATAGAATACAATTTGGACATAGTCCTTATTCAAGAACAATATCAAAGCGCTGGATTACGCAATAGGGTAGTGCAACTGGACAGCAAAGCACGAGCCGGAATTTATGTGTCGCGATCTAAGTACACGGTAACCTCAGTCCAAAACCTTATGACGTCACACTGCGCTGTCGCGGAGGTCTCATCCCCTTCCTGTAGGCTGTACGTCGTGAGCTGTTATTTTCAATACTCAGACCCTGTCACTCCTCACCTATATCACCTTCGCCACGTCCTGCGCTGTCTCGCAGGTCGTAAAATTATTATTGGCGCTGACGTAAACGCTTCATCTTCTCTTTGGTATGGCAAAGTTAGGTACACCGACGCCGAACGTCGGTGCGCGGTTGAGGATTTCATCGCGGAAATGAACTTGTCAATACACAACACACCCGATGCACCACCGACTTTTTGCAGCCCAGTGGGCGAGTCTTCTATTGACGTCACACTTTCTAGTGCCGACGTCCGCTTGAATAGGTGGCGCGTCCTCCCTGACGCGTCGTGTAGTGATCACCGCCTGATCGTGTACGAGTTTTCCCAGAGGTCAACACAAGGTCCATCCGTTAACAGTTGTAATTTTAGATATAAATGTAAAGGTGCAAACTGGAACTTTTTCGGCTCGCTTTTTGCGTCGTGTGTCAGAGACTTCACTCGTGATGGACTTTCCTGTGAAGAATGTGCTGAACTTATGTCACACTCTCTAACGTACTGTGCCGATGTGGCAATCGGTCGAGGAGCTGTAACTAATCTTAGAAGATGTGACTGGTGGGGGAACAAATTGGTCGAACTTCGCAAATGTTTCCGCACGTAGAAAACTCAATAAACTTAAAAAATCACGTGTCACGGGAGTTCCTCTTGATGAGGCTTTATGTGCACTTAGAGTTGCCAGGTCCCACTACAGAGCTGCGGTCGAAAGATCTAAAAGTGTATTATTAAGCAAAGTAGTGGAAAAATTAGATAGGGAGGGTCCGTGGTCTCCTCTATACCACGAGTTCAAAGCAAATAGATCAATAGATCTCGCTTATATCCGAAACATCAAAATAGATAATCAACACACAACCGGCATTGAGGAGACTGCGGATGTCCTACTAAATACTCTTATTCCCGACGATGTAACGGCAAGCGACAGCGAATACCACCGCCAGATTAGAGCGTGGGCCGCGGAGCCGCCGCTCGCCCCCGAGTCCGATACTCCGTCCCGCGACGAATTTGAGAACATCGTGCGAGCCCTGCCTCTTAATAAAGCCTCCGGTGAGGACAAAATATCGAACAAAATGATTAAAGAAGCGTGCAAATCAGCCTGCGACCCTATGCTATATGTTTTTAATCGTTGCATCACAGAAGGTATTTTTCCACGAATATGGCGCCGTGGCTTTATTAGAATCATCCCGAAAAGTGGAGATAAGCCTCCCGACGATCCCAAGTCCTATCGTCCAATAACATTGCTACCATCGTTAGGTAAACTACTAGAACGACTGATTGTCCCGCGATTGCTCCCCGGTGGACCAAAATTTAATCCAAAACAGTTCGGTTTTACGCGTGGCAAATCGACAGTTGACGCGGCTTTATCGGTAAGAAAAACTGTAAATTCATCTACGTCTGAATACGTATTGGGAATTTTTCTTGATATTTCGGGCGCTTTTGACAACGCATGGTGGCCGATGCTACTTCTCAAGCTAAAAACGCGTGGTTGCTACAGGAACATCTACTCACTTATTTACACATATTTTGTACAAGGAACAACAACACTCAAACTTGGACATTATGCTGTGTCAAAGGCGCTGACATTATGTTGTCCCCAGGGATCGGTACTTAGTCCATATTTGTGGAATTTAGGCTTCGATGACTTCCTCGAGCTACCACTCCCGTGTGGTTGTTCACTAACTGGATATGCGGATGACGGACTCCTGTTGATAGAATCAAATACTAGGGCCGGACTCGAGAACCTTGCGGAGTCATGTCTGCGCTTAATTTCTGAGTGGGGCGAGCGAAATCGTCTCACGTTCGCCCCCCAAAAAACCTACCAACTCCTCCTTAAAGGGAATTTAAAAGCGCCGCCACGTATTAAGTTTAACAACGCAACAATAAAGAGAAAACAATCGGTCTGCTACCTCGGATTAGTATTAGAAAGGAATTTCCCATTTATAGAGCATATTAAAACTGTTGGTGAAAAAGCGAAACGTAATTTTTATGCGTTGACGAGAATATCTACGGCAACTTGGGGACTTTCCTTTAATACGCTAAAGATTATATACGGGGCTACGTACTTAGGCTGCATGTGCTACGGCGCACCGGTGTGGGCCGACAGGGCCACGATAGGGGCGGCACGGCGTAAATTACTACAAAGCCAACGTTTGGCGTTGATATTTCTATGTAAAGCATATCGCACGGTTAGTACCGAGGCCCTGCCAGTTCTCGCTGGTGTGCTCCCAGTAGACCTGGAGGTCCAAAGACGCGCGGCAATGTACTACTCTACTCGAGAGAGCATGAACACCGAGTTCCTTAAACCGCGAGACCGCTCTAAAATCGCTAGATTATTTAGTCCGATATCTGTCGTTTACGAAGATCTTCTGACCGAATGGCAATCCAGATGGGATACAACAACTAAGGGCCGCCACCTCCACCAATTCTTTCCATGCGTTCGTGAACGTCTGGAGAGAGCGTGGTTGGAGGTGGACCACTGTGTGGCTCAATTTCTGACTGGGCATGGCAACTTTAGGAGCAAATTATTCTACTTCACGTTGGTTCCTTCACCTTTCTGTCAATGCTCGACGCCGCAAAACAATCATGAACAATCTGCACATCACATCCTGTGGGAGTGCAGTCTCTGGCACAACGAACGGACTACTATGCTAAATAGCCTGCAAGTGACATCTGGAGCAGTTTATTACACAGACCTTGTGGAAACCAGGGACAATTTCCGTGCGTTCAAGCGTTTTTGCCATACCTATTATTGGAATCAAGTATACTCAGCTCACGAGTTTAGGTCCAATTAGTCATATTACGATCCGTGGTGCTTTACAACTGGTCTTCAATCAGCTGTAACAGTCTTGTTTCTATGGCAATTAGCCCATACCAGCTACATATATTTTGTCTCCCGCTTTGCACCGGAGGGAAGTGGAAATATTTTCTTCCAACTCCTCCTATTATTTCTTTCGATTAAATTCGTGCGGGTTCCAAGACAATTTAACTTTTCCCCGGGACTCGTCGAGGGTCAAACCTCGACGTCATTATTGGTCACCATTGTCGATCCTGGCTTACAGGAGTTACAGTGGTGGGAGTGTGTGGCGGGACTAGTCCCATATAAAAGATAATGCGTATGTTAATGTCAACGTCCAAAATTGTTATGTTTGACCTGCATGATGTTAAGCAGTTCCCGTAGCTTATGGATGCTTAACAATAGCAGGAACAACAGGACATCTTTAGAAAGATGTGTGCAGTTCACCAAACCATCCCCTCTTCCCGGGGAATGCCTGGCGATATTTGATAAAATAATAACTTTCAAGAGCCAAGTGGTTAGAGAGGTTGCATTCGTACCCGTGATGTTACGAGTTTGATACTTTTCCTGGCCATTAAACTGAGGTCACTCCTCCCCAGGAACGCCTCTCAGCAAGATTCCAATAAAGTGGATGGCGTCGGAGCCTGACAATAAAGATGATGCGGAACGCTGTTTAGTCTTCACATCAAATGGTTTCGCGGCTGACGTAAAGTGCAGCAGCACCCATCCATACTTTTGTTACAAAGAGAAGAATGACAACATGATGATGAACGCTTGCGGCACCACTGATTCTGGTAAGCTATGGAGATGGATTCTGCCAACATAACAGGCAAACTACTTATATATCAGTCGATAATGTATTCGAACTCTTATCAGAGCTTAGACTACGACATATTTACCGTAGCGTTACGCTCTTATCATTAGGATTTCTTTGGTTGCGCTAATGAAAGTGGGGGCCGAGCCACTCACGTGACACATTTTATAAATAAGCATGATTTACACTAAGAAAATATGTATGTCGGAGGCATAAGTCTGAATCGTCTCCTTTCTCTTATTGAAGGCGTTATGTACGACTATCATTGTCCCTAGAGATCTATCTGTTTAGCGCGACGACAATTCCTAATGCGTGTTGACTGTTCGACGGTGCAAATCGTACTGCGCTCGCCGCCGGCACAGCTAACTCAAGTGGACTTTGTCCAACGCTAACAGATGGCGCTGTCATCCTATTTCGTTCGTTTCAATACATTTAAAAGGTTTATTACGACATTTGACATTTGCGACATGTTATGCCAGGGTATGAACTCAACGGAGAAACCGGTAGTTGCTACAAGTTCCACACGGTACCGCGCAAGTGGTCCCGCGCGCACATGGCCTGCTCCGCCGAGGGGGGATACCTGGTCATCATCAACAGTCAGAATGAAGCGGAATTCGTTAAGAAACTGTATGCTAAGAACCCAGACAGCAAGATGATAGGAAACTTCAGGAAAGACATGGCGTTTGTTGGATTCCTGGATTGGAATGAACGTGGGGACTGGAGAACGGTTCATGGTAACTATTTATTAACATTATCCGTATTCTTTGAGGCAGGTAGGATGAAATTAATAAATACACCATCACACCTGTTTCTAAGAGGTTGGCAGAGGTGAATTACAACTCACCTACATTTGCCGATAGTGTTTTAGACCCTGTAATAGGGAGCTAGCCTATTGCCATTATAGAGGAAACCTTCCTCATCATTTTGAGGGTGATTCGGATCTGAACCCATCAGGAAAGACTTGCAAGCCTCCTCATAATGTCTTCTTTTAGTGATATAATTTGACAGAAATTAGATTCGAGCCTACACACAGAGGTGGACTAGCAGTCTTGGCTGCCCTAGGCCGTGTCCAGCCGCCTCCTTCTCGGTCCATTATTTTATGTCTGGAGTCTTAAATACTTTATTATTGCTTTAGTATATATTATTACACATGGTGCTGCTAGTTCGCTTGAACTTGGCTTGACACGCTACCGCGTGTCTAAATTGCTTATTTGATGTTGTCACATGTTCGCATTGGTGTAGGTATTTCTGGCGCACCACGCTTGGGCCTTGTCGTGGTTTGGAACCTGCACACTTTTGTCCAAAGTTTGCAATCGGCCACCTGGCTACGACTACTTCTCTTCACATCCACCAAATGTATATCTGTATTTCAGGTGAAACAATCTCCAAATCTGGGTACGCCAAGTTCTCGCCGGGAGAACCGAACAACGCCACGACAGGAGAGTACTGTGGTTCCGTGTTCCGCTCAGCCATGTTCAACGACGCTTGGTGCGAAAATCACATGGCATTTATCTGTGAGAAGAAACCTACCAGCTTGCTCTGTGATGATGAGGAGTACCGATAACCACCCATATGTTTCTGATTATTTGTCTGAATGAAACCGACTTTTTAGAAGCCATATGTGAGAAGCCTTGATTTTAATAGGTTTTATTTAGTTTGACATCGTATACGCCAAAAAATTGTAATCACTTGACAAATTCACAAAAAGTTATTGGTTTCAACTGTGCAATCCGATTTTTATTTTAATACTAACGACCCGCCCGGCTTCGCTCGGGTATATTTTATCATTATTTCTCTACTATATTATGCATGTATTATACATAATATATGAACCTTCATCTTGAATCACTTTGTCTATAAATAAAAACGCATCAAAATCCGTTGCGTGGTTATAAAGATCTAAGCATACATAGCGATAGACAGACAGCGGGAAGCGACTTTGTTTTATACTATGTAGTGATTGCATAAAGATATTCAAATAATAAAAAATCTGTGCCGTCTAGGGACACCCGAAAGAAGCGAAGCTTTGCAGTAGATATTAGATATATTATATTAACGCGTAACGCGTTACGCTTTTCACCGTTTTAGTGCCCGGGTAGCGAGCGCCCCGAACGTCCGTAAAGAAGCTTCGCTTCAAAATATAAATACATATAGCCAGGCTGACACACCAACTGTATGTTCCCAAACTAAGCAACGCTTGTACTAGGTATGGGTACCGTACGATCTCAGTTATACCCAGACATGGGATAGTTACGAAAAGGCCATATCGGTAATTTGCCCTGATGGGAATCGAACCCACAACCATCCGGTGCAGTGAGCCAAACGATCTACGCTCAAACCACTGCAACAAGCGATCTTCAACACATTTATGAACATAACTTCTTTAGTAGGTACATACTATTAACATATGACAACAATATGGACAAATTCTCAACGCTTTGTTTTCTAATTCTATTGTATTGTACGTATGTATTTTTATAATTATCGTATACTGAAGGAGTTAAGACCATAGATGGACCATCTTATACGGATAGTTGTTTGCAGAGCCTGGACTGACTTGCAAAGTCTGGACCTAACTACATTTCTTTTTAAAACATAGTTCATTAAGGGATAAGAAATATTATACCTTCAAGAACATTAACGTTATAACTGTACCGTTAGCGTTTGACGACCGCTCGGCCCACTGGTTCGATTCCCGTCGGGGTAAATTTCGGAAATGGCCTTTTCGTAATTTGTCCCGGTCTGGGTGTCACTGGGATCACCCCCATTTCATTGAACGGTACCCATAGTACAAGCTTTGCTTAGTTTGGGACCATACAGTTGGTGTGTCAGTCTGGCGATATTTATTATACAGAAATATACGAGACGAGTCTCGTGAAAAAACTAGTTTCAAATAAACGGAAGTTTCTCTAGAGGCAATAATGTCCACTTCAGACAAGGCCGACTGATCGTATGTTCCGTGAAATTATTATTTCTATAACGACGTCAACCTATTGTTTCCGACACTGTAATTTTATAATAGTGTTGCAACAGATTTATATCGATAAATCAATTTTTGAGATCTTTGAACCTTTGAAATGAGAATTATATTTTTCGATGATCCGTGTATGATCTTTATGAAATAAAAAAATGCATGGTAATTTTAAAGTCCTAAATTCAATCCAATATTAATTTCACTACTCAAATTAATAATAATTTATTAAAAAAAAGGTCTGCGTAAACACAATTTGCCTTAAGTATTATTAGGTATAACTTAAGTGTTTGGGCAATTGAAAGCCTTTTAAGGTATAATTGCTTTTAAAGAGTTGGTATTGTTTGTTTTAATGATTTTTCGGGGCTACAAAAGAGCAACGAACGTTCAAATTGTTCGGCCATTTTAATTATAATATTATTTCTCATTATATTTTGTATTAGAATGTGTATTAATGTATTTTAGGAAATTAATAGACTAAAATTAATATATATTGCATAACAGAAAGCTAAAATTTTTCGTTATCAAAATGTGTAACTATGACTTAATTCAACTTTAATAATATTCTATATGCCTATGTTGGTATACGAAGAAAGATGTGACAGAATCGTAGGTATCAATAATGTTATACTGTCACATCACTAATTTATACCTCAAGTAACTAGCTAACTAGTGATTACAGAGACATACGATAGCTTTATTTAAAACCACCGAAGCATGTCGATACAATTTGTACCACACAGTAATTTCGACATTTCGCGCGAACGCTTCTCTGTAAGTATAGTATCGTACGGTGAAAAAAGAAATTATTTTATCGATATTGATCATTGTGTTGTGTTTTCATTGTATATCGGTAAGTGACCCTTTTAATTCAATATTTGATTGGATAATAAATATAACTACTGAAAAAATAATTCGCACTGGCTCACTTCTGTGCACACGCGTCCCCTCAGTTAGAGGGGGACTCAGGCCACACCCCACCACGCTGGCCCAATGCAGGTTGGCGAATTTGACAGGTCTTTAGTAACTCGTGCGAGCAATGCCTTTGGTATTGCAAGCTACGAGAACTACTTAACATCATGCAACTTTCTTCTGTAACAAGTATACGTTGTTCAAGTCATCATCATCATCATCACCTTGCCCTTATCCCACACTAGGTGGGGTCGGCGCAGCACGTTCTCTTCTTCCATTCAAGCCTACCATTCGTCATCTCTGCACTCACTCCCTTTTCGCTCATACCCTCTTCCACGCAGTTCATCCACGTCTTTTTAGGACGTCCCCTACCCCGACTACCGCTCACTCTCATACCCATCGTCTTTTTGACCGCATGACCATCATCTATACGTTGTTCAAGTATACTGCTGTATTACATACGTTACAGTTAAAATAACATTCAAAGCAATACCAAAAATACAATGAAACAGTCTGACAAAAGAACAAAGTAGGAATGGCGACGGGAACGGATTGGCTAGCGGCGTCTGACTGTATTTCAGTGGTTTGCGACAAGCAACGAATGCATAGAGGAGGTATCTATTAATTCGTATAATAGGTACTATTTGGTCTGATAAAGATATAACACTTATCACCTATAGATGGGCAGCCTTATCCCATTTTCCAGTTCTATGAAAATTATGTAATAATTTGTAAATGTTTGTTTTCTAGTGGTGGATTAATAAAGAGTTATCGATCTAACAATTAGAGTTATATTTATCTAACAATTAATAATAATAATTTTAGCTCTTTTTAACGTCCCACCCCTGGGTACGAGCCACCCCTTATTACGAGGGGGATTCAGGCCATAATCCACAACGCTGACCCAGAGGGCCAGAGCGCTGGTGTGGGTTGTCGGAATCCACATGTCTTTCTGTAATTGGTTATATAGATTATCTAAAACTAACATTTCCTCACGATGTTTTTCTTCGCTGTAAGCAATTGATAATAATAATATTGAAATTCGCACATACATTTCGAAAAACCCAAATGTGCGAGCCGGGGTTTGAACCCCGGACCTTGTGCAAGACGCGTGCCCAACCAATCGACGATCAGTACAATTTTCAAATAAAATACAATCAATATTTTTTTGGCAAAGGAAGATACAGCGTCTTTGGTCACTCGCTCTATGTTTACATTTGCTGTCGGTTTAAGATTATGTTACTAAAAATACTATGGATAGATGATCAAAATGCATAAATACCGCCAGACTAAGCCAACTGTATGGTCCTAAACTAAGTAACGCTTATACTAGGGTACCGTACAATGGACTGGGGTATGGACCGGGTTTAAATATAGCTAAGAACTATGAAGTTAATCACATAGGTACAAAAAAGAAATAATAAATCGCTCAAGCCTAATAGAAGGAGATGAATTACAGATACACACTCACCGAAGTTTTATAAATTAGGAAGATGTTTGTCAAGGAATTTTTAAAATCAAATGTTTTCCTACTTCACGGCATATGCTCAGAATAGATGTTCGCTATCAGTACAAACAAACAGAGTGGTTTCACATTGAAGTCGGGGATTGCAGAGAAATGCGAGGGGTCATTTATTTTTTAGACTGCACTTTTTGCTGCCACAATGTAAGTAGAGAAAATTTTAATGTTTTTTTTTTTTAAGTTTTCGTACAAAATAACATTTACGTTAGAAGGCTCAAGCTGTAGCCGATTGATTACAACCTCATATACGGGCTGGATATGATTATCACTTGCTTACGGTGAAGGAAAAGATCGTGAGGAAACCTGCATGTCTTAGAAGATATAACCAATTTTCGAAAGACATGTGAAATCCGCCAACCCGCACTGGGCCAGCGTGGTGGATTATGGCCTGAATCCCCCTCGTGTTGAGGGGAGGCCCGTGCCCAGGAGTGGGACGTCAAAAGGGCTAAAATTATTAATTATTATTATACGGACTGGCTCGATCGGGGAAGCACCTACCACCTCTCAGAGCTGTATTTCGTACATTGAATAAGGAAGCCGGAAGAAGAAAACTCTGTCCTCCCTTTCAAGTCGGTAATTACGAGCAATACCTTTTGTATTGCAAGCATCTATAGGCTACGGTAACTGCTTAAGATCAGGCGAGTCGTACGCTATTTTTGCTACTTTATTTATAAAAAAAGTATTATTTTGCATTTTTAATCACCTTGTGTAGGTATGGCATCGATACTAGGTGAAACAGAGAGGGTATATATTTTTTAAAACATTACTATGTAAATCTAAAACTATCGGCTTTGTGGGACAGTTGAAGTACTAAAGGTTTTGTAGACTTGTGAAATATGTCAACAGCTGTACACCTTTTTTTTCAAGTTTGCTCCAAAGCTGATAGATTTAGAATTTCATTTTTTAAGTATACCCTTTCTCTTTCAACCTGTATATGTTCACTCCACTATTATATAACAGCCAATTTACTTTAATCGCACTTTCCCCCTATTTCCCCTCTTTCCCCCAGTCGTTAATACTCCTTTACCGGCTAAATAATTTCACGCGCGATCCATTATTTTTGACAGCCAACCAAGTGTTTCCTTTAGCTCCTAATAACTACCCTCATCACACCTGTCATCCGTTTCTAAGGAGGTGTCAGCAAAATAACCTTGAGGAGATAAGCTTAATAATGGCGGTGGTAGACTTCTGCCAAACCATGAGGAAAACAACGAATTTTCATTGAAATACATTTGGAAATAAAAACATGCTCGAATATTCGTTCAATATCCTCCTCGTGGTCTAAGCGTAAAATGTTCAATTCTCTAAACGTCAAGCATACTGGAAATGTTTAAGTAATTGCAGAAGTGTCAAATTGAGAAAATGTATAATTCGGAAAATGTCTATTCTGAAAGGGTCCAATTACGGAAATGTTAAATTTTGGAAATGTCAAATTCTGAATAAGTCCAATTATGTCTGTCACCACCATAAGCGTACTCACAAGATGTTTTAACATCTTGAGCTTTGACTCTACATTATGATTCATTTTTTTTTTATAAAATGGACATAAAAATTTCATCTATAGTGCTTACTTTAACTCTCGTCATAGTGGCTTGAATGGATGAAATAACATATATCTGCCTACCCTTTGGAAGCTCAATAATGATATAATTTTTATTTATTTTTTAACTCTACCAATAATAATGAAAACAGTACATTCGGAGTATAAGTCTATGTTTCACGTCTCCACCGTAAATTGTAACAAATTGTCGGTAAATGTCATTTTGACAGCTGTCAAACATACGTCATTGGAGCGTAACTAGCGAGAGAAAGCCCATCAGATTTTGGAACGGCAAGAAAATAGGCACACAGAAATAACTAACATACATCGCTTGACATAGTATTAAACAACTTATATTTTCACTTAAAATTACTGTCATCATACAATTGGAGACTTAATGCTATTGCGTTATGGTTGACGGAATTCAGATATTAAATTCTCGGGTGAAATTTAATGTTGTCTTGTGACAACTTAAAGTTTGCGTTTGAGGAATAAATCCATTGATGCTATTGCAATGGGCTAGAGTTTATTATTGGTTACGGATAGATGCATTATGATTGTCAAAGGAAGAGTACCCAATAAAACAGTGTGTGAAAGTGAAAACTGGTTGGATTTCGATGACATGACATTAGGACACAGGTCACGGGCGATTTACGATCCCATAAATGTATGGGTTATGAAAAGTGAAAACAATATTTACATAATGTTTCAATTACATTTGCAGTAATGAATTATTTATGTTGTTTTTCATCAGTTTAACTGACATTATAGCTAAAATAAACTATGGTTACTCATGAAAAAAAAACTATACGAGACCCTAAATTGTAACTTGAAAACTAATTAAAAGGTAAAAAGCGGCAATAGCCTAGTGGTTAGAAGGGCCGTCTTCGTAGCTGAGAAGTTCCGGGTTCGATCCTCATCCTAGCCGTTAAACTATTGACGTAAGCCCAATCATAAATCAAGTATTAGCTTAGCTGGAGGGGCTAACGGGAATACTAGTCATGTGAAAAACTCACATTGTTAGTATATCTTTATTTAAAGACTAGCTGTGCCCGCCGACTTCGTCCGCGTAGTATTTAACGTAAGAAAAATTTCGGGATTATCGGGATAAAAAGTATCCTATATGTTAATCCCGGTTATAAACTATCTGTGTTCCAAATTTCATCCAAATCCGTTCAGTAGTTTTTGCGTGAAGGAGTAACAAACATACATACATACATACATACATACATCCACACTCACAAACTTTCACATTTATAATATTAGTAGGATTACTACGATTCTTGAGTGATTTCTGGCTTTGAGCTCATTCATTCGTTCACTTTGACCAAAAAACATCTCACTTGTCTATCATTGACGAGTGAATGAATGATATATTAGAGGCTATCAACATCAGAGTGAGCCGGCAAGCTAGCCTCTACGAAGGCGGAATACTAATCTAAAGGCGTGAGAAATGGCTGGATCTGTGGACGAATTTTTATGTAGTACCTTGTGGCTATTTCATGGCTACGTGGTGCTTAAGTGTTAAAAGTACGAAGTCTTAGATGTTCCCGCATCGAAAGCGATAAAAAAATTTGTTAGATGATCGCCCCAATCTAAGCAACGGTTCTATTATGGGTAGCGTACAGTGAACCAACCCTAATACTATCCAATACAGGAGAAATTACAAAAATACAGTTGGTAACCAGCAGAATCGAACCCGCAACGACCCGGTGCAGTGAGCTGAGCGGCCTGAGCTTGAAATACTAACACAACCAAACAAAACCAAACTCTAACAAATATTTGTATTCATGGCAGTGTGACCATCAAAGCACTTATGAAGAGAATCTACCCAATCCTCTCTGTAATAATTAGGGCCGCTTGGCGTAGCGGTTCGCGCGTAGGCCACTCCGCTTACTGCACCAAGTGGTTGCGGGTTCGATTCCCAACGAGCCAAAATTTTGGAACGGCCAATTTGTAATTTTCTCTCTACTGAGCGTCAATGGAATCGCTCAAGATCACTATATGTATGGTATGGTTTGGGCAGGATTTTTTTATCGGATTATTGATGTAATAGACACGCCTTTCTTGTATGTTGGTTCCCATAGAAATACAGGTTTCTTCGTCGATATTTGCCTTTATAATGACGTGAGCTGACACTGTATGAACAACATTTCAGTAGGATATTATATTTTGTATGTATCTCTTTATAAAATATCTTATTAGATGCACGAGAAAAATACAAATTAAAATATTTTCATTTTCTATAGCTCCTTAAACAGCAAAGGCTCTTTGATTTTCTAAATTAAGACGTTGCTTAAGTATAGGATTTCTTTCAAAGCTTCAATGTTTCTTTTGTGCAGTGAAATTTCAAAGGCATCTTGATCGGTCTAATCTTAAGATAAAATAACATCTGTTGAAAATAGATGTGTTTCTTAAAGTAAGATGCAAAGAAAAATATTGGATGCTTGTAGAAATAAATGGGCCTTGTTGGTTCGGTGTAATGATGTAGAAAACGACGGCCAACCACCCAACCAACTAATCCGCCAACTAATCCGCCAACCGACTCGAGCGGTAAATAGTCGGGCTGACAATGAACAATAGAGTGGTCGAATCCAACGTTACAGCGCCAAAGTGTGCCTCGAGCGAGCCACGTCATTACTGAGCGAGAAAAAAAATTCGCGAGTCTTCGCTCTTCTTAACCGACTTCCAAAAACGAGGAGGTTCTAAGTTCGTATGTATGTATTTTTTTAACTAATAACTTTTTATGGGAGGGTAAATCGCTTCGTAACGTTACGCGTTACGGCGCCAATCTGTCAGTTTATGTTATCACTTCTGTCGAGCGTCCCGAGACGCATACGTTTTTCTTATATAATATATAACAAAGTTGGCAAACGGTACGGCCCGCGTTAAGCAATAACCGTAGCCTACAGATGCTTGCAATGCCAATGCCGACTCAAGGGGAGTGGAATAGAAGTAGGGGGGGCGTTATTAGTCCACAAATTATCTGCGAAACATCTACGGTAGAATCTCGCTTATGCAGCTTTTAAAATATTGACCTCATCCAATTATCTTTCAGGAGGGTATTTGGTGCGATCGCTTCGGGCGAGGCATGAACTGACCTCTGTCAGTCTGCCTTGCTCTAAGGCATGGCAAACTCGCGAGGCGGTAAGTCTATATAACTTCAAAAGGATTATAATTATATGTATTGTTTTCTTACAAAATCTGGGCTTAAAAATCTCAGAGAAAGTCGTCGAAACCCGTTTAACTTGACGTTAAATTAAGTATTTTGTATTCGTGAAAGTCGTTTTTTGTGTTTATAACTCTTTTTCGGAGATCCTTTTCATCGAAATACGGTTTAAGGTTGCTATTAATAATTTAGAAAGGAAGATACTTTGTTTTTACGTTGTACAGGTACAAGAACCTATCATGTATGTATTATATTTCTATCGATAAACCAAATAGTTTTCATGACAGAAGTATCTGAAAATACATATTTCATAAAGTTCCCAACTCTTGACGCAATAAATAAATGCTCAATAGTTTACTGTTAACTTTAATCGAAAAACAAAGTGTTGTTCGAAACCAAAATCTTTTAATTTAAAATCACTGACATTTAAATCTTGGCAGAAAGCTTTGCCGTTTCCAATTAGGAGTTCAGTTTTCTATTATAAGTTTTTAAATTAAATTTGTTTCTCGGAAATCACATCGTTTAGGCGTTAAAACAAAGCAATTATATTTATAAACTAGGTATTGTCCATAATTCCTAGCGTATTTACTGGGTGTCGACAACAGATCCATCTATCGGATTTAATTATAGCTATAAAATCGTCCAGGTAAACCTATAAGCAGAAAAAAAACATCAAAATCGGTCAAGCCGTTTAGGAGAAGAATTACGAACCCATGCACCGGAATTTTTATAATTAGTATATTATACATAATGTATAATGATGTTCAAATTAATATGGGGTTACTGGGATCGCTGGGATTACTGGGATCCACAAATGTCCCACAAATGAGGTTATGATGTTTAACAATAACTTTTATTATACCACCGATTGGGTATACTATCATTATACAATTTGAAAGTGAAGAAAGCACTCCAACCTTGTATAATGGGTGTAAATAGTGTGCACCTCGCCTTGGCAATGTGGCGGTGACCAACCGATCGGTCAAGTGCGTTCACCTTGCCGACCTGGTAGAGTCACTATCGTAACTCACTCGTAACTCGCATCCGAACAATGTGACATAACAATAGTAAAACAAGTCGTAACTTTTTGAAGCGAAGCTTCTTTACGGACGTTCGGGGCGCTCGCTGCCCGGGCACTAAAACCGTGAAAAGCGTTACGCGTTACGCGTTACGTTATGTTACACTCTGCCTACCTTGTTTCAAAACCCTATGCACGCCACTTATAATATATCTAATATCTACTGCAAAGCTTCGCTTCTTTCGGGCGTCCCTAGACGGCACTGTTTTTTTTTTACGATGGTAGAGCCTAGTAGCAGCTAACTGACGGCAGTTCATATACGGGCTGACTCGAACGGGGTAGTACCAACCTCTCACAGCAGATCGGCGGGTCATAGGCTTGTTTGCTGACTTAGTTATAAAAAAAAGTTTAGAATTGGTAGGTTATCGGTTTCTTAGCAATTTCATTCAGAAAAAGTACCGGTTTTTTTTTCTCGAAATGAAACACGATTTACATTATTGACTTTATAAATTAATATGATTAGGTGTGTACTTCGGTCAACGACGAAGCGATACGAATTGATAAAAGTGTCGAAGTCGGTCACGGTTCAAGCCGGGCTTGCCACAATTCGGGGAGTCATTTTATAAATGCATGGTTCATGCTGTGTCCGAAACATCTATGATAATTAAAAATAAATGAAGATCGAGATGTTGAAAATAACGAACTTAGTACATTAATCTATTCAATTTCGTATCGCTCCTCGATGCCCGTGGTATGCATGAACATTGTATAATGTTTATTTGTAATGTTTCTTGAAATATTTTACTGTATCATTTTTGGATTGCAGAGTAAAATAAAATATGTTCCCTAAAATTTTGAGGAAAACATGCTGTAGTTATTCTCAGCTAAAACTTTTAAATATTTTAAGTATCTTGGAAGAGAAACATCATAGGAAATTTTGCAACGTGTGAAACAACTTTAAAAGTCCCATTCAAAGAACAAAATTATATAAAGAATACGATTATCGCAATCAGCAAGAGTTCCAGTCTTATTTATTATTTTAAGAAGTAAGGAAATATTCTGCAAAGTTTTCGACTTCGGTCACCGGATACCCATTCGAAACTTTTATATTTTCAAAAACCTTCAAAAGTTACCGTGTAAAAGTTTTAAAATTTAATTTGATACATGTGGTAACTCCCAGGGAATGGGTACCTATAAAAGTGTTTTTTTTTAATGCTGCTATTCTGCCAAAATATTGGTTCCGAAGATAGTCAATAAAAAATAATAGTATTAAACCAACATTTTTTAGATCCAAAAATTAAAAAAAAAAGAGTCTATTTTCGTAAAATACCACCTACCCTTGTGCAACGCAGCGGTCCGTTGACAAAGTAGGTAATAAAAAAATATAAAATTACAAAATTCGACCACAATCTCCACCAAGAAAAATCTTTGCACTTTATCGAAAATACACCTTAACATTATGGAAAAATCTTAATAGCATAATTAAAATTCATCGACTTTCATACTCGATCGACTCACTCGAAACAATGGTACCGCTGCGCCCGCGCAAGACAGAGACAGTACCTCTGAACATCCATTCACCGTCGCAAATTCATCACGAACAGCCGTACCCAAGAATAATTAACGACATTCACATATCGAAAGTTAATGCTGACTCCAGTTCTTCCAAAATGTTGTGAATCTAGTGGGGGGGGCTGCCAAACGTGTGCTAGTATCGACGCAAGCGCATAGATTACGCGACGCGTCACGTTCCGCGTAAAGGCACACTTTCGTGTGCACAGTGATCGCGAGTGTATATTGTGTGATTTTTAGTGGCACGACATGTAATAACCCGTTTCGGTGCACTGGGAGGAATAAAAAACTGGACAGCGAAAAATTTCTCTTTCGATACCACCAACACAATTGGATTTTTTTTGGATGCTGCCAACATGAGCCGGTGTTTCTTTATTGTGAGTACTTTTCTTGTTATTTTTATTATTGTTTCTGATGTTTATATACTTTGTACCTACAGAATGCTACTAAAAATATTAAGCAAAGGAAAGTAGTCATCAAGATTATCTATTTTAGTTTAAACTCTATTAGTAGGTAGCTAAACATGTATCGTTTAAGGTGAAGGCGCCTGTCTAGCCCCGGCGAAATTCAATATTTTCGAGTATTTTTATAGTTTATCCAAAATCTGAAAACATTTAAGACAACATTTTGTGATTTGCGACAAACACAGTATGCAGTGCGTTTATTAATACATTTATTTTACTCTAAATATTATCACGGTGGATATGATACTCGTTAATCACTAAATATACAAAAATTGCCAGATTATCTGGATAGCTGTCGTTCTTGAAATGTTTTAGAGTAAGTTGGATATATTAATATATGCACTGCACACGGTCTTTGTCGCGAATTACAAAATGTGTTTTTTATTATTGTCAGATTTTGAAAAACCTCTAGGCTAGATGGGCGCTTTAGTCTTAAAGGATTTGTGGTTAATACGACACTCCTTGAAGAAACCCCGCTGACCCACGGATATTCAGACCATTATCCTGAGCTTAAGCGCTAATATGCTCAAACAGACAGACCATTTTTTATATCGAGCAAAATAAACTGAGCGCTTTTTTGCCAGATGAGCGTTAAAACTGAGAAACTGTTTGTTTTAACACATGCCGTGTGATCATTGTTTGAGCATAAGAGCAGGATAGACTTCGTGTCTTATGGTTATGAACAAAATATACCTCCAACACGGCTCAGTTAATGCGGTGCTGAATGAGCCCCTTGATATGAACGAATGTGATTGCTCAAGTTCGCTGAGCTGAGCGACTCAAAAAGAAATTATAGTGTGCCTACTTTCTAAGCAACTGAACTACTAAAACCAGGTACTTATTTTGAGCATACAAGACTGAAGACTGAAGCTGACGGCGAGTAATAAATAACAAAACTGCACATTAAAAATCTTAAATCGTTTTATTTTCTTTTTCAGAACTGACTTTCGAAATCTTTTTAATGCGCTTTAAAATACTTTTTCTTATGGTTGACCTCGTTATGTCTACAGTTGTTGATAAATTATATCTATTTATGATCCACACGGCCCAAACTAAGATTTTAATTTGAAAATTAATCTATACAAATCTATACAAATAAATAAAATTGGAGTGTCTGTTTGTAATATCAAAATAACACCTTTTCACTAAATGCATATGAAAGTACGTACGACACCTATAACAAAAACGCGATTTAAAACATTTTTGTCTGTCTGTCTGTCTGTCTGTGTGTTTGTTCCGGGTAATCTCCGAAACGGCTGGACCGATTTTGACGGGACTTTCACTGGTAGATAGCTGGTGTTATGAGCAGTAACTTAGACTTTTATTTTAGAAAAACAAAATATAAAAATGGTTCCTGCCGTGCGGGCTCAGAACGCGGGAGCGGGCGTTTTTGTTAAGTTTAATTCCACGGGTTTAGTCGCGGGCTCAGCTAGTATTGAAATATATTTTTGAGTGAATCATCCTATCTAGAAATTTGTAGATACTTATTCGATTATTAGTCCAACCATCGTATTATGACATTGCATGTAAATAAAATTAACTTTTCTATTTATGCAACAATAATATGATTATACATGTGTAAGTTTGTAACTTAATCAGCGAATCACGTATAGGCTGTACGGTTTCGGGTGAAATTTAGTACCGAAGAAGATTAAACTTCATTGGAAATATATATTATACATGCCAATTTTTATATTCAAATATCACGTGAAAAGGACCGCGGTTAATAGAAATTTTAATAATTTTAATATTAAAATATTCTTGACACAAATTTCTTTTAAATAGGTAAAAAAATGTTGATGGTATTAATGGTCTTATGTGAATACATAAGACCATTAATGCTACCTAGATACATAATTAGTTACGTTATTGATGGCCTTATTAATTAGTATTCGGCACAGTATTTTTCACAGTTGTCCGTGGAATTTTGCGCCAAAAAGGACAAGTTGTTATGCCAAAATATTGGTAATTCGTGAAACTGTCCGGGGTGGTACTCTTAGCCACTATAAAATAGAATCATATCGTAATCGCCTTCGTATCGATTACTGAACGAACGATAATTTTGTATCCATATGACGGCAAAAAATATGGAATTTAGAGTAGGATTCGACAAAATGTCACGATATATCGATTTTTTTGCTGAGAGTACCCCTGATCAACCTGTGAGTGGAAAAAAATGTGAAGATATGAATAATAAAAGATATAGTTTACTTTACTGTAATGATACACCATCATACGTATTTTCCTCAAAGATCGATAGGGATAATATTATCGATACTATGATTATATCGATTCATCATGATTTTCAATAGCCCTATCGATATTATGACTATTTTTTTGAGGCAATACTATCGATAGGCAGTCGATAGTTAGGCAGCACCAGTGTAGTCCTTAAAACGATAAAGGTATCGAATTTTATTGTAATTGTCTGAATATAACGTTGATCTACCGCAATGATCACTTGTGCCTACCGATGATGGTAATGCACCTGCTGTGTAGGTACCCCGGTGTGAGAACCTCAAACCGCAGCCACATCCAATGATGCATTCAGAAAGTAGAGCGAGTCACTGGCTTATAGTAGAGCAACATATTTTACAACTACACGCCTATACTCTTATCCGACTACGGCAATGACAAAGGGAAGAATTATGTTTTGTCAGTCTATGTGTGTATCATTTTTATGTTCCACCGTAGCGCCAAACCCTCTTTCTTTACCCTCTCTCTTACTCATTCCCCTTCAAGTCGGCAGAGTGCGATAAATGCCTTTAGTATTGCAAGCATCTATAGGCCACGGTAACTGCATAACATCAGGCCGGTCGTACGCTTGTTTACCTACTTTTTCTTTTTTTAAAGTAATATTACTAGCAATGTGAGTTAATCACCTTATCTTGTTAGCCTCTCCAGCTATGCTAATGCTTGAGTTAGGAATGGGCTCACGTCAATAGTTCAATGGCCAGGATGGGGATCGACCCCTCTAACCACTAGGATATTTACGCCTTAAAATACAAAACATACAAATAACATAACGTTAAGTGGTGTTATCACACCGCTGCAGTGTGTAAGTCCATGGAAAGAAAACCCGGAGATTCCTATAAAATATCACCCGAACATCCGTCCAACCGATAAATTGACTGCGGATCCATTTACGGTAACTGAAATTCGCCTCTCGGCTGTCGGATGCGTCTCTAACGTTATTGATTGAGTTAGTCCCAGCACAGCCACTCGCTGGGTGAAAAACTTGTATCTGTTTCTCATGTTTTCCACTATATTGTATAGCGAAAATAAGATGTTTATAGCTTGTGCCCTTCGTGCAAGCGTATTGTCAAGAATGATTTATGAAATAATTTTAAATATAATTTAGCCCTTTTGACTTCACAGTCCTGGGCACGGGCATCTTCTCACTACGATGGAGATTAAGGCCGTAATGAGGGTTGGCGGATTTCACATGTCTTTTGAAAATTGGTTAAATTTTCTAAGACCTCCTTTCCTTCACCGTAAGCGAGTGATAATCATATGGAAATTATGATTCGCACATAGTTATCGACAAACCCAGAAGTGCGAGCCGGGGTTTGAACCCAGGACCTGGTGCCCCCAAGACGCGTGGTTATCCAATCGGTTCGCAAGTTGACAACCTGAAAGAGAGTGGAACAGAGGTAGGTGCGGTTGGACTTCCAGTTCTCTCACTCATCGTACGTGGCTTAGCCATAATAGCTACTATTATTACCCGGATCGAGCCATCCCGTATACAAGCTGTAGTTAATTAGCTTGTCTTTGCTACCAAAAACAGAGTTTGAGTTCATTTATATTAATCAATCAATCATCAGCCTATACTTGTCCACTGCTGAACATAGGCCTCCCCTAATGAGCACCATAGCGCCCTGTCTTCAGCTTGCCGCATCCAGCCTGCAGTATTTCGCAGATCGTTATCCCACCTGGTCGGAGGGCGTCCTACACTACGCCGAATTAGCAAGCTGAAGTGGCAGTGGGCTGGCCATATCTCGCGAAGAACCGACAACCGCTGGGGTAAACGTGTTCTTGAGGGGAGACCTCGACTCGGCAAGCGTAGTGTTGTTTTATAGTATGTCGGATATTATGAGAATTATCTTACGCCGATACCATTGTATATCTGTATTTCTGTAGTGGTGTCTCAAATTGTCGTTGCGAGTGTTCAGCTGCTCGGTCAGTGTGTACACGGCTATTCAGTCCTCCTCATTCGCTGCGTATCTTGCTGCTGTGTCATAATGAATTCCGAGAGGGCCGCCCCACTTGGCACCGGTTCTGACTCGGAGGGTCGCCCCGACCGATGCTACTTTCTACTCTTTATAATATTTCGTATTGAGTGAAACCAGTCGGATTATTTTATAAACAAGTCTTTAAATTATTTCTTTTTTAATTTGAGTTTTCTACCGCTATAGAGTCTTACGAGTTATGTATTCATAGTTTAAGGACTATTAATAAATCGATCTGAAGTCTGAGAACGATCTTGAGTAAGCGTTTGACGTATCATTTTGTACTGGTTTGACATAAGAATGACATTTCCAAGATCGCTCTCAAACATGAGATTGATTTAATACAGGCCTTAGTCCCACTTAGACCGTTATTAATAAATTAATCTGAAGTCTGTGAGCGAACATAAATGTCATTCTAATGTCATCCTACAATGTTATAGTGAGAACTGTCAAGTCTCTGGTAACAACTCAAGATTGTGCTCGGTTTCGGTCTCGGAGTTTAGATAGGTTTATTACACAGATATAGATTTACATAGATAACGCAAGTATCACGATTTGTATTGAAACCTAGCGTGCCGAATTTTTAACACCTACTACGTCATTGGTGACAGGAAATCCAAACCGATTCAAAGACACCGATGCCGCGGATGACCCTCCTGCTGCTACGATTCTCTCGAGTGATTATCTCGCTCATACTCATATTTTTTATAACTGTAGTCGCGAGGACTTTAAGTTAGCGGCGACCAACTTTGACGCTTGGTTGGGGTTTCGTACAAGCGAAATACATGCATTTGCGTTATCTATGTAAATCTATATCCGTGGTTTATTACTTTCATGTGTAATTTTTTGTATGGCGCGCCAACATTAGTAGATACCTAGCTAAAAAACCGGTCAAGTGCGAGTGGAACTCGCGCACTGAGGGTTCCGTACAATATTTTATTATGATTTTAGATAGTTTTTTCCATTCCTGGATTCCAATATCGATACCGGCAAGATATTTTAATAATAAATAGTTCCCAAAAATGCTTAAACAAATTCGGGAACCGAATACAAACTGCAACCAAACTGAATACAAACTACAATACAAACCCTTATTTTACACACTTAGAGGTGGAATTTTACAAAATGCTGAAATTAATATTTTTTATTTGTAATAAGTAGCCTCAATACTTATTTTCATGTCTCTAGGTTCATTTAATTTTTTTCCCCCATAAAAACTTTCACCCCCTATTTTATGCACTTAGGGGTGGAATTTTCCAAAATCCTTTCTTAGTGGATACTTGCGGTATACAGAGTGGTGACGACATGACAACATTAATGTTAACCACATATTGGGTATCACCATAGTAGTTCGTACACAAACTATCATCAAATTGCATTGAACGGTATAGCCCCAGGAATTAGTTTTCACTTTAAGAATTTTAACGCATGCTGTGAATACATTACGATTTCGCAGGGCTAGTTTATAAGGTCATTCACCTAGAAGGACCAAAAACATTTAGATTTACCTACATGCGTAAAACAAAACCAAATAAAAAGTGCGGCTCAGAAATCATCGGTTACTTAGAAATATCACAATATTGTTGATTAAATTTCGACCTTATTACCATAACGTTAAACTTCTTATTATTATAAGCAAATGAATATTTATGAGCTGTACTATTCGTTTTGTAGTCGGCATAGTGTAAACAGACAGGAAGATGGCTACGTTGCCAATCCGACACCTTTGCACAAACAAAGTAAGAGTAAGTAAAAATAGTTTATAATCACTTCCGCATTTGGATGAATTAGTGTGCAAGAAAAGGAAAGAAATCGTCTGGGGATTTAGGCTTTTGCTGGAGATTGTTTTTTATTCCCGATCACCAGTGCGTGACTAGCTGTCCTTGTGAGAGCTCGTTTTTTTAATAATTTCAATGTGTTAGAGTTGTTAGGCGCGCGGCCATTGTTAATTGTTTTTGTGTAAAATTGGACATTCCTTTTCTTTTGCCGTAAGTCCATTTAGTGTAGATCTAGTTTTAGTACGTACTCTTATGTTATTGATAATACGATTGTGTTGTTTTAAATGCCGCGATTTGGGAAGGCGGTGCGGTGCCTACCAAATGTGTACTCGTAAACAAGAAATAGTGTGATACCGGCTTAGTGTTAGGTACCTACCTAAATATTGTGTTTAAAATGTGACTACTTAGTGATTAATTAACGTGAAAAGTGTACCTAGTGTTAAGAAAGATTATCTACCTACTTACCTATTGGGAAGACGGTGCCAACCCAATGTGTAAACAAACAATAGTGTGATACCGCCTTAGGGTTAGGTACGTACCTAAATATTGTGTTTAAAATGTGACTATTTAGTGATTAATTACCGTGAAAAGTGTACCTAGTGTTAAGAAAGACTATCTACCTACCTACAATGTTTTAAAATAAACACTTGCCAATCCACGGGCGCCCGCCCGGCGCCCGGGCGCAGAGCGCGCGGGGCGCGGTGCGCGGACTTCGATGCCTACCTACATGAATGAAACTAGATAGGTAAACCTACAAAGATACCGCGCGCACGTGTATACAAAAGCGATGTTGCCGATCTTACCCGTAGTGCCTACAGGTCAGTTGAGGTCAGTAGATAATATTACTAAAGGATGTTGTGTTTCGTTTAGATTATTTTCGGAATTAGTTTGTTTGAAAATTTCGCTTTTTGTATGTTGATGTAACAACCAATTTCATTATCATAAAGTATTTTGATTTACTAGTAGTGATGGTGTTTTAATTTAATGTCGTTATGTCGTCTCCACCCTGTATAAGGTACTTACTGTCAAAATTTCATGATACTAACACCAGCGGTTTGGTCTGTGCGTTGATTCCTTTGTATTGATAAGTGAATTTGCGAAAAGTATCAAAATATGTGACATAAATCACCGTATCTTTTGATTGCGTTGACTTAGAAGCCTAATTTTTTTACACCCGCAAGGGACTATAGCATTTGATATTTGGTATTAATTTCAACTTGATAACTCTACCCGTTTCTGAGAAAAAAGGTCTTGACAGACAGACAGAAAGACAAACAGAAAGACAGACAGACAGACGGACAACAAAGTGATCCTATAAGGGTTCCGATTTTTCCTTGTAAGGTCCGGAACCCTAAAAAAATACGCTCGCATATTTAACTGGAATTGGTTCTGTATTCGACATACCTTACCAGATATTCATAATTTTATTAGTGGCTGACAGAAAGGAACAGAGCTATTCGAAAGCGTCTGTATATGAGTATGTACCTTATTGTCAGCCACAAAGAGGTGTGATAAGCGTAGAACACGCCTTTTTAAGTGTCCTAGGGCCGTAATAAATCGATCTCAAACCCATGAGCGGCAAGGGCAACTTAGTATGAGCAGCTATAAAGTATACTAAATGAGCGGTCTTGAGTACGCTTTCGACTCCTCATTTTGTATTTGACATAAGAATGAAAATTCCAAAATCGTTTCCAGTCTCAATATCGATTTATTGATCGAGTCAAAGGTTATTTATAATTAAATTAAAGTAAAAATTACTAAACTAACGTCACGGGGTATACAATTACGGTGGACGGTTTAGTCTCTATGTTAGTCGATGCATGACATTTCACATTAAAACAGAGCGAGTCATTCGATACACTAAGCTTGGTAGCAACCCTTTCATTAATGTCGTCTGTTGATAATAATAATAATAATAATAGCCCCCTTCCCTTGACTAACCCGCCCTCTGTTCCACAACCATTCAGGTCAGCGATGCCTTTGACAACAAAACCTTGAAAGTTTATTTTTCATCATCATACTAATATTATAAAGAGGAAAACTTTGTTTGTTTGATTGTAATGAATAGGCTCCGAAACTACTGAACCGATTTGAAAAATTATTTCACTGTTGGGAAGCTACACTATCCCCGGGTGATATAGGCTATAAATATATTTTCAAAAAAATTTGGGATCCTTACTAAAACCCGAATAATGTAACCGCAATGTACCCGTGCGAAGCCGGGGCGGGCCGCTATGATAAATAAAGAAATATCGCCAGACGAACACACCAACGGTATGGTCCCGAACTACGCAACGCTTGTGCTATGGGTACCGCACAATGGACTGGGGGCGAACCCAGTGACACCCAAACCAGGGCAAATTACGAAAAGGCCATTTCCGAAATTTACCCTGACGGGAATCGAACCCGAAATCACCCGGTGCAGTGAGCTAAGCGGCCTACGCTCGAACCACTGCGCCAAGCGGCCGTCGATAAATGATGATAAATGTATTTTTTTGTCAAAAGACATGCTACTAAAGTTGTTGTTTATGATGTTGTTAGTACTGTCCTTCTAAGTTGTTAATGTTTTACCAATAATCCGGAAGTATATTCGTTTTTATCTTGACTTTCTTACAAAAACTGACGCCTAATACATTATTTATAAATCAACACACATTTTTCTGGGCATCCTCTGATAGATCTGCCTTCTGTTTAGATCCTTATCGACATATCGACGACCACAACACTAATGGTCATTGCCGTAACATTGGTCTACTTGTGGGACCCCGATATCGACGTGCCGAATGACGTAGCCATGTGAAAGTTTAATGACACACGCGCCAAACAAAAAATATAAGAATTTACTGAATGTTTGTACTATGAGTTGCGAGTTTTGTTTGTTGGACGACCGCTTGGCGCAGTGGTTCGAGCGTAGGCCGCTCGGCTCACTGCACATGGTAGTTGCGGGTTCGATTCCCACCGGGGCTAATTTCGGAAACGGTCTATTCGTAATTTGCCCTGGTGGATGTCACTGGGATCGCCCCCAGTCAATTGTGCGGTACCCATAGTACAAACTTTGGATAGTTTGGGACCATACACTTGGTGTGTCTGTCTGGCGATATTTACTTATAAACGGAGCAGGTACAAAGAGGAGACGGCTTAAGCAACGGTGCTCTGTGATTTAAATAAGTCCTGACGCTGTTCCGTGGTTTTATATAACCTTGCATTTGGGTGACAGTCCGATTGGCTGGTGTTACGAAGCGGGCTCAGCGGCGTTTAGCAACGAGATCGCTTCATTTCTTGTCAACTTGAGCTAAGCCGAATGAAGCTGAGGAAATGAAACAACTTTATTTTGATCGAAAAGCGACCGACCCGTCTCATGTGAAGCAGTTAAGTCCGGAGCATGCCTATATAAATATAAATGCTTGGTATATTATAGCCAAAACATTTGCTGAGATAGTTTTAAAGTTACAAAAAAAAAAGTTTAAGTACCTATTCTTATTCACTATGTAGGTAGACCTGGGGCCCAACTCTGATTGATTCGCAATACGTCAAAACTGACGTATCGCGTAACTGAATACGTCAGTTTTAACAGTTTGACAATAGAAACACGCGGTTGGGCCCGTGGTCTTTCTACATGTCTATTTACAAAACTCACGCTAGACTGAGAGCCACGTTCAGTAGTCATTCACACGAAGGAGCCGACGCCGTGCTGTCAAAACTTTTTAAAATTAATAATAGCAAAAAACAATAATAGGAACGTGACTTCAAGGAAAAGCGCATAGCTGTATTTGAAAAATATCCACAAAATCATTTACTTTCGTTCAATATTGAACGGCACAGTACAAGCGTTAGTTTGTGACCGTTGTGTTTCTCTGACGATATATTTTAGTAGTTTCCTCTTACATCAAACATCTCTTTGAAGTTATATCAAATGAAAGGTTTCGTATCCGAAGGGTGGACATTCCATTAAGGGTACTAAAACACGGAATAAATTTATATGTTGTACCCGGAAAAGGGTGTTTTAATATTAACTAGCTTTTGCCTGCAACTCTGCCCGCGTGGTAAGTAGTTTGCTGAAATAAAATAAGCCTAAGTTACTCCTTATTACATTATCAGTTTGCCTATGAAAGTCCCGTCCAAATCGGTCAAGCCGTTTCGGAGATTAGCCCGAACAAACAGACAGAGAGACCGATAAAAATATCAATATTTTTTTGTAGTAAGTACCGTATATTCTTTGATTAACATTTAGTAAAAAGCAGTTATTTTGACATTACAAAGGGACAATTCAATTTTATTTATTTCCAAATAGATACGGCACTTGTGGCGTTTCGATTGGAGGAGCTTCGGTATCAAGGCTAACTTAAATTGGAGGCATTCGAGATCAGGGACGAATGCTTAGCGGTCATTCACGCGGTTGACGCGACACGGATAATTTTCATACATATATCTGGATCATAGTGTCTAATACCGTTTTTAGCACTCAAAGTTCATAGCAGAAACTGTTTTATGTAGTAAGTCTTGAACTCTACATATAAAAAGTAGATAAAATATGATCGGTTTTCAGTAAAAACTAGTGAACCAACGTCTAGTATTCCGATTCAGTGGCGCGAGTGAAAGTGAGATGATTTCATGTCACGTAAACGTGAGAACACAAGTATTAGTGCATTGATTGATTACCTTACGGCCGAATGTTCAAACACATATTTTTTACGGACTTACCTGGCAGAATATACGTCATCGATATTCAGCGCAAATCTCAGGTGTTTTCCTGGCTTGTAGCAAATAAACTGGACATTTCGGCGACCGCTTGGCGCAGTGGTTCGAGCGTAGGCCGCTCGAATCTCTGCACATGGTGGTTGCGGATTCGATTCCCGCTGAGGTCAATTTCAGAAATTATTTTGGGACCATATAGTTGATGTGTCAGTCTGGATATTTATTCCTAGTTCACTCAAAAGCGTCAATGATCATCTGGAAACTGGAACCCATGGGTATCAAACCCATGGGTTCCAGTTTCAACCCCTACTAATTCAACGATATACGTCAGCAACGGCAAGAGCCTAACTATAGCCAATTGTCATATGTCACAGAAGATCGAGATTACTAGCAATGTGAGTTTATCACATTACTAGTATTCCCGTTAGCCCCACCAGCTAAGCTACTGCTTGTTAGGAATGGGCTCACGTCTATGGTTTAATAGCCAGGATGAGGTTTGAACCTGAAACCTCTCGGCTACGAGGGCGGCCCCTCTAACCACTAGGCTATTGACGCCTTAAGTAGCTATTATAGCTGCGTTTCGTACGTTTAGCTGGAAGCCCAATACCCTTCCCTTCCTCACCCACTCCTTTTAAGGTCACAAAATGCGAGCAATGCCTTTGGTATCTGTCTAATGTTCCCGATAGATGGCGCTGTTAGAATTATGGCTATTCTTGTATCGCGGTGTTAAGTTCAGTTTATGTTTCCGTATAAAGTATTGATAAATTTGCATTTTGTCCCTACTACAATATTGTTGCAACTTGCAATAAACCACACTCATTGGTCTTGTTTGTTTTCATTCCTGTAATCCCTGATCGTTGAAGCGTTTTTGTGAGATCGCTGTACAGTATCACAGCCGACTTTGTTATAATAATGTTTTGAAAGCAATTTAGTACCACAATCAGACAAGATAATTGTTGTACGGTTTTCCTCAACCTTTCGCTCTGAATTAATACATACTTCAACTAGGCATGTGTCGTTCGTTCAATTTTGGAGATCCAGATCAGTACTGATCTGTTTAGTAAATGACCCGGTTCATTCGACCCGTTCAATCGATTGATAGTTTTCAAGGCGAGCCGTTGGCGTCAATCTAACTACTTGGTTCAAATTCAAACACCACCTATGCAGATGCACTCACCTGGGTAGGTCAATCAATGAGTAGATCGCTCGTTCGTAAGCTCGATTTGTCGAGTGGATTATTTAGGCTAGGTAGGTAAGTATAATAAAAATGCAAGATTTCATAAAAAATATATTTAATAAAAATAAAAAATGTACCCAAAAATATCAAAAATCAACATTACTAACATTAGCTCACTAAAAACTTTTAAAATAATTCAACGAATTTTTATTACTTTTGTCATTGGTTCATTATTTCGTTCGTTTGTAATTTTAAATTTAAACAAATCAAATAGTCAAACTTATTACAGACGAAAAAGAACGTTAATGTTTAGACAATATGCTTTAAAATAAAATAGTCAACATTGGAATATTGCAGGTGCACGCCTAAACGCGTAACATTTTGCAAATGTACATCTAAATGTCTTCTTAATAAGTCATATTTTCCATAAAATTGTTTCTTGGCGCCAGTCGCAATTCAAATTCAAATTATGCGCCGTTCTTTAAACAAAGATGGAAGGATCGAATGAACGGATTATTATTTTCGTAACGACCCGATCAGTCGTTCAGTTCTTGCGACCCGGGTCTTTTGATTCGGTCAATCGCGAACGACACATATCTAACTTCAACACGCGACTGTACGATACGAATACCCAAGCTATCGGCCAGTCACGAATACGCTTTCGCAATTACGAAACTTGTGATTAAAATTCTTTGTTCTCGGTTTTGGGTGAGTAAAATCGGTCGATTATTTTTGAACTGTGATGAGACAGAAATGGCGACATCATTTTCTTATTTATATCTAACCTGCCCCTGTATTTACGATTAACGGAAAGTTTCCGATGTCGGAAAAGACAGCTTACATCCCTCTTTTAATACATTTGTAAAATTACTTGCACCTACTTGCCTGAATTGGCACCGATTCCAAATGAAAGGAATTATGAGGTCCCTAGTTTTTTCTAGCTTTTTCGTGGACTATATATTTTTAAGAAGCTACCACCATCTTGGAGGTCACGAGGGATTCATGTGAATGGTGAACAGCTCACAAACCTTCGCTTTGCCGATGACATCGTGCTTTTCTCCTCGTCAGCTTCTGAACTTCAAAAAATGCTTCAAGACCTGACACGGCAAGTCTTGAGATTGGACTGACTATGAACAGGTCAAAAACTAAGGTGATGACCAACAGCATAAAACGTAGAGTCGTGGTAGACGGACAAGTTATACAGTATGTCGACGAATATACGTATTTGGGCCAGATAGTCTCGTTTAACAGCCGGCAAGAAAAAGAAGTTGAAAGACGGATCCAAAATGCATGGAAGAGCTACTGGTCCATGAAAGATCTGATGAAGGGGGATCTTCCGATATCTTTAAAACGTAGACTTGTCGACATATGTATCTTGCCCGTCCTAACCTACGGTGCTCAAACGTGGTCACTAACAGAGCAACAGAAGTCCAAGCTCAAGATTTGCCAAAGAGCAATGGAGCGTAGTATATTAGATGTCAAGCGGAGAGATCGTGTCCGAAATATCACCCTGCGCTCTATTACTCGCATTACTGACGTGGGGGTAAAGACCGCAAAGCTTAAGTGGGAGTGGGCTGGTCACGTGCCACGTATGGTCCCGCAAAGGTGGGCAAAAGCTATCACAAATTGGGTGCCAGCAGACGGCTAC
Source organism: Notodonta ziczac (assembly GCA_918843915.1). NCBI lineage: Eukaryota > Metazoa > Arthropoda > Insecta > Lepidoptera > Notodontidae > Notodonta > Notodonta ziczac. The sequence continues at coordinate 8,055,552 of OU974060.1, read as the reverse complement.
CGCAGCCGGGGTAGACCCAGGAAAAGATGGCGGGACGATTTGGTCACCTTTGCGGGGGATACGTGGACCGAAACAGCACAAAACCGTATTTCGTGGAAAATTCTGGGAGAGGCCTTTGCTCAGGAGTGGGACACAAAAATTGGCTATTAAAAAAAAAAATTTTTTTTTTTTTTAAGTCTGTTTAATTTTTTTATTAAAATATCACTTTTTAATATCATCGTTCCGCCTTGTGGGGGCTCAAGGTGGATCCATGATATCACACGTGGACCAGGGTCGCCGTTGATATGCATGGCGGGGAACCGGAATGTAGGGGAGGCCTGTCTCCAGCAGTGGACGTCTTCCAGCTGATGGATGGAAAAAATAAGTGTTATAAGTTGGTGGTGCCTGCTTTAGAGGCAACACAGTTCATAGGGTCTTCGGTGTTAGGGTATATTCTATACTTCTCGCAATTCTAACCCTCCAAAATCCTAACCACAATGAAAGGCTAACTTTCCCTTAACTAACCCAGAAAAAAAGTCCTAATTATTTGGTCTTAACGAAACCCTCTTCCTAATCTAATACGAGGCGTTGTTTCTACCTCAGCCCTCTATTTCAGGTTAGTGTGAGAATAGCAGAGTTCTAATTATTTTGCGTCTTGCCATTTTCATGATCGATATGAAACACTATTTCATGATTATTTTGGTAAAAGAAGTTACTAGCTTACTAGTATTGATTGCTAGCCCAATTAAAATAAACATTCAATCACTCTTCTGTAAAAACCGTAAGTTAGATACCCCCAAATATTTTATAGGCATTATAAAATGTACAGTTTTATTGCCAACAGAAAAATAAATGTGAGTAAGTAGGTATTTTAAAAGCATTTCATGTTCGTACATTTTTCAATTTCGATATTGTTTTATATTGGATTTCAATCTTAACACTTACTATACATTACAGGTTATATCATAAATCTGAAATAATATTGAATATGGTTCAAGAAAATCATACGTAGAGTTAGCGGCCATGCACACGGGTAACCAGGCACCGATAATTTCTATAATTTTAACTGTATCCAGATGTCAAATACAATGGCAATTTACTGTCAAAAAATTATAGACAAAACCATGTCGGCTTCTTCGTGTGACTGCTTGTAGGACTAAGAATCACTGACAAAAAATCCAATAGTTACTATTGTCAAAAGACAAAAAGTTGGTTTACATTTCCAGGAACACAATAATAGAGAATAATACTAAGGCAGTTAAAATATAAATATTTTATTGATGTAATCATAATATAGCTACTGAGCTTGTAATTAAACCTCAACATAATCCATGATTATTTGATTCTTATCTCAGAATGAGGACGATATATTCTGTGTCATTAAATATACATTAGGTAGGTGCAAGGTAGAGTGTGTCATCAAGATAGAGACACGATGCTAAGACACAATCATCAAGCTTTGAAGGGGTAGGTAGAGGTACTTTGTGAATTTTTTAAAGGAGTAATATATGATGAGAATTTCTCATCTTGGTGTGATACGTCTGCCGGTGTTCCACAAGGTGGTGTCCTATCCTCTCTCCTTTTTGCAATTTTTATAAACTCCATTTCACAATCTCTAACTTGTTCCTATCATCTTTATGCAGACGACCTTCAAATTTATTCACAGGCTTCACTGGACAGATTGTCAGACTGTGTGAATGACATTAATACCAATCTGAATCGTATCACAGTGTGGAGCAATAATTTTGGCTTGGAAGTTAATCCCACTAAGATGCAGGCTGTGATCGTTGGAAGCTCACGCTTAATATCAAGAATTGATTGGTCTTCACTCCCTCAAATTATTTTTGATGGAGTGTCGATCCCTTACAGTGATTATGTAAAATATTTGGGTGTGGTTGTGGATCGGTGCTTGAGCTGGGCTCCTCAGCTACAAGTCACCAGTCGTAAATTATATGCTGCAGCAGCCTCGTTAAAGAGGTTACGCAATTTTCTCTCCCTACTACCACTAAAACTGCGCTAGCACTGATGTCTGTTATCTTGACCTCACGGAGGAGCAGCCTAATAAGCTTGAGCGCCTCCAAAACCTCTGTATTAGATTTATCTTTGGATTGCGTAAATATGATCATGTGCCTCACTTTCGGACTAAGCTTAAATGGCTTCCTATTCGTCTTCGCCGTAACGCTCACATCCTATCCCTTCTGTACACCATTCTGTTAAATCCTTCTTCCCCACGCTATCTCAAGGAACGCTTTCAATTCCTTCACACCTCCAATCTGTATTCCTTAAGGTCAACCGATAACCTCTCCCTTGTTATGCCTTCCCACACCAGGTCCTTCTATGATGGTTCCTTCACTGTCGAAGCTGTCCGCCTCTGGAATTCGTTACCGGTCTCCATCAGAAACGCTCCCTCCTTACACATTTTCAAAGACCAGGTAAAAAAATTCTTTCTTTCTCTATAATTACTGCTTCTTATTTATTTTGTTTGTGTCTAAACTGTTGCGTGCCATTATATTCATTTAGCCATTATGTAGTAGGTATAAGTATATGTCATATTATTTTATTGTTTATTTAATGTAATGTAAGTATATTTTTAAGTTAATTTATGTAAGTACACCCCCATATTATTTTTTTTAGAGCCTCTCCATCCTAAGGTTGCCTGGTAGAGATCACTTTTAGTGATAAGACCGCCCATTTTCCACTTTCTGTGTAAATTTTGTAATGTTTTGTTTCTAGTGGTGGATTAATAAAGAATTATCTATCTATATAACACCAATTTTATAAATATAAATAAATAAATATCGCCAGACTGACACACCGACTGTATGGTCCCAAACTAAGCAGCGCGTGTACTATGGGTATCGTACAATGGACCGGGGGCGATACCAGTGACACCCTGACCAGGGCAAATTACGAAAAAGGCTATTTCCTAAATTTTCCCCGGTGGCAATTGAACCCGCATCCACCACGCGCAGTGAGCCGAGCGGCCCACGCTTGAACCATTGCGCCAAGCGGTCGTTATGAAAAAAGTTCCCAGTATGTACCCAGTTGTACCCAACTGTACCCAAATTATTCCTTAATAAGCTAGCTTAAGGCCTTCCTTTACACATTTAGTTACCAGTCTAAATATTACCGAAGTACATGCAATGGAAAGGTTACAACACCACGGAATTTCCACGATGAGTCGCCCGTGTGGATGGCCGAGTGAAAGTGAAGCGATGCTCAATATCAGCTATTATGAAAGTCGAACCAATTGAAATTCTTTATTTGTTGTCAAGAGAACGCTTCAAGACTACATCGTAGACTAAGATTGATTTGTAATTTACCGTGGGAAATTCAGAAATTGACAGTGGTTTTATTTTAAAATTTAACTGAGAATATGTAATTTTAAATGTTTTTTTTTTAATTATTCGAAGATACTCAAGACCGAGACAGCATATTGAATCTCAATATTATAGAAAATCCTTCGAAAGAAATGAACGATGTCAAAGTATTTCTTGCATTGAATTAAAAGTAATCGTCATAATTTTATTGAGTTTCAATTTTCTGAACAAAATTACATATCGTACATTACATTAGAAACGAAATAGTACATTGTTACATGAGTGGTGAAAGTTACTTATTTTGTCCCGAGACGGGGTTTGGCGCCCGAGCGTAGCGAGGGCGCTAATAGTTCGAGGGACAAAATAAGTCTTTCACCCGAGGTAAACACTGTGCTTTTCATTGCGAATACAAGGAAAATAAAAATAAAAACAGGAATTGGCTAAAGAAATAATACAAGGAAGTATAAACAATACTCTACAACTCGAAAAAAAAATCGGATTGCCGCCTATTTTGTTTTTCTTCGTTGGCCGGCCAACTTCATTATTTAGCCATTATTTTTCATTTTCATCTTTAAATATTTTGCCCAAATCTATGTTATTTTAAAGAAATAATAATAATAATAATAGCCTTTATTTGACAATCAGTAATACAATATAGTTACAAATCTTATTTAATTGTTTGACACCGGTACGTGAAGATTGTCTTGCTATCCAGCATAGGCCTCCCCTAGAGTTCGCCATCGAATGCGATTCTGCGCTTGTCTTTTCCAAGTATGTCCCGCTATATTTTTAATATCGTCTTCCCATCTACGACGCTGTCTCCCTTTCCTTCTTTTACATTGTCTCGGGCACCACTCTGTCACGTCCTTGGACCATTTGTCCTTATCACTCCTGATCATATGTCCTGCCCACCTCCATTTTAATTTTCTTATACAGTAAGTAACATCTGTGATTTTAGTGTTCTTCCTTATGGTATCTAGTTTTATTTTGTCTTTTAATTTGATGTTAAGTATGCTTCGTTCCATACTGTGTTGGCAAGTTCCTAATTTATGTATTGTTAGCCCAGAACTCAACATGACTCTTTTCTTGTGGGCGGGGCGTAGCAACAGGCGATATCGCGGCGCTCGTTCATGCGGAACGTCAGAGAATAATGGAGGGGGAAAGCAACCTGCGGGCATTTGTCGGCGACGGAGCTCACTTTATCACCAGTATTCGGAACGGACGGACTATCACGAGGCTTTGTTACTAGCTCATCTTAATAATTCTTTAGTGTTTAGATTTATAAAATTATGTTGTAATTGTATTAAATAGTTTCGCCATTTAGTTATTTTTTTTAAGTAATTTTGATTAAGTTTGCTAAAATCAGAAGTGGGATTCGGCTTCATTCGGTCCTATCCGCTTTTTGATTTGTTTAAAGTTTATATCTGTAATTCTAAATAGTTTTGATCGAATTAATATTTTTCTTTGAGAATAGGGAAGTAATATTTGTAATCATGTCGAAAAGTACTGTTAAACGAACTGGTAAGGGCAGGGCCCGTGAGAGTGCGCCGCCATCCGGTGTGGAACAGCAGCTGCAAGCAATCTTAGATTAGAACGTGGCCGCTAGCAGCGAGGCGGGTACGTTGGTATTCGCACAATCAGTCGACGTGGTGCCGCTGCCTCCAGTATACGTAACGGAGCCGTCTTGCGCTGAAGCATCGCTGTCGCCGTTTGTGAGCTGCGCACCATCTTCGGGCATCGTGCCGCCGCCGTTGCCTCCGTTCTTCGGTCCTACTACTGTCAACATGCCGCTGCCACCGCTGCAATCTCCTGCTATGCCGTCTTCGGCTTCGCGAGTGGATGCTGTTTCTGACGTCACGGACAAGATAGTGAGCGCTATCAACGCACTACACCCGGTGAGGTCAAACCATATTTACATTTCTAAATTTGATCCTGCTTTACATGACATAGATGTTTGGTGTGACGAAGTAGACCATGTGCGTACCTTAAATAGATGGGATGATAGGGAGACATTGTCTCATATTGGAAATTGCCTCAAAGGTGATGCACGTGTCTGGCTGAATGAGTGGGCCACTAATGACCGTTCTTGGTCAAATTTTAAGGCTGAATTTAAACCACTATGTCCCCGTAAGGTAGATGTGGCAAACATTTTGTTTGAGGTTATGAAGACCGATTCAGATAGTTATACTACATATGCCGATTATGCAAGACGGTCTATTTTACGCCTTAAAATAGTTAATGGCCTGAGTGATGAATTAATGTCCGCTATAGTCATACGAGGTATTACCGATCCACAAATTCGTGCCGCTGCTACTAATGCCAAATTAATGTCTAAAGATTTAGTAGATTACTTATCGATATATGTTAAACATGTACAAGTATTGCAATCACAGACTACCCGCAAATTCCAAAATAACAATCGCGACTTTGATGTTCACACACGTAAACGAAAACATTTTGATTTGAAAACTAAATGTTTTAATTGTAATGGTTTTGGACACACGAAATATCAATGCCCTAAACGACCACGCCAAACACAATTGTTTAATTCAAATAATTATTCTAATTCTGCCAATACTTCTCAAACACGTCCTACCCTATCACCAGTGCCTGAAACATGTTCCTATTGTAAGAAACCCGGAAATAAACTCGACGATTGTTTCACCAAACAACGTGCCGAAGGTCGTAATAAAATATAATTTTTGTAGTGCGATGGTAGACGTGATGACGTCACCACCTCTGTTGTATAAGATTCACCAGTAGAAATATTAATTGATTGTTTTACTATATCTTTGATCATTGATCATCTCCAAAAAGTTTTAATTAAGAAACGTACCTTTCTTGCTGACAAAGTCGAATATTAGGGCCGAACTATTAGTAATGGTCAGGTGAGGCCGAGTGCATATATGGTGTTCGATCAAGTTTCCAGTACCTGGCAATCCTAAGAAAGTACGTCAATTTGTAGACCTCGCCGGTTATTTTCACCGCTATATTACCAGTTTCTGTCTCATTTCAAATTGTTGCGTTAAAATGTTGAATCTAAATGGAGAGAAGAACAGGAAAGGGCTCGTTGTGAAACTATCCACCAGTTAACCTCTGCGCCTGTTCTTGCAATATTTGACCCATCTTTGCCGACATAAGTGCATACTGACGCCTCGTCGTTGGCGTATGGCGCAGTTTTATTCCAATTCCATGAAGGTGGTCGTAATCAAGCCATAGCATATTTTAGTAAAGAAACACAGGGCGCAGAGCCACGCTATCATAACTATGAGTTGGAATATTGGAAGGGAGCTGTGTTGCCTCATGCTGATTATTTCAATTTATGATTAAATTGTATAAATATTTGCGAAATATTCACCACTTAATTTGTTGATTGGTAGCGAAGCTGTAACGCCTCTCATCCGTTCCCTGGTGCGTGATGTGACTTTGGAGAGTTCTACTCCTAATGTCGCTCCAAGTGCTCGCAAGGCAGATGCCGTCGGAGTCGCTGGATAAATAAAAACGGAGCCTAGCAGGACACGCGCCGCGTGTTTCATGTCGGTGGCATAGTGTTTGTTCACAAAGATGCCCAGTCTGCTGGCATACTGGACTCTGGCAGGCGGGGTCCGCATCAAATAACATGAGTTTTGTTACACGGACGGTACGAGTTGAAACTCGTATCGGGTTCTCATGGAAAAGTTACTCGGGCCGCAGCCGAATATATGACGGTGTGGCGAGGAGAATGGACTCCCGATGTCTGTATGGCATTTTTTGAATGTGAGTAACGTTATAACGTGGATACGTTTCACTTTTAGTATCTCGAGCTCTACTAAAAGTGGGTTCCAGACGAGAGGGTCTGATGCCGGGTGTGCTGCGGTAATCTTACCCAGTTTCCCCGAAGTTCGGGTATAGCTGCAGCAATCTGCTCAGTTTCCCGAAGCCAAGCATACTGCAGAATTAACTTCTCAGTTCCTTGGCGATAAGGACATACTGTCGGTCGGTATTGTCCGCCTTATTACTTATACGTATATATGTTGATATGTTTATACATTTACATGCTTAGTTTCTGTTTTTATTAATTGGTGTAGAAATTGCTTTTAAAGTTACTGGGCTTTGGAATGTTTCGCGAGCATTCTTTGGTTCGTGACTGCGTAAAGTAATTTACTACTATTTTTATTAAATTATATTTTTATTTTGCTTTATTATTTATTAATATTTTTAAACCTGCTTTAAATAAACTGTTACTATAATTTGCTGTATTGCAGAAAAACTGCTGCATTTACTGCAAACGTGGATAAGTCTAATTACAGGTGACAGTGATCATGTGCCAACCACTTGCTGTCCAAGATATGTTCCAGCAGACATCAATAGAAGCAGGCGAGGACGCGCTGCCTTCAGGAACGGCCGTGTTAGCCCAGAACTCAACATGACTCTTTTCTTGTGGGCGGGGCGTAGCAACAGGCGATATCGCGGCGCTCGTTCATGCGGAACGTCAGAGAATAATGGAGGGGGAAAGCAACCTGCGGGCATTTGTCGGCGACGGAGCTCACTTTATCACCAGTATTCGGAACGGACGGACTATCACGAGGCTTTGTTACTAGCTCATCTTAATAATTCTTTAGTGTTTAGATTTATAAAATTATGTTGTAATTGTATTAAATAGTTTCGCCATTTAGTTATTTTTTTTAAGTAATTTTGATTAAGTTTGCTAAAAGTATGTTATGACTTGTTAAGCTCCAGGTTTGGCATCCATATGTCATGACAGGCAGAATACACGAGTTAAATATTTTGCTCTTCGCTTTAATTGGTACGAGTGGGTTTTTCATTACTTCCTTAAGAGACCAGTATCTTTTCCATGCCAAAGTGACTCTGTTATTAATTTCTTTCGTTGTTAGGTCTATTGGAGATATGATCTGTCCGAGGTAGGTGTATTCCTTTACATATTCTATGGTTTTCCCGTTAACTGTTATAGGGATGCTTTCCGAGTTTGACATTATTTTGGTTTTCTCAGTATTCATTGAGAGCCCTACCTTATCACTTTCGTACACTAGTTGTTCTAACATCTTTTGTAAGCTATTTGAATCTTCGGAAATTATTATTAGATCGTCTGCAAACCTTAGGTGATTTAATCTCACTCCGTTGATATTTAATCCGTAGTTATCCCAATCAAGGCGTCTAAACACGTGTTCAAGAACAGCTGAGAAAAGTTTGGGTGACAATGGATCGCCTTGTCTTACTCCTCTATTTATTTTAAAGAAATAGTTGAAACTAAATTATAATTAAGTCATTTAAAAAAATATATTCTTGAATTAATACTTAACTTTATGTTATTTCAATTTTACATCGTGCTGTAATTGAGTGACTGTAGAAAAAGTTCGAACATGGTTCCATAGAAATGTGAAAATGGAACTAGTTTTTTTTTAATAATTTGAGAGCTGTCAGTTGAAAACGAATCTCCCGGGCTTGAAAAGTATTACTTTCAACCCGCTTCTCAGGCAACTTCAGACCTACTTTCAGAGTATGAGTAATGAAAATTAAATTTCAAATCAAACAATTATTTAGTTTCTAATCATCACTCAAAAATGAGGACATACTTTTACCGGACGCTGAAAAACCCTACCCACATCCACTTTACTAATTTCAATGCAATCATTCACTAATCATTAATCAAGAGATGAAGTTGTTTCGTCTTATTTGTTCACAATCATTGGATTCGCAAGTCATTGAACGTAATCTATCATGTTCCACAATCGCTAGTCATTGTGAAATTTGAGGCTTTGCAAATAGAACGTTAAAAGCAATAAATCTGAACGAAAATATTAATCTTTTAATAAGAAAGTGACAAAGAAATCTAGCTGATGTTTGTCTCTCTTCCACATGTCGTTGGTTCAACAGATATTTATGAATGGGATGTAATTATGAGTTATTTATCATTTTGTAATCCGAGGAATAATCGAAGAGAAGTCATTTATGTATTTATTCTATCTTAAAAAATATGGCCCACACAGTTCAATAGGTATTTCGCTAGTGTCGAGTAACAAATAGCAATAACAAACACATTTGATAACAATACAAAACAAAAATGTGACAGTCTACTTTGGAAAACCTAAATGTAGGCCCATTTTTTTATTTAAAACAGCTGTGATAGCCGATCTTGCTGGGACAAGGTCCTGGGTTGAGCCTATAGGTTTTCGAAAGTGCTAATCAAAATGTCAACATGATTATCCCTTGCTTACGGTGAACGAAAACATCATGAAGAAACAAATGCATATCTTAGAAAATGTAACCAATTTCGGAAAGATATGTGAAATCCGCCAACCATCAGTGAAGGGAAGAGAGGCGTTGGGCTTCGTGTTATCTCACTAATTGTACGAAACGCTGTAATAGCTCCATTACGCCCGTCGAGGGTGGTATTACCCTGGTTGAACCATCCTGTATAAGATCTGGGCCCTAACCCCGCTAGCTACTCAAATCGTAATAGAAAAGCAAACGCTTCCGATTACGTTTCAAACGCTCCGCTTTTGACGTTTTGCTGACATGAGCTTCACGATTTCTACTGACATTTATATGGTATGGTGTCAGCAAAACGTCAAAAGCGGAGCGTTTGAAACGTAAACGCGAGCGTTTGCTTATCTATTACGATTTGAGTAGCTAGCGTGGTTAGGGCCCTGTAATCAATTCGCTACAGGTTGGCTATAAAGCCATTGAAAACTACTCTAGCTTTTAATATACGAAGCAAAGAAAAGCGGGATAGTATAAGTTCACCCGCTTGTTTATTCCGAACAGTTTAATATGCTAGGAGTTAAAGTAAAACAAAAGTTTGAAATTAAATGCAAATGCAATGTCCTGTGATAGAGCGCAAACAACATGCTAATTTATATCAATAGTTTGTATTTGTTAAAATATAACAGTATAAACTTTTTCTTTATATAATACTAGCTGAGCCCGCGACTTCGTCCGCGTGGAATTTAACTTAACAAAAAAGCCCGCTCCGCGTTCTGAGCCCACGCAACAGGACCCATTTTTTTAATTTTGTTTTTTAAAATAAAAGTTTCCTAAGTTACTGCTTATAACATCAGCTATCTACCAGTGAAAGTCCCGTCAAAATCGGTCCACCCGTTTCGGAGATACTCTTTGATTTCATGTGTTTTTTTATTTTTTTACGCGGAACCCTAATTGTTTTTCTAAAATTAAAGTAGCCTAAGTTACTCCCTATAACATCAGCTATCTGCCAGTGAAAGTCCCGTCAAAATCGGTCCAGCCGTTTCGGAGATTACCCGGAACAAACACACAGACAGACAGACAGACAAAATTTATTTAAAACGCGTTTTTGCTATAGGTGTCGTATGTACTTTGATATACAGTTAGTGAAAAGGTTTTATTTTGATATTACAAACAGACACCCCAATTTTATTTATTTGTATAGAAAACTCAGGTGTGCGTATTTCATCTACTAAACGGCTTGACTGATTATGAGGTTTTTTTTTGTAGGTACTCATGGGTTTACCTGGATGGTACTTAGCTATAGTTGGACCCAGTAGGTGGCGTTGTTGTCGACATCTAGAATATCTAGAATATAAAATATACGCTTAAATATGCAGCGGGCAAAATCTATGTTATTCTAATAAACTTAAGTTTAGTTCTTCTTCTTTAAAAATTTTAAATTTAGAAAACCCCCGATGCGACGACTTTTTAACTACAAAAGAGCTGATAATTTTCAAACGGCTGAACCGATTTTCATGAAATATAGCTAAGAGCACTCTCGATCAGAATTCCTATCGAACAAAAATAACAAATTTGAAATCGGTTCATCCGCTTGGGCGCTACGATGCCACAAACAGACACACCGATACACAAATACACATGTAAAACTTATAACACCTCTCTTTTTTCGTCGGGGGGTTAAAAATATGGCCCACCCAATTTTAATAGGTATTTCACTAGAGTCATGTAACAATACAATACGAAATATGACCGTCCATTTCGAAAAACCAAAATAGAGGCTTTTAGTTTACTTGTAATAAGCTGAAGCAATCTGACAGGTAGTAATTACACTTTTTGATAGAAATTTAACAAATAAGGTTCAAATTCACAAATCAACAGTAATCATTTCACATTTCTAGGTAGGTATTAATTTGGTCCTTCGGCTTAACAATTCTAGTTTACTTCCTCAGTAAGAGCGGTAAGCTTACAGTAATGTTTCAATGGAGATCCCAAGCTTTTACGCGGCTGGCACAGCGCGATAACTGTGTGACATCTCAACACTTATTGTGTCCAGAGATTTGAGTGAACCGACCTCATTTCAAAGCGAACTGTAAGCCTTAGACTGTCTACGACAATGGTACTCATTATGTTTGCAAAATAATTGCAAGTGAACTTTTAAGGTTCATATTTCTATGGCATGCTTATTGGAAATACTTAAGTTGTTTGCGAAGAGAGTTGTTTTTACTTGGTACTGTGACCTTCAAGACACACCCGGTAGGATAATGGCCGATGTACACGTGGCCACTAGAGATGGGCGCACACCTAGTTGAAATTGACTAAGAATGGTTAAAGCCTTCTGTTCATGAGACTGTTATCCGAAACAAAAAATAAAATAAATAAATAGTAATCGCTTATAAAATTAGTAACTACCATAAAATGGAGGAATGCAAATTAATAACAATAAAATTGAAAATTGAATATTCCCTACTAAAGTATTTCCAAACTAGATAAGCTAGACTTTGTAATGAATAAGGTATATTATTGTTTAATAACTTTAGTAAGTACTTAATCAAATTGTTTCAGGTTACTATTATATTTAAAAGCCCTAGTTGTTATCAAACAGCTGATTGGAGCTAGGTTTCTGAAACGCAGTTTTTATCCATTCATTCCATTTATATCTAGGCTTCTCAAACTTTTGCAAATTAAATAGATTCTAATCAAATAAATTATTTTGCACCAAAAGGTAAATTCTTGCCATACAATTGTAGCCAATAGCCACCATTGGCTATAGCTTGGCTTTTACTTGACTGCAGTCAATACTACAGCTTGACAGCATGACTGGGGTAGTACTACCCTCTGACAGAGGATCAGTGTAACATAGCTTCGTTTGGTACGATTAGTGAGAGAGTCGGAAACCAACTCACCTTCCATTCTTCTCTCGCTTCCGTCTCCATTTTTTTTAATAAAAAAATTAATATCACATGTTATTACCTAGTGGAATAAAATTGTTCCATAATGTTAGTGGTATCGTGTGCATCAGCACTTATGTTTACATTCATTCATCTCATGCGCAGTGGGCACTTTCACTTCGAGTTTACGTTTTTATTTTATCGTCTGTAGAGGTCATGGTTGGAGCGTAGGTAGGTAACGGTATTTTTATATACGGTATAAGAAGTATGAGGTGACATTGAACATTTTTAAGGTAGAGTCCTAAACTTCGATTTCCTGTTAAAATATCAGACATTAATAAATATAAATGTTTAAACAAAAGACTTAAATGAGGTGACATTAAATATTATAATAACTAACCCTTTTAATGGAGCACAGACGTCCCGAGGTGGAGTCAGGCATCCACCACGCTGATTTCACATGCCTTTCAATAATTGATTAGATTTTCTAATAGGTACATGCAGGTTTCCTCATCATGATTTCCTTCACCTTAATCATGTTATTATCAAATTAAAATTATGATCGCACATAGATTTTGAAAAATTCGGCGGTGCTTGCTACGGTTTGAACCTAAGACCTTGAGTACGCAAGACGCGTGCTTAACCAATCGGCTCTCGCTACTTTTTATGACTTAAGGAATTAATAAATATACTCTGTATTCCTTGCTGAAACACCCTGTATACATAAAAAAACTAGTTCTAATATTCTGGTTATTCTTTATTTCAGCCCACAATAAACTTTACCCGATTTAATTTTTTTACAATAATGTATCTATTACTAAATTAGCTATTGAGATAGTGGTCTCACAAACTCAAACTCAATATATATTAATATAAATGTATCCTACTAATATTATAAATGTGAAAGTTTGTGAGTGTGGATGTATGTTTGTTACTCCTTCACGCAAAAACTACTGAACGGATTTGGAACACAGATAGTTTATACCCGGGATTAACATATAGGATACTTTTTATCCTGATAATCCCGAAATTTTTGTTACGTTAAATACTACGCGGACGAAGTCGGCGGGCACAGCTAGTATTTAATAAAACCACGTACACTAATTACTTAACTTAAGTAATTTATTGTTGAACGATATTTTTATACTTAGTACCTAACGAACCACGGAGTAAACAAAGACTGAGCGAGACCGCAGTAAGGTTGTTGTAAGTACAGTTCATTGCAAAATGTATCTAATAATATTGCAGTAGAGTATATTTACAATAAGCCTTTTGGTACTTAACTACATGATTGATTATTTCCAACTACTCATGCATCAAAGGGACAAGTACCTATCTGAATTCCGGATCTGCTTATTTCCTCAGATCAAATATCTTTCCAACGATAAAGAAGCAATTTAACTTAAAACGAACGTGAGGGATCCCTTTGAGACCCCTTGCCGGATCAATAGTCCTTTGAAAAATGGTAATTTTGTTACGTAATCGCAAAGTGGAAGTCTCGAAACCTTAGGGTATCCTCCCACTTGAGCCGGGCGGCCTGGCTTTGATCAACAGGGTCCCTTAATTTTCCTCTACTCTTAGTACTTATTATGCTTATATGGATTTGTTTTAACGTAACCGCTGTCGCTTCGCAATCGCATTGCCAGGCCTTAGTCTCGATACCACTCTGCCAAAAAGAGCTGAATATAAACAACTGGTAGCTGGTAGAAAGCCACGACCGGCGCACGCGCACGCCAATTCATTTGCATTTGTTAGCACCGCCCATACGCACGGACCATTTCACTGCGTGGTACAAGTCATAAGCTCAATGATGGTGTTTTCGTCCCAATATAATAGCGGGTCGTATTGCTGCTGTACCGGATACTCTTTCCTGTCAATGCGAGGGGTATTTGGGCCATATTCTTTGGCACGTCTTTTCCAAATAACAGGTTTCTTATAACATTCAGGTAAAGCTTGTATTTTTTAAATGAGATTCACTCATCTTAAGTGCAAAATTTTTAGAGTTAACCCACTAGCGACTTGCGAAAGAGTCAGTATGAGTGCGAGTGAGACAGACGATTTTGCCACGTATACAGTGTTAAAAGTCCCGCAAACTGTGTAAAAATTCCATGTACGAGGAGGTAACTTAAATAAGTTTTTTTTTTTTTAAATTAGGCCACGCCTGTCTGTACATAAATCCATCAACTAGAAATACTTTGTCAGACTCAAACGGATGGACGGATGGACTGAATAATCTTATAAGGGTTCCTCATAGGGATATCGAGACCCTAAAACACTCTTCTTTCATTAAAAAATAGCCCACTCAGTATAATAGGTATTTTACCAATCTCAAGTAACCAATAGCATAACAAATACATTTCATAACTATACAAAACAAAAATGGTACCGTGCACTTTGGAAACACTGAATGGGAGCCTAAAACACTTAATAATTCATTACATAATTATCTACAACTAACAGCACTAATGTCTGCAAACATGTAAACAACTTAGTTAGATGCCCAAACAAACTAATAGCGAACGTAAGAGAACAATTGAGGGTTAACCAGCGCCTTTGTCGGAACAACAAAGAAAACTCTGTTTATTACAGTTTGTTCATTCGTTCAGAAGTAACTCTTAATGAGTTCTGATGAGTTTCTTAATTAAAAGTGGACGTAGGCCTGAGATGGGCTCTAAGATTTTTAATCCCAGACACACAAAAGAGGTGCTGTGAATTAATTATACAGGATGACTTTGATATTGCTGGCATTATTTAAACTGACAGCACGTATGATGCAGATTATTTTCAGAATGTTAACCAACGAATCTATTGACTAAAACATATTTTAATTAAACCTTTAGCGCTCTTCAGTGAATAAACAAGAAAGTTTCCCATTTATTTGATACAAACTAACTAATTAAAATAATACATCCAGAATTAAAAGCACTCGGTAGACGTTAAATTTTGCTATTTTCAACGTTTAATGTTGATGTTCCAAAAAATGTAATGATTTAGACTCATTGTCTAGAATATCACCAATGATTAGAAGATATCGTGTATTATGCTGCGTGGATTTTACAATCATATTCTCTATCCTTCAATGTAACCTAGATATTTAAGAATCTAGAGATGCTAGGTTTGAATTCACAAACAATAAACAAATTCAAATAACTCCACAAATATTTCACAAACGAATACAATAAAACGAGAATTATTCAAGCGATTACCTATTAATCTAAACATCCTTTCATTGAACTCTGCCGCTAATACGACGGTTGAACACGAAATGTTTTCCGAAACTTTGATCTTGGCGAAAGGATTAGAGGCTTTGTTAAACGATGACCCTAATCGATTTAACAGGCGATTATGAGTTAAACGTTAAAAGATTGTTTACCGCTGTCACTCAACTCGACTCGAATTACGTCAAAACTGACGTATATCGTAAATCAATACGTCAGTTACGTTAGTTTTTTTTATAAAAAAAAAACTGTGAATATTGTCGTTTTCAGATACCATCATACTTAATTCTATAACAAACAAACACCCTTTTTCATTTATTAGTCATTTAGGAAGATATACTATTTACCCGACACGGAACAATTTACCCGCTCCGCTTATAAAACCGCTACCTCCCGTCGTTTACACCATACCCGATCAGCGAAAGTAGACAGTGGGTAGAGTGAGGACATCCTTGAAATATTTATCAGCAATTCGCACTAGACCAGCGTTGTTTCGTAATGGCGTGTAAGATATTTTTTCTGGGAATTCAAAACATTTTTGGAGAAAGTGTTGAGACAATAAGTGACTAATGGACAGAGGATTTTGCTGGAAATGTGTGATTTCGATGCAAACGTTCTTAGTATGTTTTTGAGTTCGTCGCTTCTATTTCTCTGGGTCAACATAGCCTTGGCTTTTAGCGCACTTTTAATTAAATGTAGCGTGAGCGATCATTGACACAGTTAACCCGACACGGATAATTTTTATACATTTGACTCTATCCTGCTATCATATATGGTCATTATCTTCTATTCTTTATCTGAATGACCGCTAAAGGGAACCCTTCATTCCTCGCGAGATTTTTTTATTTCTTATAAGACATGTTCCATATACATGGTCCCTATCAGGCCATGATTCCTCCTGACTTCTATCGAGTTGAACCCTAAATTGTCTTAAGTTAATTTTCATTTATACCACCGGGAGTAAAATGCGCAAATAAAATAAATAAATATCGCCAGACTGACACACCGACTGTATGGTCCCAAACTAAGCAACGCTTGTACTATGGGTACCGTACAATGGACTGGGGGTGATCCCAGTGACACCCAGACGAGGTCAAAATTACGAAAAGGCCATTTCCGAAATTTTCCCCGGCGGGAATCGAACTCGCAACCACCATGTGCAGTGATCCGAGCAGCCTACGCTCGCACCACTGCGCCAAGCGGTCGTCAATATATTATGTATAGGTACTATTGATCGCTCATAAGGTTCTATTTACTCTAAGTTTACAAAAATAATTTAAAAAAGCTGGTCCATACGAACTCTAAACAGATAAGAGCTAGAAGAAAGTCGTCTACTAAATACTTCCAAGGGGATCGCCGCATGATAATTTCAAACCTTTTAAAGGGCTTCCAACAACTCCGACCCTTTTAGAACTTGGAATGCCCGCACCCTTGAGTTAAACTAACGCATTGTCTCGTAATTAAAGTCTTAATTAGTAACGCGATTTCATTAAATTAGTGATAACGAAGTAATTTGTTTGGAAAACATCCGCCATATTATTCCAATTTGCCAAGCTAATTTGATCCTTGGATACTAAAAATCCAGACACAAAATCGAGTGATTTGAAATCCAAAATTCTGAGTCAAATTAGGACAGCTAAAAATAATAACAAATAACTTTAACAATCGGCAAAATTTGTGTAGCATTTATAAAAACAATTTTTATTATAATTTATAAAATTATTATTTTAATCATTTATAAAATGACGTCAGCAGTTATCAGTCTTCCGACTGATTGCCTAGCTGAGCATTTGGACCACAATTTTTTCAACCTCAGAATTAATCTTCACTTTCTAATGGCTTCATAAAAGCCTAGATTAGTAAATTCTTATAAATAATTAGCAGCGTTGCTATCAATCAAAATATAAAGAAATGTTATACAGATTTCAAAAAAGACCCAAAATAAAAATAAAGAAATTAAATAAATTATGTTATTGGTTTTCCCTTATTATCTAGGTTAAGGCCAGCGAAATTTAATTATTATACATTCCATTATTTTTGTGATTTTTGTATAATGAATATTAATTTGACATCAAAACAATTTCTACATTTATAAATATGTATAATACTTATACCACAATAAATATGAATCATTCCAACACGCGCTTTACTAAAATCACTGCCTCGCCCACAGCTGGGTAAACAATAAACATTTATACAACGACTGAAACTTGGTATTTTTAATTTAGCACTGAAAAGATTAAAAAAGTGAAATACTGTGAGTCTGTTTTATCGCGGTGAAGGGGAAATAGTTTTAACTAGTTTGAGTCTCGCGGGAGCGCTCGTATCATCGTGGAAGTTTTTTGAATGAGTTTTGGAAGGTTTTTTTGTTCAATACATTCGATCTCTGAACGTCAGAAAGTTAAATTAAACTCATTGTTTGTCTTCTTCTCCCGTTTGTTATTAGGAATGAAACTTCAGTCTTTTGTGGATACTGTAAAAAGCAATACCCGACCTTTTATAAATTATTTTAATTGCAGTGACAGACCTGGGCGTAGCGAGAGATGTACTAAGTGTATGTTGTCTTTGAGCTCAATTTTAACGTAATTTTAGTGTCAGTGTGAATATTTTATAGAATGTTCATTATTGATTCTAAACACCAACTGAGAGTTTTACTTCTCAAAAATAAAAAGTTATAGGCTTAAAAAAAGTGGTCCATCTTACCTGGATTTTTTCTGCATGGAGTATTTTTTCCAGATTTTCGCTTACAAACACACAAACAGACATTTTCAAAGGGCTTGATTATCCTTTTGCAAATCAAATCAAAATTCCAACTGATGGAAACAATTTATGATGTAAGAAGGCAAGTTCAGTGAATTCCAACCATAATTTTCGCTAACATGTTTACATCGCAGTAACTTTCTTTTTGATATATCGCCGCTATTATAGTTACACAGATCTCTACCATTTGTCATCGCGGTAATGTCGCCAGATTTCCTTTCGCAGAAGATTTGTCCGAGAAAACTTTGCTCCGTACCAAAAGGGCAATCTGGCAAGATTACGGAACTTTAACTGAACGAAAATATCAGTTTTTGTAAAAGCTAGCTCAGATAAACTTTTTAAAACATAAAACGCCATAATGCAGTAATGACATCACTGACAGTGTAGAGATTCTTCTTCTTCTTTCTCCAAAAATATGGCCCACCCAAGTAAATAGGTATTTCGCCAGTGTCGAGTAACAAATAACAAACAATTAATAACAATACAATACAAAAATGTGACCGTCCCGCGAAGACTTATTACTTCACAATCCAGTGTAGAGATTGGAATGAAGGAATGACGAACAATGCTTGACGTTTGAAATGTATGGGGACGTTTTGTAATGTCATTACCGAACAGAGAAATATCGATGTCGTTATTACTGATAGCTGGACCCCAGAGTACTAATTATCTTCGTTAGAGCACAGCGCATCAGTTTTATAGTCAGGACCGCCCATAGTCTGTCTGAGGATATTTTTATGAACAATGTTTTCAGAGAATCTTCGTCCGAGATTTAAAATTCCCGTAATGGGATTTCACACTTTGCACATAAATAAATACAGATTGTTATCGTTACACAAATTACGACCAATTATTCCACGCCTATGTCCTCAGACGAGCTATAAATAACGTTGAATACATAATAGAAGGTTTAATTGAAAAACGGAGACAAAAGACCTTAACAATGTACGAATAAACAGATATTCATCAGGTTGTCATGTTAATGAAGCAAGCTATTCAGGACTTTATTTTAATGTGATTTAGGCTAAAGATAATTTGAGCTTTATTTCTAAATGTGAGACATTTGTTTATTACTCCACTATTCTATCCCTTGAGGGGTATGCGGAAGTTTTGCTGATAGTACATTTATATCAGTGTAGACCACTGCTTGGCTTGGTTTGAATGTAAACCGCTCGGCTCACTGCATCGGGTGATTGCGGGTTCGATTCCAGTCTAGATACGTTTCGGAAATAGCTTTTTCTTGTATTCACCCCGTCTGGGTGTCACTGGGATTGCCCCCAGTCTAATGTGCGGTACCGATAGTACAAGCGATGCTTATAGTTTCGCACGACACTGTCGGTGTAGTCTCCACTAACCTGCCGCATAGGTACAATGTTATTTACGTAACATGTAAGTAATCAAATAACGTAGGCAATTAATTTTGTTTTAATACAATCAACATAATTATGTTTGTAATTCCAAACCCCTGTCCTAACTTCTAATTTGATTCCAAATTTAAGGGCACATTCCAATCCTATCCAACTTTCTTTTAGACAAAACTACTTCATGGAATAGATTAACGAAACACAATCCAAACTAATTTCGTAAGAATTTCTGCTTTAGTCTGTTCATTTCACGAAGACGCGTGAGTTATTGCAAATTGACCCATATACCAGTGTCATAAGAGTTAGAGCTCGGGTCTTCTTGAAATGTACGAACTATAATGTGTATTCAATTACAACGAATACAAGACGACAACGGTCTTTCCATCTTGTGATCGCAAGACTGATTTGATTTGGCAATAACTTTTAATCAGTATAGCAATTTAGCTAATAGATCTTTCATTTATCTCGATTGAGATGGAACGAATTATTATATTTTATTAGTTATATTAAACTTTCAATAAACATAAATAAATATTAAATGGAGTGGAGTCATTCATATAACTTATTTGATTAATCATTAATTCACATATTAGAAAAAATGATACACCTAACATCCATCAGAAAATATTTCTTTGCGTATCTTTGATCGGTTTCGGGCATGCATAGATTAAATATTTGGTTACAGTTAAATATAATAATCATTCTATAAGTTGTTATACAAAGTAACTTTGATGTACAAAGACTCACTATACAATCTGAGTGTAGGTTTGAAGTATGCACGGTTCTTGAACTTAAAACATCTAATTATTAATTTTGTTTGAGCAAACAAAGGCGTTCCTTGAACTCTTTGAAACGTCTCCTCTTTAAAACGCCGGACCTAGAGCGTTACCCTGTGCGACTCCCAACAAAGGAGCTTAAAACATACATTAAACCTTTGTAATGCGAACTTTAATTACTAAATTACGTATTATTATTGCGCTTTAAACTCGTCGAAATTGTATTAGTCTGAAGACTATGTTTGATAGAAACTTTAATTTAATGTTGTGGCAGTCAAAAGGTTAATCAAAATTAGAATAGCTACTTAATTTTGTGAATGAAAATGCTATGATTTAAATATCAACCTGGGCTTTGTTGTAGTACCTATGGAGTATTGATATTACATATTAAATTGTAAATAAGCCTTTGATTGTATTCCTTTAATTTACAATTTAAAATTTACAACAAACCGTTATATTCGTAGTGTTGTTAACTTAATGTTGATTAGTTTTTGGGATAAATGGTTACTTCAATCTACAATGTCAGAACCAAAATATTTTCAATCAACTCTTATACATTACTAGCTGAGCCCGCGACTTTGTCCGCGTGGAGGTTAACTTAACAAACTTTCATCCCCTATTTTACCCCCTTGGGGGTAGAATTAATCAAAATCCTTTCTTAGCGGACGCCTACGTCATAACATCTACCTGCATGCCAAATTTCAGCCCGATCCGTCCAGTGGTTTGGGCTGTGCGTTGATAGATCAGTCAGTCACCTTTGAGTTTTATATATATAGAAGATTAACGACCAAAGTAACGTAAATTAAAGGAATTGCCGAAAACACATGATCTAATAATGTTTTCCTTGTTTCTCTAACACCAAATCTAAATACGATTTGCTTAAAAAATTGTCTCTTCACATCTAGGAGTTCTAGTGCGGACTTCTCAGAGCTTTGATTGAAATCTCTTTAATAACTCCAACAGTACTCGTCATGTTCCTTACATAGTTAATTACCTTGTCAGCTAAGGTTCTTTGGCGGCCGGTTCACTCGTATTCAACTTCATTGATATTTAATGATCCATTACGATTGCTTAATGATTAAAATTGTTTGTTATACCTCAATCGTGTAATACTGAACGGCTACTAAGACCCACTCGTATTAATAAACCAATCTCGAATCTGAGGGTACGCAATTGAGATATGATTTTGTACTGTTTTTTTTTTTTAAATGTTACTAGCAATGTGTGTTTATCACATTACTAGTATTCCCTTTAGCCCCTCCAACTAAGCTAATGCTTGTGCTAGGAGTGGGCTCACGTCAATAGTTTAATGGCCAGGATGGGGATCGAACCCGGAACCTCTCAGCTACGAGGACGGCCCATCTAACCACTAGGCTATTGACGCTTTGTACTGGAATTAAATTACTTACATAAGAATGTCATTTCCAAGATCGCTCTCAGATTTGAGATCATTTTGTTAACACGGACTGAAATCGATTTGTTAATACAGTAGCCAATTGACTAAGCTCATATTTGGGCTGGTTCCAGGGTAGTACCACCCTCTCACAGAAGTTTGGCGGAAAGTTGCTATAATAGCTTCGTTTCGTACGATGAGGGAGATAACCTTAAGCCTAAACCTCCCCCTTCCTCCCTTCCCTGCTCTCTGTCCCAGTCCCCTTTAGTTTGGTAACGTGAGAGCAATGCCTTTGGTTTTACAAGCGGCTATGAACTTCGGTAACTGCTTAACTTAACGCTGGGCCCTAACCACGCTAGCTACTCAAATCGTAATAGAAAAGCAAACGCTCGCGATTACGTTTCAAACGCTCTATATCAATGTCAGTAGAAATCGTGAAGCTCGTGTCAGCAAAACGTCAAAAGCGGAGCGTTTGAAACGTAATCGTTTGCTTTTCTATTACGATTTGAGTAGCTAGCGTGGTTAGGGTCGTATGCTTGTTTGGAGGCCTTGTTATATATGTATAAAACAGTCTCATTTAGCTGTATAAGATGTCATTATCTTTCAAGTTTGTATGATGCATGATATGTTAACATTTCTTGAAAGTCAAAAATGTACACTGTATTTTTTTTTGTTATTACTGCTAACAATGAATCAGTGTTTTCATTTCGTAAGTACCAGACACTTTCGATTTTGTTTATGAGACCATGAAATCTATTAATAAATGTGCTTAATCATAGCTATCTAGGTTATAAATATGCATTTGTGCCGCATAATCTTTTATGACGGCCCTGCCGTTAGGATTCTGTCGCATTACCATAACATTTAAAAGCTCCATTCGATTTTGAGTGCTATGGACTAATGTTTTAAGATCATAGTATTATATCTGTTCCTACCTATGTAATAAGTATTAATGTACTTTCGAGGTTTTCAAAATAATCGAACCGCAGCTTTCTTGATTAGTTTTTTACGTGCGTGTATTCGTAATGCATTGCCTCCTTGATAACCGATTCTGATTATTAATAATAAAATAATATATCATCATCATCTTCTTTACCTTTTCCCATTATCTGGGGTCGGCGCAGTATGTCTTTTCCTTCCATTCATCGCGTTTTCCTGTCATACTCACATCCACTCCAGCCTCGTTCATATCACTCTTGATACAATCCATCCATCTTTTCTTTGACCTTCCTCTCGCACTGTATCCATCCACATTCATATTCATCACTCTTTTAGTCACATCAGTGAGTGAGAAACATCCCTTCTCATCACGTGTCCAAACCATTCCAGCCTCCTACCTCTTACTTTATCTGTTATTGGCGCTACCCTGACACTACCTCTTATGTACACATTCTTCACCTTATCCATTCGCGTCACTCCACACATCCATCTCAACATTCGCATCTCGGCAGAGTGGAGACGTTTCTCTTCCCGCACTTTAGCCGCCCAGCATTCCGAGCCATACATGATCACCGGTCATAAAATAATATATATGTATTATTATTTATTTTGCACTATAAATAAATGTAATATGTGTTTTTTTAAATAAGCAGACCACCCGCCACATGTTAAGCAGTTACCCTAGCCATATATAGTACTAAAGGCATTGGTCGCATGTTGCCGAACTGTCTGAGGGTTGTACTCCGCGGTAGAACCAACCTGTTGACCAGACTCTACTACTATCATTTCCTCACCGTGTGTTTTGTTCCTCAAAAAGTACTTAAATCTAAACTATGCCGTTACAAACAGTTGTCTACAATTATTGAACCCCGCACCCGATATTGATTCGCTCCACCAAACCGTTCTAACTAACCGCGATGTTCAGCTCGCTTGAACAAATACCCCTTCAATCATGTTTGTTTAGTAATATCAGTGATTAGTAGCAGGTCGTTTTGTTTTATAATATAACAACTAGCGACCCTCCCGGCTCTATAATTATGAGTGTTTCTCTACTATATTATACATTCCGCTTGGATCACTCTATCTATTAAAAAAGCCGCATCAAAATCCGTTGCGTAGTTTTAAAGATCTAAGCATACATAGGAATAACGACCGATTATTGTATTTTTTTTAAATTAGGTAGTAGTTAGGTAATGCCAGTTTTGAAATAGTTATAGATTCAATTTATTTAATAAAATTATTATTGTAACGGATTATATATCAGCATTTCGTTGGGAATACGAATAGACGAATTAGGGGAAACCGGAGCTGAGTGGCCATCAGTAACCTACCTTCATAATAAAAGAAAAGCGTTGAGCATAAAATATCTTTATGTTCAATAAATTTTCGGTGTCTGTATGTTTGTAATATTTTCCTCCTAAACGACTGGACAGATTTTGATAATTATTTTTGATTACTCACTTTGTTACCTGGATGGTTCACATATTGACGACCGCTTGGCGCAGTGGTTCGAGCGTAGGGCGCTCGGTTCACTACACATAGTGGTTGCGGGTTCGATTCCCGCAGGGATAAATTTCGGAAATGGCCTTTTCGTAATTTGCCCACATCTGGGTGTCACCGGGATCACCCCCGGTCCATTGTACGGTACCCATAGTACAAGCGTTGCTTAGTTTGGGACCATACAGTTGGTGTTTCAGACTGGCGAAATTTATGATTTATTCATTTATACATTTGGATCCTGTAGGTAGCACTTTTGTCGGCAAGTAAAGTATACGCTAACAAAGCCGCGGGCAAAATCTAGTTCAATATACATTGGTAACGCTCCATAATCAGCCATATCAGCCGCCATTACGTATAACCCATTGCGTCTGATGATCAAGGATTTTTATGTCGTTACTTCCGTGTTATGACACCATGAACGGAAGGTGTAAATGGGAACTTATTATGAGGAGTTAATGGGTTGCTTTGCTTACTGTCCGGACCGAAAGTAATAAAAAACACAATTATGGATTCTATAACCATTTCAATATCAATTTTTGTATCTGTAACCAGAGTAGTGAAATTAACAAAGCTGGGCCTCCCCTCAATGTAAGGGGAAATTGGGCCACGCTGGCCGAGCTCGGGTTGGCGTATTTCACATGTCTTTTAAAAATTGGTCGGATTTTCTTAGACATGCGTTTTCGAAGTTTACATTCATCGTTTGAGAAGTGAAAACTATGTTGAAACTAGTCAAAAATAGCAAATTCATGTGATTATAGAAATCTAAATTTGACATTACTTAAATGCGACTCCTCAGCGACGGGGAAAATTGAAATCATTTATTTTTGTTTTAAAAGTTACTTCTTGGCAAATTTAAATTGGTTATTCCTCGAAAAATCGTTTGAATAACAGCAAAGGAGAACCGAGATTGGCAGATTGTGATTGGCAATTAAATTTCGCTTGACAAAATGTCGTGCGAACCTGAAAACATAAAAAGACTGTTGAAATTATTATTTGAGTAGACTAGGTCGCTTGATATTAATTTACTTCTTTGGTAATTAGGTCGACTTTCAGTCTAGTCTCGGTTAACACAGGTATTTAATTTTACTAACTGAGGTCTGCTAAACTTCATTATTTAGGACTTAGAGTATCGATAAAATATTGACTATAGAAACTAGGCCCTGACTATAGGAATAATAATTAAATAAATATCGCCAGACTGACACACCAACTGTATGGTCCCAAACTAAGCAACGCTTTCACTATGGATATATACAGTGCAATTGACTGGGGGTGATCCCAGTGACACCCAGACCAGGGCAAATTACCATAAGGTAATTTCCGAAATTTGCCCCGACGGGTATCGAACCCGAAATCACCAGTGTACAGTACGCTGAACGGCCTATTTTCAAACTACTGCGCTAAGCGATTGCTATGGCGTTGACAGAACTGAGCCATGAGGAAAACAGTGAATATCACAGAAAACGACTACCATAGATTTCGAAATAACGGCAGAACGTCTTAAAAGCATGGAGTAATCCTACTAATATTATAAATGTGAAAGTGTGTGAGTGTGGATGTATGTATGTATGTATGTTTGTTACTCCTTCACGCAAAAACGACTGAACGGATTTGGATGAAATTTGGAACACAGATAGTTTATAACCGAGATTAACATATAGGATACTTTTTATCCCGATAATCCCGAAATTTTTGTTACGTTAAATACTACGCGGACGAAGTCCGTGGGCACAGCTAGTATATTATACTTAAAAGTTCAATTGTCTGAACAATTTCAAGATTACATTCTTAGGTATGTGTGTTCCATCATATTCCACTTTTCACGGCGGCACGTTCCGAAGCGTTTCAAAGTGTGAATTTTAATATTACACGCTTGGCATGTCTGCTCATATCACTTGACGTTACAGCAATACCCTGCGATATAAGCATAACCAAAGAAATTGTAATAATAATGCTACAATTTCTTTGATCGTGACGGTTCAATAAAAATAATATGACATTGTGTGTACTTAGTGAATCCCATATGGGAGCCCTTTTCGCAACCAAACGAAGTTAGGTATCTTCTTTATAAATATAATTTAAGATTCCGGTTTGGGTGTGTTTGTAATTTCTCTCCTCCTAAACGGCTTGAGCGATTTTGATGAGTTTTGTACTTATGAGGTCACCTGGATGGTTTTCAGTTATAGTTGCAAGCAGTAGGTGGCACTCAGAGGCTATAAATTATTAAAAAGTTGAAAAATACTAACAAAATAATAATAATTAAAATCTACGCCTTAAATAAGTACCTATAAATGATGTATGTTTTGTGTCTGAAACAATCAATATTTATGACAAAATTACAAACACCTTCAATACGCTTAGTGGCATACAAATATGTTTTTCGAATCGGGTTCGCCCATTTTACCACCCCGTATATTTCCTTCATAAAACCATACAACATCTCGCCGCAGAAATATGAATGTCGCCGCGATGTATTATTGATTCCACTTTGTACATTCGCTTCCACGAATATGAGTTATTTCCATTATGAATGATTGCGCGAATGGAAAATTTCACGGATTCAATGCTTTGTGTGAAATCACAGCGTTTTAGGGGTTGCTGTGCCCAGAATTATTACTTCAGACGTGCGTTATTTATTTACTTGTCCTTTGTTTTCTTACCAAAAACGTAAAATATTATAAACAATATTAATAATATTCAAGTATTTTTGGACGCATTTTATGACCAGTTTTAATTAAAGATGTTAAAAAAGTTTAGTAGGTCTGTATGTCGTGGGTTAAACATAATAATATGGTAACATCATATTTACGAAAATGTTTAAATTTTTTTCAATAATCCTATAAACTTTTTATAATATATGTAGGTAATTTGTGGTAACTATATGAAACGTATTTTTATTTTTATATAATTTAATTGGGTACCGTAGGTACCTACCTAGTTTAAAATGATTTCAATGTTAATTACTTATTTAAGTCACAAATTTAACTTGACTTGAGTTGAAAATGAGTTTTATATACAGTTCGATTGTGTTTTCTATCAATGTGTCTATAAAACTCATTTTCGACCAAAATGGCGGTTCATTTGCTTTTCCTTTCCACCATCGTTGTTATTCATTTCATTTAACACTGTTTAAATATTCCAATCGCAACAACACAATAGGTTATAAATATATCCATCCACAATCATTAAACAATTGTGGGAATCCTACACAAACCACTTTCTAAGAAATCTCATTCATTTGGTCACAGATTTCCCGGTAAATCTACGAGCGGCGAACCATTGAAGATCCAAACAGAATCCGGTGATGAAGAGTTGGAAACCACGGAAAGATGGACGCATTGAGACAAAGAATACCCAGACATAGCAGACCGGAATGGAGGTTCGGGAACCTCCTGATCTCACTGCACATAACTCTGCTTCTAACCCAAATAAGCCACGCAGATTCAAGTCATGATGTAACCAAAAGAGATTTAGATTATAATTTAGATTCTAAAAATTGCCATAACTGTCATAATAATAAAGAATCCTTAAATAAATATATCAGTGATGTTATCGGAGCGATAGGAAACATCACTGCTGAAGATGGTTTAAATAAAACCGTCGTTTATTTAGAAGAGACTGTAGGAAAGTTATTAGATAAAGCATTTAGCAAAGAGAGATATGAGATTGTGGATGGTGTTGAGATAAAATCTGATAATGAGAATAAAACAAATGCAGAGAGGAGTGATGTTGAAGAAGTTAAAGGGAGAGACTTGTTCAGCCGATACACGTATGAATACAGGGTGTATCAGAGGATTAAGGACTTTATTAATACTCATATAATGACTATTAATTTGCCGATGGCTGCTAAGTGTAAGTATTATTTTAATACTTTTTTATTATTATTTATTATTTTAGTTTATTAATCTGCGAGTGAATTGTAAAATCACGTGTGATATATGAGTTTATCGTTTTAGCAGATACCAATAAGTTATTGTTCATTGATACCAATTCTGCTGTTATCAGATCTGACTGAAATAATTTGACGCTTCTACTTTCAACTCTATATTGCTTATTTGTCACGAAAATAAAAAAATACGGCAATACTTTAGTTAAGTTTATTTAATGAACCAATTTAATCAGTCACTGTGTATTTATTTGACGTGTATAATAATGCTTTAATTATCTTAATGCTTCTTTTCAGCGTTCGGTCTCAATAAATTCTTGGTCCCGCTGTTGATCGGCGGGCAAGTCCTCATCAAATCTATTCTATTCGCGATGTTCCTGCCGAGTATACTCGGCAGTTTCGGCAAGATACTCGGCAAAGGTAAGTGTTTAACTTCCCCAAATACTCAAACGCTTATTTGGGTGACCGCTGTGCGAAGTGGTTCGAGCGTAGGCCGCTCGGCTCACCATATAAATAATTGATTTTACTTAAGTTTCTGGTACATACAAAAAATGACACATCGTCTCAAACAGCTCAATAAGCTAACATTTTGAGTCTTCAGTAAGCTAATTAAAGCAATTAGGTACTTATTCTGGGAAGTCCACCTTATGTATTGTAACTTGTTGGAAGTTTAATTTGACCATTTTCATACCTATCATAATATGATTAGTTGCCTATACGTCAATTTAACAACAACACCGATTTAAAAATCCAATGGCGACATATTTAGGATCCTTTAGTATAGACTTATAAACATAAACCTAAAATCGAATTGTGTTCCTAAACGAGCGAGTTACAACCATATAACAACACTGAACGCTCCGACGACAATGAAAAGGAGATATTTAATGTTAAATGCGATGATTTCCTTAACGGAACATCAAAGTTTATTATAATACCTTATTTTATCTAGACATTTTATGTTATGTTTACGACAAGTAGGGATCATTTTGTATTATGTTACTTTTCATGAGACAAACAAGGGTTATGGCTATAAACGTGCAAAGATAAAAATATAGCAGCATCACGGCTACATTCCTCAAAGGGGTAAGCAGAGGTAAATTTCAGATCATTGAAATTTCGTTCGTTTATTTTACCAGCGGCGCGAGTTGGAGATTCTACCCAAGACCATGCCTTCTAATAACTTGGAAATTACTTTTACCTGAAGAAATCCTGTATATTAATTCGATAAGATTTTAGTCATTCACACGAAGAAGCCGACGGCGTTTTGTATATATATTTTGTTCAGATTGGCCGTATTTGAAAATCGGATTCAGTAGAATGTATGGGAATTATCGATGCCGGTTTAATCGTGTGATTGACTATTGAATCCATACTTGTATCATTTTCAGAGGTATAGGATTTTTGCTAAGAATCTCATCCGCGGTTTGATGGTATGATAAGAATCACTATACCAAATTGTTATGGTTAAAATTCCAGGAATATCCCAACTCTCAGCGGCCTCCAGCCAAGCCAGCTACCCACCAGCGAACACTGATGACCAGACTGGCTACAACACAGATAATAAAGACATCATGGGCTACGAGACGAACCAGGCAGGAACATACGCGTATCCACAGGATGGAATGTATGACGCGAATGACGTCAACGACCTCGGAAACGTAGATATGTCAAGGTAATTAGCGTTTAAACTCATATCGTCTCCTTCTTTCAAGCCGAATCGATCCAGTGCTCGGTAAATCCTTCTCTGTCACACTTGGTAATGTAGTATGCCTCTATGGTGTGATTGGTCCAATGGTTGGTGAAAACTCTGTCCAAGACTAGCAGTGGAACTAGGTCGTTTCTGTAAATAGCAGTGATTATAAACCAAATTGCGCAAACAAGCGTAATCTATTTTTTTTTTTTATTTGCCTGTAATGCTGTCCCACTCCTGGGCAAAGGCCTCCCCTTTTCCCTTTTCTATACAAATAAATAAAATCGGAGTGTCTGTTTGTAATATCAAAAGAACACCATTTCACTAAATGCATATGAAAGTACATACAAAAGCTATAACAAAAACGCGATTTAAAAAAAAATTGTCTGTCTGTCTATCTGTCTGTCTGTCTGTCTGTGTGTTTGTTCCGGATAATCTCCGAAACAGCTGGACCGATTTTGACGGGACTTTCACTGGCAGATAGCTAATGTTTTAAGGAGTAACTTAGGCTACTTTAATTTTAGAAAAACAATTAGGGTTCCGCGCAAAAAAATATTATTTAAGAAAATAAACTTTAAAAAAATGGGTCCTGTCGCGCGGGCTGAGAACGCGGGAGTGGACTTTTTTGTTAAGTTAAATTCTACGCGGACAATGTCGCGGGCTCAGCTAGTCAGTTATAAAGGTCTATATGTGCTTGCCATACCAATGACGTTGCTCGTACGTTGTTGCCCTGGAGGGAAGTGCGATAGAGGGAAACAGCAGGTAACTTATTAAGCTTCTTTTTTTTTAACAGTTTACTAGCAAAGTGAGGATATCACTTTACTAGTATTCCTGTTAGCTCCTCCAGCTAAGCTAATGCTTGTGTAAGGAGCGGGCTCACGTCAATAGTTTATTGTCCAGGATGGGGATCGAACCCGAAACCTCTCAGCTACGGGCGCGGCCCCTCTAACCAATAGGCTATTGACGCTTTAAAGCTTCTATCTAATCTTAGATATGGCGAAGCTGTATTATTTAAATTGAAAAATACAGTTGTACTTATTATGATGACGTTCAAACTTAAACTCAAACTCAAAATTGTTTTTATTCACGTATGCCAACAAAGCATTTATGAATAGTCAGAATCTGCTTCCGCTGAGAAGATCCGGCAAGAAACTCAATGGTTACTGTTTTCAATGATTTAAAGATGGTGTACATTCTCGGGAACGGCATAAAATAATAATATGAGCAGGCAACACCATTATCACTAAATAGCTAATAGTAAATAATAATCAAATCTCACTCAGATTTAGGGATGTAAATAAAATGAGAAAGCTAGTTTAGTGTGGTGGGCATACCTACTCCTATTTAGGAACATCAAATTAAATGTTTACGAACCAAAATAACAATTAATAAAACAGAGGTAGATAATAAGATAATTGCTTTAGTGAGATGCCTTCCATGCTAAGTAAATGAATAGTATAAGTTCGGTATAAGTATTGTAAATTTGTTAATAGATGTGAAAGTTCTTATCTTATTGAGAACTAGCTGAGCCCGCGACTTCGTCCGCGTGGAATTTAACTTAACAAAAAGCCCGCTCCCGCGTTCTAAGCTCGCGCGACAGGAAACATTAAAATAAAATAATTTTCTAAAATAAAAGTAGCATAAGTTACTGCTTATAACAACAGCTATCTACCAGTGAAAGTCCCGTCAAAATCGGTCCAGCCTTTTCGGAGATACTCTTTGATTTCATGTGTTTTAACTTTTATACGCGGAACCCTAATCGTTTTTCTAAAATTAATATATACGAGTATTATAATGTATTTATAATGTACTTTCATATGCATTTAGTGAAAAGGTGTTTTTTTGATATTACAAACAGACACTCCAATTTTATTTATTTGTATAGATTTTGTAATTGCTCCACTTTTGTGTAACCAATTTTCAGCGAACCTACAGAACCAATCCCTACGAAAAGTATTTCAATACTTATTTTATCTTGAAACAAGACTCAATTTTGCACGAAAGCGATATTTTTATCCAGATTTGCCCAATAATTGAGCGCCCTGAAATGCCGCCCAAACGTTTTCTAAAACGAGGCCTATTTTTCCGTGAATCGAATTACCGTTTTCAAATGAATACAAGATCTGAAGGGAGATAAGCCAGATTCAGTAATGCCCCTCGAATTTGTGTGAAACGTGTGATTTGCTTACAATCACATTTTAGATTTCCCATTCAATTTGCGGGTTGTTGATGATGTTTGTCGACTTATTCCCTAAATGCCATCCTCCTATAGATTATTAGGTGAATCAGAGTAATTACACCAAAGCTAACACTCTATATTCCATTTATTATAACATTAGACATAAGAGGCTCGCAGAAGCAGGGATGCAAAAGATTTTATTTCCAAGTCAAAACAACTTTTATTTAGAGTCATATAATAATCGTAATAACAAAGGAAAACAGTAACAAGTAACAATTAAATCACGAAAATTCGACAACAATAACAAACAAGGTATTCACAGGAACTTAGAGTGCAGGCGAATGACTCAATGACAAACACTGACAGCACATTATTTACGTCAATTTCATAGATAACATAGTCCGACAAAATTATAAATACCCTGCTGTCATAACCTCTGAAGGGATTAGGTAATATTTTAGATTTGGTAGGATTATAATGAGGCGAAAAACGTTCCCGGTATGTTCACCCCTGCTTCTTTTAGGTTTTTAGCATCGACACTAATTTTAAATTGTAATGAAATAATAATTATTTAAATGAAAGGCAATATATTTAATAAGATAAATAATTAATATTATTACAGTTAGGTGTGACAAGCTGGTAAATAAATAGATTATATTAAATACGACGTCAATCGATACTGTAACTCGTTAATTGTACTTTTATTACAAAGTAGACACAAAAAATAACCTTTTTTAACTTCTGTCTAATGCTATAACAAATGGAGTATAGACATACCGAGACCGATGCACACCTCACTAAACTAGCTTTCTCATTTTATTTAAATCTGAGTCATATTTGATTACTATTTACTTATTTAGTGACAATGGTGTTGTTTAGTATTACACGCATATTAGGGTACGTTAACTGCCTAACATCTGGCAGATGGTTCGCTTGTTTGCCTACTTACTTCTTAAAAAAGTAATCTAGTCTAGTATAAATACTTCAATATCCATATTTTTGATATAATGATGATCTTTTTAGTTTCACCCTTTATCTTATTTTACTAAGATTATCTCAATCCTGAGTTAGAAGCCTTCCTCTCACTGGCATATTTAGATCACCTCCTTCTATGTTCTTTAAGAAAAGTTTGCGAGAATCTGTCAGTACCTTTCCCTTACAACTTTTTAGATAATGAGTTTCATCCTTTTATTTATCTTTCCCTACTTTATAACTTACTAGCGGCCCGCCCCGGCTTCGCACGGGTACATTGCGGTTACATTATTCGAGTTTTAGTAAGGATCCCTAATTTTCTTGAAAATATATTATAGCCTATGTCGCCCGGGGATAGCGTAGCTTCCCAACAGTGAAAGAATTTTTCAAATCGGTTCAGTAGTTTCGGAGCCTATTCATTACAATCAAACAAACAAAGTTTTCCTCTTTATAATATTAGTATGATATTTGATTGTTTTAATTTTCAGATTTGGTGCTGACGCCCAGAAGAATGGGTATCTCCCATCAAAGAATAGCTACTACAAGAACCAAATGGCGACGGCAAACAATTACAAGGTGTGTTACATACGAAGTAAACCTCATGTCCAGGGCTTACCTCTGCTAACGACTGTCGCTCGATTCGATTCTCATTCTACTCGCAACTCGTCAAAACCTACGCGTAAATGACAGTATTGACAGTTTTTTTTTGCAGAGTAGCTAATATGTGTTTAACGCATTACTAGTATGTATTCCCTTTAGCCCCTCCAACTGACCTAATGATTATATTAGGGGTGGGCTCACAATCTCACATCAATAGTTAAATGTCCAGGATATGGATCGAACCCGGAACCTCTCAGCTACGAGGTCGGCCTCTAACCACCAGGTTATTGACGCTTAAATTGACAGAAATAGATTCGGTGTTCAACTATTCATCGTTTATTAATAAGGGGGTAAATGTTTAGTAAAAAATGCTAATAAGAACTACAACAAATCATTTGTTGTCATTTAGTTTTTCCTAGTTCTAAAATTCCTTGCCAATTTCCATAATCTCTGCACTGGCGTCAGGCTCAGGTGCATTACCATAATCCGTACGTTCCAGGTGTTCCAGAAGATCCCGGCTTCATCCATGATCCTGAGCAACTACGACCCGTTCTACTCGCCGCTGCTGTCCAGGCTGGACGGAATATTCGCCAGACTTGGTAAGTTGACTACCAGCTAAATTAAAAATGTTTCCTAATCAAATCTATAGTAATAAAAATTAATCTCTATTTCCTTGGTCATCGCATCACGCGGATGAAACGATTTCGCTAATTCTTTTTTGTTGTGTTTATTATTGTCAAGAGAAGGTTCTTATGAAAGAAAAAAATAAGAATGCTGAGCGAAACATTTCAAATTCAACATTCAATGTTAAAACAGGGCAACGTCTGTCAGGTCAGCTAGTAAAATATAATAATAATAATGTATTAAATTAGCTCTTTTGCCGTCCCACTACTGGGCACAGGCCTGCCCTCATTACAAGGGGGATTCAGACCGTAATCCACCACGCTGGCCTGGTGTGGGTTGGCGGACTTCACATGTCTTTCTAAAATTGGTTAGATCTTCTGAGACATGCAGGTTACCTCGCGATTATTTCCTTCACCGTAAGCAAGTGATAATCATAATATTGAAATCATGATTTGCACATAGATTTCGAAAAACTCACGAGTTGCGAGCCGGGGTTTGAACCCAGTACAAGCAAGACGCGTCCCTAGCCGATCGACTATCACTGCTTTTTCATAAAAGAACTCATAATTACATTAGAATCTATTCTTTATTAACAATTTATAAATCATGTTAGAAAATCAGTATTTTGTAAAATATCTAATAATTAGACAAAGATATTTGCTATCAAGTTTGTTCGAGCATCATAATTTTGTACGTCAAAATAACTAGTTATGGAACGTCTGTACATTTGCAAAATTGTAAGTAATTTTGAAATTTATTTCTCCGCGTTCCCTTAGTAATCGTAACACTTACTTAATAATAATCATGTAATAAATAAAATATGATATTTCCCAATGATTGCCTATTTTCATTAGTATGAACCATTAGTATATGAACCACTAATAAAAACAATGAAATATTGTATACTAATGAACTTTGTGATTAATGGATAACATGCTGCATGATTTTCAACCATTATGAAAAATAACATTACTTTGTACGTAAAAATAAATATTATAATAATATGAAATTAACATAACTTATGACTAGTTACGAGTATAAATATTATATTTCTGATAAAAAAATATGCTGCAATAATATAAAATCAGTATGTGTCCTTTTTTGTTTACGTCTACCCTATATAAACATAATTATTAAGGCTAAAGCGCCCATCTAGTTTTAGGTGTTTTAGAAATTTTTCAAAATCTGACAATAATAAAAGGCACATTTTGTAATTCGCGACAAAGACCGTGTGCAGTGCATTTATTAATATATCCAACTTACTCTAAAACATTTCAAGAACGCTATCCAGATAATCTGGCAATTTTTGTATATTTAGTGATTAACTAGTATCATATCCACCGTAATAATATTTAGAGTAAAAATAATTGTATTAATAAACGCACTGCATACTGTGTTTGTCGCAAATCACAAAATGTTGTCTTAAATGTTTTCAGATTTTGGATAAACAATAAAAATACTCGAAAATTTTGAAATTCGCGGGCTGGACAGGCGCCTAATTCAATTTTTTTCAAGGTCTAGCTCCTTCTGAGAACTCAATGGACGGGGGCTCGCAGATCGGCGGGCAGAGCCTGAGCGATGTGAAGCTGGAGTCCTGTCGGGAACAGCTGATCTGCCACATGTATGCCAGCCCTGGGAAGTACGCGCCTTACAGCAACCTGGTGTCAGCACAGTTGAGCAGGTGAGACAACTGGCCACATTCTTATCTATGCTTTATATGCACCCAAGTTTATGACACTAGGATAACGGACACTGGCAGAATTGTGGCAAATAGCTACAAACGCCACCAACAAAGAAGAAGAAGAAGATATCCAATCGAGCGACCAGTGGCCCAAGGCTTAACGCTGGCATCTCGATTGATAAAGTCGCAATACGTCAAAAGTAACGTATCACGTGTGTAAATACGTTAGTTTTGACAGATTTTCTATAGAACAACAAACAAAACTGACGTATTCACACACGTGATACGTCACTTTTGACGTTCTGCGATTTGATCGTGACGTTAGCGATTAACAGAGTTGGGTTGTTATTTTAACTCATTTGTACCGGTATCGGAAATGTATTCGAATACTGTATAACATCGGTATTTTTGCCAATTTTAAATTTATTCGGAAAAATATTTGAATAATACCTAGATAGTAATCGAATATAGTCGAGTACTCATTGTGCAATAATTTTCAAAACACTTTATGTTGGCAAAAATTAAGATTTTTAAAGTTTCGGAATCCGTTTCCCATATCGATTCGAATCCCAATAGCGGACACAATAGCTGATAAAACTATTGCTCGATGATAATTAATAATTGAGCCCTTTTTTGACGTCCCACTCCTGGGCACGGGCCTCCCCTCAACACGAAGGGGATTCAGGCCATAATCCACCACGCCGGCCCAGTGAGGGTTGGCGGATTTCACATGTCTTTCGAAAATTGGTTAATCTTCTAAGACATGCGGTTTTCATCACGATGTTTTCCTTCACCGTAAGCAAGTGATGATCACATATAAATTATGATTCGCACATAGATTTCTAAAACTTCAGAGGTGCGAGCCGGGGTTTGAACCCAAGACCTGGTGCCCGCAAGATGCGTGCTTTAACCAATCGGCTATCACAGCTCATTTTGTATAGTAGGTATTCGAAATTTAATTTTCTTTTTAATTCTCAGAGAGCTGAACGAGCTCCGGCGGCCAGTCTCCGACAACCCCGAGATCCTCCGCTTCTTCAGGTACATGAGGGCAGCCCGCCGCGGCCAGGAGGGCGTGGACTGTGCCCTCGCTCACCCCGGCTGCACCACCACCGCTGCGCCCGCGCACACCATGATCGCCGCCTACCATGACATCAATAAACTGGTCACTGCTAGGAAACTACATTAATATGCCAAGCATTATTAGCGTAGAAGTAAGGGTCAATCGACCGTCCATTGACGATCGATCCATAGTCGATCGAAGATTGATGGATCGTCGATCGATACTCGATTGAAGATTGCTCTATGTGAAATGTTTGGACACCTTACTGTATGAAAAAGGTAGGAATATTTTAAGAGGTGTCAAAATTATTAGTTATGTTTTACAACAACAGGATTGGTCCGTTATGTTATTTGATGTATTAAGATTATAAATTATAATAATAACAACAAATTGTTATTATTATTATTTATCGTTAGTCTGCTTTACCCCTCATCACCCCTAAACAGGTCACGAGGACTGTATATACCATACAAAACTTAAATTAAGATGACGATAATAATTAAATGTCGCTCACATTTAAAATTATTTTATTTAAAATGATATAAGAAAAGTAATTTATATTTAATTTGATCAATTAAATTGTGTGAATGTAAATTATTGTATGATTGTGGTGTATGTGTTTTAGTACTATTATTTATTTACTTTTTTATCCTAAACAATTACTAAGGTATTTATTTGTCAAAAATGATTTACTCAAGTGAGTTATTGTTAAAATATAATTTTAGAGCCTTTTAATCGGAAGGTTCTATCATTATGTTTGTTTAGGTTAAGCTTTATAAATACATTGTATATACCACCGTATGTTTATTTATTTTAATACATTATCATTTAAATTTGATACAAATAAAATTAAAATCTAAAATAAGATTAGTTTAAATTATTTATGTTTTTTTATTAAATATTTTTATTATTTCGTATAGCGTGCCAGACCGTCGTCGGTTTCAGATAAAATAAAATCCTGAAAATATTGGCGTAAATTAAATATTATTTTATATTATTTATTTTTATAATCATAAAGCTTGAATACCAATTTATTGTAGGCAGATCATGTGCATATATTTATAATAAACAACATAATAATTGTCAGAACTTTGTTATAGCCACCATTTGAAATGGTGATCTGTTAAATAAAACTTTGTTTTAGTCATAAATATAGCGTATTGGAATATAACTTGTTGAATTTAAACATTTTGGTTATGTTTTATTTGTTTTTCTCCAGGAGGTGCTGGATTTTGAGCTCATATCGTAACTTATACGTGTTTAGTGATAAAAATAAAATATTCTCTAAAGAAACACGGTAAATAAATAATAATGTCCATATTTTTTATCATTCTCATAGTTAGAACGGGTTTTTATACCGTAATACTTACCAGTTCAGAACAGATTCAATATTGTTTTAAATAACCTGTGTAATTTAATAAGTAATATTTCTCAAATTTTTAAACTACCATCAACTTTTTCCTTTTGTATTTGAAAATTTGGTACGAATCCGTTTAGTAATTTGGAATCCTTTTAGAAAGAAAAAGGATTCTAAAATAACAAATGGCTCTCGATAATCGAGTTTGCATTCCACAACAATGGGTTCTGTTTGCAAGACATATTATTGTATTGTATCAATGTTTATGAGCAAATGTGTACAGAGTTTTATTTGTCGAACCGACACAATATTTGGACGAGAATTCAAATAACCATAGGTATCAAGCGAGCTGTCTGTAAAGGAAAGTTTACATGTGAAGATTTTGTGAAGCGAAGCTTCTATACGGACGTTCTCGTAGCTGAGAGTGGTGGGTTCGATCTCCAACCTGGCCATTAATCTATTGACGTGAGCCCACTCTTAACACAAGCATTTGCTTAGTTGGAGGGGCTAAAGGGAATACTAGTAATGTGGTAAACACACATTGCTAGTAATCTTAAAAAAAAATAAGCAAGTTCTGTTTGGAACCAGGTTAAAACACTAGTTAAATGAACGTGTGTATATGTTTATATCTCTAGTTAAATTCGCAGCGACGTTGATACCGTATAATCCAATATGTTGAGGCTGGATCACAAAGGGAGGCTCCTCGGCCAAATTAAATTATACAGGGTGACTTCTGAAATCGGCGGCAATATTTCAAACAATTGCTCTACACATGATTCGGAATATTTTAGGATAGGGAGATAAACTAATAGATTTTAACTTGGGATATTAAAGTAAAATAATATAGTAACCAAAAAAAAAGTGCATCGGGCTTTTCAAATATAAATCCATTAAATATCTAAAATATCATATTGCCAAACGGACACACAAACTGTATGATCCCAAACAAAGCAACGCTTGTACTAGGGGTAGGTACCATACAATGAACTGGGGCCGAACCCAGTGACACCAAGACTAGGGCAAATTACGTAGAGGCCATTTCCGATATTTACCCCGACGGGAAACGAAACCATTCTGTATACCATCGAACCAATACTTCTAAGTCATCCTGTACTTATATTCTACATTCTAGGGACCCGGATAAAACTCGTTATTAAAAATCAATTAAACACTTTAAGGAAATCAACATTTGTATGACAAAAAATATATGATACTTACAAGTAATTTACTCTCAAAAAAGTAATGTTTTTTACGATCTGACATTTCAGCCTAATTACATTGATCCCAAAGAATGTTTAATCATTATTATTTAAAATTATTTGATTGTTGCCAATTCTGCTGTCCTAATCGTGACTAAACTAATTTGCCATTATTTATAGTATTTTGCCATCTCGCTCATAATATGTGAAGGACGCCAATGGGTATAGTTAGTTTATTATAAATATTATATTTTACTATTTTCGAGCTCTTTATAATACAACAACAAAGATGGATAAGAATGCTTAACCCCATCCCAGCGTGGGATAAATCTGTAGGGTGAATGAAGGGAATATGAGCCATTAACCCATAACCCACCTATATGCTATAAGCTATAAGATAAAATGAAATGCAAAGGGTCCTAAATGGGTGAATCGAATGTGTCGTAATGCACAGCTGTGTTGTAATGCTTGCAATGACCCGTCGGCACGCACGTGTTGCACAAATTGTAAATTCCTTCTAACTTCTTAGAGGTCTCGCTCACAGAAGAGTCGAGGCGGCGTCGCAGCGACGTCGTAGGTAAATGACAAAATGGCGGCGGCGCGGCGTCGATGCGCGCGTACATTTCGCAACTTCACCGCGACCGCGTCGCGACGTCACCGCGACTGCGCCTCGACGCTGCCTTCTTTACTGTACGTCCGCTACCGTGATTGAAAACCATCACTATTTGAAATAATTATATAATCTGGCAACACTGATCCTTCCGTTAATAAAGCAGTTGTGTCGTTGACGTGGTCTTTGATTGCTGTTATTCCATATAAATATTGTTAATATCTCACTATGGCTTGTATTTCAAAAAGAAGTGGGTGTCAATCCCAGTGTGGGAATGCCCACAGGGCTCCCACTACCCTTAAATACTCTAATAAAATCCCTGTGCTGTTCCATTCTGTAAACGAAATTGCTTCAGCACGAACAGCGAACAACAAAATTGCGAATTTATTATAATAACAGCTTACTATAAGCATATTTGATTCTCATAATTTTTTACATACATTT
Organism: Notodonta ziczac; assembly: GCA_918843915.1. Classification (NCBI taxonomy): domain Eukaryota; kingdom Metazoa; phylum Arthropoda; class Insecta; order Lepidoptera; family Notodontidae; genus Notodonta; species Notodonta ziczac. The sequence continues at coordinate 8,014,906 of OU974060.1, read as the reverse complement.
CTCAACATTATACAGCCAAAAAAATTACAATATAGGAAAACCCATTGCAAATAGACATTTGCGTCAACACGCCTTTGCCTACAATAGCAGAACATTGGCAAATGCCAAGACTACTGAACTGACTCATTGCATCTGTGACGTGATGAGATCCGGTTTTGGGTACCCCTACCACTTTCTTCCGTAGAAAGTTGACCTGGCTTCCATGCATTGCTTATAGCGTTATGCGCTCTATTATCAAGCTGGTAACGTTGAAATTTGTATGTGGAAGTTTCAATTTTGGGGTATTAATCATCAGTAATGTTTTGTAATAACTGTGTCTGTTGGTCAGTGTTATGTTAAAATAATGCTTAGATTGTTGACTCAAGATACAAATTAGGTCGTAAGTACATCAAATCAAATAAAAAAACACTTTTAAGCCAACAAACCACTTATGAATAATCAATATCTACTAGTGATTCTTAATGTGTAATGGTTAATTAAAACAAAAAAAAAATAATTAAAAAAGAAAAAAAAACAAAAATGACTATGTAAAAAAAAATGTTATTGTTCATTTTAATCATTAGGTGTGAAATAAAAGGCTTTTCTATTTTTTATTTTTATTTTTATTTATTTTTAATGGTTAATTACTCTGATCAGTTGAATAAAAAAAGTTGGTATACATTCTCGAACACAGCAACGCAATGTGAGCAGGCAACACCCATTGTCACTGAAAAGTGCTATAAAATAATATACTAGTTAGTTCAATATTACCAAGCTCATTAAGTTTCACACAGATTTAGGTATTCAAAGTAGACATCCAATTTAGCATGCAAACCTCCTTCATATTGGCAGTTAAATCAATGTTACAAATAATAAAAACAAAAAGGTAGATATGAAAAATAATTGACTTGGTTTAGCTTGCCGTGCTAAATAGTTGAACAGAAACTTAAAGGCGTCAATAGCCTAGTGGTTAGTGGGGCCACCCTCGTAGCCGAGAGATACCGGGTTCGATCCCCGACCTCGCCATTAAACTATTGACGTGGGCCCACTCCTAACATAAGCATAAGCTTAGCTGGAGGGGCTAACGGGAATACTAGTAATGTGATATTGCTAAAATTTATAAATTAATTAATTTTAGCCCTTTTGACGTCCCACTCCTGGGCACGGGCCTCCCCTCAACACGAGGGGGATTCAGGCCATAATCCACCACGCTGGCCCAGTGCGGGTTGGCGGATTTCACATGTCTTTCAAAAATTGGTTAAATATTCTAAGACATGCAGGTTTCATCACGATGTTTTCCTTCACCGTAAGCAAGTGATAATCATATAGAAATTATGATTCGCACATAGATTTCGAAAAATCCAGAGGTGCGAGCCGGGGTTTGAACCCGAGACCTGGTAGCCCGCAAGACGCGTGCTTAACCAATCGGCTATCACTGCTTTTATAAGAACAATTTCGTTCGGATCTTGTCTCCAGACTGATATAAATGAAAATCTAAATGTGGGTGCACCCTGCCAACCTCTTCGGGGAATAGAATCAAGATAATATTGTTAATCACAATATGATGCCAGAATCTATCTCTACCATCTCCTTTATAGCTTAACGGTAAACACATAATCCGCTTATCGACGCTCTACTCCGCTACCGGAAGCCGGAAGTGGCTCTACATAATGCTCTAGGTACTGAAGCTGTAGCACACAGTATAGGCACGGTTTATTGGTGTAACTTTATATTATTGGATAAAGTTAGTTTGTGATAGTTTGCGTTGATATTGTTTATACAGAATGTTTGGGAACTCCGAAATAATATTTACGCTATGCTTCAGTGTCGATCTTAATTTTGACGCTTTGGTAAACATGCTACAGGTTTTAACCCTGGTTCGCACTCTGGGTTTGTCAGATTTCATGCACAGAAGGGAAACCTCGTGAAGAATCTGCACGTATTTCGATAAGACGTGGTATATTCGACTCCCGCCCTGGTGAGGTGGAGTATGACCCAAACTCCCCCCCCATTGAGGGGGGTGGGCCCAGTATAAGGACTTTAAATTCAAATTCAAAGCGTTTATTTTCTCTAGGCCTACGGAGGTTACTTACATATTGTCAATTTTCCGTTTTTTTCTTATATCTACAACCGGATCGGAACGCGACCTCGACTGAGAAGATCCGGCAAGAAACTCAGCGGGCTTGTCTTTTAACATTTTTTTTTCTCCCACCCCGCTACATTTGAACCGATATTTCTTAGCATTGTGCTGCCATCCGGGAAGTAAAACTCATTAAGTGAATGAACCCAGTTTTGAATTATAACACTAACTTATGTCCCTAGAAATTGTGAAGATATACACTAATTAGTAACTACTTATTACTTAAACGATAGGAACATATGACTCAGACTGGCCTGTTAAGAAGAAAAACTAAATGCGCTTTCACTTAGTAAATAATACCTTTAAATTTGTTAAAGTATCACAGAACACCAAATCAGAATACAACCGTGATTATAATGAAGGGTAGAGTAGGATTAAAACTAGAAAAGTAAGTCACTACATCTTCATGTCCGTACAATAGTTAAACCAATGTCAAATGACCAAATACCTTTCAACACCATCAAAAACATCGGAGGGAATACCTGATCGCCGCCATGAACCAAATGATGAAAGCACCAGGATACAATGAGTGAGTGTAGTCGGTAGCCAGGCAGTGTGGAGACGGCTTCTTAAAAAACAATGAGATCTTTTTGTTTCCCACTGCGTTTTTTTGGGTCACGCTTGCATAATAATTTGGTGAGTTATTACTTTTAAGAAGATACAAAAACAGAGTTCTTACCTAACTACCTTTATATTTGACCTATTTTTCATAATACACCGTTATGCAGCGAGTCAAATTGATGATAGGTAATTTTTGACATATGTTACAAAATATACCTTAAAGATTTTAGCCGCTAATCGTTAGGAGTTAACACTGTTTTATTAGCGTGTGGTTTCTAAGGCCACAACACAAAAAGGTGTCAATAAAGTTCAAAATCCAGTAAATATTCTATATTCGCCGAAAAATCACGATTCACCTACCATAAGAATTCATCTGATGAGATACCAAAAATTTTATTTAGTGGTTGGTACATCTTAAGCCCTTTTAACCGACTTCAAAAAGGAGGAGGTTCTCAATTCGTGTATTTTTTTAATAACGACCTTATATGGAGCTAAAATATTATTTTGAACTTTTAATGCAACCTGCGAATAGTCTGTGAAATAATAGCTAACAGTAAGTTAATAAAGCAATAAGAAGCCTATTCCACACTTAACGAACATTCGTAAAACTGTGTCTGGGATATCCCACGTTACGCTATCTTCATTCAAACTCCGGTTTGCAAGTTCATAAAACGCACGCCAATAAGAAACATCAACTTTTAATAAATTGCTATAAGGTTCAATATCTTTTAGCGCAAATTTTCTACCCAATGACAAACTCAAGTTGTTTCGAGCTTACCATGGATTAAAGAAAATAGGTTTTATGAGACAGGTATACAGTTGAATTTTCTCTGAAGTGATATTATAATCGGCTGTGCAAAACAGGCGTGTTCAGACTGGGCGACTATTATGTTGCTAATAATACAATTCTAAATGTCAGTCACAAAAAAAATACGATTTTGTTCCCATTCTTGTTTCACATGGCTAGTCATTTAGTGAAGATAGTAGGCGTCAATAGCCTAGTGGTTAGAGGGGTCCCCCACGTTGCTGAGAGATTCTGAATTGGATCCCCATCCTCTCCATTAAACTATTGATGTGAGCCCACTCCTAACACAAGCATTAGCTTAGCTGGAGGGGCTAACGGGAATACTAGTAATGTGATAAACTCACATTGCTAATAACCTTTAAAAAAAATAGTACTTATAATCACATCCCATCCTCGTAGCCAATATTAAATAGGCGTGTGCGGGAGAGTAGTGAAACGCAAGGCGGCCGGTAACAAACTGACATTTATTGTCATTGACACTTCTGACAGTTCTTACGACGTTTCATTGACATGACTGACATACTATTGTTGTGCATAGCACAGATACATAACAATCACTTTACATAACAGGGACAGGCTTAGCTTTACCGATATTGCACGATTGGAATTTTGGTCCAATGTTACAGAGGGTGAGCTTAATGGCCATTAAACCAGATACATTCCCACTCAATGCAAGGGCCGACAATACTCTACCACGCTCACGCTCATTGACGATGGTAGAGCCTTGGCTCTTGTCAATTGGCTACAGCTCAAACACAAGCTGGCTCAACCCGAGCAGTACCATCTTACAGAAGACATACAGAAGTTCGCCGTTAAGTAGCTATTATAGCTGCGTTTCGTACGATTACTCATCATCATCATAATCATCATCAGCCTATGCTTGTCCACTGCTGGACATAGGTCCCCATAGCTCCCCTTATGAGCGCCATAGCGCCCTGTCTTCAGCTTGCCGCATCCAGCATCTGCCTGCAGTCTTTCGCAGATCGTCATCCCACCTGGTCGGAGGGCGTCCTACACTACGCTTGCCGAGTCGAGGTCTCCACTCAAGAACACGTTTACCCCAGCGGTTGTCGGTTCTTCGCGAGATATGGCCAGCCCACTGCCACTTCAGCTTGCTAATTCTTTGAGCTATGTCGACAACTTTGGTTCTCTGTCGGATGTATTAATTGCGAATCCTATCCTTCAGAGAAACTCCGAGCATAGCTCTCTCCATAGCTCGCTGAGCGACCTTAAACTGGTGGACCAGCCCTACCGTGAGTGCCCATGTCTCAGCTCCGTAGGTCATGACGGGTAGGGTACGATTACTCAGGGGGCCGAAAGTCAATCCCGCATCGGCAAAGTGCGATCAATCCTACTAATATTATAAATGCGAAATTTTGTGAGTGTGGATGTTTGTTACTCTTTCAGGCAAAAACTACTGAACGGATTTCGAAGAAATTTGAAACACAGATAGTTTATAACCGGGATTAACACATAGGATACTTTTTATCCCGATAATTCCGAAATTTTTGCTAAGTTAAATACTACTCGGACGAAGTCGCGGGCACAGCTAGTAAATAAATAAATAATAAATGTCGCTAGAGTGACACACCAACTGTATGGTCCCAAACTAAGCTACGCTTGTACTATGGGTACTGTACTATGGACCAGGGGCGATACCATTGACACCCAGACCTGGGCAAATAACGAAAAGTCCATTTCCGACATTTGCCCCGGCGGGTATCGAACCCGCAACCACTATGTGCAGCCGAGCGGCCTACGCTCGAACCATTGCGCCAAGCGATCGTCAATGCGTTTAGTATTGCAAGCATCTATAGACTACAATAACTGATTACTATCAGGCGAATCGAACGCTTGTTTGACGACATTGTGATATAAAACACGCTGCTTCAGTGCAAACTGGCAATCTTCAAAGCTATTATGCTCTTCATCATCCGTCAGCAAGTCAAAATCTTTGTTGAAACGGAGGCTTGGATATGAAATCCGTAAATGCCAGAGGTGCAGCGAGCCTGGCTTGTACTGTCTGTAGCTTGTACAGTAATTTAAAATTTCGAAGGCAACTTAAAAGTTGCTCAGTCTGCACTACGCTTTCAAGAAGTTTATGCAATTCTTATGTTTAGTATTATATAAGGTTGTTTGGAGCCGACTCGGTCACTCTCGTCTGCAACGCTCAGTGCATTGAACGTGATCTAGATTTTTAATATTGGATAATTGGCTTTTGAAGGTAAGTTTTTTTGGTGTTTGTTTATATAATTTAATCGATCGGAAATGGGACATATATACTCGTATCGGAACAATTATAAGCAAACATATATTTAATATGTTTTGCAGAAACTGATCTTCCAAAAAACGAAATATTTAATCAATCATTTGCTGTCATAGTTATGCAATGTAAATATATATCGTATCCTTTTTTGAGAAGCTTTTTTAATTGACGATTCTCAAGTTATTAAAATCATTATCAAATAGAAATCCCTTACTCTACCATAAAAATTAATGCTGATTTTCGTTATCATGTTCGTTACATAAAATAAAATTGTCTATCAATCTAAAAAGTACAAATTTTAATGAATAGCAATCTAGTTATTTTACACATAACTCCAGCTTAGCTGCGGATTGCTCAGACGGGAATTGAACCCGGAACCTTACTGTAACGAAGATGGCTCCTTAAACCACTAGGCTATTAACTTTTTTTTGCTGCCAATACTCTATCAGTATTTAAACTCTAGCTACTTAATTATTCCCATCTTAACACTCTACTGCGTAAGTCGCGCGTTACCAGGACATCATGAGTCAGGAGAAAGTTCCTTCCTCCATTCTATTATGGTTTGTGGGTCACACACATGGATGCATGATTCGGAACACGTAATGGATATGGCATAATATGACGTGCAGTGTTGTTATATAACCCGGGATGCAGTCGGATTGAATTGTTTTACGAGTCACCTTTAAAGGTATTTATTGCTAAACGCTGTTATGTAATATAAAAAGGTTTGTTATATAACAATTCGGATATGAAGGCTGTTAATATCGGTTTGTAGTCAGTTTTATATGCCAGTTAGTATGATTAACTGTAAGGTATGTTTACGTTACTTAACGAGAACGATTATTATCAAATTGATCGTACGGTCTAGTGTTGACGGAAGCAAAACTGTTTGATAATAGCGCTTTCATATGAAATATTAATAAAAGTACGAAACACAGGACCTAATTACAGGAGTTACTTATGTAAAAATATTTCTAAAGTAACTCTAATAACATTGTAATACAACACATTGTCGGGACTAAAAAGATTTAAAATAACGTTAGGTAACTTGCCAGATCAATTTATAAAATTGTTTCACACATCTATAACAATGCAATTGTATATTCAAATCAGGCGGTAACTGCTCCATGGGGTTGCAATAAGCTATTCCTATGAAAAAATAATGTACCTACTTTAAATAAATAATTTAAAATTAACTCCATTGTGAAAAATAATTATTGAAATTTATCTACTTTATTCAGTGACTATACGTCTTCTGTTTACTAATAGCATAGTATAAAAATTAGTATTACATAGTATAAATTTTTGTATTCTGTCCTAGTAATTCGAATTGCACCTACCTAACTTTTGTACGAAAAGGACTACTCCTAAGATTTTACTAAAATATGCCTAGAGGTAATTAAGTAAATATTTCATTACTCTTGAAATAAAACTATTTTACGGATTTTATCGCGTTTATTAACTTTTTTATGTTCCTGACGTTTCGGCTGCTTTACAGCAAACCATAGTCACGGGGGGATTAAGGTGTTAGACGTCCTGATGTCATAGTTAATAACTGGGTACCCTTATATTTAGTTGTCGTTTGCCAATGTGTAGTATTCGCGTAAATATAAGAAAACAATATTTCATTACTCTGTTACCCTAATTGCAATTGCTTTTTTTGGCGGCAAACCGTTGACCGTTAGTTTCCGGCTGCGCCCGCGCAGTCGTCGTCGACGCGTTGTGCATCTCGCTCGCACGGTCACTCGCTCTACTTGGCATGTGCTCTATCGGTTTTCCAGTTAAAATTGTGTCGATCGCTGTGTTCAATTCTGAGATATGAAAAATTGTAGAGTGTTGGAAAAGTAAGCACTGATTTGTTTGTGTTCTAGTCAAAGAGATCTCTACATTATTTATATTATACCAAACTTAAAATTTAAAAAATACAATATTACTGAAGTGCACCCACAATTTGGCGATGGTATTTTGGTCGTAATATTGTAAACTCTCCTTAATGCGAGAAGAAATCGGGCCATAATCCTCCACGCTGGTCCAGGCAAACGTCAGACATCTTTCGCAAGACGTTCAGGTGTCCTAAACCACTGAGCAAGTGATAAACTTTGTTGGAAATTAGATTCGCACATGAGAATCGAAAATTTCAAAGGTCCAAGCAGTGGTTTGACCCCCACATCTTGTGTTTCTAAGCTTGCGTTCCACCACTGAGCGATCACTTCATTCACTATCAACCAGATGTACTAGCCAAAGGAAAAGACTTACCTCCATCTATCATTTTTACTTAGAAGCATTTACTAGGTGCAAAGCAAAGTGTCTTGCATTAAAATAAGACCTTATATACGACGTGTCACGGTTTAGATTTAATAAGCAATTTGACCCATATTTCCTTCACCAGACAGTATAATGTACGCACGCTTGTATTGTACAATTGAAATGAAGTAGAAAGTAAATCCAATTCGTTTGGAGTAAAAGTAGGAAACTAGCGCACTCCATTACCTTCAAGTAATGTCGATAAAGAATCGTTAACTAGATCTATATCATGACGACTCTAATCCCCAACGGAGGAATAGAATTATATAATATGCCTGACATGTTTTAGCATAACATTGTAGCTAAAATATAGTAATAATGACATCAGTATTACTGTCATTCTTCGTTCGGTAATGACATTACAAAACATTCCATCCATTTCAACCATCATTAATCATTCGTCATTCCAACCGCTTTTACTTGTAGGTAATGTACTTATTACAGATAACGTATGAGATACTTATTTGTCTAACGTCGAAACCTTTGTTCGAAAGATAATACAACAATTATCCGACACTAAACAATGCTTTACTAGTATGGGTATACTCGTAGTTATTGAACAATACCCATAATAGTAATCCTCCCGAATCTCAGTGAAAACTAGGGTAATTTAGAGAAAAATGTGAAATATACTCTGACGGGAATCGAACCCGCCAAAACCGGCCTAAGCTCAAACATCTAAACCGACAAAGACCAAAACATCCACTGAGCACAAGATCCATAAGTTCCACTGAGCTGCCTGAGATTCCGCTATCAGTATTTTTTTTATGGCGCGTCATAATTAACTTTAAATTAACTGCACTTAAATTTGAGTTGCATTTGAGTATTTGGCGACCAGTCTCTTATTTAACTCGATTTTCTTTCCACCAGGTCACCATAATCCATCAAGATGTTCAACCAAGCTCGATGGTTGATGCTGGTGATAGCGGCTGGCCTGGCGCTGCAGTCGAGAGGCGAGGGGGGTATACGGCTGCCTGACCAGCCGCCGAAGGAAGAGGGGGAGGGAAGGTCGCTGAACTTTGGAGACCATGGAAGATCGGTAATTATAGAACTGCTTGAACTTATATGCTCCTAGTAGTGATCACCATGATAAACATTCACGAGTGCAATCAGTTTGAATATATAAACTGGATTTTTATGGCAACGGGCCCACCAACTCTTCTACAGACAGTTATTCCATTTGGCGCGTCCACATGTACCGAGCAGCCGCGCCCGTATAATCAGTTATGACATTATGTCCACGTGGTTAGATGTCAAAACTGATTGCTAGGGTGTGCTGCTCGGCAAATGAGGATGCGCCTATTGAGATTCCTCTGATCATTTCTTCGAGGATTACGGTCTTAATTTTATGGATTTTATGATGTATTGAAATACTGTTTCCAACCTCATTAGTGAGACAGTTGGTGACTCGCATAATATAATAAATAGACTTTGTTTACTCTGTTCTGATAACTAGTGCTTCTTACAGCCCCACGCCCAAGGCAGAGGTCTTCTAGACTGGCTAGGTCTCGGAGAGGATCAGGATCCTTACATTCAACAGTCAACGCAACAGTGCCTCAACGGAGACCTCGCAGACTGCTTCAAAGCGCAGGCCTTAAGATCCTTTGACGACTTCTTTGACAAACAGGCTTATGAGTAAGTTACTGTTATTATAATTATCAAGATATATATCACATAAAATTGTCTGACAGCTGGAAGGTTTCAACTGCTGGACTTTAGCATCTTAAAGTTACTTTCACATGTCACGTGCCTCCGTCCCCAGCATCCACCGGCTGTATACATACATTACATTAATAGTATATAGAACTAACAGCCGTTGGATTAGAAAGGTTCCAGAATAGCGATCAGAAGCTGAAGAACGTAGTGTGGGACAAAAAATCTATATTTAATGAGTAAATTCCACGACAATAGAGATACACAGTTTTGTACTGTAAATCAATCACTGTAAAGATAATTATTAACTGTCATCAAACATTTCTTGCATTCACTACGCTCTATTTGACATCCACATGCTGAACATCGGTAATGTTTAATGAAAAAACACGGAATGCGCAAATTTTATTTCTCGCGGAAAGCGAAGTGGATGCATAACATTACTAACATAAAATCTTCCTTCTTCCAGATTATCAGAAAACGCAGTGCTCGTCAAAGTGGAATCACAAGCGAGGGCCTTAACTCATGAGCCTCCACAGCTGGAGTCACAGCCTCGCAGCGAGGACTCCGACTGGGAAGCCCTGGTCAAATACGGGATGAGAAAGATTGAGAGGTAAATTGATTGTGTCATTTTATTTACTACTTACCGACACTAGCAGTTAGGTCGATTTTACTAAGAGTCACGTTGAAAAGGGGTAGGTTTGTTATGTATTATATAACGAAAATTAAGAATTTACGGAATCCTCTGTCACTCAGATATCGACCTTATTTGCGAATGAATTAAGATACCTTCCATTAAATATCAGACCACGATGTTTACCTTGCTCTCCATTAAAACGTATCCTCTAATCAAAATTTAATATCAAATATCAATAATTTAACGATCCAATCCATCCTCTCTACAAACTTAGCAGCCTCAAAGGGTGAACTGTAAAGCAATAATACCTAGATTTAACCAACTAAGACAGTAATTGTGCCAATAATCTAAGTTTATCGCTGCGATAGCGTCTTGGCAGCGCCAGTGTAGAGGCATTGCCAAATTCACTAACTATGTAACTTAGTTCGCTTGTTGCTCTCCAGTTTCAGTAATAAGGAATTATGTTCATTGGTTATAATGTTTGCCCTTTTGTAAATGAGTTGTTCCTTATAATTTTTGATATATAAAAATGAATCTCTATTTTCTTGATCATCGCATCACGCGTGAACGGATGGAACGATTTCTCTAATTCATTAATTTATTTTTTGTTTATTATTGTCAAGGGAAGGTTCTAATGAAAGAAAAATTTTGAAAGTTGAGCGGAGCAAATTCAATATTCAAAGTCAATACAGGACAACGTCTATCGGGTCAGCTAGTTCTTATATAAAATTTCGGTGTGTGTGATTGTTCGTAATGCTTCTACTCCTAAATGAGTTGACCGATTTTGATGTTCTTTTGTATTTATGTCACCTGGATCGATCTTAGCTATACTCGGACTCGGTATGTGGAGCTATTATTGCCATCCAAGAAATACTAACTTTAAAAAGTAAAAACCTCTCAAATGGCTATGTGGGACTTAAACATTTGAGTAGCGTCTCAGTACCTATTCGCCCGTTTGACATATTTTGTTCAAACAGTCTTCCTTTTTCAACAAAATTTTATTTTCCTTAATCATTACCGCTTCACTCACTAACTCGTTTTACCGCTCAGCCCAATCCCCAAATTTACCTTTTCCTCAAAACTTTACTAACTCGATAACGACACCGCAAAGTTATCGATAACCATTGCGTAACTTTCGCAAGGTTTCCGACAATATGTTGCTGTTACTGAAAATGTAGGACACCAACATTTATTCCATTGAAAGGAGTAACCATTGAGTTCTTTTGCGAATCATCTGAACGGAAGCAGCATTCCAAACCGGTAGTAGATTCTGACTATTAATAAGTGGTTTGCTGACCTTACTGAAAGAAAAAAAAAATTCGAGCGTACGCTATCCAAAATTTTAAATTATCCGTACAAAGTATTTGGTCGGCTTACTGTCTCTAGTATTCAAGAGATTCGTTTTTATTTTCAGATTCTTAAGGTCCACGGCCATAGAGATGCAGCTAGACGATGACGTCACATCCAGGGGCGTGATCGCTCCTCGGTTCATTGATGGCCTTTCTGATGAAGTCGACATCATTGAGGATAAGAAGGCGCCTTTCCGTTAGTACATTTAGCCCCTTTTAATAATTATTTGCTGTTCTTCACATCTCTATACTTACTTAGAAATAAAAATATGTAGGCCCTCTGAAAGCAATTGAGAACTACACTTGATACTTAGTCTATACTCGAACTCGATTAATCCTCAAAAGTACACACTTTTCGTATGTACATTTAACGAATGCTTTTCTATAATAAACAATTAGTAATAATAATGACATTACTATTAACAGTGTAGTGGCCGGAATGAAATAATGATGAATGATGGTTGGAATGTATGTGAAGGTTTTGTAATATCATTACCGACCAACGGAATGATATTAATATTGGTGTAATGTTTCTGATAGTGTACTGCTAATATAAACACGCTCGCAGGCATGCTTATTGCTTGGCTACAAGCGTTGGCTGAGGGATTCGTTATGTTTGACACCTCTGTGAAGTCATAGGTTCAGGAATTTCATTATGAGTCAGTCAGTCGGTGATATCTTTCTATCTATTGAAGATGATAATATCTTATTATAAACCTTCAAAAAGTGCGTTATATTTCCAGGTCGCCACAAGTTGAAGAAGCTCATCATTCCTATGCTGCTGATCCTGAAGCTGTTCAAGCTGAAACTTCTCCTGTTCCTGCCTCTCATCCTGGGTCTCGCCAGCTTTAAGAAGTTCCTCGGTTTCATGGCTCTCATCGTCCCAGGTACGAATCAACATCAATTACAGGACCTTCAAACTGAAATTATAGTCTGCTAAACGGTGGAAGAAAACATAGTGAGGAATACTTTTAATAAAAGCTTTCTTAAGGACCATAGAATGATTAAGTTATTTGCCTGACGAAAATTTATAAATATCTCTATCTCATATCACTCAAGCACAATTAAAGTTAAGTTAACTCCATCTAACTCTTCAGGTGTGATCGGCTACTTCAAGTTCTGTAAGCCCAACTCCTCGCCCTTCGCGTCAAACCACTACAGCGGACCTCAATACTCCCCCGCTGGCATCGGCCTGGGACCCTACAGGGAGAGTCCACCAACCCAATATGGACATTACGAAAGTTATGCAGTAAGTAATCTACATTTAAAATATCACCTTGGAGAACATTAAGTTACACAACCTCCAAATACAGCCAACCTTCATCGTATGTCATGTCAACAATATAGCTTGTGAGAAGATATCACATGTTACGTATTTCAAATGATTCAACCAACCTCGCTTTCAATTTAGGTTTAACTGTGCCCAGATTCTCTAGTACCATTTCTTCCTGCGACAAGTTGTCACAGGAAGAAATAGCTACTATTGAGTCAGTCGTATGATGATTGACCTATAAACCCTACGGTAGGGTCTGGGCATTCAGCTCTATTCCCCTGACTCTATGCCACTCTCCTTAAGCTCGGAACGTGGGACCAATGGCTTTGGTATTGCAAGCATCCATAGGCTAACGGTAACGGCTTAACATCGTGCGGGTCATACGCATGTATAAAAAAATAAAACCTCTTTACCATGTCCTGGTCTAAAGCAAGTGCTCGCGACCCATCATTGGTATTAAGCATGGAGATTAAAAGCTTTTATTTTTAATATTTCATGGTATTCAATCATCCATTTATGATTCCAGGGTCAGAAATATGGTTCGGGAGGGATCGCCTTCAGGGACCACGATACAAACCCACAGGACCTGGCTTACCAAGGCTGGGAGTACAGGAACAAGCAGGGTGGCGCCGACATAAAGGCTGGGGAAGCTTAAGACTGAATGTAGACCTAAATTTATGCTAAACGGCGAACACTGAAACGCTACTCAATTGTTTAAGCGCCACTCAGCTGTTGATAAGTTGTTGTCTGCCATTGTCATACTTGTATTACGCTCTTAAGAACTCTTGAGTTTGGCTCATCAATATTAAAGCTGCACTCAAATTTGAGTTGCATATGAGTAGGTGATTAGTCATATCGCACTGGATAAGTATATTTCTACCTCTTATCTACTCTTGTCTTTAGTTGCGGGTGTAATACATCTTCACACTGACACGTCTGCATGAATACACTTTAGACGACAACGATTGTTCCAAACTACATATTCGGCACCTGAGTGCTTTGAAATTTGTTAAAAAATGTATCAATGTAGCCTTAGATCTAAAACTATAAAAAGTGTTTCCTAGAAAAAGAGTTATTAAAGTTAGTTAAAAAGAGTTAAAACTTTATGGCAGTCAAATTTATACCAGGATAACTCCCGCGTGTTTACGATCAAATAGAGCGTTGTTGACACTGTAAATTCTAGTAATATCATCGTATAGAAATTTTGTATTCTTACACATAATTATGTAATTTATGGCCGCTCTATAAGGTGGCCAAACAATAACAGTAATAATGACATCAGAGTTACTGTCATAAATTATTTCGGTAATGACATTAGAAAATATTCCATACATTCCGACCGTCATTCATCATTCCATCATTCCAACCGGTACACTGTAAAAGTAATGTCAATACTTGAACTTGTCATTATTACTGATAATGACCACTGCCGTCTTTCTTATTAATACGAGTAGGTAAAAGCTAGTCTAGTAACTGCTATTTACATTAATTAAGGTAAGACATCACTATACTATATAGTTAAATACAACGCATTCACGCATTTCTGTTGTAAAAAGATAGTATCTATCTTCTAGTTTGTCAGGTTTTGACATAATAACGTAATTATATTAACATTGTAATTTATTGTAATAATTGTTAATAAATTATTTTTTTACTAAACTCTTTTTTATTTAAACAGGGTTACTGGTATTTCAACGTATTCCTTGCAGTGTGTACTTATAGAGAAGCTAAAATGCATCAATTTTTACACCACTACTTTGGTATATATCCATCATTCAATATTTTATCTGGATATTTTTAAATTTTTATGACCAAATTGATCACCAAAAGAATTATGAATAAGGTTATAACCTTAAAGTGTTAGGGTATTTAGCAATGTGTATGATACACCTTAAGCATATTGTTATTTCAAATTCAGATTTTTCACGCTGCTATTCCTTTGTACAAGCGTAGGTAGGTACTCACACGATTTAAAACAACCCTTTAGGCAATGTCGAGCAATTATTAACATTATCTATAGAGGTTCGCTTCATTTTAATGAGCGGATCAAAATGGAGCAGTCCTATTGGTCGACGTGGAAGGGTATTTTCCCGCCCGGTTCATGCGGACAGCCGCCCTTAACTTTAATATTTCCAATTTGCACAGGCCTCAGTCGTTATATAAACAGTAACTGATAAGGAACAATTCCAATTTGAAGCAGATTTCAATTAGCGATTCCTTAATCCGGAATCCGGATAATGAAATCAAAATATTTAATTAAACTTAAGAGGCAATTGGGTGATTATCTTTGATGCTGCGTGTATTTTGAAGATTGTTTAATATTTATATTCTGATAGCTTATACTCGCGACTTTGTCCGTGTGGATATCGGAAGGAGAATTTCAAACAAACTTACATCCCCTATTTACTCCCTTAGGGATGAAAATTCCCAAAAGTTTTCCTTACTGCCGCGGTGTAAGAGGTACCCACTGTAATAATAAGTTTCTAACACCAGCGATTTAGGCTGTGCCTGAATAGATCAGCCAGTCGGACAATTTATATGTATATAATACTAGCTGTGCCCACCGACTTCGTCCGCGTAGTATTTAACTTAACAAAAAAATCGGGATTATCGGGATAAAAAGTATCCTATGTGTTAATCCCGGTTATAAACTATCTTTGTTCCAAATTTCATCCAAATCCGTTCAGTAGTTTTTGCGTGAAAGTAGGGGTGTCCACTTCGAAAAAACATCGATGTTTTTTTCGATGCGATATATCGGAAGTGTGTATCGATGTCTTTCGATATATCGGTTACAAACATCGATGTTTACTGAAAATCGAGTACTTTTTCTAACATAACATCACACCACAAAGCCCTCACCTAGTCAGCCTTCTGACACTCCACGCAAGCATCAAGTTATAATTATTATACTACTCCTACACCAGCACTGTCCATGTCTGCACATTTATTGTGTGTGTTCAAGGATGCTGAATGTTGAAGAAATCTATATAACTAAGAAAAAACTACTTTTCATGGTGTACGACCATACACGTACATTTGCCGAAGCAGCATTCACACTTTGACCCAAATGTTCACATTTACGCAAATTGTATTGCAACCAAAATCAGTTCGTCATCGGTCATCAAGCAAACCGCACGTTCTCACCCCTCATTAAATTCACTCCCATTACTTACGTTTAATGTCAGTTTTATAATATAACTAGCTGAGCCCGCGACTTCGTCCGCGTGAAATTTAACTTAACAAAAAAGCCCGCTCCCGCGTTCTGAGCCCACGTTACACTACCCATTTTTTAAATTTATTTTTCTAAAATAAAAGTAGCCAAGTTACTCCTTAATACATCAGCTATCTGCCAGTGAAAGTCCCGTCAAAATCGGTCCAGCCGTTTCGGAGATTACCCAGAACAAACACACAGACAGATAGACAGACAGACAAACATTTTTTAAATCGCGTTTTTGTTATAGGTGTCGTATGTACTTTCATATGCATTTAGTGTAAAGGTATTATTTTGATATTACAAACAGACACTCCAACTTTATTTATTTGTATAGATGTATAAACAACTTTTATCAGCTATATCAGTATTTCTATCAGCCCTACCCAACCCCTATCAGACAAATTAGTACGTGCATCCCTGTACACACGAAAACCATCACTGATTCATATTGTTTATAAAAAATTAAAACCATGAATGAGAATGATTTAGAGATCAAACTGAGTTTTCATTAAATTCACTGGTATTCGATATTTTATGAAAATACATCGAGTGAATCAACAGTTTGTCAAAACATCGGATCGATTCGATGTATCGAATTAAAAACATCGAGTGATTCGAAAAATCGATGTTTATTGAATATCCCTACGTGAAAGAGTAACAAACATACATCCACACCCACAAACTTTTGCATTTATAATATTAGTAGGATAAATTACTAGCGACCCGCCCCGGCTTCGCACGGCTCTAAAATAATCAGTGTGTCTCTACTAATTAATGCATGCATCTATATATATAAAACTCAAAGGTGACTGACTGACTGATCTATCAACGCACAGCCCAAACCACTGGACGGATCGGGCTGAAATTTGTTGATGTTATGACGTAGGCATCCGGTATGAAAGGATTTTGATTAATTCTACCCTCAAGGGGATAAAATAGGGGATGAAAGTTTGTATGAAACTTTGTCAATTTTAAACCGAGCAAACTGAGACTTTGCATGCATAAAGCTACTATGACGTAGACATCCCCTAAGAAAGGATTTTGATTAATTCTACCCCCAAGGGGATAAAATAGGGGATGAAAGTTTATATGAAACTTTGTCAATTTTAAACCGAGCAAACTGAGACTTTGCATGCATAAAGCTACTATGACGTAGACATCCCCTAAGAAAGGATTTTGATTAATTCTACCCCCAAGGGGATAAAATAGGGGATGAAAGTTTATATGAAACTTTGTAAATTTTAAACAGAGCGGGCTGAGACTTTGCATTCATAAAGCTACTATTACGTAAACATCCCCTGAGAAACGATTTTTATTAACTCCACCCCCAAGGGGATAAAATAGGGGATGAAAGTTTGTATGAAACTTTGTCAATTTTAAACCGAGCGGGCTAAGACTTTGCATGCATAAAGCTACTATGACGTAAACATCCCCTGAGAAAGGATTTTGATTAATTCCACCCCCAAGGGGATAAAATAGGGGATGAAAGTTTGTATGAAACGTGTCAATTTTAAACCGATCGGGCTGAGACTTTGCATGCATAAAGCAACTATGACGTAGACATCCCCTAAGAAAGGATCAAAATTCCACGCGGACGAAGTCGCGGGCTCAGCTAGTTATACATAAACCTTCCTCTTGAATCACTCTATCTATAAAAAAACTGCATCAAAATCCGTTGCGTAGTTTTAAAGATCTAAGAATACATAGGGACAGACAGCGGGAAGCGGCATTGTTTTATACTATGTAGAGTGATAGTGCTTAAAGAGATTAGATAACAGTTAAGCTAAGATCTTTGATGAATAATGATTACCATTAAGATTTTCATTCACACGTAGATGCCGACACCGTTTGAAGTATACATTTTTGACAGATAATGTATTGACATTTGGATACAGTAAAATGAAAGAAGTTATCGGTGCTGGGTTAACCGTGTGAATGACCGCTTCCTGGTAAAAATACTGATTAGTTATTGACATTAAAGAAATATGTACTTGTATGATTAATTCCATAGTCATTTCATAATTAAAATCTTTTTTATTTCGCATTGACTTAAATAAGTTTAAACGAAACAAGTAACTCAAATAGCAATAACCTATTTACTATACATTAGATCAAAGTCTGTAGAAACTTGGCTGCAATCATAAGTACGATAATTGAGTACTTTAATCGAGGATGTTTCAATAGTCCGAAATAATGATTTAGGTAAGAAGATAATACGATAGCTGACATTTAAATGCTTATTGAAGTCAGACTATACGCAACTATCATAGATCCTTAGTTAAGAGTCTTTGAATAATTGACATAATTATTGTATTACGGCCTTAGGACTGTAATATAGTCTACATTTTAAATATAACTAAAGTTTTTTTTCAATTGGCAACAAAAAAAAATTAATTAATTTGTTCGAATTTCCATAATTTTTTAAACAGTTTAGTTATATGCCTGATGCATGGTAAAAGATTATTTCGGACTTCTGGAACACTTTGTCATTTGTATAATATTCCTATCTCATCTAACATCTACCAATAATTCTTAACATGAGCATTTACAACATTGTAATCGTCCTTTGTACTTAAAAACTCTATTTCGTCTAGATCCTTTAAAATAAACAAATCGTCCCGAACTTCTCTTCTGGTTCTCTTATAGCCTGAGTCCTTCTTGTATTGCAACTTCTGGAACGGCATCGGGTACCTCGGTAGCTTCGGATTCCATTTCCTGTTCTTTTTCTTCTGGTGGGACTGAGTGGTTGGAGAATCATCTTTCCATTGCGATTGCTCTTCTTGTGCGTACATATTCTCAGCGTCTACCATTGGTTGCATTGTCGGCCGACTTGTCACGTGGTACACGTAAAACTTCTTCGGCCTCGATCTATTCTTCTTGATGATCTTCTGTATGATCCTCTTCGGGGGTTTCTTCATGTTCCTCCTGTTCCTGTGTTCGTCTAATGTGTTTATGAGCGGCATTCTTATCATGTTTTCTGCTTTCTCTATGTATGTTTGGTTGTAAATTGGGGTTAGCTGTAACAAGTGTTCTTGGGTTAATTTATGAATTCATTGCATAAGATTTAATGCAGAGAGTTGATAATGCAGTGGCTGTGGCTCAATTAAATGTAGAATCAGGTCATGACTGCATCTTTCCTTGATAAATTCAATCGACTTTATAATTTTGTTCAATAAGTCCAAAAGATATCCTTATTATTTTACAGGACAGAATTGAACTTTTTGTCTCGCAAATACGTGTTTTTTTTTTGTCTCTTTCATCCCCATGAAATGTACTCACTGGCCATCGTTGGACGCAAACCTTAGACCATTTTTCTCTGACGCAAACATTATACTAATAAGCCATAGAGTCCGCATAGCCAGGCAGCCACACTTGACTCGCGTAACTTTCATTTCAAATTGCCAATGCGTGGTACTTATGAAATTCGCCTTCTTCCCCGATACCCCGCCAACTTTTAACGATTGCATTCTCATACAATAGTGGACGTAAACGGTGTCTTCTCTTATTGATCTGTGGACGTAAACTGACAACTTTTTCAAAGATTACCAGTAATCAGAGACGTGATAGCTCTATCAGCTAAATTTTTGTACTAGGAATGATCTCAATAGTTAAATCGCCAGGGTCGGGATCGACCCCGGGACTTATCTGTTACTACGGTACCTATTTACTAAAACACAGTGCTTATGATAGTGGAAATTTTTACCATATTTATCCTATTGGTTGGCACCACCATCACGTGAATGTTATCATCGGTGCCATATTTGGTTATATTCTGTAAACAAAAATATATTAAAGATAATCTACATTATATATAATAATGAATTTCGCTGATGGAATGGATGGAACGATTTCGCTATTATCGATCGATTTCGGTTCTTATGAAAGAAAAAAAATAGAAAATTAAGCGGAACAATTGCAATTCAATATTCAAAGTTACGACAGTCCGACATCGTCTGTCGGGTCAGCTAGTCTATACAAATAAATAAAATTGGAGTGTCTGTTTGTAATATCAAAATAACACCTTTTCACTAAATGCATATGAAAGTACATACGACAGCTATAACAAAAACGCGATTTATAAAATTATTGTCTGTAGGTCTATCTGTCTGTCTGTCTGTCTGTCTGTCTGTGTGTTTGTTCCGGGTAATCTCCGTAATGGCTGGACCGATTTTGACGGGACTTTCACTAGTGGATAGCTGTTTTATAAACAGTAACTTATGCTACTTTTATTTTAGAAAAACAAAATTAAAAAAATGGGTCCTGTCGCGCGGGCTCAGAACGCGGGAGCGGGCTTTTTCGTTAAGTTAAATTCCACGCGGACAAAGTCGCGGACTCAGCTAGTTAAAAATAAATATAAAGTTATCTACTAATAACTGTACTATTTATTATTGACTAGCTAGGCCCTGACAGATGGTTGATCTGCTGGTAAGTGGTAACTTAGGGAGAGCAAACGCGACCCTGACTTTTTAGGGACCTGTTTACATGCCTTTTGAAGAACCCCATGTTGTAATAGAGACTTATTATAAAACTAAGCGACGCGTCCCGGCTTCGTTCGGGTATTTATTATCAGTGTTTCTCTACTATATTATGAATGTATTATAAATATAAACCTTCCTCTTGAATCACTCTATCTATTTAAAAAAAACCGCATCAAAATGCGCTGCGTAGTTTTAAAGATCTAAGCATACATAGGGGCAGACAGACAGTGGGAAGCGACTTGGTTTTATACTATGTAATGACTATAATTATGCTTTGTATGTCCATATAACTCATTATAAGAAAAAATAGGTCCAATTATGAATTTAGGATCGACCCAAACACATATAAAAATATAATTAATATCGCTCCAGCCTTTTAGGAGGAGTTCAGTGACAAACATGTACATAAGGATTATATTTATGAAGAAATATAGGTACGGAATCTGAGTGGTATTTTTTCAATAAAGAGGTTACCAACCTTTGGTGCTCACAAAAAATGTACTCAACAAAGAAAATAATTGTTTTTCGGCAGTACAAATAGACATCGTTAGCGTTTAACTGTCGGCTACAAATTGGAATACAAATATCGTGCCTCGTTAACTTTTACGATGAACAAAAAGTTCTGACATCGCATAACGAAACTTTTTTGAACTCAAAGGGCACATGTTCAAACCACGGTTAGCACCTCTGGCTCTTTCCGATTTAATGTATGCATCTAATTAATAGCAATTGTCACTTGTTGAACGGAGAAGGAAAAGTCAGAAGGAAACCCTCTTTCGAAAAGTGTTTCGTAAAGTTGCGTTAAGTTTGCCAAATCACACTGGCTGGATCAATGTGGTAAACTATGACGGGAATCTTCTTTACCTTTGGGAATACAGGCATAATCATGTTTTTACTGTTGTTTTATTAATTTTGTTGCATTTATGTAAATAGAGTCGAATTGTCAAAATTTGAATCCGAATTGATGACATTATTTTTATTCAATGTTTCGACTACTTCACGAAACAATTTCAATAATTCGTTCACTTTTATATAACTTACTTGTGCCGAAGATAAAACAATAATGAGACAGATAGACACACCGACCAATATGACACACATAATTCACATCCAATGAACCAAATGATCGACAAAATACTAACTGTTACTTTTATAAACTACGATAGTCGTTAACAGCGCTAACCAAACACCATTGTTTGGAATGTTGTTTATAAAAAGGAGGCGATTAAAACGGATATGACCCTTAGTCGGTTTTCAGTGGTCATGCGGAGGTTTTCTTGTATTTTTTTTAAATAATAAAAAATAATGTTCATTGTGTTTATTCCGTGTTGGTGATTGACCCAATTGGTTGACAGTTTGTGTGTATTTTAGTATTTTTTTTTGTGAAACTTAAACATCACCTGTGTAGAATATAAATAGTACGTGGCTATAATTTTGATATTGTGAAATAAATAAGTTTTAGAAAATGATATAGGTAACTAAGTACCTACCTACGTCAAAAAATGTAAAATGCTGAAAATCATTTAAATAATAAATTTTTCATGTCCTCAAATTATTTTACACATAAAATATAGAAAAAATCTGCTGTTAAAATTTTAAAAAAACTAGTACGACTTTATAAATGTCATCTGACAACATCTAGTCATTAGGGATGCCCTGAAAGCCTACAACTATTACTGTTGATAAAAATATTTAACGTTTATGAACACAGAAACTGAACATTATAAAGACATCCAAATGTGGCCGATCCATTCAAAATGTTTGTTGAAGTAAGTACACACTTCCTATTAATGTATTCGACACTTTTAATTCGTAAACATAAACCCAATAAAATAAGCTAAAAAATCTCATATACAGGTTGACAACGAAAACTTTGACAATATTTATTTGAAACTAAGACTAGATATATAAGATATTATGATTTAACAATTGATTAATCGAAAATATATATCTTAATAGTATTGCAGCATTGCCTATTTGGATATTATGTGCAACATAAAATCCCGCAACTCAAAACTAAGAAAGACCAGACTAACAATAATCTAAAATATTTAGTTGAACCTCACCCTGTATACTAAGTGTGATCTTAAGCTATTTGTAATATGTATAAAGGTGCTACCACAATCAATCGAACGTCGATCGATCCATGAATGAGATTCTACATAGAGCAACGATAGATTGACCATTAATCGACAATCGACCGATTAGTAACACTTAGGCCCTTATTAATAAATTGTTCTTAAATCTGAAAGCGATCTTGGAAATGACAGTCTTATGTCATTCCAGTACAAAATGACATGTCAAAAGCGTCCTCAAGACCGATCTCGGGCTTGAGATCGATTTATTAATCGTCTTATTCTTTTGTACAGATTTCCATAGTACTCCTGTCAACGGTTATAAAAGCCTCAAGATGTTCGCTGGTCATAGACAGCACATCTCAGGACGCCCTCTATGTCGCCGACTACTGCCCGAACATGAAGTACTGCATGGAAGGAGCCCATGTTATGTGCATGTACTATAACCCAGTAAGCATATCCAATCTCTGATGTATTCTTACTACTTAGTATTCCCGTTGTAATGGTCGAAATTCGACCATAATTCATTTTATTTTTATTTTAAACGTCATTAAGATTTTATTGTCAACTAGCTGAGCCCGCGTCTTCATCCGCGTGGAATTTAACTTAACAAAAAAGCCGCTCCCGCGTTCTGAGCCCGCGCGACAGGATCCTTTTTTTCTAAAATAAAATAACACGACGTTACTGCTTATAACATCAGCTATCTACCAGTGAAAGTCCCGTCGAAATCGGTCCAGCCGTTTCGGAGATACTCTTTGATTTCATGTGTTTTTATTATTTTACGCGGAACCCTAATTGTTTTTCTAAAATTAAAGTAGCCTAAGTTACCCCCTATAAGATCAGCTATCTTGCCAGTGAAATTCCCGTCGAAATCGGTCCAGCCGTTTCGGAGATTACCCGGAACAAACACACAGACAGACAGACAAAAATTTTTTAATTCGCGTTTTTGCTATAGGTATCGTATGTAGTTTCATATGCATATAGTGAAAAGGTGTTATTTTGATATTACAAACAGACACTCAAATTTTATTTATTTGTATAGAAGACTATTTGATACTGGCACGCAGAATGCACTATGAAAGTCCCGCCCTCCAAAAAACTGTCACCGTTTGTCAGTCAGGTTACGAATGTGTGTGTGTCAATTCATGGTAGTGTGTGTAATGTTTAATTAATTGATTTTAATTTATTTCTAAGTAATATAATAAAAAAATATTTGCATTACGCACTGCTTCCCTATATAAACTACTAGTTTTTGCCCGCGACTTCGTCCGCGTAGACATAAGTAAGGTATTCTATGTGTTAATCCAGGTTATAAACTATCTATGTTCCAAATTTCATCCAAATCCGTTCAGTAGTTTTTGCGGGAAAGAGTAACAAACATACATCCACACTCACAAACTTTCGCATTTATAATATTAGTAGGATAGGATAAGTGTGCCAAATTTCATACTCCTCCGTCCGCGCAATTTTCGTATTAAGCGTACGAAAGTTTTTCCTTCACGTATTAATATATAAATTCTTTATAATAATAATAATTTAGCCCTTTTAACGTCTTACTCCTGAGGTATAAGATATATTAGCCCTATAGCCGCAAGGTAGTGAATTATCGGGAGCACAGTAAAACACGGCCAATCCTTACAACGTATATTCGGAGACAAAGGAAAAATATAACTACCCTCATAACCGATAAGAAAAGTAACAAGTTAACCCTACAAAGTAGACTAATTGCTATGCCACAGACACTATAGGCACCAGCCTCCCCTCAACACAAGGAGGATGCAGGCCGTAATCTACCACGCTGGCCCTGTGCGGGTTAGCGGTTTTCACATGTCTTTCGAAAATTGGTTAGATTTTCTAAGACATACAGGTTTCCTCGCACAAAGATCTTATTCTTATTTTTATTTTGTTTAACTCGCGCGGGATCCACGATTTAGCTTTTCCCCGGGACTCGTCACACTATACTTTAAGCCCTTTTTGACGTCCCACTCCTGGGCACGGGCCTCCCCTCAAGACAAGGGGGATTCAGGCCATAATCCACCACGCTGGCCCAGTGCGGGTTGGCGGATTTCACATGTCTTTCGAAAATTGGTTAAATCTTCTAAGACATGCAGGTTTCCTCACGATGTTTTGCTTCACCGTAAGCAAGTGATAATCATAATATGATTATTAGAGATATTATATTATAGAAATTATGATTCGGCGAATCATAATTTCTATATGATTATCACTTGCTTACTTTGAACCCGAGACCTGGTAGCCCGCAAGACGCGTGCTTAACCAATCGGCTATCACTGCTATCTTTGCTATTCTTTACCTAATACTTAACTTTTATTATTTCGGACTAGTGAAACATTATATATTTTATAATATTAAAGACTAACTTCCATAAACATAATATTGTCAACATGTCCGTCAGTCGTGCTATTCAATAAACCGCATTTGCACCAGCGTTGAACCCGCGCTGTCACAGATTCGAGTTCCCTTAAATCCCCCCCTAATGGACACGTTAATTTAACGCCTTAATTAAACCCTAACATTAAACTGATCTGGCATACGATACACACGAGAAGTAAATAGGTCAGACATGACCCAATTCCTTCATCGATAAACATTATCGTATCCGTTTCCCGTAATAATATATCATGGCTGAAATAATACCGGAAAGGAATGACAAGGGATTCATTGTTATAATTGATATTAAGGAATCTTTCTATATTAACCGCTTGGCGCAGTGATTCGAGTGTAGGCCGCTCGGCTCACAACACCGGGTGGTTGTGGGTTCGATTCCCGTTAGGGTAAATTTCGGAAATGGGATTTTCGTGATTTGCCATAGTCTGAGTGTCACTGGGATCGCCCCCAGTCAATTGTACGGTACCCATAGTACGAGCGTCGCTTATTTTGGGACCATACAGTTGTTGTGTTGGTCTGGCTATATATATTTATTTATAATAAATGTGAAAACAGCTGCCAGCCGAAAACTGAAACCCTGTTAGGCGCTGCTTAAGTTTTCCCTGTGTAGTCGCGTTGGGTTATTAGGTAGATGTGTTTATTGAACACATGTAGGAACTACACGAAATTTATGACTTTACACTTGTTATTACATGCTACTGTAGGCTACGGTAACAGCTTAATATCAGGCGGCTCGCACGCTTGTTAGCCAACTCAGTCTTTTTTTTATAAAAACAAGTTCAGTTACAGTTTTATTATAGTAGTTCACGCAGCTTCATTAGTGTAGATTTAATTTTCAAGATGTTGACATTAGCAGCGCTATTTACCAAATCCAACTTTAGCTAAAAACCATCCACGTGATCGCATAAACATAAGAAAAAAAATATCTAAATCGGTCTAGCCGTTTAGGTGAAGAATGTATACACGCACACCTGAATTTTGTAAATAATAAAGGAAATAGGTATAAGTAATGTTCTTAATTACCAGTCTCTTCCTAAATATTTTACAGCACAAATACATTTACGTGAAGGGGTATAAAGCTGAGTTAAGGTGAAGGCGCCTGTCTGGCCCGCGAAATTCAATTTTTTTTAGTATTTTTATAGTTTATCCAAAATCTGAAAACATTTAAGACAACATTTTGTGATTTGCGACAAACACAGTATGCAGTACGTTTATTAATACATTATTTTACTCTAAATATTATCACGGTGGATATGATACTAGTTAATCACTAAATATACAAAAAATGTCAGATTATCTGGATAGCTGTCGTTCTTGAACTGTTTTAGAGTAAGTTGGATATATTAATAAATGCAATGCACACGGTTTTTGTCGCGAATTACAAAATTTGAACTTCGCGGGCTAGATGGGCGCTTTAGCCTTAAACAAGAGCGGCCGGAACATCTGTGTCCCAAATGAAGGGACTAATTTATACGTCTCTATGTTGTAGAGTCCATGATTGCAGAACGGATTCGAGATATTTTCATAGTGTAAAGTATCAAAGCAATATAACACATACATTGCCAAGCTAGGACACTTATAGTAACCTTTAACAAAGGAGATTAAAATGACTAATTATCATTTATGTTTTTTTATAAGTAAGTCACCGACGACCGCCTGGTGCAGTGGTTCGAGCGTAGTCCGCTCGGCTCAATACACGTGTGGTTACCAGTTCGATTCCCGCCGGTGTAAATTTCGGAAATGGCATTTTCGTAAATTGCCTTGGTTTGGGTGTCACTGGGATCGCCCCCAGTCCATTGTACGGTACCCATAGTACAAGCGTTGCTTGGTTTGGGACCATACAGTTGATGTGTCAGTCTAGCGATTATGTACGGTGAAGATCATGAGGAGGTGCACCGTGAGGAAACTTGCACGTCTTTTGAAAACCGCGCGGAGTTCACTAACACGCCGTTCGCATCGGGCGCGCGGTAGTCAATTCAGTTTTTTTTTACTACATTATTTGTCCCTATGTCATCTCAATATAAAACTAGAGGACCAACAAGACATCATGGATTTGATTTTTATACGGTCTTTTTTTTTCAGCACGTGAAAATGGGCCCTCGTTGCAGCAACCCGCAGAATGTCTCCGTAACCCGTGAATTAGCGACCAAATTGCTGGATGTTTCCAACGCGTGAGTGAATTTAGTGACACCCTGGTGTCCCGTTGACCTACTCCGATGGGCTCTGTAGGGGGCAATCATTTCCTTATGGGTCTAATTGAACCTTTTTGGACTGTTATGGTGTTAAGAATCAGTGCAAAATATATAGACAATATTTTTGCACATATACCTTTATAGCTGTATCAGTAGTGATAGCCGATTGGTTAAGCACGCGTCTTGCGGTCACCAGGTCTTGGTTTCAAATCCCAGTTCGCAAATCTGGATTTTTCGAAATGTGCGAATCATCATTTCTATATGATTATCACTTGCTTACGGTGAAGGAAAACATCGTGAGGAAACCTGTATGTCTTAGAAGTTCTATTTTTTTTCGAAAGACATGACATGTGATATTCGCCAATCCGCACTGGGCCAGCGTGGTGGATTATGGCCTGAATCCCTCGTGTTGCGGAGAGGCCCGTGCTCAGGAGTGGGACGTCAAAAGGGCTAAATTATTATTATTTACCTTTATAGCACAATGAAATTTATGTCTAAATTGCAATGGAATAAGCCACATACTTGTAAATTAAAAAGGCTATTTTTTTAAAACATTCTAATAAAATTTGTTGATCAATTATTAACATTTCAGTATTCGAAGCAAAATAGCCCTTGGTAAGGAGAAAGGGAAGGACGGCGTATATTTACCGAAAGCCTACGGAATGTTTCGTTTGGTGAGTATATTCATCCCTTTTATGCTTAATGTAAATTGTGGTGGTAGAAGGGGACGGAGGGAGGGACGAAGATGCAACTGGATGGTCCTGGGACATCAACCAGAACTGAGACGTACGACCAAAAAAGTGTCATAAAATAGTAGAATTATAGTCCACCGTGCAACGTTTAGCTGTATTACAGTGGCGGATTTACCAGCAGGCTGAGTAGGCTGGAGCCTAGGGCGGCAGATTTTTGGGGACAAATTTAGGGACCGAATGGATTGTGAAGCAGTGATAGCCGATTGGTTAAGCACGCCTCTTGCGGGCTACCAGGTCTCGGGTTCAAACCCCGGCTCGAACCTCTGGATTTTTCGAAATCTATGTGCGAATCATAATTTCTATATGATTATCACTTGCTTACGGTGAAGGAAAACATCGTGAGGAAACCTGCATGTCTTAGAAGATTTAACCAATTTTCGAAAGACATGTGAAATCCGCCAACCCGCACTGGGCCAGCGTGGTGGATTATGGCCTGAATCCCCCTCGTGTTGAGGGGAGGCCCGTGCCCAGGAGTGGGACGTCCAAAGGGCTAAAATTATTATTAATTATTATAATTATGGATTGTAAAAATAATATAGGACATGACAATTGTAGAGGCAAGGATGGCAAAAACTTTACAGCCTATACCTTGGAAATTCGTAAATCCGCCACTTCTGTGTTAGCTTTTTAGGATTGCGCTTTCACATCCATTATAGCGCAAATTTATACAGTATTCTGTCCATTTAACAGCATTAATAAGGGTAATATCAAAGGTAACAGCTAGTAAGGGATTAAGCAATGTTAGGCTGAAATAAGGTAAAAACTAAATAATAAGTTGTGTAAATAATCATAGTAAAGTCGAAAAGGTAAAATCTAAATTCAATCGTTTGCAAAGTAGCTCCAAGGATTTTGGTAAATATTTCAGTAATATGGTGACAATAATTAACACTATTTATTTCAGAAATGGGACAATGAATTGGCGACTTTCGCTCAAGTGCTGGCCAATCAGTGCGTTCTAAGGCATGACTTATGTCGAGCTACCAGTAAGTACTCTTAACCCTTCGAAGTCTTTGGCAATATTTTAAACTATGACGTAGTCACGGGCGCTTTTGAATATTTTTGTGACATCAATGCGAATCGATATCAAAGAATGTGTATACCGCACCGTTACTGGCTATCGATAAATTACATTGTTATTTGAAATATTTTTTACAATTGTAATACTTAAAACAAAATGACTATGATTTCAAGATAATAATAAAAAAATATATTTATCTTAAAATATTACATTGTAAAATGGCAAGTCATTGCAGGTTTTTTTTTCAACCTAGTACATACGTTGGTCATTAATTATCATAAGCGTCCGTTGTCAACTACTAGATGACATCGGCATCCGTTGTTAAAATACCTCGGTATCGGATATCGTTATCTGCACCGATGCCTGGTATCGTTATTGTAAAAACGCCCATACCTACTATGACGTGGTTTCCAGAACGATTCCCCGACCCCGGCCAGACAGTAGGGCTGGTCCGATTCACGTTGCCAGACTGGTACCCCGTCTCCCGCGGTGGGACCTTCACCACTCCTGGAATATCCGCTCCAAAGATTATGTACGCCGTGATGCAGTCTTTAAAATCCTGGTACGGTCAGAAGAACTCTGTGACTGAGAATATGCTGCTGCATTATCCCGATTGGACACTGTGAGTTTCAGGCGTTATACAGGTTGAAACAGAAAGGGTATCCTTTTTTTTCAAAACTTAACTTTCTAATTCTAAAACTATCAGCTTTGGAGGAAACTTGAAATACAAAAGGTGTTATAGGAATACAGCTGTTGACAGATTTCACAAGTCTACTAAACCTTTAGTACTTCAACTGTCCCACAAAGCCGGTAGTTTTAGATTTACAAAGTAAGTAAAATTGCAAAAGAATTAGTATACCTGCCCTTTTTGCTTCAGCTATAGCTATTATACAGCCCTTAGGCCCGTTTTAATAAATCGAACTCAAGTCTGAGAGAGATCTTGAGTTTATTATTCTTATGTCATACCAGTACAAAATGTCACGTCAAACGTCTGACTACTCAAGATCGCTCTCAGACTTCGACAGATATCGCCAGACTGACACACCAACTGTGTGGTTCCAAACTAAGCAACGCTTCTACTATGGGTACCGTACAATGGACTGGGGGCGATCCCAGTGACAAGGCAAATTACGATGAGCCATTTCCAAAATTTTCTTCGGCGGGAATCGAACCCGTAACCACCATGTGCAGTGAGTGAGCTGAGCAGCCTATGCTTGAACCTCTGCGCCAAGATGTTACGTGACTACTGTGACGTTGGTGGAAGGAAGTGATGTCACTCCCCCAGGCTGAGTCTATTTAGGATTTGCAACCTACTTAAAGGGTCGACGATGGGTCGCGAATACGATTATAATTCCCGGCCGAGACATGGCAGTTCCAGGGCTCTTTCGGCGACTATTCAAATCAAATCATTTCGGTGGTTAAGTTAAGCTGTGCCCAATACGGGCTGGTTCCATCGGAGTAGTACCACCCTCACACAAAGAATTTGCTTAAAGTAGCTTTAATTAAACCTGAAGACCAATCCCCGTCTATTCTCCTACCTTAATCTTACTCCCGTTCAGGCCGGCAACGCAAGAGCGATGCCATTGGTATTGCAAGCAAGTCATTGACAAATAAGCTGTCTTAGCCGATTGGTTAAAGCACGCGTCTTGCGGGCACCAGGTCTTGGGTTCAAACCCCGGCTCGCACCTGTGGATTTTTCTAAATCTATCTGCAAATCATAATTTCTATATGATTATCACTTGCTTACGGTGAAGGAAAACATCGTGAGGAAACCTGCATGTCTTAGAAGATCTAACCAATTTTCGAAAGACATGTGAAATCCGCCAACCCGCACTGGGCCAGCGTGGTGGATTATGGCCTGAATCCCCCTAGTGTTGAGGGGATGCCCGTGCACAGAAGTGGGACGTCAAAAAGGGCTAAATTATTATTATTTACTGTCAAATAATGTCTTTCTTCAGGGCTCCAAACAGCCAGGGCGGCAGATTGTACATGGAGATGGTATACGCATCGGCGACGCACATGGGCTGCGGTATCTCTGCTTACACCGGATATGCCTTCTATGACAACCATAACGATCTTAATTATAATGTAAGTACCATCGGGACTCGTTGAGGTCAAACCTCGGCGTCATTATTGGTCACTGTTGATCCTGGCTTACAGAAGTACTACAGAGTGTGGAGGGACTGGTCCCTTTTATATAAAAATAAGTACTTCAGCGGAAAAGGGAAGATCTTCCAGCCAGGCGGGTGTTATGCCTAGCGGGTGGTTATTCTCGGGGTCTTGTATATTATAGTCACGATGCTTGCGTGTATTAATATCGTGATTCAGGTTTTCTATGAAGAATCTGTACATTGTATTGAGGCGCCGCATTTAGCGCCATCTGTCCGTTTCTGTCGGCGTCGTGAATGTGAGGTCGCCACGGTACCATACCTCAGAATATTTAAAAACAACTCTTTGAGAGCAGCTTAAATTTGAGTAGGTCATCATGCAAAAGAGACAGATAAAAGTGTCTCGATCAGCTACATTTTTAGTGCACTGATGATAGCGCGACCGTCGATCAAACGCTCTTCTATGTAGAAACTATCGATTGAATTGGACATTTCAGTCTACCATCTATCGATGGATCGATCGATTGTTGACCGATACGTAATCTCCTAAGGCAAGTATTTTGTGTGCAGTATATCCAGGTGATCTGCAACTTCTCCGCCCGCCCTCGGCAAGGCAATAAGGTGTTCAGCACGAAGCCGCCCGTCGGGTCCGGGTTCACGATCCAGTGCGGGTGCCCGATAGGGTCCAGAGAGGACATCGACTGTCTGTGCAATGAGTACGAGCGAGTTGAAATGAGTAAGAAGAGCTGCTTAACTATGGAGTGTATTGATAGGATGTCAAATTGCTTGAAACTTTGCAACAATGAGGCTTGAATGGCTAGAAGACATACGTTTTTGTTTCATCCAATTTGATCAAATCCTTCCAATTTTAAATTTTCTAATGAGTATATTGTCTTAATTTATTAACTCAAATTTAAAATGAGCCTCAAGTATTTGAGTCCTAGTCAATGGTAGTCAAATGGCTACAGCTTGGCTCTTCTTCTTCTAATACCTATCAACTTCAAGGCGCTATGGAGTGAACCTGTCCGCTTCGACCAATAGCATCGCTTCATACTGACGACTGCTTGGCGCAGTGGTTCGAGGCGTAGGACGCCCGGCTCACTGCACATGGTGGTTGCGGGTTCGATTCCCGCCGGGGCAAATTTCGGAAGCGGCCTTTTCGTAATTTGCCCAGGTCTGTGTGTCACTGGGATCGCCCCCAGTCCATTGTGCGGTGCGTTGCTTAATTTGGGACCATATAGAAAGTGTGTCAGTCTGGCGATATTTATATTATATTTATATTTACCCTCAGCTTCACCCGGCTTAGCTCAAGTTGACAGGAAGTGAAGGCTTCCATCGGTCAAAGCGGATGAACCCGCTTCATAGCACAGACAAACGGTTACCCTTAATGGATGCTTTCATTCCAGAGCCGAAGTCAATTGCACGGTCGTGTCCTGGCAGAGAGTCCTGTGAGCCGACCATGGTGCTCCTACCCATCTTCACGGTGGAAGACGCCCCTCCAGACAAGCTGATGTCTAAGGCCAAGGAGATGGAAGCGCCTCTAGCATCTTACTTGAGGGAAAGGTGATAATTACAAGACCATTTCAAAATTTTCTCCGAAGCAGGACTAAACAATACCTTTCCTACAAGATGTTGCTTGATTGGACTGGGCTGACGATCTGTCACTCCTCCTCTGTCAGGGTCACTACAGAATGTAGTCTGTCGATTTCACAAAGGCGCGTGAATTATTCTAAATTGACCCATATGCCAGTGTAATAAGAGTCGCAACACGCGATTCCGTGAAATTAACGAAATATACTAAAGAAATACAGTTATTACAGCAAATATATTTAAAAAGGAATTAGAAATATTTTCAAACAAAAACTTTGATCACGAGCGTCAGAGCGCTATCTAGCCTTAAGGGCCTATGCACACCACGTTCTTTAAACGCGCCGTCGACGCGCGTTTGTAGCGATACAGACGCGATACGCACGCGAGTCAGACGCAGCCTGTAGACCTTTGTAGCATAAAAGGTGCCGTCGACACACGTTTCTAAAACGCGCGTCGACGGCGCGTTTGAAAAACGTGGTGCTCACAGGCCCTAAGTAGCAAACACATGCACCTATTAAAATTTCATCCAATTAAAATGCTTAGAAAAAATATTGGAATGCTTTTTCAGATAATTTTGTGGTAGGTTTGTAGTGGTCTTTAGTACCTAGTTATTTTAATGATGTATTATCCTACTAATATTATAAATGTGAAAGTTTGTGAGTGTGGATGTATGTATGTATGTATGTTTGTTACTCCTTCACACAAAACCTACTGAACGGATTTGGATGAAATTTGGAACACAGATAGTTTATAAGCGGGATTAACATATAGGATACTTATTATCCCGATAATCCCGAAATTGTTGTTACGTTAAATACTACGCGGACGAAGTCCGTGGGCACAGCTAGTATATAAATATATTAATTATATATATGTAATTTACATGAATAATAATTATATGCTATTTACAGATTTGACAACTCCAGCATTGGCCACAGTCTACAGTCGCGGGAGATATTCGACTTCTTTGCTGAAACTGAAACTGAGGTGAGATACAACTAAATAATAATGATTCGCTTCGAAGCGAAAAAATATCATTTTTACGAGGATACAACTACATTTTCTCTTAAAAAATTCAATATATTTTGCGTTTCTTGATAATCAGGACACGTATTGTCTCTACATCCGCCGGATGTCGGCCAGCCCATCCGGCTAGACTCTTTCCACTGAAAGGCACCTACGCAACATTTATTTATGATATTTTTAGGTTAGATAATGTTAGATAATGTTTACGTGACCCAAGACTTTGACACCGTGTGGCTATTTTGAGCCGCAATATTAAAAATCCCACAATTTGTATTTGTCTCATATATTATAAGTTCTTATTTTGATAAAGCTTGATATTTAACATGACGCTTTAATAAATCTGTTTTCCAATTACTAAATAAAATATCAGTAAATTACATTTTGCGAAATTAGACTCATATTTACAACGTGAAAGTGCAACGTTTACTTAACAGGACAGTCTCGGTCATATTTGGGAGAAAATTCAAGAAGCAAACCTCGTGTAGACTTACGAAATCTTTGGACAGCTATTATATGCCTACAACACCATTCGTTCATTATTATAAAACCAGTGTCTTGTTTTCAATTACAGCACAGCATTCCTCACGGTTTGCATGCTATGAACCTGGCGCCCGCACCGCCCACACTCTCATACAAATCATCCAGGTATGCCCACCATAATATACCTGACTGCAGGTGAACAAACTCGCATCTGTAGGAACGCTTATTCAGTACTGACGCCACTAAACTATGTCCTTATTTATTTAAATACATTAAGGCCGGGATAAATAAATCGATCTCAAATTTGAGACTGATCTTGGATATATCTTCTTAACGTCATCCAAATAACTCTAACTCAATTTTTTTTATTCATGTAAGCCAACAAAGCATTTATGAATAGTCAGAATCTACCACCGGTTCGAAATGCTGCTTCCACTGAGAAGATCCGGCAAGAAACTCAATGGTTACTCTTTTCAATAAATAAACGATGATGTACATTTTCAGGAACAGCAACAGAATATGAGCAGGCAACACCATTGTCAATTAATAAGTAATAGTAAATAATAACCAAATCTCAATCAGAATAACTCATGCCAGTACAAAAGCGCACTCAGTTCGCTCTCAGACTTGAGATAGATTTATTAAACGGGGCTTAATCTTGTGAAGATAATTAACTAAACTTAAATGTATTTTAAATGCCAGATAATATTATGTATTATTAATTTTTTTATGTCTCCAGACAGACGCCGAGAGATCTGAAGAAACACACAGATGTGATGAATCGATATTACAACAGATCACCGGCCCGATCGCCGGTGGCTGTATCGAAGCAACTGTATCGCCCCCAGCCAGTCAAGTTTGCAGCTAACAGAGTAAATATGAGTCCGTTAAATACTCAAACGCAGCTCAAATATTAGAGCAGCTTAAATTTGACATACCATAATTAATACACAGGGTTAATTTGGGTTCGTGAAGAGTAACAAGTATAAAAATTTGCTCGAAATTCGTTCAATACATTTTTCCGCCAATTTAAAAAAAGGATCATATATTATCAATTATTATGCCAAATGTTTACAATCATTTTTGTGAATTTTGCTGACCAAACATTATTTTCTTAACCATTGGATTTATTCCAAAGCTGCGACACGAAAGTTGTGGTGTTAGGGAAGGAGACTAACAAAATAAAAGGGTTAAATAAACATTTCAAACATTTTAAGGAGTTCACTGAAAACAAAATCACTATTCTTCTAGCAAGATTGATAGGTATCTTAATTAATATGAAAAATGCCTTTCAGAAATCAAGCATATTCGCGAGAGCAAAAAAATTCTCGTTGCCAGCAAGAAAGAGCATAGGACCATTCGATATAGTGATCAAGAAAGATGTAGCACCCCGCAAAGACTTCTCCAACGTTCAACAACTAGTTAACTCATATCTGAAGAAACGGAGATTTGGAGACGACGGCTTTCATAAAGGAAAAATACACGAGGAACGGAACAAAGCTATCATAAACTTTGAAGATGATCTCACAACCGAAACAACGCTTAACAGAGTAGAAGACAAGGTCATGAGCTACAACCATTACTTGAAAGCAAAAGCAAATAATACTGAAGCAAATAAAATATTAAATAACAAATCAAATGATGACAATGAAAACAAACTAATGTCGTTACTAGACACTTTAGAGCGGGAAGTTAAACACATCGAACTGGACGGCACCGAAAAGGAAATATTTGATGCGAAAATAAGAAAAATATACGGCACCGTTGTTGGTAAACCAGTAGACTTGCTAACACACAAACAGAATAAACTATTGGAGACCGATTTGCATGCCAATTATAATCTAGAAAAAGAATTAATAGATCTAACTCATTTTAGTGACGATGACATATTCAAACATGAAACTAATAGACTAACAAATGATATCAGAAGACACGACAATCATATTACAGACGACGAGAGGAAAGTTGACATACATTACAGTGACAAAAGGGCAAATGTTCTAAAAAATTACGATGATTTAGATACCAAACATACTAGACCAACTAAAAACCAAAATGATGACGATATTTTTAAAGAAATTAGGGAATTCAAACACAACATTGTGACGTCCGATGAAGATATAAAAACAAGGATTTATGATAAGTACAGTGAAACAGACAGAGGATATAAAACTAGCGTGGATGATCTGAAACGTAGAAATAATGATGAAGTTGTGAGAGGTAAGGCTTCTTATGCGCACAAGAACGAAGATCACGATGATCAGCTGAGTGTTGAAAGAAGAAAGTATTATCAAGATAAATTGGAGACGCTTGAAAGAAGAATGCATGATGCACGATCGTCTAAGCATAGGAATGAAGTAAGTTTAAATATGAATGCCTCACCTATACAGGTCTTTTAATGTATAAGGAAGCTTTTGTAATAAAAATATCTAACTAATCATAATTTTGTATTAAATTATTCAGTTTTTGTAGGAAATGAGAAACCACACAAGTAAGGTTTATGTTGTACCTTTCAATTGGTAACCGTTGGTTATAATACTATCAATATGATCACCCTTTGCTTCCACTGCGGAGCAATGGCCTCTTCAAATGCAGATCACAGATCTCCAGTTTTCTCATCTAGTTTACAGCTGTTCCTGACACACATAGAGCCAAACACTAAACTGCCATTTACCTGTCCTTTTAGTTCAATGCGTCGAAATTACGCAGCTCCCAAAGTCATCTCAAATAATCATGAATATCTTATGTTAACATACCTACCACACTTAAATTTAGTCTTCCAGCTTCCCTAACAAACTTGAATTATGCAGCCTCCACAGAAGTGATTGACTTTCAAAAACGTTCAATATCATGTTCTAGCATGGCGGTGAGCGAGTGATGCGGCGGATGCGACCGAACCGCGACGAAATGCAGATGAGGCCCAGCCGTTCTAAAAGCCAAATAGACGCGTTTTACATGCCAGATAGAGCAAGATATGTGCATGGATATTAGGAGCGGTATTTGGAAAACTTCTTTGAAATCTGTTCAGCAATCACGGTATAATGGATTGAGCGAGCGATTGAGAAGGAACAGATTTTTATAGGTACTTGCTTCTTGATAAAAGTGACTGGGAATTCTATTTTATTAAACTTAACAACAAATTTATTCGTTTTATTTCATCATCAGCCGGAAGACGTCCACTGCTGGACATAGGCCTCCCCCATGGAACGCCACAATGGACGGTTGCCCGCTATCCGCATCCAACGGCTCCCCGCGACTCTCACCAGATCGTCGGTCCATCTAGTGGGGGGCCGTCCAACTCTGCGTCTTCCGGTTCGAGGTCGCCACTCGAGAACCTTTCTTCCCCAACGGTTGTCGGTTCTACGAGCGATGTGGCCTGCCCATTGCCACTTCAGCTTGCTGATTCTGCGAGCTATGTCGGTAACTTTGGTTCTTTTGCGGATATCCTGGTTCCGGATCTTATCACGCAAAGAAACTCCGAGCATAGCTCTCTCCATAGCTCGCTGCGTGACTTGGAGCTTATGCAGTAGGCCAACTGTAAGGGACCAAGTTTCGCTTCCGTAGGTCATCACTGGCAACACACACTGATTGAAGACCTTAGTCTTCAAGCTCTGCGGAATTTCGGACGTGAAGATATTACGTAACTTCCCGAACGCTGCCCAGCCGAGTTGGATTCGTCGAGAGACCTCTTCATCGAAGTTGGACCTACCTAACTGGACAGTATGTCCTAGGTAAACATATTTGTCGACAACTTCGAGAGTATCGTCCCCAACAACTACCGGTATGGGTACAACATGGTTATTTGACATGATCTTGGTCTTGTCCATGTTCATTTTAAGACCCACCTGTTGGGAGACCATACTGAGGTCCCTGAGCATGGTACCGAGGTCCGTCAGCGACTCCGCCATAATGACTATATCATCGGCAAAACGAAGGTGAGTGATGTATTCGCCGTTGATGTTGATGCCAAACCCACTCCAGTCCAAAAGCTTGAAAACGTCCTCCAATGCATTTGAGAACAGTTTCGGAGAAATTACGTCTCCCTGCCTCACGCCTCTTTGCAATTGGATTGGTTCCGTGCTTTCATCCTGGAGTCGAATTGACATGACGGCTTTGCTGTACAAACACTTCAACACTTCGATATACCTATAGTCGATTTGGCATCGCTGAAGGGACTGCAGTACCGCCCATGTCTCGATCGAATCGAAGGCTTTTTCATAGTCCACATACGCTAAACATAAGGGCCGGTTATACTCCTCGGTCTTCTGTATAATCTGGCGCAGCGTATGTATGTGATCTATGGTGCTAAAGCCCTTTCGGAAACCGGCTTGTTCGGGAGGTTGATATTCATCAAACCTGCGTGCGAGACGATTCGTAATGACTCTCGAAAACAGCTTGTATACGTGGCTCAAGAGCGAGATGGGCCTGTAATTCTTCAATAAGGATTTATCTCCTTTTTTGAAGAAAAGGACCACCACGCTTCTGTGCCACGACTCTGGCGTAATGCCCTCAAAGATGACGGAATTAAATAACTTCTGGAGGACTACTAGTACCGGTTTTCCACCCGCTCTCAGAAGTTCTGCCGTAATTCCATCATCGCCTGGCGCCTTGTTGTTCTTAAGCTGTTTGAGAGCCATCCTAATCTCGTATAGGCTGATGTCCGGGATGTCTTCGGTGTAGTGTCGGGTTAATTTTGCTCGTCTATCTTGCGAGCTAGTAACGGGCTGTCGTGAGGAAGTGTATAACTGTCCGTAGAAACTCTCAAGTTCTCGAAGGATTTCCGGTTTGGACGAAACAACCCTGCCGTCATCGGTCTTAAGCTTTGTCATTTGGCTTTGTCCAATAGACGAATCTTTTGCGAACACTTTCAAACCGCGGTTGCGCTCTATTGCGGCCTCGATACGAGAAGTATTAAAGGCACGCAGATCGCGTCGCAAAGATTTTGAGATTCGCCTATTGATCTCGCCATAGACCAGCATATCAACCGAGGACTGCAGTTTCATTTCGTTCCGGTCTTCCATTAATTTAATAGTGGAACCTGAAAGTTTCTGGGTCTTTGTGTGGCGTTGGGTCTTATAGAACCTAGACCCTACAGCCTGGACAGTTTCCACAAACCCGTTGTTTAACTCGTCCACTGCATCGCATTCGGCTAGGCACTGGAAGCGATTGTGCAATTCTAGTTGAAAGTTTTCGGGGTTTTGGATTTGCATGGAGGTTGGACGAAGCGTAGACTTCATCAGACGTGACCTCTCGAGCTTTACATCGATATTCAATGTGCCTCTGACGATTCGGTGATCACTACCGGTTTTAACCATGTTGATCACAGAGACATCATTGAATATGTGCTTCTTGGTCGTCATGATGAAGTCTATCTCGTTTTTTGTGGAACCATCGGGGCTTATCCAGGTCCACTTCCTGGATGGCCGCTTTTTGTAGAAGGAGTTCATCACAAAGAGGCCCTCCTTCTCCATAAAGTCGGCAAGCCGCTGACCCCTGGGGTTTCGCCGCCCATAACCAAATTGCCCCACTCTCAACTCATCGCCATTCCTCGTGCCCAGCTTTGCGTTAAAGTCCCCCATTAACACCGAGAAGTGTGTTTCGGAAGTATGCATGGCTTTTGAGATATCCTCATACATAGCTTCGACTTCATCATCTGAGTGTGTCGATGTGGGCGCGTAAACCTGTATGACCTTCAGCGAATACCGTTTGGTAATTCTGAGTATAAGGTACGCTACCCTACTCGACACACTCTCGACTTTAATAACGTTATTAACGAGGGACCTGTGGACAAGGAACCCGACACCACCTTGGGATGGCTGGTCTCCCTCCCGGAAGAAAAACAGGTTACCGGACTTAAGTGTTATCGTGTCCTGTCCCTGTCTTCGGACTTCAGATAACCCTATAATGTCCCAACGTAACTTTTCCAACTGTTCTTCCAATTCGAGTAACTTCTCGTCAGTCCTGAGCGTCCGTGTGTTGTACGTTGCCAGGTCCAGTCGTCGGGGGTGGCAGCACGATCTCTGCCGGGGATTCTTAGCACCCCCTGCCCCGCCGTTACCGTGGCCGCTACCAAAGCCAGGAATAGCGGAGCTGCCGGGGACTGGGGGCCGTAACTTTGTTGTGCCTTTCATGGGGGGGGTTTTGCCATAATCACCGCGCTTGGCAGGCGTCTTGGTGATCGCAGTAGCTGTTAGTGGGTACATACATAAAGAACGCTGCTGCCCATTCCCTGTATATCCCTTTGCCGGTTCGCACGGCACCCGCGGGAGGAGATGGGGTGATCCTATTATAAAGCCGGGACCACACGGCCGGTCGTTTTATTTACTTACATAAAATCCTACTCATAATTATTATATAACTTGTTATTAAATTTGTCAGTTAGAATGGTCATAAAACAGATTTGAATAAGATATTGTACAGATTAATATAAAAAAATCTAAGTTGGAAACAAGTCTACGACCCGCCTGAAGTTAAACTCGCACATTGCCCACCTGAAGCGAAGTGAGACAGAGGAAGGTGTAGGTAGGGGAGGTCGGGCTACCGGCTCTCTCAATCATCGTAACAAACGCAACTATATAAGAGCTAGTTAACGTCGATTATCTGTGACCTGGCTGGAGCGCACTCTGGAGCGCACTTGCGCTCGCCCTCTGTCCGGGTGAAGTTGTTATGGCCACTCTGGCCAACAACATTTAGTCAATTAAAAAAAAAAAACTGTGAGAGTATTAAACTGTCCTAGTCGAGCCAGCACGTATAAGAGGTGTGGTCAATTGGCTTCAACTAGACTCTACATGTTGACTCTACTTACCATCAACCTACATCGTTATCTAACTATGTCGAGTTGTGGTAGAGTCGGTGTTGAGATGAACACCATTAATAGTTGTTGACAGATAACATCAACTACTATTTTATCTGTTAACTGCATATAGTTTGTAGCATTGGCGGCTGCCGCAAAACAAACACGTCATCCATTCAAACTGGAACTATTTTCATCTTCTTTCTTTCAAATTCAGGTGTATGTGTGCTTGTTATTCTTCTCCTCCTAAACAGATTGAACGATGTTGATTATTTTGTTTTAGTACTTATGGTGTCACCTGATTGGTTTTCAGGTATAGTTTGACACAGTAGATGGCGTTGTTGTTGACATCCAGAAAAAAAATCTATGAAAGCTAGTTATGAATAAAATTATTTTGTTTTTAATAGTTTTGTGAAGACATTAACCACCCTATTACTTGAAAAATTATATCTTTGAGGTAAACTATTGATAAACCCGTTATTCCCCCTTCTAGGAGAGGGACGACAATAATTCTTGGAATTTGAACCTGCGAACTTGCCACGACAGTAGACTCTGGTGGTACTGTTAGTCGGTCACCAGAACCAAGTCAAATTAAAACAGGGGTGCTTAATGACGATATTTATAAACATTCAGCATATTTAGATTCTAATCTAGAAATAGTAAAATCGTCGGCAAAAATACGACAAAATGTCACCATCGAGCTTGCACAAACAATAGTCCTGTTATCGCTTTCACAAAACAAAAGAACACGTTTTACAGGCCTCGTCAATAACACTCGTGGCTGTGGCACCGCAAAACGTGGGTAAAACATATTGGACGCTGGATGGCCATGGGAGGACACCGCCAAATGGATCGGCTTTTAAAAACAATCGTTCTTGGATTGGCTTTTATTAATGGGGTATATTTGAAAGGATTGCATGTGAAAGAGGTATGTAATTTTTTATTGTTTTTCGCTGATACCTTAGCCTCGTATTACGAAATCGATCTTAAGTCTGAGAGCGATCTTGAGTACGCTTTCGACATGAATGACTTATTACTAGCATATTACTTTTAAGAAGAAATAGCGCTGCCCAAAAAACACTAAAAAAACTCAACATTGTTTTTATTCATGTAAGCCAACAAAGCATTTATGAAGTCAAAATCTACCACCGGTTCGGAATGCTGCTTCCACTGAGAAGATCCGGCTGCTCACATTGCTTTGCTATTTCTGAGAATTGACACCAACTTTTATTTTATTGAAAAGAGTAACCATTGAGTTTGTTTCCGCAGTTTCTCAGTGGTTGCAACATTCCGATCCGGTGGTAGATTTTGATTATTCATAACTGCTTTGTTGGTCTACATTAATAGAAGGAAATTTAATATGAATTTTCGCATTGAATTGAATTTGATTTAAGTAATCAATTTATACACTAAAT
Organism: Notodonta ziczac; assembly: GCA_918843915.1. Lineage (NCBI taxonomy): Eukaryota > Metazoa > Arthropoda > Insecta > Lepidoptera > Notodontidae > Notodonta > Notodonta ziczac. Next base: position 7,972,389 of record OU974060.1, on the reverse strand, counting down.
CTGTATGATAAAAGATTTTAATAGTAATAATAGAAGTATAGAATCACAAATCAAATCAATAAGTATAAATTTATGTCTGATTGAACTAAAGTCAAACCATTATCTACTTACTAATGATTTTAAATTACAGGATCTAGAACTCAAAGACAAAGATATTAAGGACATAGTGGACGTACTAAGAAGTGACGATACGTACATCAATAATGAAAGAGTAAGTATTTTTAACAATTTAAATTCATCTTGTAATATGGCTATTTCTTTTAGTAAAATATCTTGTTACAATCAGTATTAAGTTCGTTCAGTATTAAGTTTCCGTTAAGAGGGCAATATAATGTAATGCCCAGAACGCCGCTTCGCGTATTCATCATCAGTGGCATAGACTAACGAATAAGTCACGTTTCAGGGATCACGTGACACACGTGATGTGCCGTAGCAAAAACTAAAGTAATCCTCGCCGTAGTTGCTCGCATCTGAGGTCCTAACGTCCCCATGTATGGAGTTATATCTGGAGGAGATGATAATAATAAAAGTTTATCATTAAAAAAATGATTCTTAATTATAATTATTTTCAATATTACAGTTCGCTCGACACTTACACCCGGTCACAGAAAGCGTGTTACAACACTTCGTTGCTGAATTAAAACATACATTTAGAAATTCACCAACACGCAAAACGCCAATGACAAACTTGCTCAATAGAATCAAAAATCAACTGAAGCGAAATCACCAGAAGAGGATAGTGATGAGGAATAAAAAGAAGATTAAGAAGAAATACAAAGGGAAGAGATTGGGCACATTGACGACTGAGAAAATGAACGGGGAGAAATGGAAGAAATTATGAATCTCATCCTCAGTACTGTCTTGTTTTCTAATAATAAAAAATGTCTTAAATTCTAGTTGATTATGGTTGTATTATTTTTTATACCAACAATGATAGGACTTAATGAGTTATGACTGTATATCTACGTGGACAGAATTCAAAACTGATTGCTCGGGCGCGTCGTCCAATACTTGTGCAAGCGCCTATAAATTTACGCTGAGACACAAATATGTGGATTGAACAATGCCTAATTATCGCTAAGGCTATGCCTAAAAACTTTTCTCCATCAATAAATAAATAAATATCGCCTGACACCAACCGTAGGGTCCCAAACTATGCAAATCTTGTATTATGGGTACAGTATAATGGACCAGGGGAGATCTCAGTGACACCCAGACTAGCGCTAATAGGGAAAGGGCATTTCCGAAATTTACCCCGATGGAATCAAAACCGCAACCACTCTTGAAATATTTGAAGAGAAAACACAAATATAAGATCAATTTTGAACGTACAACAGTTTAATGAAATTTCGGGTTATCCTTGCAGGAAGAACTATTTTCATTGGACTCTTTTTCTTGAGTGCAATTTGAGCGCTCCTAAGTTTCTATTCAGTCGATCTGCACGCCGCCTGCTAAATTGCAGTTTTAATTCAGTTCTATTGCAGTAGATATAACGACATCAAAACTGCCAACTTGCAATGGGCTTGCAACTGCATTCAAACTGCAATTTCGCGGTCAGTATGCAATCCATGTGCAATTCGTTTTATTAGATAATCGCACATCTTATCTTATATATTAAGACTAATTAATTGGGTTAGTTAAATTTATTTAAATCAGGGAACTAGAATTCTATAATTATTTACTAACATAAATATCATCAATCATTCATTTTGATGTGGACAATAATGTCAACTGGTTTTCGTCTCTTGTCGTGCTCTTCTGACTCCGTGAGATTGAACTCTTTAACTGCTGTCCTGATAAAGTTCCGTCTACCACTTTTCTTCTTCCGTTTCTTCTTGACCACTTTGACAACATCACCGCTATCTTCAGGAACCCAGTCCAAGTCTTTCTTTGATGCCTTCTTTCGTTTCTTGATCTTCTTCTTCTTTATAACTGGCTCCAATCTCTCTGTCATTTGCGAATTTTCTGAGCCATCAACATTCTGTAATGAGTACGAAATTATTTTATTTTATCTACTTCTTAAACCGACTCCAAAATAATAGGAGGTAAAATTACACTAAAGTAAACTAAACTCATGAGTTTCCTTTGAAAATGTGACTCCATTCAAATTAATTTATTCATCTTTTATATTGTGTTTTTATTCTTGAAATATGTTTAGCAGACGTCTGTTATATATTTTGTAATGGCCATGATTTGGCAGTAGAACTACCTGCATCTCGCAGGGAACATTTCCAGTATAAGCTAAGCTATCTTTATCACGGATGTCAATCATTTAGAACATTAAGTATACTATAAAAAAACACTAAGGAATTTGTAAAATCCGATTATTTGTGAAAACAAGTTAGTATTGTTTTGAACTCACCTTTATCTTTTCAACACTGCCAAACCAATTGCCGAGCGATACTACTTTGTGACCGGCTTCAACCTGAAATAATGGGATTATTATTTATATGTTAAAGTTTTGCTTTCTGAGGTGCAGTTAGGAAGCATTTTATATCTGTAGAAGTGACATTCCACGAACAAGAAGCTGCCCAGTAAAAGTTTCTTCTACAGGATCTAAACTGCCCAACGGAGGGAGACAACCCTATATAAAAATAGGAGACGTATGAGCACGTATCTTTTGCTTCTAGAGGTGTTCTACCGTGTAAAAGGGCTTTAAATATCAGTAAGCTCACATCTCTAAATACAATAACAGACTTCTAGCTTTTAAAACGATACAGGAAGTACTCACCTCATTAATTATTCTAAAATCCGTTACCACAATTAAAAATAATACCGTTTGGCTCAATATCAAACAAGGGTTCATAGTGCGTCTGTTCGGCCCTCAGTTCGATGCCCAACTGACTTATCAGCAGTTGAATTTTTTCAACAAATCGTTTGATGTTTCCTGTTTAGAAAACAGTTATTACTCTCGTTTTAGTTTCGTTGTAAATAATGGTGAGGCTGCGATAATGGAGTTAGTCGATTCTTGGAAACCGAGACGGGATTCGTTCCTGCGTTCCTGCCAGGTTTAAATAAGTAATCACCACACAACTGTATGTCCCAAACTAAGCCACGCTTGTATTAAGGATACCGCTGACTGGAATGATCCCAGATGCCAGGCGGATTCCAGACCAGGGTAAATAACTAAAAGATACCACTTGCTTCTACGGGAGTTGAGACTGCAACCAACCAACGCATTGAGCCGAGCGGCCTATGCTCAATTAACTCAGCTTGGGCGGTTTGTCACTCCAAAGCACGGAGTAGCCTTCACCCTCACCGCAAAAGTATCCAAATTATTCCGTGATGGTACCATTGCGGTTATGGGCTCCATGCCTTCTCGCGAATGAAATACTCGTTCAAGATACATGAGCTCCATGACCACCGTTTACATACTTCCCTGGATCCTTCCTTGATCCTGGAGGGGTTTTTTAAATCATTCGAATCGATATCGAAAACGGATTCTAAAACCTTATAATTATAATTTTAACCCTTTTGAAGTCCCACTCCTGGGCAAGGGCCTCCCCTCAACACGAGGGGGATTCAGGCCATAATCCACCACGCTGGCCCAGTGCGGGTTGGCGGATTTCACATGTCTTTCGAAAATTGGTTAAATCTTCTAAGACATGCAGGTTTCCTCACGAAGTTTTCCTTCACCGTAAGCAAGTGATAATCATATAGAAATTATGATTCGCACATAGATTTCAAAAAATCCAGAGGTTCGAGCCGGGGTTTGAACCCGAGACCTGGTAGCCCGCAAGACGCGTGCTTAACCAATCGGCTATCGGCTAAAACCTTAAACGTCTTTATTTTTTCGAATTTAACATGAAAAATATTGGAAAACCACTGCCAAGACATCATCATAGGTATTTACCCCCCCTTACTTTAATTAAAACCGACTCCAAATGAAATAAATTATAAAGTTCATAATTATTTCTACCTTTTTGAAGTGGTTTTAATGTTTTTATTAAAATATTGTTTTAAGTATTATTTTCTTTTTATTTGCACGCGTCTTGGTTGCATAAACAAGGTCCCGGGTTCAAACCCCGGCTCGCACCTCTGGGATTTTCGGAATCCAGCAAATCATTATTTATAGTTTTATTATTACTGCAAAAGGAAACGCCGTGAGGAAATTGAAAAATCTAACCAGTTTTAGAAAACCGTGAAATCAGCCAACCCAGGCACCTATTTTTAATATGGAGACGAGATACATTATGGAGGTATCCCGGTATTTCACTTACGAAATGACTATTAAGTCTAATTATTCCCTCCGAATATCAATAAACAAGACGGTATTGTAGACCTGTGGTTCAATCTATACTTATAAATAAAATTGAAGTGTTCCTTTGGTAATATCAAAATAACACCTATTCACTAAATGCATATGAAAGTACATACGGTAATGATAACAAAACCGCGATTTAATTTTTTGTTTGTCTGTCTGTCTGTATGTTTGTTCCGGGTAATCTCCGAAACGGCTAGACCGACGGTTTCGACGGGACTGCCACAGGCAGATAGCTGATCTTATAAGGAGTAACTTAGGCTACTTTAATTTAAGAAAAACAATTAGGGTTTCGCGTAAAAATCTTACTTGGTTACTTGGTAAGCCAAGCAACCTCAATTATTATTTTATATATTGTATAAGTACTAATACCTAAAAAAATAATATCATCAAGCCTCAAATGTATTCCTCATAGGGTAATCAGAGGTACACTGTGGTGCGCCCATATTTCGCTAGGAGACTACTAAGGTCGTCAGCGACCCTCATAATTTTGACAATTCACTATAGTGCTGCTAACCTATGAACATGGCAAATAAATATCAGGGTCGTCATTATCAGTATTTTTCTGATACAGCGGGGTTAATACCTTTTGAGGAAAAAATATATAAATGTAAAGTAATTTAATTGAAGACCCCATTCAAGTCTTTTGAAAGAATTGACATCAATTCTCAGAAAACGAAATTAAATGGATGGAACTGCCTTCGTTGAATTTTTTTTCTGCAACAGGTCGTCTATTACATCTCAATCAAAATAATAAACATTTTAATAAATGCATAATTATGAAAGTAGCGGTACTTACCTATAAGTAACAAAATAAATAAATATCAATTTTTAATTTTGTTGTCTGTCTGTTTGTTCCGGCTAATCTCTGAAACGGCTGGACCGATTTTGATGGGACTTATTTAGATGGCAGATAGCTGATGTTATAAGGAGTATCTTTGGCTACTTTTATTTTATCTAAAGTTGTTAACGGGCGGAGCTATGGGCAACAGCTAGTCTGTCATATTGAACATTTAGTACTCTAATTATTGTTTCTGCGCACAATGACGGCATGTTTTCCATAGTTGTCTCTTTTTAATATGGCAGCAATTAAGAAGCGTTGATACCTGTTTCTTTTCCATATTTTGTGACCCACATACATGCTCCTTCCATATTTATTTTTTGTTCTGTGCTTCAACCACTGGAATCAAAGTGATTGCATGTTTAGTTTGACGACCACTTGGCGCAGTGGTTCGAGCGTAGGCCGGTGCACATGGTGGTTGCAGGTTCGATTCCAACCGGACAAATTCCGGAAATTGCCTTTTCGTTATTTTCCCCGGTCTGGGTGTCACTTGGATCACCCCAGTCCATTGCACGGTACCCATACTACAAGCGTTGCTTAGTTTGGGACCATACAGTTGGTGTGTCAGTCCGGCGATATTTATATTTAGTTATAAAATCATTACCAAAACTAAACTAAACGGCTAAACTAAAAATCCTATCCTACTAATATTATAAATGTGAAAGTTTGTGAGTGTGGATGTATGTATGTATGTATGTATGTTTGTTACTCCTTCACGCAAAAACTACTGAACGGATTTGGATGAAATTTGGAACACATATAGTTTATAACCAGGAATAACATATAGGATACTTTTTATCCCGATAATCCCGACATTTTTGTTACGTTAAATACTACGCGGACGAAGTCGGGGGGCACAGCTAGTTAACTATAAAATGGTAAATTTCAAAGGACTAATATAATAGTAAAATAGAATAACAGTCCTCAAATGTACTATTTTGATCCACCTTAGGTCATTGACAGCTAGATTTCACACCTACCTCGTAATTATAATGCCATCTCTCTCTTACAAAGGCGTTTTCACATATCCAAGAAAGAGGTAGAAAATGGAAACGGTACATCTTTCTTGTAGAAGCTCGAGTTCAGAGTCAAGGACGAATGCACTCAGCGAGGAATGAGACAGCAATATATTGGAGAGTAGGACGAAGATACATACTCGGTTTAGACCAAAAAAGATTGCCGTGTCGACGCTCGTGCGCACCGCGGCATTACAATATTGAAATAAGAACAATATTTAAATTATTATATTGGTGTTGTCACTATACAATATTATTTTTAATTATTTCTCGCATGGCAACATTTTATATTTTTAAAGGTGTACGTGTTGCTTTTGTAGTGATTAGTGATGCCAGAATTTAATACATTTTCATACGTCGTTGAAAATCTTAATTAAAGATAACAAAATTATAGTCTCATAAACCAGTACTTAGTTCAAGTGTTTAAAGTGTAAACAGTGGTTAAAAATTATTGGAATTTGAATATTTCAAAAGTAAGGTAAGTGAAAATTTTGTTCTTCATAAAGCTACCCACCGTATTTTTTTATGAGACTTTGGGAAATATTTTTTACTTGATTAAAGTTAAATATTCCATGATCCTATTTGAACAAAATCGCTGTCTTCATTCTTCTATTAGTACTTATCTACTTAAACACAGAATAGATACTCAATAGTCACTGACTCAGTCATTACTGAATCTCTAGAACTGTTGTTAGTTGGTAATTTTTGCTCTTTTTGCTCTCAAATTTAGTGGACATATATATATTAGAGTGAATATAGGTTGTATAATTTTAAGAACTAGTTTTTATACTTAATAAGATTCTAGTCTCTATAGGAGACTCTTTATTTATATATAAGTATGTTTATTATAATTATATTATTATGTTTTCCCGCAGCTTCACTATCGTAGCTTTTATCTTCTAGATTTCGACAACAGAGCCTCCAACTCCAACTATAGCCATAAATAGTAACTGTAAGTACTAAAAAATACATCAAAATTGGTCAAGCAGTTTAAGAGGATAAGAATAACGATCATTCCTGTGCGCGTGCGCACAGGAATTTATATACATAGATAATGATGATTTATTTTAGACCAAACGGGGATTCCCTTAATGATGTAGTTTAAATATTCTGTGGCCATGCTGTGAAATATGCAATGATCAAGAAAATATACAGACACTTAAGAAAGTGTCTCATTCCTTTCCTCGTATAGCTCTGTTCCTTTCTGTCGGGCGTTAACGGAATTTTATATGTAGGTATAAATAATAAATATAACCTACGTACCTTCTTTAAATGGAGGTGTCAGCAAACAATTGAATATAAAATATCTTAATCAGCGATTTATAAGTAACTACCTAGTTAATATTAGCGATTCATAAGTAACTAGGTAGCTACTTATAAATTTATTATATGTTCATTTATGATATAATTTAAAGGTTATCGGCTGTGTGAATTGGGGTGTTTAACTCAAACTCAAAATTGTGTTTATTCATGTCAGCCAACAAAACATTTATGAATAGTCAGAATCTACCACCTGTCTGGAATGCTGCTTCCACTGAGAAGATCCGGAAAGAAACTAAATGGTTACTCTTTTCAATGAATAAAAGATGACGTACCTACATTCTCAGGAACAGCAACATGTGAGCAGGCATTGTCATTAGAATTAATGCAGCATTAATATGTATGTACTTCAAACCTTAAGAAATCACAGTATCAATGCTGATATCTTTATTGTTTAATGAATAGTCCAGAGGGAAGTAATCACAATCGAGGGAAAGTTCCCGCATCGGAAACGACACCTTTCATCCTTCTTCCAATTTGTTTGTTAAAGAAGGACGGAAGCTGTCTTTCCGACATCGGAAACTTCCGTCAATTGAGAATAACCCCCAGGAAGTTAGCTAGGAATAGTCTCTACCAACGATTTTAAACGCTAATTTAACTACGAAGAGCCGGCTCGAAATCAAGGGTTACTCTTTGGGGTTTGATTATAAATCCTTATTCCAATACAATGTAGGACGCCCTCCAACCAGGTGGGATGACGATCTGCGAAAGACTGCAGGCAGATGCTGGATGCGGCAAGCTGAAGACAGGGCGCTATGGCGCTCATTAGAGGAGGCCTATGTCCAGCAGTGGACAAGCATAGGCAGATGATGATGATGATGATGATGATGATGATGATTCCATAACAATATGGTACCCACTTGCCTTGTTATAAGGGTTATTCCAATTGTATTCGTATAGCGGTTGTTTTATGGGTTATTTAAGCAGAAGTCAAAAAACCTTCGAACAACAACGTCAGCGAATCCGGAGCACGAAGTTTGTATTTAATATTATAACCTGCTGAACAGGTGGAGGGGGTCGACGACCGGTCGTTACGGGCTGTGACGTCACGGTACACCGCTATGTTAGGCCGCGGACACATTGGCGGTGCTAGGCTGTATTCATATAAATGTATTTGAAATGTGATTGTAAACCCATGATCATTGTTGGTTGTTTAATTCATCAGTACTATGTTATTTCTCCGTCTAAACTTACTTAAAAGCCACTTAGTTAAATATACTTAGTTTTAATAACAATAAGGAAGTGCTTAGGACATAATATTCACGTTTTTGTCTTCCATAGATTTGATGTTTAAATCATTTAAAAGGTATAAGTTCTAGAAGCGCTGATAACCAACCCTGATAAGATCTCAAGACAGTTGTGTAACAAATTATTAATTTACCCCGAAAGCAAGAATATATAGAATTTTTGAATTAGCGACGACTCAGACACGAATAATTTTCATAACTGTAAATCGTAATATCAGTTGAATAGATTTCAACGCGTTGTCGTTTAATGAATGGCCCACAAAATAAACTTTACTAACTCTATTGCCTTTCTCATGGTCGGGAAAGCGACGTGCCTAATATTTTTGCGGTGATAAATTTATTATTATTTATTTATGTAACTCATAGAATATACAAACCATAGGCACATTGTAAGGTTTTATTTTGACAATGAACGATGTTTTGAACGGCGCTTTAGTAAATGCTGAAGATGATATACCTACCATAAAAAACCTGATGATACTGTTTCTTGATAGCGAATGATTTAATCAAAGGTCAGCTATTACACAGAAACCCAACCGTTTTTTTTTGTTATAAGTCCTACAACTTTAGCATTTAGAAAAACTAAACGAAATATCGTCCATTATTAAAATAAGACCTTTTAAATTTTATGTCCAAATACAAAAATTCGAACAGATATTGAGTCATTGCCAAAAAATTCTTTCGAACTGATAACACCATGGAGCCTTCAAAAGAATCGCTTACAGAATATTTAAAAAGATCTTTATCGATCACTATCTACACCCAAATGGAATTCCAACAATTGTTTGAAGGTACTCGTGTTTCAACCTAACTCATCAGTATTCTAAAATATAGGACACAACGGAACGCAACGATGACACATCCGAAGCTACGTCATTGGCCAATATTTGGCACAGTTTATTGGCTATGGAATCGTCCGTCACAACTCGGTACTACTAAGTTAAAGCTCTTATAATTCGCTGATATTATTAGGCTATAATAAAATATTTATATTATAAAATTCCGGTCTGCGTGTGTTTGTAAATCTTCTCGTAAACCATATGAGTGTTTTTTTTTGCACCAAGATGTTGGTTAGTTTTAGTTGGAACCGATAGCGTATGCGCGAAATCATAAGTATTTAGGATGGTTTCTGCATTGAATGCAAGTAGTAGTACATAAGATGATGCTAAATACATTAGTCGTAAAGAATCTTAGTCAAAGAGGCAGAATCGCAAATGGAAATACACCTTACAGTTGTTAGTATAAGACTTATCATTAATACTATGATTGTTTAGACGGTTGACGTTATACTAAATCAAAGTAAAACACATTTTATATAGCGGGGACTAAGGTTTAAAACCGTGCTGACTGATATCTTTAAGATTAAGTTTTTAAGAAATTTAATGGAGCCTTTGTAGCGATATTAAAATAGTTTTGCAGTGTTATGTGTACTGAAATAATGTTTTTCACCGTAACCCCTGGTTTGTACTGGACTGACGGAAAATAGATTGTACACAGATTATCCTGGTTTTCCTATTTTGTACAAAAAATACACCTTGGTCTCCAACTTTCCATAACTTTCACATAATTATTTCATGCTCGGTTCGGGTAGGTATCCATTCAAGTCTGAGTCGGCGATGCACATCCTCAGTTTCTCTGCGCAAAGGCCCCATTACAATAGAGAACTGCTTCATCATGTAATTGTGTTGCCAACGTCTTTTAATAAGGCAATATAGGTACCACGGAGTTGTCAACTGCTTGGCGCAGTGGTTCGAGCGTATAGTCTGTCAAAAAAAGAAGAAAGTCGCGAAAATTATGTTAGAGGAACTACCTAATTTTTCTATTGCTTGGCAACACTGAAAAAAATCTATGACCTGTATAACTTTTTTTAAAACTTCCATTCAATTTTGTTGTGATAAAAGTTAAAATACGCAAGACTATAAAAAAGTGGTGCAAGATAAGGGATGCTTGCATTTTTACTTGTGAAAAAGTTATAAAAAATAGTGCAGGTTGCATCCTTCTTTCAAAAGGGTAATACAATTGTAGCGCCCTCACATGTTTTCAAGACTTGTTTGTTGACTTCTTGACAAACTGTAGGCCGCTCGGATCTGAGTGGTTAGGGGCCTGGTTCCCGCCTGGTCAAATTGCGAAAATAGCCTTCTCGTAATTTCCCCTGGGCTGGGTATCAGTGGGATCTCCCTAAGTCCCTTGTACACTAAAAATAGTAGGTTCAAATGTTGCAAAGTTTGACACCATAAAGTTTTAGTGTATTAATCTGGCGGTATTTATAACTATTATTACTTAGCTGACATTTTAGAAATTCGTCTGTCAGTAGCATTTTCTACAGGGAGGTAGACACCTGAATAGAAGTGATTGGGTACCACCAAAGCATTATCTGTGTTCTGTCAGCCTAGATGTGCTTCGGCCGCGAGGTTTACGTAATATAAGTTGCTATAGGTTGTACCTATTTATATTTTTTTCAGCAAAATATTATGGGCATTTGAGAGATGTAAATTGAGCTGCTGGCCTAGCATGCCTGATATCACTTTTAACAGGAAAATCGATACAGATTCCATCTTGGCGTAGAAATGCGCCTCTGCGTGTCAATTTATAAGAAGATTTATCTTTTATTCATACGCATACTTCCATCGAAATAGGCTATTTAAGTTGTTGAAATCGTAGTCGTCGATCACGGCGATCTACGGTCTACTATCATGGTGAAAAATTGAGAGACTACATTGATACAGCTCTTATAAAATATACCTACTTTTACTAATGGAAACTAACTTTTATGAGCATTTAATAGGTAGATACCTACAGAAACTAAAAAATAAAATAAAAAACACAATTTAAAAAAACACGTACACTTAATGTTTATTGTAGGTATCATGAATGCAACGAAAATAGTTACCAATGAGAGCCTACATAGCATTTTTATATCGAGTAAATTGCATTTATTCGTGATTCTTTTTATATAAATAACACATACTTATCTGAAAATAAGCTTCATAATCCTACTTCCTACTAATATTATAAATGCGAAAGTTTGTGAGTGTGGATGTATGTTTGTTACTCTTTCTCGCAAAAACTACTGAACGGATTCGGATAAAATTTGGAACACAGATAGTTTATAACCAGGATTAACATATAGGATACTTTTTATCCCGATAATCCCGAAATTTTTGTGAAGTTAAATACTACGCAGACGAAGTCGGTGGGCACTGCTAGTCTATTAATTAAAATTTTTCCGAGAAATCCTCGTAAGCTGTCAGCCCTGGCTACCATGGAGGAGGCCTTCTAAGTTTACATACATAAATGTTTTAGATACATAAGTAAATAAAAAATCTTCTCATTCTGATCCCTCTAGCTACCCCGTCAAAATACATTTGCGTGATGCTACGATAACATCGCGTTGCGTGACATCCAAGCATGATGTTTTCACCAATAAACCTCGCTGATTAGGAATCTAGCCAGCAATGGTATTGTTATCAACTGGTTATTAACTTTCTGACTCAGTTAGTCGTTAAATAGGCTTTTTTATATGGCAGTCTACTGCACGCGATCTGTGTTCACGGTTGGCAAGTAAAGTAAATCAGTTAATTTAGTCATTTTAAATTTGTTTTTTATAGATTATCAGTGGTAGCTGATCGGTTAAGCACTCGTCTTGCGAGCACCAGGTCCTGGGCGCAAACCTTGGCTCACACCTCTGAGTTTTACGAAATCTTAGAAAGTTTAGTCAATTTAGTTTATGTCAACAGAATCAGCTCTAATAAGAGTATTCACCTACCTACCAAAGAAACTGTAATATTATAATAATAATTTATTTGCTACCTACTTACTAAGTGTAAAACAACTCTACTTGTATATAGAGTCCACAAACGATACATTTTCCAACACGCTCTCTCCCATAACTCTACATATTACGACAGGTCCCATAAACGCGACCGCCGCAATAACCATAAAACAAACCGAACGTATACACAATAAAACATATTTACTGTTTGTACGTCTGATACATTTGCGGGAAGATAGGATATGCAAAATATTGCGGAACACAATCACTGATTGGTAAGATTAATAACATTAAATATGAGGATATGTATCAGGACTCTAAAATAATATTTAAAACAGATAGGTTCCTATTAAACGATGAAATACCTAAATCTGAGTGAGACTTAATTAGTTTCTAGTATTGTCTAGGTATACCAACTTTTATTTTATTATAAAGAGTACATAACCATTGAGTTTCTTTCCGACTCTTCTCAGTGGAAGCAGCATTTCGAACCGGTGGCAGATTCTGGCTATTCATACACTTATGATGAGCCTTTTACACTTATGAGCCTAATTCATGTAGGCAACCCAACAAGATACTTTTTGTTGAGTTACCTACATGAATAAAAAGATTTTGAATTGTGATTCCAAGATTTATGATAGGATATACGTAGCCATCTTAGTTTCCGAGTTACAGGCCTTTTATTATTTGTCCCAACGCCTGTCTTGCGATCATAGACAACATTGAAATGCCTTTTCATTTTTAATTATTTGATTTAGTCCCGATACTAAAGCATATGTAAGCCTTGGTAATGTACGACTTCTGGAACAATATATTTCCAAAAATGTACCTACATAATAATTATGAATATATTAATACTAATGAAGGCTTCAAAAATGTACCCCAATGTACCAATCAGCCACTTGAATCAATAAGTCTCATTGAAAACTAAATAACTTAATTTGTGTAACAATAGTCTAACCATTTGTGTATACAGAACATAATATAATAAGCAAAATCCAAGGTTATGTAACCTCTGATAATACGCCAACAAAACTAAATTTGCCTGGAAACAAGACTGACATTGTCTAATTTAAAGCCTTGTAAGGCGTCAATAGCTTAGTGGTTCGAGGGGCCACTCTCGTAACTGAGAGATTCCGCGTTCGATCCCCATCCTGGCCATTAAACTATTGACGTAAGCCCACGCCAAGCATTAGCTTAGCCGGAGAGGCTAACGGGAATACTAGTCATGTGATAAACTCACATTGCTAGTAATCTTATGACCTAACCAAAAGCCTACTTGAACTATGTTGGACAGTTTTAACATAATCTTGTCATACGTTATTATATCACCGTAACCCTAACGCTCTTATCACAATGGATTCTTAATCTTCCTGACACTTAAAAAAGATTTACACTAAAGAGACTTAATACTGACGCCTTAAAAAAAACAGTTCTTAGATACTTACTTGCACAATTCTGAGACGATTTCCTTTAATTTACAACCTATTCCACAATTGACTAAAACCTGCATCTTTATTGGCACTCTTGTATACTATTGATGAAGCTGTAATAGTTATTTAAAAGGAACGCCATCTCTCAATTGAAGAAAAAACTTTCATCTCTCAAAAGCGTCAATAGCCTAGTGGTTAGAGGGGCCGTCCTCGTAGCTGAGAGGTTCCGGGTTCGATCAACATCCTGGCCATAAACTATTGACGTGAGCCCACTCCTAGCACAAGCATTAGCTTAGTTGGAGGGGCTAAAGGGAATACCTACTAGTAATGTGGTAAACACAAATTGCTAATAATCTTTTAAGAAAAAATAAAAGATGCAAGCAAACCCATATCACAAGCCGGTACAACAAACACATTTTCATAAACCTTTTCCTTGTTCCAGCTATGGCGAGATTAAGCCTACTTGCGGTAGTTATATGCCAATTATTGACCCTCCCTATTTTAGGGGGGAGAAGTGACGATGACAACCCATTCATGGACCTGGCCTCCTCCTTCCTACAGAATATGGGAGATGGGGGGAACAATATGAATGGTCTAGCCGCAATAGGGAATATTGTCGGGACTTTGATGCAAGGAAATAATGCTAAGAACTTAGGGGGTATATTGGGGCAGAATGGTAATGGAAATGCTGGTGATATGTTATCAGGTGAGTGTCAATATTGTTTAGTTACTTCCCCCTCTCTATCATAAGACTACTTGTTGAATCTCAATGCAAAAATTAATAGCCTTTTACACACTTTTAAATAAATAATGTTTAGTACTATTGTCTTTGTAAAACCGCTAACGGTGTTCTGACCTAAATGGATGAAAATGCAGACGTTTCTGTATACAATATGCAGTTATTGTTAAATATAATAAACAAACGAACGTAGCAGTGACAGCCGATTGGTTAAGCACTCGTCTCGCGGGCACAAGGTCTTGGGTTCAAACCCCGGCTCGCAACTCTGGGTTTTTCGAAATATATGTGAGAATCATAACATCACTATGATTATTACTTGCTTACGGTGAAGGTGAGGAAACCTGCATGTATTATAATTTTCGAAAAGTATATGAAATCCGCCAACCCGCACTGGGCCAGCGGAGTACGTTTTGGCCTGAATCCTCCTCGTATCAACGGGAGGACCGTGCCTAGCAGTGGAACGTTAAAAGTGCCAAAATGTACATACATTTATAATTAACGATATTATTATTATGACCACTACCATTAGTAAAGGCAGATTCGGACCCGGATAATACAGTGCTGTAGTTTAAGGAATACGTCACCCTAAATATTTATTATGAATTGAATCTTTGTAGCTGTTCTCATGGCTTTGTTTAATATTCATACAAGCGTATGAAGCAAAGTAAAATAACAACTTTTCAACAAACTTTGACTTGTTTGGTAATCATCATTGTCTAGTCTTGAAACATGTTCTTAAACAATATCAGTTTACTCAGAATAATCATTAAAACAACCCAGTACACGGATTTGAAACTCCAAACAACTTGTAGGCAATCAAAATTCGTTAACATACAGTTGCACGTTATAATTAATGACTTAAAACACAGAAATCGCAAATTGTTCACAGGTCTCGGCAGTTTACTCGGAGGCCAGGACGGTAAAATAGATCCTGCTCTTATAGGAACAATGGTCTCGATGTTCGCACAACAAATGACCACCACACAAGCACCAAATAGGCAGAAACGAGCGAACCCAGAAAACGACCTAAACTTAGAGAGTATGATGAACCTAGCGTCAGGTCTGCTAGGCAACCAGAATGCTGGGGGATTTATGCCCTTAATCATGAACACTTTAAGCTCATTTTCGGAGTCAGAAGCTCAGAAACGATCACACGACCATAAAGACCACGCATCATTTCTTCCACCGTTTTTGGAAAAGGCTCATCTCTATTGGGACATCTTTATCAATTCGGAATTAGGTAAAACGATTTGGGAGAAATCTGGTTTGCAAAGGGGATTGAAAGTCTTTACTGGACCTGATGGGAAGATCAGTTTCGGGACTATGTTCAAGAATTTCGAGAACCTCTCGTTCAGGAGGCACTGGATCAAAGCGGCTGCGAGCTATTTGGCTGATTTCGTGGGGCAGATGTCCAAACCGGAGGTTTACAGCAGGTCAGTTCTTTAGTAGACTATTCTGTTAGGTGTTAGCGTCTTTTTAGAAAGTCTGGTTTTCATTTCAATGAGGTGAGAACTGCCAGCAGCAGCAAGGACTAATATAATTACTCCGTTTGGAAACTCGGACTACTCAAACTGATGGCAGCCAATCATATTATTATTTAGTGAATAATAATATGATTGGCTGAGCCCACGACTTCGTCCGCGTGGAATTTTACTTAAGAAAAAATCCCACTCCCGCGCTCTGAACCCGCGCGACAGCACCCATTTTTAAAAAATATTGTTTTTCTATAATAAAAGTAGCCTAAGTTACTGCTTATAACAACGTCTATCTACCAGTGAAAGTCCCGTCAAAATCGGTCCAGCCGTTTCGGAGATACTCTTTGATTTGATGTGTTTTTATTTTTTCACGCGGAACCCTAATTGTTTTTCTAAAATTAAAGTAGCCTAAGATACTCCTTAAAAAATCAGCTATCTGCCAGTGAAAGTCCCGTCAAAATCGGACCATCCGTTTCGGAGATTACCCGGAACAAACACACAGACAGACAGACAAAAATGTTTTAAATAGCGGTTTTGTTATAGGTGTCGTATGTACTTTCATATGCATTTAGTGAAAAGGTGTTATTTTGATATTACAAACAGACACTCCAATTTTATTTATTTGTATAGATATATTAAAGGTAGCAGACCCTAGCCGGCTCGGCCGGTAGTACGATGAGTGAGAGAGCCGTAAACCTAAACCTAATCCTTTCCCCTCCCTTGATCCCAATTCCCACTCCCATTCAGGTCGGCAACTTGTGAGAATGACATTGCTATTGGAAGCATCTGTAGGCTACGGTTACTATTTAATCAGGGGGTCTTAGACTTGTTTACTGAATTGTTTTCAATCATTAGATGTTTTTTGACTCATAATTACGCTTAACATTTTCAGGTACCTTATATCAGGACAGTACATCATAAATAGCTTCCTGGACGCCCAGGGTCTGCCTCAGACCACCCACTTCAATGTGAAACAGCCAGAGAAGTCCATCACCACACTCCTGAACCATGTGCTGAAGAAATATTTGGATATGGACACTGATGTGTCGGAGTATGTGGCACCAGCTGTGGAATACGTGAAGGTGGGTTTTCAGGATTTAATCAAAACCCAGATTCGGGCGTGGTGACTACACGGACCAATAAAACACTTACGTACACAGGTCAAAAGATGACAGGGTATTGGGGAAAATGGTGAATTGTGATTGATAATTTCAAGATCGAGCCGTGATTGGACCAATTAAAATTAGCGGGGAAATTTACAAATTTTTTTTTTTCATGAATCAATTTTAAATTCATGAAATCAAAATACATATCCCAATGGTGCAAGCCTTGACTTGAACCTGCACACCTTGCTTTCAAAATCGTACATTCAACAACTGAGCCATCATTGCAGTTTCTCCATCATTAACCAATCAAACTTATTTACAGCAAACCCTCAAAATGGCGGAAACTAAAACGAAATCCATGTCTTCCCGAGGTGACCACCACGCGCTGGCTGATCGGCTGACCGACACCTTGAACCTTGAAGTCATTGAACCAGTTCTAAGAGTGTACAGGGCATACCAGCACTCAGTACAGGCTCCGCACTGCCAGGAGCACCTCATGTGCCTTGTCAACAGACACCACGACCAAGACCAAAAGGGTTAGTGGATCATAAGAAATCCTTACTAATATTTAAAATGCGAAAGTAGCTCTGTCTGTCTGCCGCGCTTTCACGCCAAAACTACTGAACCGATTTAAATGAAATTTGGTACACAGTAAGTCTAGAGCCTGAGAAAGTACATAGGCTACTTTTTAATGCGATAAAAGGGTTGTAAGGGGTTGAAAGGGGGGGATGAAAAGTTGTATGAAAGTATCGTATTTTTTAGGCTGTTAAATCGATATAAATACATATGACATTCAAAGTTTGTAAAAGTTTAAAAATGCTACCAAAAGACACTATTCCACGCGGACAAGTCGCGGGCACAGCTAGTAAGAAATAAATATCGCCAGACTGACACACCAACTGTATGGTCCCAAACTAAGCAAAGCTTGTACTATGGATACCGTACAATGGACTGGGGGCGATCCCAGCGACACCCAGACCTAGGAAAATTACGAAAAGGCCATTTCCGCAATTTTCCCCGGCGGGGATCGAATCCGCAACCACCATGTGCAACGAGCCGAGCGGCTTACGCTCCAACCACTGCGCCAAGCGGTCGTCATGATGATACAATGACAATTGACAGCTCGCTGGTAGAACCAAATTACAGTATCTATACGGACTGGCTTGACCGAGTTAATAGGTACCACTCTATCACAGAAGATCAGCGTAAAGGACCTAGCTTTTACGACTGCGTTTCATAAGATGGGTGAGAGAGTCGAAAGCCCAACCCCAATCCCTTCCTCTCTCTCTGTCCCCACTCCTCTTTGGAAACTTGTGTGCAATGTCTTTAGTATTGCAATGATCTATAGGCTCTGGTGACATTTGAGCTTGCTTTCCAACTTAGTTCGTAACAAGACTAAGTACCTACTTAAATTATCTTTCTTCTTCATCTTCTGCACATACCTTTTCCAAGTTCTTTGGTATTGAGTTCTTGTCTGCACTGATTTGGCTGAATTTTCCACTCCCTTTATTATAATTTTAGCCCTTTTGACGTCCCACTCATGGGCATGGGCCCCCCTCAACACGAGGGGGATTCAGGCCATAATCCACCACGCTGGCCCAGTGTGGGTTGGCGGATTTCACATGTCTTTCGAAAATTGGTTAAATCTTCTAAGACATGCAGGTTTCCTCACGATGTTTTCCTTCACCGTAAGCAAGTGATAATCATATAGAAATTATGATTCGCACATAGATTTAAAAAAAACCAGAGGTTCGAGCCGGGGTTTGAACCCGAGACCTGGTAGCCCGCAAGACGCGTGTTTAACCAATCGGCTATTACTGCTCCCTTTATTATTATAATTAATGTTATAATTTCCAGGTCTTCCCGGCTTCAAAGCGGGTCTGACCAAGCTCAGTAGCTTAGCGGCATCAGCTGCCCTGAGCTTCCAGAATGGAAAGGGTTTCTTCGACCTGTACAACGCTATACAAAACGATGTTAATTGCGAGGTGAGGAGATCAGAAATCCATCCATTATTGAACAAAACTTGTAGTTCGTCCTTATCATACCCGTTATACGAGTAAATAAGCAAGATAGTAATAATTTTAGTAGTAACAAATTTAGTTCTGAAATACCTGGTAGTAGAAAATGTGGTTTTAGCCAACATATTTAACATAATTATGCAGAATTTTAATAAATGACTCGTTCAAATATTTTGAGTGCTTGTTTAGAACCGATTACAAAATTATAGGACTTACGAGTTATTTTATAATTGTGAAATCTGTTTTCAATTCGATATACTAGCTAGAAACTCCTTAAAGAAGCTTAACCTTGATACATTTAGCTACATTGACACAGATAAATTTGGCATTAATAAATCGATCTTAAGTCTGAGAGCGATCTTGAGTACGCCTTTAACAATTTATTTTGTATTGGTTAATAGGTATATACAGACAGCGGTACATCTCAGGGAACATATCCAGCATAAGCTAAGCTTTCTTTACTATTGACACCCACGATAGAGAGAGCTCAATTTGTGTTGGAAACGTTCCCTGAGATGAGCAGCCTACTGCCTCCTCAAGCCCTATAATAATGGTATCCCCAAGATTGCTCTCGGGACTTAAGATCAATTTATGAAAACTGGTCTTAAATTCTAAGTATTAGGTATGTACTAATAAAAATAATAATTTTACAGGCGGCGTACCCTGCTGACTGCTCTTCATTCCACGAGCACGAAATGAAAGTGACCACCGAAGTATACCACAGCGAGTTATAAGTACCTGCTACTACTTAAGCTATTTTACAAATTGACCTCTAATTTGTAAGCGTATTTAGGGGCACCTGGATAAAATAACACATGTCCACAAAGTTTTTCTTTTGTCTTTGACAAGTTGTAACTTGATATGAAAAAATATGTATCAAATACTATACATTTTTGATGGAAAATAGATTTAAATTAGGATGCTGGTACTTACTTCACATTAGTAGATTATTTAAATATAAGTAGGTGCATTTACTACGTAATTTACCTACGCAAAGTTTACGTTAAATATTCTTCCATTACCTACATATTATAGCGATTTTCATTTAACTGAACAGTACTTATTTTACCATGATAATAATTCGCAAAGATTCGGTTCCTAATCTGGTGATTAATTATATTTTGGACGGTAAGTATATATTTAATCAGGTACATAAGTACTTAACTAGTTTTTAGTTATATGAAAGTAAAAGATAATCAAGTAAGCATGGTACATTATTATTACCTACCTATTATTATTTATGTTATTATGTATAAGTTTTAGTTTTTTTGCTGGACATTTTGGTGCTAAAAAACTATTATTATGTTGCAGCTATTATTTGCAATTATTTACTATCTTTATTGTAATAGAATATGCATTTATAATATAATAACGATACCTAACTACATAATAAGAAAAATAATTTAATAAAAGGTTTTTTTTTTCAGTTATCTGAATTGTACATACATTCCGTCCTATAAGCTATGAAATAAAAACTACAATTTAAATCGTATTATTTATTTCAATTGGAAGGAACATCTATTTATAAATTATTACCCATATTGTTTAAGCAATTTGTGATATTTAAATTAGTTTACACAAAGGTTAACAGACATTTGTGTACAGGATTTACATGAATACTCTCATAAAATCTTTGATTAGTTGTCAACAGAATACATCCCGTGTATTCAAATGTTTTCAATTTTCATTTATCATTATTCCTATAACTGAATTTTTATAACTGACTTTTAAAATTTAACCAAACACAATAAAAGATAAAAAATGTCTTAATATTTTTTTACTAGGTACCACAGAGTAACAAGTATGTGCTAGGTACAAACTTTTTAATTATACAAATATAAATAAAAAATAAATAACCTGGACGGATTTCCTTTTCGACTAGAATCAATACAAATTAATATCGTAAATAATAATTTGAATAATCTAAGGCGCATTCTCATATAATTTAATTCATGATTAAATAATACTCACTAAAACTAAATAATGCTCTAGTGAAAAAATTCCTTCCTACAGAATATAAAACATCAGAAAATGTGCATGTCACTATGGATTCAAATTTAATTTTAAATTGCAATATTATTAATCATGAATAAATAAATAATTTAGCCCTTTTAACGTCCCACTCCTGGGCACGGGCCTCCCCTCAACACGAGGAGGATTCAGGCCATAATACACCACACTGGCCCAGTGCGGGTTGGCGGATTTCATCACACATTACTTTCGAAAATTGGTTAGATTTTCTAAGACAAGCAGGTTTCCTGACGATGTTTTCCTTCACCGTAAGCAAGTGATAATCTATAGAAATTATGATTCGCACATAGATTTTGAAAAACCCAGAGGTGCGAGGCAGGGTTTGAACCTTGTGCCCGCAAGACGCGTGCTTAACCAATCGGCTATCACTGCTAGATAATATTATTAATTAGGTATGTAATGTTATGAAGAGGTATCTATTCCATTAGAGCCACTTACAAATTAAATGAATGGAACAATTATGAACTTTAATATTACTAAATCTACGAACTAAATTAAGTTTATTTCTTAACTGGAATGTTCTTGCACACCCACTCCATTCCCTCCTGTAACACAACAAATGGACGTAAATTTGCAAACTAAGACCAACCTAGAACCACTAACACAAGGTTGGTTTGGTGAACAGCAGTGCAGGTGGCTTGATTATGTTCTGCAAAACGATATCCAAATATGACAGATCATGCTTTAGTAACCAGTGATGGCTACATACTTACAGCTACAAATATATTTACAGCGACTTGTGCATACTCGTATACAGCGACATACCATTACATAAGTAAGTACATACATCTTCAAATCACATTCACATTCTCAAACAACAGTAGAGTACAATGTATTAAATAAATAAATAAATATCGCCAGACTGACACACAAACTGTATGGTCCCAAACTACGCAACACTTGTACTATGGGTACGGTACAATGGACTGGGGGCGATCCCAGTGACACCCAGACCGGGGTAAATTACGAAAAGGACATTACCGGAATTTGCCCCAGCGGGAATCGAACTCGCAACCACCCGGTACAGAGAGCCGAGCGGCCTAAACTCAAACCACTGCGCCAAGCGGTCGTCGATGTAAAAATGTTACCAACCTATGTTAGTAAATAGGTATTGATGCCAATCTAAAAGTATTGATATCTTTCTCATACTTTATGACCATGTAAACGATGAAAATTTAGTTAGTTTAGTGTGTGTACTAACAGAATAGTACTCCATTTTTTTTAAATAAAATAATTGAGAATAATAGCTACGCTAAGCGGTCTTCCATCCTACTAATATTATAAATGTGAAAGTTTGTGAGTGTGGATGTATGTATGTATGTTTGTTACTCCTTCACGCAAAAACTACTGGACGGATTTGGATGAAATTTGGAACACAGATAGTTTATAACCGGGATTAACATATAGGATACTTTTCATCCCGATAATCCCGAAATTTTTGTTACATTAAATACTACGCGGACGAAGTCCGTGGGCACAGCTAGTTATAATATAATGGAAGACCTCAATTTCTTTGGTCGTCGCATCACGCGTGAACGGATGGAACGGTTTTGCTAATGCTTTTTTGTTGTGTTATTATTGTCAGGAACCTTTTTTTATTTACCTTCACTCCGGTGCCGTCAGTGGCGACGCACGCCTGTATCTGCCAGGTGCGATCCCGGATAAGATGCAAGCCGAGATGCTGCGCTATCTCGCTGGCCGGCAGCGCTACAACCATTGGCATTAGTATTAAATCCTACTAATATTATAAATGCGAAAGTTTGTGAGTGTGGATGTATGTTTGTTACTCTTTCACGCAAAAACTACTGAACGGATTTGGATGAAATTTGAAACACAGATAGTATATAACCTGGATTAACACATAGAATACTTTACTTAAGTCTACTCGGACGAAGTCGCGGGCAGCAACTAGTTGATAATAATATTATGTAAAACAAAAATGAATAGGTACTTACCTAGCTTTTAAGTCCACCCAAGTTTTTTTAAAATAATATTTTTTTAATGTTTTCAGCTTACCCAGCTATAGAAGATAATGGGAACCGATGTATAAGACCCGTATTAATTAATCAAACTCAAATCTGAGAGCGGTCTTGAGTAAGCTTTTGACGCGTCATTTTATACTGGAATGACATTTCCAAGATCACTCTCAGACTTAAGATAGATTGATTAATAGGTATTCGCCTTAACTACTAGAGTGTCGAGCAGCTACGTCGGTGTATAAGATTTGAATGCTCCAAGTGTCGCGTTCCCCTACGGGTGGGTATAAGACGCGCGCGGCCATTGGTTGTTTACTTGCTACGTTCAGTAACACGTCAACGATAATAGGGTGTCATAGATAGTTTCTCCATTTTGGTTTTCCGTAGTGGACAGTCACATTTTTGTATTGTATTATTATTAAATGTGTTTGTATTGCTATTTGTTACTTACTTGTCACTGGCGAAATACCAATTAATAGGTACTAAGAACCACTCAGAAAATAGATATTCTAAGAATTAAATTTTTAAAGATCGAAAAAAATACAAAAAAAAAACATGCTATCAAAGTATTGGGACACTTTGACGACCGCTTGGCGCAGTGGTTCGAGTGTAGGCCGCCCGACCACTGCACATGGTGGTTGCGGGTTCGATTCGCGCCGGGGTAAATTTTGGAAATTGGCTTTTCGTAATTTTCCCAGGTCTGGGTGTCACTAGGATCGCCCCCAGTTGTATGGTACCCAGACTAAGCAACTTGTACTATTACAAGTTGCTTAGTTTGGGACCATACAGTTGGTGTGTCAGTCTGGCGATATTTATTTATTTATTAAAGGGCGCTTGGAGGTGGGGTCATTGCAAGGGTTAATCACCTGATGCCATATCCTGTTTATTGGCATACACCAGTAGCGGAACTGCCCTCAGTTTGTCATCTTGCAGCAACTCAGCTAACTCCTGACTGGTCTCCTCGAGCCTTTGATGGTCACAACAGTCTACCACATAGATCTGGAATATCAACATACAGATACTTATGTTTTGTGAACTTCCACGTTTTAACCAAATTCAACAAAGGAAGAGATTCTATGTGTGTATAATGAATTTTATTTTGTAGGTATGTCCACTGATTGATTGGGGGGTGATGTTACTCGCGTCCGTAGGAATTACCAGCTCGCCAGGACAGAGCCTAACCCTACACGTGCCCCCCGGGTGGTGCCAAAGAGTGACAAACAACGCCGAACCTCGGGCGGCGGTTAAATAACCCGACTCAACTAGGGATGGAAGGAAATGACCTCCCTAAACCACGCCGCTTTAGTGTAGGGCTACCCGGCGTGGATAGAGGACAATGACGGACTTACGGACTGTATCTGACAATAGACCCTACCTGCACTAGGACCTGTGCAGTCGAGCGCCGAAGGCGGGGATGAAGGAGTCCTGGGGGGTTGAGCGGGGTGTGGGTCGGGTTAGATACCTGCACAACGCAACACGCCCCCTTTGGTCTGGATTTCCATGCCAAACGGTGCCCTTCGCGCTTAGCCGGCGTGGGGGGAATGGTCCATGCGGCCCGTCAGAGGGCCGCCGGCGAGGAGTGTGAGGGTCCCTGGAGAACATCACCGGGGATGGTGAGGGCCATGCTGACGGGGCAAGACTTGTGTGGGGCAACCGGGAGATTGTGAACCGATCTCCTGGCCACACCTGCTCGAGTCCCTGATGTCGCGCTTGACCACCAACCTTGTGCTCCTATACCTCTCGTCGCAATCCTGGTGCACCTATTGAAGGGCATCCCCAAATGTGCGGGCTCCGTGGAGGGTGGGAACGACGTGAGGCGAAAAACAAAAACCAAACAGGAAATGGACAAAAAAAGGTTCACCCACAAACAAAGACCTGAAGGGAAACCGGAAGGCAAATCTAGAGGGAAAACCGGGAAACCGGCCATCCCTCTCAAAAACCCGGCATCCAAGGGGAAACCTGAGGGCGTCGACGGGGGGAAAGCTGGAAGTTCGGTCATCCCACCGGTGGGGCTGGAGGGGAAACCCGAAGGCTCTGCTGCTGGGAAAGCTGGACAACCGGCCATCCCAATAACCACGACAACCAAGGGGAAACCTGCGGAAACACCAGAAGGGGAAGTCAGACATCTGGCCACCCCCTCAACTACTACAACCCCCGAAAGGGAGATACCAGGGACGTGTGAGGCTGGAGGGAAAGTCGAACCATCGGCCATCCAACCAGCCAACACCAAAGCAGCGCAGCAGGAGCCCTCTGTAGGCACCAGCAGCGCTACTACATCAGAGCTGAGGAAACAGATCGACCTCAACTGGGAGGTCGTCAGCAGACCGAAGCGCAGGACGGGCGGACCTCCCCACAAGGGACCCCGCCTGCCCGGCCACTCGGAACGCAAAACTGTTTCCGACCGCCAAAAGACTAACAGGCTGGCGAAGAAGGCGGAGAAGAGAAGGAGGAAGAGGAAGGGGATTGCCCCGACCGCCGCCTCAGACTTAGCTACAGCCAAAACAGCACCGGAAGGACAGGGAAACACTCCTGAGCTCACTCAGGCTGGACCCAGTAAATCCGGCAAGGACGGCAAGGACGGAGGGAAAGCAAAGTCCAATGTTAAAAGGGACCGACCCGACGAGACTATGTCTCCGAAGGTCGAGACCAAAAAACGGAGGATCAGATCTCCCGCAGATCCTAAGCCCACTAGTTACGCCGCCGCTGCAGCAACGCCTGACAGGAAGGTGGCAATAACATCGCAGGCACGAGGGCACATCATGCTGGCCACGTCCAACCTCATTTAGGAAAGACTAACGGCCCTGCTTGATGAGCTTGCGGACGGCGACCTGCTTGAGGTGCAAGGCCCAGCCTTCCTGGGTAGGCCTACTTATACAGATGGAGCACTCCACCTTCTGTGCGCGGACCAAGCGACGGAGGACTGGGTGAGGGCCGCCATCTCGAATATCAGCATACCCGAAGTTGGATCGCTTACAGTGCTCCATCCTGAGGAAGTCCCGAAAAGAGTGCGCTGCGGGGTCCTCTTGCCACTGGTGTGGCAGGGCGACAGAGCACGGATCGGTAGACACCTCAGGATGTCGAACGCATGGGCACAGGTCGAGCGGTGGTTGGTGCACGCCATACTGCCCCAGGAAAACTCGAACTCGACCTTCATCGTGGTGAGTGTTCCAGAGGACCTCATCCCGGTGATACTGGCGAAGGGACGCCGCCTAAGCTTCCGGCTTGGGGCGGTGTACCTCAAATTTCAGAACGCCAGGGGTCGGTTTGTGAACACCCCACCTAACACCAGTGGCAAAGACGGCCAGGAGATGCAAATCGACATCGCAGGAGAGGAAGACGATCCCACTGCGAAGAACAGCGAGGCCAATGCAGACGAGCAGGATAAAGTCTCCCTCGGTAGCGAGGAAGAACTCCTGAACCTCTGCAACTTGGATCTGGAGGAGGAGGACGGCCAACACGGAGTCCTCTTCATCTAGATCCAAGATCCTGCAATGCAACCTCCACCACAGCATCACGGCGACGGCTCAACTACGTAGGTGGCTGGAGGTCAACAATCCATCTATTGCCCTGATCCAGGAGCCGTGGATCAGGGCGGGCAACATACACGGACTCTCCAATCTTGGAGGTAAGCTTATAAAAGGTACAACGGACAATGTGCGAGCATGTGTCTTCGTATCGCACAATATTACTATGCAGCCTCTAATGGACTTCTGTTCCAGAGACCTATGCGCCGTAAAAATTCAACAAAACCAAGAAATCAACTTCCCCGACCTTGTACTTGCATCGGCCTACATGGCGGATGGCGAGTCCGCACCACCAGAGGAACTAGCCAGGCTGGTCAGATTCTGCGAGGGGAACAATCTAGCGTTGATCATCTCAACGGACTCCAATGCTCACCATCCTTTGTGGGGCATGGAACAAAGCAACAGCAGAGGTAATTCGCTAGTTGAATTTCTATTTACCACAAATCTGGAAATTGTAAACACAGGTAACGAGCCCACCTTCATTGGTAGGCACTGCAGAACTATAATTGACCTGACTCTAGCATCAAACCAGGCAGCGGACCTCATCAGCAACTGGCACGTCTCACAGGAGGCCTCTTGCTCAGATCACAGATGGATCCGCTTCGACATCCAGGTACCCATACAGATTATTACTCCCAAAAGAAACCCGAGGAAGACAGACAGGTGCCGCTATGAACAACTGATAGCGGATAAACTTGACCTGAGCCACACCGCCACCAGGCTAGTAGGGACGGAACAGATCGAACATCAGGTAAACTCCTTGAATAACATCATAACTGAATGTTACCACTCAACCTGCCCCCTTAGACTGCCAAGGCCAAACCCTCGTGGTAAGAACAAGTGGTGGGGCCCGGAACTGGAAAGACTAAGGGCAAAGGTGAGGAGATCCCTTAACAGGGCCATGAACACTAACTCAGACATCGACTGGGATAGCTACAAGACGGCGAAATGTTTGTATAAAAAACGCATTAGATACTGGAGCACTGCATCCTGGAGGAACTTCAGTGAGAGCATAACCTCCAACACACAAGCAAATCGGGTAAGAAAAGTTCTGGCCAAGCAAGGGCCCTGCAAGGTAGGGAACCTACGTAAGCCAGACAACACGATGACACTTTGCCAAGAGGAAACAAACACCATCCTCCTGCAAACTCACTTCCCCGATTGCCAAATTATACAGCACATGGACTGGAACGACAACATACATAAACCAACCACACACTGCTGGGAAAGGGCTGAAGCAATTGCCACACCGGAGAAGGTAAAGTGGGCAATAAACAGCTTTCTACCCTTTAAATCGGCAGGTATAGATAACATCTTCCCGGCCCTTCTTCAGTGGGGATGGCACAAAATCATTACAATACTAACATGGATCATTCAATCATGTCTGGCCCACCGGTATACACCACTTATATGGAGGGAGGTCAGAGTCGTGTTCATACCTAAGCCAGGTAAGAGCGACTACACCAACCCCAAATCATTCAGGCCTATCAGTCTCACATCCTTTCTACTCAAAACACTAGAAAGGCTGTGCGATAGGGAACTGAGGAGCAACGCGCTACGTAATGCTCCCATCCACCAACACCAACATGCGTACAGCTCGGGGAAATCAACAGAATCAGCACTACACCAGGTAGTAGGTATGATTGAATCTACTCTAGACAATAAACAGATCTGCCTCGGCACCTTCATAGACATAGAAGGCGCTTTCGATAAAACCAACTTCTCCAGCATAGAGATCGCACTCCGGAGGCACGGAGCAGAAGACCTGCTCATCGGCTGGATACTCAACATGCTACGCAACAGGGTCGTAAGACTGACGGAAGGCGACAACAATGGGGCTCTTGTCGTCAAAGGATGTCCACAGGGAGGAGTTCTATCACCCCTACTATGGAACCTGGTAGTCAACGACCTCATCACTAGGCTAAACTCTAGATACTTCTATACAGTAGGCTACGCAGATGACATCACTATCCTGACTGTCGGGAACCTAGCCTCCACAACCTGCGACACCATGCATGCAGCTCTGCGCCTGGTGGAAAACTGGTGCAGAGAGTATAACTTATCGGTAAACCCAATGAAAACACAATTAGTAATGTTCACCAACAAACGGAACCTGGGCAACTTCCACGCTCCAAAGTTGTTTGGAACTACACTCAAACTCTCAAATGAGGTAAAGTATTTAGGAGTTGTTTTAGACAGCAAGCTCACCTGGAGCAACCACATAGACCACAAGATAAAGAGCGCAGGCATCACTCTCTGGCAATGCCGCAGGATGGCCGGCAAACGATGGGGTTTATCCCCAAAAATCTTTCTGTGGCTCTACAATACAATCATCCGACCAATGGTAAGTTACGGCTCGATAGTCTGGTGGACCAGGACGACGCTAAAGACCTGCTACACCAAACTGCAGAGCCTACAGAGACTAGCTTGCTGCGCGATTACGGGATGCATGAGGACAGCACCGACAGCTGCTCTGGAAACCATGCTAGGTATCACACCCCTACACCTATTCATCCAACAGGAAGCAGCACTCTCAGCGCTTAGACTAAAGCACCTGAAACTAATGAAGTTCAATCAGGTAAGACATGCCACCACTCTTTTTAAAGACTGGGCAGACACACCACTTGTTGAAGCAGCAACCGACAAGATCGAGCCCGCATTCGTCTTCGACAAGAAATACAGAATTCACCTCACGGAGTGCAATGATGCCAAAACCGTCCACGGTGAGTTAAGCATCTTCACAGACGGCTCCAAAACCAAGTCTGGGACTGGTACGGGGATTTTCTCTGAAGACCTAAACATTCACCTTTCAATGTCCTTAGGTAAGTACAATACAGTTTTCCAAGCAGAGTGCATGGGTATACTCCTAGCTGCAAAAGCGATCATCGCCAGAAGAGTCAAGGGTGAGAATATAAGGATACTCTCTGACAGCAAGGCGGTTTTACAGGCACTAAACAGCAGTGTCATGACATCCAGCCTGATCCACGAGTGCCATCTCGCTCTGAATGAGGTAGGGAACCAAACCAATCAAATCATCCTTCAATGGATTAAGGGACATAGCGGAGCTCGGGGCAACGATGCAGCTGATGAACTAGCTAGAAAGGGATCTGAGCTCGCACCATATGGCCCAGAGCCCATCATACCACTCCCTAACAGCTGGTTCAGGAAGCGCATGCGACAGCGCACCGAGAAGCTACATGAAAACTACTGGAACAGTCTGACAGATTGCAGACAAGCGAGACTTGCTCTACCGCGGGTCAACCGCCGGCTCACCAAAGCAATTTTACAGCTAAGTAGATCACGCCTACGACTTATTACAAGTGCGCTGACAGGGCACGGCAACTTTAACAGACACCTTTATAACTTAGGTATCACGGACAGCCCCCTATGCAGAGCCTGCATGGAGGCGGAAGAAACAGCTGCTCACGTCCTGCTGGAATGCAACGGAGTAGCCACATACCGGGCAAGCTACCTGGGCACACCGGGTAGCCTTCAGGAAGTCTTCAGTGACATCAAGAAGCTGGGGAACTTCCTGGCTGAGCTTGGATGGCTGGAGTGACCGGCTCACCACCCTCCAACACACAAAACAGGCGCAACAGTCGTCGATTTGTGGAAACTGCCCGCAGAAGAAGAAGAAGAAGAAGAAGATGTCCACTGATTTATCTGTTTTGTGGACTGAATTTGAATAAACCGACTCCAAATGAAATTAATTATAAGTTATTTCTAGCTGTTTGGTGCACCCAGTTGTTTTTTATTTGTTTTTTTTTCAATAATACACCATCATGCCTATAATATTAAAGGGAGGAAAGGGTTGAAAAAGATGTGCAGTGTAGTAAACCCACGTTTCGCTGAAGGTATTTTAGTCTGAATGTAATAGGGGAACGAGCTTATTGACATGAAGGACATTCCTCCTCAGTGAGGAGATTATTACATAGTCCAACACACTGTAAGCAGTTGGAAAATTTCATACAACTTCCAAAGGTGTGCAGGTTCCCTTACCTAAATGATGTTTCATTCACAAAGTGTTTTTTTTTTTGTTACTTTTCTTAGAACTCAAGTGCCTACTTACCAGGATATCAGTATTTTCGAAATAGTTCCGCCAATACGGCCTTATCTTCCTTTGCCCTCCAATATCCCAGACGTTAAGCTTGAAACCATTGGATAACACTGATTTTATATTGAAACCAGCCGTCGGAGTGACTTGGCTCACGTCCTCCGATGCCAGCTGCTTCAGGAGGGTCGTTTTACCAGCATTGTCGAGGCCGAGGAGCAGCAAACGCAGTTCTTTATCAGGATTAGACCGTAACTTCTTCAAAATATTCAGAAGACCCTAAAATTAGAACACGAATTCGTAAATTCTTTCACATTTTTTTCAAAGAATATTGCAGGTTCTCTTTTACTATACCATGTTGTAAACCAATCTTCAGAAGTCTGACTTAATATTTGTGTTGACGAATTGTTATTTTAAAAGGTATTCTTCATCGTAAATTGTAATTTAATTATGAGTTGCGCAAATGGAATGAATAGAATTTGTTGACATGTAGCCGTTTCTATGACAACAGCATTCCGTTTCGTTTTCCCCAAAGAGAATACAATACGTTTTCCCATACAATGGTAGTATTTTCAAGTCTGTGCAATGTACGGATAACTTAGACCATTTAAAGAGGATATATTAAAGTTACTAATTTTAGTTGGATACTTTTTGTTTCTATGCTCTTTAGTACGGTTACAACTGTGGGTTACAGTGTTTACTTGCTTTATAACACTTTTTGTGCTTTTTCTATCATGTTTTAGTATTTTTATGAAGGAGGAGAGGAAAATAAAGTAAGTTTTTTTTCTCGATTTGCGTTCGGAAATAGACGAATAAAAATATTTCTTATAAATTTAGATGTAAAGTTTCTAGACGAACAGTCATTTATCATATTGTGATGTCCCGCTTCGATTGAATCGATAATTACAATCGATTACTTGAAAATGGTGTGGCCATTTTTATTTTATTTTTGGGAGTTTTAAAGTAAACCATATTTTATAATTCTCGTTTCTCTTTGCTGGGTACGTAAGGCCATCTTAGGTAGAAATTTGTCCAATTTTAAAGTTTGGTTATAACACCAATAGTGATTTAACTATTTTCAATAGTTAATTTGACAGTAAAAAAGGTCGAATCTAATCGACCGATATCAGACTAATAATTACATAGGTAACATCACTACAACCATTTTTTTATGTTTGTATTGTACTCGGCTGGGTCACCTATTCACGTGTTTACAAAAATATTGTACAAATTCTTTAAAAAATGGGTAAAGTAAAAGAAGAAACACCACAAGAAGACTCTGACGTAAAAGTGAAATCGGAACCTCAAACATACGATGACAAAGTAAGCCACTGCAGTGTGATAGCGAAACCCATGGCTCCCAAGAAACTTAGCAAAAAGATCTACAAACTCATCAAAAAGTCAAGTTCGCAGAAGAATAACATCAGAAACGGTTTAAAAATTGTCCAAAAGCAGCTCCGCTTAGGTGAAAAGGGGTGAGTTAGAAAATATCATTATGTATACATTTTGAGGTTATGTACCTAACCAATGCGGTTTCCAGCAGTGCCTTGGTTATAAACCAATTCTTTAGTTTAGGGAACTGATAATTCGAGTACTTAATTCGTTTACAACTATATCAGGTAGATTTCGAAATACATCCCTCATCTCGTTGGTCTTAAATTCTACCCGTAACTTTCCCAAATACCAATAGAGGTAATTCAATAATAATGAAGGATGAACAACATAGATTTACCCAAAGTTTGGCACTGACGGAACATTACACCAATTTATGATGTTATCCTTATTCTTCTCTGTTCGACAGAGACTGTTGTAGAGACCACAAAAGAATTGCCAGTGCCAACCAACTCATAGTAAAGTTATCACAAATAGTAATATAATTAGTGTTTATTCATAGCTCAATAAAACGATTGGTTCGCTTGTAAGCAGACTGTGGAGAGATGCAACTTCAAATATTTTCAATGCTGGCAACACTTGTACTGAGGGCCCACTTAGCAGACAGTCGAACTATTGTTCCATACATTTGATACATGTATTAGTCACTAGGGCCAGCAGGATTGGAAAAATAATGTTATTTTTAATTTTAATCAAATTAATCGTATTTCAGAATAGTAGTCTTCGCTGGTGACATATCTCCAATAGAAATCATGTGTCACTTGCCGGCCGTGTGCGAGGAGAAAGACGTCCCATACTGTTACACTCCGAGCCGCAAGGACATCGGGGCAGCCATGGGTACCATGCGTGGCTGCATCATGGTGCTGGTCAAAGAACATGACGACTACAAGGAACTGTTTGACGAAGTTAAGAGTGAGATTAAGTACTTGGGACAACCTGTCTAGATTAATTTGTATGGAATTTTTAAGTTTAAACAAATACAGTGGTTGACATAAACTCTATGTTCAATATCAGGTGGTTAAACTCTTTGTGGTACATTTTCTACACATTTCAAACAACAAAATGATATTACACAATGTATGTACTTGAAACAAGAAGGCCAGCATTAATAAATTGATGTTAAGTCTGAGTGCATTATATATCATACCAGTACAAAATTACACGTCAAAAACGTTTTTTGTACGCTTTTGTTTGCTTGAGTACACACTCAAGAGTCTCAGACTTCAGATTGATTTTTAATTACGGCCCGTCCTATCAGTTTGGTTCCCCATAATAGTGAAGCGTAAATATAAGCATAGTTTTAAGCTGTTGACAAGAATGGATAACCTTTGGTTTGCACAGAACAAAACATTTACACAAAAACATGTTGTTATCTCTGTCTGGACCACAATATGTTTTGTGCGCATGTTTGTTTGTCCAGCGCCAACCTAGGGTTAATTTGACAAATTTCTTGCGGACCAACAATCTAAGTTTTAATATAGACTATTACCAAACATACCTTGTTTTGATTTAATAGTACTCTTCATTGGTTCAAGAGAGAGATGCAATGACCACTCCCACACAACCACTCATTGATCATTCACTCAGGCCCCTACACACCCATTAACAAGAGCCAAACTAACATATTCCATTGATTTTTAAATAAGTATAATATAACAGTCAGCAAACAAGCATACATCCCGCCTGATGTTAAGCAGTTACCATAGCTTGCAATACCAATGGCATTGCTGAGTGAGCCAGAGGGAGGAGTAAAATTATATCCCTGGGGGCTGAGGATTTTTCTTGTTGACCACCACTTAGGGACGAGAGGATGACTTTTCCCGTGGCCTCCCAATGGGGTACACCTTAACGGTGGGTGTTAAGCTGCCTTGTGAGTCTTTGATTATTTATAACAAGTCTCTAGTGGTGGTATTTCTAACAATAAAATGTCCAAGTTCATTACACACACATTTATTACACTTATTAATAAAACCTATGGGTACGTAAAAAATGGCAGATCGTCAGTACCTACTGGCCGGTGAAGATTGGCAAAATACAATTATTTTAAATTACAAGCTAGGTTCACTAGGAATTCTATGCTAGTCTAGGCATGGAACAGATTTCAGTAAATTTTTACTGTATCATAATAATTGGTGAACATTTTAAATTGGTAACACTATGAAATTATAATACCAAGAAAAAAATATATCAAAATATAATATATTTTCCACAAATAATACAATGTTATTAACTAAACTCTAAAATAATTTAAATGGCGCTAATACTGTGGGTACATGGATTAAATGATTAAACTAAATGTATTGTTGGCCCTCTCCTATTTTTAATGCATGTGCAATACAGCAATAAGAATGCCAATATTAATTTTTCATATCTCAGTAAACATCTACAAAATCACTATTCAGAAAATGTGTTCTAATAACTGAATTGAGTACTAAGTTTTTCTAAAACAAAATTCCTAATTTAAAATCTACTGAAATCTACTCCAAAATAATTACTAGTAATTGAAGCAATAGTATAGAGAAACCCTGCTTTTGAATAAGTGCTCTTGAGATCATTGTCAAACATAAAAACTCTACATTTGCTG
Source organism: Notodonta ziczac (assembly GCA_918843915.1). Taxonomy (NCBI): domain Eukaryota; kingdom Metazoa; phylum Arthropoda; class Insecta; order Lepidoptera; family Notodontidae; genus Notodonta; species Notodonta ziczac. The sequence continues at coordinate 7,937,603 of OU974060.1, read as the reverse complement.
GCAAGAAAACTGCACCATAAAATGAAAAGAATATTTAAATGATTTCAACAAGATTGGCCTCACTAGGACTTTCACGGTACTAGATGATTTCCCGTGGCCTCAAGGAGTCACAGTCAATTCACATAGTATAATTTGTATTACCACTTGCGGTACTCGTCGATCAGAAACACTACCCTGATATTGATTCAAAGCAGTTTTCTTGGTTCATCGCCACATGGTTTTAGTGCAATACATGTGTAAATTCAGTTGTATTAATTTTTTAAAATTGTTAGTCACATTCCAACCTGAAAGCCAACTTCGACTACCATAAGACAGGCGAGAATTTGACTATACTACCATCCAGTAAGTAAATAATTTTATAAGATTTGTATGGCCCATATTTATTGCCAGCAAGTGTACAACTAATAATAAAATTAGCGATTTTATTCGAAATTTTACTGCGTGCATGTTAAAAAATATTTGTCTAGTATCCCATACATAGGAATATCTGTAGACAGCGAGCAGTGACCATGACGTTTTGTACTTCATATTCTTAAGAGAATTATTATTTAAACTAGCCATATGGTAGGTATCTATTGGACTTATGTTGAAAGAATCATGATGATTTGTTTTCTTCACTCCCATGTCCTGAGTAATAAAAAGAAGGGTGTACAAGTCTACTCAATAATATTTTCTGTCCAATCCAAAAATTATTTACCAATAAGGTAGTATTTTTTCATGAAATAAGCCCATCACGACTCTTGAATTAATCTATAATTAAAAATAACTTATTAAATCTACAAAATTTTGCATACAAATCTGTGAACTCTGATCGCTTTCTAATCAAAGCTTCCAATATGGCTTGAGGACGATCGTGGTATCTTACAGTTGTGCGTAGGGAAATATAATATTTTGTATTACATAGCAATACACACTTTATCAACATTTCAAAAAGGTTAGTTTCGCTTGAGCCTCGTTTCCGTAGCACGAACGCTAAATCCCCTCGAACGAAACAATCTCTTATGTAATGCAGATAAAGTTTAAAATCCTATGAATTACTCGCTCCGTAAAATTTATCCTTAGGAGACTTAAAACTACTATGTAATATTAGAAGACAAAAACTGTAGCTTTATTCCTGTAGCCTCGTTGACGGCTGCGACAGACCTTAAGTCGAACCACTAATAATAAAAAATTACGACATTCAGACTTAAAAAAAACATTGACTCTTGCTTTGGTTTTTTGTCGTGGTTCGACCAACCAAAGTCTATCACTACCTTTGGGCGAATCTTACCCGCTCAATATTTCTCGCAAACAATACAAGATACGATTCGAGAAACTGTGACAAATGCGCCACGATCAGCCTGAAGCAATTCTTGAATTTAAAAATATAATTAAAAAATACCTATACAAATTACAATTGTTTCAATCATTTTGTCTTCTAATAATCCATTTGAACAATAAATAAATTGCATTTTCAAGATACAATGGCAAGACATAGGTCACATTTAGACCCAAAAATTGAACCGTCTCATGCTTCGCATCTACAATAGACACATCATCATCATCAACTACAATAGAATCATGCAAACTATATTACGTACCCAATACAATCAACAATAACTCTCAAACATTTCAATTCGTGAATGCACGGTCAGAAAAACAATCCATATATTAATCAATTAATGTTATACATGGTGTAAGGGGGCTTCATAACGAAAACTAACAGCAAGAATTCAACTCATGATTCTGGACCCCCAGAGTTTAAATTTTCCCTCGATATTTTCATGTTTTAATAAATTAAAACGGACCTAGGGTACTCCGAGATGTTCTCAAATGATTACTCTCCACATTAGAACATTGTTCTGTCAAATAAGATCAGACCATAAAGAAGTTATTTCCGAAACAATCCACACTGTCCGGATATCCGGATTTTAAATTAAATTAATGTATAATTGTTACGCCGACCGTACATCACATCTTTGGTATCATTACCTACGCGTGGTTTGACCATACGGATCACAGATTATACCTATCACAGTCTACACAGCTACGCGCGAGCTCCTTCAAGCAATACTGGCCGTCTGTTAACAACTTTACATCCGCCTTTATATTATTCGACTTGGTTTTTATCATTCTGGTTACTCCAATACTTTGAATCATTCGAATTGATATCACAACTGTAAACGTCTCCATGTTTGTCATGTTAAAGCTATTTTGAATTATATTTATCTGTTTGTAATCAAATGGTGTCTGAAGATGTAGGGAAATAAAATTCGAAAAGGCATTAAAATTAGCAAAAAAGTAAAAAAATTCTGATATCCATTCGAATGACTTATATACCCCTGCAGATTGTTAAGGTGAAGGCGCCTATCTAGCCCGCGAAGTTCAAAATTTTCGAGTATTTTAATAGTTTATCCAAAATCTGAAAACAATTTAAGACAACATTTTGTGATTTGCGACGAACACAGTTTGCGTTTATTAATACATTTATTTTACTCTAAATATTATCACGGTGGATATGATACTAGTTAATCACTAAATATAAAAAAATTGCTAGATTATCTGGATAGCTGTCGTTCTTGAAATGTTTTAGAGTAAGTTGGATATATTAATAAATGCACTGCACACGGTCTTTGTCGCAAATTTCAAAATGTGCCTGTTATTATTGTCAGATTTTGAAAAAATTCTAAAAAACCTCAAAAAATTTGAACTTCGCGGGCTAGATGGGCGCTTTAGCCTTAAGTACCTACTTTTTAAGCAGTTGATTCTTAAGATTTCGTAAAATTTGCAAGTAGACCACACAGGGTGATTTTTCAATGAAGTCAATTTAAAAGGAAGAGTACAAAACCAAGTCGAATTAATATCTCGCACAATACTTACGAGAAAGGTAACTATTATTAAATACATAAGCTAGTAAAATCAGCGCCTTAAATGCTACTTACATAATAATTAATAAGTAATTAGATTATAGTGCCATGATTAATATTGTATAAAAAATATCCTGAATACAAATTAATTTGTAGAAAAGTTTAGCGAAGATAAAATATATTACGGTGTTCTCACACTGAGATTATACAATATTATGCTCAATATGGCAACACTACTTGGTAGGTACCATAGATAAACGCGGGGTTGTTAGTGCGAATTTTCTACTAAAATAGTAGAAATATGATTAAATTAAATACAGTAGGCTAAATAAATACGCAGTTACTCAAGGCGACAGTTTCTGTAATAATTATCTTACACACGGCTTTGTACCACGCCAAGACATTTCTGAAGTCCCAAAATATTTTCATACTGAAAGGATCACATCTCTTTTAGCAACCCCGCCTTAAAATCGTGAAAATGCATGCAAACGCAACTTCATATAGCTTATTTAACATGACTATTTGGATCCTTGTCATAGCAAGAAAATCTGAGAAGGATAGCGATATTTCAGACACGTTAAATTTAGTTGACATACTTATTGAAACTTTATCCCTTTGAAATAAGAATGTTTAAATTAAACGCACGTGTACAAAAATATACTTCTTCAACGTGGTCTTCATAAAATAAACGATTTGATCAAAAATATATCTTATTTAGTTGACCATAAAGGATATTGGTAAAATAATCTTCAAATATTTTGTTAAATCGTGCACGCTACCTTATATTATGTGTGGAGATGACAGAATATGACAACTTTTTAAAAGGCCTGTCTAGAGGGCCCTAATGTTTATTATCTAAAAAATGTACAATAAAATCCTTTATTATCGGTCATACAATGCCTGGCAATAACCAACCGTAGACGAGGTCCACGATTGGCGAAACACGGGTGTACCAGAGTGTACAGTGATCATCGTCATTAGATCTGTTTTATGTACAATAAGAAAAAGACTACTTATTTCGGAAATCATTTACAGCCTTGTCTTCGAGACTTGGCGGGAGCACTACCGTATCAACCACTAAATGGAACACTTATAAAACAATTGTATCTCTCTGTATAACATAACACAGTTGTCATATTGTCATTCTCCACTTACAATCTCCTTATACCAACTTTGGAATGAACGCCGCGACGCGCGAAATGTGACCTTAGCGCTACTAGATTGAGCTCAGAATCGCTTAACATAGCGGCGGTAGCAAACAATCATTATATTAATGGAAAATAGTACTAAAACTATTTATTAATAAGGTCGAATTTCGCTTTGTGTTCAATTAATTGAGGCTGATGTTGTACTTCTAATTATATTATTGAATCAAAACGACGGAAAGTTTCCGATGTCGGAAATTCTAGCTTCCATCCTTCTTTTACAAATAGTTTTGCAAAATGTAACCAAACCACACACACTTCTGCAAACTAAAACCAACCTAGAACCACTAACACAAGGTTGGTTTTGGTCTACAACAGTGCATGTGGGTTGATTCTGTTCTGCAAACCGATATCCAACTGGGAGTTAAATCCGCTAATTTGCCGTGCCATTATTAATGGTACCAAGGCCAATAGAAATATCGACACTGAGTAATAAGCCATGACACCGCAAACGTCCACTATTGTATGAGAATGCAATCGTCAACAGTTGGCGGGAGATCGGTACGGACGGCGAAATATGATTGGTCCGTTCAAAGTCGAGCCGCGAGTGGACCAATCAAAATGCCAGATGCGTTCTTGCATATGCTAGGTGACCAAGGGTGCCTATGGACTATTAGCCTATGGGTCTGTAATAGTAAGTCCAACATCAGCCGTGTTCTTAATCTAGTGGTGTGCGGTGTATGTTACTGTTAAGTTATGTGTAGATGTGGAACAGTACTAGTATGGTCAGTATTGTGCTCATGAAGCACATCGACACTGGCAGGAGGACTGCGAATCGAAGGGACCTGTACAAACGACGACCAATATAGGACACAATCAGCGAAACAGGTATTGAAACACTCAGTATGTTGTAGTAAAGTTTCAGCCAGAAACGCGATCGTATGTTTAATGCCCATGAAATGGTCTCAAGTCTGAGAGCGGTCTTATGTCATACAAGTATAAAATGACATGTCAAAAGCGTACTTAAGATTGCTCCCAGACTTGAGATCAATTCGGGTAAAGGACGTAGTTTCGGAGAAAGCTTGACAGACGCAGACGTACCAGCGCTCATAGACGGCGCTACATATAACTAGGTAAATCTGTGTGAGTATTTAAAAATATAAGTGGCCGGCGACTATCAGCGCTTATCGACGCTGTTTCGGACCGAAGGCGCTGGTAATAGGCGCATGCGGTCTCAATGACTACGAACGCCTATTATTCGCACAGGTCGGCGCTTATTCATTGTAGTACCTATTTATAATTATTTTTATTATATAAGCACCGGCGAAAACATTACTGAATAAATTTAAAATTGTAACTAACATAATTCTGAAATAAATGTATTGAATTGATTAAGCGCTGGCACAAGTCGGCGTGTGGAGTTATCTCCTTGAATCCCTGCAAGATGAAGTACAAACCTCCAGTAGGGCAGGTGTCAGAGCGGCGGCTGCGGGGGGGGCGGCGCGTGCTGCGCGCGGCACAGCGCCGTGCTGGCGTCGGGCGCGGGCTGGCTGTCGCGCCGCGCCTTGCCTGCTGCGTCCGCACGCGTTAGGGAACGTAACCATACTACATGCCCGTTCAAGGGGGGAGGGAGGTCTTTAAAATACCACGCTTAGTCACAGGGGAGGGGAGGGACTTAGGTTTTTGTCACGTAGTCAATATCCTCTAGGGAAATCTCGCGCTCTTTCGGGCTATATTCAAATATGGCGCGCAGCGGTTTGCAAAAATTATTGAAAACCGTATTTATGAGTACGTGATAACTAGATGGGGAGGGGGTCTTGACAACAAACATTGTAAAAATGGGTCACGTAGTATCGGTACGTTCCCTTACCAATACACAGATCAACCATACATACAGGGTGTCAGCGGCAAAGTAACGAAAACTGATACTATGTATTCGAAATTTTCATGAATCATGCTAAAAAAATTCAGTATTTATAAATTGTTTTTAACATGACATGCGCGCTCGAGGTATTGTGTCTTAATTTACATTGCTGTTTATATCCAAAATAGCAATTATTCATTTATTTATGTGTAATCACTTGAGATAGATTATATTGAGGGGGTCAAAAGTAGCTCCAAATTGTTCGTGTAATATGACACACGGTGCTGCACGCCACTTCGCTTGAACTTGGCTTGACACGATACCGCGTGTCTAGATAGTATAATAACTTCATGCTAAAATCAATTTAAAAATGCTGAAAAATATAAGCATCATTCATGAAAATAATGACGGAAAATTTCAACTGTAGGGGATCCAGGATCATTACTTGATCCATGGTGTCAATTTTCGTTACTATGACCCTTCCACCCTATATACAACCACTTTTACCATCCATCCAATAGTCCAAATTAACTATTATGAAATCAAGTATAATGAGCGCACAAGTTTAGGTTTAACTAGTCTTATTACGATCCGTGGTGTTTCAATCAGCTGTAACAGTACCATGACAATTTATCTTGTCCCCGGGACTCGTCGAGGGTCAAACCTTGGCGTGATCGCTGGACAACACTGTCGATGCTGGCTTACAACAGTAACAGTGATGGGAGTCAGCGAAGTGACTAGTCCCATACAATAATGAAAATAATTCTGGAAGAAGAAACCACAGACTAATATGGAAGAAGAAACTCACTGGTGAAGCAGAGACAGCCGGTCTGCTGGCTGGCCTGCACGGAGCTGGCGGGGCGCAGCTCCTTCTGCTCCTTGCTCTGCTCGTTCACACACTTCTGGTAGTAGTCGTACTCTTTCACAAACCTATACATAAAACTCCTCCTATTATTCTTTCGATTACATTCGTGCGGGTGTCGTACTTCGGGAACATTCAACTATGGGATAGGTGACAGTTTTTTAAATACCGACCACATGACCGTTTGCCTTCGATTCCAAACTGGATAGACACCATTCAAAAACGCCACGGTTGTCATTTCTTATGTCAAACCAGTACAAAAAGGCATGTCACAAGCGTATTCAAGATCGTTCTCAGACTCAAGATTTATTTAGTAACTAGCTGACCCGACAGACGTTGTCCTGTCTTAACTTTGAATATTGAATTCGAATTGTTCCGCTCATTTTATAATTTTTTTCATTCATAAAAACCTTTTCCTGACAATAATAAACACAACAAAAAATAATTAGTGAGATCGTTCCATCCGTTCACGTGTGATGCGATGACCAAGGAAATAGAGATTCATCCTTACTAATATTATAAATGCAAAAGTAACTCTGTCTGTCTGTATGTCTGTCTGTCGCGCTTTCACGCCAAAACTACTTAACCGATTTAAATGAAATTTGGTACACCGGTAGTCTAGAGCCTGGACATATGCTACTTTTTAATGCGAAAAAAGGTTGTAAGGGGTAGAAAGAAACATCCCCCAAAGTTTTTATGGAAATGTAAGGTCTATGTGAATATTTTTAACCCCCGACGAAAAACGAGGGGTGTTATAAGTTTAACATGTGTATCTGTGTATCTGTGTATCTGTGTGTCTGTCTGTGGCAACGTAGCGCCCAAGCCGATGAACCGATTTCAATTGTGTTTCTTTTGTTAGATAGGTATTCTGATCGAGAGTGTTCTTAGCTATGTTTCATGAAAATCGGTTCAGCCGTTTGAAGATCATCAGCTATTTTGTAGGTTAAAAAGCCACATTCACGGCCAAAACCAACTTCCACGGCTCGAATCCGATCGAAATTTGAGATTATTGGATTTAGATTTATTATATTTTTAAATGATCGTAATAGTCTGAACTGGCTTTTTACAATATTATAAATATGAAAAGTTTCCCTGATTCTGGAAAAAATGTATATTTTATCAATTTTTATAAGAGATTTGTGTATGAACTAAAGACGTTCCATCAGTCACGTGTCAAATGATGGATACGCGCATGCGTAAGTTTTGTTTGTTTTGTTAATGGTCATGGAATATTACGTTATAATAATTCTAGAGGGCGCTGCTCCGCCATTGAGAAAAAATACGAAACAAAAACAAATCAAATTAAAAATAATTTTAGCGTTATTGAAAATTCTTTCCCTGGGCTGCTCCCGTCCACCTAAACCAGAGTTATTACATGAAATTGAATCATAATTGATAATATTTTACTACGAATTAAACCTCCGTGGCATCAATATTTAGATTCGTTGTCTATTCTAATGTCAATTATTATACTGTCATAACAAAATAATGTCTCATACTTTTACACAGATTTTCTGTTGATTATTGTACATCTTAGAATATAAATGAGGAAGCCAAAACAAATGATTTAATGGCGCTTTCATAATCTGGCATCGAAACTAGTTGTACCAGATGAATTTGCGAGATGAGCTATGGATACTGAGCTACGGGAGCTACGCAAATCGCGCTAACATCATTATTTGGAAGAACTAGGTAAATTATACATTTGATGAACAGGTCATCGCATCGGGGGTTTTTAAATTTTCAATTTAGAGTTTTATAAGTTTGCGACAACAGACCAAATTAGAGAATTAGACAAAACTAGAGCTATTCTAACGTAACGTTTACGGAGTCATTACAAAAGGGGGGGACAACGGCGGCTTGGTACGGTGCCTAAATAATTAAAAATGCTACCCAAAGACACTATGCCACGCGGACGAAGTCGCGGGCACAGCTAGTTTATAATATACTAGCGGCCCGCCCCGGCTTCGCACGGGTACATTGCGGTTACATTATTCGAGTTTTAGTAAGGATCCCAATTTTTTTTGAAAATATATTATAGCCTATGTCACCCGGGGATAGTGTAGCTTCCCAACAGTGAAAGAATTTTTCAAATCGGTTCAGTAGTTTCGGAGCCTATTCATTACAATCAAACAAACAAAGTTTTGCTCTTTATAATATTAGTATGATAGATACGGGCCTGAGACAGTTGGTACTTACCAGACGGGCGGCCAGCGGTGTTCGGAGAGGTACTCCCTGGAGGCTGCGCTGAGATGCTTGGCGCGGCAGACGCGGTCGTACGCGCCGCACAGCCGCCACATGCACCACGAGGCCAGGTTGTGGGCGTTGTGCAACTACAATTGCAACCGTCTCTCTTTAGACTTAGGGCCCGTTTTTGAGGGTTCCAAGACAATAAAACTTCCCCCGGAACTCGTCGGCATCACAACGACAGCTTGGCGCAGTGGTTCGAGCGTAGGTCAATTTTGGAATTGGCTTTTTCGTAATTTGCCCTAGTCTGGGTGTCACTGGCATCGCCCCCAGTCCATTGTACGGTACCCATAGTTCAAGCGTTGCATAGTTTGGGACCATACAGTTGGTGTGTCAGTCTGGCGATATTTATTATTATTTATTTATTTATTAATACAGGCCTTAGGCGTACCTTGACAGGCTCCAGCAACGACAACGCGATCTCAACGACTTGGTCGTCATCGCCGCAGAGTCTGCAATGAAAGCACTCATTGGAAACTGAAATTGTTTTAGACAGTTGATAACCACTATCAGATAAAAACATAGACCAATAAGGCACAGACGCCGCATAGCCGGACACCCCCACTTGCCTACCAATTTACATTACCATTTCAATGTAGGTATGTCCGCACCTTACATTTTGATTGGTGAATTCAAGACAAAAAAAAACCAAAATCACAGTTTTCCCCGCCAACGTTTGGCGATTGCACACTTATATAATACTAGTAGACGTAAGTGGCGTCTTATCTCATTAGTCTGTGCATATATTAAAAACACATTTATCGCAAGTTTAGCTGTACCTACTTCTGTCTGATGGCCTGAAAAATTAAAGCAGTGTTAACAAAACTCCAAACTCTTCACCTGTCTCTCCGCTGCAGCTGGTTTATGACCCTGACCTCCAACAGATTGACAAGCCGGTTCACCAACTCCAACAGCTCCATACACCTAGCTGTGTAAGTAGGTTAAGAGATGAGGAGTTCTCTCACCTGTCCCTCTGCTGCAGCTGGTCGATGACCCTGTCCTCCTACAGATTGACGAACCGGTTCACCAGTTCCAGCAGCTCCAAACACCTGACTGACTCCACCAGGCTGTGAAAGTAGCTTAGGAGATGAGGAGTTCCCTCACCTGTCCCTCTGCTGCAGTTGGTCGATGACCCTGCCCTCCAACAGATTGACGAGCCGGTTCACCAGCTCCAGCAGCTCCAAGCACCTGGCTAACTCCACCAGGCTGTGTAAGTAGCTTAGGAGATGAGGAGTTCCCTCACCTGTCCCTCTGCTGCAGTTGGTCGATGACCCTGCCCTCCAACAGATTGACGAGCCGGTTCACCAGCTCCAGCAGCTCCAAGCACCTGGCTAACTCCACCAGGCTGTGTATGTAGCTTAGGAGATGAGGAGTTCCCTCACCTGTCCCTCTGCTGCAGCTGGTCGATGACCCTGCCCTCCAACAGATTGACGAGCCGGTTCACCAGCTCCAGCAGCTCCAAGCACCTGGCTAACTCCACCAGGCTGTGTAAGTAGCTTAGGAGATGAGGAGTTCCCTCACCTGTCCCTCTGCTGCAGTTGGTCGATGACCCTGCCCTCCAACAGATTGACGAGCCGGTTCACCAGCTCCAGCAGCTCCAAGCACCTGGCTAACTCCACCAGGCTGTGTAAGTAGCTTAGGAGATGAGGAGTTCCCTCACCTGTCCCTCTGCTGCAGTTGGTCGATGACCCTGCCCTCCAACAGATTGACGAGCCGGTTCACCAGCTCCAGCAGCTCCAAGCACCTGGCTAACTCCACCAGGCTGTGTATGTAGCTTAGGAGATGAGGAGTTCCCTCACCTGTCCCTCTGCTGCAGCTGGTCGATGACCCTGCCCTCCAACAGATTGACGAGCCGGTTCACCAGCTCCAGCAGCTCCAAACACCTGACTGACTCCACTAGGCTCTGTATGTAGCTTAGGAGATGAGGAGTTCCCTCACCTGTCCCTCTGCTGCAACTGGTCGATGACCCTGTCCTCCAACAGATTGACGAGCCGGTTTACCAGCTCCAGCAGCTCCAAACACCTGACTGACTCCACTAGGCTCTGTATGTAGCTTAGGAGATGAGGAGTTCCCTCACCTGTCCCTCTGCTGCAGCTGGTCGATGACCCTGGCCTCCAGCAAGTTGACAAGCCGGTTCATGCAAAGTCGGTTCGCCAGTTCCAGCAGCTCCAAGCACCTGGCCGGCTCCACGGCTGGTATCTTGTCGCTGTATATGTAGCTCAGGAGGATGTGGAACGCGTACATTTTCACACCAGGGAACGAGATCTGGTGATAAAATAAATTTTTCAGGGTTTCAGGGTGGAAAAAAAGCAGGATAGCTGATTGGTTGAGCACGCGTCTTGCGGGCACCAGGTCATGGGTTCAAACACCGGCACGCACCTCTGGGTTTTACGAAATCTATATGCGAATCATAATTTGACCACTCGCTTACGGTGAAGGAAAAACATCGTGAGGAAACCTGCATGTATAAGAAAATCTAAACCAATTTTCGAAAGATATGTGAAATCCGCCAGTTGGGCCAAGGTAGTCAATTAAAGCCTGAATCCCCTCGTAATAATAAGGGGATGCCCGTGCCTAGGAGTGGGACGTCAAAAGGGGTAAATTTTATTTATAATTTTTTTGTGTGTATCAATATCTTTGCAAACGGACCGACAAAAGGACTGACAAAAACTGATGATTGATGCATGTGGTGACAGACTAAGATGTGTGGAAGCCACATGCATTAATACAGCCTTACGTCCACTATTGCACGACAATGAAATCGTCAAGGTCGAGTCGTGAATGGAGCAATCAAGTTGTCAGGTGCGGTCATATATATGTAGTGACAATGCATATAATATGTCAGGGTGTCCGGTATTGCGGCGTGGCGTCTATGGCTCATTAGTCTGTGGTTGAAGCCAATGAATGGGTAATAGTTATCACATTGGCCGTTAACGATATCGACCGATATCGATGCCCTTTGTTAAGCTTTTGGTATTACAAGCATTTATAAGCTACGATAACTGCTTAACTTCAGGCGGTTCGTACGCTATTTGCCGACTTTATTATATATTAAAAAAAAACAAATTACAGCGTGACGTAATCGTCCCTTCCCCCTCCCATCGGGTACCTTTGATCGAAGAAAACTGAAAATACTCATTGGAGGAGATCTCTGGGCTCCAATTCTGCTATATCTGATACCATAATCTGGTAGTATACAACAAAGTTTATAACAACAAAGTGCTCTGTGAGTGATTTATGCGGCGTATACTGACCACCCTGGAGGTGCTCTCGCGGAAGTGTCCCTGGAACATGGCCTTCATGGGGTCGCATCGCGCCATGAGCGGCGCGCGGTGCGCGAGGTGGATGCCGTCGTCCAGGTCGAAGGTCACGTCCGCGAACATGCTGCGCTCCACGAACATCTCGCGCAGCCGCTGCGGCAGCGGCTGCGACATTCAAAATTGTTTTTATTCACGTAAGCCAACAAAGCATTTATGAATAGTCAGAATCTACCACCGGTTCGGAATGCTGCTTCCACTGAGAGAAGATCCGGCAAGAAACTCAATGGTTACTCAAAGATGGTGTACATTCTCAGGAACAGCATAAAAAATAATATGAGCAGGCAACACCATTGCCACTAAATAGCTAATAGTAAATAATAATCAAATCTCACTCAGATTTAAATATGTAAATAAAATGAGAAAGCTAGTTTAGTGCGGTGTGTATACCTACTCATACTTACATCAAGTTAAACGTTTACGAACCAAAATAATAATTAATAAAACAGGGGTGGATAATAAGATAATTGCTTTGGTGTGATGCCTTCCATGCTAAGTAAATGAATAGTATTTAACGACAATGTTGTTAAGAGGAAAGTGAGAGGACCAATCCCCGCAAGCAGCGCCCGCGCACGAGCATAACTTAAAAAGCGGCATCACTCTCCTCAACCTTAATAGAGGGAAGAGGGCCAAACAAGCACCCTTAGACCCGATGCACACCACGTTTTTAAACGCGCCGTCAATGCGCGTTTGTAGCGATATAGACGCGATACGCACGCGAGTCTGACGCAGCCTGAACACTTTAGACTTTACACTTTTGTAGGACAAAAGCGCGCTGTCGATGCGCGTTTAAAAAGCGTTGGTGTACACAGGCGCTTACGTTTTTTTTTGGGCGCCTACAAGCTCGTTTAGGCGTTCACGCGCGACACATTTTGCATTTTGTCCGAATTACTTTATGCAATTCTTGGTAATATCAAAGGCAACACACTGAAGCTATTATATTTACATTAATATCTACTACCCTTTGTTATTATTAATTATATAAAGGGACTGGTGATAAAAATATATATAAAAAGACAAGCCCGCTGAGTCTCTTGCCGGGTCTTCTCAGTCGAGGTCGCGTTCCGATCCGGTTGTAGATATAAGAAAAATATGTAAAAAAGACAATTTGCAAGTACCCCCATAGGCCTTAACAAAATAAACTATTTTAATTTGGATATTTCGAAAAAAAAACTAATTATTTTGCAGCAAACTGACGATTAAACACTAGCATGTTCGATCATCACCTACCGTATGAAACTGCAGCATGAAACCCTTGTCGATGAGTAGATGCTGGTCCAGTATAAACTGGGACAGCTTCGTCAGCTCGTGGAAGCCCAACAGCTCGGCCGCCTGGCGGATC